>CAJGYO010000008.1:62336408-64736408 GCA_904845875.1 Miscanthus lutarioriparius | reverse complement strand
TGCTCTGGTCGATCGGATGCGCGATCGATCAATGCCCATGGCGTTGAGCATTTCGATGTACATGATGTTGAGGCCGCTGCCACCATCCATTAGTACCTTGGCGAGCCACTTTGTGTCAATGATTGGGTCAATCACGAGCAGATATATCCCCGGTTGTGGGACGCTCTCTGGGTGGTCGGTCCGATCAAAGGTTATGGAGGACTCCGACCATCGGAGGAAGGTAGGTGCGTCCAGCTCAACCGTATAGACCTCTCGGCGTGCGAGCTTCTGGCGGTGCTTGGAGTCATAGGCCGCCGACCCTCCGATGATCATGAGGCAGCCATCCAGCATCGAAAAGTTGTCATCCTTCCCGTCGGCGTTGTTTGTGGTCGGCTTGGGGTCCTTCCCATGCTCCCCCTTGTTGAAGCCTCTGGACAAGTCCTTGTATAGATGCTTGATGGGGAAAGTATGGTTCGGGCATGGCCCTTCGAGCAGCTTCTCGAAGTGGTCCGGGGTACCCTTAGCAGTCTTCCGACCCCCCTTGCGGTCGGCGGCGACCATGAGCGAGCCCTCGCGCCGCTGCCTGTTCTTCTTCTTGCTGGGACGGTTGGAGACGCCTTTGTGGGTGTCCTCGTCCTACTTCGCCTTGCCCCTGAGGCAGTCGAAGATCACTCCGACCGCCTCCTCGCCCGAGGCATGGCTGGTGGCGATGTCGAGGAGCTCCTTGGTGGTTCGTGGGCCCTTACGTCCCAGCTTGCGGACCAAGGACTCGCAGGTGGTCCCAGACAGGAAGGCTCCTATGACGTCGGCATCGGCGACGTTGGGTAGCTCATTGCACTACCGGGAGAAGCACCGGATGTACCCATGAAGGGTTTTCTCGGCCTTCTGTCGGTAGTTTTTGAGATCCCATGGGTTCCCAAGATGCTTGTACGTGCCCTAGAAGTTCCCAACGAAGATCTCTTTCAGGTCCACCCAACTTTAGATTCTGTTGGGCAGAAGGTGTTCCAACCATGTTCGTGCCGAATCAGCCAGCAATAATAGAAGGTTGCGGATAATGAAATCATCATTATCCACTCCACCGACTTGGCAAGCAAGTCGATAATCCTCAAGCCACAGTTCAGGGTTCATTTTCCTAGAGTATTTCGGGATGTTGGTTGGTGGTCGGTACCGTGGTGGGAAGACGGCGTTGAGAATGTGCCGGCCAAAGGCCTGAGGTCCTAATAGGCCGGGGCTTAGGCTTCAGTCCTCGTAGCATCCGCCACGATGAGGGTGGTAGCTATGGTTAGCTCCCTCCCTCGTATTGCCGAGGGTACGTCTACGGGTGTCAAGGGTGTCGCGCATGTCACGGTGGTGGCTGAGACACTCATGCACCGGGACCGCGGTGCGAGCCCACCGCCTTGCAGTGCCTGGTGGACTAATGCATCCTTGTTGGGTCACTCTAAGGGCGTGAGCTGGCTGGCATTGAGCTCGCATCATCGGGACAGCGAGCTCTTGGCCTGCTGCGCTGCCGCACGCTTGAGTAGCATGCGAATCTCGCGATGGGCTCGACGATCCTTGGGCGTCGTGGGACCTAGAAGCCCTCGGAGCAAGGCCACAAAAGCGGTGATGTTCTGGCTCGCCCGAGTGAAGTGTGGGATGGCTTCATCATCCTCGATGATCCTCTGGTTCACGTCACGGGCCATGGCGCACGCACGCCCACCGTCTCCATGGCGCTCGATCTCTCAATCGAGCTCCGTACATTCCTGCTCGAGCTGGAGTCACGCTTCCTCGAGCTCCTGGCACCGGGCCTTCAGCTGCTCCATCCACAGGCATAGTGGTTCCCCTACATCCCCCTCACCCTCATCGTCGAGGTCATTCATTGGGGTAGCCTCTTCCTCGTGGATGCTTTTGACGTGTCCCCCGGGGGTACCTGCCATGAAACATTCACGAGAGGGGTGATGGCTCCCCCTGTTGGAGTCAGAGTTGGAGGGCGACGCTGACTCTCCTGTGAGGACGTCATGGAATGATTCTGTGGGCAATGGTCTCTGGGTATTGCGTAGACCAGACGAGAGTGCTGTCGGGGCGCTCCAGATGAGGTATTCCGGGGAGAGCGGCTCTCCTTCATCAAGCTGCACCATGACATTGGCGGATGAGAAGGTAAGGTGGCGAAGGTCCCCCTAGGATGGTCGGGGTCCTAGGAAGGCACTGAGCTGGCACTCTAACCTCCCATAGTCGAAGCCGAGGAGCTGGTCGCTCCTGGGGGCGTGGGCCTTCAGTGCGTGCAGCTATAGCTCCTCAAGCGCCTCGATGACTGTATCGAGGCCGGTGGAGTGGAGAGGTTGGACGACGGCAGGAGCCTGCGCTAACTCTCCTTCCATCGTGATGATGAAGTCTAGGTCCCCGAAGCGATGTCGAGACGCACAAAAGGCCCCTACCTGGCGCGCCAACTGTAGGTGTTTCGAGTTACCACCAATGAGTAAATTTCTAATATTGCGCGTCTGGCTCAGATGGTGTGTTAAGAGGACACGAGGTTTATACTGGTTCGGGCATAATGTCCCTACGTCCAGTTCGTTATTGCTGCTCGTGTTACTAGCACTGAAAGTTCATAGTAGGGGTTATAAACGGGCGAGAGAGGGACAGGTCCCAAGTCTCTGGTGAAAGGAGAAAATGGGCACTGAGGAAGCTCGGTTGCTGCTCAGCCGTGTGTTCAGGGTTTGATGGGTTTTGTTCGAATCTGGCTTGAATCGATCCGATCCTGTTCATGGGGCGCCCTGCTTTCCCTTTTATAGGCTAAGGGAAAGCACGAGTTACAACAGAGGGAAAGAGAAGAACGAGAGGGAGGAGAAGTCCTTCAGGATCGTGGGTCCTTCTTCTCCTTCATGCGGGTCCCGCCAACACTGTAGATGTCAACAGGGATGGCGCCATGCACGGTCTTGTTCGTCGCTGGCGCCATGCATAGGCATCGTCTGCCGATCATGGCACTCCACTCTGTCCTGGCGGACGTCGTGGTGAATCGACGTGACTGTCAGTGTTCGTACAAGGGTTAGGCAGAACAGTACCGGTACGCCCAACATTGTTCTTGATGTGAATCTTCCAGTATGGCCCATTGTGGGGGTATGGCCCCCAGTATCCACAAGACAAGACATGGGCCGCACCATTAGATGTGGCCCAGCCCACAAGATCAAGGCATACACGGCACTGCTCGACGTGCACCTCAAGATACTATATAGTACCAGATAGGATACTTTCCTTGTAACCCTACCCCTCCAGAGTATATAAGGAGAGGCAGGGGTCCCTAGTCGACAGGGATATAGATCTACATACATCTCATATTCAATATAATACACCAAAGACACAGGACGTAGGGTATTATATCGATCAGAAGGCCCGAACCTATCTAAATCGCTATCTCTGCGCCTTGTGTCACCATCCGGTTCTAGATTATGCGCACCTCCACCGATCAATCTACCTTCATGGGATACCCCTCGGAGGACTACCGAGCATCTTTTGTCGACAGTTGGTGCGCCAGGTAGGGGCTGTGCGTGTTGATCCATGGCGAATCAGATGGGATCTCAAGATCAATGTTGTTTGCGACAACGACCTTCCGCAACAACGACTACGACCTACAGCGAGACTCGCCGCACTTCCCGCGTGAGCCTTCCTACCAACAAGCGTCCACCGAAGAAGCAAAGCCGGTGACCCAGAGCGTCTCCACGCAACAGACGTGTCAAATTCGGCACGTAACGTGTGACAATCCATCTCTGGGCTATGCAAACCAAAAAAGGATCGGCTTGCGTCAGCTATGGCAGGAGTTCTAGAGCTCCACTCAGATATGACAACCAAGACCATAAGCAACTAGCATATATGTATACATCATACACGTGTATGGAACAGATCCATGCTTTTAGCCACCTACGAGATTATTTTTCCTACGGCTCGTCTACTCGCCGAGCTATGTTAGATCGGCTGCTGCTCATCTACATTTCTAACATGAAGACCAAGGCCACATCCGAATCTACGTCACCACGCAAGCTAGCAACAAAAAAGGGGGTGTACTCGATCTACATATGGCAGGCTAACTAGATTGAAGCAATGCATGCATATACATGTTTGTCATCCATGGAGCGATTCTCCTGCAGTTGATCGGTCACCGCCTCTGCTTGACCTCACACAAGCTAAGTCACTCTTTAATATTCTTCTAAATATTCTCCAATCTTCGTATATCACCATAATATTTATCCGAGCTGTTTTCTCCATGTTTGCTCTTCAAATGATTTTCTGAACCCCCGAACAGTCATGTTGACGCTCGGATGTCCCCAGAGACGGCCCTGTCTCCGGCTCCTCCCTACACGTGCATGAGCGTCTGCCCTCTACATTATGGGTGGCCGGTAGCGGCTCCTTAGCGACGCTTTGTTCTTCCTACACGCACACGGGCTCCGCACTCCGTGTTATGGTTAATAGGCTAGCTAGGGCTGGAGACTGAGCTACACACTAACTGGTCGGGCGGTTTATATTAAATATAAACACACACCAACTGATCGCCGAGCTGCATATGCTATTTCATCACCACTGCTGATTTTTCTCTGGAGTTCATATATTTCTGCATCATGTACTACCCGTTCTATATATTTGTATTGTAGGATTATCATCCAGGTGATCAGACCACCTGGTGCTCGGACTTCTCCACCGATCAACTGGTTGGACCGCTAGGTTCATGGACTTAGTCGCCGACCAATTGATCGAACTGTTCGCCGGTCGTTTCTACTCAATGCTCACTTCACCGCCGACCAGTTGACCGGACTGTTTATCGCTCGTGATTCATCATCAGCTACGCCAGGGGCTGCTCGGTGCTCGAACATCGCTAGCTACGCCGGGACTCCTCAGTGCTCGGATTCTTTGTGCTCGAGGACTAAGTGGGTACACTTCACCTTGTGGACATCACCAGCTACGCTAGGGACTCCTTCGGTGCTCGGACGTCGCCAGTTAGACCCGAGACTCCTTGGTGCTCGAACATCGCCAGCTACACCGGGGACTCCTTCGGTGCTCGGACATCGCCAGCTACATCGGGGACTCCTCGGTGCTCAGACATCGCTAGCTACGCCAGGGACTCTTCGATGCTCAGACATCGCTAGCTACGCTAGGGACTCCTCAGTGCTCGGACATCGCCACCTATGCCGAGGACTCCTTCGGTGCTCGAACGTCGCCAGCTAGGCCAGGGACTCGGTGTTCAGACATCGCCAGCTACACCGGGGACTCCTTCGGTGCTCGGACATCGCCAGCTACGCCGGGGACTCCTCGGTGCTCGGACGTCGCCAGCTACACCGGGGACTCCTCGGTGCTCGGACGTCGCCAACTACACCGGGGACTCCCTTGGTGGTCGGATCTTGCTATGTCTCATCGGTGTGCTATCAAGCTGCTCCATGCTATTCGAATCAGAGTGTTGATCTTGTCAGCACGTCTGGGGTCTTGATACGCACTTGACAGACGACGTCGGCAAGCTTTCAGATTTCTTTTTCTCTAACCCTGCTACAAGATTCATTCTCCATCTTCCAGCAGGCTCGAGGACTAAGTGGGCACACTTCACCTTGCGGTGAATGTGCGCTTTTCAATTCAGGGCTCCGCCCGTGGACTGGTTGCTTGCTCGGCCAGTCTTCTACCTTTCTTCTACTTTCTAACCCTGGCACCATGTGACTACGTCACCTACTGTCAGGCTCGGGGACTAGCCATGGGGGTATGGCCCCTAGTATCCACAAGACAAGACATGGGCCGCACCATCAGAGGTGGCTCAGCCCACAAGATCAATGCGTGCACGACACTGCTCGATGTGCATCGCAAGATACTGTATAGTACTAGATAGGATACTTTTCTTGTAACCCTACCCCTTCAGAGTATATAAGGAGAGGCAGGGGTCCCCTAGTCAACAGGGATATAGATCTACACACATCTCATATTCAATATAATACACCAAAGACACAGGACGTAGGGTATTACGTCGATCAGACGGCCCGAACCTGTCTAAATCGCTGTCTCTATGCCTTGTGTCACCATCCGGTTCCTGATTACGCGCACCTCCACCGATCAATCTACCTTCGTCGGATACCCCTCGGAGGACTGTCGAGCATCTTTTATCGACACCCGTCATGGCCACGGGTTACATCGGAGCGTGTCGGTCTCTTCCTTGGTGTCAAAGCTTTGACCCAGGGTCATACGCTTGGACCTAGAGTGGTTGGCGGCAGTATGGGCCTCCGTCGGGTGAGGCGGAGCCCTCCCCAGAGGCTGGGCGAGGCGGAGCGCAAACCCAAGGGTCGGGTAAGGCGGAGCCCGCGGCCTTAGGGTCAGGCGAGGCGGAGTGCTAACCCAAGGGTCGGGCGAGGCGGAGCTTGCGCGCCTAAAGGTCGGTTGGAGCTGTAGTCGCGCTCTTGACTGCTTGGATGAATCAATGTTGATGGTCATTAGCTCCTCTTTGGGTACCCTAGTATTGGCCCCCAACAAAGACAAATTGTGGCTCCCTCCTATAATGACAAATATTCCGCTGTAAACTAAAACAAATAACGTTTTTCTACTATTTGCCTCTTGTTTTTTTGTTCTCCTTTTTTGTTATTTGAAATCCCTAATTTCGTGTGTTGAAGATGAGCTCTAAGAGCCTATTTGGTACCATTCCTCCACGTGTGCACCGCGGTCAGAGCTAGACCCCCGAGTGAAGCTACTAAATCCGTTCCAAATAATTGTCTTCCTGTTCACTTGTCTTATGAGTCGTAATATTTCAGTGAACAAATAATGTTTTTCTCTCACAATAAAGCAGCGAACGGTACTTTCAGCCATGGACACCTAGTTTAACGACTCGTCTTATTTAAAAATTTATGCTAAATATCACTTTTTGTTGTGGCTAGTTTTATTAACAAAAATTCTTCAAGAATGACTTAAATTTGATTAAGTTTGCACAAATTTTTTAAATAAAATGAGTGATCAAACTTAGGGTAAAAAAAGTCAAACGAATTATAATTTGGAACGAAGAAATTAGTTTTCATGGCTCCATATTTTGGTGGCCAAAAGCGCTCCTCAGTGCGAGGACGTTTGGTACAGCTTCTCATGCTCCACTACTCGAGTCGGTGGAGAAGCCGGTGCAGGAACCCCAACTTACCAACAAATCTCAGACACTACACACTGGTGTGCACATGATCGTGACTCTATTAAGGGTGTGTTTAGTTGGGGAGGTGAAAAATTTTAGGTGTCATATCGGATGTGTCGGAAGGATGGCGGGAGGGGTTTTTGGATACTAATAAAAAAATAAATTACAGAACCCATCAGAAAACTGCGAGACGAATCTAATAATACTAATTAATCGGTCATTAGCACATGTGGGTTACTGTAGCACTTAAGGCTTTTTATGGACTAATTAGGCTTAAAAGATTCATCTCGCGATTTTGCCGAGAACTGTGCAATTAGTTTTTTTTCGTCTATATTTAGTACTCCATGCATATGTCCAAACATGCTCTTTTACTGTAGAAAATCAAAAAATTTGAAAACTAAATAGGGCCTACCTATGTTCTGTATCTTTCTTTGCATCCAGCACCTGGCACGATATTTATTTGCCAGAATTTATGAATTACAGCCGCATTTCGTTGTGTGCTACAATGCACGGACGATTCGTACCTGACATCGCAAGAAAAGCTTCCTCATGTGCAGCAGCAGCATTTAACGGGATGGTACAAGTGCGTGAGTAGTTGGAGAGGGGGGGCATCAACACCAATCCTAAGGGCTTGTTTAAATCCACTTATAAAGTTTTAAGGTGTTATATCGAATATCACATGGAGTGTTATATAGAGTGTTCGAATATTAAAGAAAAAATAAATTACAGAATCCATCAGTAATACACGAGACAAATTTATTAAGCATAATTAATCAATCATTAACATATGTGTTACCGTAGCAACACATTGTTAAATCATGGACTAATTAGATTTAAAAGATCCGTCTCGTAAATTTGTCGCAAACTGTGTAATTAGTTATTTTTTAAGAATATATTTAATACTCCATGTGAAGGACGGGTCTGGTATAAGCGGTAGAGTCTTACCGCCTGTGGCCAGAAGATCCGGGTTTGAGTCGCAGTCTCCTCGTATTGCACATGCAAGGGTAAGGCTTGCCACTGACACAATTTCTCAGACCCTGCACAGAGCGGGAGCTCTCTGCACTAGGTACGTCCTTATATTTAATACTTCATGCATATGTCAAACGTTCGATGATATTTAGAGTAAGCGCGTGTTCAGTTCCACCCCAAATTTCCAAAAAGTGCTACAGTACCTATCACATCGAATGTTTGCGGTCCGTGTATGGAGCATTAAATATAGATGAAAAAAAACTAATTGCACAGTTTGGATGGAAAATTACGAGACGAACGTTTTGAGCCTAATTAGTCCATGATTAAACACTAATTAACAAATAAAAACGAAAGTACTACAGTAGCAACAAATTCCAACTTCCTAGAAGTAAACACGCTCTAAACTCTAAACAAGCCTAAAGCGTCCACTTTGCCTCTGGGCGGCATGCAAATACGCAAATGGGGGCGACTAGCCCTACACATTGATGAGAGGAGTACGCTGCACACTTTGCATTGCAGCGTCAGTACCAATCCAGTCCACTGGGTGAAAAAGGCTCAGGCTTTGCCAAAGATCCTGCAGCAAATGTGGCGAGTATATATGCTTTGCACTTAGGCCTTGTTTAGATAGATGTTAGAAATCAGTATTTGGTATTATAGCACTTTCATTTGTATTTGATAATTATTATCCAATCATGGTCTAACTAGGCTCGAAAGATTCGTCTCGTAATTTATAATCAAACTGTATAATTAGTTATTTTTTTATCTATATTTAATACTTCATGCATGTGTCTAAAGATTTGATGTGATAAAGAGAGAGAGTGAAAAAACTTGAATCTAAACAAGGCCTTGCTGCATATGGCAAAGGCAGAGTTCTGGTCAAGCGTTGCAATGAAGTACGTAACAATTGAGTAACACATGCTTCCATTGCCGTGAAAAAGTGCCATACGGTGTTCTTCAGTGATCAACCAAAATGACATATGGTATTTCTTGGACCCTACCAGATTTCTTCCACCTGTACAACCGATACAGATACATCAAGAATGAAACCGAAAGAAGTCACCGGGCGAACCAATGCAGGCGCCCTCGCTTTCCTCATGGCATGATTGTTGTACCTGAAGTACTTCAAATGGTAGCTTGAGCTTCTTTCTGATCCCCATTGTCCACCTGTGACTGAAAAGCTTTCTGGAGCTGCTGCTGAAGCAGCGCTCTGAACTGGCGGGCTGAAGCCAGGCTCTCGCCCAGCTTTGCCTTCTTAGCTGTCAGATCAGACTTCCTAGCTTCTGCGGCAGCAATCTCCGTGTTGTTTGAGTACATCGCGCTGCTCTGCAGCTCTTACAGTGTAGATTTCAGCTGTAGCCATTACAGGAACCATCCGTTAATCAGAAGCAGATACAAATTCACAACATCAGCAGAAGAGTAATTCGGCCCTATATGAACGCACAGCGACCCAAACAATGCAAGAAAATAATAATGTAGCTGTAAGTGCTTGGTGGGATCCTGAGCAATGGCTCTCTATTCATTGGCTCAGGTCTGTAGATCTTGAACTGTGTATGCCATTTGAGATAGTTCCACGCCACTGTGCTATATTATTGCACTGCAAACCTAACAAAATGGACCAATCAACGATTTCTTAGGAGAGCAGACTCTTATATGCAAGAACAGGTTGTCATCTAAATTCATATTAATGTTATTTGGATGCTTGTGAAGTATGGTTATGTGCAGACCATGGTCCATGACTCCCAATGAATTGTTTTCTTGCATCGGGCAAGTAAAATAATAGCTACTTGATAAGATAGACTGAGAGAGAATCCACGGAGATGAAAACACACACAGCTTCCATGAACAGCTATTTCTTGCTACCTAGGCCTAATAGAAAAAAACTACCCAGGAACGTTCCTCTTTACGAACTAGTATTGTCGGGTATCGATATTAGGGATACCCAAAGCAAGAAAGTTAGCGCCTACGCTGACTTCTCCGGATGGCTCGAAACGTATTGAAAGGTCTCGCCCGACTCCAAGGCCGCGGGCTCCGTCTCGCCTGATCTCGAGGCCGCGGGCTTCGTCTCGCCTGACCCCTTGGGTGCGGGCTCTGTCTCGCCCGACCCCAAGGCCGCGGGTTCCGTCTCGCCCAAGGCCACGGGCTCCGTCTCGCCCGACCTCATCGCCGCGGGCTCCGTCTTGCCCGACCTCGAGGCCACGGGCTCCGTCTCGCCCGACCCCTTGGGTGCGGGCTCCGTCTCGCCTGACCCCAAGGATGCGGTTTCCGTCTCGCCCAAGGTCGCGGGCTCCGTCTCGCCCAACCTCGAGGACGCGGGTTCCGTCTCGTCCGACGGGGACCCATACCGCCGCCAACCACTGCAAGTCCAAGAGTATGGGCCTGGGTCAAAACTCTGACGCCAGGGAAGAGGCTGGCAAGCCTCGATGTAACCCGTGGCCATGACAGACCATACCTGAGGATTCGCATCAAGAACAGCGTCGGGCGTGCCGGTGCTGTTCTGCCTAAGTTCATATAATTTAGTGTTCATAACACATTCTTGTTTTTTTAGGTACATAACACATTCTTTTTTAGTGTTCATATAATTTAGTAAGGGATAGACCCAATAAAATACAGGTTAGGCTTTATTGATCTTCACATAAGTCATAGTAACTCATAACCATGCTCTTTTTCGCTGTTTGAATACTGAAGCCACACATGTTGGTGCCGACCAACACAGGATTGACAATAATTCAAATCCATCTCAGGAGGCAACAACCATGGCCCAAGAATTTATCACCTGCATTGATCTGGTCCATCTGAAATGCAATGAAATGGCAAGGCAACAATTTGACTAGATGGCAAGAGTTAGCTTCCAGCTTCCCCTGTGGTCCATTCCATCGGGCAAGCCAACAAAACTCAATCAATACTCTTACTGGTTGGCAAGCCAACAAAACTCAATCAATACTCTTACTGGTTAGCACATGCTACTGGATAGATTTTAACCGAGAAGACGGGCTACTGGATAGATCAGACCAAAGCATATTAAACACCTCTGCACTATTATTGCCAAGCGAACAGAATTAGTAAAAATTTACCAGTTTCACCCAGATGCCAAGCAATTAGTTGCAAATAGGCTAAACAAGCTAGGAACTGTGATGAGTTCAATAGATCATAGTTTATGGATGCAAAGTATCGGGACCATACTTGAGATACCGAATCCCTCAGCCTCTGCACTTCCTCGCGAGTCTCCGCCACGAACCGCCGCGACTCCACCTGGAACTCCTCCATCTCCTTCCTCTTGGCCTCGTAGAAGCGGTCCCAGTCCTCCTCCCTCCTCTCGGCCTCCTCGATCTCGCCCCTCACCGAGCTGCGCGCCCGATTAGATATGCAGATGTTGAATCTTCTTAACCAAAAACGAAATGCCCAGAGTTTCAGGGTGGAGGGAGAGAAAGTGAGATGGGCGGATCGGATCACGGGTGGCTTGCCTTTGCTTGCCTACCTGAGGTCGCGGGCGACGAGGAGGCGGCGCGCGCGCGCGGCGTCGATGTCGGCGCGGGCGGCGAGGGCGCGGGAGGCGAGGTCGGCGGCGCGGCGCTCGAGGAGTAGGCGGCGGCACTCGAGTCGGCGCGTGGCGGCGAGCTTGGCGGAGAGAATGCGGAGCTTGGCGGCCTGGATCTCCTTCTCGGCCTGCGCATCAAGGGGGAGGAGAGAGGCGCCGCGGTGAGGCCGGGGAGTCAGGGTTCGGAGGGTTTCGGAGAGGAGGGAGATGAGGGAATTCGAGATGAGGAGGGGAGCGGCGTAGGAGACGTTGAGGAGGGCGAGGCGGTGGTTGCGGGCGTCCTCCATCTGCCGGACGCGCTCCTCGAAGGCGGCGGAGAGCTCCATCGCGGCGGCCGTCAGCGGCGGTGACCGGTGGGGTTTTGGTTTGATGGGGCGGGAAATGTTCGCGGCGTGACCGTCTGGACAAAAACGGACGCTCAGGATCAGAGACTGTCTATCTAGAATTTTATCCCTCTCAAAAACATCTAGAACTATTATTTAAATAATATTTTAGTACCGTAGAAAATTACAGAACTAGGCGCTGTAATCCTAAGAAAATTGCAAGTATACAAGTTGCCAATTGGATGCCCGATAGAGGTTAATCGCAATTCAATTGTTGATAAGCATACCGATAAGACGATCCATGTAAGCGAGATGCACTTTACGCATAGACCGTGGTAACGCACGACAGGTCGTGTGCTCAAGGAACGTGGGACCCGTCTTCCTCTTCGTGACGCTTTCTTCCCCGCCTTCTTTTTCCTCCCTGCCTTCTCCCCCACCCACCACCACCGACGGCTGTTGCCTCGACGCCCACCTACCTCCTGCCCCTTCCCTTTGATCCCTCTCTCCCCTAAACTCTTGGAAGCTCACCGGAGTCGTCCTCGTCCTTGCCCCCGCCCCCACTACCGATGGCCGCGCGGCGAGCCGCCTCGCCGCGCCACCCACCCTAGCCCCTTGATCCCCGCCCACCCTAATCTCAAGGCAGGGCGCCGGTGAGCTCCGCCGCTGGCCCCGCCCAACTGTCTTCTTCCATCGCCTCGCCCCGCCGCCGTCTCTCCCGCTGTGTCGCACGTTACCTCCCGCCGAACCCCCTTCTAGAGTTGTTGGGGAATAGATCCCTAACCTCGTCGGAATCCTAACGCCGGCAAGGTCCTTGTCTCTGACGCTGGCGAGCTCCTTGCCGCAACCCTAGCCACATTCTTCTTCCTCTCTGGCGCGGGCTTGGGGTGAGTATAAATGCATAGGCTAAGGTTTGTCACTTTAAGGCCCCGTTCGCTTGGAGAAATTTGGAGGGATCTGAATGAATCTGGAGGAATTTGTGAGAGGAAACACTGTTTCGGATGAAAAAAAAAAGCGGATCAAGCCGGGTTTAAGGGCACACGAACGGGGCCTAAATAGAATTAAATGCACTAGCACCCCCGCAAACTTGTAGGGGTGTCTCAATTAAGTCCACGAATTTTGAAAATCCATTTTTGCTAGTGGCGTTCCATGCTGATGTGGCGTGCTAGTGTGTATGTTTTTTTTTTTGCATTCAACCCCTCACTTTTCCTCTTCTCTCAGAATGGATCTTTGCTTCACTCTTCTCTCACGCGCGACCCTAGCCCAGTGGACACCGTGATTCTCCTCGCCTCGTTGTTGCTTGTCTACGCGTCGTCGTTCTTTTTACTGTCTAATGGCTGATGACCTTGGCACATCCACGTGTTCATGTTGACATGCATGCTTCATGCTTGTTGTTGCGCGCCCCTTGACGGTAACGAAGCCAGTGGTGACAACCTCCTGCGCCGCACGGTGACGAGATGTTGGCCCCTGGTGGGGTGAAATGGCGGCACGCAGACGAGCTAAACTGATGGCCTGCTTAGTTGACTTTTCTAAAATTTGCTATGTCAAAGGTTTGGCAAGTCAAAAGTTGAAAAAAAAGTTATTATAAATTTAGCAAACCAAATATGAGAGGAAAATTTTGGTAGCAAACTAAATTGTAGCAAAAATTATAGTTTGTTAAAATAAATTTTGAAAGGAACCGATCATGCCGAATCTCTTTATCGCGAATAGAACAGAACGGGCTTCCGATCCCCTGAATCTAAGCGTAGGATAAACAGCAAAAGTACAGCAGCGAAGGATCGGCAAGTACGGCAGGTTACGCTTGTCGCTTGATACTGGACCCCGAGCGAGCAGCAGGACAGGAGCTGCTAGGGTCCTGTTTAGTTCGCGGTTAGGAATTATTATTTGGCACTGTAGCACTTTCGTTTGTATTTAACAATTATTATTTAATCATAGTCTAACTAGGCTTAAAATATTCGTCTCGTAATTTACAATCAAACTGTGTAATTAATTATTTTTTTTATCTACATTTAATACTCCATGCATGTATCAAAGATTTAATATGATGAAGAGAGTGAAAAAATTTGAAATCTAAAGACCTAGGCTAACTCAAGCTTCATCAAAAGCCGAGCCTCACGGGCATCTTTGCAGAATGTATAACGAAGAGCACGGCACTAACCGTGGCATGGTATATCCAATCCAACCCAACCCGCTGCTGATCCAGTGGGGACAGGTGGTGGCCGTGGGTGGTCCCCCAGCAGCAGAAGACCAGCATCCAAGGCAAGGCCTGCCCATGTCGGGACTTTGGCATTTTACCCCATCATCAGAAACGGGTTTAGCAGTTTTATCATCCCTCAAAGTAGTTTCATTAGTTTGCCATTATAAAACTGGTGTCACATATATTTTGGGTAGTTTTAATTCGTGAAAAAAAAGACGTCTCCTTCCATTCCTACCCCCGCGCCTGCTGTTATGTTCGTCAAAATGGATCGGCCCTCCCTCCCGTTACTCCCTCTCCTCCATCCCAGCGGCATCAGCCGCCTGCCACCACGCCGGCCCCCCTCTCGGGGCTCACACGGTCGCCTACGCATCCTGGAGATCAGGCTAGCAGGACAAACCGGGCACAGGAAAGAGTTCGCCGTAGACGTACACGATTCAGGAGCAAGAAAAGTAGCCAACTGTTCCAGTAGCCAGCAGAACCATGATGAACAAGAGGGCCGATTCAACTGTGGCTGGCAGCTCCGGCAGTTGTGAATACCGTATCAAGTGAAAGAAGAAATTTAATACTCCAAAGATTTGTACTAATTCACGAATGCAAGAATCAAGCTTTTGAGCAAACAAAATCAGATCACTCAAAGACAGGCAAGGAAATCACACGCACAACAACGGAGGGGTTGCTCTCCAACCTGCTGTTGAACGAACGCAAGCACAGGAACCAAGAAGGCTAGCAGGCTAGGAGCCCAGGAGCGAGCACAGCTCGGTGCAAGCACGCACGGTGCTGATGCGCTCACTGCTAGGCTCCGGCTCCCGCCGCCAGGGCTGGCGGGTGGACTGGACACCTCCGCCCAGCGGCCTCTGCCGTCACCCGGCCGAACGGGAGCTGGCGCACAGGGACGTCCTCCTCCTCCTCGCTCCCGTCGTCTGCCTCGCCCGGCCCCGACGCCCAAGTCAAGGAAGCTCCTGGCGCCGACGCGGACGGCTGCGGCGGGGGCGACCGGCGGTCGCCGAAGTTGCCGCTGGGGATGGAGGAGAGGGAGTAACGGGAGAGAGAGCCGATCCATTTTGACGTTCGATCCGTTGACAAACATAACAGCAGGCAGCCAGGGGTAGGAATGGAAGGAGGCGTCTTCTTTTTTTCACGAATTAAAACTACCCAAAATGTATTTCAGCGGATGACACCAGTTTCATAATGGCAAACTAGCGAAACCACTTTAAGGGATGGTAAAACTACGAAACCCGTTTTTGATGATGGCTGAAATGCCAAAGTCCCGCCCATACCTGCGTCGGCGCGTGCTAGCAAGTCG
The DNA here is from genome assembly GCA_904845875.1 of Miscanthus lutarioriparius. Lineage (NCBI taxonomy): Eukaryota > Viridiplantae > Streptophyta > Magnoliopsida > Poales > Poaceae > Miscanthus > Miscanthus lutarioriparius. The sequence continues at coordinate 64,720,997 of CAJGYO010000008.1, read as the reverse complement.
GGACTGATGCCAACTGCTCCTTGTCTCACCAACAAAGCAACCCCAACCCCAATCCCAACCCCAACCCAGCAGCTGCCGCCTGCTGTGTCCTGTGTCTAGCCATCACAGGGTCCCACACCTACTGCGCTAATAGTACTGTAGTAGCTTAGTAGGAGGAGTCTTTTCCTACGAAGCGGGTGAATAATGTTTAGGAGGCGTTTGGTTCTTGAGAAAATTGCTAAAATAGGACTCCCAAACATGTGCCTTTGCTAAAATAGGACTCTTGACGTTGGCTTTGCTAAAATAGGACTCGAAACGTTGTGACTTTGTTATAATGACATTTAGACAACTTTTAATCATATTCCAAAACTCAAATACATGTATTTTCTCATATTGACTATATTTCCCTTCTGGTATTCTAATCTATCCGTGTCGATTCATTGCCCCATCCCGTCGTTCCTCCTTCTGTACGGCGCACGAGCGCGTCGTTCCTCCTTCTCTTCCGTACGCGAACACCGCCAGCCGTCGCCCGTTCTTCACCTCCCACGCCGCCAGCCATGGATGGAGAAGAACCTCCGCCCGCTGCCCTCCTTCCCTGCCGACGCCGCCGGCCATGGACTTGGAGGCAACCAAAGCCCTGGCCACGCGTGGTGCCTAGCCGAGGCCGCACCTGGTGCCCTAGCCGCGGCGTCGCCCGGTGCTCTAGCCTCGGCGTCGCCCAGTGCCCTGGGCGCGGCGCCTGCTGGCCTGCCCGACCAAGCTGGTGCACTGGCCGCGGCACCTGATGGCCAAGCTGCCTAGGCTGGGGCAACCGATGGTCTGCAGCCAGCAGTGGAGGCCTCCATCGATGCTCTAGCCCTAGCAAGGTCACTTCTGCCTACTGCTCCTCATCCGACAAGAGAGTGCAACATTCCTGTTCTTCAAGTGCAAAGGTATATATTGCATCCACTAGATCTTTTATTTTTTTTCAGTACAAGTACCGTACAAAAATAAAACTAGGTTTGGCTTGTTTATAGGTCCGAAGTGAATGATGTGGAAACTATAGGAAAAGTTGATTGGGCAACATTACAAATTGTGGAAACACATGATTATGAAGGTCGAATTGAAGTTATGAGCGAGAGCCGGATGTGTGAGTTTTTAGGCTTGACAGAAGAGGGCACAACAAATGAGTCAACAAATGTACCTACACAAGGCTTTGGTTGCCGAATGGATGAACAAGTGAATGATACTGCGCTTGGGCAAGATATTGATGGTGCTGCCATCCCTACTAGTGATGCCGTACTCGGTGAGATGGTCATTACGTATGATAAGAAGAACCCATCAATGGAGGTAGGGACAATGTACCTAACAATGGAGGAGTTCAAGCTGGCAGTTCGGCAATTTGCCATCAACAAGGAGTTCCATTTACGAGTAGAGAAGTCAACTAAGACGGTATATAGGGCTTATTGCAATTTCGGTGATGAAGATCGCCCTTGCATTTGGATGTATCTAGTCGCTTATGGCTTCATTCACTTATGGAAGGTGGAAGGGTCACTTGGCCGCAGCTGTAGCAGTTGATGGTCACAATTGGATGTATCCAGTCGCTTATGGCTTCATTGCTTCTAAGACAACAGTCAACTGGACTTGGTTCATGGAACAGTTGAAGAAGGCTATAGGTGATCCTCCACTACTTGCTATATGTTCTGATGCTTGCAAAGGCTTAGAGAATGCAGTGAAGAATGTATTCCCAAATGCAGAGCAAAGGGAATGCTTTTATCATCTAGCCATAAACTTCAAAAAGAGATTTAGAGGGTTTATCCAGATATATCCTGCTGCAAGAGCTTACAGAGAGGAGATTTTCTATGAAAATTTAGCAAAAATGCTAAGTGAATCATCAGAAGCAGTGCAATGGTTACATGCCAATCACAAGCTTCTATGGTATAGGTGTGGTTTCAATCCAGACATTAAGTGTGACTACATAACTAGTAACATTGCTGAGTCATTTAATAACTGGATTAGAGACCATAAGGACCTACCTGTTGCTGACCTTGCTGATAAGATCAGAGAAATGATCATGGTACTGTGGCACAAGAGAAGAATTATTGCATACAGGCTACCTGAGGGCAAGATTCTCCCAGCTATTATGGTTCAGCTAAGAGCAAATACTAGAGGTTTGGGACACTTGAAAATTGTGAAATGTTCTAATTGGAGTGCAGAGGTGTGGGACCATAGCAGCGGCGTTTCTGTGAGACACATTGTCAAGTTAGAGCAAAGGACTTGTACTTGTCAAGAATGACAGCACACTGGTAAGCCATGTCAGCATGTATTGGCCTATGTAACCCGCCAAAGGGGAATTAACCTAGAACAGTTCGTGCATGACTACTACTCGGTGAATAGGTTTAGGGCGGCTTATGGAAGAGAGATTGAACCGATGACAGATAAAACACAATGGTCAGAAGTCGACCTACCTTTTTTAGTTGGTGCACCTCTAGCTAAATTACCTCCTGGAAGATTGAGGAAACTAAGAATCAAGGGATGGATGGAAGGTGGACACAAGAAGAAAGGTTCCAAAGATGAAAAATTTACCAATGAGATGGAGGGTGAGAAGAGATGTGACAATGATACTGCTCCAACAAATGCAAAGGGAAAGAAGATGATCAGAGGACCTGTGACTTGCAAAAGATGCGGAGAAAAAGGTCATAGGCAAGCTAGTTCCAAGTGCCCGCTCAATGGGACTGCAAAAAAGAGGTAAATAGTCTGTACATTCTACAACTTTGTTTAGTCTGTATATGTATTTCAATCTTGTATATATATGCATATATGCATGCATGCAGTACGTATATGAGGCAGTCTTGTTTGTTACAAGTCAATCTTGTTTGTCCTTTGCATGCATGCAGTACGTATATGAGGCCACTAGCATATATATGCATATAAGAACTCTGAACTTTGCTTTGCTTGCATTATTGCCTCTGTAGCATGTGAGAAGTCGTTGATTTTTTTCCGATTAACTTGGATTGCTCAAGTTTGTGATTGTTATCTTCGATTGTCTAGAAAGTGTAGGCAACCAAGGAAAAATGTTACAATACAGCCAGGGAACCTAGCACTACACGGAGGCCGACTAGAGAAGAAATTCTACGTGATAGTCCAGGAAGGGTCACAAGAAGGTAAAAAATTATAAATATAGAAATTGACACATTTACCATACACTAATTTTTCCAAACATCTAATTGTCGTATTGAATTTATATGCGACATGCTTGCGGCGTTATTAGGGGAGGGCACATCTTCACAAGTTGACACCAATAGTCCCGTGAGGATGCCTACATCTGCAAAGACCCAAGAAGATGACACCAAGAGGAAGCTACACATTGGATGAATTACTTTAGTTGTGTGATGAGATGTAAATTGCTCATGATTTATTTCATGACTTGGATCTTGTTTTAAACTAAATTATAGTCTTATGCGATGAACTTGTAACTGCTAGAATCATGGTTTTATGATATGAACTTGTTTGTCCTCAATTCATGTGTTTTATATATTGCTTGGATCATCATTTTCCTATTTCAATCTTGTATATATATGCATGCATGCAGTACGTATACGAGGCAGTCTTGTTTGTTCCGTACTAGTACGTACTACATTTATCAGACAAGCAATGCCGAAGAAGCCGAGCCACGACCCGACCATGCCCAAAGTGACCGACGAAATTGAAGCCATGGCCAAAGGTATGACCATCCACCAGCGTGACCAAAGCAACCCACCTATACACGTGTTTTAAAAGGCCTAAGGGCAAAATAGTCAGCTCAAGGCAAAATACATGTATTTGAGATGACAAATGTGATTAAAAGTGTCAAAATGTTATTATAACAAAGTGACAACGTTTCGAGTCCTATTTGAGCAAAGCCAACGTTATGAGTCCTATTTTAGCAAAGGCACATGTTTGGGAGTCCTTTTTTAGCAATTTTCTCTTGGTTCTTCGGTCGCTCTTAAAAGTCACGTCACATCGAATGTTTAGATACTAATAAGGAGCATTAAATATAGATTAATTATAAAACCAATTATATAAATGGAGGCTAATTTGCAAGACGGATTTTTAAGCCTAATTAATCCGTCATTAGCATATGTTTACTGTAGCACCACGTTGTCAAATCATGGACTAATTAGGCTTAAAAGATTCGTCTCGTAAATTAGTCGCAAGTTGTGCAATTAGTTTCGTAATTAGTCTATATTTAATACTCCATGCATGTGTCCAAACATTCGATGTGACAGAAATTTTAGGAGCTCCGGTAGAAACAAAACAGGCCGTTATGCTACAAGAGCAAGTATAATAACATATCGTAAGCTGACTAAATGCTATGGTACAAGAGAGTGAGGAGAAGCGAGCTGTAAGCTTATAGCCGGCTTAGCCACATGAAATAAGAAATTTTGGAAGAGAAATATGTGGGCCATGTATTAATAGTGAAGACCTTACTACTATGGGTGGACTGAGAGAAGGCTGGAAAAAATCTTCTCCGACAGACGGCTATAAGGTTATCTCCAACAACAACACCCAAAATACAAAACCCATTCGTTCTTTGGGTAGCGCTACAAGCAAAAGGTTCAATACTTATTCGACATGTTCTTCAACAACAAGACCCAAAAGAAAATCATTTCTACAAATGAGTTTCCAAGAGAAATGATGTCTATATTTGGGTTGTGTCTCTCAGGTAACACAAAATAGATCTTCCGTATAATTACTCTGTTAGAGAATAATTTTGAATCTCTAGTTACCTATTTTAAGTTTGGATACTGTTCCTCGTTCTAACCACCTTACTCTGAGCAAGCGCGCGTGATGTGAGATTTCAGCTTCTGCCGCATATGCTGGGCTGGTCTGGGCTCAAAGTTAAATGCAAGGAATACCCTCTTGTCAAAAAAGAGAGAGAAAGGAATACCCTCAGAGGGTGTCTGCTCGTGCTCGGCCATAATCAAATTGCGAGGCCCATATGGAGAAACCTGTGCTCGGCCAGCCCAGCTCAACAGGACATACTGTACGAACGACAGTAGGATAGAGTGCTGTCTGAATCTCGAAAAAAGTTCGATAGTCCGATATATCCCCTGAATCTGAAAAACTGTATTTTTAAACTTAGTTGACTTTTGAAACCGTCTAATTTACATCTTTGAATGATTTTGATTTGAAAGCGTATTTAGCTGATGTGGTGCTATACCATACCAGCCAGCAAAATTCATAAAAAATTTCAAACTACGTTAACCACAAGGAGATAAATCAAACTATGTTGATATTTAATGGAGATCAATTAGGCTATCGAAAATATATGAAAATAACTTTTCAAGATCCAAATATTTTTTTGAAAAAATATGCAACTAATAATGTTAGAAAATTCATAGAATTTTGTTTTAGCATAGAAAACTATGAAACTTGTTTAAGTTTTTTTTAATCATCCTCTATAATTATTTCCAATTTAGGTACCATTTGGATAGTACATAATCGTAAAAACCAGAGTTTAGTTTCGATAGTTCGAGTAATGTTCTACGGTACCCGAATTACCAAATTACCTGAAATTTTTTAAGTGTTTGCTCTTTTATTTCTAATGTGAAGATTTATGCTAGCTCGATAATTGATTTGTTGTTAATTAATATGAAGGCATGAAGTGATTTTGAAGGACTATTGTTTATTGCTATAAAATGCTATTGAGATTATGTCAAATTTGTTGATTTTGTCAATTTCAGATATATTGGGTAAAATCCAAATTCAAACTAAAATTATCGAATACTCAAAATTCCGGATAATAATACTTTTTCGAGACCAATATTGGATAGTAATTTCTAATATCCGAATTTTCAGTTACCTGGATTAGCCGATCCTAAACACCCCGGATGCCCGCTCCTCCGGAAGAACAAACAATCCGCTGTCATCCATTGCTTGCCTGCTTTCTTTCTCTCTCCGATGGCCCCGCTCAGCCCGACGGCCAGCGTTCTGCTTCTCCGTCGCTGCGGGCTTGCGGCACGTGCGCGTCGCTGAAACATCTAAACCTTGCAGCGCTGTGCACACCCGCCCGCATTCGCGAGGAGAGGCGGCGCGGCGATATCGAGTCCCTTAGTTGTTGGTTTCCTCCCCTCCCAGCGACCAATCCGAAACCCCACGCGCCGCTGCTCCGGCCGACCTTGTCGTCCCTTCCATCAATTGAGGTCACCTACCACCACGCGCGCCTCTTCCCATCCCTCGGGCTCGAATTTGCTGTACGCCCATCTCGAATCGTTGAAATGCTGAGCGCTCGGATAACTCATGTTTGTTGATTGCTACGGCCTGTTTTTGGTAACTTTTGGAGGGTTTTTTTTTTGTCCCAGCTGCACTTGATTCGCATCGGTTTTTTTTTTTTTTTTTGCGACGATTCGCATCGTATTCCGGAGAAGCAATTCCAAGGTAGTTACGGTATTGGTCTTATCAGTTTTTTTTTCCTGGTTAGTACTTATAGTCTGATCAGGCATTGGCATTTTGGGCTTGAATATGCTTGCTGGTTTGTTCTGCTACGGCTGGCTTAATCTGTTCTGTCTTTGGTCCCGTTTCACACACTGATTTTACGGCCGCCAACAGTTTAACTCATGTGGGAATCCAGCTAATTTTCTGTATTTTAAACGTTGCTTACATATGATTGAAATGCCAATGGTTGGGCACTTGGGCTTGTTGTAGCACTGCACACACACTAGCCTTTTGGCGTCATGGGCTCATGGTTGAGTATGTAAAACTAGTGGATATGCTTTATCCTCTCTCTTCCCGCCAAGGTGTAGTTCCAGCCTACTAACCATTTTTTTTCCTGAAACATAGGGAAAATACACTAAAAACTGGAAACTGAAGCCAAAATGATGACTGAAGTGTTTTATGTGTGAATTCTGTCCGAGGTCCTTTATGTATTGAGTATTGACCCTCCTGTGTGACTGCATATTCATGTGCTCATCCCTAAATTGCAGTGTTATTGTTGGATATTTTCATACGGATTTACATTGTCCTGACAAAATGATATGTAGTGGTGTACCGGTGTGTACATACTAATGTGTAACCCCCACCCCCTTTCTGCTTAAGTTTTTTGAGGAGATTCCATTTATGATTGAGGTAGAAATATTGGTTTTCCTTTGTAATATCTTAGACCAGCTATTACTAAGACACCTGCTCTGCATCGCCAAACTCTTTGAAGTGCTTAGTTTGAAATTTGAAGTTCCATTGGTGCACAAAAAAGGGGGGGCAAGAGTAGGGCATGAGATGTCCTCCCTAACAGTCTGCAGAAACATAACCCTTTCTAGATATTTCATCTCAGGGCATTTCTCATAGTTCCAAACCCCAAGCTTTCATTGTTATGTCATGATAATGCATTAGTGTTGAATTCCCATTACTGTTGTTTTTTACAGTCTCACCTTTATTAAGTTCGTTTTGAGGAGATTCAATTGTTTTATCTAGAGCTTATTACCAAATAGAGAAAAAAACCCAGGAAACCGCTTCTGGAATGACTTTTGCATGAGAAAGCAGCTTGTGCAATAATAGATATTTACATAATGTCAGAAATGACTAGAACAATTTGTAAAAAGGTCTTCCTCTTCATACTCCACTTGCATATCCCGATTTACAATCTGCTGATTTTGCCAGATTGGAGGACTTGAAGCCTTTATTGTTACATTAGGTTAGGTCGATGTTATTCTGGTTCTACATCTGAAGAAGGAATAGGTGGTCACCATCTCGAATAACACTAATGTCATCTATCTCAGCATAGTCTCTACTGACCAATTTTGTTGGGTGGAAACCTGGAAACTTCTGACCTGCAAATGTTAGAAAAACTATTATAAATTTCTGTGTGCATCTCCTATCAGCATACTATCAAATATGCTCCATAACCAAATCATAATTAAAATCTTGAAACTTTTGCTTACTTCCGATTTCGAAAATCTCATCCAGTGAACCAGGCAGATTGATAAGCTTCCCATTCTGTACTAAAGAACCTGTTGCATTATGAGGATATGCGTGAATTGTAACTCTTTTGCTGGATGATTTTATGTTACTACTATCTTGATTTTCTCTCGTAGTTGTGCCATCTAATGTATCGTGGGAAGACCCCAGCTTCACTGTTTCATGGCTTGTTTGCCAATAGCTTGCTGCATCACAATCTTCGGATTTTATCTGAACGCAGAACTCTTTGGTTCCTTTTTTGGCCTCGCTGTTTATGTGAACCTCATTACGTTTGTCTTCTTTGCCTGCCATCCCATCTGTCGCCCCAAAGTTGCCATGGTCATGACTGCTTCCTTGCTGTGGCATCCTCAACTGGATTGTTTCTGCTGCTAGTTTTGTTGAACCATGATCTCCACCAAAGGTTGGGACCTTCTTACTAATGTCTTCAAATTTGTGCTCAGTGTATTGTAGGTAAGGTTGAGGTAACAACCATGCTTCTCGAGGAGCATGGAATAGCTCATACTTCTGCATGAATCTTCGATCTAGTTGATTTAATTCTGGTAAATTTTCCTGCAGCTTTAGCTTCTGTGCATTGACATAAAAAGTTATGAACTTCAATTCAGCCGAAATTAGCTGCTGTATATTTAACTACCTTAAAATAATGAAGCTGTACCTGAAATAGATTATTCATTAGAATATTGCTGTCTTCCCTGTGTTCTTGCATGATCTCTGTTAGTCTTATCTTCCTTATTCTCAAGAGCTGTGATAGGGTAGTGGTACGGCAAGTAAATGGCTGGGGTATGTCACACAGAGCACCAACCTCTCCGAACACGTCTCCCTCTTCAACTTTTTCATACACCTGCTTTAAGATAACATATCATTGTTATTAATCTGCTGAAACCTTAGTGATATCTGATATGATTGCAATGTAAGATGAGGAAACATTTACCTCTTCATTACCATTTATTGTTTTTATCAAATTCTACAGATAAGGCAACAAGAAAAGTGTAATTAGCTTGCTGAACAAACCTGTACAAATATGTTTTCAGAACATAGTCAGAGATAAAAAATCTAACCACTACTCCTGAAACTATTATGTAAATATCTGCTGCCCCCTCATTTTGCAACATTGTGTCTTCCTTTGGTGGGAAATACTCAGCCTGTACTTCCATTACCTGATGCCAAAGAAGTTTAACCTGTTAACGCAGTGGAGTGTATAATCAATTTTGAAACAGTAACCAAAATATAGATTACATTACCAGTTCTGCAATGAAATTATTAGATACTCCATGGAAGAGGTAGGCTTGTTGTATGATTGTAAAAAATAAGTTGTATGCTATGCTTGACCGAATTCCTTTTGGGAGACAATTTAGCATAGCTTGCTGGTTGAGCCCCTCTGTCTTGAACTGTAGGCAGAAGTGAGACAACATTTGCTGCTTTATCTTCTCGGGCAACTGATTTCGTGCCGCAAATTCCGATGCCGATTGGATTGAGTCCCTCTACATCATTTACAAAGTTACCAATATGGAACAAGCTAACTGCTTTTGTAAAGGGTTTAGTCTGTTTACATTTGCTTTGACATTTTTTTTATATTTCTTTGTTGGTGCTGTTGTTATAAGAATGTTTAAATGACTAAAGGATACAACAACTTGGGGCTTACAGCACATACAAGCAATGACTATCAAGAATTGGGTTCCATTCATTGATTGCCTTGACTGATTTTCTTGATTGGAATCCTACTGCTTGGGGTTTGTGTAAGAACTTATTAGGATGGTCCAGTCAAAACTGTTTGACCTTTGAAGTATAGGATAACTGAAGCTAAACTAATCACTGAAGCTAAACTATGTCTCTGATTTCCTCTCAGTTTAGTAGATCTCATAGTGTGTAGAGTTTTGTCCCCTTGAATTCTTAATGTTAATCCATGGTGTGGTAGAAGATAGACAATGCATATGAATAACTGCATAAACACACGTTGAATAAGCATTATCTGTATAAAGATGCTCATTTCATTTCCCCACCAAGTCACCATGACTAAAGAAGCTAGGTTGTTCCTATAATGGCATGGTATTTGTTGTCTCACTTTGACACTTAAGCTGTTGTCCCTTATGCATGCACTTCATATTTAAAATCTGTGTCCCTGAATGATTGTTAGTGAGGCAGAAGAACCGAGTTCAGGATTTAATGGATTTTGCCAATAAGTTGAGAAACATACAAAATTCTGGGTGCGGCTGGTCCCATGAACAACCAGGTTGGTCATATTACCAATAAGATAAGCTGTCAGGCCCAGATTAAACAGCATATAGCAGATATCAAACAGCATCTCTCTTGGGTTCTCAGCATGTAGGTCCCCATAACCTGTTGTTGTCAGTGTTGTGATCGACCAGTAAAGGGCAGTTACATATCTAGTCCATAAGCTCTCTGATCTGAAGGTAGGTATAACAGCACCTATCCATGTTCTCTCTGGATCAGGATATCTGTCGGCAATCATATAGTTGAAACATCCCGCACAATGCACCGCAAACAGAGTAACCTGCATTTTATTATCACATTATTATCAAAAGTTTCAATGAGCAAATGTAGACGCTTTGCAAGCTTGACAATTTTTATGGACAACGTGGAAGTCCTTTTTTTGTTTCTGAATTTCTGAAAGACTTACAGAAATAAGTTTTGAGCACCTAGTCCAGAAATAGTTGAACCTTATATCCTTCTCCAGTCTGGTAAAAGAAAGGTGACCAAATTGGTGCCATTTGTCATTCATCATGAAAATATTGAGAAGCTGGATTGGAGTTGAACCTTGCAAACAGCGAGCTGACTCGGTGAAGACGCCATAGCCTCAACATATTGAGTATCTTAAAAGCAAGGTCATTCCCCTTGTGTTTAAAAAGAAGGCTGATTGGCTGAAATGGAGCTGTTGAACATACATCAAAGATGAACCAGGTTGATAGGTACCTGTGGAGGATCATTACTTGTTAGTTCCATAACAGAAATGCATGGCCTTTCCCAAATTCAATGTGGAGTTTTGGATAAGAAAGCGGTTATGAACCAGGTGCAAACCTTACTGCAATTTTCTTTCGATCATCCACAAGAAGATGTGTTTTGCTGTCGACATAAGCTACAAAGAATGTCAAAACAATATCAATAGCGAAGAAGCTATTGACAATGTTCTCAGCTAGCAGAAGCTTAAAGGACAAATCCCTCAAAAATGCTAGTTCAAACGGGCAAATCCAGGCGGAGTAAATGACTAGGACTATAAGGAACAACTCCCAGTATCTGAGAGACACAAAGACAAAGCAGAGGAAATCATGTCAGCTCCTGCTGTTTGGTTATATTTCAACATGACAAGGTACATGCACAGTGCAGGGAGAACCTCACCTATAATGAGGATCATAGGGAGATATGATGAACTTCTGCAACTTGTTAGATTGATTTATTGTTGCACCAAGAGATGGCAGGAGCTCAATGGTGAAGCTGCCACTGTTCCTCTTAACTTGAACTCCATCCGAAAATTGTTGGAAGCATGACTTTGAATGAGCTTGAGTCATGCTTACTTTTCTGTTCTTTGCCTCTGTATGCAGATGGTGTGGAGGCTGGCTCTATATATATAGATGCTGCAGGTGATGAACATCCAGCGCTGTGGGTCAAACTGAACGGATCTTGGAAGCAAACAAAGAGCTGGTTATATTTGTACCTTACGAGGAAAACAACAGGGCGTGTTTCCTATGGTGTTGTGGGACACTGTTAGCTGAGCCTAGTTGGCAAAGTTAGGAAGTGCTTTTGGCTAGTTGTTGATAAATTACAGTTGGACCACTAAAGAAAATTTCCAGGTATTCTGTAATGTTGAAACTTTTGGAATGGAGCAAGCACCCCCAGATTCTTCTCAACCATTTACTCTGATGTGTACAGACCCTTCCTATGGACTGGTTTTGTCCACTTCATCCAAGAACGATCTGTGGTGTGTGTTAATTTGTTGGTTTGTTGTACATCCTGTCCTTAGATTGAAATGTTGTTCCTTTTTTCCTTCCTGAAAGTGTAATGATCATAGGTTTCGTAGTCAAAACATGGAAAAAGGTGTCAATGTCATAAGGAAATAATACAGTTATCTAGTTTAGTTTCCAAATTAACTCCTGAAGTAGGTGTATCTTAATGCTGCCCACATGTTTGTGCAAATGTGAACAGCATAGCTGGAACCATTAATGTCGCATCTGGAGGTAATATGTGATGTAATTATCATGTCAGGGTATATTCTTTTAGTTGTTGAGTTCAAGGAAGATTTGTTGTAATGGCATGTGGAGGATCCAGCCCCTTGGTAATCTCAGCTAATTAATGCGGATTTGATGGTCTGTAAACTCCCAAGATATTTTGTCGTCTAAGGCCATGTTTGGATCGACTAAAAGAAGTTGCTAGCTGCTAAAAAAAGCTCTAGCTGATCCAAAAAGCCAAGCTTATTGCCCAGCTTATAACTCATTTTGAACTATTCAATCACTCAGCTTATACAAAGCTATTAGCTGTCTCCCTCCAGCTGTTGCAGCTTATAAAAAGTTTAGCTGATCCAAATAGGGCCTAATCCTCCCGTGCTCTGATGTCTAACATTTACATCCACCAGGTTTTATCCTTTAGCCAGTGCACTGATTGGGTTCCCTGTCTTCTTGGGACCATAGAGACTGAACAAACTGTGTCTCCATTATTGTGATTTCTGTCTGAAGTTTTAGCTGTATACATTCTTATTTGAAGTTCTGCCTTGTTTTCATTTCTTGCTGAATCAGCCATTTTCTTCAGAGGGTACCCACTTGATATCTTGTGAAGGTGGGCCCAGATCTAGATTACGGGCAGAGGAAACAAACCTTTTCAGTACATTAATTGATGTTCATTTACATTTTCTAACTAAATAATTAATCTATCATTTACTTTTCTTATGATTGTGCTGCTTGGGTAGTGCTTACTTTTTGAAAGATGCTCACTGCCCACATCACATGCCATGCAGGTTATTATAATTGCTGCAAAAAAGAGTATTTAAGTGTATGACATGAGTAAGTGGTGCTTATATTGGTGGTAGGATATGCTGCTACAGCATGTTCGGCTGGTGCTGATACGATCGTATACGATCGTGAATTATTACTGCTGGCTGGTTTGGTGTGAGAGAAAAATACTGTTCTGGCTAGAAATTTACGATCGTTTACGACCAAGCGAACAGGCCGCTAATCTGTAACTGATAATAATGCATCTTATTTTGTTTATCTTCTGCAAGATTGATCAGTTTTTTTTTAACATCTGGTTATTCAGTTTTTATTTACTAGTTGTCAGTTCGGTGGTCTGAAACTTCAATCTTGATGTCCTGTACCTTTTCTCTTAAGATTTTAGTTTTGGCAGAAGGTAAGGTGTATCTTTGTCTAGAACCCTAGATCATATTCTGTTCAAGTCTTCTCTGGAGTCTAGAACCAGACTATACATGCAAAAATCTCCTTAACTCCTTTTCCAGAAAATAAAAGTTGTTCTGAACTTATCTATAATTAGGAAACATTAGCAGATAAAAGTGTAAATTTAATATCTGAATTTGCCACTTTTCCATCATTAGGAAACTGCATGCGTTTTTTTTCTCTGAAAGAAATAGGCATTAGACATTCATTAGCTATTTGCTTGTTACTTTTCGTGGGCCTGGTGATAGTCACCAGGCTAACCATACAAGTCTCTGTATGTTTAGTTCTCCATATATTGAAATAGGTTGGATTCCATCTAGGTCGTTATTGGTCCATCATCTACCTGGGATGTCAACATTCCCATTGCTCCTCTTTCTTTTTAGTTTGTGATATATTTCTAGTTGATTCCTTTGTATTGCCCCTTCCCTAATAACTTTGATAACAAACTTGTTTGAGTCTACTATGTTGTCTCAACATAGCAGGTCCTAAGCCCTGGTAAAGGAGGAGGGTTGTGATAGGCGTGGCGAGCCAACGTTAAATCTAGCCATTCTAATGGAGATGAAACCCGAAAGAAAACTCTTGGGGCGTAACCCTCTTAGCGACGCACCATATCGGAATCCGGGTATGATGTTAAATGGGCAAGGGCCGGGTCGGCACCCCCTTGGTGACGCGTCGTGTCGCGATCTGGGCATGGTGTCAAGTGAGCAAGGATCGGGTCGTCGCTTCCTTAGTGGCGTGCTACATCGGCGCCCGGGTGTAGTGAAAAATGAGCAAGGGTCTTCACATCTGAGTCGACGGGTGCGAAGGGTAAGGAAGCTAGTCGAACCAACTAGGATCCGTTTAGATAGTTGGAATGTAGGGTCGCTTACAGGTAAGTTAAGAGAATTAGTTAATACCGCGATTAGGAGGCGTGTAAATATATTATGCGTTCAAGAGACTAAATGGAAGGGTTAGAAGACAAAGGAGGTGGACAATACATGTTTCAAGCTTTGGTACATAGGGACAGTCGCGAATAGAAATGGAGTAGGAGTTTTGATTGATAAGAGCCTCAAGAATGGTGTGGTAGGAGTGAGAAGGTAAGGAGATAGGATTATCTTAGTCAAACTTGTCGTTGGTGATATGGTCTTGAACGTAATTAGTACGTATACCCCCCAAGTAGGTCTCAACGAGAGTGCTAAGAGACAGTCCTGGGAAGACTTAGATGGCCTGATTAGAGCTGTACCTTGTAGTGAGAAGCTTTTTATAGGAGGAGATCTTAATGGGCATGTAGGTACTACAAGCGCATGTTTTGAGGCAGTTCATGGAGGTTTTGGGTATGGTAGTAGGAATCAGGAGGGGGAGGAAGTTTTAGACTTCGTGGTACCTTTTGACCTGATGATAGCCAACACTTTCTTTAGAAAGAGAGAATCTCATCTAGTGACCTTCAGTAGCGGACAACACTCTAGCTAGATTGACTTTGTCCTCGTAAGAAGAAAGGACAAATGAGCATGCTTGGGTGCAAGGTGATACCAGGGGAGTGTGTTGTTTCTCAACATAAGCTTTTGGTGGCAGACTTTCGTTTTTAGGTGCGTGCCCGTAGGGATAAACAAGCTAAGATTGAAAGAACAAAGTGATGAAAACTGAAAGAGGAGACGTCAGAGGTATTCAGGGAAAGGGTTATCAAAGAGAGCTCTTGGAAGGAAGAATAGGATATAAATAACATGTGGGAGAAAATGGCAACCAACATTCGAAAGGTGGCCTCAGAGGTGTGTGGAGTAACCAAAGGAAGTGGATGCGAGGCTAAAGATACTTGGTGGTGGAACGAGGAAGTCCAAAGGGCTATTAAGGAGAAGAAAGAATGCTATAGATGCTTGTACCATGACAGGAGTGTGGACAACATAGAGAAGTACAAGGTGACAAAGAAGACTGCAAAACGAGCTATAAGTGTGGCAAAGGGTAGAGCGTACGAGGATCTTTACCAACATTTGAATACGAAGGAAGGAGAGAAGGACATTTATAGGATGGCTAGGGTTCGTGAGAGAAAGACAAATGACTTTAACCAAGTTAAGTGCATTAAGGATGAAAGGGAGCATCTCTTGGTGAAGGAGGATGAGATCCGACATCGATGGCAAGAGTATTTTGACAAATTGTTCAATGGTGAGAATACGGATACAACCTTTCAATTAGATGACTCTTTTGATGACACCAATAGGCGCTTTGTGCGGAGAATCCAAGAATCTGAGGTCAGAGAGGCGTTGAAAAGGATGAAAGGAGGTAAGGCAATGGGACCAGATGGTATCCCAATCGAGGTGTGAAGATGCCTCGGGGACATAGCTATAATATGGCTAACCAAGCTGTTCAACCATATTTTTTGATCGAACAAGATGCCTGACGAGTGGAGGAGAAGTATATTGGTATCGATCTACAAGAATAAAGGGGATATTCAAAGTTGTACTAATTACCGGGAATTAAGTTGATGAGCCATACTATGAAGCTATAGGAGAGAGTTATTGAGCATCGCTTGAGAGCAATAACGCGGGTCTCTATGAACCAATTTGGTTTCATGCCCGGAAGGTCAACCATGGAAGCCATTTTCTTAATAAGACAAGTTATGGAGCGGTATAGGGAGAAGAAGGACCTACACATGATTTTTATTGACTTGGAGAAGGCTTATGATAAAATACCAAGGAATGTTATGTGGTGGGCTTTGGACAAACATAAAGTCCCAACAAAGTACGTCGGGCTCATGAAGGACATGTACAACAATGTTGTGACTAGTGTTCGAACAAGTGATGGAGACACGGATGACTTCTCGATTAGGATAGGACTACATCAAGGATCAGCTTTGAGCCCTTATCTGTTTGCCTTAGTGATGGATGAGGTCACAAGGGACATACAAGGGGACATCCCTTGGTGTATGCTTTTCGTGGACGATGTAGTGCTAGTTGATGAAAGCCGGACATGAGTGAATCAGAAACTGGAGTTATGGTGAGAGACTTTGGAGTCAAAAGGTTTTAGACTCAGTAGAACTAAAACTGAGTATATGAGATGTGACTTCGGCACTACTACTCGGGAGGAGAAAGATATTAGTTTGGAAGGTCAAATAGTGCCTAGGAAGGATACCTTTCGATATTTAGGATCAATGCTACAGAGAGACGGGGATATTGATGAAGATGTTAGTCATAGAATCAAAGTAGGGTGGATGAAGTGACGCCAAGCATCTGGTGTCCTATGTGACAAAAGGATACCACAGAAGCTAAAAGGCAAGTTTTATAGGACGACGATTAGACCTGCTATGTTGTATGGTGCAGAATATTGGCCTATGAAAAGACGACATGTTCAACAGATAAGTGTCGCGGAAATGCGTATGTTGCGTTGGATTTATGGTCATACAAGAAGGGATCGAGTTCGGAACGATGATATACGTTGAAGAAAAGCTTGTCCAACACCGGTTGAGATGGTTTGGACATGTCCAATGGAGATATGGCAGAACCGCCTAACCTAATGCCTCTCAGGAGTGCCCGTCTACCATTAGACACTAAGCACCCAAGGGAGGACACCAAATTACACGGCCCCATCGAGCACACCCCAGGGGAGAACCCGAAAATCCATATTTTTCCATCCGGGTCACAAATGAGAGAATAAAGCTTACATCATTCTTAACCATTTCTTACATCACTTTACATGTACATCAGATTATAACATTTATTATTATAACAGCGGAATGAAATCATATTATCAGAGTTATGAATAATTTAATTGAACAGCGGAATATAAACATGTGATCAGAATTACAGCGGAAATAAATATCTATTCATGACATGATGAAGCATTGTTATATAAACTATGACAACATATTATAAAACTTTTATTTAGAAAACATTTAGTGAGAGTTATAAATGAGAACTATGATCGCAGCGTAAAGGAAATCCCCTCTAAGCCCACCAGGAGGAATCCACACACAAAGGTCAGCTTTATCATCCACCTGTCACCAGCAACAGGGGAAATAAAACCCTGAGTACTCAATTGTACTCAGCAAGACTTACCCGATAAGAGAAAAGAAAAGACTCCAAGGATATGCAAGGCTATCTAGCTTGTGGGTTTATTGTATCTGCAGGAAGCATTACTAAGCGTGCGTCCTTATATTCGATTTTTATTAACAGCCGCATGAGTTCATTAACCAACCATTCTATGTAAGCATCATGTGCTACTTTCAAGCAGGTGGTAAGCAGGTGACAAGCCGCACCGGAACGCCGGCGATTCGCGAATCAATGCCCCCAGCTGGGTACCCCGAAAACACATGCCCCGCTTGTACCCAAGGCACAAGCAGGACCAACCCATCCCCCTCCTGTCCTGGGTGTCCAGTTCCCTATCCAAACTAGGACTCCAAGCCCTCGCCCCTGAGTCCCGGACTCAGTGCAGTGCAAGGACCTCCTAACCCAAAAACCACCAAGACAGTCGGTCCGGAAAGAGCCGGATCCACGACAAGAGAGCAACAAGTCTTCCAAGCGTCCATACTCAAGTATGTGCTCGGGATAATAAGTCTGTGACTTGCCTAGAGTCTTATGCAACGGCCAGTCCTTAACCGACACAGATAGGGAAAGCAGTGTAACCAAGCCATGCCCCGCGTCCGCGGCAACACAACCTCTTACACCCACCAATACCCAAACCATGTTCCTGTCCGGTCACCATTTTCCTTTCCACCATTTTTATATATTTCAAGTGATAATAATCCAATAATATATTTCCTATCTCTCGCGAGTGACAGCCAATCACTCGATTTCTACCGGAGTCCTGTATCATAGCATTCTACACGATCCTGTCATACTAGTAAGACTCATAGGATAAAGATATATATATATATATAAATGGGTTTCATTCAACTCCTTAAAACTTAATGCACAATTATAATTTAAACTACAGAGAAGTAGGGGATATGCATCGGGGCTTACTTGGGTAAGATATAACCAAAAGTTAGTATTTGCATCTTCAGATCATCCACCGTCAACTGAATAGAAAGCACATTGCATCGTCTCCTGTAGAGAGTACCATTACACCATCTTTGGATCCCCAATCATCCTTCAATTGATCTGTTGATCCATCATCGTACCTATATGATATGCATTGATGTAAATGCATAGATGTAAATAATCGACTGCAATCGTGACTCGTAAAAATACGATTTACACCTCTCAAGTTAACGAGGTAGTTCAAACGACGACCATACTTAGGCTACATATCCATGTTGTCGAATAAGACGCTATTTCCCAACAATTATTTTAGTTGCATAAACCCAAGTTGTTTCTTTATTTCATTATATCGATTTAATCATTATTCGAAATAGGACATCATTATCTATCTAACAAACTAATTATTCTGGAGCTACAAAAATTATAGTGAGCAGCTAATAATATTAGTAATTTACTATAAAATTTTTAGAGTCAACCCTATCGCAGATTTATCACGGAAATTCATACAAGTTCACATTTTAACAATATTAAGCATTTTAAACTAATTAGAGCAACCCTAAAAACATACCGAATCTATGTGAACAAAATACACAATTAGATAGATCATGATTGTAGGAACTCAATAAAACTGGTTTCACCATTTTTGAACACCTACATAATTTTATATTGATTTTACAAGTTTATATCCAAAACTAATTTAACCAGTGCTTCGAAAACTAAAGGCCAACGGGCCCACGACCAGCGAGCCGGCCTAACACGCGGCCCAGACGATGTGCGGCCAGCGGCCCAGCTAGCCAGACTGGCGGCCCACCGGCACGCTCGTCGCAGCGGCCCAAGGCCGGCCCAAGCGCGCGGATGCGGACGGCCCAGCAAGTCGGCCCACGCCGCCAGGGTAGGGCTACGGTGGTACTTTTGCATTGCGGTCCCTGCACGTTTCTTAAATCAATCCGTGGGACATACGCACTATTCACTTGGGTCACGTATTTTGCACCGAGAACCCTATACAAAGTTTCTACTTGGATGCATACCCTTCTCACCTTCCTTCCTTTCCCAAGAGCAGAGCAGCAGAGGAGGACCGACTCCGGCCGAATCCCATTGGTGGAACAGCAACTAGGCGGCATAGGGGCAGCCTCGGAGGTGGAGCGGCGCAACAACGGGGTGTGCCGGTGGAAGATGCAGCCATGGCAGGTGCATGCGCAAGACAGCAGCGCGGGCCAAGGGGGCTCGGTTGTGCCTGCGCGCGCGGTGGCCGAGCAGCGGGGAAGGACGGGACGGCGCTACGGCACGGACGCGTCGAGGAGCAGCAGGCCTAGCGTAGGGCCGGCGCCGGCGAGGACGGCCATGGCGTGGACGCGGCGCGGAGAGCTGCGATTGGGAGACGTGGCGACTGTGGCTCAGTGGGGTGCCTGCCGCACCCGAAGGTGATGGCGGCAAGTCCAGGGACAGCCCAAGATGGTCCAGCCACAAGCGCGCCGGCGGCGGCAGGGGAGCTCGGCGGCAACGGACAATGGCGGGGACTCTGCGGTTCGTAGCCTGGCGCGACGGCGTTCGGCGCGGCGTCTTGTACAATGGCGGCGCGAGGTGAAGCGAGCCGCCGCGCGACAACAATGAGACGCCTGGCGCGGCGCAGCGATGGCGGACCAACCGAGCTTCGGCGCAAGCGCATTGGGGTCTTACAGCGCTTCGCGATAAGCGGCGCGGCAATGAGGAAAAGCCGGCCTTCGAGAGGCGTGATGTCGTGGGCTTCAGCAGCGCTTCGCGCCGCGGTAATAAGCCGCGAGAAGGAGGGGCGATCTTTGCGAGACCCACAAAGCGCAATGGACGGCGGCCGCCGCCCGCGGACCCGAAAGGGGCGTTCGAGAGAGGGGAAAAGGAAGAGACAATGGCGGGCGGTGACGGCCGAGGCCCAGCGGCGCAATAGCGCGGACGGAGACCAGGAAAAGCACACGCGTGAGAGAGAGAGAGAGCGAGGAGCCATGCGGTTCATCATCAATTTCATAGGCGCGACGTGGGACAGAACCACGTGCAGGCGAAGTGACGCAACGAGCAGGCAGCCAGCGCAGCTAGGCCGAACAAACCCACGCGTGCGCATGCGTTACACGCGGCCACCACCCTGGCGGATGCTCAGCTCGGTAGAGCAAGCGGAGACAGGGGCGGACATGGCAGGGCAGCAGAGGCAACACGACAAGGTTAATAGTTCGACGGGACAACGGAGGCAGTGGTTACTCGACGGTGCACGGCAGAGAGAGGACACGTCGTGGCAGGGACAGAACCACGTGCGACAACGTGAAAAATGGCAGCAACGACGAGACAAACAGAGAGTGATGGAGGGAAAACAATGAGCGACTAGACAATATTCTGAAGCAAGGACGCGAGAAAGCAAGCGCACATGGCCACTGCGGTTGCTTGGCTCGGCAGATGTGGACAGAGGCAATCAAGGCAGAGAGAGAAGCAAGAGCAAAGATCGGGAAGTAAGGATGCGGATGGATGAGGAGACTTTGCACTGTCGCGTCATGACGGGAGACGGGACGGTGAATAATTGCCATGCAATGAGTACGCTGTACGCCGGAAAAATAAACAAAACTGTTACACTCTCTTTCTCGTCAGTTCATGCTTAACAAAATAAACCCGTGAGAGTATATATATATTAATGGATTTTATTTTATTTATAAAAATTGCTTTTCATGCTTAATCTAATAGAACAAACCGTTCGCTAGAATCGTCGTTTGACATTCGTAAATATCTTTACGCACTGAGTAATTTAACTTGGACGTTTATTTGAGTCCACAAAACTAAGTCACACGGGATTCGCTTATCGCATCAAGTATATTTTAAATCCAAAAATTCCGAGAAACTCGTTTCGAAAATTTCACTTAGGCCTAAAACACGGTGCTAAATAAGATCGTAACCCCATAGGTGTTACAAGAGATCTCCAGAGGCACCGGTGCGTAGTGGAATTCTAAGTCAGGATAGTAACGTGAAGAGAGGCAGAGGAAGACCGAAGTTGACTTAGGTAGAGACAATAAAATGAGACTTGAAAGGATAGAATATACCTAAAGACTTAGCTTTAGATAGGAGTGCTTGGAAAACAGCTATTCACGTGCCTGAACCTTAATTGCTTCTGCTGGGTTTCAACTCTAGCTTACCACAACTTGTTTTGGACTTAAAGGCTTTATTGTCGTTGTTGTATACGAATTATTGAATTCATTGTGATTATTTTTTGACGATTTCATATCAAGAAAACTCAACTGCACTTTGCATCGACTTGCTCAACACTGTTTTTTATTAAAAAAAACTCTTGTATAATAAACTAGTAGACTGCAATCAGGCCATGGACAGGCTTTTGCATAGGCGATTTTGTGGACACTGTAGTCTTAATAAATTTTGCACAGATGGTACTACACTTTTTCAGTACTTTGGTATCCCAAACTGGCCGCTTTTCTGGACAATTGAAACCATCGCAGGACCAAAGTTTAGCTCTATCCTTGTGTTGTATTGTGTTTTCAACGTCTTTCTGTTGGAATGTACCCTGCATTATCACAGGTGACCATGTGAGGGTGGGGAGCTATGAAGTGGCGGTCCTTGCATGCATGTGTCTATTATCTCCTTTCTTGTTGCATCTTTCAAATAGGTATGATGTATCTTGCTTCTTTCTTCTTGTTGGAGGCCTTCAGAAGGGAGCTCACTCTCATAATGGGCTAGTGGCAACGTTATTGCATTTATGCTCAAATGTCACTGGGAACTGTCTCACATGGGTTGTATCGTTGTGACGTAGAACATACTGGCTACATCCCAATGGACGCTGATTGTAGTTTAGATTCAACTTGTTAGTTGATGAACTACCTATTTAGTGTTTAACTGCTACTAATTCCAGGTAAAGTGAAAGCGACTGGTCTATAAGCCGCTTGTGCTGATTTGTACGGCTGATTTGTTGGGAGAGAAAAATACTGTACCATGACTGATAAGCCGGCTTATAATGGCAGCCGAACAATCAATAAGATGTTGGGGGTTAAAAATGTTCAAATCATAAGTGCATCAGTTCCATTCTGACTAGTTATTTTCGGTGTGCTCTTCTCTCTCTTAAGATTCTGTACTTTTGCTTGGTCTTATCTAATTCTGTTGCTTGTTTGTTATTTTTGTAGCTTATATGATCTGCTTTCAGGACACTGTACGTTGTTCCATTATCAGCATTCTGGAATTGTTTGTTTGCCCATAAAGGTACAATTTTTATGTTCCCTTTATGGTATCATGATTCTATTTGAAGACCATTATATTTGATATATTTTTAATATGATGAATATTCGCAGTGGCTTCTAGTAGTTGTACCTCCTGCTATTCCGCAACCTTCTTCCGTCTAGAAATATAAGGCATATTCGGACTATCTAAATTCGAGTTTGATAGAAACTTAATATAAGAATATATGAGTTATTTGACATGAAATTGATATCACTGTATTCATTTTCAAGAGTACTTTCTTACAATTGTGATTAAAGTATTACTCCATAAGAGAAATCTCTGGTCAAAGGTCTCATTTAGACAGTCAGAACACACCTTATATTTCTGGGGGTAGGGAGTATTTTCATTGTTTGACAGAAATTACAAGGTTCGAAGAGCCGCATATTTGCATATCTTGCGATGCTCAAGTTCTGGCTACGAGTTGTAACTTGTATATAACTCTTCTGTCTTTGTTGACACATGAACTGTCATGGTTGGTTTATCAGTAACTGTGGCTCCATGCCCGACAGGTCCCATTCAAAGTACAGGTTCTTCAAGCAGATGAAACGGAATTTGCAAAGGTGACAGCGCCGCAGAAAACAAGACGATGTGGATGAATATTTCGGGAGCACGGTATAAATGAAATGGAGGGCTTAATTTCAGCGATAAGTTCCCCAACAGGTACGCGGATTCGTTCACTCTTTTTCCTGTGGCCAGGAAGGCTACGGCGATGCTTAATTTTCTGTGGTTTTAAAACGATCACATTGTGGACGGCATTTCAAACATGTTACTGTCTGAGCCAAACTCATCGCTTATGTATCACATGTAGTACTGAAGGGCCCCGCGTTGGAAGTTAGAGCCAGCAAGTGGTGGACTTTAAAGCCCCAATAGGCCAATAGGGACCCTTAGCTGATGATGTGCCTCAGTTTACTGCACAGTGCACACCAAATTGGAGGGTCTCGCATCTTGGTCGGCATAGGTTAACTTTGCCGAACTCCATAAACCTGTTGTCATTTGGCCATTGATGCTATCTTTCCTCAGGATGTGGAGTTAGGAGTAGGTGCTAGACGTGACTGAAAGCATTATATATGTGCTGGAGAAGGATGATCTGGAGGTTGACCAATGGTAAACTTGCATGCAGTTAGCCCGTGGCCGTGAGCCCGTGAGTGGGTCGGCAACTCTAGGAGTACGAGGGGATTATGCCATATCTTCTGGTGGGGGAGCCCCCTTGAAAACGACCCCCACCGGCCATATCTCATCGTTGCAGTTGATGTTGCAGGTGCAGGTGCGGGTGAAGGCCAAAGAGGAGAAGGCAGACAGGCAGGCAGCAATGGACAAGTGGAGGTGGCACTGGCGGGTGGTCCACGGAACGGAGCCTTCAGGTGGCGCCTCCGTGCTCGGCTCGCGAGGATCACAATCCACGAGTGCGGCTGTGAGTGTTGGTACGAAACAATGGCGCCAGCTTATCGTACGTGCTGCCCGCGGCATATCGGGTCCATAAGCTCAATGATCAATTGTAGATGTCTGGAAGTTGGATTAGCGATTTGTTTACTTGTTTAATTTAGGAACGCTTGCACGTGTACTCCACAAAAGCTGGGTGCTAATTATTATTTATTCATACAGTACGGTTTGGCCCCCCATGGTCTCGGCCAAATGGAGGAACTTCCATTGGTGCCAAAGGTCAGTGTTCAAAAGCTTCCCCATGCCTGTGGTTGACTGTGCTGGTTGGATACTACAGTTGCTTTCTAAGAACTATCTCGAAAAGTGGGTTAGTTGTGTATGCCCATGCATGTCCATGGTTTGACGAGGAGGGATCACGCAACGCTGCACCGGATCACGCATGTTCATACAGTACGGTTCGGCTGAGAAGCTAGCAACGGCGGCCGGCGCGGCCGCACATATATATATATTTTTTTATTTGGGGGGAAGGGAGAAAATGGAGGATGGGATGAAGCATAAGATATGGTGAACACTACTTTTAATTGATGGGTTTCGATTTTGATTCCCGAAATTAGCGGTGCTCATGCAAAAACAGTCGCATCACCATGCTGCGACCAAGGACGACTGGACGATCGAATGGACGGAGGAAGGCGTGTATTTGGCTACACGTCCATTCCATTCCCCTCCCTCGGTGTGCCAGCAGCATCTGGTATTTTTTTTCGCCTGCCTTTTGGGATTATTATTCGTCCCATTTCCCTCCTGAAACAAATGAATGAATAGATGACAGGGATTTATCTTCGAAAGGGAGGTGAACGCGGGGAAGCAAGGAAGGTATTCTTGAGAGACACACCGTGTGAGGAAAGAAGGTGCCTTTTTGTTTGCATCTTCATGCCCAAGGGCCAAGGCCAATCCAATCATCTCAAAGTTCGGTGGGCACCATGCAGCTTCTCCAGTCGTCCCGATCCTATTCCTTTTCGTATATGAGGATGAGCAGTACAAGTTGCAACTTGGAGCTTTCAGCTTTCCTAGTCTGACCTTGCACAATGCCAATATATATACTTTCGTTTATTATTATAAATCACTTCAATCATTGGCGGAAAAACATTTGTTAGACGTCCTTCGACCAACCTTTTTTTAGCAATCAGGGAGGAATGGGAATCCATTCGATTTCGTGTTTGCAACAACTGTCAACTGCAATCAACAGGGGACCATCTTTTCTTATCTTCTCGGGAATTCGTTGAGTTCAGACTTGGAGCCCAGCCCAGAGAGATCCATCCTTGAGCCGAGATGTAATCCACACGGGTCAATGATCTTCCTGAGCGACAGCCCACGAGAAGAAATCTCGCTTGCCTTTCTGGCCCATGAGAGCCCATTCGTAGCT
Organism: Miscanthus lutarioriparius; assembly: GCA_904845875.1. Taxonomy (NCBI): domain Eukaryota; kingdom Viridiplantae; phylum Streptophyta; class Magnoliopsida; order Poales; family Poaceae; genus Miscanthus; species Miscanthus lutarioriparius. The sequence goes on along the minus strand of CAJGYO010000008.1, from coordinate 64,695,708 downwards.
CGGCCCACCTAAAGAAATCACTGATCACAGACAAAGCCGCAGAAAGCCCAAACCCGCATCTACTTCCTACTCCCACTACCCGAAGCCGGCGGCGGCGGAGGAGGAAGCAGGCAGGCCATGGCGTCGTCGTCGGCCCCGGCGGCCGTCCGCGAGATGCAGAAGGATCTCGAGGTGCAGGCGAACGCCCTCAGCAAGATCCAGAAAGGCACGCGCTCTCCCCAATCCCAGACCCCCCTCCCTCGCCGCCGCCTCCGAACCCTATCTACCTCTCTCTCTCTCTCCTCTGACTTCCGCCGCTCCTTCCTTTTTTCGCAGACATCGCCAAGAACCACCAGGTCCGCAAGCAGTACACCATCCAGGTCGGCGAGAACGAGCTCGTCCTCAAGGCACGCACCGCACCCCGCGCAGCTTCCTCGCCTCTTAATAACTCTCAAGGTTTTGCTGATTTCTTCGCCGTGAGTGCCTTACTCGATCCGTGGCTGTGGCTGCTTGCTTGCAGGAGCTGGAGCTGCTCAGCGATGGGGCCAACGTGTACAAACTCATCGGACCGGTCCTGGTCAAGCAGGACCTCGCGGAGGCCAAGGCCAACGTCAAGAAGCGCATCGAGTACATCTCCGCAGAGCTGTGAGTCGCTTTCAGCTGGCCTAATTTGTGGTTTCATTCATCAGCTCACAGTGCCTTCGTGTTGCTGTGCTGAGTTTGTGGGACTGGCTATTTTGCAGGAAGCGGATGGATCGGGCGCTCAAAGACTTGGAGGAAAAGCAAAACAGCAAGAAGGAATCGGTATGTCATTGCTCCTTAGCTTTACTGTGACTTTTACTAGGTGGTATACAAAATTTGGTATCTGCAAATAATTGTTTGTGCAAACCTTTTGAATTTGACTTTAGTTCAGTAGCTGAGAAGCATGATATGAATATGCCATCTGTGTGATTTTGGATCCACTACAATATCTGCTTATTCAGAGCATTCCTGATGTTTACCCTTTTTAGAATCATAACTGCCAGTACCATTTCTGTTATATCCTTTGTGTGGAAATCAAAGCATGCTCCCTAAAATCCCAAATATGAGTCCAGTTGGGCTTGGACACAAAATTAAGGTGAGTGGTACATTGACTATATTGCACATCAATCTTTGCTAGAGTTAGGTGGTGTTTGGATCCAGTGACTAAAATTTAGGAGGTGTGTCGGGAGGATATTGCATGGGGTGTTCGGATACTAATAAAAAAACAAATTACATAATCCGTCAGTACTCCACGAGACGTTTTTTTAAGCCTAAGTAATCCGTCATTAGCACATGTTTACTGTAGCACCACATTGTCAAATCATGGACTAATTAGGCTTAAAAGATTCGTCTCATAAATTAGTCGTAAACTATGCAATTAGTTTCGTAATTAGTCTATATTTAATACTCCATGCATGTGTCCAAACATTCGATGGGACAGCGACTAAAATTTAGGAGGGACAACCAAACACCACCTTAGTATGGGTGGAAAGTGTGTTGTATGGATTTGTATGCATTTAAGTAGGGGTAGCATGGAAGATGAAACTAAGAGGTGCACTAGAGTTATCATGGACTTATATTTGGTGCATTTGGAAGAATGTTAGATGTACCAAAATTTGGGGTCGGAGGGAGTATATTTAATTAGGCGTGCAACAATTGTGATAATAAACATTAACTGTGTACACAAACAAGTCTGGCAAAGAATAGTTCACCGTGGTAGGATCTGGATAACATGGCATAGTGCTAGTGCTGTAGTATGATAAAATGCTAGTGCTAGGGCTTATTAGATCTCTATTTTCCATGCAAAACTGGTAAGTTCAATGAGTTTGGTTTGACTGCCACACAACACAGGAGGTCAAAAATCATTCTGTTTTTGTGTTAGACAATGTCCAAGTATCATTATATATCTGTGCAACATATGTGCAACATTGGTGTTGTCTTGGTCTCCATGTAATCTTGAGTCTACTTATCAGACAACCTGTACAATGAACTGTCTTTTGGGCTGTCTTATAGGAATTCACAATTTCTTAATTTGTGCATAGAAGAAAAAGGAATGTATAGTTCCTTATTCTTTGCTTATTCAAATGAAGATTCCTTATGTCTTAACTTGAGATCTGTCCAATAGCAACAGACATAAGCCGTGCGATGGCTTCATCTATGTCCTGCTCAGTCCATTCTCTTTGCAAGAAGAGGAAGCAGCAGCACCTTGACTAAACAAAACATGCGATGACTTCATCTCAGAATACAGCTTGAAGTACAGAACTACTGAGTACTGATAAGCATGTTGGCCAGATTTATTGCCTTGACTTGGGAGCAGATACTATGGCTCTGGAGAATGATATCAGTAGTGAGAAACCACTATCGAAAGCAACGTTAGGTTAGCAGTTGTCTAAGCAGTATGCTATTGGCAACTGAGGGAGCTGCATCCAGCTAGATAATGAACTTTTGGCAAGCTGCAGCACCGAGGCACTTATCTGCTATTCTCCTTAGGCAATATGATATGTTTGTATGTATTGTGCTGACAAATCATACGAGTAAAATACACAGACAAGCCTAATAGCCTATACACTCAACCTGACTGGCTGCAGCCGATCAGGCCCACTGTAGCTAGTGTTCTTAAGAGATTAATCTAGTATTGGTTAACTTGCATGGATTGGATAATTGAATTGAAATAGGATCACTAGTTGTGGCTCCAAGAGTGAATCCTCAATAAACTTCATTTAGGATGACAAAAGCATCTCCAGCTCATTTTAGGTTTCTGCTTTTGCCTTGTATTACATTCCATAACTCAACTTGATGCTTTACTCTAATTTGATCGGTAGCTGTCCAGTTTGGTTGGTGACCCTAGTGAGCCTGCCAAATTTTGGCTGTGCCCAGAAAATTTGGCGTCCATTTGTTTGAGGTCAAAATTTGGGGCCATGACCCTTAAAATATGGCTGGTCAAAAATTTTCTGTAGCTAAGTTGGGGGGCCAAAATGGAAGCCGTAATTGTGGACAGTTAAATTTTGGTTTGTTCTTTAACGAAAAACTATTTTGCTTGCCCTGATTTTGGCACTGGCTTCCAGGGTCACAAACCACACTGCTGAAGTTACTGCTGCTTCTTTTCTTTTGGAGTATGTGGCAGGATGATAGGATTGAACTGCATGCCCAAAATTTTTCAGCTGGTTTCTTTTATGTGAAGACCTGAAAAATAGTGTGTAATTTGTATTATGGGTACGTGTATTTTACTGGTGGTGTCGTAGGTCGTCCAAAGATTTAGGAGGCATTCACTTCAATTAAAGTTTTTTGGGTGCATATTCTTTCAGTAGGTTCAATAATTACACTTGTGTGCAAGTGTTGAATGTGATTTGGTACCTTTATGGCATTTCTCTGATTCTTCTTCTTATCTTTTGTTATGCAGATATTCAAGTTGCAACAGAGGATGCAGCCTGTACAAGCTAAGGCTTAGACATCTGTTTGTTGGTTGCAACTAGTCCGAGTCCATGCTGCATTTCACCCCCAATACCCTCCAGGTTTTGTCGTGGGGAGGAATCAGATGTCTGATGTTCTCGTCTCGACAAAGAAAAAGAAAGAAACGGTTCCTAGTGAATTACTACAAGTGCGCCTCTAGTAGAACTGTAGAGATGTAGCTATCAGTGTATCGTTGCATTTTGGCCCATGTTTACTTCTCAATCAAATATGACTTGATTTTCATTGCTTGAGTGAGCTCATGCCTATCAGAAACTGTAACGCGTAGTAATGGTTTTTAGTTGGTCTAGTGTTGTCTTATGGTTATGGCCTCTCTGAATTTTGTACGGACTACGTCAGACAAAGGGGCAAGTCCCATCTGAAAGAGAAAGAGCAGCTCAGTTTGATGGCCTCCAGTGTGCACGGTGCAGACACACAGGCGGAAGAAGCCCAGGAGGAGATATGATGCGAGAGGAGTGTGCTCTGCAGCGTGCCCATTTGATTTGGTCTCTAACCTCGCGCACATGTCACATGGCACCTTCTCACATCACAGAAAGGCAATCACCCGACAATTTTATATGGCATATACATGTCACCTTCCCATAATGCACTCAGCGCGCAGGAAAATGAAGGGACGTTTGACGGGATATGATTTTATCGGACGGTACCGAGTGGCCTAGCAGAAACACGCCACACTCGCACCGTATCATTATAGTCCTCCGTCTACCTCGTCTCACCACGAATGCGTACCCTGCCCCCATCTGTCTCACCCGTCCGAGCGGCCCAAGCAAAAACGCGCCACACTCCCACGGTATCGTTGCAGTCCTTCCCCGTCTGCCTCGTCTGGCCATGCATGCGTACCACGCCCCCATCCGTCTCACCCTGCCCTGCGCCCACCGCTCGTTCCCTTGACCCCCTCATCTCTCTCTCTCTAGGGAAGAGACTAGGAGCCGAGATGAGGACGAGCACGCCCCGTCCGCAAGACCCTAGGCGCGCCACGCGCCCATTCGCCAGCCTCTGGCTCGCAGCTCCCTTCTCTCGGCACCCAGGCCATGCCCCATGACTCTCTGAACATACCTCCGAAACATGAAACACTTGCAACATAAAACACTTGAATACAACATAAGTATGAAGCAGATGAAACATTTGGAGCATACACTTGCAACATATGTGTGAAACATATGCAACATCAAGATAAAACACTTGTAACTTGCAACATGAAAACACTTATTGCAACATAAAACTGGAACAAATGAAACGTTTTGAATAAACTCTTGCAACATATGTGTGAAATATTAGCAACATCCGAATAAGCACACTTGCAACATACGTCTAAAAAAGCAGATGAAACATTTGGAACAGACGCTTTGTAACATACGTGTACAACCATTGCAACATGTGCAACATCATGATCTATTTTTGCAACATCCATATGAAACACTTGCAACATGCCTCTAAAACATCTGAAGCAACTGAAACATACTCTTGCAACATGTGCTTTCAACGCAATATCTCCTTACCGCTCGATAGAATGGAGGCTTGTCGGTGTGTGTTCACCGGAGGTAGCGGCCCGACGACGCTTGTAGGCGGTGGGCCGACAGCAATGGCTACACGTCGCAGAAGGGAGGCATTGGCCGCACGAGCGGCGGGAAGGCCGCGGTTGCGTGACTTGGAGAGGGCAGCAGCACGCCGCGACTTGGAGACGGCCACACGCCATGCCTGGCAAGGTCAGCGCTCGCGTGCTACGCCTCGGAGGGCCAGTGGTCGTGCGCTCGGAGGTGGCGAGCGAGCAGATAAGAGCAATAGGAAGAGAAACGAGTGGATATAAGCAGTTTTTTTAGAAACGAATGAGCGTGGGTTATTAGGCTGGCGTCATGACCCAGCAAGGGAGCGTCCAGGTGGACGGACGCCCAGGTGAGAGTGTGCTCTGCTTCGTGCCCATTTGATTTGGTCTCTAACCTCACGTACATGTCACATGGCACCTTCTCACATCACATAAAGGCAATCATACGACAATTCGCTACATGTTCTGGCCCCTCTCACGCGTCTGGATCTAAGCCGCCGCCTCCGTCGCCCACCCCCGCTAGTCCCCCTCCCTTTCCCTCTGGCATCTCGCCGGAGGTCGAAGGGAGTGGGGATCTATCATTTTCGTAAGTTTTTCTATTAGATCGAGTCCTTAGGGTTAGGGTTTCTCCATATCAAATTTGTTGGTACTGGAGATTTATCTCCTCCTCCTCGGTGACGGTTGAAAGGATCAAGATGCCCAAGAGGGGGGGTGAATTGGGCTAATTCTAAATTTCTTTCAATAATTAAGCCCTACACTTAGCCAATTTCACTCCCTTGTGCCAAGAAAGTGTTTCTATTATTCTACCGCACAAAAGTTTTGCACCCTAGGTTCTAATCCTACTCTAGCATGATAATTCTAAGAATGTAAAGACATGAATTGAATTACTCTAATGTAAATGCTCAAAGCAAAGAAAAGGAGAGGAACGCGGCGATGTTTTTCGAGGTATCGAAGAGTCGCTACTCCCCACTAGTCCTCGTTGGAGCACCCGCGCAAGGATCTGTGCAAAGATCAAGTGCTCTCTACGGGCTGATTCTTTGACACTCCGTCATGGTGAATCACCCACAACCGCTCATACCATGACTTGGGTCATCCACAAGCTTCGCCGGATGATCACCAAGCTTCCAATCACCACCGAGCCATCTAGGTGATGGCGATCACCAAAAGTAACAAGCACAAACTCTCACTTGACCAAGTCAAGCCTAATGAGAAAGGTGGATGCACACTTGCTACTCCCTATGCACTAATGAGGTTCTTAATCTTAGATTATCAAATCTCAATCACCCCACTAGGCTCTTACTCTCCCTTGCACTCCAAAGGTGTTTCTCAGCTGAACAAATAGACAAGAGAGCTAAGTTGGATGAGTAAGAAGTATATATACTTCCCACTTTAAAACATAATCATTATTGTCCAACTCAGCAGTTTTTGGGGTGACCGGATGTGGCAGGACCGCCTAATCTAATGCCTCTCAAGGGTACTTGTCTTCCATTAGACACTGAGTACACAAGCGAGGACACTAAACTACGCAGTTCTATTGAGCACACCCCAAGGGAGAACTCAAAAATCCATATTTTCGCCCAGGATCATAAATGAGAGTGTAAAGCTTACAACATCTTTAGCCATTTACATCACTTTATTATAGTAGTAGAATATTACCTCAATTGTTTATAACAGCGGAATATAACAATGTTATCAGAGTTTTCAGCGGAAATGTATATAACGACAAGTTTAAGCGCTAACATGAGGAACATTTATATACATGGAATGATAACATGCTGTAAGTCTTTTCCTTTGCAAAAACATTTTGTGAAAATTTTGAATAAACTCTACGTCAGTAACGTAAGGAAATCCTCGCTGAGCCCACCAGAAGGTTTTCACATACAAAAGTCGTCTACCATCCATCGGTCACCTGCAACAGGGGGAATAAAACCCTGAGTACTCGACTGTACTCAGCAAGACTTACCCGACAGGAGGAAAATGAAAGACTCCAAGGATATGCAAGGCTTATTTGTCTTATGGGTTATTGCATCTGCGGAAGCATTACTAAACGTGCATCCTTATATTCAATTTTTATTAGCAGTCATAATTAGTTCATTAACTTACCATTCTATGTAAGCACCTATGCTACTTTTCATGCAGGTGGTAAGCAATCAGAACCATTTTACCATCTTTCATATTTCAAGTTCTTACTACGGTACTAGACCACAGCCAAGTCATACCGTCTCACAGAAACAGCGATTCACGAATCAATGTATCCCAGCTGGGTACCCCGAAACACACGCTTTGTCTATACCCTCGGGCACAAACAAGACCAACCCATTCTACTCCTGTCATGGGGTCTAGGTCCTCATCCAAACTTGGACTCTAAGCCCCCACACTTGAGACCCGGTCTCAATATGGTGCTTAGACCTCCACCTTTTCTCGCCTCCAATCAGTCGGTCCGAAAAGAGCCAAAACCCACGATAAGAGCATAACGAGCCTTCCCGCTCTCATAAGCAAGTATATGCTCAGGATAACAAGTCTATGACCTTACTACCATCCATAGCAACGGACGGACTTCAATCGACATAGGCGGAACAAATGCAACTAGAGCCTCGCTTGGTTGCCTAACCAAATCCAAATCCAAAGCACAGTCCTACTCGATCTCCAATTATCATCCATATATATTCCATATGATAGTTATATGATAATAAGAACAATAATATCTTTCCTATCTCTCGCAAGTGACAGGTAATCACTCAACTTCTACCAAAATCCTTTAGCATAGCAATCTACACGATCCTGACATACTAGTAGGACTCATAGGATAATGATATATATATATAGGGTAAGACTATTCTGCAGCTGGCATAGAATAACTTATTCTATAACTACCTTGATTTACGATAATATTTGTACCAATTTATGATAACATGAATATGCATTTATGATACTCGTGTTACTACAACTCACGGTGATATTTATGATAATGTTATAGTAAATCACTTAGTAAGGAGTTATTGTAATCTCGTAAATTAGCATGGTAATTATCGTAACTCAAAGTGGCCACATAATAAGTTATTCTATGGTCAGCTGCAGAACAGTAGTTATATATATATGCAAGTCGGTTTCATTCAACTCCTCAAAACTCAATGCACAATATGAAATAAAGTGCAGAATATTAGAGGTTATACGCCGGGGCTTGCCCGGGTAAGATATAACCAATGGTTAGCACTCCATGGTGGTGACACGATCATCAAGGCACCATCTTTTCAGCTACTCCGATGACTCCGTGATCCATCGTTGTTCCTATTTTGATATACGTGAATGCAACACAGAAAACATAATTTACCAACGGCAACCGCAACTCTAAGAATACGATTATGCCTCTCACGCTAATGAGCTAACTTTAACAGCTAACACACTAGGCTACGTTTCCATATTGCCGAATAAGGTGTTGTTTCCCGACAAGCGTTTTAGTCCTACAATCCAAAGTGTTTCTTTATTTCATTTCTTTGATTTAATATATATTCTCACTATGTCTCATTAGCTATCTTAGCAAACTAATTATTATGGAGCTATAAAAATTATAGTGAGCACCTAATAATGTTAGAAATTTATTGTGAAAGTTTTAGAGTCAACACTATCCCCAATTTATCACGATAATTCCTACAAGTTTATATTTTAACAATATTAAGTATCTCGAATTAACTAGATTACTCTTGAAAATACTATGAAACCACGTGAACAAAAATATACTAGCAGATAAATCATGATTTTAGGAACCTAACAAAATTAGTTTTATAATTTTTGGTCAACTATACAATTTTTCATTGAATTTACAAGTTTGCCTTAGAAACTAAATTAGAAAATGCCTACGGAATAGGGAAAAACAGCAGCAGCCAATTCGGCCCAGTAGCTCCCAGGCCCAGCGCGAGTGCGGCTGCGCGCGCAGCAGGCTGGCCTAACAAGCGGCCCATGGCGGAAGCGCTCTGAGATGGCCCAAGCGAAGCTGGTCACATACGAGCCGGTGGGGCGGCGGTGGTGCTCTGAGACGGACACTGACATGTCACCACACCGCCGACAAGTGCCCTGGCCAAAATAGCACGAGCATCGGATAAAGGGAGTCAAGGCAAGTTTTAGGTTACAAGCAATTGAAGTGCTGTCAATCCTACGGGCCTTACCCCCAAACCTACCTGCTCGGCGGCGCATATGACTGACGGCGAGCAAAATGATAAATTGTCGGTCGGTAGTGTTCGGGCGGGCTTGAGGAGGAGGGGATGGCTAATTAACTTTTTGTACTACTTTACGGCATGAGGGATTGGACTGGGAGCCCGAGCTAGGGATTTAGAATGGGATGGTGTGCTACCACTGCTACGTCGTGGCCTGTGGCATCGACTGAACGCGGACCGGACAAGACATGATGAGGGCACAGCCGCGTGGGGACATGGCCGTGCGAGCGTAACAGAGGCGCGTCGGTTAGTGAGGGGATAAGGACATAAATGGGACAAGCAAGAGCACTAGGCACAGCGTGCCAAGGCGACAATGGCGCGTGGGCGGCAGGGCAGCGGTGCTGAGATGGTAGCGCTACGCGGCAGCCGAGACAAGCGGTGACTCGGCGGGTAGGTAGAACGAGTGGCGAGACGGGTGCCAAGACGATCAGACAACGACTGTCGCGACATCTTCTTGGCCTCGCGCACGACCTGGCAGGCAGCGCTCACACGGTAGCCACGCAGCAGCGCTGCAGCTCAGTCCGGTCCTACGAAAAGCGACTATGGCCGACACAGCCCGACGTGTAGCCGGCAACCGACGAGGCCGGCCAACAGGGCAGTGGCCACGGCTAGGAACAGCCAGGCAACGGTGGTGTGCTCGCGTGGTGACTATGGGGCTCAGGCCGAGAGACTAGGAACGACGCCACGCATGCTTTTCAAAGCAAACAGAAATCTACTTACTAATTCGACGAAAGCTCAACCAAGTCCATGAACCCAAAATCAGCACTAACGGCTAGCTAACGAAGATATTTCTACCACCAGAGGATGACCCGAGAGGAAGTAGGAGAGACGCCAAGATTGGTCCGTCGCGTTGAACGCTAGTTCACGAACAGAGCGCCAACAGCATAGTTACAACACGTTTTGACGAAATTTGGGCAATTTTTAAGAGGGCCACGTGACACCCAACACAACTACAACCTAGACCATGCTCAAGTGCTTGCTTAGAGGCAACCAACAGTACAAGAACATGAAGTTAGAGTTTAAAAATTTTTGTCAGAAATTGAATGTCAAAACGGTATTGTCTACTGTCATTTCTAGACTTAGAAAAAGGCAAGGTCCAGTTAGAATTAACAACCATTAGCGCTTTCGTCATAATTTTTAACATGTCTAATCCTTATTAATTTCAACCAATAAGCATTTCACATAATAGTCCATACTTTATACTAACCCATAGGAGCAAAATATTTAAGCACTATTTAACTATTTTGCTCAATATTATTCTCTAAAAATGACACTTTAACCACAATTTCAACTTCATGCCGATTTAATGAAAAGTTCTAGTTTAAATTTCGATTCAATTTTCGAGCTCCCCAAAAGCACTAGTTAACCATGTTCACTTTCCAAAATTAAAGTTGCATTCTCATCTACACTATTTGCTCATCATTTTTACATAAGCACTATACATACGTTATATTTTGTTTTTGTTTACATAAATTGTTTTTCGTTTCCTATGTGTTTTAACTTGTTAAAATTTGAAAACTCGTTCGGCTTGTTTCTCCGAGGGCTTAACCTAGGTGCTAAGCAAGCTCGTAACACCAGAGGTGTTACACCGGACGCACTGGACACGTCCGGTTAGTAGCCAACGGCTACGTGGCGTCAGCCTGTCCGAGAAGGTTGTTGGAGTGACCCGGTCAACATCCACCGGATGCGTCCGGTTAGGAATTTTGGTCTCTGGAGCCTCTCTGATGTTGACCTGATGCTGCAAACTCGGTGTCCGGTTGTTTACTGTTCATCGTCTGGTCCTCTCTGGCAGTGAGGTTCTACTGCTACAGATACGACTAGAGGCACGCCCGGTTCTAATGATTGTGCAGCGTCCGGTCGCTCCTCGGCTTCTGCTGTGCGCGTTGATCATTGACCAAACACAACACCTGTGAGTCCGGTCATCACTAAAACAGCGTTCGGTCAATATTTGACCCTCCATTCACTTTCAATTCAAAATCCTTTATAAATGAGGTGGACTCCAATTTATCTTTGGGCTATTCCTGAGCTACCTAGTGTTAAGTTTGATAAGTGTGCACCACACCTAACCCATTAGACTCACCTAGGTCAAGCTACTAGTTCATACCCCCTTAATAGTACAACCAAATGAAGAACAAAGTGCTAAACTACTATAAGTGTCTCTCCAACGCCTAACGACACTTAGAACTAGTCCGTCGTTGACCTTATCGTCTAACCTTTAAAAACCTGAAACGATTTCCATCGATAGGGGCATGAAAACCATAATTGCCCAAACAATCATCATTACCACGACCTAACTCAAGTTGTCTCTATAAAACACACATTAGTCACAGTAATCTCGTGTGATCATTAATCATCGAAACCCAACTAGAAGTCTAGATGCTTTCAATGGTGAAGAGGAATGGTGCAATTGTATTCTCCATGACGGTTCTGTTGAAGATAAGGACAACAACTCCGGCGTCAGTAACTTCACTAGCTTGACGACATGGAGACCTTTTTTTCGGACGATGACATCAAGGTGGAGATGATGTCGTCGTCATTGAATAATTTTCTTCGTTTCTTCTTTGTTTTGTCGTGGTTACATCTGGCCACGATAAAGGACTATGGAGAATAATTTTTAGATCAGTCTTCCTCGTTCTTCGGTGGCAGAAAGAAGAAAAAGGAAGACACCAGAAAGAAGAAGTATCTCAACTCCGCCTTCATGAAAGTTGACCGTCGTTCATTGGGCATTTGTTCTCAGGCCTTTTGCTGAGTGTTTGCCTATACAGTCATCCATACTGCAAAGCGTCGTACAGGTTTGGTTTTGAGATCTAGAGCTATTCACAACGTTGGTACAATATAGATGAAAATCAGTTTCTGGATATTTGTGTCATCTAGAGTGCTTGTAACGTGTTGATGTACCCAGCTATTATCTAATATAATTCTTCTTTCGTCGCAAAAAAGGCAATCATCCGACAATTGTATATAGCATACATGTCACCTTCACATAATGCACTCAGCGCGTTCGAAAAAAAACAAAACAAGGAAAGGGAAACCACCTGACCCCAAAATAAATTTGTGATGCTTTCTTTGTGGGTTACTCTCTCTATTTCAAATTATAAATCGTTTTGATTTTTTTAGAAAATTTTGCTATGTATCTAGACATATGTTGTATCTAGAAAATTGATATACCAAAAAAATAAAAGTAACTTATAATTTGGAACAAAGGTACTACGGAACAAAAGATTATTAGGAAAAGATTCTTAGACAAGAGGGTCATTCATATCATATTCATATATATGCTCAGAAGTCAGAAACTAGTGCCAGCCTAGATAGAGCGCAAGCTATCTATAATAACCTAATAGTCCCTATCATCTAACAAAATTAGGACCGCCTTTTTTTTTGCCTTTTAAGGGCATGTTTGGTTCCCATGGCTACTTAGCTACTAAACTAACAAAACAAATTGACTTAAAAGGGACTAAAGTAGTTTAGTCACATTAGCATCCCAAGGAGATGTTAAAAGTGGGCTAAAGTGCCCAGTGAATAGGGTCTGCTCTTCATTATTGCTGGATCCTCCCACCCTAATTCGTGTATTTATTAGGGGTAGTTTGGTTTTCGTTAAACTACTTTAATAACCTTTAGTCATTTTTAGTCAGTAGAACTAGTCAGAGGTGACTAAAATTTAGTAATTAGTTTTAATAGCTAAATTTTGTGGTGGGAACCAAAGTATTTGCCGTCCTAGTAGTAGAGTTTAACCTAATTTAAGGGTTGCGTTGAGTGTGTATTTTTTGATTTGAAAGGTACTACTACTGACGCATACTGTCGTAATTAGCACCGCAAATTGGTCGGCCGGCAACTGGGCAACTGCTGCAGGATTCCTTGGGCGGCCACTTGCCGCGGAGACAGGAAGGCAGTGATAGTTTGGACAAGTGGATCTTCTCCAAGAAGGCAGTTTGGTCCTTGTTTAGATGATGGCATCAAATTTTTGAGATTATACATGATTAAATGTAGATAAAAAAAATAACTAATTACATAGTTTGATTGTAATTATTGTCCAATCATGACCTAACTAGGCTTAAAAGATTTGTCTCGTAATTTACAATCAAACTGTGTAATTAGTTATTTTTTTATCTATATTTAATACTCCATGCATATGTTTAAAAATTTAATATGATGGAGAGAGAGTGAAAAAACTTAAAATCTAAACAAGGCCTTGGACAAACTCGATCACTGATTGACAGTCATTGTACTTGATGCGTGCGTGCGAAGGTTTCGCATGCAGCTCCAACTGACCATAAGTCAGCTGGCCACGGTTTAGGGTTATGGTTATATTTTATAGAACTTTGATTTGACACGGGTGTTTATTATCTTTTATATTTATTCTAAAATCTAAAGGCATATTTATTTTATTGCATGATTTTAGTAGGGACTTTATTATTTTTTACTTTGTAAATCTCACGATCTGCCAGTTTAAATCTTCCTTCCATATATCATCATCTTCCTTGTCCGTTCATCCCTCATTCCTGTTCTATCTCTCTATCCAGACCCATCTGTCCCTCATTTTAACCCTTCTTACTGTGAGTTTGGAGCGGGAAAATGTTCATTGATGTCACACCACCAATGTTGTGGCCGGACCACCGGAGACCATGCGCATCGTAGCGCATGCAACGGAGGTACATATAATAGCCACACTATCTAAGTTCAATCAATGTGATGTCAATTTCTCATATGAGATTAATCCTTTATTGCACTAGCATTTGCTTTGAGCCTTAAAATTTATTTGATTTAATGTTGGCTAAGCCTAGTTGAATCTAACAAAAAATAGGTACTCCTAGCTCATTATTTGTACTTTTTTTCATTACATGCTTGCACGAGCGTGCTCCAGTACTACTACGCAAACGATTTTTAGTTGTGGCCCTGACGGATCTTGTCCACCGTGCATGAGAAGTTGACAACGGACTCTGAGAACGGCGGGGCATCCGATCGATTGCCTGAAGAACAAAATCTTCTGTTGCGTAGGTAGGCTCCGTTCGCATACCCTTAAACACGACTTAATCTGCTTTTTTTTTATCCGGAACGGTGTTTTCCTCTTCACAGATTCCTCCAAATTACTCAAAACGAACGGAGCCGTAGGAGAGAGATCACCGAATAGGCATATAAGAATTGTTATTATTATATATAGGATCGCAATCACCACATCCACACGACAGTCCTAGTCGGCAGCTAGGCACATCAACATCAGCATCAGCATCAACATCAACATCACATATACAGTATGTTCGCTCGGTCGTATTTGGCTTATAAGTATGACTTATCAGTCAACAAACATTATTTTTCTCTCATACCAAATCAACCAACAATACTTTCAGCCATCGCTTATAAGTCAAACCAACCTAATCAAACAGCACCGCACGCTGGCTGCAAACGTGGACGCGAGCACAAGAAATCAATAATGCCGGCCCTGCCGGATCTTGTCCACCGCTGGCCGCCCAATAATATGCATGCATCCCATCCATCATGCACTGCACCTTTGCTTTCTCTCACCTCAGAAACCGGACGGCCTTTACCTTCTTTGCTTCGCTTGCATTGCCTGGAAAACAGGTACAGCCGCCTCCACTTGCTTTGGCCAATACTCTATTCTTCTAGCTGTAGCACGAAGATTGTTCAGCAACTAACCGGTTGCTCCTAGTAGAAGCCTAATCAGCCACCCAACAATTCCCTTTCAACTGCTGCAGCTGCACATTGGAAGCAACTTGCTGGCGCCTCATTTATATCAATTACTTTATTTATTTTATTTGCACTTCCAGTTCCAGAAACCGGCCTATATAAGCGTCCGCCTCCCTGCACCATTCATTGCCCACCAAGCTAACAACGCACTCAGCCAGCCAGCCAGCAGCTCCACATTATCCCAAACACCACTTGCAATATAGAGCGCGTTCGCTGGTCTGGAAAACCAGACCAGCCAGCTGCTACTCCTCCTTAGCGGGCACTGTTTATCAACAAAACCACTACTATGCTTCTCTCTCACAACAACTAGTCAGTTTCAGCTAAGTTTCAGACCAGTGAACGGGGCCATAATTATGTGCACACTACTGCTAGCTAGCTGTTCCATTTCTTTCCCTGCTTACATTGCATTGGTTGCCTAGTCATATCATATACATATGGAGCAGTCGTGGAACCAGCAGAGTGAGGGCGGCAGCTACACCATTGCAGAGAGGTACCACGCCGACCTCGATCAGGTCATGACAGGCCTATGCGAGGTCGACGGGGCGCTCCTGATGGAGCTGATGGAGGACCTGCCCGCCTCCTCTGACTTGCTCCTCGATGGCGACGTCAATCGCCAGCTGAGCCATGTCATTCGGTCCCTCGAGGCGGAGATCCGCGGCGGCGATGGTGGCGACGGGTGGCGGTGACGATGGCCGATGATGATGGTGGTGAGAGCCTTGACAGGATTGAGGATGTGTTGTCGGACAACATGGATGGCTACGACTACGAAGGTGCATCATCGTTCTTAGCTGGGCATGATGAGGCAGAGGGTTGGTGTGTGTACACTAATAATGGGTACGAGGGTGGTGGCGTCCTAGGGTATGACACGAGGGTTGATCACCAGTACTACTATTGTTGCGCGGAAGGTTGCTCGTCTGCTGAGCACATGTATCTCCCCTTGTGGGAATGATGGTGATGGAAAAACACCATCATTATTAAATTTCTATATATATATATATAATTACTACCATGTAGCTGGCTATAAAATAACTTATTCTGTAGCCACTTTGAGTTATATTAATTACTATGTTAATTTACGAGATTATAGTAACTCCTTACGAAGTAGTTTACTATAACGTTATGGCAAATATCACCATGTGTTATAGTAACCCAACTATTGTAAATATGTATTGACATTATCATAAATTAGTATATAAAATTATCGTAAATAGAGATGACTATTCAGTATTTTTTCTTGTCAGATTTGGCTAGGGTGGAGAATGGCGCTGACACACACACACACACACACACACACACACACACACACACACACATATATATATATATATATATATATATATATATATATATATATATATATATATATATATATATATTGAAGGATCTATAGTTTATTGTTTTTAGTAAACCAATTTTTGCATTTGTTTAAAAAAAGACGGTGACCAATTGTCCAATGATTTCCTTCTCTAGCTAAGGAAGACGACGCACATCAGTTTGCTGTCGTGGCCATGATTTGATTATGATTACTTCCTCCGATTGTCACACGTAGGGGCATGCTGTGTGGACCCTAACATTGGTTCGTTTCAATACTTCTCTAAGAAAAATGGGCAAACTACTTCTGCAAACAGATCTCTCGTCGTCGTCTATCGACTCTGATGTGCTTCATGAAGTTTGAAGCTATGTTTAGTTCAGCTTCTATATATAACAAAGTGTTCATGCTACCAAAAAATGGAACACCACAAAATAGGTGAAATTTAAAGCTACTTTCTTATTAAGAAGTAGTTGCTTTCACGTAGTATAACTTTCACACCATCCTGATCCTGCTATTGGCTTTTAGCCCTTTTCTTTTCCAAATGAGTGGAAATAGAGACCTTTCGCAACCGTTTTTCAAGCGATATAGAGAGAGAGGGGGAATACCAGTGGGCAAAAAGGATAGGAGACGGTTCGGTTGCTCCCTCCTAAGCTGGCGACTCGGGGGGCGCACGCTGGCGCCGCCAGCCCCCCCTCCCCTGAGCCACCTCCTCAGCCGTCGTCGCCGCCCTCTAGCGCGCGGCGGCGGCGGCGACCAGCGGTGGGCCTAAAAACGGGACCTCCGTCCACGTCTCCCTCCTCCCCCACGAGTCATCTACCTCCCCTTCCCTTTCCCCTTCGTCTCCGACGTCCTTCCGGTGGAGGTGAGGTGGATTCGGGACCCCTGGCCATGGATCTGCTGGGTGCGACGATGGCCGGCCCGGCTCCACGCGGTCTGGTCGCCGTGCCCCCATCCTCTTTGTCTTCGACGTCCTCCCGGCGGCGGCGTGGTAGATTTGGCCCCCCTGGCTCCGGATCTGCCGGCATACGCCTGCTAGGTGCGATGGATGCCGGTCGCCCCGCTCCACGCGAGGCTCGCTGTGCCCCCCTCCCTAGGCCCCTTTTCTCTGATCTGCCCAACGCGGTTACCGACGAACGCGGTGGGGGAATGCGGCGGCCGGATGTCGCGGCCCTGTGTCGGTGCTTGCGCCGTCTAGCATCGTCGCGGTGCTCCCGAGCGATGGAGCGCCGGTGGGGCGACTCTAGCCCCTTGTAGGCACTGGTGCAGCGACAGCTGGCCTCGTCGTGGTGCTCCCGAGAGGAGGAGCCCGGCAAGGCCTGCTCAGCAGTGGTCGGCCACCCCTGGTCGGCGGGAGCCCCAGCGCCGCGCTCCTCGAACCGACGTCGATACGTGCTGGTTCAAGACCCCCTAGCGTGACCTCCCCGTTGCGGTGCTCCCGAGCGACAGAGCCCCTGCACGGGTACTTTTGGAGCTGCTCTGTGCTGTGGTGTCTCTTCTTCATGTGTGTGTGCAGAGCCGCTCTAGGCGTGCGGTTTGGTCGTGGGCTTGGTGGTGGCGGGGCTGCGTGGCCTTGGGCGTCCTCTTCGTCGAATCCGACGGCATCGTGCTCGGATTCGGTGGAGTCGTCGTCGTTCTCTCGGCAGCGGTGCAGTGTTCTTCACGTACGTGCGCACCGCGCACGGTTTGGCCGCGGGCATGCCGGCGGCGGGGCTGCGTGTCCGCGGCTGCCCTCCCTTGTGGCTCTTGTCGGGGAGGGCAGAGTGCCGGCTCCACGACGCGACGGCAAGGTTTTTGAGCGAAAGCTCTGCTCAGCTCTTGGCGGGGCCAGCGATGAGGATCGACGTTGGGCGCTTTTTCCTTTTTGAAGGCATCGCTGAAGAACCTCTTGCTGCCTCCTCACCTTGGTCAGCCAGGCTACTGCGGTTCTCCTCGGGGTAAGACTCGGGCGAAAGCCCTGCTAAGCTTCTACTTGGCAGACGCTGATTACCTAGGTTTTGTGCCGTGTTGTGGTCTTTTCTCTCTTTCGGTGTACTTGTGGTTGTGCCACCGTTCGCACTACTGGGCGTATTGTAAATGTCTTGCAACTCTATATAAGGGGCTGTTTCGGGCCAATATATAAAATCAGTTGGGGAAGCCTGTTGACATTAAAAAAAATGTGGAGGGAGGGGTAGGTTCATAGTTATTTTAACCAAATAGCTTATAATTTTTTCACAGCACATAAGTCACAGTAACTTTTTTATGGCTCACAGCTGGACTAAACAGAACCTAAGCACTGTCAAATTCATTTCAAAGCCTGTTCTCGCGTATATATGCTAGCTATTGAGCAAACCGTGCATGGAAGCTTGCGAAGAGTCAACGATAGTAGACCTATGGGGTCGTTTGGTGCAACTCCCAGTATCTCCGGCTCTGCAACTGTAGATACACTGTATAATGCAAGTAATATGGAACAACAGAAGCAGAGCTGATGGAGCTCAAAATTATAGCTTCGTCTACTTCAGCCTTCTCGCGGTTCATTTCCACCTCAAAACCTGGAACAGCTCCGCTGTGCAATTGCAAACAATAGCGTTGTAGCGTTTGTTAGAAGGATTTGAAGCTATCGGAACTGTACCAAACACTGTCTTATTATCTTTTTTCTGCCATATTATTATCAATTCTCAGTTCCCAAGCATTCACTGTGACACATGGCTGGCTGGGCTACATCTCAACGCCCACTGGTTCAAAGAGCAAATTAAGTTGAGAGCGACCATCAACAACACATTTGTACTGTGGTATCATGCTCCCTCCGTTCTAAATTACGAGACATTCTATATTTTCTAGCTAGACGCATAAGTTTTAATATATACTTAAATATACGTTATATCTAGATGCATAGTAAAATTCACCGAAAAAATTAAAACATCTTATAATTTGAAATGAAGATAGTACTAAACAATAATGTATACTTCTCCGTACAAAAGCGTTACCCAATCTTTTTATTTGATGCAGAATCAGTGAATCAAACATGCATGATTGCTAAGAATTAGTGAATGATTTCTAAGAAAGCAAACCATGTTATGTTAGGCAAAGAAGTTCGATGAGTGCCGTGTCGGCCGACATGAGCTGACGTGTGGCCACAGCACTTATAGCTGGTTCTTCCTGAGCAGCCCGGTCGTGGTACGTGGACGTCTTGGGCCAATATATTCGCAATAGCTGCTGGCCCGTAGAAGCCCAATTTTGTATACGGTGTCGTGGGCTAAAACATACTACGGTCCAGTTTGCTTGGGTTTCCACTGGTTTCTGCACTATTTTAAAGCAGTGGAAATCAATAAAAAAGGATTGCTCCATTTATTATTACATGAAAACGAACTGCTTTAAAGATCAGAATTGCTAGCAACCGGTTGATTCTGGAGCTTGTATCAACAGCTTTTCTGCGCGTCCGATTGCGTTCGCCCGCTGGCCCTGGCCATCCGATGGCGACGCGGCTCACTCACGGCGCAGCAGTACGCGGCCATGCGGTTGGCGTAGCGGGAACTACTACTGCAACGATTTCCGTAGGGACCACGAGGTCACGCCCGAGTCGCTAGCCTGCGTGTTGGCGTGTCGCCCGCTTGATTGTTGCTATGTGTTTTGTTGTTTCTTTGCGGGTCCCACAGCAATTTGTGAACGATCTGTAATTTGTTCTGAAATTTAGGAATAATTTGTGAATAATTTGATAATATTTGTGAACAATTTAACATAAGAAAAAAGTCTACATAACCCCTCAACTATTCATGGTGTACTACTTCACCCTCAAACTATAAAACCAGATTTTCACACCCTCAACTTTCCAAACTGGTCAAATAACTTCCATAAACGGTTTTGGACGGTGGTTTTGTTATAGTGACAGTGGCTTTGTCTTTTTTATTTTTATTTATTTCCGCTGAATCTTTGAAAAATCATAATAAATCACAGAAAAACCATAAAATGGAAAAATCTAATTTTGTTGGACTCCACATGAGTAGATCTACGTAGTGAATATATAATATGACATACTTTAGTATAAAGTTTTTACTGTAACTTTAGATCTATGCTTTTCTGTAATTAAATGAAATAATTCATAGCTGCAGCTTCGTTCTATGGTTCAATTATGGTAAAATTTTTATGATAGGCAAATTATTGTATGCTTGAATTATAATAAAAAATTCAAACTCATTGGATCATGTATAACTTAGTTATAGTTAAAGCATAGATTTAACAAGCATAAACCTAAATAAATCTATAACTAAGTTATACATGATCCAATAAGTATGAAATTTTTACTACAGTTCAAGCATGCAATAATTAGCCCACCATAAAAATTTTCATTATAATTGGACCATAGAACGAAGCTGCAGCTATGAATTATTTCATTTAATTACAGAAAAACATAGATCTAAAGCTACAGTAAAAACTTTGTACTAAAGTATGCCATATTTTATGTTCACTGCGTAGATCTACTCATGTGGAGTCCAACAAAATTGGATTTTATATTTTATGATTTTTTATGATTTACTATGATTTTTCAAAGACTCAGCGGAAATAAATAAAAAAGAAAAAGACAAAACTACCGTCACTGTAGCAAAACCACCGTCTAAAACCGTTTGGGGGTTATTTGACTGGTTTTGAAAAGTTCAGGAGGTAAAAAATCCGATTTTATAGTTTAAGAGGTGAAGTAGTCCACTCTAAATAGTTGAGGGATTATATAGACTTTTTCTATTTCTCTGATATCTGCAATCCATAGAAATAATTTATAAAATTTTCTAAAAAATTTGACATATATTTATGATATTCCCAAATTACATCACTATGTCCATAAAATTACACTGAATATATCATTGTAAATATAGCAATAAGACAATGTAAATATAATTATAAGCCAATATAAGTACATACAAAATTTTCAGTTGACAAGAGGGGTTAAAACAACTAAATATTACCTAGACATCCTTAAAGATTGGCTTCCTAAAAGCAAATTGTTGTGAATGCTCTAGTGAGAACAAGCTCTTGCGGTTCCTCGCACGCGGGTAGTCACAAGACCGGTCACGCTCCCACCTGAGTGCACAACCTTGCCCGCCGCGGTTAGGGGCGGATCCAACGGTGGGACGGGGGGAAGGGGGGCTCAAGCCCCCCTACTTATACCGGAGCAGTGGAACCTCTCTGGAGCCATTATGAATTTTTAGGCAAAGTTCTAAAGTGTAGGTGGGCCGAGACTTAAGATCGAGCAGCAGTCGGAGGTATGTGTTGTTCAACCCCCCTCCCCTAAAATTTTTCCTGGATCCGTCGCTGGCCGCGGTCTCCCATCACCACCTGCGGCCGCTGGCGACACCCCGCCTTGCCAACCCACCGCAATCCCCGCGCGGCCAACCTGCTGCAAGGGGTTTAGAGTTCGGGGAGACAACAAACCCCAACCCGCCTCCAGCGGAGGTGACGCCAGTGTGCGGTCTCACGAGTGCGCAACTGTCACATATTAGAGTTTAGAAATATTGTGTGGAAGGCATCCGTCCCATCTGAACGTCTCTTCCTAGGCCTGTGGACCAACCCAACAGACCTCTTGTGTCTGTCCCTTCCGTTGCTCCTGCTACCTGCCCCGCTTGCTCTTTCTCCTGCTTTGTCGCCCACCCCGCTGCTCCTGCTCCCGCCCCGCCCTCTCCTCCTTGTTGTTCCTTCCGCTGCTCCTGCTCCACCGCTCGCCCCGCCCGACGATGACAACAGGCGCCGCCAACGCAAGGAGAAGCGCCGGGCCCTGACGCTAAAGCCTTTCGACCTCGCCTCTTGCTATGGCTGTGGCGCCCCAATACAGACAATGGAGAAGGCCACACTAGGATACAATGCATGTTGCAAGTGTATATTTCAAATGTTTCAGATGTATATTGTGAAAGTAGATTGGGATGTTGCATATGTTGCAATAGTTGTACACATATGTTGCAAGCGTCTGGCCTCAACGTTTCATCTATTTTTTCAGACGTATGTTGCAAGTGTGGTTATCTGGATGTTGCATACGTTTCAGACATATGTTGTAAGTGTTTTATCTGAATGTTGCGTATGTTTGCAATGATTTTCAAGTGTTTTTGCAAGTGTTTCAGACGTATGTTTTAAGTGTTTTATCTGTCTTCAAACATATGTTGCAAATATTATACCTGAATATTTTAAAAGTAGATTGAGTGTTGCACACGAAATGCTGGAGAGGGCGCGAACAGCCCCCGCAGCGCAGTCCCCCGTGTGGGCGCGCGAAAAGCAGGCGCGGGCACAGAGTGCAAGCGCGCGGAAACGAATCAGCCCGAATCACGGTATCGTCCGACAGATCGGTATGCCATCTGACGTCTGGGCTCCTGCAGTTCTGATTGGAGTTTGCACTTAATTAAACTAGCGTCCAGCACAAAAGTATGGGCGATGATCTACCTTTTCTTTTTGAGTGGATGATGACCTACGTGTGCAAGTGAAATCCTTCGACGTTGCTGTTTCACAAAGCAATCGGCCAATGTAAACACGACTAGGGCCTATTTAGATTCTTATAATGCTAATAGCTAATATGCTAGAATTAGTACGGATGAATCCGAACAGGGGACAGGGGCACTAATATCCTACGTTTCCACATTGGATTCAATTATCAACCGGTCCTATCGAAAATAAGATTAACTATTGATTCGAGTCATAGCACATGGCATAAAATCTGTACGATTTTCCCGATCTAAATCGAGTGGGTTTTCATGAAGATCTTTTTCAGCATGTTCTATTCGATACTGGTAGGAGAAGAACCTGATTTGGTATTCTTAAAAAAAAGAGGGGAAGCAGAACCAAGTCAAGACGATATGGATCGCCCCTTCTTCTTACGTCAAAGATCTTATCATTTCTAAAGGAACTGGGGCTACATTTCTTTTCAGTATCCATTCAAGAGTTTCTATTTATTTCCACACCCTTTTTTAGACCTCGAAACATGAAATGGACAAATTCCTTCTCTTAGGAACACATAAAAAAAGGAAAATGGTAGCCCTCCCATTAACTAATTTATGAATTTCGTAATAATAGAAATCCATGTCCTACCGAGACAGAATTTTGAACTTGCTATCCTCTTGTCTAATAGGCAAAGATTAACCTCTGTAGAAAGACCGATTCATTCGGATCGATATGAGGACCCAGCTCCATTGCATTGCCAGAATCTATATTCCATATTTGAAGCGAGTTGACCTATGTGCTTCTCTCATAGTACAATCCTCTTCCTGCTGAGCCCTCTTTCTCCTCGGTCCACAGAGAAAAAATATAGGACCGGTGCTGACAGTTCATCACGGAAGAAAAACTCATAGAATCGGGATTGCTAACTAATAGAATAGTACTACTAACTAATACTAATATTTAGGCTAGTCTTAATGGAGAGTTTCATAGCGTTGTTTCTAAGACTACCATGTCATATAGAATAAAATAAAACCGGAATTAAACAATGCACCCACTCTCAATGGCAACTTTCATTCTATAGTTTAATCTATGATTCATGGAGAGTTGGTAATTGTAGTGAGAGAGTTTTATCCCCACTAAGGGAAGACCCAGAAATATGCTAAGCCCCAGTCTAAACCATGTAATAAAGAACTAAATCATTTTTATTTAATTTTTATACGTCTTGTTCGCTTGGCTTATAAGCCGTACTTTTTCAGCTCAACGAACAATATTTTTCTCTTACAACAAATTAGCCAATAGTACTTTCAGCAATGGCTTATCAACCAAGCGAACAGGGCAATAGTTGATGAGGTAAGTTCGTATAGAGTTTTCTAGACAAAGACCAGGGCTGCAGCACGGGCAGTCCTACCCCTGGGTCCACCACTAATCCCCGTAAAACTCACTTCTTCTCTCTTTTTAAAAACGTTACCACATCTCAACAACACTTAGGTCTGTTTGGATGTAGTTAGATTCACATTAATCCACGTGTGTTGGAGTGGATCGGAGTTGAACTTAAACTAATTCCATCTCAATCTACTTCAACACATGTAGATTAAGGTGAATCCAACAATATCCAATGAAGGCTTTATGTGACAGCTTATTAAATACAAATAAAATTTTGATAAAACTCTCACCGAGACTGGGCTAATATCAACAAGGTAAAAGTTGCTAATAGTTACTATTAACAAAAAAAAAAACGTGGAGTACTAAAAAACCAGCGTGCTAGAAGCCTAGAACTAATAAAATATCCAAACAGGCCAATGCGTTCTCCACGGTTTTATTACTTTACCGTCGTCAAGAAGCTGCCCAACGGAAGCAAGCTGAAAAGCCTCTCGGTTGCAGTGCACAAGTGGCGCTCGTCTCATCATCTGCCGGCTTTTTCTGCCCTTTGCAATCCAGCCGGTGGATCGTCAGTTAAGCTGTCTGCAGAGCCACCGCCTAGTCTAAAAGCAAAGCAGATCACTCCTCAGCCCTCGTGCCTCACCCGTGCGTTGTATTGCTTCCGTGATCTGTTCAGTTTTTAAAGCAAGCAGACACGGAATGTATAGTACTCCATCGCCTTTCACCCCTTGTCCTGTGACGCGCTAATCTTGTTCTGTTTCACTCTGTGATACACTCATACACATGCAAAGCAGCAGAGATCTGATTCAAGTGACTCGAGTTAATTTTCTTACTTTTCGGACACTTTAGTAAGGGACTATATTCTGAAACTTAAGTCTTTTTATGCTCCAACTATGTCAGATGTTGTATTCCAAATCCAAGCCTTCTATCTCGGGACAATTGGACAAGGCGAGACGAGGGCTAACTTAGTGGTTGGAGTCCATGTTCTTAGATACCGATTAGAAAGCCTAAACGTGGGCTAATTCTAGGCTAATAAGAGCTAACGAGGGCTAATTAGTGGTTGGAGTCCATTAACCCTTATTAACCCATAATTAGCTCATGTTTAATTCATTTTTACAAGTTAGGCTATTTTTTAGCCATGTGATCCAAACAGGTCCATAGTTTGGCTGAAAGCTTCATGTTGTTATATAAGTTGTGGGATTTCCATTCAGCCTTGACGTCCGACCCCTCATGTGGGGCGAGCAATGGTGCGGGGCGACCAACTCAAATATGATTACTATTACAAAACACAAGGTAGTCATAACACATGCTCATCAATCACCAAATTGTGGCCTAGATGCGTTCAGTGACCAAGGAGAGGGAGATCGAGGGAAGGGAGAGGGAATGAGAGAGATAGAGATAGAGGGGGTGTGGAGAGATAGGTGTGAAACGGCCGAATGGGGGAGACATAAGAGTAACCAGATTTGAGTGTAGCTGATTAAAATTTCTGATCCGATGGTCTTATCATCGCTGCTAAAGGTTAAAAACCACAATGGTACTAATACTGCATGTTTTCAATACATAGAGGCGATGGTTATCACTGCCTCTATGTGAAATAGAGGGGTGATTCTGTAAAATAAAAACATAAACGAAGGGGTATGGACCTTTGGTGCACATCATAATAAGTTAAGGATCTAAAACAGCACTTTGAAAGATGCTGTACCTAAGTGACACAGGACGAAAAGTTAATGGACCTGTAGCACATTTTACTCTTTTTTTCTTCCAAACCGAGAGTGATAACTTATCCATTCCGGTTTAAAAATAATCGGTAGTGATATAGCTAGCAATATTGATCGTTTATCTAGCCTTATCCGTTGTAGCGAGCCAATTCGGCTTGCTTGATCCAGCGAGGAAAAACTTGATTGCACACAACTCGAGACAATTGGACAAGGCGAGACGAGGCTCATTCATTTTCGCCATCTTCTGTTTGGACAAGGCGAGACGAGGCTCACTCGTGGAACCAAAACGTGCTCTAAGATGCAAGAAGTATTTTTTTTATGAAATTATATGATCAACATATTTTACATTCTGATATTGTATTTTTAGGCTAAATAATATGCAACTTTAGATCGACGGACGATTGGTTGTTTTGTTATCTTAATAAAATACTTTTGCTATTCAAATTAGAAGTCGTTCCGACTTTTTTTATATATCAATTTTGTTATGTATCTAGATATAACATATCAAATACATAACAAAATCTATGTAAAAATATCAAAACGACTTATAATTATAAACGAGAGAGATTAATGACAAGTAGGACCGGTGGCTACTTGCTAGTGTCAACCCAACTGATTATCTATGACGGAGAAGGAAAACTGCGCGCACTGATCTGCACTAGGAGTCTAGCACTTTGTTTACGACTCGTGGAGAAATTAAAGAAAAGTTGGAGGTTGGTCAACGACCTATTGGGGCCTCGGATATGCATATGACTACACACGCAATACTTGGGCACTAAGTAATGCCACATATACATGCAACGATTAGCCGAGCCTATGTTTGATTGATGAACAGTAGTAGTACTGCTCGACTGGTGAATGCTAACAAGGCTTTGTTTAGTTTCTCCTTAAAAATTTACTTCTTCTCTCATCAAATATTTAGACACATACATGGAGTATTAAATATATACTAAAAAATAACTAATTATATAGATTGCGACTACTTTACGAGACGAATCTGGTAAGCCTAATTAGTCCATGATTTGACAATCTTGGGCACTAAGCTTTTTTGGCATGCCATGTCAGATCTATTCGCTAAACAAAGGGGTATAGACCTACGGTGAACCAGTTAAAAAGTTTAGAGACCTAAAATGTAATTTAACAGTTGATGGACCTGGATGATACATCACCAAAAAATAATAGACCAAAAAATATAGTTTAAAAGTTGATGGACCTGAATGACACATCACCAAAAGTTAATGGACCAAAAATACAGTTTAAAAGTTAATGGATCAATATTTAACTCTAAAATTAAAACTGACTCGTGTAACTCGATGTCGATGGCCATCGGTCAACATGACATGTACAGTACATAGCCATGGAATGAAATGATCGCACAATTATCGCGGGATTTCCCCATATCTTCCGTTTACAGGTGCGCCTCGCAATTCGCAAGAGTTGAAAGTGAAAACGCCGTGAAAAAGCGCAAAATAGCCCCACAGTCAGTGACGAACAGAACTTTGATCGGATGATGGACAAAAAAAAGGAACATACGCCACTATTCATTTAGCCCCTCATCAATCATCATTATGTGATGATGATGAACTAAGCGAACCTTAGCTTTAACAACGAGCATATGCATGTATGCGGTATATTACTCCCTTATGAAAATGATTGTTTTGAGCATAATTACAACAAACTAATAATTAGTAATTTATTTTTTTAACTAATAATGACATCGTTCTAAACGTGGTATACTCCGTTAGATTTAAATTATAAGTTATTTTAACTTTTCTAGGTATATTGTTTTACACGGACCTAGATATACATTATGTATAATCTAATCCATTAGTTCCAAATTATAAGTCACTTTTATTTTTTTTTTCATATATTTTGCTATGTATTTAGACATATTATTTATCTACATGCATAATAAAATGAATGTATCAAAAAAGTCAAAGTGACTTATAATTTGAAACGGAGGAAATATATAATAAATTATTAGATAATCATGCAAAACATAATTTACCCCGGTAACTCTACATTTAAAATCTTGTCAAGGTGAGCAGGAAAACGGTCATGCACAACATTTAAATTATAGACCTGCATTTTGATTTTTGAAACGTATATAGGGAAGGTGGCTGTATACGTTAACTTTTCCGAGTCCATTCCAGCCGATAAAATCATCGTTCAGATTAAACAATCATCAAACCAAGTCACCATCATCACTCTGAACTAATGGAAGGAAAACGATAATGATAGGCTGAGGACGTCCGTCTGGACGGACTCCGACCCGTTCGTGTGTTCGGACCCTGACCTGTTCGTGCATGTACCTGTACCGTCAAAAATGTGTGCCTTGAAAAATATTAGCCACCACTCTTCTCTCGTGCTTCTCTGCTTCCGCTTTCTCTCTCGCATGCCTCCAGCGCTACTCCCCCCTCTCTCTCGCGCTGTGGTGCGGGCACACATCTTGGCGCGATGGCGAGCGGCCTCAGTGTGGCCTCAGCATGAGCGAGCCACGACACGGAGGCCCGAGCGGCCCTCAACACTGCGGTGCAACGGCGCCGACGGCCCTAGTCACAGGCGGACTAGAGTGGCAGGCCCAACACGAGTGGCTCCCTAGCGGATCTGGCTCCCTCTCCCAGTCGTGCGGGCGCTACCTCCTTGCCGCGTCGCACAGCCGCCACAGCCGGCCGCTGCCGAGATGCTGCCTACAAGCACCATCGAGTGTTGCCTCCGTTCTTCCAAGCAGCAAGGAGATGCTGCGCTGCGATAAAAGTATTTGTTGCAAGCGTATGTTCAAGTGTTTCAGATATTTCAGAGGCATATTGCAAGTGCTTCATACGGATGTTGCAAAAGTAGATCGGGATGTTGCATATTTGCATATATTACAAGTGTTTCAGATGAATGTTGCAAGCGTTTCTGCAAATGTTTCATCTGTTTTAGACGTATGTTACAAGCGTTTTGATCTAGATGTTTTATATGTTTCATACGTATGCTGCAAGAGTATGTTCTAAACGTTTCATATGTTTTCAGTCTTATGTTGCAACAAGTGTTTTCGTGTTGCAAGTTGCAAGTGTTTTATTTGGATATTGTATATGTTACAGTGGCTATACACATATATTGCAAGTGTATGTTACAAATGTTCTAGTTATTTCTGACGTATGTTGCAAGTGTTTTATCTGGATATCGCATATGTTGCAGTGGCTATACACATTGTTGTAAGCTTATGTTTCAAATGTTTCACCTATTTCAGACGTATTTTAGAGCAAATGCTTCATTTTGCAAGTGTTTTCATTAGCAGGCGAGGGAGGCGAGCGTAGGCGGAGGAGGTCCCCGCGTGCGGGGGTGGTCCCCACATCCATGTGCAGCAGCAGGCACGAGAGGGCAGCAGGTGTAGGCGCTTTAGCAGTAGCACAGGCGCGCAACGCATGCGAGCAACAAAAGTATGTAGCACGCAGGCCGCATGCGGGGCAGGCGCGAGTGTCTAGACGGATGATAGTGTCCGGACGTCCAGACGCTGGCCACACCCAAAGAAAAAGAGAGCCAGTGATAATAAGACCTATAGACAATGAGATTTGTGGGCCGTTGTTCAGACTTTTCTATCATTTATTTTTGCATTGTTTTAATAAACGATACATCTAATATGTACTTCTTCTATTTCAAATTATAAGTTATTTTTGTTTTTTTATGCATATCTTTTGCTATGTAATGTCTAATGCTTAGTAAAATGTATATATAGGAAAAAGGAACTATATACCGATGAAAGCTTAAACTTAACCATCACTCTCGACTATTCCTCCAAAGTGACGATCACTCAATTTTTGTTTGGATTCAGGGGCTAGAGCTAGTTTGTGCTAGTTTGAGCTCAACTAGCCCAAAAGTATCCAAACAGGAGGGCTAGAGTGGGTTATTTGCAACTAGCCCACCCCAAAAAACCATCCCCAAAAGAGGTGATTATTTGGTCTAGTTCTGGTGGGGTCCACTAGAAACTCTTATTTTTTTATTACTCCACCCGCACCGGATCCTCGCGACTCCCATCCCCCCATCGTGACTCGCCTCCCCCCATCGCGACTCACGCCGCCGCCGGGTCCCAACCGCGCCGCCGCCGCTTCAATCCGCCAAAGGAGCAGCACCGGCGGCCCCCCGGAGGTGGATCTCGGTCGCCCGCGCCGCCTCCCTCCCTCCCGCCGCGCCCTTCCCCTCCGTCTCCAAGGCCGCCGCCGCCGTAAGCTCCGGCCACAGTAGGTCGCCTCCACCGGGCCACTTGCTGCGCAGGTGAGAGTGAGCCATGTCTCCGTACCTCCAGATTGGCCCCGCTCTGCTGTGCTCTGATCTGATCTAGAGAAGTTCGCCATGGACGGAGACGGATTCGACAACTTGTGGAGCTCGCAGCTGCCGGGCGCGGCGGCCCGCCGCCACGCCCGGTCTCGACCTCAACTTGCAGCGCCCGGTGGCGGAGGGGTTCCCGGGCTTGGGCCAGTGTCGGAGACTTCCTCCAGGGCGACGACGTCGAGCTCCTTCCTGGATGCGGCAGGGGCTCCGGCCTCCCTCCCTATCGCCCACCGCGTGCTAGAGCAGGAGACATGTGGGAGACTCCGGCGCCCCAGCATGCCCGACAACTACTCTTTGGCGGCTCCTCCTTGGCGACAGCCGGTCATGGAGGAGGAAATGGTGGCGGCTACACCGGTAGGTCGTCGTCGGGGGCAGGCGGTGGTGTTCGGCAGCGCGCGAACTCGGCCGCCGCAGTAGCCGGCCGGCGTCCCCAGCGCACCAACACGGCTTCCCGTGGCAGCGGTGGCCAGGGCGTACCGCTTCCCCGAGCACCGAGGGCACCGAGGAGTGGCGTCCGTGGGCAAGCATCCGGCTCCGGCGCTACCTTCGACATTGACAATGAAGCAATGGAGGATAACGTGGAGGAGTTAGCGAGCTCCGGCGGTCCCCCGGTGAGCCATGCCAGTCGAGCCCAATGGAATGATGCAAATAATGCTTGCTTGTTAGAATTGTGCATAGAGCAACGTAGAGCAGGAACGTATAATGGTTCA
Organism: Miscanthus lutarioriparius; assembly: GCA_904845875.1. Lineage (NCBI taxonomy): Eukaryota > Viridiplantae > Streptophyta > Magnoliopsida > Poales > Poaceae > Miscanthus > Miscanthus lutarioriparius. The sequence continues at coordinate 64,664,962 of CAJGYO010000008.1, read as the reverse complement.
CAAATGAGTGGTGAAGGGTACCAAGCCGTTGTCGATGGCTTACTTGCTAGAAGAAGGTTGGTGTACACCCGTGGACAAGTGAAGAACCAAATAGGCGTACTAAAAAACACCCACGCTTTCTGGCGCTACTTGCAAATGCACACAGGGTTGGGGAGGAGACCAGATGGATCCATTGATGCAGATCATGATTTCTGGCTAACTCACACAGAGGTACAATATTCCTTAGCATATTTTTGTGCTCTCATATCTTAACTAGTATTAACTAGTATGCTTGGTTACTCTATGCTTGCTTCAAATTTGATCAATGCAAGTCGTTGCACATAGGAACTTATCACCGCCTTCTGCTTTTTACTTGGTCGTACATGCTTTGTTATCCTTTCGCTTGGACTGCCTTCTGCTTTACTTGGTTGTACATTAGTGAGTGTGAACTGCAGCAACAAATTTAGTGCGTGTGAAAAAATGATGCTTGTGCTATGTTGTGGTGCCCGATTATACATCTTTATTGTAAATAAATTTGATATTCTCCTGTCATAACTAGTTTCTAATCAACTTTTGTGCTCTCATATCTTAACAGAAAAAACCATACCTAAAGAAGTTACTGACGAGTCCTCTAGCAAACGAGGACTTGCTTGATGAACTGCTCGAGGGTACATCAGGATGGCACCACAACCTTTGTGCCCTGGTGATGATTATGGTGACAATGAGGGCAAGATGCAAGGACGTAAGAAGAAGAAGAAGAAGAGTTTGCACAAACACCTACAAGTAGAAGCAAAGGAGGAGTCGAGGGGGCAAGAGGGCATTGAATAGCACTACAAGCACTTTGACCAGTCCAAAGAAGAGGAGCAAGAGCCCAATGGTGAAGATTGTGAAGGACATAGCCAAGACCTTCAAAGAATGCATTGCGACCAACACTAAGCAAATCGAAACGCACAAATGACAAGGCTGCATTTTCTGTTAAGAGGTGTCGAGGAGCATTTGAGTGTGGCGTTGAGAAAACCGTTGACTCTGTCTATGCTATGTCCAAGATGTTCGAAACAGAGTACCAAAGGGAGTTCTTCTGTGTCTAGTTAACTCCTAAGCTTAGGTTGGGTTACTTCAAGAAATGGTGCAGGGACAACAATTTGGAGTAGTTAGGATCTTTTGGGTCCATATGTGTTGAACCTATCATCTATGTGTGAGGTGTAGAACTATTATATGTGTGTGTGAACTATTATCTGTGTGGTGTAATGATCCTTTATGCTATGTGTTGAACCTATTTAAATTAATCTATGAGCTGTGATGTCAAGTGCTGAAGTATTAATTTGTTGAATTAATTTGCTTACCCTGGTTCAAGTTTTATGCTATGTGCTGATAGTTTGTTACATGTGTTGAAGCAGGAAGATGATCATGGCCCCATGATTGAGGAAGAAGATGATGGAGGCAGCTCAAGTGAGGATGAAATTATATCCATGTGCCGCAACAATTTGGTGCAACAACAAAATTTGATTGTACAGTTGGTTTCTATCTTGGGTATGTACTCTGATAACTACTTCCTGAAACTACCTAAGAGGGTCACTGGAGATTCTGGTTTGGATTGGGTGCATGAGACACTAGCCCGAGAAACCCAATGTTACAACATGTTTAAGGTTGAGAGACCTTTATTTTATAGGTTGCATAATACTTTGGTCCAGAGGTATGGGTTGAAGTCCACTAAAAAAATGACATCTGTAGATGCTCTTGCTATGTTTTTATGGATTGTTGGTGCACCACAGTCAGTTAGATAGGCTGATAATCATTTTAGGAGGTCTTTGGAGACAGTAAGCAGGACATTTAACAGAGTTTTGAGGTGCTTCCTTAGGTTAGCACATAACAACATTAAACCCAAGGACCCAACATTTCCAGAAGTGCACCCAAACTTAGAAAATCCAGCATTCTGGCCACACTTCAACTGAGTGCATAGGAGCTATAGATGGGACATATGTGAAGGTTGTGGTGGATAAGAGTAAGAGAGTTCCATACTTGAACAGGCACAATGAGACCAGTTAGAATGTGCTTGCTGTTTGTGATTTCGACATGAGATTTACCTTTGTGTTGTCGGGATGGCCTGGTTCAGCACATGACATGAGAGTTTTCAAAGATGCCATAACTACTCATCATCACAAATTTTCACATCCACCACCGGTTTGCTACTTGAACTTTCTTGCAAAATTTTTATCCAATTACACTTGTTCATCTAAGTCTCATTGTGTGCCTTTGAAAATATGTAGGGAAGTATTATGTGGTTGATGCGGGTACCCAAACCGGCGGGCTACCTTTCACCATACAGATATATACAAAGGTACCATGTGGAGCAATCATAAAACGGCCCGCCACCAAAGGTATGAAAGAAACCTTCAACCATGCACATGCCAAAGTTAGGAATGTCATAGAGCGAACTTTTGGAGTGTTGAAGATGAAGTTTAGGATTTTGTTGAACATGCCAAGATTTCCAGAGGAGAAGCAAACTAGAATTATTGTTGCTTGTATGGCTCTTCATAATTTTATTCGAGAGAGCAGAATTGCGGATAGAGAATTTGATGCCTGTGATGCGGATAAAAATTATAACCCAATGCATAGTTCTTCGGCATCAGCATGGCCAGAAGATGAACCTCTTGTTGAAGATGTCAACATGAATGCCTTACGTGATGAATTAGCTCATGCTTGATTTGTAAAAATAATGTATTTGTATCATTTGTGTGCGGGAGGAGGCCACACAAGAGCCCGCCACACCAAATCCGGCTGAAAAGATGGTTTAAATGAACCAAATGATTAGAAAAGTATATTTATTGTTAATCTAACCCTTACATCCAAACACCTTTTGAGCTAGAGTTAGTTCAGGGCTAGTCTAGAGCTAGAAACTAGCTCTAACCTCTAGCCGACGAGGGCCAAAGTAGATGGATAATTAAGCCGGCCAAATGCAGCATTGCTTAGTGGTCTATAAAAAAGCACTCTACCCACCTAAAGACAACCACACCCAGACCATGCAAAGCAAGCAAGCAGAGATGAATAAAGAAAGCATGAAGAAAAGATGGCCATGCCGTGTGTAAAGAGACCTCATCTCACGCACTTGCCACTTGCCAGCCGCCACTTGCCAGCCGCCACTAGTCTACAGTACGTAGCAGTAAACCAAGCAAAGGGGCCGTTGCCAACCCCACCTCCGAAGTCCGAACGTTCGAAAAGCCGCCCCCTTCCCTCCTCCACCTCACCGCCTTTTCCCGCACTCGCCTTGCTTCGCCTCCTCCGCTTCCCGTCTTCCTCCCCACCAATCCCCAGCACCCCCAAACGCAGGCGATCGATCGCCAAAAGGCAAAAGCCCGCCTCGATCTGCGGCCGCCGCAGAAAAGCGGTAAAGCTTAGCGGCGAAGGCGATCGCCAAAGCCAAAGCGAGGCGAGATAAAAGCCGAGCGATCGCGATGGCGCTTCTGAATGCTGGCCCTGCCGCCGCAGCGGCCTCCTCGTCCTCGTCCTCCGCTCCTCTGTTCCGCGCGGAACGATGGAGCTGGAGATCGTCGAGGTGGGCCCGTCCAGCCGCCCGCTGCGCTACGTCTCTCGCCCGCCCCCTCCACCTCCACCTCCACCGCCACCGCCGCAGCAGCAAGGGGAAGCAGGGGACGCCCATGCGGCGGTGCCCCTGGTGCAGCAGTTCGACAGCGAGAAGCTCCCGCAGACGCTCGTCTCCGAGATCCGACCCTTCCTGCGCGTTGCCAACCAGATCGAGGCCGAGAACCCGCGCGTCGCGTACCTGTGTAAGTTCTGTTTCACGTGCGGTCACGCACTGCTCGTGCTTCCTCTGCCTTCCATCTGTTCGTCCCTTCTCACCGTCACCGTGAGGAGGCCAGCTGCTGTGCCGGGCCCGGCCGGCGCGCGACACACCTGTTCGTGGAAATGCCCGGCAAGGAAGCTGCCGGCGGCCTCATCCTGGTTCCAAGTTCCAACGTCTGCCCTGCATACGTCTACTTCATGGTTTTGGATGTTTGGGGTTGGTGTCACGTCCGAAAGCATGCACGTTCGTCTGGCTCTGATTCTGATTCCATTCCATCCATCGGAACTAGTGATCTTTCAGCTATTGGACCAGACAGAAGATTCCGCGGTTGGTTTTGTTACCATCTGTCTCCGTCTCAGAATATTCTGCCTCCTCCTTGATCCTCCCCCTCTGGAAGGTGGTAGTTGGTCACGATGAGTTTGTCTTTCCTGATTTCAACCACAGATGCTTCGTGCTTCCTGTGCACCTTGGCTTCGGTGACAGAGACACTGTTTCAGTTAAGCGTATTACCTTGGAGATTCTGCAAGGGGAAAGTGGGCGCTTGGCTGATTGAGGCCCTGTTTGGTTCCAGGGACTAAAGACTAGAGACTAAAAGAGGACTAAAAGAGGGACTAAATAACATGTTTGGTTTCAGGGACTAAAAGGGACTAAAGGGCTGAACAAAGAGTAAAATATCCTTCTTCTTCCTTTGGACATAGGTGAGGGAGGAGAGGGAGGGAGGGATAAGGGCTGTAAAGTTGGTCCATTAGTCCTAAAAAGCCTCTCCCAAGGGACTAGTGGACTAGAGACTAAAAGTCCCTCTAGTAGTCCCTCCTATTTGGTTAAAAGGGACTAAAAAGTAGTCTTTAGTCTCTAGTCCCATGGAACCAAACAGGCCCTTAGAGCACATCATCACCTGGAATATTCTGTGATTCCGCTTTTTTGTGGTGCCGAATTGGGTTTTAACTGCTACATTCTAAAGGGTAGATATTTTCTGAGGAGAATCACATGCCAATTATTTACTGTCAGTGGGTCAACTTCAAGTTTCTCCTGCACAGAACATTCTTCTGCCACCTCCACTCCATGTAATTTCTTCTGCTCGACCAAGCGGTTTGTTGGAAGCCTTGACGTAGAGTTTGTTAGATCTGCACGCAAGCCATAACACCTCAATTTTTCTGCTGCGGTTGATCAGTTACTTCCATCTGGTGGTACACCTCATGCTGTTATATCACCCTGAGAGATTACTGAGAACTCTTAGCTCATGAAGCGCCACAGTTACCACTTGCTTCTCTCTGTTGGAACACATCACTACAATGATTCAGTGGATGCTATAGCTGAGGCAGCATGAGCATTGCACAGAAGAACTGCTTCTACAATAGTTTGAATCTTTAAATCAGCTTTTCTTTTGCCAGGTCGGTTCCATGCATTTGAAAAGGCTCATACAATGGACAAACTTTCAGCTGGGAGGGGTGTTCGGCAATTTAAAACTGCACTTCTTCAGAGACTTGAGCAGGTGCACTCATTATGGGGATAAGTTAACATGAGCATATAGTGTATTTACATTTTACTAGTTTTTTGATGATGAAAATTAAAAGCATCACACAATCACATACATATATAAGAACTTTGAAAACTTGTCGTGGATCATCTTTTTTGCACTCATAATTTCAGGTATACTCCCTCCGTTCCAAATTATAGTTCGCTTTGGCATTGTCCTAAGTCAAGCCTCTTTTAACTTTGACCATTTTTTAAGCATATATTAACATGTACAAGTTCAAATAAATGCATTATCAAAACATATTTCATAGAGAATTTAATGAGCCTAATTTGACGCTGTAGATGTTGGTATATTTTCTATAAAACTTGCTCAGAGGTAGAGAAGTTTGACTTAGGACAAAGCCAAAGTGAACTATAATTGGAACAGAGGGAATATGTATTTAGTCAAAAGACTCAAAAAGTTCCGTTGATGATTAATGCGCCTCATATTGGATGTGGTTATAAAACAGGATGAGAGCAGCACCAAATCAAAGATGACACAAAGAGGTGATGCCCGAGAGATGAAGTTATTCTTTGAGAAGTAAGATTATTTCTCATATACATATTGGTTCCGTAGAGCACTTCTTATGCAGCATTGTCATACCCCTGATCCCACTAAAAAAGTAACTCTTATTCATTTTTTTGGTAGGAAAAAGCAAGCCAATGCACATGAACTCTTGCCTGTCCTGGCAGAAGTGCTGAAGGCTCTTCTCAGCGGAACTGGCTTGGAGGTTGTGAGATTTTTGACAAAATGATATTATTGGTGATATTGTTCTCAATATTTAACATTTTTACAAAACTGCAGGGCCTTGTTGCTAGTGAAGATTTTGCAGACTTATTTCGATATAATATTCTTCCACTCCATCCTAGGTTAAGTCAAAAACCAATCATGCTTCTCCCGGAGGTTTGCCTGTTTTTCTACTCAAAAGTACCCTTTTGTCCTGCACTCTACTATATTTTCACTTTTCAGTATGACATAATGGGCTAATGGCCCTGATTCTTTTACAAAATGGGGAGGACTTGTACTGGGTAGATCTGGTTGGTATTTATTTACCAAGAAAAAGACCAATACATATCGCAGGATATGCTTGTTGTACAATAATAGTGACAACTAGGTTTTTCCTTAACTATAACAGCTCATTTGTTTCTAACAAAGAGTAATATACATCACTAATCCTTCGAAATAAGTTCCCTTTACTTTGATAGTGAGTTAGTGAGATTGCATTGTGTTATTAGCAGTAGTTCCATTTTAATTATACTCCCTCTGTTCCAAATTATAAGACTGGCTTTTCTAGATACATTGCTTTTGTTATGTGTCTAGACAGTGTATATGTAAGTGCATAGCAAAAGCTACGTATCTAGAAAAGCCAAAACGTCATATAATTTGGAATGGAGGGAGTATTATATAAGTCGGCTTGTATAAAGTTGGTACGATATTCTCCTATTCAGATCAAAGTTGCTGTCTCCGCGGTGTTTAGTGTTCGCAGTCTTCCATCAGCCAACATGAAGGATGAAAAAAATCATACAGATATTCTTCGATGGCTGCAAAGTTGGTTTGGATTCCAGGTAAACAAGCTATTTGGTTTCATGCGAAATGCTTAGATTAATATGGATGTTTTTTTGTACTACAGCTAGATAAAGCCTTTCATTTTCTTTGATTAGAAAGGAAATGTCGCCAACCAAAGAGAGCATCTAATTCTATTGCTTGCAAATGCGCATGCTAGATTGAATCCCAAGTCATCCTCTGCTCAAATGGTACCCACACATGACTAGTTTTCTTTATCTATCTTTAATGAGAATGCCATTTTCATATATCTCCTTTCAGCTTGATGACAGAGCAGTAGATGAATTGTTGGCAAAAACATTTGAGAACTATCTGACCTGGTGCAAATTTTTGGGGCGAAGAAGCAACATATGGTAAAATGATGCAGTTTTTCAATTTCCTAGACTTGGCTTCAAATAATTGGATATATGTATTGTCTTGCTTGCACTGCAACTGCTTGTGTTGCACCTTCAGGTTGCCCTCTGTGAAGCAAGAAATTCAGCAACATAAACTTCTATACATAGCTCTTTATCTTCTTATATGGGGAGAAGCATCAAACTTACGACTAATGCCAGAATGCTTATGCTATATTTTTCATCATGTAAGTAAAAAAAGTTATGCCTCTGATACTTTTATCGTGCTTCTGCGGTGCTAATGATATAAACCATTTATATTGCTCTATTTCTCTTGGTATCATTTCTGGAATTTGTATTTTACTGTAGTTTTTCTGGTCACATAACTTACATTGCTGGTAATTAAAAGATGTCCTGTAAATGCTCCTACCAGAATAATCTATTGATATGAAATTACTTCTTTTTTACCAGTATCCTTTTACATTAATTTGTTTGACTTCTTTTTTAGGAATAAAACTGTGTTTCACTACAAGCAGTTTGCTGGTAGGTCTGCATAAACTGTAGATTCTTTTGCTCAAATCCTTGCTATACCTATACTATTTAAACTGTTATAAAGCAATGAAACCAACATAGTAATGCATAATTACAGCAAGTTGTAATTTCTGCTTGCTCTGTTTTCGATACAATACGATCAACGTTTCATGTGCACTTCCTCTTTTGTATTTTTGCCCCCTTTTGAAATAAGTGAGATGGGACATTCTTTAATATATACTTCATTCTGAAACGACTAGAGACATGCAAGTTATTCCCAATCTCGTTTCATGATAATTCCCCATAGTTAGCTGCTTTAGTTAGCAGTGAATAAAAGATTCTGAAGTGAATGTGATTTGACATAAAGTCTAAACCAAGACAAAATAATAGGTCAATGGGAGATATAAAAAATCATTAGTGAATACATATAGTCACAGATGAGAACATCACTGCTAGTTCTTGCTGATCCATAGTAAGTTCGGAACTCATTTTTTGAGTAAAACATATACCACCCCATTATATTGAAATATTGGAATAAAGATCGTAACTCAGTGCCTGCAATTTCCTTACAGAACTGGCAGATGTTCATACAAGCCATTAATATGAATGGTATTGGGATGATTTTTTTATGTAAGAATCAAATTTAAGTGAAGGTCCTACTGCAATCTGAATGTTTGCTAAGGTCTTGCGTTTCTAATGGTATAATCGAAACAGGAAGTTGATTAACTTGTTTATATGTTTCTCAAAATAGCATATCTGGTTACTCCTTTCTATAATAATTTACTTTAAGTGGAACTCACTTTGAGAAAACAATAATGACATTTTTTGTTTCAGATGTCATATGAACTATATGGAGTGCTCTCTGGGGCTGTAAGCTTAATAACTGAGGAAAAAGTCCGACCTGCATATGGAGGAGATGATGAATCATTTCTAAACAATGTAGTGAAGCCAATATACAATGTCATATTTCAGGTCCACATTACCTTCTTTTCAATCTTTAATCCATATATCTTTAAAGTTTGTATTTACAAATGACTGCCTTTCTCTATTTATTTAATGAAGGAAGCACAAAAGAACAAGAACGGAGCATCTGATCACTCAACATGGAGAAACTATGATGACCTCAATGAATTCTTCTGGTTAGATACTATGCTTGTGGTATAGCTTCTGATTAAAATATATATTTTTCGAACGATTAAAAGATATACTAAATGTTTTATAATGCAGGTCTGCTGATTGCTTTAAGATTGGTTGGCCCATGCGCCTTAACAATGATTTCTTTTTCACATCAAGTGCAACTAAGGACTCTCAGGTTTCCTTTGACAAACCGTAGCTTTATTTGTGCGTTCACGCATGCTCTTGTTTCCTATTTTATCTTTTTAGCTTATACTTTCTACTTCTTTCTTGAAGTGTTACTTCCTTTATATTCAAGATATTTTTAGGCTAACAAATGAAATTTGTTAGTGGTGGCTATATAGCTATCCGATCAACTCTTTTGGAATTAAGCAAAGATTAAACCCGCCCAAGAAATCTCACCCTCTCTCTCTATGCTCTTTACGCTCACGCCTCACTCTGTTTCTCTCTGCCGAAGGCTCTTTGAATCTCCCTTTCTTTGATCCCATCTGCAGAAATGTAAACACATTTTTCAGCTTCAATCAAGGCCGAATAAAAAATCTACAGCTAACCTCTCTTGATGCAATGACGTGCAGATCTCTTGTGTGTTAGAGTGAAGATAATCTACAGCTGACCAGATCATATGAAAGAACACAATAATGTATAGGCAAATGGAAACTGAAATTCTGAAGTAATTTTCAAATAGCTGATGCTTACCTTAGCTGTCTATTCAACTAAATCAATGCACATAGGTTATATCCCTTAAGGGCTTATTGAAACTTGGCCCATGTCGTGGACGCTAAAATGGCTCATTTGTGCTGGTGGGACAAATTGTGATATAAGTTGAGATTGAGACTGAGTATTATATAAATCTACTGGAGCCAAATAGCAACTTCTGTTTTTTTTAAAGCAACTGAGTTAAGATAGAAAAGAGTTGGCCCAGTTTATATAAGGAAAACCGAGCCCGATGGTTAAAAGCAAAATCAGCAAAGACCCTAGCATCAGCAGCATGGCCAAAATGACCAACCCAAAACGATACCGTCCACCACAAGTCATCATTGCCGAGCTCAAAAACGCAGCCGAGCGGCTCCGACTTCTTGCAATGGATCGAAGCCCAAGCCTCAAAGTCAAAACACACACCTTCAAGGAAAACTAACACCACCCTGAAGAGGTTGTTGAATGTCATTGTTGCCGAGCTTTGTCGAACCCCACAATACAACAGCTCCAACTACCATAGCACACTCTTCCAAGCAAGTCAAGCATCCCTGCATGGTACGGTGCAACACCAAAAGGTAGAGCGTTGTTGAAATTAGCAAAAGCATCCATTGACCAGGAATGTCACCTCAATGACACCCCAACATTTAGAGCGACACCCGTGGGCGTCACCATCATTGGCTCTGGTCACACCGGCAAAGCCTTAAGCCTTGAGCCATTCCTCCATGTTCGCCATGTCAAGTTGTGGCACTCCAAGAGGACGTCATCCATGATGCCTCACATGAGCGCAACCCGCCAACACCGTGATCCAAGCGCCAAACCATGGGCCCTGTCGACCTTCTCATGCAGGTCGAGAAAACCCCTGAACCCCCATAGCCCATGTGAGAACGACCATGACCGGGGCCGGCCCTTAGACCTGTGCTTTGGCGTGGGACGGACGAGGGAATTTTTTTTAACCCCAACCTAAAATTTGCTCCCACGGGGAGTTGAACCCAGGACCTGAGAAGTGCTACTAGAGCCACCTAACCACCTCAGCTAGAGATTCGATTGCTTACTTACTACTCATATAGCTATAATCATGCATGGATTTTAGAGATGTCGCAATCAACATTTCCTTTTGTGGAGTTCTTTTCCTTATCCTTACTATCGTTAACATCTCTTGCTGTTTAGGTTCTTTGTGGATCAAGGTTATCAGGTGTGCCAGATGGCCTTGGAAACTGTGCTAGCTGTGTTCCGCTAGTGTCACTACACACATCTCAGCACAATGAGCAGCTAAATCCCCAACTGCCTCATGAGTCATCATCAACAGAAAACTATCTTAATGCAGAAGCAGCTGAACAAAGACAACAGGTAACTTTTATTTTAAAAAATGAGCACCCCTAAAAAATATGTAATATTAGAATTATATAGCCAGTCTTATGTACTTATTTATGCACAAATCTATTTTATTGACTTGAATTGACCCAACAGGCTTAATAGTTATGTATGCACCATACTCTGATTCTGTGATTGCTTCACAACTCCACTGTATTGCTTGAATATTATCACACTGTATACTGCACTTATTAGAATTCTCAAGGTATAAAAAGTCTGAACAACCACTTTCTACGTGCTTTGATATAATTTGCCATGCTGTAATCTCTGTGATGCATGTTTTTTCATGTACATGCACGACTCAAAGGATGCTCATGTTTGGGTACATTTGTTTGATTTTATTTTATTTTTAATTGTTTACTCCCTTCCCCAGACCCCACTCATGTGGGAGCCTCCGGCACTGGGTCTGCCCCTTTTTTACTTGTTCAACAACAAACAACAACAACATAGCCTTTCAGTCCCAAGCAAGTTGGGGTAGACTAGAGTTGAAACCCACCAAGAGCCCCAAGTCATGGTTCAGCCACTTCAATAGCTGCTTTCCAAGCACTCCTATTCAAACATAGATCTCTAGGTATATCCCAAGCTTTTAAATCTCTTTTTATTGCCTCCCCTATATCAATTTCGGTCTTCCTCTATCTCTCCTCATATTATTAGCTTGGCTTAGGACTCTACAATGCATTGGTGCCTCTGGAGATCTCCTTTGGACATGATCAAACCACCTCAACCGATGTTGGACAAGCTTTTCTTCAATTGGTGCTACCCCTAGGCGATCACGTATATCATCATTTCGAACTCGGTCTATTCTTGTGTGACCACAAATCCATCGCAACATGCGCATTTCTGCAACACTCAGTTGTTGTACATGTCGAATCTTTGTAGGCTAACATTCTGCTCCATACAACATAGCCGGTCTAATCGTCGTCCTATAAAAAATGCCTTTTAGCTTTTGTGGTACCCTCTTGTCACAGAGAATGCCAGAAACTTGTCGCCACATAATCCACCCTGCTTTGATTCTATGGCTAACGTCCGCATCAATATCTCCATCCCTCTGTAGCATCGATCCTAGATACCGAAAAGCATCCTTCTTAGGCACTACTTGACCTTCCAAACTCACATCTCCCTCCTCCTGTGTAGCTCCGCCAAAGTCGCATCTTATGTATTCGGTTTTAGTTCTGCTCAATTTAAAACCTTTAGACTCAAGGGTCTGTCGCCATAACTCTATTTTTCTATTTACTCCTGCCTGGCTTTCGTCCCCTAACACTATATCATCAGCGAACAACATACACCAAGGGATATCCCCTTGTATGTTCGTGGTAACCTCATCCATTACCAAGGCAAAGAGATACGGGCTTAAGGCTAACCCTTGGTGAAGTCCAATTTTAATCGGGAAGTAATCTGTGTTACCATTGTTTATTCGAACCCTAGTCACAATATTGTTGTACATATCCTTGATGAGGGTCACGTACTTTGATGGGACTTTATGTTTGTCCAAAGCCCACCGTATAATATTTTTTGGTATCTTGTCATAAGCCTTCTTCAAGTCAATGAAAACCATGTGGAGGTCCTTCTTCTGCTCTCTAAACCACTCCATAACTTATCTTATTAAGAAGATTGCTTCTGTGGTTGACTTTCCGGGCATGAAACCAAATTGGTTTGTTGATATCTGCGTCGTTCCTCGCAGACGCTGCTCGATGACTCTCTCCCATAGCTTCATAGTGTGGCTCATCAATTTAATTCCTCGATAATTAGTACAACTGTGGATATCTTCCTTGTTCATTGTAGATTGGTACCAATATGCTTCTTCTCCACTCCTCAGGCATCTTGTTCGATCGAAAGATATTGTTGAACATCTTGGTTATCCATACTATAGCTATATCCCCGAGACATTTCCACACCTTGATTGGGATACCATCAGGACCCATCGCTTTGCTCCCTTTCATCCTTTTCAAGGCTTCTCTGACCTCCGATTCTTGAATCCTCCGCACAAAGTGTCTATTAGTGTCATCAAACGAGTCGTCCAGCTGAACGGTGGTGTTATCGTTCTTACCATTGAACAATTTATCAAAATACTCTTGCCATCTATATCTGATCTCATCCTCCTTCACCAAGAGCTGCTCCCTCTCATCCTTTATGCACTTGACTTGGTTGAAGTTCCTTATCTTCCTATCGCGAGCCCTAGCCATCCTATAAATGTCCTCTTCTTCCTTCGTACTCAAACGTTGGTAAAGGTCCTCATAGGCCCACCCCTTTGCCTCACTCACCGTTCGTTTTGCAGTCTTCTTTGTCACCTTGTACTTCTCTATGTTGTCTGCACACCTGTCATGATACAAGCGCTTATGGCACTCCTTTTCCTTAATAGCCTTTTGCACATCTTCATTCCACCACCAAGTGTCTTTCGAGTCGCATCCGCTCCCTTTGGTCACTCCAAGCACCTCTGAAGCAACCTTCCGAACGCATGTTGCCATCTTCTCTCACATGTTGTTTGCATCGCCTTCATCCTTCCAAGAGCCCTCTTCAATGACATTTTTCTTAAAGACCTTTGATGCCTCCCCTTCTAATTTCCACCACTTCGTTCTAGCAACTCTAGCTTGTTTGTTCCCACAAGCATGCACCAGAAAGCGGAAGTCAGCCACCACTAGCTTGTGTTGAGCGACCACACATTCTCCAGGTATCACCTTACAGTCCATGCATGTTCATTTATCCCTCCTTCTAAAGGTCACTAAATGGGACTGTCTCTTACGAAAGAAAGTGTTAGCTATCATCAGGTCAAAAGCTATAGCGAAGTCTAAGACTTCCTCTCCCTCCTGGTTCCTACTACCATATCCGAAACCCTCATGAACCGCCTCGAAACCCGCACTTGATGTACCTACATGGCCATTAAGATCACCTCCTATAAAGAGCTTCTCGCTACTAGGGAAGCTCTAACCAAGTGATCTAAATCTTTCCAGGAAAGCCGCTTAGCATTCTCATCATGACCTACTTGGGGGGCATACACACTAATTACGTTTTAGATCATATCACTAATGACAAGTTTAACTAAGATGATCCTATCCCCTTGCCTTCTCACCTCTACCACCATCCTTGAGGTTGTCCCATGTGTACCAGAGCTTGAATCCGGTATTGTCCACCTCCTTCGCCTTCTGCTCCTTCCATTTAGTCTCTTGGACGCATAAGATATTTACACGTCTCCTAACCGCTGTGTCCACTAACTCTTTTAACTTACTCGTGAGGGACCCTACATTCCAGCTACCTAAACGGATCCTAGTTGGCTCGACTAGCTTCCTTACCCTTCGCACCCGCCGATGTAGGTGTGAAGACCCTTACTCATTTTGCACCACACCCGGGCACCGATGTGGCACGCAACTAAGGATGCGACGACTCGATCCTTGCTCACTTGACACTGTGCCCAGATCGCGACACGACGCGTCACGGGGGTGACGACCCGGCCCTTGCTCATTTAACACCATACCCGGGTTCCGACATGGTGCGTCGCTAAGAGGGTTACGCCCCAATGGGATTCTTTTGGGTTTCATCTCCATAAAAGTGGCTAAGTTTTTACATTGGCTCGCCGCGCCTAACACAACCCTCCTCCTTTTTTACTTGTTGATCTGCATTTTTTTTTGTGGTACTGCACAGCAAGCTACGAGTTCCAGTTCTCAACAGAGATGGTTGGGAAAGACGAATTTTGTTGAGGTCCGTTCTTTTTGGCATCTCTTCAGAAGCTTTGATAGGATGTGGACACTCCTTGTGCTTGGGCTTCAGGTTTACTTTCTATCTTTAATGAATGAGTCGACGCATTTAGGATTACTTTCATAATTCTGTCAGACCTTTTGGCACATTTCCTTATTCATTTTATTTTCAGGTTCTGATAATAATGGCATGGCATGGATTAGGAAGCCCTACTCAGTTACTTGATCCAATAATTTTTGAGGATATTCTGAGTATTTTCATCACCAATGCGGTACTTCGAGTTATTCAAGGTTGTCATGAGTTTTGTATTGTGTGTATATATTATCAGTTATTATGTTATGGAAACTAGTGCTTAATAAACTGAAATACCTAATTCCCCTTTTCACTATCTGTATTAATGGTAGATGTACCTACTTTTTCTTGCAGTCATCCTTGACATTGCTTTCTCATGGAGAACCAAGGGAACAATGAGAGTTGATCAGATACTAAGATTTACTATAAAACTTTCTCTTGCGGTGGCATGGGCGATTATTCTTCCTATATTTTATGCTAATTCTCAAAATTATAAGGCTTGTTCAACTAAACGGTCTAAAGCCTTTTTGGGAATGTTCTGCTTGTCAAAATATATGGTGGTTGTTGCATTGTACCTTGCAAGCAATGTGGTTGGGATGGCATTATTTTTTGTCCCAGCTGTCACCAACTACATAGAGACATCTACATGGAGAATTTGTAATGTGTTGTCATGGTGGTGTCAAGTATGTTCTTTCTCTCCCCATTTGTTTAAGCTTGTAATTTAGTATAACAAATTATATTTTTCGTAAAACTATTCAGATGTATCGTCGTGATATTTTATATCAGATAACTTCAGTACATTTAAAGTTCTAAAAGATTATACTGTTTTCACGTAGGTTATACCTCTTTGTACTTCACCTGATAGCTTTCATATCTTGTTATTAAGCCCTAATGATCATTACCTGTGCAGCCACAATTATACGTTGGACGAGGAATGCAAGAAGGACTAGTATCTATACTGAAGTACCGTATCTGTTGACATTTGTATTACTTTATGTCAGCCATTTAGTATGAGCTTAATCATTCTATTTATACCTCACAGGTACACAACTTTTTGGATGATTCTATTGTCATGCAAATTTTTATTCAGCTACTACTTTGAGGTAATATTCTCTCTCACACATGCACTGAACATGATCCTAGTTACAACTAGAAAAGTTATGTTTGTTGTTGTTAGTTTCTTACTCTGCTTCCTGATGCATTGTTTTTTAAACAAAATATATACAGATTAAGCCACTTGTGGGACCAACGAAAGAAATTATGAAGATCAATGTGAACAAATATGAGTGGCATGAATTCTTTCCACAAGGTCCTCCATATGCTATCTTGATTTTTGTGTTTTTCCTTACTTTCTGTAATATTATTATATTCGCACTGTCAAATTACAGTCAAACAAAAATAATGATACCATACGTCTCTTGCACCAGTCAAGAGTAATGCTGGCGCTATTCTTGCTGTATGGGCCCCTATAATTCTTGTGAGGACTCTATTCTTGCAGTACTTATAGTTTTAATTGTGCATATGCCTCTGTATCTGGGATTATCTAATTTTTTTTCTCCCAACAGGTCTATTTCATGGACACACAAATATGGTATTCTGTATTCTGTACCATTTTCGGTGGTATGTGTGGTATTATCCACCATCTTGGTGAGGTGAGATGAGGCATCACTTAACATGGGTACTCATTTCAGATGCCTATAGTGTACCACATTGTTAACTCCTATACTCGTCTAGATTCGCACAATGGGAATGGTGAGAAGTCGGTTTTGTTCCTTACCAGAAGCCTTCAACATGTCTCTTGTTCCTCCAGCAATGCCAATAGAGAGAAAGGGAATGCCTTTTAGTTTCTTGGAGAAGAAAATATTCAAGGTGAAAAATGTTCATGTCATTTTTTGAACTACCTGAAGGTGCCTTTTCCCCTTATGTGCATTCTTTTTTTCAAATGATTCCTCTTTTCAGAAATTAGGTAAAGATGAAAGACATGACCCAACAAAGTTTGCACTGGTTTGGAACCAGATAATAAGTAGCTTCCGTTCAGAGGACTTAATAAGTAATAGGTACACTTTGATTACTCTGCTGCAACTCATGTATCACCAGATTTGTAAAGAAAAATGTTTTTTTTTTCCAGAGAGATGGATTTGATGACAATGCCCATGTCACTAGTACATAGTTCTGGTTCTATCTGTTGGCCATTGTTTTTACTTGCTAAAAAGGTATGCTGATCTATTCTCCGATACATGACATCAGTTTGGGTGACATGTGTTAACCATCTTTTGCTACACCTTCATAGTCACCTTCATAGTGTTGAAGTTCACATAACCTATTTATTTTGATACGTTAATTTTCTTGTTTCCACAATCCTTTGACAGATATGATGCGTCTCACAGTAAGCACATTATCATGCAAAGGCAAATTTCTCAAATATAATATTATGTAGGATTACTCAAAATAAAGCTTGGCTACCATAGAATTTGTGTCACTTAAGTTCTTAAATTTAGAAAACATTACTTTATGAGAAGATTTCAGTTAGGCTAGATGTTCTTCATTTATAAAGAACAACTTGCAATGTTTGGTCACATGTGCAGTCTGGCATATATTGGGTACTTCTATCTCAGCCAACAAATATTTAGCTACACTCTTATATTTGTTTTGATTACATTGTAGTTTTCAGAAGCAGTGGATATGGCAGCGAATTTTACTGGGAAAAGTGCTCAACTCTTCTGGAAAATTAAGAAGGATCACTACATGTTTTGTTCTATAAATG
This sequence comes from Miscanthus lutarioriparius, assembly GCA_904845875.1. Lineage (NCBI taxonomy): Eukaryota > Viridiplantae > Streptophyta > Magnoliopsida > Poales > Poaceae > Miscanthus > Miscanthus lutarioriparius. The sequence goes on along the minus strand of CAJGYO010000008.1, from coordinate 64,647,512 downwards.
ATTTCTATGAACTGACAAAAAATATTTTCAGATTTCTCATTATTGGGGAGACAGAGAGGAGGTAATTCAATTTGATCCTAGATTATCTCCACTAGTTATTTTGCCCAAGCTTGCAGGTTTGGTAGTATATGTTCCTGTGAATATTATTATGATGTTTACAGATTGTATTCAGGGTGGTAGCTGCCATATTTGATGAAATAAATAAGAGTATTCAAAATTCAAGCCTGGTGACTGATTTTCGGATGGATCAATTGCCTTCACTGTTCCGCAAATTTGACCGGTTGGCTGAACTTCTGGTAATAACTGAACTAGAACTATCCCTGTTTTATTTATCGTGGTTTATACTTCTCTGTTGTTACTGTATTTCATATGCATTGTGATTCTAGAAATCTGGACCTTACTTTTTTAGAGCAATGCTAGACTCTGCTTTGATGATCTTTTGAACAAAAGATTACTTTCACAATCTACTTGCCATCCCTCCCTTTTGTATCTTTTTTCTTCTTAATGAAATGACACGCAACTCTCCTGCTTAGTTCGAGAAAAAAAAACAATCTACCTGCCCAGCTATTTATCCCTTTTTTTTTACTGCAACCTTGGCAATGATTTCGGGTTTTGCAATTAATATGTGTTAAAGTGAATTTACAATATATAATAAGTTAGAGGGCACAGCAGCCAAGCCAGCCATGGGAACTGCTCGCGTCAGCCAGGCCTAACAAGCTGAATTGTTGAGGGACTTGATACTTTGATAGCACCCGCACCCACCTTCTCCATGTACTACAGGCGCACCCTGCCGTTGGCTGTGCCATCACTTTGTTGCGGAGGAACCCACCTTCCAACTGAAACCCAAACCATAACAGTTGGGTTGTTGCTTACTCGGCACTCTCACATGTCACACCAGTCACTGTCCAGGACTGAGGCAAAAATGTCAATCAGAGGGTGTATATGTAACTAGAAACCTAGCATATAGTGTAGTGGTAACCTCCCCAGTTGAGGGAGACACTAGCCAGGGTTCAAATCCTGGTGGCACAAAAAATATCCCCTCACCAAAAAACAGTGGTAGGGTGCCGGCCTGTGGCACCTGTGGTTGGTTTAGGCCCTCCTGCCAGAGGGACAGTTGTAGTGGTCGCCAGCCCAGAGGTTGTGATCAGTCCAGGTTACAGTGTGGCACTATAGGATAAAGCTGGGGTTCGGGGATTTTCTTGGTAGGTTTGACTGAGAGCTTCTTCTTAGTGCAATGCCATGGGGCGGTCTTTCCCCAGCAGCTGAGTTTTTAGAAACGCAGCATCACATTTGGAGAACTTCCAAGAGAGGATACATGATTTCTACTTCAGCTCTTTATATTGATGGATAGCCAATACAGTTTTTTTCTTTATCTTGAACTCTGTTAACATGGTACAGGCAGCCCTTTCCATGTCTTTTCAATCCTCTTTGTGTGCCAACCAATATAAATGAATTTTCTTGCATGTGTTACCTAGTTTATAAACAAACAAGAACATCGATGTGAGGTGACAATTCTGCTCCAAGATATTGTTGACATTCTAATCCAGGATATGATTGTGGATCCTCAAAGGTAAGAATTTTTTAATAATAGTTTGATATTTTTATGTATATACCAGTACAATAACTTCCTTTTTGTACAGAATACTGGATGTGGTTAATTCTTCAGAGAGACTGATCTCTGATGATGATGGAGCATTCAGCTACTATGAACCAGAGCTCTTTGCATCAGTCAGCTCAATAACAAACATCCGATATCCATATTCTGATCAGCAAAAAGAACAGGTCTGAGCAAACCTTTGATTACCTGAGGACAAAGGAACATATTATAACTCTTTGAATGATGAAATGGCCTTGCATATTCAGGTTAAACGCCTCTATCTTTTGCTTAGTACAAAAGAAAAGGCTGCGGAAATACCATCAAATTTAGAGGCTCGGCGACGCATTTCATTTTTCGCCACATCTCTATTTATGGATATGCCTGCTGCTCCCAAAGTTCGCAGTATGTTGTCGTTTAGGTAATACTTTTGCTTTCAAAGGATGAACTTACTCCAAGTTACCTTGAATATTCCCAAATTTTGAACCAATGAGGGCTTTCTTTATTTTTTTCATGTCTGACAAATGTGGCCTTCATTGATTTGCTTGTATAATCAACTCATATTATCTGAATATTGATGGCATACACTGCCAAATAAAAGTAGCATAATTTGAACATGGGTTCTACTCAGAGATGAACCAGATCCAAACTATCTGATAATGTTATAAGTCTAAATAGTTCACACTGTATCCCTGAACGATCTCCATTCAGTATCTTCTAGATGTAGCTCAGGCACACCCTATGGTTGCCTGTATATATACACATGCATCTTGTACTTGGCAATCAATCAATCTAATCACATGCAGTTGACTTTGCTTACACTCCTCTCTCTCTCTCTCTCTCTCTCTCTCTCTATCAATTAGAGTTGCTACCTGTTCGTAACATACTATCTCCTTTTAAGTAAATCGCATAGTTCAGTTATAGGAGTCCCATCAGTAACATGGACCACGATAAACCTCAAATGCAACCACAATTAACCAGTTTTTATGATTTTGGCTTTAATCACTTCTGGAACGCACTGAAATAATAACCAATAAGAATAACTATACATAAATACTCCTCTTCTAAATTTTACAACTTTCCCTATAGAAGTTTCCAACCCCCAGCCCCTTTTGTTTGGATCTGGAACTCCAAGTGCTGCAACAAACTCAGAGTTTTCACTTGGCTCCTTCTAATGGATAGGCTAAATACAAGAAATATCCTAAAAAGGAAAAGACACAGACTGGAGGGCAACAACTATAACTGTGTTCTCTGTGATGGCAATGTTGAAGAGACTGCTTTTCATCTGTTTTTCAGTTTCCCTTTCAGTCAAAGATGTTAGCAGCATCTGGGCATTCAATGGAATTTGGCTGCAGGTTTCTTCCAAATGATGGTACAAGCAAAGCAGCAATTCCAGAGTCCCTTCTTCATGGAAATCTTCACCATCGCCTCTTGGCATGGAAATCTTCACCATCGCCTCTTGGCAAATTTGGAAGCAAAGAAATGACACAATATTTGATAGAGGAAGGCCTTCTTTTAATTCTTGGAAGGTTCTCTTTCTTGAGGAGGCTAAACTTCAGGCACATAGATTTCTTGATGAGGCCAAACAAGCTGCTTTTCTTCTTTGTGTAGACCTTCTTGTTTAGTTCTGTTTTGTTTTTCTTTTGGCCTTTTTAGGCCAGCTCCTGCTGTTTGGCATCTTGCCAGACAGGTTTGTACAGTTTTTTTTGCCTCTTTTTAATAAAATCTCTACAGTGGGGGCCTCCCCTTCTGTATTTAATGTTAAAAAAAGAATAACTATACATATTTTCTCGAAAAACGCAGGAGATCTGTTCGTCGTTATATTAAGAACACACTTACACCAAACACACAACACACACTCAACACAACGCACTCACACAGCTATAGCAGCCTAACACGCCTCAGAAAACTGAGGCCGACCCAAACAATACCAGGGGCTAACCACCAGGCAGGGGGGCAGACAGGAGGGATAATCCTCGAGCCCCTGCCGAGGTCCACAACCAACGCTCCTCTCCAGCCATGATTAAAGCCCCAGCAACACTTGGAGCTGACCCATCGAAAACACAGCGATTACGATGGTTCCTGTAGAGACACACCTCACACCCAATATGGGGGGGTGACCTTCATATATATAGCCAATATAGCTGGGTATACAAGGAATACAATCAAGTATACATAGCAGGTGCTAATTATGGCTAATCACACATAGACCTGCCTAATACCCGCCCGCAGTCTAAGCGGGAGGATCCCGGACGCATAGACTGGACCTGAATTCAGTAAATAGCTGTACAGGAAGACCCTTGATCATGATGTCTGCGAACTGGTGAGGGGACGGCATATGAAGAACCCGAACTTGTCCCAAGGCGACCTTCTCACGGATGAAGTGAATGTCAATCTCAATGTGCTTCGTGCGACGATGATGAACGGGGTTGGTTGTCATGTAGATAGCGCTGACATTGTCGCAGCAGACAACCGTCGCCGAAGCAATGGAGACGTGGAGCTCCTGCAGGAGTTGGCACAACCAGCAACACTCGGCCACCACATGAGCAACAACACGATACTCTGCTTTTGCACTGGAGCGGGAGACCGTGGTCTGACGCTTGGAGGACCAAGAAATCAGATTGTCACCGAGGTAGACACAATAACCGGAGGTGGAGTGCCGAGAATCTGGGCAGCCAGCCCAGTCGGTATCGGAGTAGGCGACCAGTGACTGAACAGGGCCGACACCGATGTGGAGGCCGGAGGAGAGAGTGCCCTTCAAGTAGCGTAGGATCCGCTTGATCATCGAGAGGTGCGGCTCGCGGGGATCATGCATGAAGAGGTACACCTGCTGGACGACGTATGTCAAGTCAGGACGCGTCAGCGTGAGGTACTGGAGCGCGCCAGCAAGGCTCCGGTATGCGGACGGATCAGCAACAGGAGCACCGTCGGTTGCGGATAGCTTGGCATGAGTGTCAACATGTGTCGACGTAGAGTGACACTCAGCCATGCTGGCGCGTTGAAGAAGCTCAACGGCGTACTGTCGCTGGGATAAGAACAAGCCGTCGGCGGAGCGAGTGACGGAGATCCCGAGGAAGTGATGGAGTGCGCCCATGTCAGTCATGGCAAACTCAGAGTGGAGGCGCCCAATGATCTGCTAAAGAAATGCCGTCGAGGACGCAGTAAGGACGATGTCGTTGACATATAGAAGCAGGTAGGCGGTACTGGTCCCGTCTTTGTAGACAAAGAGGGAGGTGTCGGAGGTCGAGGCGACGAAGCCGAGCTGGCGAAGGTATGTCGCAAAACGCTGGTGCCAGGCTTGGGGAGCCTGCTTCAGGCCGTAGAGGGAGCGCTGCAACAGACACACATGGTCAGGAAAGGCAGGATCGACAAAGCCTGGGGGCTGCTGGCAGTAGACGGTCTCCTCCAGATGTCTATGGAGAAAAGCATTCTTGACGTCTAGCTGATGAATAGGCCAGGCGCGTGAGGCGGCAATGCTGAGAACAGCCCGGATGGTTGCTGGTTTGACCACCGGGCTGAATGTCTCGTCGTAGTCGATGCCGTGGCGCTAGGAGAAGCCACGAACCACCCAGCAAGCCTTGTGGCGGGCGAGGGTACCGTCGGAGTGGTACTTGTGCTTGAATATCCACTTGCCGGTGACCACGTTGGCGCCGGGTGGCCGGGGCATGAGGCGCCATGTCCCGTTGTCGATGAGCGCCTTGTACTCCTCAGCCATGGCCGCACGCCAGTTTGGATCAGCCAAACCGCTGCGGTAGTTGGCGGGAAGCAGAGACGGAGTGGTTATCGTAGAGAGACCCACATACCGCATAAGCGGTATGACCTCGGACTGGGTCCGCGTGATGCGTCGTTCCTGCTGTACAGGAGGTGCTAGTGGAGATGCGGGCACCTGTGGCTGCTGGACAGGAGCAGGAGCCTGCTGTACAGGGGCAGGAGGCTGCTGGACAGGCATAGGAGCCTGCTGAACAGGTGCAGGAGCCGGTCCAGGTGCTGTAGAAGACCCGTCATGCGCCCGGGGACGCCGGCTGTAGACTAGCCGGATGTCCCGAGCTGGTGGAGCGGCGTGAACAACAGCTGGAGCCGGGGCAGCCGCTGGAGGAGCAGCAGGTGGTGGATCGGCGGCTGGTGGAGCAGCAGGCAGTACGGGGCCGTGAAACACGATCGCGGGGTCGTCGGTCAGCTCCTCAATGAGTCCTTGATGTGGCTGCCCAACAGCAGTGGGCAAAGATGCAGGACGCACCGGCACTGTAGTACCTGCAAACAAAAAATCCAGGTCGCTTGGCGAGGACTTGGAGGGGTAAAGCCCGAAGGGAAAACAAGTCTCATCGAAGACCACATGGCGAGAGACGACGACACGCTGAGTGGCCATGTCGAGGCAGCGGTACCCCTTGTGGGAAGAGGGATAACCGAGAAAAACACAAGCTGTGGAGCGAGGGGAGAGTTTGTGGCGAGCCGTGGCGGTCAAGTTCGGATAACAGAGACACCTAAAGACACGTAAGTGGGAGTACTCGGGAGGTTTGTTGTGGAGGAGGGTATATGGAATGGTGTTGCGAACAGCAGAGCATGGACGCCTGTTCAGAAGATGTGGCTGTGGCGAGCGCCTCAGCCCAGTACTGAGCAGGCATGTGTGCATGGAGGAGCATCGTGCGGCTGATGTTGTTCAATGTTCGAAGAAGGCGTTCAGCCTTGCCATTTTGTGGGGAGGTATATGGACACGAGAGGCGTAAATGAACACCACGGGAAGCAAAGAGAGTATAGAGGGTATTGTTTACGAACTCAGTGCCGTTGTCGGCTTGGACAACTTTGATGGCAAGGCTGAATTGAGTATGGACATAATTGCAAAAATTTGTAATATGTGTGGAGACTTCAGATTTGCGAGTAAGGGGAAAGGTCCAACAGAAATGAGTGAAATCATCAAGTAAAACGAGATAATATTGATACCCGGATACACTGGCAACCGGGGATGTCCATACATCGCAGTGAACAAGTTCAAAAGGCATGAAGCTAAATGAACTGGAATCTGAAAAAGGAAGGCGCACATGTTTGCCAAGCTGACACGAATGACATAAGTGGTGCTCTACTTTATTACAGGTGATGGACGCATTACGACGAAGGATGTCAATGGTGGCGGAGTTGGGATGACCAAGACGGTGATGCCAGAGGTCGGTGGAGATGGCAATGCTGGTGTGTGGAGCGGAAGACGCAACAGGGAAGGTGTAAAGGTCACCAGCACTATTGCAGCGAAGTATCACGCGTCGGGTCGGGATATCCTTGACAGAAAAACCAAGAGTGTCAAATTCTATAGAGCAGTTGTTGTCTGGGACAACTAAGACATTATTAAGATGAAAATTTGACTCTGGTGTATGAAGGACAGACTCGCCACGACATGAAATAGGAAGAGTTTGACCATTGCCAACGGTAATGGAAGAGTAAGGAGGAGGATGGCGAGAAAGGAGTATACCATCCGAGGAGCTCATGTGGGAGGAGGCGTCGGAGTCCAGGACCCAGGGGTGCTGGCCCTGGAGATGCATTTGATTGAGTGCAGCAACAAGACCATCCTGGTTCCACATGGGAGCCTGTTGGGAGACGTGGAGCGACGCAAATGTCGTCGGGGGCTGCGTAGGCGCGAAGGCCGTGTGAGCCTGAGGAGGAGGGGCGCCAAGCACGTCTGGGCGCCAGCCGCCCTGCTGAGCTGAAGGAGGGCCCTGTGGCGCCCATGGATTGTAGCAAATCCAGGGGCCCATGGGTCGGTATTGGCCATTGTGGCCAGCCAACTGGGACGAGTTTGCCACGCCGCCGCGCTGCTGCGCAGGGCCGCTGTTCCAGCCACGCCGGCCCTTGCCCTTGCTCTTGCCGCCACTGCTGTTGCCACCGCCGCCGCCCTTGTTGCTGCTGCCGTAGCCAGTCACGTGTGGGTTGTGTGCACCTCCAGAGGTGACTGTGGCAGCGAGAGCATGACACCCGCCCGGGCTGGTGCAACCAGACCCGGCGGTGGCGAGGAGGGCGGTGCTGGCGACCGTCTTTTCATCGTTGGCGAGACGGAGCTCCTTAAGTGCCAGCATGTCATGGGCTCTGGCGAATGTGGGAAGTACAACGGAGTTGGCGATGTCGTCGGCGGTGTTGGAGAAGCGAGGATTGAGGCCACGTAGAAGGGCGAGGACGAGCTGCGAGTCCTCGACAAGATGGCCGACGTCGCGAAGAGCGGCGGCCTTGATCTTCAGCCGTTGGCCGTACGCCGAGATGGTGCTGTCACCTTGCACCATGGAGTGAAATTCGTTGAGGAGGAAGATGGCGCGCGGCTCCTGGTTGGCGCGGAAGATCCCCTCAATGGCCACCCACAGATCATGGGCGGTTGGATCGGCACCGTCCATGGCGAGGTCGAGGATGGAGTCATTGACGGAGCCGGAGATCCAGCCCCGGACACAGCACTCTGCGGCATCCCACTGAGGATCATCAGGTCGAGGTGGAGCAGAGCCGTCGATGTGCGAGCGAAGGCCGAACTTGCCGCACAGCGACTTGAAGAAGAACGCCCACTTGGAGTAGTTGGATTGAAGGTCCAGTGTAATCGGGATGTGGGACTTGACATTGACTGTGGCGTAGTGGTGAGCCACAATCGGTGCAGCAGCGCCGGCGCCCATGGCACCCATCGTGGCAGCACTGATGGATGGCATGGTGGGAACGCCTGTTGCCGGCAGGGTGCCGGTACCTGTGGCCGGGGAGGAGTCAGAGCCGAGAGAGGGCACTGTGGCCATCGGATGGGAGAGGAGGAGGAGCCGCCGGTGAGGGTGGACGGGCGAGAGGAAGTTGCGCGCGTGGGGGGTGGCTGCGCGATCACGGAAGGAGTCGCAAGGTGGGTGGAAAGAACGGAAGAATAGGATCTAATTGGCTGATACCATGTAGAGACACAGTTCCAAAGAATCCAGGCCCCAAGAATGATTAGGGAATTAATACCTTGTCTACCAGCTCAGAGGTAGCATTACTAGCTCTTTCTCACCAATCAAGAAAGGAGTTTTCCGAAGGTTGTGGGGATAAGGCCTGAAGACCGACCTGTCTTAGCAAAAGAAACCAAAATTCCCTAGCAAAGACGCAGCCGACCAGGAGATGGTTGATGGTTTCATCATCTTGATCACAAAGTGGACAGCATTCCAGGCGGGGCAGCCCACGGCATGCAAGTCGATCTGCCGTCCAGCACTTATTGTGCACAACTAGCCACATGAAGAACTGACATTTTGGTGGACTGTTAATAGTTCTATGTTTGATAATTTTGATACCTGCATCCATCTCAATGGAAAACAGTTGCAATTTACATGTCACTGAAAATAGTTTTTATTTACATGTCATTAAATCCTGACATGACATACTTTATCCAGTGTAATAACTCCATATTTCATGGAAGAAGTGAAGTTTTCGGATGAAGAACTTCATTCAAATCAAGATGAAGCATCCATCCTTTCCTACATGAAAAGGATATATCCAGGTCACTTATATAATGAAATTTTCTTTTGACTGCTACAAAACAACTGCTTGCATGGTTTATATGAAGGCATACTGGATTTCCAATGTTACTAAGATATACTCTGCCTGTCCCAAAATAACTGCACATCTTGTTTTTTGAGGAGTTAATTTTTTTTAAGTTTGACCAAATTTATACAAAAAGTATACTAATATTTATGATGCGTAATAAGTATCATTAGATTAATAGTGATAATAGTTTCTATAAATCTAGTCAAACTTCTTAAAAAATCCTAAAAAAGCGAGATGTGTAGTTATTTTGGGACGGAGGGAATATCAAGATGAGGCATCCATCTTAACCTTACTGAGATTTCGTACTCTTGTGATTTTAGATCAATGGAAAAACTTTCGGGAACGCCTTGGTTCAAAGGTAACAAATGATGAAATTAGATACTGGGCTTCCTTCCGTGGCCAAACACTGAGCCGAACTGGTAATCCAGAGCACATTCTCATCTGTTGTATTACCATTTAAGCCTGCCACCTCATCTCACACCTGTTTTTATTGCAAACTATCTAGTACGGGGAATGATGTACTACAGAAAAGCCTTGAAACTACAGGCTTTCTTAGACAGGACAAATGATCAAGGTGCGTATGGAAATCTTGTCCTAACGAGATTCAGTAATAACTTCTCATTTCTTCAATGTTGGAAATTTATAACCAACTAGAAAGTTAAGACATGTAAAGTTCTGGTAACAATTTTTTATTTCATAAGCTTAATCTCTATTTCTTTGGAAACAGTTTCCACTAATTCAGTTTTGTAAAACTTATGCAGATTTATTTCAAGTACCTATGGCAACTGAACAAGAAAAAAATAAAAGAAATATCCACCAAACATTATCGGCTGAACTAGAAGCGCTTGCAGATATGAAATTTTCATATGTCATTTCATGTCAGAAGTTTGGGGAACAAAAAATCAAAGGTGATCCCCATGCTCAAGACATCATAGATCTGATGATGAGGTATGAAATGACATATATAGCTTTGGAACATAAATAACTTTAGAAAAATGATGATCACTAGAGCCATCCTGATCTTTTTCACTTGTGCCGTATGAAGGTACCCTGCTCTGAGGGTTGCTTATATTGAAGAGAAGGAAGTCATAGTAAATAACTGTTCTCATACGATTGAAGGGAAGGAAGTCATAGTAAATAACTGTCCTCATAAGGTTTATTCCTCTGTGTTAATAAAAGCAGAGAATAATTTGGACCAGGTAATGATCTCATATTAAGACTAAAACTAGAAAATCTTGTAACATCTAAGATCTATTGAAAGCACCTCTCTTTTATTTTATCATCACGACTATCTCTCATTAGTTATTCAGCATAATTATCATCCCTGTTAAAAAGTCTTGCTTGTAAAGAATATGATTCTCTTTTTCGAATCCCTCTAATCACTTGGTCTTTACTGACTTTTTGGTTACGTCTATAGGAGATTTACCGTATAAAGCTGCCTGGTCCACCTATCATTGGAGAAGGGAAGCCTGAAAATCAGAACCATGCCATTATCTTCACTCGTGGGGAAGCTCTACAAACAATTGATATGAATCAAGTAAATTATACATGCTTCTATAGTTGTGTTATCTATGAATCAAGTAATGAATTGTACATGCTTCTATAGTCATGTTATCTTTTGTTTAAAGATTCTATGTTCCTGTATGTAAATTGATATTAGGACAATTATCTGGAAGAAGCTTACAAAATGAGGAATGTCCTTCAAGAGTTTGTAAGGCGTCCTAGGGACCAAGCTCCAACTATCCTTGGGCTAAGAGAGCATATCTTCACTGGAAGGTCTGTAATCTTACAACACACGTCTTTCAGACATGTTTTTTCTCTTGTGGGATAATTATGATACTATTATTTGTGCAGTGTTTCATCTCTTGCCGGCTTCATGTCATATCAAGAGACAAGCTTTGTTACAATTGGACAAAGATTTCTTGCTGAACCCCTTAGGTGAAAACATGCTTCTTATTCTATCTTATAATGTAGGCAATAATGTCACAGAACTACATTTTTTTTTGTAAGTTCTTATTTCTGGTAGAATTAGCGAAAGAACCTCTAGCTGAGTTGGTTAGGTGGCTTGAGTAGCACTCCTCAAGTCCTGGGTTCGACTCCTCGTGGGAGCAAATTTTCAGGTTGGGGTTACAAAAATCGCCTCGTCTATCCCATGCCAAAGCACAGGTCTAAGGCCCGGCCCCGGTCATGGTCGTTCTCACATGGGCTAAGGTGCCGCTGTGTATGAGTGGGGTAGAGTTTCGGGGGGTTTCTCGACCTTTGAGAAGGTCTTCTTCTTAATGCAATGCCCAGGGGACATTTCTGGTAGAATTATGTTATGTTTTAGACAGAAATCTGACTATATTATTGCAGAACTGCAGATACACATGATGCCAATTTTTTTCTTGATAACGCAGGATACCATTTTAACGTAGATGAGTGGAAAACTGTACATCACCAGACCCTTACACAACATTACAATTTACAACCAACGCACCGTGGACTTAAGAAACAACCCGACTGGGAAAAAGGCTAAGGAAAACAAACACCTAGCCTATCCCCATAAATAGACATGGAGCTCCTTAGCTTCAGCATCAGCAGCCATATAATGACATTGAATGATGGCTGACGAGATTATTATAACTCTTATTTTCAATTTTTCTTATCAAAACGTCACTTTGTCAAAGTTGAATAGGGGTGGCATGTTTAGAATGTTAATTTTTGGAGGTCAGCCAAGATCAGTTGGTCAGAGGTGTGGGTGTACACCCTCTCCACCAAGCTTCATTTCCTCTACTACTTGAATTTGGGTGTCTATTTTCTTATTTGCAATGGCACCTAGTTCCTTCTAGGTTGGTTGAGCCTTTTTTTTTTGCAAAGTGGAGTTTTCTCTTCCATTGTTTGAACTTTATTAGGTGATTTTATAGTCATTCATAGACTGTGACAAATCAATTGGACAAAGCAATGGGGAATCTTGTTGCATTTACTAGTGGAGCTTTTCTTTTCTGAATGCTACTAGCAGAGCTTAGTTAAGGCTAATCATGGCTATGTCCAGTTGCTGACATGTCCCCTTCTTTAGTTAAGTTGCCTAAATATTGTATAGTTCTACTGGTTGTTTAAACTTCACAAACCCCTTTTCATTTGATTGCTTGGGTCACTGACACATGGCCGACAAAGTAGCGAGATATTATTTGGTTCTGCAGGGTCCTGTATACATAGTTCAGTCAGTAGTGGCTCAGGTGAGGTAGCAGCAGTAACACAGGTACAGCATGACACAAATATTGATGAATAATACTGGCTATGGTGGCTGCAAGAAGGGAGCACTACATAAAGAGGGAGGATAAGGCAGTAAGAGCAATTTTGTAGATGCAGAAAAGAAATTACTAGCAAAAGGGCCTCTAGCTCGTCTGTCCCACGCCAAAGCACAGGTCTAAGGCCTGACCCCGGTCGTGGTCGTTCTCACATGGGCTGTGGTGCCGCTGTGTATGGGTGGGGCAAGGATTGGGTGGTTTTCTCGACCTGCATGAGAAGGTCTTCTTCTTAATGCAATGCCCGAGTGCTGTCTCACCCCCCGCAGGTCGAGAAAAGAAATTAATAAGATATATAATCCCATTCAGAGAAAGCTTTGAAATGGGTGCGATACATTCCCTTTCGTAGTTGTAAGTGGAGTTTTCAGCAGTTTAGAGTGCACAGTGACATATTAAACCTTTTTACCTTTAGATAATATCTATACATTTTGATTTCTCACAGATTGATAGTGATGGAAACTTAGTATCAATGTCAGGAGTGCCACCTTTATTAAACTCCAGCTATAATCTTATACGTATAAATAACAGGTGTGAGGATATTGAGGACAGCACACTGTTTTTTTATAAATTTCTAGATATAATATGCATATTGTAAGAAGCCCATTCTGAAGTCAATTTTATTATTCAAATGGCTATTTTCCTTGACTGTAGGGTACGGTTTCACTATGGTCATCCAGACATTTTTGATCGGCTATTTCATTTAACAAGAGGCGGCATAAGTAAAGCATCTAAAACTATAAACTTAAGTGAGGATGTCTTTGCTGGTAAGTTAAAATCTTCCTTCTGTTGAAACTGAAATTGAAATTTAATCATGTCATTTTCTAAAACAAGTGCTGCTTTGGACTACTGTTTACAGGGTATAATTCCATATTGCGTCGTGGGAATATAATTTACAATGAATACATTCAAGTTGGCAAAGGGCGTGATGTTGGTCTTAACCAGATATCAAAATTTGAAGCTAAAGTGGCAAATGGCAATAGTGAGCAAACAATCAGTCGTGATATTCACCGGCTAGGTCGGCGATTTGATTTCTTCAGGATGCTTTCATGCTATTTTACAACAGTGGGATTTTACTTTAATAGCCTAGTATGCTCTCTCTCTCTCTCTCTCTCTCTCTCTCTCATCAAAAGTGTTAGAGTTATCTTAATCATCAAAACCTGAACCATTGTCTAGCATATTTTAAATTCATTATATGTGTATGATTTATTGCTCACGTCTAATTTTCTTAAACCTTTTGGATTCTTGGATCTTATGTTATATATATATATATATATATATATATATATATATATATACACTGTGCCAGCTTTGTTTTGGATTTCACATTATTATAGTATGTGTTTTTTAATTATCTATTTCTTCTGTTGCTGGGATCACTTTTATTTACATGTTTTCATGCAATTGCGGGGTGAGCACAGAGTGATTAAAAAAACTAGATCAACCTAGGAGGACCTAGGTGCATTCTATTAAGAACATAGGCACCCAAATTCGCCTCGATGAGGACTTCAACCTGGGTGGCTTGGGCATACATCCACACCCTCAAACAACTGAGCTAGTTCAGCTTTCTCAAGAACAGGGGGATTATTCTTTGACCTTTTAATAAATGTCTACTGAGTTTTGGTAGATTTTTGTAAAGTATTTTCTGTTTGTCATGTATTTTTACTTCTTATAACTCTTTTTCTCAGTTGGAGTTTCTTGTATTAAGAAAGAAAATTACCTTTAACATACCCTTGTATAAAGATCATAAAAAACTATACCGATTTGATGAACTGTTGAAGGCTATGAATATAATCCTTTGTTACTGTTGTTTTCTTGATACCATGATTGGAATAAAAACTATTAAGTTGCATACACTGACTAGTTCAACCCAAAAGCTTAAGCTGATGGGGAGAGGTGGACAGTTCACTTATATTCCAACAAAAACTATTGCTCTTCTTATATTTCCTTTGTTTGGGCTTTATAATAATGCACCATAGCACTGAGTATTAGTCTAATTGTTCAGTTGATCCTTATGTTGTGCAGATATCAGTTGTTGGTGTTTATGTTTTCCTCTATGGCCAGCTGTACTTGGTTCTCAGTGGCCTGCAGAGGGCTCTGTTACTTGAAGCTCAAACTCAGAATATAAAGTCCTTAGAAACAGCCCTTGCATCTCAGTCTTTTCTCCAGCTGGGACTGCTTACAGGATTGCCTATGGTGATGGAACTAGGTTTGGAAAAGGGTTTCCGTGCAGCTCTGAGTGATTTTATCCTCATGCAATTGCAGTTGGCATCAGTTTTCTTCACGTTCTCTCTTGGAACAAAAGCACACTACTACGGCCGTACTATTCTCCATGGGGGTGCTAAATACCGGCCTACAGGGCGTAAATTTGTAGTTTTCCATGCAAGCTTTACTGAGAACTATCAGTTGTATTCCAGAAGTCATTTCGTCAAAGGATTTGAGTTGATCTTCCTTTTGATAGTCTACCACATCTTTAGGAGATCTCATGTGAGCAATGTGGTGCATGTGATGATCACATACTCAACATGGTTTATGGCAGTGGCTTGGCTGTTTACTCCTTTTCTTTTTAACCCGGCTGGTTTTGCTTGGCAAAAAATTGTTGACGACTGGGCTGACTGGAATAGGTGGATGAAGAATCAAGGGGGCATAGGAGTGCAACCAGAAAAGAGCTGGGAGTCATGGTGGAACGGTGAGAATGCACATCTACGTCACTCAGTATTGAGTTCTAGAATTCTTGAAGTGCTGCTCTCGCTACGCTTCTTCATATATCAATATGGCCTTGTCTATCACCTGAATATCTCTCAAGACAACAAGAATTTCCTTGTGTACCTGCTTTCATGGGTCGTAATTATTGCCATTATTGGTTTTGTTAAGGTATCTACTTCATCTCCAGAATTCTATATTGTTTCATACAATTGAGATCCTTTTTCTTATGCTGATTTTTCTTTCCAAGTCGAATATTCATTTGTTAAAATTGCTGCAGCTTGTCAATTGTGCTAGCCGTCGTTTGAGCACAAAGCACCAACTCATCTTCAGGTTCATAAAACTTTTGACATTCCTCTCAGTGGTTACTTCCTTGATCCTTCTCTATTGTCTCTGCCAATTATCTATCATGGATCTGATCATCTGTTGTCTGGCATTCATACCAACTGGCTGGGGTCTCCTCCTTGTAAGTTTCAACTGGCAGCTCACCATTTTTGCCAAATTTAGTTCCTTTTGCTGCATTACACCCTAATTTCTTCCCATTGTCTTACAGATTGTTCAAGTTTTGAGACCCAAAATAGAGTATTATGCAATATGGGAGCCTATTCAGGTCATAGCTCACGCTTACGACTATGGAATGGGATCTCTGCTTTTCTTCCCGATCGCTGTACTTGCATGGATGCCTGTTATCTCGGCCATTCAAACTCGGGTTCTTTTCAACAGAGCATTTTCCCGGCAAATACAGATCCAGCCTTTCATTGTAGGCAAAACTAAACGGAGATAGCATAACTGATGGTTTTACATGGATGCATATTGGGGATTTGTGAATATGATCTATTGGTTGTCAGCAGGGCAACAAGTTTCTGTACTCTGGTAGCGTAAATGTCGTGTGCAGTGTGACCCATGATTCTTTGGTGTAAGCCTGTGCCAGATCTAACATAGTAATACCTCAGTTTCGGTTTTTGTTACCCTGTAACTTTACATACCGTCAGCATGTTCGTTTTGGTTGAAACGATCGTGGATTATTACTGCTGGCTGGTTTGGTGTGAGAGAAAAATACTGTTCTGGCTTATAATCCACGATCGTTTACTGTTTTGTAAAAAGAAACAGCTCTAGCATTGCTCTTAGATGAGTCACGACTCATGAATCTCATGATACATATACAGTTACAAAGGTACTATCTTATTTCCATGTGAAATACGACCACTCACTGAGTCACTGTACTAGTCCGTTATTATGCTTAACGTGCGGTATTTTTTATTCCTAAAAAATGCTTAACGTGCGGTACAGTGTGCAATACCAGATCATTTGCCACCTTGTACAAACCTTAGGGATAAGAGTTCCCGGAATATATTGGTAGTTCTCATTGCCTTTTTTTTCCCTCCATGTTCTCCATTGATGTGGACCTTTTGTGAGCAAGTTTTTGCTCCAGACCATATATACAGCGACAGAGCCAGCGGTGGGGCTTGGGGGGCTCTAGCCCCCCTACCGATCCTGGGCACGTGGAGCCCCCCTAAGCCATCTCTTAAGATTTTATGTATATATGTATTAGGTATGAGGGGGTAAGGTTAAGAGAAGATAAAAAAGCCTCTATTCTTTTGTTCAGCCCCTCCTAAATTTTTTTCTGGCTTCGTACCTGAATATATATATGGACCTATTTACCTGAAGGGCCTTGGCACATGATGTTATTTGCAATATATTTTATGATAACATTAGGGAATATTGTGATCAACTTCAAGTACAACAAGCTTGACAAAGAATTCATGTGGTTGAACCGCTGCCTGACTGTCGTGATGCAGAAGAAGTTGAGCGCGGGTGTGGCGTTTTGGCATGCAAACGCCTCCAGAACCAATAGGAACCTTGTTGAGCTCATGGATTCCCAACGCAACTGAATCGTGTTTCTTCGTGTGTGGATGCTTTTAAATGGCCGAAGCATATAGTGCAATGTCACAGTTGATTACAGAATGGCCGGAGCCGGTCTAGTCGAATTTAGGCTGCCACAGAGCAGCTAGCTGATTTTAATCTGTCGACAATTCGGCAATGATGGACCCCAGCAGGAGTGTTGTGTTAACATGATATTACTTGGGGCATTTTGTAACCTACTGTTTTATATAGTAATCATAATTTTAGTTTCTTCCAAGTCAATATTTCATTTATTAACTTTGATAAAATGCATCAATATCTACGACATCTAATACTCAGAATATTAAGCATTTATCTGGTATATTATTTTTTATGTTAATATATTTTTTCTCTATAAACTCAATTAAATTTAGAGAAGTTGACTTTAAGGGAGGAGGACTAAAATAACCTACTATACATTTTGCAGCAGGTGGAGCACCTTAGAATTTTTTTTATTTGTGTCATGTAAGGGACACAAAAGCAGATGAAAAAAACTGTCGCCCATAACCTAAATAAATAAATAAATAAAATAAAGGAGACAGGAGGTAGCAGCGAGTGCATAAAGAAGAGAAGTGGTCCATGCCTTGGTTCACCCTAACCCACAGCATATATTAATCCGCAAGGCACTGGGTCTGGGTGATTTAACGTGACGAGATCAAGGCTGGGGGCCGCCGTGCATGTGCTGCTGTCAAAAAGGAACATCGCTCACGAGTACCCCTGCTGGCTGGGTTGGGCTGGTGCATCTCTCTACCTCTACTTGGCTGGTTGGATTGGAAAAACAAAACACAGCTAGGAAGGAACCCCCTGCAGGTAGCGACAGCCGTAGGGACAGCATCAATAGATCGACGCGCATTGGCGCACACGGCGTGCAATGGCGAGCTGAGCACACACGGCGGAACTGGTAGAAGGAAATTGTTTTTATATGGTTACACACACACAGACACAGTGCGATCCAAGGAAGGCACCATACGCATATCGATATGTGCAAAGCAAAGGGCAGCCTGATGTATAGCTAGCTAGTGAACATTGGAGGTTGGAGCAATGGAGAATGCAAAGCGGAAGGCGGCCGGGCGGTGCATGTGAGGCGCATGTGGATCGATCGGCCCTGTTCGTGGGAATGTCCTACGCCCAGCGGGCACATGGCCATGGGGGCGCAACGCATTATTTGAGCGTTGAGCCTGCCCTGCCCCTGCGCCACTTGTTGCTTACGACGCCTCGCGCTTGCTTACGGTCGTCCCCCGGCCCTCTCTTCTCTCTGACTCTCTCTAACCATCACTACTAGTAGCACCTAGTAGCAGTGATTTCTCATGCATGAACTGGTAGTACGAACTACAGTAATAAAGAATTGCTATATATGGGTGCAAGAAAGAATTCGTGATAAATCAAACAGTTGAATTGCTTAGGAGGAGTTGGTAAAATTTCTGCGCTCCACAGCTTCACTTAGCTGTTGCTAGCTGTCTGCTTCCTCCCCCCCGTCATGTGACCTCCCTCCACCCCACCCTTGCTCCTCCTACTTGCCACCCCTTTTCCTCCCGTAATAAATAAAACAAATAAATGGACCCCAACTAACTTTGCCCAGCTAGCTAATTACTGTACCTTTGGATAACTAATCAAAATCGCCAATAGCTTAGCATCAACATTACACATCTTGCTTAATAAGTATCAAAACAATGCTAGTACAAAGGTTAGCTAGGAGAGTAGGAGTAATCCATTTTGACTACAAGAAGTTGAAATCATTGCCCTAGGTATAGTAGACTACTCCTAACCACCTAACCTACCATATCTCTTGGGATCTTGATATGCATAGCCCTAAACACATGCATGATGCTCCGAGAAATGGACTAAAAGGTCCACCAGCTTATTAGTTATAGCTTGCATGCAAGCAGTCTCTCTCACACACTAATGCAATGCAAATACAAATGCAGTGTGATGTGCCCCACCAGGCCATCCCATTGCATGTGCACTCACACACCTCGATATATACACACCATATATCTCTCCACCTACACTCTGCCTGCTCGCAACCAATAACCATATACACCATCAGTATGCATCTCAAACACAGCTAGCAAAGCACACTAGTCCAGCACTCCAGCCTCTAGCTTCGCATTTCGCAAGGACCCAGTCACGCACCCAGAGCAGCAGCAGCGGCGGCGGTACCGGCAAGATCAGCTCCAGAACAAAAGTGATGGCGCAGCTGCCGCCGAGGGCGCCGAGCGCGTTGCCGCAGGACCACTGGTCAGCGGCGGGTGCGGAGTTCCTGGGCTTCGCCGCGGCGAGGCGGGGCGCGCACCGCCGCTCGGCCAGCGACTCGGCCGCGTTCCTCGAGGCCGTGCCCATGGACGACGTCATCGGCGGCGCCGACTTCGACCGCCTCGACGACGAGCAGCTCATGTCCATGTTCTCCGACGTCGACGCGCCGGCCGTCTCCGACGGCGGCGCCGGGGAGAGGGCCGGGGACGCGGCGCAGCTCATGGAAGTCGGGGACGCGGAGGACGGAATGGCCGAATCGTCGTCGGCCGCCGCGCGGGCGGCCGCGGACGGCGTCGCTGACCCCAAAAGGGTCAAGAGGTTAGTTGAATCACTGTAGCTCACTGTAGCTCACTGTAGCGCAGTGTAGCATTTCGTTTGTATTTGGTAATAATTGTTCAATCGTTGATTAATTAGGCTCAAAACGTTCGTCTCGCAAAGTATAACCAAACTGTGTAATTAGTTTTTGATTTCATCAACATTTAGTACTCATACGTACCGTAAGTTTAATACGACGAAATCTTCTTTTTATATAGTGTTAAAATTAAAATTTGGTGAACTAAACATGGCCCAAGTGTGGTGACTCTCTGCTAGTACATTTTACCTTTTCCAAGTAGTTAGTAGTCATCTTTTTCATCTACCAATCTACCATGGTAAAACAGTAGTTCTTTTATTCAAGATTAATTTGTGATTGTGGGGTCACGGCTCAGGAGTGCCTTTAATTTGTCATTTTTCCTGTTCATCTCTTAGATTAGGATTTCCAAATTGAAATTACCGCTGCATAGTTACTGTGGACCACTAATAGTTAAGTCAACTTGCAAGGTCCCCAGAGAGGGGGAGACAAAACAAAGGGGGCTAATTTTCACCAGACGTTGAGAATTGAAAGGGAGGAAATGAGAACTTCAAAATTCTAGCTCTTAAAACTTGAATTTATTTACCCACGTAGCGCACATTTATTCATGAATTCCACAACATTATTGTTCATATAACTTGTACACAATTTGTTTGCACTAAGTCTGTTGAGCAGGAACAAATGCATTTGCTTGGTTCGTTGTCAATCTGTTTCATCACTCAAACAAATACATCCACAAGTATATATATATTGAATTATTGATCGTAATTTCTAACAACCATAGATCATAGATGCGAAGCAATCGTTCCAAAAATAATAACAATTTGACAAGTAGCAATAATTTTTCTCTGTTCCTTGGGGGTTTTTCAGGATATTGGCAAACAGGCAGTCAGCTCAGAGGTCACGAGTTAGGAAGCTGCAGTACATCTCGGAGCTTGAACGGAGTGTCACCAGCCTCCAGGTGACTGCTTCGTTCTCTCTCAGATCATACTCATGGTAGAACAGCACTTGAGCCATTCTGAGATCCATTTTGCTGATCTTCTCTCTGCCGTTGCTAACCGCAGATGGAGGTGTCAGCACTGTCCCCTCGCGTGGCCTTCCTGGATCACCAGCGGTCACTGCTCACCGTTGGCAACAGCCATCTCAAGCAAAGAATCGCGGCACTTGCCCAAGACAAGATCTTCAAAGATGGTATGTATGCTATCGGATCATTCTGTTAACTGTTCAGTTTAGCAGCCACAGTAAGTAATGAATGATTAGGTATCGATTTAAACTGATCGCAAGCATGCATGCAAAATGTAACAACAACGCAGCTCATCAAGAGGCGCTGAAGAAGGAGATCGAGCGGCTACGCCAAGTGTACCAGCAGGAGCAGATCAAGGTGGCCACCACCGGCGGCGCCGACATCGCCACGGCCGCCTCCATGCAGGCCAGGCAAGAGCTGCTCGCGTGGGAAGGCGCTGCCATTCGATAGCGGAGGCGTTCATGGGCAGAACCAGCGCCAGCTTTTGCTGGGTTTTCTCCGTTTCTGGGGGCAATTCATCGTGTGGAAATACACACGCCTGTTAGTAGCTTAATTTTTGTGCAGTCTGATCAATACATGTTGGCTTGTTTGCTGCTTCTTAATTCTTATGTGATGTATTCTCACCCTAGCCAAAAAGTCGTGCTGGGATGGGGAGTTGTTGTGAATGAATGTATTTGTTCATTTTTGGACGGGCTTACAATTTGTGTTGGTAAAGATATGATTTTCCAAAGGTGATTGATTGGTTGCTTCAGGTGTTGAAGTCATTTTTGTACAACTGCAAATGTCGTGCATTTGGTGTATGTAAACATAAAGAGGTATAGGGCCATAACATTTTCTCCAATGTCTGCTAGAAATACTCCTAGAACTCACTGGTATTTTGAAGGAATTTGGCGTCACAATACGATGAGGATGACAATTGCCTATGACGAATTGGTGGAGAGTCGCCTTGGAAAATCGGTGAGTACTCTCTCCTTGCCAGTAAAATATAAGGATTTTCAGTTGTTAGAGTATCACCAGCAATGCTACCTAAATCAAACCCTTACTTTTGGATTTGGGTAGCCATATATTTCAACACTACCTATTTTTTGTTGTTGTTTGCTCTAACAATAGTACCTAAAATAGACCCTCAAATTCATCCTGGTAGAGAGTGACATGTGGGACCCACATGTCATCCTCTTCCCTATCTCATGGCCATGGACGAACTCGGCCATCCTCAGCAGCCGCATCGTGGAGGAGGGGAGCCACCTGGAACCTCCCGGCGGGCGGCGGGGCACCTCATCGGCCCTCAATTGGCCACATCAGAGGGAATCCGCATGTGCTGGGGAAGGGGAGCCACGCCGGGAACCGCCACATCGAGGAGGCCGGCCTGCGCCTGGGCTAGAACCACCGCCACTGGGAGGTTCCAGGCGGGCAGGAACCGCCACCGCCAGGGAGCACCGTCGGGGAGCGTTGCCGGGGAGGTCAGCCTACGGTGCCTATTCGCACAAAGAAGAGGCGTAGAGAAAAAAAAAGTAGGGGCAGTGGAGTAGGGGGCCTACTAGAGCATGTTATTTTACCCTTACCACCCAAATTGAAAGTAGAGGGTAAAAGTAGGAGATGTTGCTGGAGATGCTCTTATAAGACAAACAATTCTAAGCTGTATGGTTTAACTTAGAACTAGTATTCAATCGTCGTAGGTTATCGTGTCGAGTTGGGAGTGTAAAGCGGATAACCGGTTAGGAATGGAGGAAAACAAACTCTGGGTTTTCGAGAGGCATGATGACAATTACTCAATTAGCAAATGACATGCTTAAACAACGTACGTACTCCAAGGAGTTTTGCCATTTCTTTGGGCTTCGTGGCAGCACGGGGACGGGGGTATGGGCTTTCGTGTCCACCGTGAATTTTGTAATGGGCCAGGACCTAAAATGGCCGATACAGTACAATACAAGTGGGAGAAATCTGTACTGGCCTTTTGTAGACCTATTTAGGACATCGGCGGCAGTTTGGCAATTCCAAGAGCCTCTCGTAAAATTTAATCTCTAGTTTTCAAAAAAAAAAACATCTCTATACTTCTATTTGGAGAGCCATTTTATAGATGTTCTTTTTATATATCTCTTATGTGCCTGACGAAATCTCTTGGCCCATTCCTCAGATTCAATCAGCGAACACTCAAACAACGCTCAACATTTTTTTTCTTTTTCGACAAAGGCGCCTTGTATTTTCTTTTTTCGGCCACGTCGTGCACATGAGCTGATTTTTATTAATGTAACACTTGTCCATGCCATCGGTGTGGTTTCTTATTTCTCTTTTGGTGCACTGTATCATTTCTCTTTGCCACGCTCCGTCATTTCCATTTTGACCGCAAATCATTCGGGACAACGGCGGAGAAACAAGCAAAATAATTGGGTGGGAGAGTCAAATAAAAGCTTCTTTTACCAATTATAAGTAACTATTGTTGTTCAAGCATACAGCTGCATTCAAATCACTCATCATGAAGAAAATTTTCACTCCAAAGAAATTTCAAAAGCACATGACGTTTAATAAGAATATATGCGTTTCTGAAAAAGACCATCCATATTTTGTTGAAAGTCAAAACTCGATGCCATAGATGGAAGTCACAAAGTTTCTGGGTCGATAGGGTCCAGGTACGGGGTCGCGATACGTGGTATGCTACTCGCGAGAGATTTTTACACTTCGAGTCGAAAATGAACCCGTGAACTTGGGTTGGGGTCGACGAACCCAGGTCGAGGGTCGAAGATGGTAAACCCGTTTTATGTGACTATATGGAACGAGATCGGAGCGTTGCACAAACATAGAAATGTTTCTTTCCACCTCCTATATCTACATTAAAAAAATGTATTCACAAATTCAACTTGACAAATAAATTATCCAGTAGTGGCTAGACCGTAGTGGCTAATTTGGGTCACACATCAATAGTGGCTAGATCGTCCAAGGCCACACACGGCCTAGATACCCAACAGAGGGAGGTTGATGAGGCTGATATGATGCTCGTTCTTCAAAAAAAAAAAACCCACAAACGCCTTTTAGGAAGACTCATCGGAGAGACGCGCAAGGATTGGTAAGGCCACTTAAAACATTGTTGGCATTTCGTCACTACTAAGGTTGGAAATAGCATTCATCCCTAGCAGTGGCACCAGAAAATGCCTGTTGGTATTTCTTAGCACCATCACTAACATTTGGGTAAATCTTAGCGACGCCGCCAAGAAACATGAACATGATAGTTCTTAACGATTATAGAAAATATCCGCAAGCGCACGGATCACTACTACACTCGCACCTTTCGTAGCCGCGTCGTAACCCACATCGCAGTCCAATTTCGGCCTCGGCAGTAAGCTGTCGGTAGTGATGGTCATAGCCTTCACCGTCGCTATCTGACACCGTCTGCAGTGTACACTCACACCGCCATATTGGATTATGATCCGTCCGTGATAAGGTTCTTACTTCCGTCGCATTGGAGCACAACCCGGCTGTGTGGGTATACACTAACACCACCGTATTAGCTTATGATCCGTACGTGATCAGGTCCTTGTTTCTATCTCATCGGAGCACGACCTGCCTGTGTGGGTGTACACTCACACCATCGTGTTGGCTTATGATCCGTCTATGATCAAGTTGTTATTTCCGTCGCATTGTACCACGACCCGCCTGTGTGGAGGACATCATCACCGCCGCTCTGATGTATTACCCAGCTGTGTGAATGGCATTACCACCG
The DNA here is from genome assembly GCA_904845875.1 of Miscanthus lutarioriparius. NCBI lineage: Eukaryota > Viridiplantae > Streptophyta > Magnoliopsida > Poales > Poaceae > Miscanthus > Miscanthus lutarioriparius. Next base: position 64,623,170 of record CAJGYO010000008.1, on the reverse strand, counting down.
TCGCCTTATAGTACGATCCGACCTTGATGAGGATGTACTCGGTGTTGGTTTACTAATCGAGACGGCGGTGATGATTTTGTGATCCCACCGCATCATAGGTTGGACCGGCGTTGTTGCTGATGGCTTCTGCCACCGGGTAATGGTACAGTGCGACGGTGACGAGGCTTTCATCATAGTCACATTGTCGTATGATGCGGTGGTGTTGACAACACAAGAACGGCGATTCAATACAAAATGGAGACCATTACGGAATGGTACTGTATCCGGTATTGATAATAATTATTAATTAAGATGGACCATAATAGCTACATGGCACGGCATGCAGATATATTTGTCAAATCCATACAATACGTTCACATACAAGAGTACTTTTGACAATAGACGATAAGCTGACAGTAGTAGCTAGGATACAGAGATGCAGGATTTAAACTATTGTTGATAATTAACACCCCGCGTGGTCTCCATGTATGGCCTCATCGAGGATAAAAGTAGCCAGGCATTCTTGAAGCGCAAACATGTCTCGAGTGGTCAGCTCCCTTGTATCCGAAATAGCAGCACGGACTAAAAGAAGGCAGCGTTGTGGTAATGTAACATGGAGCACATTGTTCAATTTAATCAGTAGAGATTTGTGTGTTGGTATAATAAGAACTTGTTTGTGTTTCATGGCTTTGATGATCCTGTCCATGTAATGCATTATATAGAACGCGCTAAAATCTCTGCCACCAGGACGTTGCTTTGAAATCGTATCGACCTCCATTACTTTGAACCCATCATTCTAGGAAAGAACATTGAATTTGGTCTTCTTTTTGTACTCGTCGTAAGCCCTGTCATCATCCAGCAGAAAGATCATTGTGACAAACAAAAAATTTGTTACACATATAAATGATGAGATCTACGAAACCATGTTGTAAAATGCATGGAACGAGAGCTATACTTATTCATCATTTTTTGAAGGGTTTGATATGGTTCATTTTCCTCCTGCTTATATCATACATGAAGAGCTTGGAATTGAGCAGGTCTATATCAACAAGGCAAGTATGTTCACTGGAATAAAGAAAATCAGATGCAAATTAGAGTCCCACCTGTTACACGTAATTACGTAAATGAATTACTCGCTTACCCGTCGTTGTATGGCAGGAGAATTAGTGATTTATCATCCTAGGCCAGAATGGAGGCGCACATAGCGTCTGTCGTCATTGTGAAGCCCACTGTGCAGGAGTTAAAGGTCACTGGGTTGAAGAAGCCTATTGCAATGTTTTCGTCCTTGCATGTTTTTGCCTCCATCCTACAAACAAAAGAAAAAAGTTAAATTTGATAGATACAATGATCCAACAATTAAATGTACACAAATGGGGCAGAAGCTCACATACATGGTCCACAAGGACAAGATTTGGACATCCAGGGGGAACAAATTGTAAAAGTCAAACAATTCCTTAAACTTCACCCACAGTACTGCGTCCTCTCCATCATAGAAATGTTTGTCCTAGTATCTTGTACCAATCGGGAACCCCATTGGTTTAAGTACCACTTATTCAGAGCTTTTATTTTTTCATCAATTTGTGAGCGATTTGGATGCACTAGAGGTTCACCTAACTTAAACTGCCGCTGCTATTTTTGTTTTGTGCCAGTCTGCTCCGTCTCTATTGTTTTCTTGGATTGATTTTGTTTTGTGCCTGCCTACTCCGTCTCTATTGTTTTCTTGGAGGAACAAAGCAAGTTCTTTTGATTGCTATCTGTGGCAGTTTCCTTGTCCAATGCACTAGTCTTCCAAATCTTATGGGGTCGCTCCCGAGTTTTAGAAATTGGTGGCAGTGCAGGTGTAGGCATTGGATTGGTAAGATCGATATATTCGTCAAAACTGCCATCCAACATTGTGGCAACAAGTACTATGTTACGCTTCCGCCATGGCACCAAGGACCCTAGGTTGGCCGCTAGCATCGATCTATCATCGTCCATGGTCATTTCCATCTCAACTATGCCGTACATTTCTTTGGCCATTGTATCCAGGGTAACTGCTACATAGCCTAGAGGCAACGGACGTCCATTTACCATATTCCTTGGATGAACCTGACTGGCAGCCACCTTGTGCCTAAATACGGCCTTGCATCCTTGTGACTCCACGCATAGCATGCAATATGTAGGTTCGCCAATGTGATCCACGTCGAAGATGGAATCTGCATCTACTTGTGGAAGTTGTGTGCTTCCACAGCTGCTATGTACCTATTCTGAGCTGAAGGTTCCCTAGGAAACTTGTTCCGCTTCTATTTGAGCCTGGTATATGGCAGTCAATGCTGCCTCCTTTTCTTTCCATTTGTCCTCGAACATAGCTGACAATTCTTCACGCACACTCGCAATTTTTCTGGCATTATTCCTCCCACGACTTCTATACGTGGATTTGTCATTTTCGAAGGCAATCTGCCATGGAACCAATCCTACACCTCATGCCCGACCAGGATGCTCTTTCATCCCTAATGCCCAACTCAGGACGTCATCCTCCCTGTCAGGAATGAAAGTACCCTTTGCCACTTGAGCATGTAGTGCTTGTATCCTCTCAGCGAGTTGCCGGACTGCATCGTTGGGAAAACTTTGGGAGCCGTCATCGTTGTAGGTCATCTTTCTTGCAAGAAGATACCTCAACGAGCGGGCATCCTAGCCTACAGTCTGTGGTGTAACACCTTTTTGGACTAGCTCTTGTAACTTCTTCTCCCACTCAGGAACTTTTTTCGCGTACCCCCAAGAGCCGGTGCGGTGGGGGTTATCATTTCTATGGGAGTTGAGGGTATTTACTTTGCTAATGGCAAGAGCTTCCTCTGATTTCTTCCAACTGACAAAAGCTTCCCAATATGATTGCTGAGTAGGGTGCTCACCTTTTTGCCAATCTGGCTCCGTTCCATTTAACACATGTTTTTTTGTACAACTCATGCTTGAAATACCTCCATTTTTTCCCATGCAGCGCAATGCCTGTTTCATCACAATTTCTATATCTGTGGGGTGCAAGTCAAATTCAAACAATTTCACCATCTGCTCCCAACATTTCTGCTTGATTTCATCAGTAACACACCAATCCTCTTGACCTTTACTCTTCTTCTAGTACCTAAATTTGATTGGGACATGTTTTCTCACAATCGCACCCTAGGAGTTGTCGTACGACACAATCACCGTGTTTGGTTCCTTGGGTTCTCCAATGCAATCGAATTGCTCGATGACAAATCGGTAAGTGCGCAGCCTGTAGCCATGTCGCTTCGTCCTCTATTTAACTACTATGTTTGTTACATGTTCCTCTACGCCAATATCCTACACATTGACCGCAACGTTGCAATTATTGACGGTAGCCGTTATGTATATCGACAATGTAATGAGTCATGAGTAATTACATCCTCATTTCCTTCGAGGTTTAGAAATGTCGAAGGTGAAACTAGGTAAATGTCATCGTCTCCACCTTGAACTTCAATCTACAAATTCTGCTCTGAGAGCCCGTAGTACTGATGTTTAGTACCGCGTCAATGCCATTGGTGCTGCAAATACCAATTCATAGGCATACATTGTCAGTGCAGGCTAATAACATGCGCTAAATGGAATCCTAGAAAACTATTGTTTCGGTTCATTTTGGATCAAAGGCATTCACCTAGATTTATTGATAGCTTAACCAAGCCTAAGATCCAAAGGTGGGGTTACTAGCTTTCAATTGAGACCAGAAAACACATCTAACAACCATCCATCACAAAGACAATGACTAAAGCAAAAAAGCTGTAACAATCTTTCAACTAATCTGAACCACTTTATCGCTAAAAAACAAAATAAAAACCCTAATCTCAGCGACACTACGATGCTGGGGCACAAAGTAATCCGCTGAGGTGAAACATAGACTACATTGCAGCAGCAGCTATAGCTAAAAGTAGGTAGATAATTTCTTCCGTCCGGGGTTCTTCCGCTTGAATCGGTTCATTCCAATTTGGAAAGTAATGAATGGAAACTAAGAAATCCGAAGTAAGAACAAAGGAGTCGAAACTATTGAATCTCATTTCCAACTTAAATAATCCACAATCTGCATTCATAAATATCAAATCAGAAGCATAAAATCAAAATGCGGAAGCATGTGCACCTTGCTCGCTAGGGTGGGTCGACGGCGTGTTTGCGTCCATTTCGACGATGCTACTGTGGCTGCGTGGGTGACAGATGCGGTGGGCTGTGGAGGTGTGAATCCGTTTGCGGTCCTCGATGGCGATGCCAACACTCAACTGTGAGTGGCCGTCGATGACTGCTTGCGGTGTGGTAAGGGAAAGGGGAGGGAAACCTGTTTTGGCTAGGAGCCGCCACCACGGGAGGACGAAGTGTGGAAGGGGATAAGAATGGGTCACATGGAGATAACGCAGGGGCCAAGCGAACCCTAGAAAAGGGATCCTATGACCGTCGGAGCTTTCACGCAGTCCACAACTCTGTTCGTATGTTGACTTTTGTGAGACCGTTTGCCATTGTAAACTGCGCATTAATTGCACATTCGATAACTATGGCACAAGCAATAGTGATACACCGAAACATACTCATCATTAAGCGGACGATGTCGGGAGGTGCGGCCGCTTAATTGGATGTGCATTTGTCTGATTCGGCGTACACAGTAAAACAACATATTGCCTACATTAACATGTACATTTACAACATAACTTAGTAGCGACGACTGAAGTGTGGTCACTGGTATATTTCTTGGATCACTTGCATGACCGAGTCCTTGGTAGTAGTGTCGATGCCAACCACGTCCTGCATCCATTCCCTGTGCCAGGCGATGGCCTCCTCTTTTGCCGGGCTATCGTGCATCAACTAGCGGTATAGCCCGTCAACACAATTCTTCATAAGGTCGCTCAGGGCCTAGTTCAATGACTGTAGGGACAAAATAGGTGTCCACCTAGTGATTAGCCTGTGGAACATGTTGTATTCTGAATGCGGTAGGATGATGACCACGCTCTGGAACCAGGATGCCAAGTACGGTACAATGAGCTTGTCGATGAACTCCTTCCACCAATCCAACAGACCGAATGTGTGCTCATAGCTTAAGACCATATTGTTATCGCAGTCATTCGAGAAGAGCCACCTGCACAGGGCACCCTGCCAATTGTTTACGCAGGAGTCTTGAAGAAGGTGAACCATGGTGTCTGGCGATAGCTCGGTGCCTCATCTCATTAGACCGTCAAGGCACGCCACCACATGCACCATTCTTGACATCGGCTTGTCACGGACCTCCTCTAGTCCACGCCTCACGTACGTCATGATGACCCACTGGACAAACTCGCTCCAAACGTCATCCCATGCAGTGTTCTTCCATGGAACCACCATGTCATAATTTCTATAGGCGCCTTCACCGGTAGACTTGGTGAGGAGGTTCTTGAGGGATTTTAGCACCATGTGTACCAGCGGCTCTAAGAATTGCTGCCCGATGATGGACATCGGATGCAGCCATACCCGTCCTGGTTCTGCTTCCCACGCCGCATCAAACCTCTTGGCGGACTTGGACAATTCCGGCTTCACCACATCCTCCAGGAACGACTGCATGGGCGGGAGCTGCTATGGTAGCCTTATCAAGAACAACACCAGTTCATCTTGCTGTGGGTAGTCGATTGTCCACGACCTCCTCAACTCCGCCAGATTAGGGCCGACCACCAACTCCATTAGCAACGTGGCGTACGGTGATGAGGCGAAACCGTTGTCTAAGAGTATTTCCTTCAGCTTGGTCACCACCTCCATCCACCACTTTGGGTGCTTGAGGTTCCCATTCCCATAACTGAGCGAACATGTCTTGCAGCATCGGGACCAACTCTTCGTGTGCTTTGTTCATGAGGGAGCAGTTCATGTAGTCACCGGATTCTTAGTCTTCAAATTCATGTACTGCCTGATAAGATCATCTAATAAGTTCCCCTTGGCCTGACTATTCTTCTACCGCCTTCGTGATTTGATGACCTCGTCGGCATCAGGAGGATTCCAAGAACTCCCCCAAATAGGACGGCCTGGTTGCCGCGCCAGGCGATGACATGGGTTTGTTGGCTGTCTAGACGGATCTGTCGGCGCGGTCGGTGCCCAAACCCACGCACCAGCGGACGTAGTCATCCCTCGATGCAGTTGACGTCCCCTTGATGGTGCCTGCCCAGGCCATGGCCACCCTTGTATCCCCAGCGTTTCATCATTTGCTGCACCGCTATGTTCTCCAAAAGGGACGGCGGTGTCAAAGTGCCTTCTGCCGAGGTAAGTGTTGTCCAATGGCTGGAAGATGACTCCAAGAAGGATTGCAGATCTAGAATGCCCCCCAAAACAAATTTGATGGGTTGATTGTAATCCATACCTGTGGCTACCATGGCGCCAGAGATAGCCTCTGGTCCCAACAGTGTTGGTGCCGCATAGTCGCTGTTGCCATTGGCATCACCGTCGTTGTACTTTGCTGCCGCCGTATGCTGGAAGTTGTCGCCGGTGAGCTTATCGGAGTCCATGGGAAGAGTAGACTGAGGACTAAGTGGGATGTGGCTGCTCAACGAGAGTCGTGTAGTGGCAATTCCCAACACTAGGTGAAATGATGGCCAGAGTAAATGCTTGAAGCAATCCGATCGAATTGACTTTAGGGCTTTCCCCTTCTCGCACCAGGACACACATCTCCTCGGTGATAGCCTTGGGGTCCGGATCTGTGGAACAGTGATTAATATGAATAAAATAATCATCGATGGGTCATGTCGAAGTACTTCAGCAGTACTACTTTTCATCATAAGCCAAATTTCACCAAAATGAACAGGGCCTAATATGAATAAAAGTTCACAAATAGTCCGCACATTCGAATCATACCAACTGGCTGGCAAATCTTTATCAGATTCATTACAGATATTGTTCAGGAATGGATGCAAATCTTATTAAAATTCATTACAAACAAAGCGCTTGAGATTACAACTAACAATCTAAGAACATGTCTCAAAACTGGAAATGAATTAACAAACTCACATACAATTTACATAGTCCATCACAAAAACTGAGAATATAATAAAACAAAAAGCCGATCAGAAAAATTAGAATCTTCAAACTGGTAGACCTTGCCAGCTTCATTCCCCTCTATATATACTTCATCAATTACCTATTCACCATTTGGTTCAACAATAGTTGCATTAGGTGTCATCGCCGGATCTTCACTCACCTCTGTATGTGGTACTTCACTGTTCACCTGAACTTGTTTGCTCTCAACTTCAGACATATTGGGCTTCATTGCCGGCGCATGACTCCCCTATGTATGTGGTACTTCAATATTTAGGGCAACTTCTTTGTTCGCAACAACAGTCGTATTGGGCTCCACCATCGGAACTACACTCCCCTCTGTATGTGCTACTTCGCTATTCTCTTGAACTTCTTTGTTGCCAACATCTATCTCCTGGTGCATCTTACCTGAGGATTTCTGCGAATGATCGTCGCAAAGCATAGGACGAGGAAAATGTGAAAAAGGCTGAGTACTGGGTGCCATAGGCACTGGCAACAACATACCAATCTTGTTGAAAATGTATGGAAACTGATAGTCATTGTGCGCTCTGTCCTCCCTCATCTGCTCAAGCAGTGTCTGCTGGCCTAAAAATAACAAAGCTAGCGCCTCATCGTGCTTCTGTGATTTCCTCATCATAGCATCAAAGCTGTCTTCTTGTGACTTTCTCATATGAATTAGTTCCACGTGTAGTGATTGCATAAGCTCAAATTGTGCCTGTGCTATGTTTGGCTTAGTCGGTGGCTGGGAACTAGATCCCGCAGTATCATCCCGCAATGTATAATCCTCGTCATCGCTGTCGCTAGCCAGTAGTGTAGCACCAAGTAAACCCTGAAGCCCAAAACGTGCCTTTGCCTCTCGTAAAGCTAGGTCAACCTCCTCATTATTGTCTATATCAGCTGGTGTCATGTGGTCATGCAGTGCCCTCATAGTATGCCCCCTCTATGTTTGTCAGTCGGACCGGGAGGTTTATAGTCAGGGAACATACTCTTCGATTCTCTTAGTACCGTCTCCTATTTGGTGAAACTAACAGTCTTAGCCAACAGGTAACAGATGACATGAGCATAGGGGATCCTCCTCTTGCCCTTGAATCCATCAGCGATCTAGTCTTCCCACTCACAAATCAGCAAGTCTACCAAATCAAACGGGGTGTGCCCCAACACCAAAGATAGCAACCACTGTTGCATTACTGTGATTGCCTCACCAAATCCAGCTCTGGGGTATAGCGACTTCTTGAAGGCGAGTAGGAGCATAGCTGCTAGTTGAGTGAGTTCTCTCGGTGACCTTAGAGAGTCAGGACTGAACGGTTGTATGAAAAGAACAGATACAATTTCGATGGGTGGTGGCATCCCGCCTACAAGGGCACGACAAGGAGGTACTGCTCCTGGGTAACATAATTCATGGACCTAAGTGGTGGGAACTAGATCAACACCCAAAGCTTCAGCTATTTCTTCCCTATATAGCCGGTGGTGATCCCCTCTGAACATAAATTCAATGTATTGCCATCCTCGTGGTATCCACAAAGTTGCGAAGAATATCTTCACCCAATCTGCACATATTGGTGCGCTCTAGTCAACAGGTCTAGCAGTCCTAGCATGTATGTCAAATGACCCTTCATGTCTTCCTCAGTGACTCTAGCTAACTTTGACTGGCCTTCGATTGTAATCCAACAATGTGTACATAACTTGACGCCCCCTTCTTGGATGGCCATCATAAAACTTGCCTGCATTGGAGTCCAAAATGGACCTCGTGCAATGGTTCTTGGTTCCGAGAACCAATCCTCTAACGGAACAAACCTTAGCTCTTGAATCTTTCCACCTCTCATGCTCAACAACTGGTCAGCACGGAGAACAGGGGGAGTAAGATAAATCATGTGGCCTGCCTCTAGCTTGCCTTGTGCGTCCCTCGGTTCCTAGTCGTCCAACCTTATTGTCGAAGCTGAATGAACATGGCAACTTTGGACACGGTGTTGGGAACTATGACTGTGGGTGGTACGCCATCCATTCTCAACATCAGCTGCTCCTAGGCCTCCTCGTAATTGAACCCTTACTAACCTTCTCAAAGGCTTGGTTATATTTTTTTGAATGGATACAAGGGACTCATAGACTTTCTTTGCCCGTGGCGACGACCTTTGTCGGCATGATGTCCGTGACTCCCTCTCGTTGCATGATGCACACGTGGGTCCTCCCCTAACCATAGTGATGAATAATCCTGAAGTACCAAAGATACATGAAACGCACAATTTACAAACTGGTTTGTTTTTTTATTTCAATATATACAATTGTGGGCAAGGGAAAGGATTGGATCTTACCTAGAACACAACCTTGCCAGCGTAGTTGGGCCTTGCTCAGGAGGTCAAGGGGACAACAGAAGGGGGTGTGTGTACACACGATGATATATGGAGGTAAGGTAACAACACTCGATGCGCCGATGTGGCAACAACTGCCGAGTTATAGGGTTTCCCTAGCTACGAACCCAGGGTTCCTGACTCTGATTGCAAATTGACAGACTCGGAATGTCAGGTCTGTCATCAGTCGGATCAGAATCATGTTTGTTCCCTCAGAGGTTGAGGTTGGCGGCGACGGCGAATGGTGAGATGTAAGTAGACTGTCCTTTTAGGGTTGGCCGGTTGGGTACAAATGGATGGCCGAGATGAATCAAAGAACGATGGATAGAACAAATTTGAGCCAGGGTATAGTTGTATAGGAACACCAGATCATACACTGGTGTTGCCATAACATGAAGAAAATTATATTGTCACCACAGTATGATGGTACCATTTGTTACGTTGGCAGTTATAACCATAGTACAAAACCTCAAGAACAACAAAATTTAGGTACAACAAATGTTTTCAAGGCTCGATGATCATAGCCTCATCATGATCTACTCTCACGTATGTAGGTTCCACGCCCTCTTCAAATAGAGGTAGGTCGACATCTGCTCTGACTATAGGCATGTCCTAATATCCGTTCCCTTCTTCCTTAGTAGTATTGTCGACACCGATGATCTTTCATTTACCTTGAAGAACTATATGTCTTCCCTCATTATTTCCTAGGTCTGGTGCATAGAATACTTGGACTACATCTTTTGCCCATACAAAAGGTTCTTCTCTGTAACCCATGCTATTGAGATCCATGGTAGTAACACCATCCTTGTTCACGGATATCGCTCTGGGTCTAACCCACTTGCACCAGAAAAGTGGGACCTTAAATTCTTCATATTCTAGCACCCATATTTCTTCTATGATTCCATAGTAGGTGTCCATTTGCTTATTTTGTTCATAACAAGCATCGATCCGGACACCACTATTTTGGTTCACACTCTTTTTGTCTTGTTTTCTAGTGTAAAATATGTACATCACCACTGAATCGTTTGGTCCCATGGCCAACGCATCAAGGTCAGGGTCACTAGATGTAACCTCCAGCAGATGTTGTTGTAGCCATTTGGGAAACTTTTCTCTATGTTGCTTGTCGAGCTACGCCTGAGGACCTAGTACTATTAGCTATAGCTAATTCTTCCTTGTGCTTTTTGACATAGGGCAAAACTACATGTGCTTGTTGCAGGACTGTGAAATGAGCTTGCATTACAACACTATACTCACGAGCACGGACACGCTTCACCCCAATAATTCCCATTCCTTGTAGCCTTCCCTCATGTCGTGAGACCAAAACACCGAGCCCAGTGTGACCCAAATACTGAATGCAGAACTCGAGTGCTTCCTCTATTGACCATCCTTCTACCATGCACCCTTTAGGCCTATATCTATTTCAAACATACTTCCTAAGAACGCTCATCAACTGCTCGAAAGGAAACATCTGGTGCAAGAAAATAGGGCTAGGAAGTTTTATCTGGTGAAGAAGATGAACAACGAGATGCACAAACATATCAAAAAATGTTGGTGGCAAATGCATCTCGAGCCAGTCAGTGTGTGGATTAGATCGTCCTGTAGCTTTTTGAGCTCCATCAGGTCTATGACCTTGTGTGAGATCGCATTGAAGAATGAGCAGAACTTGATGATCGGCTCCCGTACCTTCTCCAGAAGAACACCCCTGATTGCAACAGGAAGGAGTTGCGCCATGATAACATGGCAGTCATGGGCCTTCAAGCAACTCATGTTGAATTTCAAATCTTTCATGTTTGCTATCCTCCTTATATTTGATGAGAATCCTATAGGCACTTTTAGTTCATGGAAGAACCATAAGAGCCTCTCTTTCTCCTTTGTTTCTAATGACCATGATGCAATTGGTAGTTTCTTTTTGCCATCAGGTAGTGTTAAGGGATGCAGCTCTGCCCTCACACCCATAGCTTCTAAGTCCATATGACATTGAAGTGAATCTTTCCCCTTGCCCTTCGATTGCATTAAGGTACCCAACAAGCTCTCCATGATGTTTTTGGTAATGTGCATCCCATCAAGTGCGTGACGAACATGCAATATCCTCCAATAAGGCAATTTCTAAAACATAGATTTTTTCCACACAGATTTCGCTGGAGCAGGTACGCTTCCTGTGTCCTTACCTAGGATGATCTTGAGTTTGTTTACAATTTTGATGATCTGCCTTCTAGTTTTGAACTTAGGCGGTTCTCAATTTTCTACTATCCCATCGAAGGATTTTTTGTTCTTGCGGTAAGGGTGCGTAGATGGTAGGAACCTACGATGACCCATGTAAACCATCTTCTTGCTATGTTTTAGAAATTTAGTGGAAGTGCCATCCAAGCAAACCGCATCCTTTGTAACCCTTTGTCACTTGTCCAGATAAAGAACCAAGGCCTAGTAGGTCGGTGATTGTTACAAATAGTAGCGCTTTCAATTTGAAGTGCTTTTTCTTGTACTTGTCCCACACTCTCATCTTTCGTCCATAATTGCAGTAGCTCCTCCATCAACGACTATAGGAAGACATCGATGTCGTTTCTAGGTTGCCTTGGCCCTTGGATCAGTATCGGCATCATAAGGTGCGTCCGTTTCATACACAGCCAAGGCGGAAGTTTGTATATGCAAAGAGTACCTAGCCAAGTGCTATGATTGCTGCTAACCATGTTAAACAGGTTCATCCCATCCATGCCCAAACCAAAGCTTATAACTATGATTAATAGCTCTCCACTAGGGCGCCATTAGTCGGGTGCCACTACTTTCCATCATTCACTCTATCTTCCGCATGCCACCTCATCAATTTTGCTATCTTTGTTGTGGCAAACAAACACTTCAAGCGAGGAATGATAGGGAAATACCACATCACCTTCATGGCTGGTCTTTTCTCATGGCCAGCTTGCATCATGGCATCATTGCTAGTTTTGTATCATGAGGCATGGCACCAAGGACATGAATCGAGGTCTTTGTAATCTCTGCGAAACAATATGCAGTCATTGGTACAAGCATGTGTTTTTTGTACTTCGAGTCCCAATGGGCAGATCATTTGCTTGGCCTCGTATGTCTTCTGAGGCAACTCATTCGGGCTTGGAACAAACTTCTGTAGCAAGGATAAGGCATCATTGAACCTAGTGTGTGACATTCCATTCCTTGCTTTCATCTCTAGAAGTAAAATATCAGCTTCCAACTTTGTCATAGTTGAACCAATGTACAATGGAGTTTTTGCATGCTTCCTCATGTCCTCCAACTTCTTTCGATTTTTCATCAAGGAGATCTGGCTTCCCAGCATCAATCATCTGGTCTAGAGCACCTACCACTTCATTATATGCCAAACTCTCATTCCCCAGGACGGCGATGCTTTCTTTGACACCTTCATTCACTGTCTCTAGGACCGTCTCATTCTCGTTCATGTGCCCTATTTCGCCTACATTGGTATCCCTATTGCGATTCCGTATACCCACTGAAGCTTGTTCGTCAAGTGGGTTCTCGCCTTCTTCCCCATGTTTTGTCCATACCATATAGTTTGGCATGAAACCCCTCCGAAGCAGATGACCCCATATTAGCTCCATGCTATCCCACTACTTAAGATTTTTGCAATCCCTACATGGGCAGTTTATGAAACCAAGAGCCTCAACATTATGCTCCATGTAAGCACTCACCGCATTGATAAACAACTCAAGGCCTTGCACGAATGCAACAAAACTGCGCTTCGTATACATCCATCCACGATCCATCTGTGTACAGCAAAGGCAGATCTTTTAGCATGAAGAAATAAAAAATGAACGTGGAGGTCCCATTGAGCAAGAACATCGATAACATGGTAAAAAGCACAATAGCAAGAATCAAGTAATTGAATCTGTGAATTTTCTTTTGCGAACTTCAGATTAGTTAAGTGATGACCTGGCTTCGATTCGGACACAACCTTCAATAGATATTGGGGGAACTAGCAATGGTTGAGGAAAGGGGAACAATGTGATTCACTTTGGGTATAGCTATGGCAGCGGACGACTTTAAGTAAGGCAACCTACGCCATCGACCTAGTGGTGGAAATCAACCTTTACCGCCGCCTAGATATGCAGTCCGACAAGGAAATACTCATTACCACTGGCTTTTGGCATTGGAAAGAACAAACACCACACCAAACACCATTATATCAGGCATAGGGGCCGTACAGAAGTGTGAACAGCATGGCCCATCAAGCACTGGTCCGTTACGACCCTGTTTGGACCAGTTTCAAATTCTTAAAAACTGACCTGTTTGGATCCGACCCAATTTACAAAGCTAGATTCTTAAAAACTACCAAAAACTAGAGGGATCCAAGCAGGGCCACCAAAAACATTGGTCCAGCGACATGACATAGCACTACAAGCGATGATAGCAAAAGAAAGAAGCATTGGTCGGACTAGAATTTTTGTTTATTACTTTATAAAATATATAGATACATTTCCAAAGAGTGGTTGTACTCAGCTCATCCACAAAGATAATACACCTAAAAATAATTCTCTCAGAGTGAGGATGATGGTCGTCTTGGTCGCTTCAGAGGAGGCCATCATCATTCATCGACGTCATCATCCTTGGGCTCATCATCGTCATCGTCGTCCTCCTCCTCGATGTCCTCCACCTCCTCGGTGTCGAGAGCTCCTATTAGGAATCAAATCAGGATCCATGTACTCCCTAGAGGCCTCCTCAGATAATGAGTGTTGCTGGACCTCATCCTCATCGGAGGATGAGTCGTAGCTAGGAATCTTGAAAAAACTATCCGCCGACATGGTTCTAACTAGTCTGATGGAAGAATGGGATGAACATGGAAGAGGGTTGGTTTCAGAGGACAATGGCCTTGAAGAATTGTAGAGCAGGCCAGCGGGGGGTGTTGGTAGTTGGGCATTGGGACACACTCTCATTTACTCACCTTCAAGTCACAAAAAAAAATTATTCACCTTCAATATTTACCGCCGGTACACCAAATGGTCATGTAGGTGCAGCGGCCATAATGCGTATCTCAGTCGGCTCGATGTTCCAAACTATGGTGGAATTCAACCCCACTACCACCGCCGCATTGATGGTTTTTAACTGCCGGTTTCATTCCTTGCGAGGCCTCCCGATCGGTCCAACCGACGGTGCAAATATCACACGGACGCTTATATCGCTACGGCAGTGAAAGTGGCGATAGTGAAAGATCAATCTGTAGTAGTAGATCTATCATTGTAGCATTTCACCTAGAAGTTTTTAGGATATCATTATTTATATTTTCCCAAAGGAAGACAAGGTGTAAGAGTCTAGCATGGATATGAACAAGATTACATACTTGCATAGTGAACCAATAGTCTATAATAGGGGTAAAAATGGTATTTTCAGGGATAGTGGACACATATCTGGGCCAACCTCAAGGTTAAAAAGGAAAACAAAGAATAAAAGAATGTTCCTAAGTAGAGTAGGCATGTTCTAATATAGACTTGCATAGTTAACCTTTGCTCGTCCCGAGCAAATAGCTAAGTATTTGGTTGTTGATCAGGAGCTGCTACTATGCCAAATATCTTTCATAAGTGCCATGCCTATAACAAAGTATTCTTCCACAATTTAAATAAGTCGGCATTTTTATCCACCCTTTTTACCTTGATCCTTGTGGGGCGTATAACTTTTCCAAGTTCTTGGGCCGTTGCAAGATAGAACGGTGATAACAGAATCACCAATCATTCATTCCTTGATCAACTGTCTATCCAGAGGTTTTATGAATTTTGAAAAATAAATGTAAGTTCCTCAAATGATTCTCTCGATCGCTTAATGTGTATGAAACCTCACCAAGGCATTTGATATTTTGCCTTCTTTTTCATCCTACCATTAAAGGCTTTTTGTGGAGTTTTGGGTAGGTATGAAATTGAGGCATACTTGCATCTCATATTTTGCTAAGTAAAAAACCGGACCTCAAGGAGATGCAAGTCATACACTTTGATCAAGACGTGCAAGTGTGTGGCATTTTTATAATGTCCTAATTCTAAAATATTTTTGGTACTCCTTAATTTGAATCATGAATCTCTCTCTTTTTGGATGAATGCCTTTTAATTGAAAGTATGGGCTATCTTTACTTCTTTCTTTCTTTCTTTTTTCTTTTCTTCATGCTCTTTGGCATGCCTCTTTTTTTCTCTCGTGCTTTCTAGCATGGATACTTTTTTTCTTTTCTCTCTTTTTTAGCATAGCCCATACTTTTCTTTTTGGCATATGAAACTTTAGAGTAAGAGGGATTCATGATAAAAGAATGGAGTAATTATTGTGGTGAACAAAATAAGCATGTTTTTGCGTAGCTCTCCGTGTAAGAGTTAGCAGTTTATTTGTGGGTGTACGTGTATCTTGATCATGGGTGCATGATGAGAATCTCAACAAGGGTCACAATAATTTGACAAAGCTCAATGCAATAACAAGTAGCATATGACTAAGGTTTTGCATGTTGTTGCTGCTTCTTAGCGTAAGCAGAAAAGTCCGCAAGCATACAGAAGTACCGTTGTAGCACTTCACCCGGAAGTATTTAGGGTATCATATTTTCCCAAAGGAACAGAGGTGTAAGTAGTCTCTTGCCTAGTTTACCAAGGAGAACAAGGTGAAGGGTAACTTGAGTAGTGAGGTTCTTCTAATGGCAGATACCTTAAGTGAACATAACTTTGCTACTACAGACTCACTTCGAGCACCGGCTCGCACTTGGTCTGCAAAGTGATGCCGACCTCCAGCTCTATGCTATACCCAAATGTGGGGGATTACAAGGGATGGACAGGGCTGTCACCACCTGCCACCTACCCTTAACCATGGGATACGAGGCAAATGTAGGTAACGTGTAGCTTAGACACCACGTCTACGCTAACCGCTACTACTCTAGTGTTGGGCAAGAACTTTTGTCTTTATTAGGAGTCCTCTACTAGAGTATCTATCATGAGGACGGACGATGAACCCGCAAGTAAGTAGTAACAATGATAACTTTTACTTAAGGGATCAAAACCAAAAGATGAACACAAACGTTTTACTCCAATTAGTACGATGTTTGTAGAGGTACAAGTGTAGAGGGGAGCCAACAAGTCCAGCACTCTATCCATCCGATGTACAAGGCTCGCCGAGTACAAGTAGAGGGTACCGCTACTCCGCTATTCATCTAACACTTTCCCTCTCTCACTCCCTAACTAGTCTAGCTAGAACCTAATGAGATGTGTGTAGCCCTTCTTCTTCTTCTTCTCCAAATGTGTATGATCCTTTTGAATGTGAGGAGGGGGGCTCCTTTTATAGTTTGAAGATGGTCGGTTTGCTTAGGTATTTTAGGAAACACCACATGCAACTGCCTCCTAGGGCATTAATTACATCGCCTGAGCAAGGTGGGGCCGAGTGGAGCTGGGGCGGTGCACCCACACCATGGTTGCGGCTGCACCCTGGGCCGGCCCTCTCACCACTGCGTTGCTCTGGTGGGTTGCTGGCTAGGCCTAGATGGCTCCCACGCTGGTGTTCTAGCCCAAGTGTGGAGTTTGGATGGGCTTGTTTGTTGTTTTGCTTGATTGCGCCTTCTCTATTGCACATTTTGTTGTATTTTCATGTATTGTCTTGCAAAACATATACATACCAAAACTCATGGAAAATATGAGTTGTAAACCCTAATTCTAAGTTTCGATATTCATATTTGTTTTATTTTGTTTAAATGTTGGCGGTAGAAATATGAGTTAAGCGCCACCAACAAGCTCCCCCACACTTAGTCCTTAGCTCGTCCTCAAGTAAAGTTCTAAGGACTAAGCGGGTTCATCTCCTTGTTTTGAAAATCTACATACAGGTTATTCCAAGCTTCACCTGAACCTGTGAACTTCTAAGTGTCTACCAAAATATCTTGGGTAATTAGAAAAATGGAATAGCTTGGATTCAAATCTTCTTACTCTATCTCTACTCAGAAACTTGGGTTTTTGTATGATTTTGAAAACATAAAGATAGCATTTTGTTCCTTGAATGATTCTCTTGGGTCACTTAAATTTGTAAGTGGTTCCTTACCAAGGCATATTTTGAAATTTTGCCTTCTCTTTTGATCAACCTACTTCTAATAAGCTTATATGGAGTTTTGGATAGTGATGAAAATTTGTGAAGCTCACTTACCTTGTATTTGTTGTAAAGTCAAATCCCGGACCACACCGGAGAGAAGCGTCATACTCTTAGATCAAAACAGTGCAAGTGTGTGGAATTTTTTGGTGGAATTATACTCCTGTATTGAATATGATCTCTTTTTCTAGCTTTTATTTTGAGACATGGCTAGCTTATTTTCTGTTTATGAGCCTTCATGTGCTCATCATTTTTTTCTATTCTTTTGGGACCTTCATGTGTCCCATTCTTTTTCAATCTTTTTGCATAGCCTTGCTGTCTCTTTCTTAAAATATGCTAGAGAGATCATATTTTAGAACATGGAGTATTTATGTTGGTGGTGATGGAAAACATGTTGTAACGTATTCCCAGTGTAGGAATAGTTGTTTATTTGTGGAGTGTACATGGGTTTTGATCTTAGGAGCATGAAACATCTCTCAACGGGGTCACAAAACTTGATGAAACTCAACATAAAGTAAGAAGCATATATGGAATGTTTTTTTTATCATGAATGATTATATATGGCCTTGGTAGGTATTTGAAAGTCATTCAAGGAACATGCTATTTGAATTTTGTTTTGTAAAAATAAATACCAAGTACTTTGCAGAAAATGAGCAAAGAGTCATGTCATCCTACTATATCTCATTCGTCAATTACTTAGATAAAATGGGTTCCCTATTGATAAGTGTTCACAAGTTTTTAGGAATTTTAGCAATGAATAAAAAGTATGCAAACTTCTTAATCACAGGAAGACATGGAGATGGAGCATATTCTTTTTGCTTTATAATTTTATTCAGTTTTATAGCTTCTTTCTTAAGTATGGAATGAGAGAGAGAGAGAGAGAGAGAGTTGCACAAACCGAATTTGAATTGGACCGTCTTTTGTGCAATCGAGTCGGAGGTGAGTGTGGCTCTTTCCCCACACTTGTTTTCTTGCCTGTCTTTATTTGACATAAAGAGAAAAGAAAACAAGTGTGGCAAAATATTTCTAATAATAAAATCTTTATTCAATTATAAAATGGTAGGCGCATTACAAGATGAAACTCAAACATGGTAGGAATGAAAACTTGAAATATAAAAAAATGCGCCTAATTTATTGTTGTAGCGGGAGGAGCCTAGAAAGGTTGATTTATAGCATGCTCAACTCCTGCTGCTTTAGCGACTCTAGCAACTTTTTCTCTAAAACCTCGGCGAAGCTCATTGATCTCATCACCGAGGTCCTTGATTTTCATTAGACTCTCGGCAAGACGATCATTATCCTTTTTAACACTTTCGCGCAGACTTCTGTTGCTAGCACTAAGGGATGCGAGTGTGGGGCCTTTGGGAGGCTACTCACTGTCACTATCGCTAAAGAATCCAGCGGGCTGCCCTCTAATTTGAGGTTTCACCATCCTCATAAACCTTAGGGGTGTACCTGAGGATTCCGATTCCTTCCCTGATGGAGCTGGCTTGCTAGCCGGCTTCTTAGCCAGTTTGTGC
This sequence comes from Miscanthus lutarioriparius, assembly GCA_904845875.1. Classification (NCBI taxonomy): domain Eukaryota; kingdom Viridiplantae; phylum Streptophyta; class Magnoliopsida; order Poales; family Poaceae; genus Miscanthus; species Miscanthus lutarioriparius. The sequence goes on along the minus strand of CAJGYO010000008.1, from coordinate 64,604,236 downwards.
ATGAGTGCTTTGCCATACCCTCCTTTGGGTTTGCGCACACCTACCATAGTGTAGGAGAGACTAGGTCTAGCGGTATGAAAGGACAAACTAACACGAGAGACCGTATTGTCCGAAGGCGTTGCAACAAAGCACTTGCTAGGTCCCCTAACGTCGGTACCTTCCGCTTGAGGCTGATGGTGCCGGTGGTTGGTTGTGTTGGCGTTGCCTTCTTCTCCTTGGCGCCATCTTGGGGCACCTTGGAATGCACTGTGGTCTTGAGGATTGAGCCACCGCTCATGGCATAGCTAGGTGGTGCCATAATAGCGAGCGACGCTTTGATGATGATCTTTGCTTCTTCCCTCACAAAGGAGCTCTCAAGCACTAAGTCTATGGAGGCCAAGATGCCATCAAGGTTGTAGGTGTAGCAAGAGCCCTTGTACAAGGTGAGAGCATGGCTGGCCATTGCTGAGCTTTAGAGCTTTAAGTGCTAAGTGGAGAGAGAGAAGAAAGCTTGCAACTTGGTGTGAGGAGAGGAGAGGCTATGGGGTGGCTTATATAGGAGCTCGGGCCTCTACCACAATGGAAACAAACCAAGCACCACCATGGCTATGATACACCGAGGATCGAGAAGATGCACGAGAAGATTGGGAGCCAGCGAGCCAGGGGTGGTGTGGCTGCACCATGGGTGCGCCTGCACCCCCAGCTCCTCCTCCTGGCCTGGTTTTTCATCCAGGTTCTTGTGCATGCATGGGGATTCTTAGGATACTGGTGTTAGATTTTTATTCAGCAGGATCAGTGAGTGATAGAGTGAGATGCACATGATCATGGTGAATCAAGAGAATATTCATATTTCAAATTTCACATGATTGTGTATTAATGAGTGAATATTCATGTGATAAGCAAAAATCAAGCAAGTTTGAGCAAGAATCATGGTTTGTCTAGTGAGGGCATAAAGGTCATTTTACCATGATGACTTGATTAAGAAGATAAAGCAATTTTTTATATTTCAAGTAAATGAAAGAATATGTTAGCATAGTTAATTTTATTAAATTTTTAGAAGTTTTGAGTGAATTTATCAAAGGCAATTATGTCTATTCTATCTATTTCTAAGTTAGTGTTATAGGAAGGCTCTAGGAAAACTTTTAAACGTTGACTGTTAACTTTGAAAATGTTACCGTCATCGTCCTGAATGGTGATCGCACCATGTGGTGAAGTGTTGATGACGGTGTATGGTCCTTGCCATTTGCTACTTAGTTTTCCTTCATCGAAGAGTTTGACTCGGAGTTGAACAGAAGAAATTTATCTCCCTCCTTGAATTCTTTGTATTGGATTCGGTGATCATACCATCTCTTTGTTCTTTCCTTGTAGAGCTTGGCACTATTGTACGCCTTCTCTCGCCATTCTTCTAGCTCGGCAATTTATTTTTGATGATTTTGGCCGGCTAGCTTCACATCCATGTTCTAGCTCTTTATAGCCCAGTGAGCTCGGTGTTCAAGCTCGGCTGGTAAATGACAACTTTTTTCCATATACGAGCTAGAACGACGACATGCCAACGAGGGTTTTATAAGATGTCTTGTATGTCCAAAGTGCATTAGGTAGCTTGTCTTTTCATTCTTTTCCCATTGCATTGACCATTTTTACAGGATATTTTTGATATGTTTATTTGAGGTTTCTGCCTGACCGCTTGTTTGAGGATGGTATGGGGTGGCAATGTTGTGCTTGGCCCCAAGCTCTTTCAGGAAGGCTCTGAAGGTTTTGTCAATGAAGTGGGATCCTCCATCGCTTATCACCAATCGTGGTGTTCCAAAGCGAGGGAAGATCACTTCATGAAACATCTTCATTGCGTGCCTGGCGTCAACAGCTCGTCATGGTAGAGCTTCCACCCACTTTGACACATAGTCAATGGCGATGAGGATGTACTCGCTGTCATGGGACTTTTAGAATGGTCCCATGAAGTCAGTGCCCCAAACATTGAAGGTTTCTACTTGTAGGTTGTAGTGGAGGGGCATTGCATGGCGAGCTGTAATGCCACCTTACAGCTGGCATTTTCGGCACCTTCGGATGAACTCCTTGTTGTCTTCGTACATCATCATCCAGAAGAATTCGCACTACCAGATTTTGGCTTGTGTACGGAATACTCCATAGTGACCTCCATACGGTGTTGCATGGCATTTCTTGATGATTTGCAATCCTTCTGCCATTGGTACACACCTCCTCAACAGGTCGTCAGAGCATACCCTGTACAGGTATGGGTCATCCCAAAGGTGACGTCTGCTTTCTGCTTGCAGCTTCCTTTTGTTTTTGCCTGGTGGTACATATCATGAAACCATGAAGTTCATGATATTCGTGTACCACGGGTCTGTGTTTGTCACCTTGAGTAGCTGTAGCACCCAGCTTTAAGAACAAAACCAGATACACACCATATGTGAGCCTAGGAAGTCAAATCTCACATATAGCTACAAATAAGGGTAATATCAATAGATAATGCTCAATATATAACGTACTTAGTATAAAGAATATAACCTTAGATAACAAATAGTGGAAATACAACTCCGATCTTTGGGGGAAGATTCCAATTCCATAGGGACAACTGACTGGTTGATCACAAGCCTAATTCCTTCAAACTCTAGCAATCTGGTACCCATCTGGGATTTTTATCCAAATATTTGAAAAATAAAGCAAGCGTAAGTACATGCCGTATTCAACAAATATAACATGGGGTTCATGAGGCTCAAAAGGCCGACACTGGTTTAACTACGATTTGCTTTTAATGAGTCATGATTTTAGCAATTGAGTAGCAACAAAGTTATCATAAGCCCATAAACATATGATCATGTAAACATGAATAATGAATAGCATAAACAGTAATCATTAGTGAGCATCTTCATTATTGGTATCATCCATGTTCTTCATCTATTCCGTAAGGGTCCAAGGCTGTTCGTGACCGTGAGCATGGTTGATATACCAGTTTTATACTCTGTAGAGGTTGTACACTTTCACTGTGAGTCATGATTTACCATTTCACCCGAGGTAGCTAATCTCTTGACCCACTTCCAAAGAAGGTCGGCAGGGTTCACTATGAAGCCTTTCAAAGGTTCGTCTAATAAGTTAGGGCCATTAGATTCACTCGGCAAACAGATGTAGGAACCCCCCTTCCCGATGGCACAATGACACGTAGCCTATACACAAGGGGATAGAGGCTGTCCTATACCTGATTTGGCAAGCCATTCTTACGCCATAAAGGTAACCACTAACAAGCTAGAAAATGTCCTTATACTGAGCTAAAGCCAGAGCCATATAGCCCTCACAACTGTACTGTAAGTCCCGGATGTTAGCTTACAGATAAGTCCTTAGGGAGAGGAATCTAGAGCACCATAACAACAACCCAATGCTCTAGCCCCCTTGTTCCATGTTGCTAAAAAGCATCTTTTAGTGTTTATTGCATATTCCATTAGTCAAGTTACAAGATCATGGTTGTAGTTGAGCACTAGCATCATACTACCCAATGCAATAACCTATAGGAATCAAGGTACAAGGTAACAAAGTACTAGAAAATCCTTAGTGGTAGTCAAGGTAGACACATGCAGTATGAATTAAATGATTAAAGGTGTATAGGTCAACAAGGAAGGTCCCATGCTATACTTGCCATAAACTCAGATCATTCTTCTAGTCCAAACCCTCAATGAATTGCTTCTGGATTCACTATGTATAGCTCACCAACTAGACATGATCATAGAACACCACACAAGCATCCATGTGATCATGCATGAAGCAAACAATAAAACTAAATTAGAATAGTACACCAGATAATAAAGAGGTTTGAAAACTAATCTATGCATTGCTACTAGCACACAGACGCCAAAAGAATGCTAATCGGAAGCTACGATGAAAAAGAAACATCTATCGGGAGATTCACCTTCATATAAGAAGAAGAAAGCTATAGGTTTAATTTATTTTAAATATATAAAATCATGTATATAAGATATTTTAAAGAAATATCCAAATGGAATTAAGTCAAATTATATTTGATTTGGAAAAACCAAGTTAGATCTAATCTTATTTTAATTGGAAAACTAATTGCATATAGATTGATCAAATTAACATTTTATTTGAAAGCATAGAACATGTTAAACAATGCTACTATAGCTTAGATTACATCGTTATGAATCTAACACAATTTGAACTGGTCAAAACAGAGTTAAAACGAAGAAGTTATGGCCTAAACAAGGCTAGTGGCAAAACTATAAATAGATGAAAACGTATTTTGAATCTAACAGAAGGAAATTACGCTTTACAAAGAAAAAGATGTATTCTAGAAATAAGCTATGGACTATGGGTTCAAAATTTGGAAAAGATAGGGGTTCTTTTAAAAGAATGCCGGCCGAACCGGTATCTTTAAATCCAACTCGTTGATCTCGAGATGGACGGTGGGGATTAGACATGGAAGAGAGAAGGCGTGGCCGGCGCCAGGACAGGAAGAGGAGATGGTGGCGCCATGGCCGACGTTGAGAAGCTCATCGATGTTTTTGAAGAAGAGCCCACGGGCCATGATAGCACGAAACAAGGGCACCGGAAGGTAGAGAAGATCACTGCGAACTTACCGAGGCACTTCTCACGGTTGGAGATAAGGCAAAGACGGAGTGTGGCTCAGTGCTTGGCGGCATCAGCTATGGCGGAGCGGCGGCTAGGGCTTGCTATGAAGTGGTGTCTCAGGTGAGGCTTGAGGCGAGGGCAGTGCTCTGAGGCTCGGGATAGGAGGTGGCGCGGGCTTGGCTTCGGTATTTATGGCCGGAAGCAACTTGGGACACAAGGCAAAGGGAGGAGGCATGAGCGACGTGGTCTCTAACTCGGCGGTGGTAGAGAGTCCAGCTCAGAGAGGAAGACGGCGCGAGGTGAGAGAAGTGGTTGACGGCTGGGGCCCAATGGTCGGCGACCGAGAGAGAGGGAAAGGAACGGCGTGGTGCTAGGCCGGCCTGGTGTGGGCCATGTGGGGAAGGGAATGGGCGTACACGACCAACACTACACTGGGCCCGTGCGCTGCTTAGGCCGATGCGAAGCTGGGCTGCTGGGACTGGGCCAAGCGAGGAGAAGAAACTAGGCCAGGCGCGATAGAAGAGAGGGAAGTGAGAGCAGGCCGAGTGGGCTAGAAATGAGGGAGAATTTTTCTTTTTCTTTCTTTTTCTGAATTCTATTTTCAAATCTATTTTCCAAAACATTTTAAATAAATTTGAATTTGGATCAAACCACTCAGCACAATAAACAAAATACAATGGCATGAATGCACAAAAATGTTGCTAAGCCTTATGTTAAATTTTAATTTAATAAAAATTATTATTACCTATGTTTTCATGAGCACAAAAATACCAAATTAAATCTTTTAACCCTATTTCAAAAAGAGCAATTTTTAGGGTGTTACAGTAGCATGTCATCGCGTAGGAAGTCATTTATTGGGAGTTCCTGCATGTTAGTGACCTACAAACGCGATAGATGATAGGCGACAATGTTCTCTACTCCCTTTTTATCTTTTATCTCAAGGTCAAATTCTTGGAGTAAGAGAACCCATCTTATTAATCTAGGTTTAGCATCTTTCTTAGTGAGCAAATATTTAAGTCCAGCATGATCAGTATAAATGATAACTTTTGCACCCACTAAGTAAGACCTAAACTTGTCGATAGCAAAAACGACTGCTAAGGGCTCTTTTTCTGTGGTAGCATAATTAAGTTGTGCTCCTGTCAGCGTTTTGCAGGCGTATGCGATTGCGTGATGCTTCTTATCTTTGGTTTGGCCAAGGACCACACCAACAACATAGTCACTAGCATCACACATTATCTCGAATGGCAATGACCAATCAGGTGGTTGGATGATTGGCGCTGAGATGAATGCTTTCATGAGAGTGTGGAAAGCATTTAAGCACTCATCTGTGAACTTAAAAGGTGCATCCTTAGCTAGCAGGTTCGTGAGGGGTCTAACGATTTGTGAAAAATCCTTGATAAACCGCCTATATAACCCTACATGACCTAGAAAGCTATGGATCCCTTTGACATTCATGGGGGTGGTAGTTGCTCAATGACTTCTATCTTGGCCTTGTCTACCTCAATCCCCCTCTCAAACACACGGTGCCCAAGAACGATGCCTTCACGGACCATGAAGTGGCACTTTTCTTAGTTAAGTACCAGGTCCTTCTCTTGGAATATGTGCAAGACTTTGTCTAAATTTTCTAAACAATGATCAAAGGTTTTGCCATAGATTGAAAAGTTATCCATGAAAACCTCCATGATTTCTTCTATCATGTTTGAGAAAATAGACATCATGCACTATTGAAATGATGCGGGAGCATTACACAACCTGAACGACATTCTATGATACGCATATGTTCCATATGAGAATGTAAATATTGTCTTTCTCTGATCATCGGAGTGGATGGGAATCTAATGATATCCCGAATACCCATTGAGAAAATAGAAGAAATAATGCTTCGCCAACCGCTCTAACATTTCATCAATGAAAGGCAGTGGAAAGTGGTCTTTCTTTGTTGCCGTGTTGAGTCTTCGGTAATCAATGCACATTGTGGAATTAACTCATTTTTATTTGTTTTCAACGACCATCATTCCTTGTTTCGTTGGAACCACTTGGACAGGACTAACCTAGTCACTATGTGGTACGAGATAAATAATCCTGGCATGAAGAAGTTTGAGGACTTCCTTCTTCATGACTTCCCGCATCGCATTGTTGAGCCTATGTTGAGGCTCTCGAGATGATGTACTCCTAGGGTCAATCGAAATGCGATGGGTATAGAGAGTTGGGCTAATCCCCTTGAGGTCCTACAAACAATATCCAAAGACCGATCTATGTTTCTCTAGAATGGTGATGAGTTTGGTTGTCTCCTCATCAGAAAGCTTATCGCTAATGATTACAGGAGTTTCTTTGTCGCCATTTAGGAAAGCATGGCGTAGACCAGTGGGCAGGGGTTTTAGATCAATCGGAGGTTGTGCCAGTACTTCCTCTATGGGAAGATCAATGGTTTCTCCTAAGTCATCCTCTTCTTCTATGAAGAGTTTTGCATCCTTTTCTAAGGACAACTTAGGGGAATCGATGGGTAAAACCAACATAACTTCCTTGGGCAAGTTAAGATGGGAGAAAGATTTTGCCACCGAGTTTTTGGCTCGAGTGATAGGAATGGTAAAGGTGCCTTTCCCTAGCTTTATGTCCAGATCCCTTGTGTTAGGTGGGTCCAAGAAGAGTTTTTCTAGGGGATGCCCTATCAAAATGTCAAAATCTGTTATGTCGAAGACATGGAAATCGAGGGTCATTTTGACATTGCCATGGTGTAGGGTAATGTTATGTAGAATCCCAAGTCATTTTAGGCTAGATTGTGGGGCGATCCTAAAGGACTTGACTGTTGGAGCACAAGGTTCTTCACCCAGACAAGTGAGTGCAAAGGATTTTGACATGAGGTTCGCCCCTACAGTTGGATTGTACAACACATCCATCTAGTTCCCTTGGATTTTACCATGGTTAGGTAGAGAGGGGACACGGATCTAAATTTCTTCAGAAGAAAGCTCTCCTCATGTACCCATTTGCTACTCATAATAGCAGTCAATTCCTTGATGGATTCCCTAAGAAGTTCTTTGTTTAAGGGATCACAAGATAAGACAAGGACTAGTGGCCTCCTTTGGCATGTGTAATTTGAGGTATTTCTAAAATCTTTGACAAATTCATCCTCAAAATATGGAAGGTTCGAAGGTTGGGAACCTTCCTCTGGATCTTCTGGTTTGGGCGAGTGTCTCTCTAAAGATGCTATGGGTTCGGCCTCAGTGAAGAGACTTCCTCATGGTTCAACACGGGTTCTATACGGAGGGGTTCTAGCGAAGGAGTGTTCTCTAGAATGCGGTCTTGGAGAGCTTCTCCTTCCATCGTGGTTTTATGGGTAAATGAACCTCCGGCAACTATGTCGAGCTGTAGAGTAGATTCCTTGCTAAGCCCTAACTATAAATGCTATAAAAGCACATGGTTAGGTATAGACAAGTCTAGGCCAGATCTCTTTAAAATTGAGAATCTGTCCAAAGCTACACCTATGGTTTCTTTTTCTTTTTGTTGGAAGTTGAGTATCTCTTGTTGTAGGGCAGCGATTCGGGATATAGGGAAGAACGCAAGACATAATTTGTTCCTTAGTTCTTCCCAATCGCCAGCTACTTTCTCTACATTGTGGGCGTACCATTGTTTCGCTCTCTCATCAAGTGAGAAAGGAAACAACTTACACTAAAGTGTTTCTTGTGACATGCCTAAAATGGTCAGGTAAGCACATAGCTGCTCAAACTCTCTTAGGTGATGGTAGCAGTTTTCATAATCTAACCCTAAGAAGGCTTGTTCTCGAACCATGGCTATAAAGCTAGGGCAAAGTTCGTAATTAGAAGCTATGATTGGTTTCGATGATTGTGGTGGTTCAACAAACTTGCCCTTAGGAGAAGAAAGGTCAAGAATGGTAGGCTACTCCATTGAAAAAGAGTAAAAAGAAAAGAAAGGTAAAAACAAAGGATACATGGGCAAACTAGGTTCGGAGACTAAAACGACAATCACTCCCCAGCAACGCACCAGAAATGCTTGTTAGTGCTTCTTAGTGTAAACAGAAAAGTCAACAAGCGCACGGAAGTATCGTTGTAGCACTTCGCCTGGAAGTATTCAGGGTATCGTATTTTCCCAAAGGAATAGAGGTGTAAGTAGTCTCTTGGCTAGTTTTCCTAGGCGAAGAAGATGAAGGGTAACTTGGGTAGTGAGGTTCTTCTAAGGGTAGAAACCTTAAGTGAAGATAACTTTGCTACTACAGACTCACTTCCGGCACCGGATCGCACTTGGTCTGCTAAGTGATGTCAGCCTCTAGCTCTACGCTGTACTCGAATGTTGGGGATTACAAGGGACGAATAGGGCTATCACCACCTGCTGCCTACCCCTCAACCATGGGATATGAGGCAAAGAATGGTAGGTTGCTCCATTGAAAAAGAGTAAAAAGAAAAGAAAGGTAAAAACAAAGGATAAACGGGCAAGCTAGGTTCGAGACTAAAACAACAATCGTTCCCCAGCAATGGCACAAGAAATGCTTGTTGGTGCTTCTTAGCATAAGTAGAAAAGTCTGCAAGTGCATGGAAGTATTGTTGTAGCACTTCACCCGGAAGTATTCAAGGTATCGTATTTTCCCAAAAGGAACGGAGGTGTAAGTAGTCTCTTGGCTAGTTTACCTAGGAGAACAAGATGAAGGGTAACTTGGGTAGTGAGGTTCTTCTAAGGGTAGAAACCTTAAGTGAAGATAACTTTGCTACTACAGACTCACTTTGGGCATCGGATCGCACTTGGTCTGCCAAGTGATGTCGGCCTCCAGCTCTATGCCATACCCAAATGTGGGGGATTACAAGGGACGTATAGGGCTGTCACCACCTGTCGCCTACCCCTCAACCATGGGATACGAGGCAAACAAAGGTAATGTGTAGCTTAGACACCACGTCTACGCTAACCACTACTTTTCTAGCGTTGGCCAACAACTTATGTCTTTATCAGGAGTCCTCTACTAGAGTATCCGTCATGAGGATAGACGATGAACCCGCAAGTAAGTAGTAACAATGATAACTTTCACTTAAGGGATCAAAACCAAAAGATGAACACAAACATCTTACTCCAATTAGTACGATGTTTGTAGAGGTACAAGTGTAGAGGGGAGCCGACAAGTTCGGCACTCCGTGCACCTGATGTACAAGGCTCGCCGAGTACAAGAAGTAGAGGGTACCGCTACTCTGCTATTCCTCTAACTCTTTCCCTCTCTCACTGTCTAACTAGTCTAGCTGAAGCTAATGACATGTGTGTATCCCTTCTTCTTCTTCTTCTTCCAAATGTGTATGAACCTTTTGAATGTGAGGAGGGGGCTCCTTTTATAGCTGTAAGATGGTCGGTTTGCTTAGGTATTTTAGGAAACACCGCATGCAACTGCCTCCTAGGGATTAATTGCACCGCCTGAGCAAGGTGGGGCCGAGCGGAGATAGGGGCGGTGCGCCCACACCATGGGTACGCCCGCACGATGGGTGCGCCCTCTTGCCATCGCCTTGCTCTGGTGGGTTGCTGGCTAGGCCTGGATGGCTCCCACGCTGGTGTTCTAGCCCAAGTGTGGAGTTTGGAGGGGCTTGCTTGTTGTTTTGCTTGATTGTGCCTTCTCGATTGCGTATTTTGGTTTATTTTCATGTATTGTCCTGCAAAACATATACATACCAAAACTCGTGGAAAATATGAGTTGTAAACCATAATTCTAAGTTTTGGTATTCATATTTGTTTTATTTTGTTTACATGTTGGCGGTAGAAATATGAGTTAACCACCGCCAACACATGTATATCATGTCATATGGCCTTGGTACGTATTCATAATCATTGAGAAACTTTGAATTTTAACATTTTTTAAATTGAAAGCTACGGATGTCTAGTCTATCTTAGAACAAAATCATAGCAAATTCTATTTGTACCATATCATAACTCGCAACAATTAGAAAAGGAGCATGCTTTTACAACCCATAAGTTTTCAAGTATTTAGGATGGGACATTTTTAGCCAACAAACTTAAATCTTGTGGAATACTAAGATACAGCCTAGGCACAAATGAATTATAGACTGAGAAACTATTCATCATTTTAACTTAGGAGAAACTAAACATTTTTAAAATACTTATTCAGGTGGAATTCATATTTTTGTTGTTTTTAACATATTGTATTTTTTGGGTATTTTTTAATTTTTCAAATATTTTTTTAAATGCTAATAAATAAATAATTGTAGAAAATAAATACGAAAATTAAAAATGCAAGAAAGATATAAGGTACCTCTGCGAGGGTCCCCCCAAGCTAGCTCATGGCCTATGGTCCGAGATTGTATCCCATGGACCACCAGTAGGTCACCTGCGCGTCGTGCTGTTGCTTCAGCACCGCGTTCATTTGCGCCTTCTGTTGCTGCTGCTGAAGCTGCTATTGGGTTGTATCCTGCACATGAGTGTTAAGAGTATTTTGAATTTCACCTGTGCGGATCTCCAATCCTCCAAAGCGGGTGTTGATGCCGTCTAGCTCGCGACGCTGCAAAGTAGACTGTCATGGCTAGACGAGCATGGTGGTAGTCCCTCGGAGTCAAAGGAGTGAGCATGTCTCCATGCTGTATCGTCAGCCTCATGCCATCTCCATCCACCGGCCTCGTGTTGTTGTGGGGTGTGCCCCCAACTAGGCTGGTACTCAAGTGTGAACCTAGGCGTCTGTATAGCTGGGAACCACTCCGCATGGTACATCTAAGGCACAAGTGGTGTCAGTGTTGGCGGTGGCTGATGAGAGCTGCCTGCTTCGTTCCTAGTCATGCTCCTTGTTGCCCTGCGCGAAACATAACTCTTGCCTGCTTCCTCTTGTTCAACAAGAGCAAGGGTTAGCTCCGAGGACTTATACAAAGAGAGTTCCGAGTTAGGTAACAAAATCTCGTTTGTATACTCCGGGAAGAAAAACACAAGGTTCCCTGCATCATCATATTTCAAATGGTGCCCTTGCATCAGGTAGTGCTCATTAATACTGATGCGTGGAGTAGAGATGTATGTCACATCTTGTCCATCCAATGCACCAATACTAGTGGCAATACGAGTCACCAGGGACATGCAAGAGATAGATGTAGAAGCCTTGAATGTTTCTAACCAATGTTTAAACATTTCTTTTACATGAGCAACTTTAATCTTTTTAAGCATGGCATAGAGCAGTTGCATTTTAGCATGATAAACAGATTGAATGTCCTATATAGTGAACAAAGTCATGGCAATCAATTGATGCATGAACCTCAAAGTAGGAGGGTGAATATTCATATTTTGATGTTGAAACTTGCCAACTACGTTTTGACCCGAAATTACTCTCCAAAATTCATGGCGATTAAAACCTTTGAGAGCATGATCTAAGTCAATTGAACATTTTGTACTAAAGCCTAAGTGAGAACTGAGATTTCTCCATGTAAGATAATATTCTTGTTCAAAAAGATGAAAAGTAATCCCACGCTCAACTTCTTGCAAAGTGCATAAAAACTGAATTGTCAGGAGGCGAGAACCTTGCTCGTCAACGGGAGCAATGTTCTCCCATCCAACGGCTTTCTAGATGGTGGTGAATTTGGTGTCCACACCTATCTTTTCGAGGAGGTCAGGGTCATATGCTACCATGTGGATGAACTCGTGGTTCTTGATGAGGTTGTACGCCTACATCTCCCGTTCTCCCTTCAAATTAAGGTGGGGATCGTCATCACCTTCTTCCATCGGTTGTTCTTTCTCCTGCTCTTGTTCTTCCATTGGCACCATTTCTTCATCTTCATGCATCGGACTCTCCTCGGGCTCGGTGTAGCGCGTCGCTTGAGCTTCCACGGAGCAATTGAGCTCGGCCCCATGACCTTCTTGAGCGCGCCAACGAGCTTCCTTCCGAACTTACCCATGGCAAAAACAACACAACAAGCTCAAAAATGGGATTATGTTAGCGAAATCAAATTGAACAACCCATGAGCTTGGCTTGGTGGCCTTGAGCCTAGGAGCTTTCTATAGAGTTTCCTTGCTCTCAAGCTTTGTGGAAAAATATTTTGCAAGTGGTGAAGCAAAGAGAGTGAGTGGGTGTAAAAAATGGAGAGTGTGAGGGTGAGGAGGGCCTCAACCCTGGCTCTCCTACTTATAGTGCCAAGCACTGGCCGAGAGGGGCAGAGGGCAACGGCTAGTAGCCGTTGGAGCAGCAGCAGCACTAGAGGTGGCAGGCGGGGTGCGGCCGCACCCCTGGTGCGCCTGCACCAGAGGTGGGCCCGATGCTACCCCCCTTTGGCTAGTAGCTCCCAATGGCCATTTTGAAGATATAGCCGTTGGTGCTTCCCTCAGTTTTGAAATTTTGCTCACAAAATTAATTTTCCAACAAAGCTTTTATTATATTTTGAATTTTTGTAAATATTTAAAAAATGAGAAATGATAAAATAAAAATCTATACTATCATAAAATGATTTTTGTTTTATTTTTCTAAAATAAATTATTTTGAAGCAAAATTTTAAATTTTAAAAATTGATTTTTTTTTTTTTTGAATTTTCAAAGATAATTACCGATTTACCTTTGGCATGGGCTTGACATTCATAGTACGTCGGCAAGACTTCTCCTTCATTGTTCTGCAGCTACATGAACAAACTCGGGGGAATTCTCGGGTTGCCCTGAGATTTTCCCCTGTTGTTGACAGGAATAACTGTAGCTATTTCAGCAATTTGTGTTTATATCATTTTATTAAAGCTCAATTGATTCTTAACAGAGGAGGTTAAGCTTTCAATTTTAGAATTTATATTCTCAATCATTTTATCATTAAACATTAACTTTTTGGTTATATTTTCATTAATTTTGGCCTGGCCTAAGACCAGGTCTTTCAAGGAGGGTTGGTTTGAATTGAAATTTAAATTGTAATTATTGTTACCTCCTTGCAGGCGGGACTGGTTGTTCTACCCGTTGTTATTTTGTTGTCGGAACCTATTGTTGATGTACGATGCTTCTTCACGGGTCTCGGGGCAGTCGTTCCCCGAGTGTTCGACTTCACCACACACTTCACAAGTCATTTGTGAGTCCATGGCCTCGACGGTGGCCTTCATAGTTTCTTATTTCGTGGGCCCTCTCGTCCAGTCTTTTCAATAACTAGTCCATTTTTGTGGCAAGCATATCCGCCTCCTTCATGGTATGCATGCCTTTTGTTGTTTTCTTTCTTCCCTCTAGCTTTGATTTGACACCATCTTCTCGATGAGAGCCGTAGGTTCATCGATGGTGAGGAATAGAAATGCGCCTCTAGTAGCGGCATCAATGTGCCCCTTCGACATGGGTGTCAGCCCCTCATTGAAGTTCTAGAGCACGAGCTAGTTCTCCATCCCATGGTGCGGGTAGGTTTGGATGTAATCCTGCAGCATCTCCCATGATTCGGGGACATATTCCATGGAATTCTACTGGAAGTTTGAAATTTTCCCCCTCAGGGCTTTGGTTTTGCCCATGGGGAAAAATTTCATGAGGAATGCAACGGAATATTTGTCCCACATGTTAACGACTTCCTTTTCCTTGTAAAACCACTGTTTTGCCCTCCCCGCAAGGGATAAGGGAAACAGACGGAGCCTGATGCTTGCTGGTGCAATGTTTTTTATGATGATGGTGTCGCACAACTCAAGGAAGTGTTGGAGGTGTGCGTTTGCATCCTCGCTAGGCAAACCACAAAACTGGTTTGCCTGCACCATCATGATTACGCGTGTTGATAGGGAAACAGACGGAGCTCGAAGTTTCCAGTGCCCGTGTTGATAGCGGGCTCAACGGGCACGTTGGCAACAGCGGGCGTGGAGTAGGTGTGAAGTGACATGGTCATAGCGGTAGTAGCGGATGGTGCGGGGATGACTAGTTCAACTGCCGATGGAGTAGGATTGGAAGAAGCGGTATGGGACCTAATCTTCCTTAGGAGCACCTTTGGATTATTGGTACAGTTTTCCGACAGAACAAAACTAGTCATACACTATCCTGTTTTCATCCACAATAGGGAGAAAACAAGCAGAGTTAGCCTACATAAACTATGGCTACCATTACATGCATGTGATCATGATCATGTCCTACTAGATTCTTTTCACCTATGCTTTCCCTAGCAACGGCGCTAGAAATGCTTGTTGGCATTTCTTAGCGTCACTACTAAGGTTAGAAATAGCATCCATCCCTAGCAGTGGCACCAGAAATGCCTATTGGTATTTCTTAGCACCCTCACTAAGATTTGGGTAAATCTTAGCGCGCCGCCAAGAAATACCAACACGATAGTTCTTAACGATTATAGAAAATATCCGCAAGTGCATGGATCTATGGTCGTAGCATTTCACCTGGAAGTATTCAGGGTATCGTTATTTATATTTTCCTAAAGAAAGGCAAGATGTAAGAGTCTAGCATGGATATGAATAAGATTACATACTTGCATAGTGAACCAATAGTCTATAATAGGGGTAAAAATGGTATTTTTAGGGATAGTGGACACACATCTGGGCCAACCTCAAGGATAAAAAGAAAAACAAAGAATAAAAGAATGTTCATAAGTGGAGCAGGCATGTTCTAATATAGCCGTGCCAAGGATAGTTGATGATCATACAAATTACATGGTTAGAGTTAGAACTAAGTGTAAGATAGACGGGGAGATCTCCGGACATTGGTCTTCCAGCAAGCCAGGGAGACTTTACGAACTCCTACACGAATACTAGAACGTGGGAGGTTACAAGGGATGGACAGGGCTATCACCACCTGTTGCCCACCCCTCAACCATGGGGCACCATTGTTGTCATTTCTAAATTAGCATTGCTACTAAGAATAGATTTTTAAATCTAGTCCTCAGCGACAACGTCAGAAATGCTTGTTGGTATTTATTAACTTGTCACTTGTTTTAATAGTCACCTATTATAAACCTATATCTCCTAACATTACTTTACTAGGTTGTCATCCCTAGTGATGATGCCAGAGATGCTTGTTGGTACTACATAGCACTACTACTAGAATAATACTAAGCAATTCTTTATTAATTTATGTGACCAGGAAGAATAGATATGAATATATGGAAGGAATCTGCATGCGCACAGATAATTATACCATTGTAGCACTTCACCCGAGAGTATTCCAGATATCATTATTTATATTTTTACCACAGGAAATGTCTGGCATGGATATGTATTGATAACTTATACTATTGATGGAGAAATAAACCATAACCAATGTTCTACTCATAATAGGGGTAAATCATAGGATAAGATATATGATAAGTATTGATCAATGATAATGATAAATAACTCAAAACACTACTTTCTATGGCATTAGCATGGTTAGGTAGAATATTAGAGGAATAATTCCTAAGTCATTCTTAATTACAAGTCAAAGTATATATTGATTAGTGCAATTATACCTAGTAGTCATTGCTAAGATCATCTTCATATCTACACATAAGGGATATTACTAAGGAAGATTAAGAATAGAGCTTGTTCTTCCTTCGTAACCAGACCCTACATGCGCCTATATTCAGGGAGTGGACTACAAAGGACTCAACAGGAGTGTCGCATTCGTGATCTACCACATGACCCAGAATATAGGGTGTATCCACAGGTAAACAACGTATAAGCATCACGCTTACACAATATCGACCACTCACCCATGGTACCTTAGAGTGAGCGCTATACGAACTTATGCATGAATATGATGATAATCTAACTATACTAAGCATATAATCAAAGTGGATGATGAATATTATAACGAAGAACATGAATAAGATGAATACAAATATTGTCATAACAATTGTAACTAGCATATAAAAATAATAGAGGTACAAAAGAGAGGGGGTACAAAGATTATACCAAACCATGCTCTTGACACGATTGGGAATCCAAGCGAAGCTTGCTTCCCTCCCTCTAGCCTAGCCTAACTAGCTATGCTCTAGAATACGGTGGAGCTCTGAGGATGATTAGGGTTTATATCTTCTCAAATGACTTGATGACTGGAGTATATTATTCCTAGGGGATGCTAGGGGCTGGTATATATAGCTCGAAGCGTCCAACATGAGCCCTTGCATCAAACCGACTTAAAGGACGGTATAGATGCAACCTAGGAGGCGGTGGAGAACTGACATTCGAAGGAGGGGCTAACATGTGGGCCTAGGGGGTCGGGTGACCTGCAGGTGGGGTCGCTTGCAGTCTCTACCCCTCTACCTCAGCGCGGAGTCCTCTCAAGTCTTCTAGAGTCTTCTGGTATCTGTTTCGCTATGGATAAGCATGATTAAATCTGACATGTAGGTCCACCTTGATGGTTTTCTGAATAAACCCTGCAGAAAATACAGATTCACCAAAACTCGTGGAATTTGTTAGTTTAAACACCTAGACCTTTGTTGGTGATTATATGTATGCCCTTATACATGTTATATTCATGGTTTATAATGGTCTTTAACTATCGTCAAGAAACTCCTCCAAGCTTAACCTTTGCTAGTCCCTTAGCAAAGCTAAACTTAGTAAATGGATCAAAAGTTGCGTCGATGTTTTCACTCCTCAAAAGTACACATGCGTTCAAACAAGAATTCTCATCTAGATTAGAATGAACCGATCTGACTTTCATATTTACCCATATTACCTTCAACCATGGGGCTTTTCAGCCTTCACTTGGGTCTAGAGCAATTGAAAGACAGAACAACCAAGTCAAGCACTATGTCTCAAGTTCTTTACTCCTCTACCCCTCTGCCTCGGTGCGAGTCCTCTCGAGTCTTCTAGAGTCTTCCGGTGTCCATTTCGTTGCGGATAAGCGCGATTAAATCGGACATGTAGGTCCACCTTGACGGTTTATTGAATAAACCCTACAGAAAATATAGATTCACCAAAACTTGTGGAATTTATTAGTTTAAACCCCTAGACCTTTGTTGGTGATTATATTTATGCCCTTATACATGTTATATTGATGGTTTATATTGGTTGTTAACTACCATCAACAACCGTCATATCCGAGGGCTTTCGTGCACCTAAGCACCACGCCTGTGTACAAAGAAACTACCCACATCCCCCGGGACTCCGACCCTCTGGATCGACAAGCATAGGACATGGGCAAACCTGAAGGAACAACAAACCACCACCTCAACTTACCTCTACTTCTAATCATTCAAGTTATATGAATGTTTAAGCATAGAGTTCTACATGTTTAGCTCATAACACATAAACTATATGCTAGTTCATATGTGAAGATCATAACATGAAAACTATACTCTAGTTCATATGCACTACTATATTGAAGATGTGAGAGCAAGACTTTGGAAGAATCCTTCATAGTATTCATACCGAGATTTCTCTCTTCTTCCAAGGAGCCAAGCTCTCCTTGATAGCTTTGCTAGCTCACAAAAGACTACTAAAGTGTAAAAGTACAAGAGAGGTGTGAGGTGTTTGGATCCAAATGAGGTGTGTTGAAAGGTGAGCACTACCCTCCTTCTTATACTACTTCATGGTCGGTTTGGTGTAGGTAAATTAGGAAACCACCGTGGACCGACGTAACATGTCACCATGCAACCACCATGCTCTGGTGGGCTGCTGGCTGGGCCTGGGTTGCTTCCACATCGGTGCTTGGCCCAGTTCTGGCGTGTAGGCGGGCTTTTGCTTGGCTCCTTTATACTTTTCTGCTTTACGCTTTCCTGAGTTGCACCTTTTGATCATGTTCCCATGTATTTTATGTATATGTCTTGCAAAACAGTGAGTCTCCAATACATGTGGAAATATGTTAATAGTAAATGCATATGTGTTAAAAGTTTGTTTATTTCTCCTATTTTGGATATTATTTGGTGGTCGGATATGGTCGTTAAGGACCGCCAACAAACTCCGACAAATCTTGTCGAGAAAAGTGTTGGACAACAAGGGGTTGGAAAAATTAGAGGTATAGAAAATAAAAGTAAATTAGACTGATTTTGATGATTAGACTGATTGATCTCCCCATAGACTGTGATCCTCTCATATAATTAGAGAGCTAGTCTTGTCTTAGTAAAAAGCTTATTTCGCACGAAATCTACAAGTTTTCCACGAGATTTGATAAGTTTTTGTAAGGAAAAACACTTTTTTAGGCTCAGATTGTCAAAATTGGTGTGGACCATTTTGTATGGGGCGTACACAAGGAGTCAGTCAAATTTGTCCTAGGTTGTGTTTTTAGGATTTTGTATTTGTTTCCTCAAATGATAATGATAGAATGCGGGCGTTCGTCCCATCCGAACGCTGCGCGCCATGCCCTATGCCACACTACTCCCTCGCTCGATGCTCGCTCACGCCCGTCCGACCAAGCCAAGGCTGGTGCTGGTAGGGCTGGTGGTGCTCGCACTACCCATTGCGCGTTCCCTCTTGTTGCGTGTGCCGCCTGCACGGCCGAGCCAAGCCCGGTGCTAGTGGCGCTGGTGGTCACGCACTGGTGGGGGTCGCGCACCTCCGCTCGCCATCGCCTCCCCTATGTTGCAAAACTCATGTTTCAAGTGTTTCAGATGTTTCATAGGTATGTTGGAAGTGTTTCATATGGATGTTGCAAAAGTAGATCGGGATATTGCATATGTTGCAATGGTTGTATACGTATGTTGGCTTCTATTTTCCAATGTTTCATCTGTTTTTTAGACATATGTTGCAAGTGTGTTTATTAGGATGTTGCATATGCTTCACATATATGTTGTAAGTGTTTTACCTAAATGTTGTGTATGTTTACAATGGTTTTATATATTTTTCATGTGTTTTTGCATGTGTTTCAGATGCATGTTTTAAGTGTTTCATCTTCTTCAAACATGTCACAAGTGTTGCTTCTAGATGTTTCAAAAGTATATCATGTGTTGCATCTACCTCCTCACCTTCTGCTGCCTCACCTCGGTGTCTCCTCCTCCTCTAGGCATTGGATAGGCATCCGATACGACATCGTGGCTGGGGCACACCATTGATCCTTCCGAACTAGAGGCGTGGGCAGGCGCCCCCTCCCCTCTTCTCGATGCTGGTGATGTTCGGGCGATGTGTAACACCCTAATTTTCAAATTCTAAAATTTAGAATTTATTTGAATTAGTTTAAATTTAATTTGAGTAGTGGTATTTATTTTTCTAGGGATGAATAAACATTTTACAAAATAAACTAAAAAGAAATATAAGGTAGAAACAATGTTTGTTGCTTTCATGCCCCTGCACAGTTTTATTGCTTGCTCTTGTGTGCTTAGTTTGACTTAAATCAAAATTAGGATAGAGTTTCTTTTCAAAAATCCATTTAGAAAATAAAAAGCTTTTCCTTTCATTCCCCCACCCCTTTTCCCCTTTTCTGGCCCGTAGCTAAGCTAGCCTAGCCCAGCTGGTTGCGCCCTCGCTTCCTCCCCCTCTCACTCTGACACGGCCCAGCCCGCTGTGGCCTGTCTCTCTGTAGGGTTGAGATGGCGGACTTGAGGGGGGCGAATAGTCCTTTCTAAATTTAATCACGCTAGCTAACTCAAAACAAATGCGGAATTAAAACAATTGGTCTAGCCAAGACTACACCCCTCTATCGAAGTTCACAAGCACCTTATAAAGATCCTAATTAGGCAACAAAGGTGCCGGGCTAGCTAGAGCTCACCTAACCAATTCTAGAAGCAAGGTCACACAAACCTATGACACTAGTACTTCAAGCAACGAGGGAGCTCCTACACATGCTAGTAAGCAAAAGCACAAAGCCACCTAAGCTCACTAGCAATGCTCAATAACAAGGCTACACAAGCCAAATTATAGAGCGCAAATTTCTTAGCTACACAAACTAAGTAATGTGACTAACAAGGTTACCCAAACCAAATTAGTCACACAAGGGAGCTACTTCTATGCTACACAAGCAAGAAGGTAACTAGCAAGCTACACAAGCTAACTAATTACAAGAGCAACTACACAAGCACAATGTAAATGAAGTAAATACAAGCTTGTGTAATGAGGATGAACATAAATTTCTTAGCTACACAAACTAAGCAATGTGACTAACAAGGTTACTCAAACCGAATTAGTCATGCAAGGGAGCTACTTCTATGCTACACAAGCAAGAAGGTAACTAGCAAGCTACACAAGCTAACTAATTACAAGAGCAACTACACAAGTACAATATAAATGAAGTAAATACAAGCTTGTGTAACGAGGATGCAAACCAACAGGAATATAAGGATGATAAGATGATTTTTATCCCGAGGTTCACGTGCTTACCAACATGCTAGTCCCCGTTGAGACAAGCTCCATGGTTGTTGTCAGTCCTCTTGCTAGTGGTGACCCGCAAGTCACACTCTCCCATGTGGAGTGCTTACCACAAGCTCTAGCACTTGACCTGGCCAGACCACTTGTCGCCCTTCACGTCTCGCTCTACTAGAGTTGCTCTTCGTGGCTCCCATGGGGTGAGCACAATCCTCCTCACAATCACTTCTTCGGAGCACCGCACAATCTTCTTTGCGTTCTTCAACGGAGACCATCACCAAGCCATCTAGGAGGTGGCAACCTCCAAGAGTAACAAGCACCACCGGCTTGCAACTCGATCACCTAGTGCCACTCAATGCAACCTCACAATGCAATCACACTAGAATCGCTCACTCACTCGATCGGATGAACACTATCAAGCTCAAGTGAGTTGGAGGGCTTCCAAGCACACCTACACAAGCCACCAAGGCTCTAGGGTGCTCCACACTCGGCCAAAGGTTGACCAATACTTCTATTTATAGCCCCACAGGCTAAAATAGTCATTACCCCTTCACTGGGTAGATTTCGGATGACCGGACGCGTAGGTCGTATGCACCGGACGCGTTCGATCACTGCGTCTGGTCACTACTTGAACGCCACGTGTCCCATTCAAACAAAGTAGCCATTGCCACCCAATAGCCCTCTCTAACATGCTCTAACACGACGCATCGAATGCACTGCAGCAAAGCGATCGGACGCGGGAGGGGCAGCGTCCGGTCAAGTCCAGAGAGCTCCTAGAGCCACTCAACTGCGACCAAACGTGTCCGGTGTGGCCGACCGGATGCGCCCATGTCGTCCGGTCCTCTCTAGACCAACACCCATGCCC
This sequence comes from Miscanthus lutarioriparius, assembly GCA_904845875.1. Lineage (NCBI taxonomy): Eukaryota > Viridiplantae > Streptophyta > Magnoliopsida > Poales > Poaceae > Miscanthus > Miscanthus lutarioriparius. Next base: position 64,582,669 of record CAJGYO010000008.1, on the reverse strand, counting down.
CACGTCACCACGAGCTGACGCTAAACAGTGATTACTCAGTGATCCAGTCACTGCTACGAGCTAGAGTCCGGTCACCTTGGCAACTCTGCCCTCACCTAGCTAGAATACCGGACGCGTCCAGTCACATCAGGAACATAGGCGCCTGAGTCAGATACTGGACGCATCCGGTATTCATGTCGGACGCGTCCGGTCACCCCGTGACCAGCGCATTCAACTCCTTTTCTTCACCAACTTCTTCTCCTTTGCAAATGTGCCAACACCACCAAGTGTACAACACCTTATGCACGTGTGTTAGCTTTTCACAAACATTTTCAAGGAGTTAACCACTCAACTTGCTGCGCCACTCGATACTAGCAATGATGCAAAGTTACATCACTCGAGTGGCATTGGATGACCGATATGCAAACAAGTTTGCCCCTCTTGATAGTATGGCCATCTATCCTAAACTTGGTCAAGCACTTCTCTACACAGCCTATGACCGGTGAAATGAAATGCCCTAGGTTATACCTTTGCCTTGCGCATGCCATTCCAACTCCTCCATTGTTGATGCAACACATGCACCAACCAATCACCAAATGATATGATCCACTTCATATCATCACGTGACCGTATTGGTTCATCGATCTTGACCTCACTTGCTTTTCATCATTGCCTCGGTCCATCGGCGCCAAGTCATCACTCAACTTGCCATTCACACTTGCAACCAGTCCGTCGAGCCAAGTCATGTCTTGATCTTCTCCACCTTGATCACATGACTCAATGTCATATCTCATGTGCAATGAGCTCCATCATCACATGTGTGAGCCTTGCAACATATCCAAGCCATCTTCACCGTCATGGCATATGTTGCTCACACACATGTACTTGTGGACTAATCACCTGTGTATCTCACATAAACACATATTAGCCCACCTAGGTTGTCACTCAATTACCAAAACTAAACGAGGACCTTTCAATCTCCCCTTTTTGGTAATTGATGACAACTCTACAAAGATATAGAAATTAAGCTCTTTTGGATTTATGTTGCTTGCCCAAGCAATTTTACCATGTGTAAATGATTTTGGACAAGTACCACAAACCCAAATTGGTAGTATTAGCTCCCCCTCCATACGTGCTAGAGTGTTTGGTTTGAAGCTCGCACATATGCATTGATTGGAATTGTGGGAGAGTAATTACTACCAAATGATGCTAAGGTGTATAGAGTAAACCTTTGAAGCGTGATACCAATCGGAGTTGCACCTTTAAGTTCATCCTTAGCACCATGGTTAGCTAGATATCACTTGGAAATAAAAGCACTAGATACCTTGTGAGATCAACATTAAAAGCAAGGTACTAGCATTACTTGAAAAGCATACCAAGTGTCTAGCTGTCATTCTATGCATGCTAGTTTTTATTTCATCAATCAAATTCTACAACTAGCATACACCACACAAGTATGCATATTGAATTTAAAAGCTTATGCAATGCAAGCAAGCACAGGAATATGCACATATCAAATGCAATCAATCATAGTTCATGAGCTTGCTCCCCCTACTTGTGTGCTTGTCTTGTCCAAGAATTTTGATCCTTTCACATCCTTCAATGTTGCTCCCCCTCTTTGTTTATGTCCATGTCCAAACTCTACTTCTTTATTTCAATCTTTCCCAAAGCTTTCATATCTTTGTACAATCTCTCCCCCTTTGGCATCAATTTCCATAAAAGGTGTGCTTCTTATTGATGCAAAGGCTTGCTTTTGGGTAGATGGTTGAGGCTTGTATCTTGCATTTTTTATGGACATCACTTGATTATTGGAATGACACCACTTATATAGCTTCTTGAGATACCACACATAGAATCTTTGACCTTGATACCAATTGGTGGTACACCTCCCCCTAAGTCATTTCATGGGTCATCCATTTGATAAACTTGAGCTCTTTGTAGTGAGGGATGCATTCTTGATTTGATGATCTCTTAAAGTTGAGGATCACTTGTGGAACCACCTTCTTGTATGGTTGATATCATGTGTAGAGATGTGATACCACGCATATGATTGATTTGTCAATAAAAACTATTTCTTGAACATTTGCTATTATCATGACTACCATGTGTAGGATATCACTTGTAAGTTGATCTAGACACCACTTGTGAATTCTTGATGGAATACTTGAGTCTAGATGCCACTTGAAATAATTCAAACTAGATATCCATCTGCATTGTTGTCTTGTGCTTGTACTCTTGTCATTATCATGAGCTTCTAATTTTGACTTGACTAAATTGATTTGCCTAAGCTACCAAGTCCAGTTTGAACCAATGACAAGCTTCTTCATATATCTTGTAAGGGTTATCTTGCCAATGTTGCACTTGTCACTTGTTAGCAATCCAAATTAAATCAAGTACTTGGGTTTACTAGCTCATGAACAAATTCATATACTAACCACTATATCAATTAATCATTCAAGCAATAGTGATAGGCTATGAATTTAAAACTTTCATTTGTTATGCATGATCCTATGAAGTATGAACTATATGCACTAACCGCATACTAGTAAGGGATGAGATGATCACGCACATTACAATGATACCTTTACTATCTTGGAGTAGAGGATAGTCACTAATTTCTAATTAAGCTCTGCAATAGCAATGTGAAGTCCTATTTGTAGCTTGGTGAAGACTAATCATCATAGATAGAGTCCATTTTTCACCCATATGAAATGAGAACCACTAATGATCAAGTGCACTTTTTGTTGTAGTTGGCTAGCTTTATCTTTTGATTAATGCTTGCATGAGAGAACTATATGGAATACCATTTGAATTGCCATGACTTGCTCTCTTTTGGGTGTTGTTTGCTTTTCTTGATCAACCCTTTTAATTGCTTTAACTAAGCCTCTCAAATGTCCCTTGGATCACCACTTCCATGTTAGCCTTCCAAGTATCACACTTGGTTTACCTACACATAGGCGGCAAGTCCCTACACTAGGGAGAAGTGACCTCTCTCCAAAGAACCATCCTTGATACTCACTTGAAATGACTTGATTGATTGATCCAAGTGATGAACTTAACTTGATGAGTAACATTGATTCCTTCTTTTAGTCCTTTTCTTTTTACTTATTTAAGTCCTTTTCTTTCTATCAAATGATTTCCAATAGTCACTAGAACTTAAACTTCATCTTCATCTTGATCTTCCAATTTGAATATTAAATGTGTGCAAAGTACGGTCCACAATCAAATGGCCTTGTACTCTTTGCTTGTTATGCTTCTAAATCATCTCAAAAACAAATTTAGGTACCTCAAACACTTATAAACATATTTTCAACTTGAGGACCTTTCAATCAAAGTGACTCCAAATAAATTCAATAATTGTCCCTTTTTGGCAGATTCTATACTCTTTAAAAAAATGCATATCTCCCAAAGTACAGATCCAAATACCACGAAATTTGGTGGAGATGTGCTTCACTAAGTTATCTAGCAGCTATAAAAATTTGAGCTTCATTTGACATCTAGATTGATACCAGATTTTAATTCTTCGACCACTACTACATGCTGAAAACTGCTGCACTATAGCTAACAAGATCCACTACAAAACGGAAGCATGTCTTATCCAATTCTCATGAAATTTGTACAACATCTTATACCATAAATCTAGAGCATGTACACCAATTTTTATGCCAATCCAATAAGTTTGGTTCACTCAAACATGGCTAAGATCACAGCTCACTCAGATTTTCAATATAGGACAGATTTCAATCACTCAAACATATGATGATGAATATGAAATCAATTGAATCAAGCCTCCAATGCCGATGGTACCTACAAACAATCATCCACTTTTTGATGGTATCCAAACAAGTTTGGATCCTCTCAAGTTAGGAGCAACATACTTAGGCATAGCCTTAGTATGAGTAGCGGGATGTTTTGCAATTGCAACCAATGAGGTATCATTGTCATCCTTTCTAAGCATATTATTATCAATAATTGAAATAAGCTTAGAAATATTACCTAGGGGACATGAATTAGCCATGTGTCCTCTTTTCTGGCATGAGTAACACTTTCTCTTTGCTTGAGCCTTTTCTTCCTTGCTCATGTTGTGCTTCTCATTGCCTTGCTTCTCCTTGTTTGCTTGAGCCTTCTTCTCAAGCTTGTTTGAGCAACCCAAAGCTAGGTGACCCAATATGTCACAACTATAACACCACATGTGAGCAATCTTCTTCATTTTCTCTTCTTTGTTCTTGCTCATTTGCTTTGCATCTTGATTCATCCTTGGACGCATTGCTCTTTCTCTTGCTTTTCCACCCCTTCTAGTTTTCTTCTTCTTTATCATCAAATCACCACCATCTTCATGGTTGATCTTGATTTGAGTTTGGGGCTTCTTTTCTTGCTCATCTTGTGGCTCTAGTTGAGGCTTCACTTATTGCTTCACCAATTGCTTGGTTGAGCACATAGAGTGAGATGACCCCATGTGCGGCACTTGAATCATTTTACATGCTTGAGCCTCTCTTCTTCTTTCATCTCCTTGAGCTTCTCTTTGTTTGGGCAAGTATGTGCAAGATGTCCCACTTCATGACACCGATAGCACATGGTATGAGAGAGCTTTCTTTGTTATAGCTTCTTCATCTTTCTTTCTCACTTTCTTTCGCCCTTTGTCATCTTCTTGAAGCCAAGGCCACACTTTTCACCATAGTTTCTTTGAGTCTTCAACATGTGCTCAAAGGTGACTTTTGAGTTGTAGCACCTCTCTAACTTGTTGCTCAAATTTTCACTTCATTTTTGAGCTCATTGTTCTCCTTCAAAAGGTTAGTTTCATAAGACATAGAAGTAGAACAAGCATCTATATGTGAAGAGCATGGCATATCTAATAAATCATCACAAGAGGTGGATACATGCTTCTTGCCTGCATCATAAGGGTTAGCAACAATATGTGATTGATCAATTGACCCATGTGATGAGCTCTCACTAGTTTTAGTTTTTCCATTGGAAAGCTCCTTAGTGAGAAAAGCATGGTCTTGTACCAAGTTATCATGAGCAACACTAAGTTCCTCATGAGCCAATTTTAACTCCTCATGTGAACAAGTAGTAACATAAAGTAGATGCTTTTGTTGTTCACATGTGTTCTTTAGAAAAGAGTTTCATTTTTCAATTTCTCGGTTTTAGCCATCTCTTTTTCTAAAGCTTTGATCATGCAACCATATCTATCTAGAAGCTCCTCATATGAATCAAGATCAATCACATTTGCATTAGATACCTTAGTGTCACCTTGTGACATGAAGCAATGTGATGTAGTTGGAGAGCTTAAAGAAACATCACTCTCATAGCCCGAGCATGATCCATCGTTATCACCATAAAGTGTGCATGGAGTAGCATCATCATTGGCATCACTTGTGGCATCATCATCAATCTTGTCAAGTGATCTGTGGTATGATCATCATCATCATAACTTGACCATGAGGTGGAGCAATCTTCCACAATTACCGAATTGTGGCTATGCTCAACATCCTCATGTGACTCCTTCTTGGGCTCATCATCATCATCGAAGACCGTTCCATACTTCTCATTGAGATAACTCCAAATCTCATGAGCAGTCTTCATGTCAATGATCTCACCAAATATGCTATCATCCAAAGATCTATACATGATGTCAATAGCTTGGGTGTCGAGATCTAGGCATTTCTCTTGTGCTTGAGTTAGATTATTTTCATCCAACATATGAGAAAAGCCTACATCTACCATCCACCATATTTGAGGGCAAATAAACTTAAAATTGCATATCATCCAATTTTTCCACCGTGCAAAGTGTGTGCCATCAAAAATGTGTGGACACTCAACATCTAGCTCATAAGTTGCCATCCTCTTGGGTCAGTGAAGACCACAAATGAGAGACCTAGCTCCGATACCATGTGTAGGGTTGAGATGGCGGACTAGAGGGGGGGTGAATAGTCCTTTCTAAATTTAATCGCGCCGACTAACCGAAACAAATACGAAATTAAAACAATCGGTCTAGCCAAGACTACACCCCTCTATCAAAGTTCACAAGCACCTTATAAAGATCCTAATTAGGCAACAAAGGTGCTGGGCTAGCTAGAGCTCACATAACCAATTCTAGAAGCAAGGTCACACAAACCTATGCCACTAGTACTTCAAGCAACGAGGGAGCTCCTACACATGCTAGTAAGCAAAAGCACAAAGCCACCTAAGCTCACTAGCAATGCTCAATAACAAGGCTACACAAGCCAAATTATAGAGCACAAATTTCTTAGCTACACAAACTAAGCAATGTGACTAACAAGGTTACTCAAACCGAATTAGTCATGCAAGGGAGCTACTTCTATGCTACACAAGCAAGAAGGTAACTAGCAAGCTACACAAGCTAACTAATTACAAGAGCAACTACACAAGCACAATGTAAATGAAGTAAATACAAGCTTGTGTTACAAGGATGAGCTCAAATTTCTTAGGTACACAAACTAAGCAATGTGACTAACAAGGTTACTCAAACCAAATTAGTCACGCAAGGGAGCTACTTCTATGCTACACAAGCAAGAAGGTAACTAGCAAGCTACACAAGCTAACTAATTACAAGAGCAACTACACAAGCACAATATAAATGAAGTAAATACAAGCTTGTGTAACAAGGATGCAAACCAACGGGAATACAAGGATGACACGATGATTTTTATCCCAAGGTTCACGTGCTTACCAACACACTAGTCCCTATTGAGACAAGCTCCATGGTTGCCGTCGGTCCTCTTGCTAGTGGTGACCCGCAAGTCACACTCTCCCACGTGGAGTGCTTACCACAAGCTCTAGCACTTGACCTGGCCGGTCCACTTGTTGCCCTTCGCGTCTCACTCTACTAGAGTTGCTCTTCGCGGCTCCCGTGGGGTGAGCACAATCCCCTTTCAATCACTTCTCTTGGAGCATCGCACAATCTTCTTTGCGTGCTTCAATGGACACCACCACCAAGCCGTCTAGGAGGTGGCAACCTCCAAGAGTAACAAGCACCACCGGCTTGCAACTTGATCACCTAGTGCCACTCGATGCAATCATGATGCAATCGTACTAGAATCGCTCACTCACTCGATCAGATGAACATTATCAAGCTCAAGTGAGTTGGAGGGCTTCCAAGCACACCTACACAAAGCCACCAAGGCTCAAGGGTGCTCCACTCTCGGCCCAAGGCTGACCAACACTTCTATTTATAGCCCCACGGGCTAAAATAGCTGTTACCCCTTCACTGGGTAGATTTTGGGACGACCAGACGCGCAGGTCGTGTGCACCGGACGCGTCCTGTTGCTACGTGCGGTCACTGCTTGACCACCATGTGTCCCATTCAAACAAAGTAGCCATTGCCACCCAATGGCTCTCTCTAACGACACGATGCATCGGACGTACTACAGCAAAGTGATTGGACGTAGGAGGGGCAGCGTCTGGTCGAGTCTAGAGAGCTCCCAGAGCCGCTCAACTGTGACCGGACGCGTCCGGTGTGGCCGACCGGACGCACCCATGCGTCCGATCCTCTCTGGACCAACACCCATGCCCCATGTCACCATGACCTAATGCTAAACAGTGATTGCTCAGCGTCCGATCACTGCTACGAGCCAGAGTCTGGTCACCTTGGCAACTCTACCCGCACCTGGCCAGAATACCGGACACTTCTGGTCACGTCGGGAACACTAGCCGCCTGAGTTAGATACCGGATGCGCATCCGGTATTCATGTCGGAGGTGTCCGATCACCCCGTGACTAGCGCATTCAACTCCTTTTCTTCACCAACTTCTTCTCCTTTGCAAATGTGTCAACACCACCAAGTGTACAACACCTTGTGCACGTAAGTTAGCTTTTCACAAACATTTTCAAGGAGTTAACCACTCAACTTGCCGTGCCACTCGATCCTACCAATGATGCAAAGTTAGATCACTCGAGTGGCACTGGATGACTGATATGCAAACAAGTTTGCCTCTCTTGATAGTATGGCCATCTATTCTAAACTCGGGTCAAGCACTTCTATCGGGTTCGTAAACCCAGGGTCCCTTGTGGACCGGCTTCCCCACAAGGGCTTGGCCCAAGCAGACAGCTAGCAACTCATGGGCCGGCCCAAGTATCTGAACAACAGGCCAGAAGGGCGATCCAATCACCGACCGGAAGGTCTGGCCAAGGAGGGCGGGACCTATTTTTCTGACTTCGGCCCACCTCTCCGACCGAAGCGCTCGCACCGCCTCCAGACAGCCTCTCTGACCGAAAGGCCTGGCTAAAGCACTACTTCCGACTCTGACCCCACGTCTCCAAACGGGGTATGCAAAGACCCTGCTCACTGCTCTTCTCCGACTGGCGCAACCAGGGCCGACTGGGACCAACCGACCGGGGACGCTCGCCTGGAAGGGACCAGGGAACGAGCGGAGAGAAGCAAGGCAAGGCATACAAGTCAAACCACGATACCAGGGACCGTACCCTGTACACCTATAGGAACATACTCTGCAACCACCCTAACACAAACAGTGTTGTAGGCATCGACATTTCCCTCTACAGTATTGTGGGCGCCATTAACTCCCATACGATAAGGCCCCCCACATACCTCTGGGCATCGACGGTGTTATGGGCGCTGGAATTTACCGTACCGAGCAAACATGGTGAAACTCCTCACATGCCTCTAGGCATCAACAATATATGCAAGTACCGACATCTGCCATACCCAAAATAAGATGACGTAACCTTCCACATGCATCTGACATCTAATAGTGTTGTGGGCGCCTACCATCATCCTGTACCTGCCATGGGGCAACAAGGTTTAGAAGCATTCGTACTCTCCCCCTCTCACTTGTAAGGCCATCCCCTTCATCTATAAAAGGGGATGCGCTCTCTCCCAGAAAAGGAGGTCAATCTAGGTTGATTCAAGTGATTCTAGATTCATTAGATCGATCAAGTTCACTAGCTCACAACCATAGAACTGCCAGGTTCGGACCACAGGCACACGCTTGGACACTTAGCTCGTAGCAAAGCTCCTGTCGCTCTCGACCCTTCCGACTAGAGCCGACCAGACCTCTTGTACACCATATCTTTCTCCTTCTTGTTTGTAACCCCACTACAAACTTTGAGCACCTAGGCTCAGGAATAAAGTCACCGACCGACTCAAACTGGACGTAGGGCACGTTGCCCGAACCAGTATAAACCCTGTGTCATTGAGTGCTAGGCCACCTCCGATCACAACGTATGGTAAAACTACAAATATTTACTAGTTGGTCACTTTCTGCACCGACAGTTGGCGCCGTCCGTGGGGAAGACGTTGTACGTTCAACACGTTTTGGTCATCGGATGGCCCACTTTTCCACCACCGTCACTATGGTGGGCTCTGGCGATACAATTCGCTTCGGCTCACTAGAGTTTCCCATGCTCCCACCTGTTGGGACATGGGTTCCACCCATCTTCGAGTCATCCTAGGCCTTCCTCCTCGGAAGACTGGACTTCATTACAGACCGGCTCGGCATACTACACCTCTGCGAGGAGGCACTCATTTCGGCACCCGTCGGAGGGGCACCCGTCGGAGGGGCACCCTCCATCGACTCTGGGACGCACGAATTCAACGGTGCGGCACCGGTGCTTCATTCCGAGCAAACTCTTTGCTCAAACCCCATCAAACACCTCTACAAGGACTACTAGCTCCTCAAGTGCCTTCTGCGGCAGGCCGACGGGCCAAAGGAAGAAAAAGGCAAAGAAGCAGCGATCGAGAAAGGGGGCGTAGCGAGCAAGGAACCTGATGACTGAAGGTTGAAATGATCTGACCGGACGCCTACCAACTAAAGGACAACAACGACGACACTCTGACCGAACGCTTGGAACAGCTATGTCATTTTTCCTCCCCTAAATTTCAGTCTTACCATTGTTTACTTAGCGTTTGCTCCTATGAGAGCACCCTAACCCGAAAACTTTTCGGCTCGGGTCGCTCGGGGGCTCCACTATAACAGAACCGACCAAATCATAAGAACATAAGTACAAAAACAATCACCGAAGCGATCAAATTCCTGTACTTAAGCTCCCATAATCCCGGTAGTCCAGAAATCACGAAGGATTTCAACCAACTCTCGACATACAAACCAAGATCGTAGTGATTCAACACAACACATCATCCGTTACAACATTTCATAAGTAGCATTCGGATTACATCCATCAGAGTTCAAATAAAATATTACAAACCAAGTTTAAATGCGCGGAAGCAACATAGTTTAGTACATAACTTCATAGTTTCAAATACATTGCCAGATCAGAGTCATGTCCCACAAAAGCATTATCAGGTACGAGAACTAGTAGAGACCGCGCCAATGGTCTAGTCTTCATCCCGGTGGGAGAAAGGCGACTTGCAACAACCAAAGAAGAACTGGTCATCTCTGCAATGTGGGAGATAAACCACGAGTACGAGAAGGTACTCAGCTAGACTTACCCATCAAAACCAGAAATAAAAGACACCAAGGATCATGCAAGGCTTTTCAGGTGGGCTAGCTTGACACAGTTGCATAAAAGGCTTATGATTATAGTAACCAATTTAAACTTATTATCAAGCTTATCATTATTTACCTGTCCACTAGATTAGCACCTATACTAGAGCACTCACTTATTAGGAGCAAACAATATTAACCATAGCAGGTATAATAAGGCTGTCATCATCATAACATCATTTCCGAACCATTAAGTTATTAAGTGTATCTACATTGGAGATAAGCCCGTTAAGTTCTCACTAACCGGGAGAGACGGCGACTCGAATCGAATGACAACTCAGCTGATGGGGTATTCCTAACTCTCACCCTGGTATACTTAGCAAGGGTAGCCGTGGGTCACCTTTGGAACAACTCAGGAACCAAATTCGCGGGTTCGATCAACAAAGACACTCTCAAGGATTACCCTTCCGCCAGGGCGATCAGACTTTTAAATCACCCCTTTTGGACTCATGCCTCGGCTCCCTTCCGAGGCGCACTTTATACTTATCGACTCTCGGCCGAGGTGAGCTACTCGGCTTCATGGTCACCATCGGACACGGCCAACTAAGAGAGAGGCATGCGTTCAACATGAATGTGAGAAAGGCTCCAAGAATCAGGTCCTTAAGCGACACACAGACGGAGTCACTTTGCAAACCGGCAAGCCTCCGTCCGGTCTTCATTTCAAATTAAGATCCGGTTCTTTTCCACGATAGCAAATATAGCCAACCGTGCCACATGTATCTTCCTATATCTCGCAGGTGACAGGAAATCACCCGGCTTCTACCGCGTTTAAGCAGGGCTAAGCACTACTCGAGCCTAAGCTACATAGGATTCAGGGTAACAATATCTGGACAAGGATTGGGTAACCAATGCAGCAATGGTTTGCATCCAACACCTAAACTTAATGCAACAATATATATATGTAACAATAATACTGTAACTGCATTTCAGAAATTAGGAGGCTTAATATGCTCCGGGGCTTGCCTTTCACAAAGTTGCAAGGATGGTGGTCCGGGCACTCAACGGCGACCTCGTCCGGCACTTCTCCTGAAGGCTGCTCCTCCTGAATCTCCAGCATCGGCTACTGCTGCTCGCTCGGTTCCTCGAATTCCAGCAGGGTTACTCCTTCCGGTACACCTATTGCATGCCGATGCAAAAGATAAATATCATGGATGCATAAGGAATGACATGATGCTCATGATGAATGAATCACAGTGAGTGTTTACGAAAGCATCACTGGACACTCGTTTACCGATTAAGAATAGCTCTATTCAAATCACTTTAAAATAGGTATCTAACTTAACTTGAAGAACAAGATCAACTTACCTAACTTGCATAACCTAAGATAAAGATGCTCATCTTCAGTTAAAGGCCTAACACCTAGGAACATTACCACAAACTTAGAAATAGTAAAGGCATACATAATTCAACATTTAAAGTTTCATATGCACACAAATAGTCCCTTAATTCAATCACAACCAGAGTTCTACAAATCCAAATGACTTGCAAGAGGACATTCTGGAAAGCTTATGAAATTTTCTACAATTCATTTGTAAACATCAAAGCATGATTCTTAAGTTAACCAAATCAAGTTCCAGTAAACTTAGAATCTGTCCAGAAATGACAGGGTTGCTAACTTAATTATTTAATGATGATGCAAAAGCCTAATTTAACCAAACCAAGTTTACCAACTTGTTACACATACTAGAGGAGCACTAGAAAGTATAATGCCAACTTCTAAATAAATCATTTAATATCCTTTTCTAATTTATTTAGTTAATTAGGTGATTAAAGCAACATATAGTAAAACTGTTCATAAAAATCTACAAAAATTACAGTAGCTATCTCATGCTTCACATAGACTACCATAAAAATTTCAAAGCCATTGGGCAAGTAAAACTTGTTGTATCTAAAATAACAGATGACATGTCTATTTCTAGCATAATTAGGAAACCTTATTAAAAAGTGTCAAGCAACAGATTTCCCATTTTTCCTAGCATCATTCTAGCATAAGAATAGCACTCATCAAATTTTACCTCCACTGGATCTATAGAAAAATTATGAAAATTCACACAAGATCCACCCATTAATAAAAGGAAATTCTATAACTTAAAAACTACACATGCACTAGCTCTGAAATTTTAACCAGAGCTTCTAATAAGCAATAATAGACTACCCACAAAATTTCATAATTTTTGGACTACAGAAACTCAAGATAAAATTCAAACAAGTTTGCATGCATCTAAAAACACATTTCAAAGTCCTATTTAATTCATCAAAAATTTCTAAAACATGTGCTCATATAATATTTTTGTTAAATACTAGACATGACCAGGAACTCAACAAAATTGGAACCATAATATTTGGATCTACCAAACTTGAGTTACATATTTTTGAAATTGTGCACCAAACTGTGAAAAACAGTTAAACAAAACAAAAATAAAAACCTAATCGCTACTGGGCTAGCCCGTAGAATCACGGCGGCCCATGAATACGCGCTGGCGCGGCCCAAGACGCGGCGCAGCCCAGCTTGCTCCCGCCGCGCGCGTTAGCGGCTGACAGGGTGGACCCGCGCGTCAGCGAGAGAAGCAGGGGACGGAGGAAGACGACGGCGGGACTCGCCGTCGGTGGCTTCTCCGGTGAGACCAACGGTGCCTACGGGTTCGCCTCACCCTAGCGGACCTAGGGGAACCCTAAATGGAAGCTATTGGCATGGCTACAGGGGCTGGCGAAGAGCACGGCGGAGCACGGCCACGGCATGTCCGGCTCCGGCGAGGCTACGGCGCTGCTGCCCTAACGGTTGACACTACGAGCTTCGGTGGTGTTCACCGGACCTAGCGCAAGGCAGAGGAGGGGATGGGAGGATCATGGTGGCGGTTGTCCACGTGACGCAACAACGCCGGCGAGGACAGCCATGGCGGCGGTGGAAGAAAACGGACGATTGGCCCTTACCGAGGCTCGATTGACTCGATAGCACGGTGGATAAGGGAGAGGGGATCACGGCGAGGCGACTGACGGACTGGGCAACCCGTTTTTGCGGTGGCGAGCGCGCACGACGGCTACGACGCGTGGTCGGCAATGGCGGACGGCTGCGGTGGCTTGGCGCTGCGCGCGGAGAAGGCGAGAGGGAGAAATGGAGCGGTGAGCGCGTTCAGCAGGCGCTGGCCCTCTTCTAGAGCGCGGACGCGCGACATGGTGACCTTAGCAGCACATGAACGCCACGCGGTGAACGTTGCCTGAGCCAGTCGGCCATGATGGTCACTGACCGATTTCTGAAAACAGCGATTCAGGGTTCATCGACGATGACTGACAGCACGTATTCGACGATCATTAACTCCTAATCCGTGGCGATCTAGACTATGCCATAGTTAACAAAGTTGCTCATCTATACGTGAACTACAACTCTTTCCACTGGAGCTCAAGCTGGTTTGGCTTTGTTAGGGAGATACACGGCTCCAAACATTGGTACACGAAACTGTACTTCACTTTAGGACTTAGAAAAATTTGCTAAGTATGAAATCAGCATGGACATGTGACTTGTGGGCCAGGTTTGAGCATGTTCTAGCCATTTTCATGAGTTGGTCATAAAACAACTTTTGTTCCTTAATAAATTAGCTACAACTTTGGTAAAGAGTGCACAGCCATGCAAGGTCTCTAAGTTGGTCTTTTGAATCAGTCAAACAATGACACTCCAAGGGTCAATTCAAGTCAAACTTGCACTTGAGGGCATTTTGGTCATTTTGATCTACATGAACAATGTCCCAACAAGTAACCTAAGTATAGTTAAGGTGTAATAGACCATGATCAACCACTTTACAAAATTGTTATACCACTTCTAATGATCACATGTGATAAAGAAAGTAAAACAAGCAATTCATTCATATGTTGCAATGCAATGTTTCACATGTTTCAAGACCTTGTTGTCATTTTATAATTGCCACATTACTACCATATTGCCATGTTTCCAAGTATGAGAGGTTCATGTTACATTCACATGTTTCACTACTACCACTCTAATCAATCAAGCATGAAACACACACAATTTAAAATGTTGCATATGTATGTTTCAATGATAATGACATGATGACATAGATAATGCACATGTTTATGAAATGACATGCAATTTAGTGGAAGCCTAAACACCTAGGGTGTTATAGCCCTCCCCTTAGAAAAATCTCGTCCCGAGATTTGGAAAGCGTATTAATCAAGATAGAAAACTCTGGATAGTTTTCCTTTAAATAATCTTCCCGCTCCCAAGTTGCATCCCGTTCACTATGATTACTCCAAACTACCTTGTATAATTTAACCACTGTAATGAAGAGTCACTCTTTGTTGAGTATCCGAACTTGCACGGGCTTTTCCTTATAAGAAAGATCAGATTTCAAGTTGACTTTTCTTGTTGCTATTCTTTCCTCGGGAATACGAAGACACTTCTTCACCGGGACACATGGAATACCGGAATATAGCTCCCATCTCACGGGTAGATCGAGCTTATATGCTACTCTTCCACTTTTCTCGATAATGCGGTAGGGTCCAACATATCGAGGCTCAAGCTTCCTTTTAATTCCAAAACGCTTGACTCTTTCATAGGGGATACCTTCAAATAAACATGATCACCTACTTCAAACTCAATAGGTTTTCTTCTCTTGTCAGCATAGCTCTTTTGTCTAGCCTTGTATGCAGTCATATTCTTCTCAGATAGTTCGGACTTGCTCTTCGACTTTCTTTTACAAAGTCAATACCATAGAATCTTCTTTCCCCGGTTCCACCCAGTTCAAAGGAGTTCTACACTTGTGGCCATAAAGAGCTTCAAAAGGAGCCATTTTGATACTCTCTTGATAACTGTTGTTATAAGAGAATTCAGCGAGAGGTAACCAGTCTTCCCAAGAGCCTTTGCAAGAGATAAGACAAGCTCTAAGCATGTCTTCAAGAATTTGATTAACACGCTTTCACCTATCCTCGATGTTTGCGGATGATAGGCGTAATCATGGATTAGATGAGTGCCAAGATTCTGATGTAAGCACTCCCAAAAGCGAGCCGTGAATTGCGGTCCTCTATCGTAAACAATGGATTTGGGTACACCATGGAGACATACCACTTGTTGAAAATAAATCTCAAAGATAATTGTGCGGGTGATAGGTAGACTTGACCGGAATAAAGTGAGCGGATTTAGTTAGACGATCTCGATAACCCAGATGGAATCACAACCCTTTTGGTAGTGGGTAATCCAACAATAAAATCCATGCTAATTTCTTCCCACTTCCACCCGAGAATAGAGAGTGGCTACGCAACAGTCCGGGCCTTATGTGAATAGCCTTGACTCTGCAATGCTTATCACACCTTGCCACGTAAGTCGTGATTTCTTTCTTCATCTTGGTCCACCAATAATACAGACTTGAGATCTTGATACATTTTACTACTACCAGGATGGATGGACAACTTAGAAGAATGGGCTTCAGCCATAATTTGATTTCTAAGTTCTTTGTCTTTGGGTACCACAAGTCTATCATTAAACCAGAGATTTCCTTTGTCATCGACCCTAAAGTGCTTGGTCTCTTTCTCTTTCATCTTCCGCTTGATGTGAAACACACCCACATCAGTCTTCTGGAGTTCGATAATTCGACTTCTAAAAGAGCAATCCACAGTGATATTGTGGAGTACTACAGGATGAAGGAGGCATGCCAGATGAATGTCTTCACTAACCAAGGAATTGCAATGGGCCTTTCTGCTTAAGGCATCAGCAACCACATTTGCCTTACCAGGATGGTAGTGCACTTGAAGGTTGTAGTCTTTGATTAATTCTAACCATCGTCGTTGACGCATGTTCACCTCGAGTTGAGTAAAGATGTACTTGATGCTTTTATGGTCAGTATAGATGTTGCACACATTACCCAGCAAGTAATGTCTCCAAATCTTCAGGGCATGAACAACTGCGGCTAGCTCTAAGTCATGGGTAGGATAGTTGACTTCATGCTTTCGAAGCTGGCACGAAGCATAAGCAATTACTCAGCCTTCCTGCATAAGAACACACCCCAAACCGGTGCCACATGCATCACAATAGACATCAAAAGGCTTTTCGATGTCCGGTTGTGCCAATACAGGAGCAGAGGTTAGCAAGGTCCGCAAAGTGTGGAAAGCCTCTTCACACTTCGGAGTCCAAACAAACTTCTTATCTTTTTGAAGTAGTCGAGTCATGGGCTTGGCTATCTTAGAGAAATCCAGGATAAAGCGACGATAATAGCCAGCCAATCCCAGAAAACTTTGGACTTCTGTGACCGTAGTAGGTGTCTTCCACTCAAGGACTTCTTGCACCTTAGTAGGGTCAACCGAAATTCCATCACCAGATAACACATGACCTAGAAAAGGTATCTTGTTCAACCAGAACTCGCACTTGCTGAACTTAGCATAAAGCTGGTTGTCACGTAATCGAGTTAAAACAATTCTCAGATGTTCAGCATGCTCTTCTTCATTCTGAGAATATACCAGGATATCATCAATAAACATGACGACAAACTTGTCCAATTATGGCATGAATACAGAATTCATCAGGTACATAAAGTGTGCCGGAGCATTTGTCAACCCAAAGGACATGACAAGGTACTCGAACAAGCCATAACGAGTAGAGAAAGCTGTCTTAGGTATATCTTCAGGATGAATTTTGATCTGATGGTAACCAGACCTCAAATCGATCTTGGAGAATACCTTAGCATTGGAGAGCTGATCAAACAGAATATCGATGCGAGGAAGAGGGTATTTGTTCTTGATGGTAACAGCATTTAGGGGACGATAATCCACACACATGCGTAGAGACTCGTCCTTCTTCACAAAGATAGCCGGACAACCCCAAGGAGAAGAACTAGGCCGAATCAAACCTTTCTTCAATAGCTCATTCAACTGACTCTTCAGTTCAGCCAACTCATTGGGCGGCATTCTATAGGGCCTTCGAGATATAGGAGCCGTACCCGGAATGAGTTCTATCTTGAATTCTACATCATGGTCCAGAGGTAATCCAGGCAAGTCATCAGGGAAGACATCCGAAACTCACGGATAACCGGTAGATCCTCAATGGCTTTGGCTAGGGTAGCATTGGTCATGTGTGAATAGAGATATCACGAGGTAACTGCACTAGAAAACCCTTCTTATCCACGGATCCTCAACATTACCACACGGGTTGACGTGTCGATCAACACTCCATTCCCACTCATCCACTTCATTCCTAGGATTATATCAATTCCTACCCCGGTAGCACTACAAGATCCGTAAGGAACTCTCGATCCCTAATTTCAAGCTTTACATCTTTTACTACTTGGTTAGTCATGATATTATTCCCAAGAAGACTAATACAATAACCACCCTTGACAATTGTAATCACATTCATCTTATGCTTAGATGCAAAAGTAGAACTCAAGGAATGTGAAGCACCCAATCAAAGAGCACAACCTGGGGTGATCATTAACAAGAAACTTACCGATGGTGACCACTTCACCAAAGAGAATTTCCTCCATAGTAGTGTAGTGAATACGCCCACGACGGACGTTTCCTTGAGCATTCTTGGGAGGATGGGGACATCTATTTGCCCAATGACCACCTGGTTATAGTTCCAACACGGCTGTTAGTATTGGTGGGACATTGAGCTGCCTACCTGAGGTATTCTTTGGCAAGGAAATTGTGTACCTTTTGAAAAACCAGTTTTAGCTTGATTCTTCTTCTGAGGTGGGCGGTACCGGACATTAGCATTGGGTGGACGGTACTGGGCCTTGGATACCATTGGTGCCTTAGACTGAGAAGCACCTGCCTCAAAGTTTCTTTTGCGGTTCTTGGAAGCGGCATATATCTTATCATTGTTCTCCTGAGTCAGAGTGTCACTGATAAACTCATTGAAGGTGACACACTTGCAGTTGCCCATTGACTTCATCAGTTTAGGGGAAAGTCCCCTCTTGAAGCTTGCTATTCTCTTAGCATCAGTATCGATGAACTCAGGAGCATACCTCGCTAGGTTGTTGAATGCCTGGAGGTATTCATTAAGACTCTTGTTGCCTTGGGTGAGCTTCATAAACTCAGTATGCTTAATGGCCATGAGACCAGGAGGGATAAAGTGTCCTCGAAAGTCACCTGAAATCGACCCCAAACTATCTCGGCGTTTGCGGGAAGGTGGTCTGTGATGTGTCCACCAGATACTGCAGGGCCTTGGAGCTGGTGTCCTCTGCATATGTGGCCTTCATACCTTCAAATCAAACGGAGCAATCCAAACCTTTGCTCTATCGTGCTCAACCATTCATCGACTTGTAATGGTTCTTACGCCTCCACGAAAGATAGGAGTCTTTGTATCCATGAAGTCCTTAAAGTCTGCTGTCTTTCGTTCGGCTCGGGTCCTCAAGCGGACATGTCGATCCTCATGGTTAGCCATCCGACGATAGCCTCATTAAACATCTGCTGACTTTCCACAACCGCTCGCATTAGCTCAAATGGTGTGGGCGGTGGCGAGGTGGTTGTTTGTCATTTCCCATGCCACGACCGTGACGAAGGTTATGAGCCATCTGCAAAATGTATAGCCAATGAGCAATCGACGATGTGGAAATTTTTGTAGATGAACCGTATAATTATGCCAAACTGAGTCCATTGGAGGGAATGCATTTATATAATCAACAGAGGCACAATCATTCATCACAACCACACAACTCATCAAGCGCGTCAATTGACACATAAATGCGATGAACTTAACCAACAACGAGATCCATAGACCGCAAAGACGAAATTCATCAAAGGCTCACATACGTGGAGCATAATACGTTCGATAGGTTACATCCAAGCCATAGTGGTTCCAAACTTACATCCAAAGATAACTTATGGTTCGATATTACATCCCAACGATTAACTTATTACAAAGCTACTCGTTCATGCATGAGGATCAACAAAAGACTAGCTCTTGCGCATTAGCTAAGTAGTAAGCTAAACTACGCATCGTCCTCAGAGTCAGTGTCGAAGATCTCTCCCCCATCTTCATCACTAGCAGGCTCTAACTCCTCATCTTCCTCCTCATCAGGTGGAATGTCCTTAGGTCCATTGACCTCCAGGTCATCATCACCTTCAGCCATGATGACACCAGAGCCCATCTCATCCTCATCATCAAGTGGCAGGAGAGGGTGAAGTTGATTGTGTAACAGGTGAACCTCCTCATGGAGATTGTCATTGTACTCCTCAGCAACTGCCACTTGCTGCTCTAGCTCTACCTGTCACGCTCTCAACACATTCTCCTCGTGCCAGGCTTCATTCCGTTGGTTCATCACGTGAATCAACATGCGTTCACAGTTGCGGTGAGCAACTGTCAACCTCTGAACCTCAAGGGTCTCTTGGTCCCTTTCCTGCATTACTTGCTCCAAGCGGTGCTGAGCCGCATTCCTCTCAGCAGTCACCCGAGCTAGCTCTGTCCTCAGCCTTTCCTCCTCAGTAGGCTCAGGACGGGGCTCACGAGGAGCTAAATGGTGACGAGGCGCCCTGCCTCCAGCGAACTTGCGAGCAGTGAGCTTTGTGCGCACCATCTGTAGCAAAAGTTACAACGTAAGGGGAGAATCATTTAAGGGATACAAAATTTAATTAGTCGGGACAATCATATTTTAAAGGAGGGAGTAATGCAAGAAATGCCATGTATGCTTGAACATGATGCATGCACGATCCGTACGTCCTCACAATCCTAGAAAAATTTAAAGGCCAAATAAAAATATACGGTGGCATACATGCGTTCTCTCTCGTGATACGGTAGCTAGTCGATCTACAATGATACGTTGTTAGTGTACTGCAGAAAATTTCATTTCAGCCCAGATAATTTCCCAAAATGCATAAAAGCAAGCGAAGAAACTAAATACTTTCATACATACATCCCCGATGCATATACTCTAGTATCACAGCTACCCGTCAGAGATACCCACATTTAAGTACTCTCATAGATACATGATCGAACACGTAAGTATGGGAGCAACCACAACTACTCTCCCCTAGACCGACAGTTTGACGGTCATGCTCTCACAACTCCCACTTACCAGAGGCGTGAGAGGTATTTGATCCAAACATTACCACCCAAGCGGATGGCATCCATACAATAGCACGCCAGTATGGACGATGAAAATGAAAACAAGCAAGAACCCCCAAGTTAGTACTTAATAAGCCACCTAAGAGTCCTTATTTGGGCATAAGGGATATGACCACCGGCAATACTTATTATTTAATTTAGGATTTTCACAAATACTTTTGTTTTAAATACACAAATGACATGTTTAGTGTCGAATCTTGCTCGATGCCACCGTATGTAGAAACCGACCAAATCATAAGAACGTAAGTACAAAAACAATCACCGGCGATCAAATTCCTATACTTAAGCTCCCATAATCCCGGTAGAGTCCGGAAATCACGAAGGATTTCAACCAACTCTCGACATACAAAACCAAGATCGTAGTGATTCAACACAACACATCATCCGTTACAACATTTCATAAGTAGCATTCAGATTACATCCATCGAGTTCAAATAAAATATTACAAACCAAGTTTAAATGCGCGGAAGCAACATAGTTTAGTACATAACTTCATAGTTTCAAATACATTGCCGGATCGAGTCATGTCCCACAAAAGCATTATCGGTCACGAGAACTAGTAGAGACCGCCCAACGGTCTAGTCTTCATCCCCAAATGGGAGAAAGCGGTACTTGCAACAACCAAAGAAGAACTGGTCATCCTGCAATGGTGGGAGATAAACCACGAGTATGAGAAGGTACTCACTAGACTTACCCGTCAAAACCGAAAATAAAAGACACCAAGGATCATGCAAGGCTTTTCGTGTGGGCTAGCTTGACACGGTTGCATAAAAGGCTTATGATTATAGTAACCAATTTAAACTTATTATCAAGCTTATCATTATTTACACATCCACTAGATTAGCACCTATACTAGAGCACTCACTTATTAGGAGCAAACAATATTAACCATAGCAGTATAATAAGGCTGTCATCATCATAACATCATTTCCGAACCATTAAGTTATTAAGTGTATCTACATTGGAGATAAGCCCGTTAAGTTCTCACTAACCGGGAGAGACGGCGACTCGAATCGAATGACAACTCAGCTGATGGGGTATTCCTAACTCTCACCCTGGTATACTTAGCAAGGGTAGCCGTGGGTCACCTTTGGAACAACTCAGAACCAAATTGTGGGTTCGATCAACAAAGACTCTCAAGGATTACCCTTCCGCCAGACGATCAGGGACTTTTAAATCACCTGCCCTTGGACTCATGCCTACGGCTCCTTCCGAGGCGCACTTTATACTTATCGACTCTCGGCCGAGGTGAGCTACTCGGCCCATGCGGTCACCATCGGACACGGCCAACTAAGAGAGGCATGCGTTCAACATGAATGGAAAGGCTCCAGAATCAGTCCTTAAGCGACACATTTTGAGTCACTTTAAACCGGCAAGCCTCCGTCCGGTCTTCATTTCAAATTAAGACCGTTCTTTTCCACGATAGCAAATATAGCCAACCGTGCCACATGTATCTTCCTATATCTCGCGGTGACAGAAATCACCCGGCTTCTACCGCGTTTAAGCGGGGGCTAAGCACTACTCGAGCCTGAGCTACATAGGATTCAGGGTAACAATATCTGGACAAGGATTGGGTAACCAATGCAGCAATGGTTTGCATCCAACACCTAAACTTAATGCAACAATATATATATGTAACAATAATACTGTAACTGCATTTCAGAAATTAGGAGGCTTAATATGCTCCGGGGCTTGCCTTTCACAAAGTTGCAAGGATGGTGGTCCGGGCACTCAACGGCGACCTCGTCCGGCACTTCTCCTGAAGGCTGCTCCTCCTGAATCTCCGGCATCGGCTCTGCGCTGCTCGCTCGGTTCCTCGAATTCCAGCAGGGTTACTCCTTCCGGTACACCTATTGCATGCCGATGCAAAAGATAAATATCATGGATGCATAAGGAATGACATGATGCTCATGATGAATGAATCACAGTGAGTGTTTACGAAAGCATCACTGGACACTCGTTTACCGATTAAGAATAGCTCTATTCAAATCACTTTAAAATAGGTATCTAACTTAACTTGAAGAACAAGATCAACTTACCTAACTTGCATAACCTAAGATAAAGATGCTCATCTTCAGTTAAAGGCCTAACACCTAGGAACATTACCACAAACTTAGAAATAGTAAAGGCATACATAATTCAACATTTAAAGTTTCATATGCACACAAATAGTCCCTTAATTCAATCACAACCAGAGTTCTACAAATCCAAATGACTTGCAAGAGGACATTCTGGAAAGCTTATGAAATTTTCTACAATTCATTTGTAAACATCAAAGCATGATTCTTAAGTTAACCAAATCAAGTTCCAGTAAACTTAGAATCTGTCCAGAAATGACAGGTTGCTAACTTAATTATTTAATGATGATGCAAAAGCCTAATTTAACCAAACCAAGTTTACCAACTTGTTACACATACTAGAGGAGCACTAGAAAGTATAATGCCAACTTCTAAATAAATCATTTAATATCCTTTTCTAATTTATTTAGTTAATTAGGTGATTAAAGCAACATATAGTAAAACTGTTCATAAAAATCTACAAAATTACAGTAGCTATCTCATGCTTCACATAGACTACCATAAAATTTCAAAGCCATTGGGCAAGTAAAACTTGTTGTATCTAAAATAACAGATGACATGTCTATTTCTAGCATAATTAGGAAACCTTATTAAAAAGTGTCAAGCAACAGATTTCCCATTTTTCCTAGCATCATTCTAGCATAAGAATAGCACTCATCAAATTTTACCTCCACTGGATCTATAGAAAAATTATGAAAATTCACACAAGATCCACCCATTAATAAAAGGAAATTCTATAACTTAAAAACTACACATGCACTAGCTCTGAAATTTTAACCAGAGCTTCTAATAAGCAATAATAGACTACCCACAAAATTTCATAATTTTTGGACTACAGAAACTCAAGATAAAATTCAAACAAGTTTGCATGCATCTAAAAACACATTTCAAAGTCCTATTTAATTCATCAAAAATTTCTAAAACATGTGCTCATATAATATTTTTGTTAAATACTAGACATGACCAGGAACTCAACAAAATTGGAACCATAATATTTGGATCTACCAAACTTGAGTTACATATTTTTGAAATTGTGCACCAAACTGTGAAAAACAGTTAAACAAAACAAAATGAAAACCTAATCAACTCATCGGGCTAGCCCAGAGAATCACGGGCGCCCATGAATACATGCAAAGGCGCTGCCCAAAGACGCCAAGCGCAGCCCAGCTTGCTCCCCGCCACACACAAGAAGCGTACCGACAGGTGGGACCCACAGGTCGGCCGAGAGAGAAGCGAGGGACGAGGAAGACGACGGCGGGACTCGCCCGTCGGTGGCTTCTCCGGTGAGACCAACGGTGCCTACGGGTTCGCCTCACCCTAGCGGACCTAGGGGAACCCTAAATGGAAGCTATTGGCACGGCTACAGGGGCTGGCGAAGAGCACGGCGGAGCACGGCCACGGCATGTCCGGCTCCGGCGAGGCTACGGGCGCCTTCTTTGCCTCTAACGGTTGACACTACGAGCTTCGGTGGTGTTCACCGGACCTAGCGCAAGGCAGAGGAGGGGATGGGAGGATCATGGTGGCGGTTGTCCACGTGACGCAACAATGACGGTGAGGACAGCCATGGCGGCGGCAGAAGAAAACGGACGATTGGCCCTTACCGAGGCTCGATTGACTCGATAGCACGGTGGATAAGGGAGAGGGGATCACGGCGAGGCGATCGACGAATTTGGGCAACCCGTTTTCTGGTGGCGAAGCGCCACGACGGCAGCTGCGATGCGTGGTCGGCAATGGCGGACGGGCTGCGGTGGCTTGCGCGCGCGAGAAGGCGAGAGGGAGAAATGGTGCGGTGAGCGCGTTCAGCAGGCGCTGGCCCTCTTCTAGAGCGCGGACGCGCGACATGGTGACCTTAGCAGCACATGAACGCCACGCGGTGAACGTTGCCTGAGCCAGTCGGCCATGATGGTCACTGACCGATTTCTGAAAACAACGATTTAGGGTTCATCGACGATGACTGACATCACGTATTCGACGATCATTAACTCCTAATCCGTGGCGATCTAGACTATGCCATAGTTAACAAAGTTGCTCATCTATACGTGAACTACAACTCTTTCCACTGGAGCTCAAGCTGGTTTGGCTTTGTTAGGGAGATACACGGCTCCAAACATTGGTACACGAAACTGTACTTCACTTTAGGACTTAGAAAAATTTGCTAAGTATGAAATCAGCATGGATATGTGACTTGTGGGCCAGGTTTGAGCATGTTCTAGCCATTTTCATGAGTTGGTCATAAAACAACTTTTGTTCCTTAATAAATTAGCTACAACTTTGGTAAAGAGTGCACAGCCATGCAAGGTCTCTAAGTTGGTCTTTTGAATCAGTCAAACAATGACACTCCAAGGGTCAATTCAAGTCAAACTTGCACTTGAGGGCATTTTGGTCATTTTGATCTACATGAACAATGTCCCAACAAGTAACCTAAGTATAGTTAAGGTGTAATAGACCATGATCAACCACTTTACAAAATTGTTATACCACTTCTAATGATCACATGTGATAAAGAAAGTAAAACAAGCAATTCATTCATATGTTGCAATGCAATGTTTCACATGTTTCAAGACCTTGTTGTCATTTTATAATTGCCACATTACTACCATATTGCCATGTTTCCAAGTATGAGAGGTTCATGTTACATTCACATGTTTCACTACTACCACTCTAATCAATCAAGCATGAAACACACACAATTTAAAATGTTGCATATGTATGTTTCAATGATAATGACATGATGACATAGATAATGCACATGTTTATGAAATGACATGCAATTTAGTGGAAGCCTAAACACCTAGGGTGTTACATCCACGAGCATGCACTACTACCTCTCTATTTTGTTTACTATCATATGGTGAAATTCCTTCCTACCCGATCAAAAAGGTAGTTCGTTCCTTTAATTTGCCTTACATAGCTTTGCTTTAAAACATTCCGACCGATCACACCCTGCCTTCACCTACGATTACGAGCAGCTGAGCCCCGTGGGCCACGCCCTAGGCTCCCAAGGTTGTAGCCTACGGGACAAAAGGGCAGGTACGAGAATAAAGAATAAAAAACAAAATTATGCTAAGGGAAAACTAAGGAACAAGCCTCCCCGATCGGAGTGACTCCATCACAGAAAACGAAACCGACTGTAGTCATTAAGTACACAGGAACATTTACACGGGGGCTCCCCCATGAACTTAAACTTTTTACATTTACTAAACTACTCACACTTTACAAGCTATTGGGCCAGATCGGAGGCATCTACTGTCGGTGCGGCCGACGAAGGCACGGGCGGCTCACTCCTGGGCGGGACAACGTTCGGCTCGGTCGAAGCCGAGGCGATGTCCACCTCCGACCCAGGCTCTGTACCATCCACAGGCTGGGCAACGTACTCCTAACACATGCTTCTGGCCATATCTTCATGGCGGACATCCATCACCCACTAAGTAGAGACTTGCTCGCCACCGACCTTGCGTGCGGCAGCAAGTTCTCCCCGATCAATTGGATATCCTCCGTGCTCAAGCCGTCAGCGTACCCACTGCAGATAGTGGCAAAGTCTGGGTTCGGATGGTGCGTCGCCACCGAAGTTAACACCCCCAACGCCCCGTAGAACAGTCCACTCGTGATAAGGTCCCAGACCGCATCTGGGACCTCCGCCAGCTGGACAGCGAGCGTGCTAGTGCTTGGCGCCGACCCGAAGACCTCCGAGACGACAAGCTGGGCAATATTGTGGATCTGGTCAAGTTCCCCCTCAAGAGCACGTTGCTCTTCATGGGACTTGGCTAGCTCCTCTGCTTCCCGGCTAAAAGTCGCCTTGACCATCTCTAGGTCCCGCTCCAGCGACTTCACCATTCCACCCAGCTCTGAAAGAGGAGCGACAAGCTCAGAAACAGGCTGAGGGAACCAACACGACGAAACACAGAAAAGGTACGTACCAACATGGAAGTTCTCAAGGGTGGAGATTTCCCCTGCCTACCGAGCCACCTGCTCACGCAGCCGAGCGCTCGCCTCCTCCGTCCCCATTACCCGGCCCCGAAGCGTGAGCACCTCTTGGTCCGCCTCTGACCAGGCCTTTCACTCCAACTCCAGGGCCTTCCACACCAACTCTCGGGCGCTCCGCTCTAACTCAAGGGCCACCAAGGACTCTTGGAGCGCCGCCTCGGTGTCCGCTAGGGATGTCCGCAACCCTGCCTTGGTCTCCGCCTGGCGGGCCTTCGCGCCTCGAGCCCTTGCTCGGTGGTGGTCACCCGCTCTGCTGCATGCTACCCCTCCGCCCGTGCTGCGGTTGCCTCGGCCGCTCGGTCCAAGGACTCGTGGTGAGCAGACTCAAGCTCAGCCACCTGGGCATGCTCCATCCGGAGGAAGCGAGACTTACGGGATGACATCTCCTTTAGACCCTACGAAAAACAAGCATGCTGAGGCAACCAACAAGAGATTCAGAGGTCAAGGACAAATACGGGAAACTCACCTCCGCGACGAGCTGCATGTCAACCTCGACTAACTGCTGGGCGGACTTAACCCGCTCCTAGGCGTCCCCGAGCCTCACGGACAAGTTGGCGAGTTCGGACACCATGGTGAGTCCGAACTGCACCTTCGCCGGGTCCCAGAGCTGACACTCCTAGGAATCCTGAAGGACGAATTGCACCTTCGCCGGGTCCTCAGGGCAGGGCCACTCTAGGTCACCCTCCGGTAGCCCGCCGGAGGGCCCAACCTCCGACTAAACCACCACCAGCTCCCGCGACGACACTGGTAACTCCACCATGTCATCATCCTCGTCGTCCAACGAGATATCCACCACCTTGGTCGTGCGGGCTGCCACCGAGAGTTCCGACTCCATCCTGGCCATGTCTCCCCTCGGCACCTTCAGCTCCGGCCACGAGGGTGAGCCGTGCAGCCCTCCACCCAGTGAGGCAGGGAACTCGGTCTCCCTCTCCTCTTCCACCATAGCCGGTGGAGGAGGGGCCACGAGAATTACCTCTGACGCGACCTCCGCCGCAAGACTGGGATCGCCACCAATGCCGACGCCACTACTGCCACCGTACCAGCAACCGACCTAGGGGGCACTACCCCCGGAAGGGAAGGCTTCACCACCGCCACCCTATTCCCCCCACCGCTCGCCACAACACGCTGCAAGGTGGGCCTCCAAGTCTCCTGCATGGGAGTTAGTGCGATGCTCAAACCCGTCATCGCCCGGCCACTGACAAAAAGCGCAGGTAAGTCACACCCCAAAAAGACTCAACAGCAAAAAATTGAAAAGAAACAAAGAAAAACATACCAGGAGGTAAGCGGCATGACTCTGAAGGCAAGACCCGACATCGATGGGCCTGTAGGGCGAGCACCGCTCCCAGGCTGTGACCTGCGCCCCCTCACTTTAGCCTAGGGCGGAGTCGTCCCAACCGGCTCCTGCTCGGCCTGCGGGTCACCGTGACCCTCGGCTCAGGACTCCCCGACCGAAGCAGCAGGCAGGGGATCCTCCGGCTATGAGTTGCGCGATGCACTGGTGCTAGTCCGCTCCTCGAACCGCCCGGCTTGCTCGACCTTGTCCGCGCCAGGCAGGGCATCCTCTGGCTACGAGTCGCGCACTGGCACCGCTCTCAGCGACGCACTAGTGCCAGTTTGCTCCTCGGACCGCCCGGCCTACTCAGCCGCGTCTACAGCAGGCGGGGACAAGACCGGCGACGCCATCGAGGGGTGCGGTGACCGCGTCCGCTTTGCCTCCCGTTCACCGACGGCGTCCACACTCGCCGCACCCTTCCTCGGCGTGGGAACCACCTCGCGCCTCTCCGCCTCCTGCTCATCACCAGCGGACATCGCCGTAGGGTCATGATGCACTGCCGAGGTCACAACGACCTCCCGGCTCTCCTCCTCCTCAGAGAAAACCATGTCATCCACCTCCGTGGGATCCTCCGACTCGAGTTCTGACTCGACGTCGCTCTTTCTTTCCCCGGCCTTCATGCGCCGGGCGATCTCCTTCTCCTTCTTATACTTCCACTGGGCCACCTTGGCTTTCTTCTTCTTCTTGGCATCCGCCACCTCCTTCTGGGTGGCCTACCGAGCCACGCCCTCTGGCCCCTTTGGAAGGTGCGGCCGGGACTTGTAAGCATCAAGCCCCTATGCATAGGCAACTCAAAATAAAAAATGCAGGAAAGCTAAAGGGAAAGGAACACAGAGTAAGAAAGGAAGCACACCATTCTGGACACCACCAAGGCATTAAGAGGCATGGGCTTTCCCTCGACCTTCTCTTTCGGCTTCGCTGCAGCACCTGGCCGAGGCGACTCCAGACCTCGTCGTCCGGCAGCTCCTCCAGCGACACGCGATTAGGGTCCGACGTGCCGCTAGACCTCCACATCGGCCGTGCCCTCTCCGCCAACGGAGCAACTCGACGGTGGTAGAGGGTGTGGAACACCCGCACCCCATCGAGGCCACGCTGCATGAGCTTCCACAGCTCCTCCTCGATGATCTCCACCTTTTTCTTCTCCTTACGGGCACAACCCCATGACCAACTATCCTCCTTCTCCGTCCTCTCATCGGTGAACGTTGGGAACGGCGCCTCTGTTGGATTCCTGATATAAAACCACTCCCCATGCCACCCTCGGTTGGAGTCACAGGGGATGTACGCGGATACGAGCCCCCCGCGCTCGGTTTCCTCTGCAGGGCAAAACCCCCCACCGGCGTGACCTCGGACGGATTCCCCGCCGTCAAAGCTATAACACCCTAAAAATTGACTCTTTTGAAATAGAGCTAAAATGATTTATTTATGAATTTTGTGCACATGAAATATAGAAAAATAAAAATTTTCATTAAATTAAAATACATCATAAGGTAGCAACATGTTTGAGCATACATGCCATTGCATTTGATTTTATTGGTTGAGTGGTTTTGATTTAAAAGTCAAAATGGTTAAAATGCTTTTGAAATGAAATTGAAAATGACTTTGAAATAAAAGAAAAGAAAGAAAAGAAAATTAGAAAATAAAAGTGTTTTTAAAGTTGTAAAATTTATCTTGGAAAGCCTAACAAAATTATCCATTTTTTATAGGGAAATATATTTGAAAACATACTTGAATTTGATTGGAATTTGTCTTAGATTTGAAAACTAGAATTAGAAAAAGAATTTGAATTTGAAAAACTTCTATTCTTCATTTTCCAGCCCAGCCAAGGAACCGGCCCTTTTCCTCCCTCATCTTCCCAGCCTCGGCCCACTGCTGGCGGCTCGCCTCCCTTCCCATCTTTCCCGCTTTCCCGGTTTTGGGCCACTCAGCACCCATTTCAAAGGTCGCCTCAAGGCCTTTCTTCTTCTTCCTTCTCCACAAGACCACCACACCAGATCGGCCCACCTACATGCAGCCCAAATCAGCCAGCAAGCGTACTTTTGGCCTTCGCACACACGCGCTTCTTCCCCTCTCCCTCATCAAGGCCCCTGCCCCCGCCGTCGAGACGCCCACATGCGCCCGCAAGCCCCTTCTCCCTCGCTGCAAGCCGGGACCCGCCCGTCAGCGTCCGCGTCCCATTCCTTCTTCCCTGCGCTCCTTCCTTTCTCTCCCCCGCCGATGGCGCGCCACGGATGGCAAGTCGTGGTCCACCACGCCACATGGAAAGCGCCCGTATGGAAGGCAATCAATCAACGCGCCCCGCTCCCCTTCCTTGTACGCCGCAACCGCCCGCCTATAAAGCCGAGCTGAACCCCCTCTCCTTCTCCCTTTTCCCGGTCGCGCTCGAAGCTTGCCATCTTTGCCGCCGTGTGACTCGGTACCCCGCCGCTTCCTCGCCTCGATAGTGCCCCCCAACATGTTCGGCTACCAGAGATCATCCCATGAGGTTTGGTTTTGCTCGGGGAGGTCTGAACGCCTCTCGACGATCGCCGAGAGCACCGGGCCACCACGCCATGGCGCCATCACCGGGGCACGGCCGCCCAAGGTCACCGCACTCACTGCGCACCGTTAGATCTGGCGTGGACGGCCTAGATTAGAATACCGGTTGGATTTAGTTTTCGGTCCACCACGGACCGTGGACCCGGTCCACCCCGCCGCGTCAGCACACACCCACGCCACGTGGTAGCACTGACGCCAACCGAAGCGCGCCACGTATTCGCCTGGTTAGCACCGGGTCAACCCGCAGTCAAGCCATGCGCATCTTACAGAAAAGCCCCCGTGTTTTGAAGTAATCAACCCGCAATCCGTAGTAGTTCAAATGAATTACAAATCAGCCCTGTTTTTATTCGTTTAGGACCCTGTAGTTTTCAGAATTAGTGCGCGCAGTCCAAAATACGTTTCAATTCAGATTTTTAATTGTTTTAATTCAAAAATGAGTTCAAATATTTACAAAAATGCCATTGAACCTTATTTCATGCGTAACTTTTGCGTTTTAAGTCCGATTTGACCCGAATTGTGTTAGGATCATATTTACGTTTTCTACATGTTTATACAACTGTTAGGCATGTTTTCAACACTTGAAATTCATGGGTAGATTTAATTTATTTAACTATATGAAAACTTGTTTAAATCATAACTTATTCATTTTAACTCCAAAATAGTCCATTCAAGTTACGTTTGTTTCATAACGACGAGATCTACGCATTAGTAATAATGTTTACTATACTACTATTTCATAAAAATCATGGTTTAAATCATATCTTGATTAATGATTATGCAAGTGGGTTTTATATATAAAATATGATTTGTTTTACTTTTGTTTTATAATTTAAATCTAAAATTGACTTAATTCAATCTATATTGTTTATAAAATATCTTTTGCATATGAATTCATATGGTTAATATAAACGAAGCACATAGTTTTCTTTTCCATGTATTAAGCAAATCTCTCGGTAGTTGTAACTTTTCGACCGTAGCTTCGATTAGTGTGTTTTCTCGCGACTGTGTGTTCGTAGCGATGCGTAGAATCATATTTCAATCTCTTTTACTTATTTTCCTATGATTGGTGTACTGTTCTGATATAGATGCAATTGTATGCTATGCATGTATGTGTATGGATGTTTGTGTGGTGTTCTACGATTACGTCCAGCCGGTGAGATACACGTGGTGATCCAGAAGAAGAAGAAGAAGAAGGACATTGAAGATTAAAGCTTACCGAAGGATCGGTGTGTAAGGCAAGTATAGCATGGGACCATCCTTGTTACCTATTCACATTTAAACACTTAATTCATATTGCATGTGTCTACCTTGTTGCCAAATAGGATATCCTAGATATTTGATAACTTGTACCTTGATACCTTTGGGATATTGCATGGGATAGTTTTTGCTAGTGCTTAATCAAAACCATGATCTTGTAACTTGACTAATGGTATATGCAATAAACATTAAAACGTGACTTTTTAGTAACATGGAAACAGGGGGCTGGAGTGTTTATATGCTTCAGATTCCTCTCCCTAAGGACTTATCTGTAAGCGATCATCCGGGACTTACAATACAGCTATGAGGGCCATATGGCTCTGGCTTTAGCTCAGTATGAGGATCTTTTCTAGCTTGTTAGTGGTTACCTTTAAGGCGTAGGGTATGTTTCCTTTGCTGCTGGGAAGTGTGTACCGTGTTGCGATGCCCACGCGTGCCACTCCTAGAGATGGGCCACATACGCCTAGCGGCCCTAACTTGTTAGACGAATCCTTTGAAAGGCTTCATAGTGAACCCTGCCAACCTTCCTTGGAAGTGGGTCAAGAGATTAGCTACCTCGGATGAAAGGGTAAATCACGACTCACAGTGAACGTGTACAACCTCTGCAGAGTGTAAAACTGTTATAACAGTCGTGCTCATGGACACGAGCGGCCTTGGACCCTTATGGAATAGAGATGATCACTAATGGATAATGATACTAATGATTAATTGTTTATGCTATACATTATTCATGTTTACCTGATCATGTGTTTATGGGAATGATAAATTCTTTGCCACTCACTTGCTTAAAAAGATAACCTATTAAAGCTAATCGCAGTAAACCAGTGTCAGCCTTTTGAGCCTCATGAACCCCATGATA
Source organism: Miscanthus lutarioriparius (assembly GCA_904845875.1). Classification (NCBI taxonomy): domain Eukaryota; kingdom Viridiplantae; phylum Streptophyta; class Magnoliopsida; order Poales; family Poaceae; genus Miscanthus; species Miscanthus lutarioriparius. The sequence continues at coordinate 64,550,098 of CAJGYO010000008.1, read as the reverse complement.
TAATTGTTAAATACGACATGTACTTACGCTTGCTTTATTTTTCTATACTTTGGATAAAAATCCCGGATGGGTACCAGATTGCTGGTTTGGAGGAGTTAGGCTTGTGGTCAACCAGTCAGTCGTCCCTGTGGATTTTGGAGTCTTCGCCTAAGATCGGAGTCGACTTTCCATTGTCTATACTCTGAGGTTATTTTCTTTTTACTAATACGTTATGTAATAAGTATTATCTCTTGATATTACCCTTATTTGTGGCTATATGTGAGATTTGACTTCCTGGCTCACATATAGTGTGTATCTAGTTTTGTCTTTAAAACCAGGTGCTACAAAAGCTCTCCTAGAGAACAGCCGTCGGAAGAAGTCCGCGTGTGGCTCCATCCCGAGGAAGGCCTCACAGACAGTGATGAAGCCAGCGATATGCAGCACCCATGTCGGATTAAGGTGCTGCAGCTCTAGACCCCACTCATTGAGGAGCCCGCAGGAACCAATGCGTGGGGTATCCTAACCCACGCTCATGAAAGGTGAGGAAGGAAACCACCACGTCAGGATGAGGTTGCGGGAACTCCTCCCTCTCGGGAGCCCTCCAGCGCCACCTCCTTCGGCGGCAGAAACCCCTTCACGACAAAGGCCTTCAACACCGACTCCCTCACGGTGGACGACCTATAGTCTAACATTTCACTTCGGGATTGCAAAAGGATTTGTGAGTTTTTCTCTTCTCCCTCACTCTCTCCCTTTTCTTTCCTAGAAACCACCGTGGCTCTCAAGAACGCTCTCGACAAGGAGGAAAAGGAAAGGAGGCGACAGATGAGGAATAGGCAAAGGAACAGGGCAAAAACCCTCTCCCTTCTCCTACTTAAGGAAAGGGCGCAGCAGTTGGAAAGCACGGCGATCGGGAGAAGGCGAAACAACGGGGGCGAAAAACCCTCTCTTTCCCATTTAATGCAGATGAGACGCGCTCTGACCGATGAGACATGCCCTGCCCGATGGAACAGCTCCTAATCAAGACGGGACGTGGCCTAGGCATGGCCCACCACTACAGCACGCTAGCCACTACCACACGTCAGGCACAAGAACCAAAGCGCCACCACACGCAGGTGGCCCTCCGCATCCCCAGGCGGGACCTAGAAAAAAACCCCCAAAACGAGATCTCCGCCAGGAGAGACCGTCGGGATTCTTAAGTCGATCGAACGGCTCAGGAAACACATCGAGAGATAGGTAGGGAGCGAAGGGACGCCCCATGTAGGCCATGCCAACTCCATCACGAACGACGAGCACGGGTCTCGGTCGGACATTTCTGATTGGAGCTCTTCAAACCCCATCACTCGAGTCATCAAGGTAACACTACCGACCCCAGCTATTTCTTTATATAATTCATTCATACATCCATACATGCACTCATTCCATACGCCCATGCCCCTCAGGCGATTTAGGCCCTGAACCACCCGGGGGCTTGGGAACTAAGCATCGCACGTGCAGCGAAATGCATCACAACGCTCCGTGTTGCATCATGAAGCGGCAGTTGCCTCATTCGACATGAGCAACAACAGAGCCAGGGGAGAAAAACATAGATGAGCCCCGTGCGACCCTCGCCCATTCTGGCAGATAGGGTCATCTCAACCTTCTCGTTTGATCCTAAGCCTTTGCCAAGCCCACAAAACCTCAATCTAAGGGGAGGCCATTAGGCCACCTAGGTCGATCTCCAAACGACCCAGGCATCTGCCGGGTTGCAGGTAAAGGAGCAGTGGAATGTAACAAGAGGGCTATGTTGACCCCGTCACGAATGATAGACCCGGATTCCACTCGATCATACCCATTAGCGAACTCACCGAAGCGCGTCACTCGAGCCCGAGCGATCGGGACAAGTGACAAAACTCAGCCCCTCAGGTTATGAGGAACCGAGGATGGGGTAACGCACACAACTAAAACCGACCCCTACTAAAAGCCCAATAGGGCTCGAGGGCTCTGCGACCCCGAACTCACCCCATCCGGCGACGCTTCGACTGCACTCCAAAACAACCTGGGTCTGTGACCCCAAACTCGCCCCATCCGGCTAAGCTTCGACTGCGCTCCAAAAACGCCCGGGTCTACGACACCGAACTCGCCCCATCCGGCTATGCTTTAACTGCACTCCAAAACAACCTGGGTCTGCGACCCCGACCTAGCCCCATCCAGCTACGCTTTGACTGCACTCTCAAAAATGCCTGGGTCTACGACCCCGAACTCGCGCCATCAGGATCCATGACTACGACTCGCCCAATCCCGCGACGCGCACCAACGCCAGGATCAGCAAGCTCCTTCACAATCGATACCTAAACTAACTAAACTAACTACCTCAGCTGCACAGACTGCACCGAGGCGAGGATCCACGACTCCGGCTCGTTCGGTCCCACGGCGCGCATCGACGCCAGAATCCACGAGCTCTGTCTCACATGATCCCTAAAAAACAAACTAACCGCCTCGGCTGCACAACGACGCCTTGGTTAAACAAACTCCGTCTTGACTGAAAAAACGCACACACACGCCCGCTAAACACCCCCTAGACGGTTCTGCCCGAACCGCCCGGGGGCTCGGGGGCTACACCCACGGGTGCGCTCACTCGCACCCACCGACGAAACAAAAACCTCCCCCGCTGGCAACACAGAAACACCCCCAGACGGTTCTACCCGAACCGCCCGGGGGCTCGGGGGCTACACCCGTGGATGCGCTCGTGCGTACCCACCGTCAAGACAAAAATCCCCCAAACGACTCTGCCCGAATGGCCCGGGGGCTCGGGTGCTCCTGTCGGGTTCGTAAACCCGGGGTCCCTCGCGGACCGGCTTCCCCGCAAGGGCTTGGCCCAAGCAGATAGCTAGCAACTCATGGGCCGGCCCAAGTATCTGAACAACAGGCCAGAAGGGTGACCCAATCACCGACCGGAAGGTCTAGCCAAGGAGGGATGGGACCCATTTTAGTGACTCTGGCCCACCTCTCCGACCGAAGCGCTCGCTCTGACTCTAGCCGCCTCCAGACAGCCTCTCCGACCGGAAGGCCTGGCCAAAGCACTACTTTCGACTTTGACCCCACGTCTCCAAACGGGGTATGCAAAGACCATTCTCACTACTCTTCTCCGACTGGCGCAACCAGGGCCGACTAGGACCAACCGACCGGGGATGACCGCTCGGAAGGGACCAGGGAACGAGCGGAGAAAAGCAAGGCAAGGCGCACAAGTCAAACCATGATACCAGGGACCATACCCTATACACCTGCAGGAATAGTACTCTGCAACCGCCCTAATACAAATAGTGTTGTAGGCGCCGACATTTCTCTCTACAGTATTGTGGGCACCATTAACTCCCATACGGTAAGGCCCCCACATACCTCTGGGCATCGACAGTGTTATGGGCGCTGGAATTTACCGTACCGAGCGAACATGATGAAACTCCTCACATGCCTCTAGGCATCAACAGTATATGCAGGTACCGACATCTGCCATACCCAAAACAAGATGACGTAACCTCCCACATGCATCTAACATTCAACAGTGTTGTGGGTGCCTACCATCATCCTGTACCTGCCGGCGTACACCCCATCTTTCTCCTTCTCGTTTGTAACCCCACTGCAAACTTTGAGCACCCGGGCTCAGGAATAAAGTCAACGACCAACTCAAACTGGACGTAGGGTATGTTGCCCGAACCAGTATAAACCCTATGTCATTGAGTGCTAGGCCACCTCCGATCACAACATATGGCAAAACTACAAATATTTACTAGTTGGTCACTTTCTGCACCGACAACTTCTCTACACAACCTATGACCGGTGAAATGAAATGTCCTAGGTTATACCTTTGCCTTGCGCATTCCATTCCAACTCCTCCATTGTTGATGCAACACATGCACCAATCAATCACCAAATGATATGATCCACTTCATATCATCACATGACCGTATTGATTCATCGATCTTGACCTCACTTGCTTTTCACCGTTGCCTCGGTCCATCGGTGCCAAGTCATCACTCAACTTGCCCTTCACACTTGCAACCGGTCCGTCGAGCCAAGTCATGTCTTGATCTTCTCCACCTTGATCACATGACTCAATGTCATGTCTCATGTGCAATGAGCTCCTTCATCACATGTGTGAGCCTTGCAACATATCCAAGCCATCTTCACCATTATGGCATATGTTGCTCACACACATGTACTTATGGACTAATCACCTGTGTATCTCACATAAACACATATTAGTCCAACTAGGTTGTCACTCACTTACCAAAACCAAATAAGGACCTTTCACTCTCCCCCCCACTCACGCAGCCGTCCCAAATGGCCGGGTGGCCCAGTCTGTCCGTAACGGCGCGCCCTCCCCTTTCCTCTCGCTGCCATGCGGGACCCACGCAGTAGGGTCACCGACGGGTGGGGCCCACCCTACAGGGTCGTCTCCCTCCCCACACTACTTGTGCAGCCCGAGCCATAGCACCACGTCGTGTGGTCGCGCTCGCCTAGGCATGCAGCAGCCGCAGCCATGCCCCTTTCTCGCCCGCATTGCACCGTCGCCGCCTTAGCTCGAGGGTCGCGCACGCGTTTGACTACGAGTAGCCGTGCCGCCGCCGCGCCTCGTGCTCGCCTTCGCATGCTGCCACGCCGAGTCACCTCACCGCGCACGTGCTCCTCCCACGCCTGGCCAAGCAGGGCGCCATTGCCGCCCCTCCCGCATCACACGCACGCCCGCGCAGCACCGTTGCCACCCCACCCAGCGAGGCTCGTTCACGCACATGCTGCCCGAGCTCAGTCAGCCGCGCCGCTGTCATCGCCTTAGGTCGAGGGTTACGCACGCGTTTGACTACGAGTAGCCATGCCACCCCGCGCCTCGTGCTCGCCTCCGCATGCTGCCACACCGAGTCACCTCGCGCATGCCACGTGCTCCTCCCATGCCTGGCCAAGCAGGGTGTCGTCGCTGCCCTTGCCGCATCGCATGCATGCCCATGCAGCGCCGTTGCCACCCCACCCGACGAGGCTTGCTCACCCACATGCCGCTCGAGCTCGGTCAGCCGCGCCCCTGCCTTGCTCACTAGCCCACGCTTGTTGGTGGCCGAGCGCCTATAAAAGGCGCCCTCCACTACTCTCACTCCCTTCCTTACACTCACTTGCCCTCTCGCTCACTCAGCTCGCGGCGCACACACCATCGCCGCCATTCCGAGCTTGCCGCCATCAAAATCCCCCCTCCGCCGCATCCTAGCCCCACCAAGCTTGTCGCCGAGCTTCGTCGTGTGGTAAGGATCACGCGCTGTACCCTCTGTTTCCTCCCTCTCCATCTCTACATGCCGCACGGGTACGTCGGAGTTACTCCGGCGAGGCCGATTTGCTCCGCCGCGCACGGCGTTGCCTCCGCCCGCACCTCTTCACCGGCGAGGGCCCTACCAGGTCCGCCGCCTCGCGCACAGTGCGCTCGCGCCCTCGCCTCGCCTCACCGTGCACCACGGCACCACCGCGCCGAGCACACCGGCGCCAGCCATGGCCACCGCCACGCCTTTGCCGCCGCTGGTCAATGGTGGACCCATGGACCACCCCTACGGGCATGGTCCACCGCTGGTTAGTGGACCACGGCCGGCAACCGCCACCGTTTTTGTGGAAAGGTCCTCGTGTTTTATGAAAATTAAACCCACGGTCCAGAATTTAAATGAATTTCTATTTTATTTATTTAAAACCCAAAAATAGTTTAGTTTATTTACAGTTTTACCACTGATTCATAAAATGAGCATAACTTATCTATTTTAACTCTGATTTCCGCGGTTCTCGAACCCACGAGTTCCACTCGACGTGTAGAATAGCTTGGTAGGCTTGTTTATGCTTGATCTATGTAATGGTGTAATGTTTCTAATTAAGTTCTTGATTGCTTTGTATGTACTGTTTGATGCGTATAGACGGGAGCAATTCGTGGGGGAAGGAGAACCCGATCAACAAGGTCCCGAGCAGCCTAACGACGAGGAAGGCAAGTGCAGGCACATTCCTTAAAGCATATTGTTTACCTATTTAACTTTAATTACACTCTACTTTTTATGCATGTGTCTTAATTTGTTAAACCCTAAGGACTCTGACTAGCCTTTTAATCCATCCTTGCACCTGGGGTTTTACATGGGCAAATATAGTTGTGCTTAGCTGCTCCAACCTACAATGACACTTTACACTTACTTTATGATGGAATAATCCTGAGTAATGACTTACTGCAATGGATGGTTAATTAAAAGTTAGCTTTTAGCAACATAGGGGGAATAAGTGCCTGTGGTTTTGGGTACTTATGTCCTCCTCCCTAAGGACCGGTTCGTGGAGCGATCACCTAGGATATATTGTACAACCCCAAGCTATTATGGCTCTAGCTTGACGTATTAGCAGACCTTCTGCTAATAGTGCGGTAGCTTACCGGGTAGGCGCAAAAGGGGTCTTGGTTACTAAGTATGATAGTCCTCGCTCGTGAGGGATGCTGCGAGTGGTTACTTAGGCTCCCTATGGGGATAGCTAACCATGCGCCAGACTGAAACCTAACGGGTTGCTTCCTACTAGTAGAAACTGTGAAAAGTCTCGTAGTGAACCCCGCCCTCACCTTGGAAGTGTTTGTGGGTCTTGCAAGCTCCGGGCAAATAGGAATCACGACTTGGGGTGAAAGTATACAACATGTACACAGTGTAAAACTGATATATCAGACGAGCTCACGGATACGAGCGGCCTGGACCTTCACATGATTAGAAATGGATCCCACATGTTTATAAATGGAGGTTTGGGAAATTTGTTGGGCATTGCTATGTCCTATGATGATGAGGTGGCTACCTCGGTTTTGTTTTCGGCATGGCTATGCCGTATGATTATGGAGATGGCAATCTTTGGAATTGTTTTATAATTAATGATGATATTCTCATTTAATTAAGGGTTGGGATATCTCTCTACTCACTTAGTAAATGCATGTTGTTTTAATAAAACTTTGCCAATGAAAAATGCTAACCCACAGTAAGCCCGAGTCATCTTTATTCTTATTTTAAGCCTTGCATTTCATATTATTTTCCATATGTACTTGTTAAGTACGACAAGTACTCACCCTTGCTATTCCTCAAATAAAATTAAAGGCTGCTCAGACGATGAAGCTTGGGACGGGCATCCGGAGGATATTCCCGAGTGTTAGGCGCGTGTGCTATCGTCGACCATTCCGTGGAGGGCATTGATGTTTCTTTATAATAACACGCTTTGCTTGTAATCAAACTCTGATGATCTTGTAGTAATAATAATATACTCCTTTTTGTATACTGTTTTTATTATCATTGATGATGTCGAGTCATATGTGTGGAAAATGATCCTGGCACACATGTGATGTGCACCCGATTTTGGCTCTACGAAATCGGGTGTGACATGGTGCGGGCCCCACGTGGACGCGCGAAATGGAGTGCATGCACGGACGTTCGGTGCTAGCACTGCCCTTCCTCAAATTACTCTGATTTTGAATCTTTTGGTTCTTTTCTTGTTGACACATATTTTTCCAATCTATAACTCTCCCATCTTTGTTTCCCGCTACCAACAAAATACTTCTTGGTCATAGCTGCTCGGAGCGGCAGTGTTCGATAGCGCTCCACCAATTCTTCCTGAAAGAGGACCGGAGGGAGCGCTATGAAACATTTGGTTAAGAGGGATGGTCGCGTTGACAAAAGTCACATCACAGGCCACGTGTTGGGCTCGTGTTCGTTCGTACATACGCAAATAAGAGATTGAAAGGCTCTCTAGCCTCCGTTGCGCGAGAAACGTACAGTACCACCAAACACACACGCATATGTGTATCCTACTTTTTCTAAAAAATCAAAAAAAAAAGATGCGACACTGGATTTAAACTCAGCGTCCCACCCACTGGATAACCCTGTCCCCGGACGACGAGAGAACCTTTCGCGTAAACGGGTCATGTTGTTCTTGGCATCCAAAGGATCGCACTCTGCTTCGCGCGGCGGCGGCCATACCGAGCCGATCGAGAAGCCCTTGCCGTTAGGAAGTGGACAGGAGAGTCAACGAGAGACGACTGGTTCGCTGGCAGCGACGTGCACATGCGCGACATGCGGAATTGCGGATACGCGTCCTTCTCGGGCCGTTAATACGTGTACCCCTGTCCTGAGAACTCCACGCACAAAACAGTTCCTTATCTTTTTTTTTCACTATGTATAATCTGCGCCTTGACATGTGCCAGTTCCCTAATCGGCCGGATTTGCAGAGCTGTACCTGTACCGTCACTGGCGGTTCCTTGCCGCTTTTGGCCTGCCTCCTCCTTTCCTCCTGTTGTCGTGTTGCGCTGGCGTCCGGCCGAGAGAGCCCGAGATGTGGGGCAAGGGCAAGGCAGGAGAACCATATCGCTCCGCCAACCTGAAACAAGAGCTAGCCAAACCAGTTCTTGCTACGAATTTATTCCACCAGAAAGGCGATGATATTGTATCATAAATGGAGTACGTGTTACTTTCACCGATTTAAATTATAAATCGTTTTTATTTTTTACATCTATTTTACTATAGATCTAATAGATATAATAATATATTTAGATACATAGCAAAATAGATAAATAAAAAAGTTAAAACAACTTATAATTTGAAACGGAAAGAGTATGTGAAAGACCTCAGAGAGCTATAGATTTTCTAAATTTATGTAATTTTTAACTACTTTAAATTTATATGATAATTCCACGTATTTATTATTAGATGTTTGTTTGTAAATATGTACTATCGTGAATTCGCGGCAGGTTATCGGGGCATCGTGTGAATGCTGACAATTTTTTCCGGCCTGCCTGCCAGCTGCCGCGTCTCGGTCTCCTTCCATTCGCGGCATCAGCGCCCATTCCTGCACTAAACAGCAGCACTAGTATATCAGCTCATATCCCACTTTTGGCTGTTGGCGTCGCGCTCGCTTGCTCGCTCTTCCACTCGCTGCCCGTGGCCGTGCGTGACAATGCCCACGCGTCTCCCTCTCGCTCTCCTCCTCCTCCTCCTCCTCCTCCTGGCCGTCGCCGGCGCCGCGCATGGCGGCCGCGGCATCTCTTCCTCCTCCTCCTCCTCCGGCGGCGGCCTCCTCCTCCTCCCCGCCGGCAGCAGTGAGGGCGCCGGCGGTGCCGGCGCGACGACGGTCCTCCGGCTCCCGTCGGCGAGGGAGGAGGAGGATCCACCGCCGGAAGCCGCCTGCGAGATGACGTACGGCTTCCTGCCCTGCACCGACACCGCGCCCGGCAACCTCTTCCTCGTCCTCGCCTACGGCTTCCTCATGTTCAAGGCCGCCACCTACCTCTCCGCCGGCAGCGAGGTGCTGCTCCAGATCCTCGGCCCGGGCATCGTCGGTGGCCTCTTCCTCCCCATCCTCGGCGCGCTACCCGACGCAATGCTCATCCTCGGTGCGTACCGCGTACGTCTCTGCTTTCATTCTAACCGCCGGCGGCAGCGCCGTGGTTCCTTGGCGTCCGCGCCATGAGAATATGAGATCCGCACCGGCACCGCCGCCGTCAACGCTTCACTAGCTAATTACTATTTGCCGCTTCGTAGTTGCCTTGCATGTTACTTGCTCCTCCGTGCCGAAAGAGAAGTCGTTCTCGCTTGCGAGAAGTAATTTTTTTAACTTTAACCAATTATATACAAAATAATATTAATATTTATGATATATAATTAGTATAGTTAGAAAGATCGTTGAATATATTTTTATAATAAATTTATTTGAGGATATAAATGTTGCATGTATTTTCTACAAATCCAGTCAAAGTTCAAAAAGTTTAACGATCTTCTTTCTGGGATGGAGGGAGTACTCCTCTGCTCGTAAACAAAAAGTTCATGTTTGTCGGTTTTGAAAACCCGAAAGGTCGTCAGATATAGGGGTAAAGTAAAACCATGGATCGTTAGGTCGTTCTGTCTCAAGCAGCAATAGGAGATGGTTCCATACTTGCCCCAAATTTAAAATGGGTCTCAATTCCCAGAGCCTAGCAGGTCTCTCCATCCAAGAATAAATATAGCTCCGGAGAACCGAACCCGATTACCATATATGTCCGAAGACCCATTTTGCAGATGTCCTGGCTGCTGAAAGATGGAAGCGATGATATAACCCAAATCTGAATATCCTCTCTCCTAAAAACCAATTTAGAGGTATAACCCAAATCTAAGTATCATCTCTCCTGAAGATCCCATCTGTAGAAAGTGTTCTCTTTTACGTCTTGTTGTTGGAGAAGACAAAAAATAGGTATTAAACCTTTTACCTGTAGCACTATCCAAATATAAAATGGGTCTTATATTCTAAGTAACGGTTATTGAAGACAGTCTTGATTATGCATTGTCAGTGAGCACAAGCTCCGTTAGCGTCCGACAAATGCGTGCATTTATGATAACAACGGGAGCATGCAACACTGTTCACTGTTTAGTACACTTGTTTGAAAGTGCGGTATGGTCATGGCCTGTTTACTAGTATTACACTTGTTTGAAAGTTCAGTATGGTCAAGGTTTGTTTGTACTCACAACATAGTACGCATCTTTTGAGGCGCTATAACATGCAAATTCCTTGTCCAAAAAAAAACATGCAAATTTACTCAACTCTACCAAGCAATCGATCGATTACCATGTTCTTCATCTGATTTGAGTGCTTACAAACACAGTTCATCTGTTTATCCATCACAATTGTACATCCACTTGATATCATTCTACATGATGCAGATCCATGACCTGTTGTTCTTTATGTTTCAGTCTCTGGGCTCTCTGGCACTAAAGAGGTTGCGCAAAGCCAGGTCTTGATTGGAATGGGCCTGCTTTCAGGTTCAACAGTCATGCTTTTGACCCTTCTCTGGGGATCTTGTGTTGTTGTTGGCAAATGTGATTTGTCGGAGAATTCAACCGCAACTGATTCTCAAGATACAAAAGGCTTCAGTCTTTTTGGTATGCTGGATATTCGCTGTGTTCCTCCTCATTTCTGCTCTATTCAATTCGGACATCACTCATATAGATCTATAATTGAGCATCGTTGTTTTAGCTCAGGACAGAAACCATATAGTAATCAGGCAACCGCCGAAGGCAAGGCTACTCAGGGTCTAAGTCTAACCCGGAAACAAGAAATTTAGTTCAGTTTCTACTACTACACTACGACTGCCTGTCTGTCAGCATTTAAGATTTTTTTTTTTTTGCATTATGTCCTTATAATACCTTGTGCATTTTTGCAGGCTCTGGTGTTTCTACTGATGTGCAGACCAGCTACGCTGCAAGAATCATGGCGATATCTGTGCTTCCCTTTATTATTGTTCAGATACCCCAAAGTTTTAAGCTCCATTCCGGTCGTCGTTTGACAGTCCTGCTTGGACTTATTGTTGCAGCTCTACTTGTGCTTGCTTATTGCCTATATCAGGTATTGTGCTGACCTCAGGAAACTTTGAACTCTACATCTTGGCAACTTCTTTAATTCAACATTTTCATATAGAATTAGGGTGACTATTTTTCAAGTGGCTGAAAAACCAGCTCATTTTCACACTATTTCTATGCCCTTGGAACTGCATCAACTGCCTCAAACCATATGATGTTTGGCTTTTGACTAGGATTTTGGCTGATAATTAAGTTGGTTTTAAGAAGCTGAGAAATTGTCAAAATTGATATAATTATTGTTGTATGGAGTTCTATTGGGAAAAGATTGGAAAGTTTTATTCAGCAAGACACTTGATAAATCTAGAAATCGTCAATTTGAACACGGAGAAATGTGGCTCCATACCATCCAAATCCGACTAGGTTTTCTCTAGATCCTTTTTATCAGGAATTCATTTACTGCTGAATTTCTGTGCTTCTGGAGCTCTGTTGCTGACTTTTTGTCAGGAATTCTTTTACTGCTAAATTTCTATGCTATTCTGGACTTCTGTCGCTGTTATTGCATTATGGAGAAATATGCTTTCTGTAGTAGAATCTATGGTGTTTTCCCCCCTTCTCAATAGATATAGATATTCCTTTGTTGAAGTGTCTATTTTTATCTGCATCCAATTTTTCATCACTGTCTGTATCTTTCTCAAACAGATCTTTCAGCCATGGATCCAGAGGAGGAGGTTAGAATATGCAGGACTAAAGCACGTAATGTCTGGACTTCTAAGACATGCTCAGATGCACGTTTTTGGTCGTCTTCTTCATGAAGATGGAACACCGAATATACCTGTGATTGAGAAGTATGCCTTGGCGCCCACCTCATCTTTTACCTGTTTTCACGAGTGAATCTTTCAGAACCGAGATCTAAAAAAAATTGCAGGTTGTTTCATAAGATTGATCTGGACAATGATGGAAAACTTGAACGCGGCGAACTACAAGCTTTCATCATTGGTGTTAAGTTCGAAGATGTTGACTTGGATAGTAACCTGGCTGTAGATCAAGTCATGGCAGACTTCGATAGATCACATAATTTTGTCATTGAAAAGGGGGAGTTTATCGACGGGATCTTGAGGTGGCTACAAGAAGCGAAACGCTCAGTTGTTACCTCCGGTTCCTACTCGAAAAAGTTCATGCAAGATTTTCACACGGTATGTTTTTCAGTTCGCATGTTTATCAAGTATTTTGTTCCTCTTGGGCAATAATTAAGCTGCATCAACGATGTGAATTTTCGCAGAGAACTAGGGATGAGCATAATCTGCTGCTTGGAAAGGACGATAACGATGGTGAGGCTATTGAAAACCCAACCTGGACAAGCTTTAAGGCCATTCTACTTTTGCTCCTGGGAACTGCAATGGCAGCAGCATTTGCAGACCCACTTGTTGACGCCGTGCACAATTTTTCAAACGCTACAAACATCCCTTCGTTTTTCATCTCGTTCATTGCAATGCCCTTGGCTACCAATTCCAGTGAGGCTGTTTCAGCAATCACATTTGCTAGCCGGAAGAAGCAGCGGACCCTGTCACTTACATTCTCTGAGGTATGTATGTCAGCTGAATATATATTCCTTCCCGTTGGAGACCTAAAAAAATTGTATCTTTGTGAATGCCTTTTGTTGCATCTGTCATGATTTTCAGATATACCCATGTGATTGTGAATTGTGATGCCATCCTTTAAATTAACCGCAGGTCTACGGTGGGGTGACCATGAACAACACGCTCTGCCTGGCCGTGTTCTTGGGCCTCGTCTACGTGCGGGGTTTGACGTGGGATTTCTCCTCAGAGGTCCTCGTCATCTTCCTTGTCTGCACCATAATGGGCCTCTTCACCAGCTTCCGGACAAACTTCCCACTCTGGACGTGTTTCGTGGCCTATCTGCTGTATCCGCTGTCCCTCGTCATCGTTTACGTCCTTGACTTTAAGTTCGGCTGGTCATAGACCTGCCTGCCCGTCTGCTGGGGCATAGCCGTAACACATTACACATATGTTGATATAACCTACACGTACACTGTTTAACGTTATACGATGGGCAACACATCAGGTTCTCCATGCGAATTACGTCTTTGTTACGTAGTACTATACTCCGCTCGTGTATGTGCTTTTTGTAAACTTTAAATAGAAACGGATTTGCTAACCATCAACCGGTTGTTTTAGCCGGATTCTGGACCCTTGGATCCGGAATCGACGGGGCATTCCCCACAGAGCCCACCCATGTGGGTCTCTGTCTCGCGCTCCCTCCCTCATCTCCTTCGAGCTCCGACGGGGCATTCCTCGCGGGCTCCTCCAGGTCTGCGCCGGCGGCCTCCAAGGACTCTCTCTCGCGCTCCCTCCCTCGTCTCCTCCGAGCTCCAATAGGGCATTCCTCGCGGGCTCCTCGAGGTCTACGCCGGCGGCCCCCAAGGATGAGCGGCACCGGCAGCGGCGACGGCCCCAAAACTGCGAGAAGCAGCGAGGGCGGTGCAGTGCCGAGATAAAAATGGCTGATTGCTCTGCCCAACGGCCTCGTCTCGTCGTCCGCGGAGAGCACGCATGCGGCTGCTGTCCCTGCCGCGCTGCCCCTGGCTGGTAACGGAAGGCGAGGCGAGACGAGAGGAGAGACAGCAGGCGAGAAAAGATTTTATTTATTTTTTTAATCTGTGAAGAATTTATGAATAATTTGACATATATTTTTTTTATCCACAGTTTATAGAAATAATTTGTAAATTTATATAAAAAATTTGGCATATATTTCTCTCAAATCTGCAATTCATTGTCATATCTTCAAATTACACCACTCTGTCCAACAATTTACACTAAAAAAATATTGTAAATATAGTAATAAAGTAGTGTAAATATAGCTATAAGACAGTGTAAATGTATGGAAAAAATCTATTTGTTGAGAGGAGCTAAAACAATCCGTTATTGGCTAGATAGATTTAATAGAAAAAGTATTCCAATGCTTAAAAACGTACGTGTTCGTGGATAGACTCGTACGCGTTCGTGGATAGACTTGGGGGCTCAATATTGCTCCTCTCGACCTACGTAAGTGTTCGAAGTTCATAGGTGGGTAAACTTTGTCCACGACTAAAAACTCGTGATATAAGAAAATTAGAAGTTCTTGATAAATATAACGATAATGATATGGTGAGGGCGTCCGTCCATCCGGACACACCTCCCTTGGCTTGCGGACCACCCCAGCCTGCTCCCCCTAATGGCCCATCTAAAAAAGGAACGGACCCATTTCTCTTCCTCCTCACCAATCGCTCGTTGCCCAATTCTTGTTGCCGCAGCCGCGATGCCCGCACCGACCACCGAGCCGGCGCTCCCGGCGGCCTTCCTAAGCAACCGTCCCTCTTCTCTCCACGCCGCTCCTCGGCGTCGCATTCTCCGCCTCCCCCGCGTCCGTGCGGCGAGCCCTAAGCGCTCTTCGTCGCCATCTCTGTCTCAGCCCCCACTTTCTCCGCAGTGCCATAGCTCCATCATCCTTCTCCACCGCGACCTAGAGCGCCAGATCCCACTATACAATGCTCCACCCACCTGCCAGGGTTTGCTGATGTATGTTTTAAGTGTATGTTTTAAGCGGATGTTGCAAGTATATGTTTTAAGTGTTTCAGATATTTTAGAGGTATGCTGCAAGTGTTTCATATGGATGTTGCAAAAGTAGATCGAGATGTTGCATATATTGCAATGGCTATACACGTATGTTGCAAGCGTCTGTTCCAAATGTTTCATCTGTTTTTTCAGACGTACGTTGCAAGTGTGCTTATTTGGATGTTGCATATCTTTCACACATATGTTGCAAGTGTTTTATCTAGATGTTACATATGTTTTTGTAATGGCTTTTCAAATGTTTTAGTTGTTTTTGCTAGTGTTTCAGACGCATGTTTCAAGTGTTTCATCTGTCTCCAGAAGTATGTTGTAAATGTTCCATCTGGATATTTCAAAAGTAGATCGAGTGTTGCACATATTGTAATGGCGTCAGTTGCTGGCGGACAACGGCCTGCCACAGGGCTTTGGCTCCTTCCTCATGCGGCGCACCTCGCCCTCTCCTCTCCCTCTGCCCTTCCCTCCCTTCCCTTCCTTCCCTCCATCTCGACGCCGCAGTCGAGCTCAGCAAGCGCGATGACGTGGATGCCCGCGGATGTGGTGGCCCAACGAGTGCGAGGAGGTGGTGGCCTCGGGTGGGCTGATGGCGGGTGCGATGCTCGCGCGATGGCCCCGCAGCAAGCTGAGCTCTGAGTCGTCAACTTGCTATGCACGTGAAACAGAGCAGCTGCGGGCGTCCGGACGTCCGGGCACTAGTCCTGCCCTAAATATAATTATTTAAGATTAAAAATTGCGTATCTATGTTTGCTTTCTATTTTATTTTCTAACACAATATTTGTAGGAACGCTCTATAATATTATCTAGTATCTACCCAATTGTCATAGATATAACCGATTGCTGTGCATGATTACTGTTCATATTTATAGTTTTTTCTCTATATCACAACTTTTTTTCTTCATGTCTTCGTTATTTATTATGTAGCTGATATTTTAGCTTAAGTTAAGTCAGCTGGTGCTACATTCCATATACCTGCAACGAGAGTGGTTAAGTACAGAAGTTGGACAATTTTGCCCTAACAATTAACTTAGGGTCTTCTTTGGAATACGGATTTTTTCTATTTCTATGTTTTCTGTGACAAATGAACTTATTCCTATGAAATTCCTACGTTCTAGATGGACTCTTAGAGTGGGTACATAGTTATTAGGATCAGACCGGTAATTGAACCAGCAATGTCATTAGTTCAACCGTTAAAAATTGGTTGAACCGCTAAGGTCGTTGGTTCATTGCTAAGATGTAAGTCCTAATATGAATATATTGAACGTTATACAATGAGAAATGTTTATGATATTCTTATTTTGTTGCTACATGTGTCTTGTGAACATCCTGGACGTACATATAACAAGTGCTTAGTTTTATTCAAAAAAACTAGGTATAATATCACCTCCTGTACTCCACTGAAAGATAAGATGAGGTAGTTCTTCTTCGACCCTCTGTATGTCTAGACCGGAAAGGTCCGGTGCTCCTTCACCAAAGAGCTTTGGTGCTCCTAGCCTAAACACTCCAATAGCCTATAGGTTCTCTTTTCGTTCGAGCTTCTTTCACTTGATGTCATGAACTTCTTGATTGTCTTGTATGGTCTTCATGTACCCTTGCTCAAGTCCATCGTTGTATCCATAGGACTAAAACCTTATATACTAGCAAACAACATTAGCCCCTATGATAAGATCATGTTGTCACTCAATGACCAAAATCACTAATGTTTCTTGCTAGACACTAGGTTCATGAGAAAGACATTCTACCTTTGAAAAAAAAAGCTTAATAATAATAATAATAATAATAATAATAATAATAATAATAATAATAATAATAATATAATATAGAAGATTAATGTTTCGGTTTCATTAGAATAATATTCCGGCTTCATGAGAATATATTGCACACTCCAAAGAATAATACTCTAGCTAAGATCAGAGAAATAATAAGGTTTAGTACAACAATATTGCAACCTTGGAGAAAAAAGTGCTAGTTCAAGGAGATATTATGGATTGAAGAGAATAATATTTCGAATTTAGGAGAATAATATTTTGGTCGAAGTGAGTGATATTTCAGATCATGAGAATATATTTCAGTCCAAACGTAAAAAATGAAACAAGAAAGTATAAGTAAATAGAAAAAGGAAAGGGAAATAAATTCAAGTTTAGGAGAACTCCAGGAGGCTTTTGTATGTAGAGCCTTCGATCGCTCCTCTCTGTCTTGGGCACCAAGGACTTCCCCACGATCGCGCCATCCTTTTTTTTTCCCCGCGTGCCTCCTGTTTCACGCTGCACATTACTCGAGCTTGAGATCTGCTTGGGCATGCTGCAGACCGCAGACGCGGTTGTCCCCAGAGTTCCACGGCTCGCGCGTTGCTACTTTTGGAGGCGCATATCTTCCAGCTTGCATGTTTTGCTCGTTGCGACCTCAACCTGTTCGATCGATCGGGCCACGCACCGATGGCCATGCATTGCTGCATCTATCGTTCGGCTGCTGCAGCGAGCGACCTGACCTGAGAGGCTGAGATGCGAGCTAGGCCAACCTTTGATCTCCGTGTCTATGCGCTCGTTCGCCACACGTGCACCTCGTTGCTACGGGATACCCTCACCTAATGGACCCACCTCTCTGATGCTCTGGTGGTGTTGGATGATATGCTCCAGATGATGCGGCTCCAGTTCAATACCGACTTCGACTTGATGATGTGGTGACAGATTCCCAGAGAGAGAGAGAGAGAGACGGCTTTAGAAAATTGCTGCAGAATGTTTACATATTCAAGTTTGCATGGAGTTGATCTAACTTGAGAATGATATTCCTAGTTAGGGAGAAAATCCAGGATAACAATATTCCAATCTAAGAATATATTCTAGATTCCTGATAGGAATATTCTAGATTTAGGAGAATAATGTTGCAGGTAGAGTATGATATTTCAGGTCAAGAGAACAATATTCTAGTCAAGAGTAGAAAATTAATTAGAGTGAAATGAATAAAAAGGAAAAATAAAAATAAAAAATAGTATATGCAACATTTAGGAGAATAACATTTCTATCTATGCTAGTCTAGAGTAAAAAAGTTATTAATACATAAAAAATAAAGAAAGGAAAAGAAAAATCAATGTAATCGTGGAAATAAAAAAATAAAATAAAAGAAAAAATAAATAAATTATAGTGATAGGTCTAAAGCGTGTATCCGAGATGGGTCTTTGTAACCATGATACGGTAATAATAGCTCACGTGGGCTGCAAGAATGGGAAGGAATTGAAAACTAATGTCATTTTGATACACGATTTGCAACTGCACGGTGCAACAGCGAAGCCTTACTACGACAACATCAGACTCCTTGTTTATTCTCACGGTGAGTGAGCCTTGTGCGATGAAAAGAACCATCGATACCACGAGAAATTGGGCCGGATTTTTTCAATTCTCGCGGTGAAGGCAGCTGAAAATTTGAGTTTAATAGTTCCAAACAGGACCTGAGTAGGTTGTGGGAGGGGAGTTGGTCAGGGATGGAAACGGATCGGATTTGCATGGAATCATATATGATATATATTTTTTAATGCAAATACAAAAAGGATGTCTCGTATTTAGTTTCTTTTCGGATATTTACTCAACTCAACTCAAAATCCATATTGTTAAATTCAACATACATGAATAGATTTAATTACTAAGTTCGTCAATAACCAAAGTGAAATAAAATCAAAGTGTGAACTAAATTATAATGGATAATATTTAATAAAATGATAGGTCAAGTGAAGAAATTCAAATAATAAGAATGTTAGGTAACAAGTAGCCTTTTTGGTTTAACAATGTTTTGTAGTTACAAAATTATTACATAAGTAGAGATTAATGTGGATATATAACATAGACAAAGATAGCTCATCAAAATTACTATATTTATAAAAATTATTTAATAAATCAATTAATATTTATATAATATCTATCATGAAATTGTAAATTATATAAAATAATTTGCATTAGTAAATAAAATTAAAGTAATTTACAACATCAAATATCCTATGTTTAAACTACAATAAAAACACCAAAAATTAATTTAATATTTTGATATTATTAATAATACTAAATTGATATTAAAATTTATTATAGATACACTATAAGTAGTTTCAATACACCATTAGTAACATAAAATTAAATAATATGCCACTAATTATAGAAAGAAAAACTTTAAATAGATTCATTATACTTTTTTTACATCAGATTCATTATACTTTGTCTCCATAGATAATAAGTGTCAGATATATATTTTGTAGAATATAGATTTAGAATCAAGTAAAGAAAAATACTAAAAATTACTCCCTCGTCCTAGAAAGAATATAATTACACTTTTCCTATTGTTCTGTCGACTGAATTTTGAACTTCCTCTCAGGCGACGCCACAGCCTGGGATCCGTGCGCTGGTGTGTTGGGTTTGCCTATTCTTATCGGGTCCGAAATGCACCCGCTAACATCACCGCCCTAACAACCACCCACTCCTCTCTGTCTCTGTCTCTCCCTCCCACTCTCTCGACGAGCCTAGTCCCAGATCTGCCCACTCCTGTCTCCTCCAGCTCCCTGCCAAATGGAGCACCGACTATGGTGGCGCTGGCGCATCCCATTCTTCACTTCAGCACCACAAAGGGCCGGAGTGGAGCTGCTCATGGGGGGAGAGTGGGTGGGTGGGGGGGGTGGGGCAACAGCAGTGGAGCAGGAGAGGCGATTTCATTCAGTCGAGGTTCAGCGTTCACAGACATGGATGCTCTTCAATCTCTCCGAGGAGCTCCGGGGATGCCCTATGGTGCGTGGTTGCTTCCTGTTCTTCCTCTTTGTACCCCCATCTTTCCTCTTTCTCATCTGTTGCATCATGCATCCGATCCCTTTCCCGATTTGGAATCCATTTGTTTGATTGATTTAATCTTCTAGCACCGTGGAGGGCATAGGTTTAGAGTTTGATGGTGGTTGATGTATCCCATCCCTTTCCTGATGTGGGTTTAGTCGATCTAGTTGTACGATTCATCCTATCATTTGTTAATTGCATTTGTTTTGATGAACATAGATCAATGACTATGCCTTCATTTGTTATTGTTAGTTTGCCTTCTTTTTCTAGTTGTAATCTAGTATACGTCATGCTCGGCCTTATCTCGTGTCAAGTCGCTAAAGCACCTATTATAAGGAGCGCTTGGAGTTTTGCACCCATTCCTTCAGATCTGTTCAATTTAAAATCAGCGGGGAAAGGGGTTAAGTTATGCCGATTCCATTCACATGCAGAGAACTAAATTTCTTCGAATGGTATTACCATTTTTGGCTATCTGCAAACACTCCCAATGCATGTTTATATGAGTGTGGATCTGAAATAATTTGTGTGGTTCACGCTATCTCTCCGACCTTAGTTGGTAATTTGTAAAGAACTGTCGCTACATCTAAATTGTCTGATTATTTCTCTGCTGGTGGTAGTGATTAGAGAGAAGCTCGCTGTAGAGCTGTAAGATCAGTTGGTTTTGGTGTGGATGCGGCTCAAGGTCCCAGCTTGGTTTTTCCTAATTTACTGTGTTTTCCAAAGAAAAGGGGTGACAACTGGTAAGTAAATATCTGAGCATAGGCTTCCATGAGTTGTCGATTGTCGTGGGCTCCACTTATGAAATCTATTGGTTTATGTGCTTGTGTGTTTGTGTGTGTGTGGAGGAGGCATAGGGGTCTGTGTGTGTCACCACGGTTTGCTTGCTTCTAAATCCCAATTGATGCACATTCTTTGCTTAAGCTTGCCATCATACCTAATTGAGGTTGGTCCCTCCAAAGGTCTTTGCAGCTTGAGAATTCTAAATTTGTTTGTCCTCGGTTCTAGCTTGTTATATGTTGTCTGCTAATTGGTTTCAACAAATGCTATGCTTGGTCTGAACATCCACAGTTTTAGACATTGGAAGTATGAGTCAAGTGTGATTATCCTATCATTGCATTTTATTTTGATCAAGTATGAATTTAGTTTAGACCTTAGCATCATAAAAATCCAGCCAGCTTAGAGGTTTCGAGCACCAAGAGAATAGTTCAAATATATGCATGGACCGCTAGAGCTGCTAGGCTCAACGAAAACAAACACATCACCTCATGCATTTTTTGGCCCAAATAATCTAAGGACATTTTATGATTTGCCTCCATCTTTCCTTGAGCTTTAGTTGTTTGCGTCTTAGTCATGAGATGTGAAAATCTATCTGTCAAAGCCTGATTCTTTAGATTTTGTCGCTAATATTCCACTCTCCCATCTTAAAATTCTTGAGTTGCCCTCAAAGAATTATTGATTGGTTTGAACTATCCTCTTCCTCAAAGAACTCCAAACCAATGAGATGCAAAGAGCAGATTGTTTCGCTTGCTACTTTTGCTAAGACCGATGGGCGATTGCGGGATGAGCCAACCATTATGCTTTGTGTTCTTTGTTCAAAGCGGTGACACTAACTCTCTATCCATCACGTTGCTCTTGTGAGTGAGTGGCAAGAACCCCCAGTAGTTTGTTGCTCTATTTTCTAGATCCTCTCACAATAATCTCGGTGGCCTGTATTTTTTGGTTTCAGATTATGCACTATCTAACTATCCATTTGATTAATTTGAAAATATGTAGCACTAAACATTAGCAAGTAGTGCTAGTACTTGCCATTCATAAAGTATTGTGTTGTCTATCTGTACATGACTTGCTTTGAGAGTCCGAATCATGTAGACAAATCACACACTTGACACACGGTGTGACCCCACCCCGATGACTAATCGTGCACGTGTACAAGGAACTGAAAATGGCAGTAGTACTACATTGTCCATCTGTCTCTTTCTCATGTGTTTGTTACCCTTTGCGTTGCCACAAAAGTGTCTTTGTTTGCTAGTCTCCTTCCCGAGGGAGGAGATGCCTCGCTGTAGATGTACTCTAAAATTTATGGTACATGCAATAAACTATTAGTGCTTCTAAACTACATGCATGTGGCATCAAATTTGGTTAATGGCTACACATTGCATCACTTTGTCGACAGGCTTCCTAGTGCAATAGTGCATTGGCTATTGCTGCTGATCCTAGTTAACAATGGCAACACATGGTATGGCATGTACATAAACAATATAGTATTCAGTGCCTCAAAATGAAGGAAGAAATGATAGAAATATTTAGTATAAATTATGTCCATTCAGCGGTTTTTATGCCCACCGTCAGCACCAATACAATATAGAAAAATATCTAGAGATGTTCTTCTTGAGCATCTTTTGTTCATCATTGTGCTCGCATCTTTGTTCAACCATTGTGGCTTTGTCGGTGGTAGTCTCTGTAAGATAGTTCTTTGAGTAGATGACATTAGGGATTTCTTGCCTGCGTGTTGATTGTTCAAGACCATTTATTTCTTTTTCCGTCTTTCGGATATTTGTGCAAAATATCAATTCTTTTGCACTTTTCCTACTCTTTTCCGTCGACTGAAATCTGGTTGTTCTTTCAATGGATGCCTCCATCATTGGATGGAAGTTGCGATCTGTGCACTAGCTTGGTTTTGTTGGGTCCGCTTATTGGGTCCAGTACTAGAGATTGTACCCTAACACCGAATCAGACGATAGAACCCAATCCACGCACACCAAACGATCTGTACATGACTTGATCTCCTCGGATCCTCCTTTTGTTTTCTAATCTAATGACACTGTCCCTTATTCTTGTCTTTCTCTACTATTTTTATTGGGCCGAATAAGCATACACACCGTGACAACACTGCTTTTTGTTTGAAGAAAAGCACTTGCTACAACTCAGTTTTCTTTATTTAGAACAATAGATCCACACACTTATAGTGATCAGCCTCTTTTAGTGGATCGATAGCCATGGGTTTGTTGTTTGACTTGCTTCTACAAGCCCGTAATCGGTCTGTGGAAATGAGACCACATTAGGGAGGATGTCTGATCTCATTGGGTCCTTCATGGCATATCCTAAGAAGGATGAGCCTAGAGGTAGTTAAGCCTTACAAACTCCCGATGGTTCCTTTGTTGTTTCTCACATTATTTCTTTTGTGTTCACAGATAACACACTTTGTTCACATTCTAGTAACTCATAGCAGCAAGAAATAGATAGAGCTTTTCACCGAGTAGCAAATGCTCTCTAGGGGGTCTAAAGGTGAGCCTCGCTCTCCCGCCTCCACCGCTAGCTGCCATCCATTCATCCAAATCCAAGAAGCTAAGAAGAAGGCCTCATATATAGGCATATAACTGAGATGGAGATGGACATGGTTCAGGTTTCGTGACTCCATGCATGCATTTCTTCGTTCCTCCTCTTTTTCATGGTGAAAAGAGAATAATCTCGCTCGGTGCTAGGAAAAGGTGGTGCTCTGGATCCCTACCATGACCAATGACAGAACAAAGCATAAGGTCATGGAAGCCATCATGGACATCTAAAGCAAGCAACTAATCCAAATACTAGTAAGGATGTCGTTCCTTCCTTGCTTCTTTGTTTTGCAAGTTTAATGAATTTGGATGAAAAAAGAGCTATAAAATATGATATGATGGATCTCTCTTGGTGAAACTAGGTAGAAACATAGTCCAGATCTGGATGCTTGATTTAATTTCAATTTTTCTCCTTTGTTTGTTCGCCTTGTGAACTAGAGCTACTATAGTTAGGTCATAATGTTAGGTTGGTGGCCGAAATAGAATCCAATTGTGATGTCTGATTATAGTTCAGAGTTGTCTTTGTGCATAGGTGCATGACACCACCTTGTTTGTTTACAAAGTTTGTTGCAGTATATATGTGCATTTACTAAAAAATGACTCCGGCTCCGTGCTTAGGTGGTTACAACTCTTCCTTGAGAGGTCTTAGCACAAACCTGATTATTGTTTATAGAATCAGATTTGTCTTTGCACTAACAGTCTAGAGCTTTTTCATTTGTGCTTTTCTGTGTATTTGCTTTTCACCAGGACAAGTTAACTGTACTCAGTACTCATAGTAGGCTTCACATGTATGAGTCAGATTTTCTAATTATATACATATACAATATTATTACATTATGAACAAGCACTACTTGCACTACCTTAAATGTGCAATTTTCATATATATATTCTATAATTTTTTAAGATCATATATATTCATTGTACCTTGTTTATTGTTGGACATATGTATTATAGGCATGCAATTATTGGGCTTGTGCTGTGTCCGTGTGTCCATATCTAGTCGGGTAGCCCTAGCTATGATTGGATTAGTATTAGGGAGGTAATCATATTGGGTTAACCTAGACTTGCGACCTACAAATTAATCATTTGCAGGATCGTGAGTAGGACCAATCTGTGGGTGGCTAAAGCACACTATTCATGTCCTTGAAACAAATTTTATGTTGTGATTTGTGCTAACACATCTTGAACTTTGTTTATTGTGATTGTGGTAACACACACCTCTTATTTGTGCTTGTTATTTCATAGAAAAAATTGTCTCTTGTGATTTGTGCTAACACATCCTAAACTTTGTTAATTGTGATTGTGCCAACACACACCTCTTATTTGTCCTTGTTCTTTCATAGAAAAAATTCTCTTGTGATTTGTGGTAACACATCTTGAACTTTGTTAATTGTGATTGTGCCAACACACACCTCTTATTTGTCCTTGTTCTTTCATAGAAAAAAATTGTCTCTTGTGATTTGTGCTAACACATCTTGAAATCTATTAATTGTTAGTTGTGTCAACACACATCTCTTATTTGTCCTTGTCCTTTCATAGGAAAAAAATTGCCTCTGTGATTTGTGCTAACACATCTTGAAGTCTGTTAATTATGATTTGTGTGAACACTGACCCCACCAAAAACAGATGGTATACCAATTAACTTGCATACACGGGTAATAAGATTGTATAAGCTTCAATGAATTAAACGCATTTTATGACTATCCTCGTACAAAAAGAACATTGTGTCATAAAATATGAAAAAATATGGTATCATCCCTAAAAACATAGCACTATAGTGTTATGTGATTGTTTCAGGGTGTTGTCATTTTTTTGTCATCTCTGTGAAATTTCTTGATAACCTGGGAAGTAGGACTCCATTCATTCACCGCTAACTCCTTTGTTGATGTAATACAACATCTGTCAAGAAACTGAACTGCTCATTTTAATGCAGCCAGTCTTG
This sequence comes from Miscanthus lutarioriparius, assembly GCA_904845875.1. Lineage (NCBI taxonomy): Eukaryota > Viridiplantae > Streptophyta > Magnoliopsida > Poales > Poaceae > Miscanthus > Miscanthus lutarioriparius. The sequence goes on along the minus strand of CAJGYO010000008.1, from coordinate 64,525,090 downwards.
AGATGAGGGACAGTGACCCCGAGACAACACTTGAGGTAGACCCGAAGGCGAGCGAGAGCTTCCTGAAGCAGAGAAAATTGTAGCTAGAGAGCTATGAGATGTCCCAGGCTCCCAGCAATGTAGGAGCAACACGCTGCAGCCTGGCCTTGTGATCATCTCACTGGTAAGTGGTGAACATAAAGTAGAAATTGCATTTTCAAAAAGTAATAGTTACAGTAACTGAAACGTGCAATTTTCTTTTGTATTGTATGAAATTATTGTCATGGTATAAATAGTAGAACAATTGATTATGTAACTGGTGGAAGAACTTTCGGTCTTAGTTACACACATATATTTGGTGTTGCAACCGAATGTAGGCCTTAGTTTTTGTGTGCGCGAAGTGTTGTGTGTCGCTTTGATCTCTAATTGGAAGGATGTGCTTCTACCAGCTCATGCATGTCGATACAAATAGGATCATGCAAGAATGGTCACAGGAGGATTCTTGTATAGATCAGATTTATAGTTTTTGTAGCTTGTCACTTTGTCTGATTATTTCTAACAAGTGGTAGTGATTAGAGAGTCAAGTTTATGCCTCTGCAAGCAAGTCTAGAAAGCTCTCAAATGTCTTGTAGAGTGATTATGGTCCACTTTGAACATCTAGTTCTTGAAACTTTGAGTAGCAAGTTACTTGATAACTATTGTACCATATTTTCAGTTTTAGAATTGCATGGAACCACTTGTCATTGTACACTTTTAGCGTTGGCAAAGATCTTGCATTTGGGACCGTAAAAGCTTTGTTAAATCCTCTCATAGTGGCCTATTTTTACTTGTGATCTTTAATTGTCTAGTATGGGAAACATTAAACTGAAGTTTCAAACAGTAATTGCAGTCTACTATAATTTAAATTGCAAGATCCATGCAAGACTTTGTAATTTCAGTTGCGAGCATATGCAATATGTTGTTGAACAAATTTGCCTCATGGTTGTCTTTTCAGCTAGCTGATTTAAGTGGCTGCTGATTTTTGCATTTTCTGTAGCTTGTCTTGTATGGAATGACGTGCTGAACTCGACAGACTATGCATACATGTGTTAGGAATACTACCTGCAGTTTGAGATAACCACGGTCAAATACATTTAGAGTGAGTTAGGGATTTACCTGTGAATTTCTATACTTATGTTGCTTTCTTTGGTAGTTTCGTGGATATAATTTGCCGATTTACAAGTTCATGTATAGTTTTCCTTCCATTCTTTCTTGTGGCTCTGAGGTATAGTTTATGTGTTTCTTACCACTAAGTTCAGTCTGTTTCTTCCCTTTGAGAAGTTATATTATCATATTGTCAATATTTTGGTTTTTTCTTTTGTCTATCTGTTTATTTGTCGTCATGGTTAATTGACTCTCCAGTAAAATTGCGGTAATTTATCTATATTGCCTGATGATTGCTCTTATGACTTTTCTCATGAGCCCCATAAATTCAGATACTTTCATTACTCCCTGTATTAATAAGATTATCTATTGTAGCAATAGATGGGTAGCTATCCATTCTTTCATCACAAATCACACTTATTGATGTTTTTTGCATGCTACATATTTGTGGCTCATGTCATCTAAATTAGTTTTGTAACCTTTTTTTATCATTGCCATCTCTGCTAGTAAAATCACTTCGCTTCATAATGTTATCTAGAATGAGCAGCGTCCTCCATTATGTTAATTGATTGCAATCATCAATAATGTAAACTGCAAGGATAGAGCATTGCAAATTTAGTTGTGAGCATGTGCAATTTGTGGAATTTTAATGAACATGAAATCTGTGCTTGGTTGTATCTACTTATGATCTCTAAAAATTTTGCCACTTTGTTGTGATCTGCAGTCTGATGATGGACGTGAAATGTGTGCAATCATTATTTACTGTAAAAACATTGACAAGATGGATTGCTATGAACACCTATGCAAACACTAGGTACTCATTCTGTTGTTGTTCTATTTTAATATATGCACTTATTGCAAGTCACTTAGGCTGATATGAAATTGTTCTTTGAGTCTATATGTGGAGAGGTTGGTCATTCTTTACTTAAAACATCATTTCCCTTGTGTATAGTTTGTGTTGCTAAATGTCTACAGAAACGACAATTTGACTAGCGTAGTTTCGTTGGCTCATTGTAATTTAGTTTCTAGACTGGTAGTAGTGTTTCAGCTTTGGAAACCCAATTTAACTGAGGTGAAAATGGATGTGCAACGAGACTTGGAGATTAGGTAGATTGCAGTTTCAGAACCTATCATTTTTAGGCAAAACTGGAGAATATTAGAACAATGAGTTTGGATCTTTGTTTTGTCAAATAAAGCTTTTTGAGAGATGCGGGATGATATTTTTCTCTGGATCTTTGTAATATGTTCTTTTTTCTTTGCTCAATAGAAGTCATTAATTATGAATATAGGGCACCTTCACTTTGAATCACTCCCTTGACAGAGCACTGTCTAGTTAATTGTAGCGGTAGAACTACTGGCCTGGTATGGTTTGATCTTGAGTTGTCACCATATATGCATGCCCTACTTGTAATTGCTACTAGTAGCAGTACTTGACAATAATACAAAAATAGGCAATCATGCAGGGATTGCTGGAACGTTGAAGGCATGCATGATTATGATATGCATGCTGACTGCCGGTGGGAGCTTCGCTTCCGAAAGATGCAGACTATGATAGGGAACCACCAATTGTGACTGCTATGGCAAGAATGGAGAGACTAGTAGCGGTTATTCATTGACATTGTTTACTGAGAACATCTCATTGTGTATCTAGATTCAATCGTGGTGTTTCTTTCTTGCTGGAGGTTGCAGTGGCAGATTTGTAAATTATATGTAATATTTTCCTGGCCCAATAGCTACGTTGTGGCCCAAATGAGCACTGAGTTGATATAGCAGGTATTGGTAACTAAACACGTTTAAGGTTTGGTGGGCTGCGCGTGGGTTGGTTTTACATGTTCATTCGCGGATCCGTTTGGCTTGCTAGAAGAAGAAAAACAACAGGGACAAATCTGAGCCCTTGGATGCAGATCCAAGGGTTGTGGACGTCGACTGAAAAAAGATGTAAATTTCAGTCGTCGACTGGGTTATAGCAAGTCCCATATAATTATAGCACAGTATCATATTTTAGTATTTAAGTTTGATCAATTATAAATAAAAAAATATTAATATTTATAATATCAAAATAAATACTATTAGATTAATTACAAAATATATTTTTATATAATTTAATTTAAAGTTATAAATATGAATTGCATTCTTTTGGGACGGAGGTGTCGATGGTACACATCCATTTACTATAAAAAGGAAACGTCGGACCTCAACTCATGTCTGAAAGTGGAACCCGAGGTCAACGCGTGTGGAGACCCCGCGACAAAGACCACCGCAGGGACCCATGCATAAAGCTTTGTTCAAGGTTCATGCTCCAGCTTCTCGCAGACTCCATTGGAGATTGGACCACCGACTACATAATGATTACTACCAATCAACGTGATCTCCATGGAGAAGAAGGATAGTAACAGAAGAGCACATGCAACGCAAGGACGGTGAACAGTTCGGACTCTCATCCAGGCCCATGCTTGACTCAAAGCTTCTGTACGTATGGAACAGCCATAGGCTCATAGCCGACCAGACCAGCACAGCGACAAAAGCTCGCCGCTTGTAAACACGTTCTTACTGTTCACCGAATTCTCCGGCAAGCTGCACAGAATTCCCATTTCCCACCTCAAATTCAGCCTGGTTAGGATTGCTGCTCTACCAACTCTATCGTGGATTAGAGTTTCTAGACCACCTATTAAGGTGCTTTCTTAACTCTGGATGCGTTCGGCTGAACCCAAAACAATGTAGCGACTGAAAAAGTTACTGTTTACGGATGCATCTGTGAAGAGAAAAACACTGTTCCGGATGAAAAAAGATACGGATCAAGCCGGGTTTCATGGGTCAGCCGAACAAGGCCTCTATCTTTTCTCTTATGGCACGTTTGGATCTTTGGAATTGATTTTATTTTAATAATCATAGCTTAGATACATATTAATTGAGCTAATATGATTATATATGAATTATATTTTGTATATTATTGTTGGCTATACGAGAGAGATACTTATGTGTTGCATTTCTAACATAGGGGAGCAAGTTGAAGAGCGTGTTATAATTTACAAAGTAGAAACATAGCATAATGATATATAGAATCAATTTCTATCTCCCAACCCTATGATTTTTTGAGATAGGCTTATACGTGAGATTTGAAAAGTGGTGGGATATCAAATTCCGAGCCAAATAGCCTAGATTATTAAGTAGATTTCATTATATATGTTGTTCCATATATTTGTGTAATATATAATTTCGTTTTAGATGTACATTTTTTTATTATCCCTTTCAAATCTCTGTTACACCTGAATCCCATGAGTTTATTCCAGGTGTAGGGACATTTTGTTCCCCTAAAGAGTTTTGTTCCACATGAATAAACTTTTAGTTAAGATATAAGACGGCGGTCGTGAAGGTTTACCCATGGTGGTGACGTGATGTTTTCAGCTCAATCATCTTTGCAGAAGCGGTTAGTCTTGCTTGCTAAAGCCAAAAATAAAGGAAGCAGTTAACAACATTTGCCATGTTCGCTTGGCTGATAAGTCATGACTGAAAGTACTGTTAACTGATTTATTGTGAGAGAAAAATACTGTTCATTGGGATCGTCTTCGACTGGATGAATGACGTTAGACCGCCGACCTTAGCTGTTTCAGTCTTTCAGACATTGCGGTTAAATAATTGGATAGTGGTCGTTAAAGTCTCGAGAGTTTTGGTGTGTCCATGATTTGTGCAAATTTTTTGTTCCTCCTTGAAATGTTTTGGTCCACCAAAAGTGCATGATTTATTTTTTTAGTGAAGTGTACAAATTTTCCATTTCCATGTATGTGTAATTTTTCCACCTAAACAAACTTTTGTGTTTCTCAAATAACTTACACGGTCCCATTTCAAAAAAAAAAAAGATTATCACACAGTCTGTTCAAGAAGGTGGGTCGTTGAAATTTACAACTGAAACCCACTAATTATCATATCGGAGGACAAACAGTGAAAAGGCAAAAAAAAAAAACAGAAACGCTATATGTCAACCGGTTGATTTGGTCGCCTCCATCAACCGAATTTGTGGCCGCTGGATCTGCGGCCAGGCCATCTCCCTTGTCGGATCCGCATCGTCGTCATCATGGCCACCGAGGAAGCCGCACCGGGTAGCGACGGAAACAAGTTCATGTCCTCGATGACCATGGGCTTGGGGGAAGGGGCAGGGGAGCGGTCGTTGCCAGAGTAGCTACGTCCCCACGGCCGGTTGCCTGGGCGGTCGCTGGTAGCGTCCCTACTGCTGCTAGTACCCACTGCCGTTGCTGCGTGAAAGCCCTAGTTGGTTTTGGATAATTGATGAAACCTAAGTGTACTAACCTTTGTCATGAGTGAAATGCAAAGGTAGGTTGGTACACACCAAGTGATGGATCTAGATGATGATCATGGTGATGGAGGTGACCAAAAGATGATATTCTAGTGCTCCAACCTGGAAACGAAGAAAGTGAAAAACAAAATGGGCTCAAAGCAAATGTATATTTGATAGAGCCATTTTGTTTTGCCACTCAAGACACCATAGAGGGTGTGAATAGATTTAGGATAGATAACCATACTATAAGAGGAGAAATCTTTAATTCAATGGTTATATAGTGCCACTAAGTGTCGGGTATCGATATTAGGGATACCCAAAGCAAGGAGGTTAGCACCCACGCAGATTTCCCCGGATGAAGCAAGATGTATTAAAAGGTCTCGTCCGACCCCAAGGCCACGGGGGTCACACCCAAGGCCGCGGGCTCCGCCTCGCCTCGACCCCTTGGGTGCGGGCTCTGTCTCGCCTGACACCAAGGACGCGGTTTCCACCTCGCCCGACCTCGTGGGTGCGGGCTCCGTCTTGCCCAACCCCAAGGCCACGAGGGTCTCACCCAAGGTCGCGGGCCCCGTCTTGCCCGATCCCTTGGGTGTGGGCTCCGTCTCACTCGACCCCAAGACCGCGGGGGCCTCACCCAAAGCCGTGGACTCCGCCTCGCCCGACCCCTTTGGTGCGGGCTCCGTCTCATCCAACCACAAGGATGCGGTTTCCGCCTCGCCACGACCCCTTAGGTGCGGGCTCCATCTTGCCCGACCCCAAGGCCGCGGGGGTCTCACCCAAAGCCGCGGACTCCACCTCGCCCGACCCCTTGGGTGCGGGCTCCGTCTCTCCCGACCCTAAGGGCGTGGATTCCGTCTCATCCGATGGGGACTCGTACCACCGCCAACCACTCTAGGTCTAAGCGTATGGGCCTGGGTCAAAACTCTGACATCAGGGAAGAGACTAGCACACCTCGATGTAGCCCATGGCCATGATGGGCCATACCTGAGGATTCACGTGAAGAACAACGTAGGGCGTGCTGGTGTTGTTCTGCCTAACTCTCATACGAACGCTGACAGGCGCGTCAGTTCACCACGACGTCCGCCAGGATGGAATAGAATGCCATGACCGGCAGACGATGCCTGTGCATGGCGTTAGTGACGAATATGGCCGCGATGTGGAGCCATCCTTGTTGACGTCTATAGGGTCAGCGGGACCCACATGAAGAGGAAGAAGGACCCGGTTGTCGGTGTTTCGAACAAGCACCGGCCAGTAAATTTATAATTGATGCGCGTTAGACCCGGATGGTGCGCTAAAGGACACAAGGTTTATACTGGTTCGGGCTAAATGTCCCTACGTCCAGTCTATTGCTGCTCGTGTTATTAGCGCCGAAAGAGGTTCGTAGTAGGGGGTACAAACGATCGAGAGAGGGACCGGTCCTAGGTCTCTGATGGAAGGGTCAAAGGGTCCCAAGAGCCTGGTGGTGGCTTAGCTATGTGCGTGATGTGGAACTAAACTCTCTATGAGCTCGTCTGTATGTGAGTTGTTCGTCAAAAGTTGGTCCCTTTAGTGTGGAGCCCTGCCCTCCCTTTTATAGACCAAGGAGGAGCAGGGGTTACAGATGGGAGAAAGAGGAAAATACCAAGGGTATAGAAGGTCCTTTGAAGGATCCGGGTCTTTCTTTTTCCCTACGCCTGCCCTGTATAACATGGCAGACAGTGTCAGAAGTGGTGTGTTCATTGATCTTCGTAGGCCATGCCCTGGCCTCTTTTAGTAAGTGGGTGCGTCCCGTCCCGCCCCCACAGGCGGCGTGTCGGATAGGGTTGTTGATCTCTGACCTTGTGGGGAGCGGATGGTGTGGTGACTGCCCATTTTGCCACTATAGAGGACGGGATTCTCTCCTTGGAACATAGTGGTTGTCGTATGTCCTTGTCGGGTTCTTCGCCCGGAGGTTGAAGGCGGCGCCTGCAACACTATTCAAGCTCTGCCACGCTTGGAAGGGTCTAAGCACCCGTCCCGTCATGTCCTAACTTTACTTTCCTATAGGGGCGCAGGACATGGTCCTTCGATGCCGTGGTTGACCCGAACATCTTGTCCTACCCTATGCCTATCATCATGAGGGAGCGGGGTGTGGTTGTCAGGCGAGGCGGAGCCAGTCCTTTGAACATCGGGCGAGGCAAGGTCCGTTAGGCGAGGCGGAGCCTAGCCTTCAAAGGTCGAGTGAGGCGAGCCCAGTCCTCGGGGGTCGAACGAGGCGAGTCTATACCTCGGGGCTTTGGGCAAGGCGGAGCCTAACCCTTAGGGGGTCGGGCGAGGCGGAGTCTATACCTCGGGGGTTGGGCGAGGCGGAGCCTAGCCCTCGGGGGTCGAGTGAGGCAGAGTCTAGCCCTCAGCCCTCGAGCAAGGCGGAGCCGTCCTCTAGCCATCGGGTGAGGCAGAGCTGGCCAACGGGCGTCGAGTGAGGCGGAACCAAACTCCCATCGTTCGGGCAAGAAGCGCAGCAGTGCTCTTGTCCGTTCGGGAGTTTTTTTACCTTTCGATGGTTATTAGTTCCACCTCTTTGGGTACCCCGGTATTAGGTCCCCGACACCGGTGATCCTAGAAGCCTTCTCTCTCTCTCTCTGGTTCTTCTCCTTTTCCTTCATTGTAACCCGTGCTCTCCCTTAGCCTATAAAAGGGGAAGCAGGGCACCCCATGAAAAGGGGGATCCAGATCGGCACAAGACCGAACCATGAGATAAAAACATAAGAGCATGACATGAGCACACGGCTGAGCAGCGATCGAGCTCTCAGCACCCATTCATTCCTTTCACCAGAGACTTGGGATCCTTTCCCTCTCTGCCTGTTTGTAACCCCTACTACAAACCAAGTGCAGGTAACACGAGCAGTAGCAAACTGGACGTAGGGACGTTCCGCTCGATCTAGTATAAACCCTTGAGTCCTCCGAGCACACCATCCGAGCCAGACGACGCCAAATTTACATGTCTCTCCGTCCGTAAACATCGATTGGCACGCCTGTAGTAGGGCTTTTTAGGCTAGAATGCCCACATTACTTCGAATGGACCCCTACCGTCCCGGGCGGGAGGACAAGGGGAGAGTCTCTTGTCGCCACCTCACCTTCTCGCTCACCAACGCCTCGACATGATGCGCCGAGGTGCTTGAGGAGCTACTTGCGCATGCATGGAGACTGCTTTCCCTAGAGGATAACCTCATCTAGAATTACATGAGGCTAGAATGCTAGCCCGGCGACTTCCTAGGATCCCTACCATCACAGGACCTAGGCCACCTCACCTTCTCGCTCACCAACGCCATGATGCATCTTGTGGGAGAACGCTTTCCCTAGAATACCCATCCAGAGAGCGATGAGTTCGTCTCAGGGATGACCGAATATGTCATGGGCGCAACTTTCCACGACCTCCCCACGAGGAGAAGTTCGGGGATGACGCACGGAATCTTTCCAACCTCCTCGAGAATCGTGAGTCGCCTCCAACTCGACTCAAAGAGGGGGGGAGCCATCACCCCTCTCGTGAATGTTTCATGGCAGGTACCCCCGAGGGGAATGTTGAAAGAATCCATGAGGGAGAGGCTACCCCAACGAATGTCTTCGACGATGAGGTCGAGGGGGATGTAGGGGCCCCACCTCACCTACGGGTAGAGTAGTTGAAGGCCCAACACCAAGAGCTTGAGGAAGCACGCCTCTAGCTTGAGCAGGAACACGTGGAGCTTGAACGAGAGATCGAGCGCCAAAGAGACAGTGGGCGTGCGCGAGCCATGGCCCATGACATGAACCGAAGGATCATCGAGGGTGACGAAGCCCTCCCACACTTCACCCGGACAAGACAGAATATCGCTGCTGCGGTGGCCTTGCTCCGGGGGCTTCTAGGGCCCAAGACACCCGAGGATCATCGGGCCCATCGTGAGATTTGCACACTACTCGAGCATGCGGCGGCGCAATGGGCCGAGAGTTCACTATCCCGACGACGTGAGCTCGACGCTAGCCAGCGCGCCCTCAGAGCAACCCAACAGGGATGTGTCAGTCCACCAAGCGCAGCAAGGCGCTAGGCTACGCGCCGTGGTCCCGATACATGAACGTCTTGGCCTCCACCGTGACGCACGTGAACCCTCGACGCCACAGGCGTACCCACGGTGATGCAAGGGAGGAGGCTTGCCGCGGCTACCACCGTCGTCGTGGTAGACGCTACGACAACGGCGAAGACCGAAGCCCAAGCCCTGACTTGCCTGGACCTCAGGCCTTTGGTCGACACATCCTCAACGCCGCCTTCCCACCGCGGGTACCGACCACCGACCAACATCCCAAAATACTCTATGGAAAACAAACCCTAGACTATGTCTCGAGGATTATCGGCTTGTTTGCCAAGCCGGTGGAGCACACAATGATGATTTAATGATATGCAACCTTCCATTGTTCCTGGCCGATTCAACACGAACGTGGTTGGAACACCTTCCGCCCAACCAAATCCAAAGTTGGGCGAACCTAAAAGAGATCTTTGTGAAACTTCCAGGGCACATACGCGCATCCTGGAAACCCATGGGATCTCAAAAACTGCCGACAGAAGTCCAGGGAAACTCTTTGTGGGTACATTCGGTGCTTCCCCTGATAGTGCAATGAGCTGTCCAATGTCGCCGATGCCGACATCATAGGAGCTTTCCTATCTGGGGCCACCTATGAGTCCCTGGTTCACAAGTTGGGACGTAAGGGCCCACGAACCACCAAGGAGCTCCTCGACATCACCACCAGCCATGCCTTAGGCGAGGAGGCGGTCGGGGTGATTTTCAACCACCTCAAAGGTAAGGCAAAGCAGGACAGGGACGCCAAAACGAAGGTGCCTCCGACTATCCCAACAAAAAGAAGAACAAGCAGCGGCACAAGGGCTCGCTCGTGGCCACCATCGATCACAAAGGGGTCAGAAGCCCACCGAGGGTACCCTAGACCACTTTGAGAAGCTGATCGAAGGGCCATGCTCGAACCATGATTTCCCCATCAACCACCTATACAAGGACTATGTCCTCATGAGGCGGTTCTTGTCCGGAGGCTCCAACAAGGGGAGCATAGGAAGGATCCCAAGCCAACCGCAAATGACACCGAGGGAAGGATGGCAGATTTCCAATGCTAGATGGCTGCCTCATGATCTTCGGAGGATCGGCGGCCTACGACTCCAAGCACCACTAGAAGCTTGCGCGCCATGAGATCTATACAACCGAGCCAGCCATGCCTACCTTCCTCCAATGGTTGAAGTCCACCATAACCTTTGATCAGACCGACCAAACGAAAAAGCGTCCCATAGCCAAGAAGATATCCACTCATGGTTGACCCAATCATCGGCATGAAGTGGCTCACCAAAGTGCTGATGGATGGAGGTAGCGGTCTCAACATCATGTACGCTAAAATGCTTGACACCATGAGCATCGACCGAGCGCGCATCCGGCCGACCGGGTCACCTTTCCACAGCATCGTGCCTGGAAAATAGGCTGTGCCACTTGGGCAAATTGACCTGCCCATCACCTTCAGGAATTCGACCAATTATAGGGCGGAGACCCTTACCTTTGAGGTAGTCGGGTTCTATGGAACCTACCATGCCATCCTAGGACGTCCATGCTACACGAAGTTCATGGCCGTCCCTAACTACACCTATATAAAGTTGAAGATGCTAGGACCATGCGAGGTCATCACCATCGACACCTCCTTCTAGCGCGCCTACCAGTGCGAGGTCAAGTGCTACGAACACGCCGCGACAATTGTCGCCTCCAAGGACCTTGTGAACACACCCTCGGGGTATGCATGAGATACATGGTTCGCATCCATTTCCCTCCCCAATAATGTGGCCGAGTATGAGGCACTCATCAATGGCCTACGTATCGCCATCGAGTTGGGTATCCGACGGCTCGACGTCCGAGGTGACTCCTAGCTGGTCATCGACCAAGTCATCAAGGAGTCAAGCTACCACAATGCCAAGATGGATGCATATTGCCAAGATGTTCACCAGCTAGAAGACAAGTTCGACGGTCTGGAGCTCAGTCACATCCCAAGGTGTCTCAACGAGGTGGCCAACGCGCTGGCGAAAATGGCGTCCGGCCGAGAGCCGGTGCCGATGAGGAGCTGGAATAAACCAGTGATAGGCCACCTACCCTGGGCTCAGGGGCTAACTAGCCGGTGGCTCCATCTAACCCCAAAGTCATGGAGCTTGACGGGGATCTAGCGATAGAGCTCGACCATCTAGCCGACTGGAGAACACCCTACCTTGACTACCACCTCCGTGAGGCGCTGCTGATGGACAAAACAGAGGCTCGGTGGCTCGCGCGTCATGCCAAGTCCTTTGTCCTTATTGACGGCGAGCTCTACATGTGAAGCCACACCGAATTCTACAGTGTTGCATCCCCATCGAACAAGGGAAGCAGTTGCTGAGTGATATCCATGGTGGGGTCTGTGGGCACCATGCCATGCCTAGGACCCTAGTCATAAAGGTGTTGCGACAAGGCTTCTACTAGCCGATCGTAGTAGCCGACACTGAATAGATTGTGCGCACCTATGAAGGGTGCCAATACTATGTTCGGTAGACCCACCTATCGGCCCAAGCACAACAATCGATCCCCATCACGTGGCCATTCGTGGTCTAGGGGCTTGATCTGGTCGACCTCTCAAGAGGGCGCCCGGGGGCTATATGCACTTGCTTGTCGCCATAGATAAGTTTACAAAGTGGATAGAGGCTCGACCGATCTCCACGATCAAGTCCGAGCAAGCCATGCTGTTCTTCCTTGACATCATCCATCGCTTTGGGGTCCTAAACTCCATCATCACGGACAACGACACGTAGTTCACCAGAAAGAAGTTCCTCGATTCTACAATGAATACCACATCCGCGTCCATTGGGCCGCCATGGTGCACCCCCAGGTCGAGCGCGCAAACGGCATGGTCCTCTAAGGCCTTAAGCCTAGGATCTTCAACTAGTTGAACAAGTTTGGTGGACGATGGGTCGTGGAGCTTTCCGCGGTGCTCTAGAGCCTAAGGCTAACATCTTGACCGACCTCGATTATGGAGCACCGAGGGTCAGGGCGTATGACAAACAGGGAGCGAGGCGTCCCTCAAGCATGCCATAGACTAGCTAGATGAAGCACGCGACGTCGCCCTCCTCTGCTTGGCTAAGTACCAGCAAGTGTTGCGTCGGTACCATAGCCATCGAGTGTGGGGTCGGGTGTTCAACGTCAAGGACCTAGTGCTCCGCCTCGTCCAAAGCAACAAGAACCACCACAAGCTCTCTCTGCCATGGTAGGGTTCGTACATCATCATGGAGGTGCTCTGACTAGGCACCTACAAGCTCAAGACCATCGACGGCAAAGTCTTCATCAATGCCTGGAACATCGAACAACTATGTCACTTTTACCCTTAATTTATGCACCCTTTCTCTTATCAGTTTCGCTATCAACTCCTCGATCTTTAGTGACACCCGACCCCAGCAATGGTAGGGGGTCGAGCCTCCCTCGAGGGCTGATAAGAGCATATCTATCTGGTAGACATTATCTACGCCTGACCCTTTCTCACGTCAAGACCTAGAAGCAAGGGTTACGGAAACAAACGGTGAGTAAAACTGGTCGGACTGCAAGAAACCTACACCCCAGCGGACTACGACATTTTTGCTCACCAGCGTAATCAGAGTTTTTCTACACCACGAGCTTTTAGCCTTAACTACGGAAAGAGTTGGTACACATTTAAGAGTATATCCACCTGGAAAACATTCTATGCACCTGACCCTCTCTCACGTTGAGACCTAGAAGCAAGGGTTGTGGAAACAAATGTTGAGTACAACTGTTGGACTGCAAGAAACCTATGCCCCAGCAGCTATGGCATTTTTGCTCACCAGCATGATCAGAGTTTGTTCACCCGCACCCTGAGCTTTTACAACCTTAACGACAGAAAGGGTCAGAATGCATTAACCTTTTGTACAAAAAGGGGAGAAGGGCTAAAAATCTATTTGGCCATAATGAAACTTAAGAGCTTGTCCATTTATTACAAGTTCACCTCCTGGCTTATCTGCCTAACTAATTTTTTGGACGGGATGATCTCATCCTCTATCTTCGTAGGTAAGTCCTGTGCTAGTGGGTCACCCAAGTCGATCGGACGGCTCGACCCGCTGCCGAGAGATGGGTAAAGGAGTAGTAGGATGCCCCATGCGGGTTATGCTGAATCTATCATGAACTATGGACCTAGATTCCACTCGGACATATCCGGTAAGAGATCCCTAAACCCGTCACTTGAGCCATCAAGGTAAATCCTATGCCAGCGGGTCACCCAAGTTGATCGGATGGCTCGGGCCACTACCGAGAGATGGGTAAGGAGCAGCATGATGCCCCATATGGGTTACGCTCCATCACGAACGACGGACCTGGATTTCACTCGGACATATCCGATAAGAGCTCCCCAAACCCGTCACTCGAGCCATCGAGGTAACTTTACCAACCCCCACTTTACTTTTCTAGTGCATGATCATTCATTCATCCATTCTCATACATCTAAGCATCACATATGCAATTATAGCATCACAACGCTTCACGTCGCATCACGAAGCGGAAGTCGTCTCATTCGATATGAGCGGTGACCGACAGAGGTTCAAAGGCCAGCCCACAAAGGGCTCAAGGCCACCTCGTGTCGAATAGATATAGGGCAAAAAACACAGATGAGCCCCAACAGCCCTTGCCCGACCCGCTCAAAAGCGGACAGGATCATCTCGACCTTCTTGTTCGATCCTAACCTCAAGCCATACCCATAGAATGTCCATCGAGGGGAGGCCAGCGGGCCACCTGAGTCGGTCTCCAAAACGACTCAGGCATCTGCCGGGAGGTGGGTTAAGGAGCAGTGGGTTGCCACATGAGGGCTATGTCTACCCTGTTATGAACGATGGACCTGGATTCCACTCAAACATGCCCGTTAGCGAGCTCACCGAGCACAACACTCGAGCCATCGAGGCAAGTGACGTTAGCTGAACCCCTCCGGTTGTGGAAACTGTGGACGGGTGACGATCACAAAGATGAGCCAACCCTCGACCGGACCCTTGCTACGCACGGGGCTCAAGAAAAAGTTGGACTTGCAAGGAGACCAAATGCGCGGTCATAGAACGATGGCTCGGATCCTAGGGAGGGGGTACAAACAAAAACTAAGAATAATGTTTTTAAAACAAAAATGCTTTCTCCTACCAGTTTTTCTATCATCTTCTCGATCTTTAGTGAAACCCGACCCCAACAATGGCAATGGGTCGGGTCTCACTCGGGGGCTGATAAGGGTATATATATACCCTTTCTAAAATAGTCACCATGCCTGACCCCTTTCTCACGTTAAAAACCTAGAGGCAAGGTTCGCGGAAACAAACAACTGAGTAAGGCTGGTCGGACTACAAGAAACCTATGGCCCAGTGGCTATGGCACTCTTGCTTACCAGTGTGATCAGAGTTTCTTGCCCGCACCTCGAGCTCTACAATCTTAACAACAGGAAGGGTCAGAGCGCTTTAGCCCTTTTTACACATAAAAAGGGGAGAAAGAGCAAATTTGTTCAACCGAAACGAAAGAACAGACTTGTTCAAATGAAACAAAAGGGATGGAACTTGTCTGCTTATTACAAAAATGACCGCATGACCTATTTAACTAACTAGCCCCTCCGGGGAGAACTATGCCTTCTATCCTATCCGCCAGGTCCTGCGAAAGGGGAGCCACCACCGTTTCCATCTCCTCTAGTTCGTGGACTTGATAATCAGGCGCGTAGCCATGGCTCATCGCCTCTAGATTAATGAAGTCCCCATAATGAGAATGAGCAATCACGAAGGACTAATTGACTCTGGCGCGAAGGGCATTTCTCTCAAGCTGGTGCACCCGAGCCATGATCTCAACGGCATGAGCCACGAACGAGCTGGTCCCCTCTGATCGCACCACCTCAAGGTCGTTGCAGACCACTCCGAGGGCGGTGCTCAAGATATCGAGCTCATCACTCCGCCTAAAGATTTCTCCTCACCTTGGCAAGAACCACAGCCAGCCCGGCAGAAACGCTCTCGGCCTCTAGCTTCTGGGTCATCTCCCTTTTGAGCTCGGCCTGGAGGGAGCCGACCTTCTCACTGCATCATTACGCTCTTGGCAGGCCTTGTCACACTCTCGGAAAGCCCGGTCATGCTCCTCGTGAGCCACACTGTGTTCTGAGTAGAGCCTCTCCGCGGTTTGGATCTGCTCATCCTGCTCCTTGCGCAGTCGAGCGACCACAGTGGCATCTAGGCTCGCCCTTTTCTCTAGGGCCATGAGCTTCTCCTCGGCCCCTAGCTTTAGATCCCTTTCTTTCTCAACCTCACCTAGAAGGTCAAGGATCCGCTGGCGAATTTCGGTGTCCTTCTAGAGCAACTCATCCTGCTCCATCTAGACTCTAGCGTCTTCTTTGTCATTCTTCGTGACCTCACCGACATGGCCTTGAACACCTTCTCGGCCTTGTTAGCATCCCGATGGGCCTCGCCCACACGCGACCGAAGATTGGCCACCTCCTCGGTGAGGGGAGTTAGCTCGACCACCCTCTGCTGGGCGGCAATGAGCTGAGCTGTCACCTCCCCACGTAGCCACGCCTCCTTGATGAGGTTGTCCTAGGCTTCCTTCTGTTGACGAAGGAACTAAGATTTCCCTTGGCTGCGAGCTATAAGGGACTGCAGGGAGATGAAGGTCAGGATACAAAAAGTATATAAAGGAAGAAATGGACAAGAAGCAGGACCAAGCAATACCTGGCCGGAGGGAACAGCAACATCACGCAATGCACCTGTGGTGTGGTCCAGGGCCTCGAGCATGGATGCGATCCCTATGTGAAAGATCTAGTTTGGTTTTGGTGAATTGATGAAACCCTAAGTGCAAACCTAGTTTATCAAGTGATCATGACATAGGTAGCACATTCCAAGTGGCAAAGCAAATGAAGATCATGACATGATGATGGTGATGCCATGGTGATGATCAAGTGCTTGGACTTGAAAAGAAGAAAGAGAAAAACAAAAGGCTCAAGGCAAAGGTATAAATGGTAGGAGCTATTTTGTTTTGGTGATCGAGACACTTAGCGAGTGTGATCACATTTATGATCGATAGCCGTACTATTAAGAGGGGTGAAACTCATATCGAAATGCGGTTGTCAAAGTGCCACTAGATGCTCTAACTCATTGCATATGCATTTAGGATATAGTGGAGTGCTAACACCCTTGAAAATGTTTGTGAAAATATGCTCACACATGTGCACAAGGTGATACACTTGGTGGTTGGCACATTTGAGCAAGGGTGAAGTAGAGGTGAAAAGGAGTTAGTCACGCTGGTCACGCAGTGACCAGATGCTGGCCTCGGTTGGACCGGCGCGTCCGGTCAGGTGGAGCATGAAGACGCTGGCGTCGGTCTCTGACCGGATGCTGGGTCACTGAGTGACCGGACGCTGGAGGGGTGCGTCTGGTCCTGCTAACATGGCAGCGCATAGGGGAGTCACCGAGTGACCGGACGTTGGGAGAGTTCGGTCGAGCATGACCGACGTGTCCGGTCATGAAAAGTCATCTCTAGATGCTTACTAGAAATGACTGGACGCTGGGGTTCAGCATCCGGTCACTTTGAGCTGCTGCGTCCGATTGTCACTTGACCATTGAGATTGGGCGATATACATTTGAAGAGAGGGGACACGTGGCACGCATCGCATGATCGGACGCTGAGGTCCAGCGTCCGGTCAATATGACTGGAGCGTTCGGTCACCCCGCGTTGTGCGCAGTGAAGGGGTACAATGACTCTATTTCATGGGGGCTTCTATTTAAGCCCCATGGCCAGCTCAAGCTTACCCTCTTGGCCATTTGCATTGACATAGCAACCTTGTGAGCTTAGCTAAAGCCCTCCCACTCATCTCCATCATTGATTCATCATCTTTGTGAGATTGGGAGAGAATCGAAGTGCATTGCTTGAGTGTTTGCATCTAGAGGCACTTGGTGTTTGTGTTTCGCTGTGGGATTCACTTGTTACTCTTGGTGGTTCCCACCACTTAGATGGCTTGGAGCAGCGAGGATCATTGAGCGGAGGGTGGTGATTGTCTCTATCTCCGATCGTGGTGATTGTGAGGGGTTCTTGACCTTTCCCCGGTGGAGAGCCAAAAGGTACTCTAGCGGATTGCTCGTGGCTTGTGTGATCCTCATCTTGTGTTGGTTGTGCGGCACCCTATTGAGGGTTTGGCGTGTGATGCCAATTAGTGCGTGAACCTCCAAGTGAGTGAATTGCCACAACGAGGAGTAGCTTGCCGGCAAGCAAGTGAACCTCAGTAAAAAATCATTGTGTTCATCATTTGATTCCGAGGTGATTGGTCTTCATTGTTATTCATTCTTGTGATTGATTGGATCCTTCCTCGACACGGTGGTATAATCTTCTCGCTCACTCTCTTTACATTACCGCAAACTAGTTATCAAGCTCTTTAGTGTAGCTAGTTGTGAGAGCTTGTTAGTTTGGTTAGTGTTGCTCTTTAGTTAGCTTTTGAGAGCACACTAACTTAGTATTGTGTTATAGCTATTGTGTGGATAGAAACTATATAAACTATAATTGTGGTAGGTGGCTTGCATTTTTAGTAGGCTAGTGCAACACTTTCTTCGCCTCATAATTGTCTAACCGGTTTGTTAAGTGTTGTTGAAAAAATTTTTAATAGGCTATTCACCCCCCTCTAGCCATTAGGATCTTTCAAGTGGTATCAGAGCAGAGGTCACTATGATTTGAGGCTTAACAACCTTCAGTGTAAAAATAGCTCAAATCAACAACACCAAGAAGCCACCCCAATTTGATGGCACAAATTATCCATATTGGAAATCAAAGATGACCACATATATCAAGTCAATCAATAGAAGAGTGTGGAAGGTGGTAGAAACCAAAATTGAGATTGAAGATCTAGAGAATCCCACCGCGGCTGAAGAAGTACTTCTCCAAAACAACGACATTGCTCTAAGTGCCATTCATGATGCAATTGATGAGAGAACATTTGAGCAAATCATCAATATTGAGATGGCTCATGAGGCTTGGAAGAAGTTGGAAGAATCTTTTGAAGGCACTCAAGCCGTGAAGGGTGCAAAGGCATATATTCTCAAAGAGAAGTTTGCAAGCTTCAAGATGAAGGAGGATGAGAGTGTGCCGGAGATGTTTCATTGGCTTCAAGTGCTTGTCAATGATCTCAAAGCACTTGTAGAAGAGGTAAAGGACAAGGACTTCTCCCATAAGTTCTTGAGATGTTTGCCTTCAAGATTTGGCACATTGGTACCTATTCTAGTGAGGAGTGGTTTGGACACCATGACACCAAACCAAGTGTTGGGAGATATAATGACCGATGATACATATAGAGATGATGATGAGAAGGAAGAGAAGGAGAAGAAAGATGAGAAGAAGGATGAGAAGAAGAAGAGCGTGGCATTCAAGGCCACATCATCTAAGGGCAAGGCAAAGCAAGAAACATCAAGTGAAGATGATGGCTCATGGGATGATGATGATGATGATGATGATGAGAAGATGGATCTCTTTGTCAAGAAATTTGGTAAGTTCATGATGAAGAAAGGGTACCGTACTAGAAGAAAGAAATCTTCATCCAAGAACAAGGAAGAGTCAAGAAGGTGCTTCAAATGTGGAAGCAAAGATCATCTTGTTGCTCAATGCCCATACAATAGCAACAATGATGATGACAATAAGAAGAACAAGAAGAAGGACAAGAAGAAAAAGAAAGAGAAGAAGGACAAGATGACCTTCAAGAAAAAGAAGGGTGGTTCATATGTGGGCACTTGGGATAGTGATGCTTCCTCAAGTGATGATGATGATAGTGATGATGACAAGACCACCAAGAAGAAGGCACTTGTAAGCATTGCTATCAATGAGAAGCCTTCTCTCTTCGACACTCCATCATGCTTCATGGCTAAGGCCACTAAGGTACAAACTTGTGATGATGGAAGTGATGATGAACATGATAATGAAAATGAAAATTAAAGTGATAGTGATAGTGATAATGATGAACCTACTAAGGATGAACTATTTGACATGCTAGAAGATGCTAGAGAACACTTTGATATCAAGAGAAGGGAATACAAAAGCTTGTGTAAGGAACTAAAAGCCCTTAAGCAAGCTTTTGATGAGCTCAATGCATCTCATGAGAGGCTGGAGGAAGCCCATGAGAAGCTTGGCAAGGCTCACAAAAAGCTTGAAAAGGCTCATTCCTCTTTGCTCGATGAGCAAAATAAAAAGAAGTATGTTGAAACTTGCAATATAGGCTTAACTTGTGATATAATTGATTAATCATTATCTATGTCTATCATTGTTCCTCCCACTAACTCTTCTTGTAGTACTTCTACTTCCACCTCATCTAGTAGTGATGGTCTCACTTGTGATCCCTCACTAATGGTTGAGAATGAGATCCTCAAGAAGGAGGTCAATAAGCTCACTCACACCTTGGCTAAGGCCTATGGTGGTGAGGACCGCTTGCTTATGTGCTTGGGTAGCCAAAGAGATTCTCTCTACAAAGAGGGATTGGGCTATATCCCCAAGAAAGGCAAGGCGGCTTTTGCTTCTCATAAGACTAGTTTTGTGAAGAACAATGGTCGGTTTTGCACTAGTTGCAAGCAAGTTGGTCATAAAGAGCATGAATGCAAAAATAAGAGCAAAAATGCTAATGTATCCTCTATTAAGCTTGATTCTTTCTATGTGCTTACTAAGGGTACAAATGGTGTGAAGGCTAAGTTCATTGGTAAACCATGGATGGGCTCAAAGAAGAAAGCCATTTGAGTACCAAAGAGCTTAGTGACTAACCTTCAAGGACCAAGCAAGTTTGGGTACCTAAAAAGAATTGATCTTTTTTTGTAGGTCAATTACAAAGTCGGAGGAAGGCATTGGGTTCTTGATAGTGGGTGCACTCAACACATGACCGGTGATGCAAGAATGTTCAACTCAATCAACACCAATGGCAATGATGGTTATGATAGTATCACATTTGGTGATAATGGCAAAGGCAAGGTCAAAGGGCTTGGTAAGATTGCAATATCCAATGACATGAGCATATCCAATATGTTGCTAGTAGAGAGCTTAAACTTCAATTTGCTATCCGTGGCTCAATTGTGTGATCTTGGATTCAAATGCATATTTGGAGTAGATGATGTAGAGATCATAAGTGTAGATGGCTCTAACTTGATCTTCAAAGGTTTTAGATATGAGAATCTATACTTGGTTGATTTCAATGCTAGTGAAGCGAGATTATCTACATGCTTGTTCACTAAGTCTAGCATGGGTTGGTTATGGCATAGAAGGATTGGTCATGTTGGAATGAAACAATTGAATATATTGGTTAAGCATGACTTGGTTAGAGGCTTGAAAGATGTTGTGTTTGAGAAGGATAAGCTTTGTAGCTCTTGTCAAACCAGCAGACAAGTTAGAAACACCCAGCCTAAGAAAAGCATGATGAGCACTAGTAAAGCATTTGAGTTATTGCACATGGATTTGTTTGGGCCAACACAATACACTAGCATCGGTGGTAACAAATATGGCTTTGTGATAGTGGATGATTATACTAGATACACATGGGTATTCTTTCTAGTGGACAAAAGTGATGTGTTTGCAACATTCAAATCATTTGCCAAGGGCATTCACAATGAGTTTCAAACAACCATCAAAAGAGTTAGAAGTGACAATGGTAGTGAGTTCAAGAACACTAGAATTGATGAGTTGTGTGATGAGTTTGAAATTAGACATCAATTCTCAGCCAAGTACACTCTATAATGAAATGGCCTTGTTGAGAGGAAGAATAGAACACTCATTGATATGGCAAGGTCTATGCTTAGTGAGTACAATGTGAGTCAATCTTTTTGGGCCGAAGCTATCAACACGGCTTGCTATTGTAGCAACAGCCTCTATTGTCGCCCATTAAAAGAGAAGACACCATATGAGCTCTTGAATGGTAGAAAGCCTAACTTTGCATATTTTTGGGTCTTTGGTTGCAAATGCTATATCTTAAAGAAAGGCACTAGATTGGGCAAGTTTGACAAGAAATATGATGAAGGATTCCTACTTGGCTACTCCACTACAAGCAAAGCATATAGAGTTTGGAATTTGGATAGTGGTACTCTTGAGGAAGTTCATGATGTTGAATTTAATGAAACCAAGGGTTCACAAGAAGAGAATAAGAACTTGGAAAATGTTAGAGGCATTCAACTTTCAAATGCCATGAAGAACATGGATGTTGGTGAATTGAGGCCTAGGGAAGTAAATGATGATGAAGATGATCAAGTGCAAGTGCTCTCTAACTCAAATGTGCAAGATGATACAAATCAAGTTAGGACAAGTGGCTCTCATGATAATAAACAAGATCAAGTGTCTAGTACATCATCTCAACCAAATGATCAAGCAAGTGCAAGCAATCAAGTTCCAATCCTCCAACCAACCAATGTTGCAAGGGATCATCCATTGGACACAATCATTGGTGATATTTCAAGAGGTGTGCAAACTAGATCAAGATTGGCTTCATTTTGTGAGCATTTCTCATTTGTGTCATCCATTGAACCAAAGAAGATAGATGAAGTATTGAAGGATGTTGATTGGGTGAATGCTATGCATGAAGAATTGAATAACTTCACAAGAAATCAAGTATGGGAATTAGTAGAAAGACCAAAGGGACACAATGTGATTGGAACCAAATGGGTCTTTAGAAATAAGCAAGATCAAGATGGGATAGTAGTAAGGAACAAAGCAAGATTGGTAGCACAAGGCTATACATAAGTTGAAGGTCTTGACTTTGGTGAAACATATGCCCCGGTTGCTAGATTGGAAGCAATTAGAATCTTGCTAGCCTATGCTTGTGCCCACAACATCAAGCTCTATCAAATGGATGTTAAGAGTGCATTTCTCAATGGTTACATCAATGAAGAAGTATATGTTGAGCAACCTCCTGGTTTTGAAGATGACAAGAAGCCCGACCATGTGTACAAGTTGAAAAAGGCATTGTATGGCTTGAAGCAAGCACCTAGAGCATGGTATGAGAGATTGAGGGACTTCCTACTCTCTAAAGGGTTCATGATGGATAAGGTTGACACCACTCTTTTCATCAAGAAGATTGGAAAAGATTTATTTGTGTTACAAATCTATGTTGATGACATCATATTTGGATCAACCAATCAAGACTTTTGTGATGAGTTTGGAAACATAATGGCTAATGGGTTTGAGATGTCTATGATTGGAGAGTTAAGTTACTTCCTTGGTCTTCAAATCAAGCAATTAAAGAGTGGTACATTTGTGAGTCAAGGCAAGTATATCAAGGACATGATCAAGAAGTTTGGCATGAGTGATAGTAAAGCCATTAGCACACCAATGGGAACAAATGGCAACTTGGATAGTGATGCAAGTGGAAATATGGTGGATCAAAAATCGTATCGGTCTATGATTGGAAGCCTACTCTATGTGACCGCATCAAGGTCGGATGTCATGTTTAGTGTATGCATGTGTGCAAGATTTCAAGCCTCACCAAGAGAAAGTCATTCGAAGGCCACAAAGAGAATATTGAGGTACTTGAAGCATACACAAAATGTTGGTTTGTGGTATCCCAAAGGAGCAAAGTTTGAGCTAGTTGGTTACTCCGACTCGGATTATGCGGGGTGCAAGGTTGAAAGGAAGAGCACCTTGGGCACATGTCAATTGTTGGGAAGATCACTTGTTTCATGGTCATCAAAGAAGCAAAATAGTGTTGCATTATCAACCACCGAAGCCGAATATATATCCGCCGGTAGTTGTTGTGCACAAATACTTTGGATGAAGGCCACTTTGAGTGACTTTGGAATCAAGTTCAAGAAAGTGCCATTGCTATGTGACAATGAGAGTGCAATCAAGTTGACCAACAATCCGGTTCAACATGCAAGAACCAAGCACATTGATGTCCGCCACCATTTCATAAGAAATCACCAACAAAAAGGGGGCATTTGCATTGAGAGTGTAGGCACCGAAGATGAACTTGCCGATATATTCACCAAGCCATTGGATGAGAAAAGGTTTTGCAAGCTAAGGAATGAATTGAACATATTGGATTTCTCAAATATGTGTTGATGCACCCCCATTTATATGACATGCCTCTCCTTCGAGCAATTCAAGGTAAAAGTTGATTGACATGGCATACATCCTTTCTAAGGACTTGTTTAGTGCATCTAGACATCTTTCACATTGAATAGGCTCATTCTTGAAAATCAAATGAATTTGATGATTGTATGGTACCACTATTGCTTCTATGCTTGACTTGATCTAGTGGTAGCATATGACATGTTTGTGAGCTTGTAAACCTAGTGTTTAATCTAGAAAATGAGCTCTAAGTGTTTAACTCAACATGGTACAAGATAACCCTTATTTGGAGGTGTCAAGAAGCTTGTCCTTGGATCAAACCGAGTTAAATATCTTTGGTAAATAATCTAGATTGGACCAAATTTGGGAAAATAATCCTCACCCCATTGATTGACACTGATAATCTCAACCTATCTACCTTTTAAACCTTTATGGTCATTGATGACAAAGGGGGAGAGAAACAAAGATATAAGTGATAGGGGGAGAAATAACAAAGAGATATAAGTGATAGGAGGAGAAATAACAAAGAGATTAGTACTTGGGGGGAAAACAAAAGATATTAGTGTACTAAGATGGTGAAAAGACAACAAAGGAGGAGAACTTGACATAGGGGGAGATATGATAAAGAAAAGGGATCAATTAAAATTTTGAGCACACAAGTAGGGGGAGCAAGCTCGTGAACTTGTATGGTGCATTTGAATGTGCATTTCATATGTTTGCTTGCATGGCACAAGTTTTAAATTTCAATATCCACGCTTGTGTGGTGTATGCTAGTTGTAGGTTTAAATGATGAAATGAAAATCTAGCATGCATAGGTTATCTAGTGATTTCATTTCCAGTGTTTCCAAAGTAGTATCAAGCTAACCAAGGTGCTAAGGATGGTATAATGGTGCACTCCGATTGGTATCACGCTTCAAAGGTCCATCTTTTATACATTAGCATCATTTGGTAGACATTGTCTCCTACATTTCCTATCTAAGCATATGTGCAAGCTATAATCCAAACTCTTAGCACATATGTAGGGGGAGCAATTGCTACCATTTGGGGTTCATGAAACTTGTCCATATTCTTTTACACATGGTAAATATGCTTGGACAAGCAACATGGATTCAATTGAATTTCAATTCATATCTTTGTGTAAGGGTTGTCATCAATTACCAAAAAGGGGGAGATTGAAAGCTCTAGTTTGGTTTTGGTGAATTGATAAAACCCTAAGTGCTAACCTAGTTTATCAAGTGATCATGACATAGGTCACACATTCCAAATGGCGAAGCAAATGAAGATCATGACACGATGATGGTGATGCCATGGTGATGATCAAGTGCTTGGACTTGAAAAGAAGAAAGAGAAAAACAAAAGGCTCAAGGCAAAGGTATAAATGGTAGGAGCTATTTTGTTTTGGTGATCGAGACACTTAGCGAGTGTGATCACATTTAAGATCGATAGCCGTACTATTAAGAGGGGCGAAACTCATATCAAAATGTGGTTGTCAAAGTGCCACTAGATGCTCTAACTCATTGCATATGCATTTAGGATCTAGTGGAGTGCTAACACCCTTGAAAATGTTTGTGAAAATATGCTAACACATGTGCACAAGGTGATACACTTGGTGGTTGGCACATTTGAGCAAGGGTGAAGAAGATAGAGGTGAAAAGGAGTTAGTCACGCTGGTCACGCAGTGACCAGATGCTGGCCTCGGTTGGACCGGCGCGTCCGGTCAGGTGGAGCATGAAGACGCTAGCGTTGGTCTCTGATCGGACGCTGGGTCACTGAGTGACCGGACGCTGGAGGGGTGCGTCCGGTCTTGCTGACGTGGCAGCACACAGGGGAGTCACCGAGTGACCGAACGTTGGGAGAGTCTGGTCGAGCATGACCGAATGCGTCCGATCGTGAAAAGTCATCTCTGGATGCTTACTAGAAATGATTGGACGCTGGGGTTTAGCGTCCGGTCACTTTGAGCTGCTGTGTCCGATCATCACTTGACCGTTGAGATCGGGTGATAGACATTTGAAGAGAGGGGACACGTGGCACGCATCGCGTGACCGGACGCTGAGGTCCAGCGTCCGGTCAATATGACCGGAGCATTCGGTCACCCCATGTTGTGCCCAGTGAAGGGGTACAACGGCTCTATTTCATGGGGGCTTCTATTTAAGCCCCATGGCCGGCTCAAGCTCACCCTCTTGGTAATTTGCATTGACATAGCAACCTTGTGAGCTTAGCCAAAGCCCTCCCACTCATCTCTATCATTAATTCATCATCTTTGTGAGATTGGGAGAGAATCCAAGTGCATTGCTTGAGTGTTTGAATCTAGAGGCACTTGGTGTTCGTGTTTCGCTGTGGGATTCGCTTGTTACTCTTGGTGGTTCCCGCCACCTAGATGTTTAGAGCAGCGAGGATCGTTGAGCGGAGGGTGGTGATTGTCTCCATCTCTGATTGTGGTGATTGTGAGGGGTTCTTGACCTTTCCCTGGCGGAGAGCCAAAAGGTACTCTAGTGGATTGCTCGTGGCTTGTGTGATCCTCATCTTGTGTTGGTTGTGCGGCACCCTATTGAGGGTTTGGCATGTGATGCCAATTAGTGCGTGAACCTCCAAGTGAGTGAATCGCCACAACGAGGAGTAGCTTGCTGGCAAGCAAGTGAACCTCGGTAAAAAATCATTTTGTTCATCATTTGATTCCAAGGTGATTGGTCTTCATTGTTATTCATTCTTGTGATTGATTGGATCCTTCCTCGACACGGCGGTATAATCTTCTCACTCACTCTCTTTACACTAGAGCAACACTTGCTTCACCTCATAATTGTCTAACCAGTTTGTTAAGTGTTGTTGAAGAAATTATTAATAGGCTATTCACCTCCCCCTCTAGCATTTAGGACCATTCACTATGTCAAGGCTCTCCTGCTCCATGCTCTCTGTGGCGTCATCAAGGGTAAAAAGCATTGACGTTGGATCCTGACGAATCCGTCCACTAGGAGCAGGGGCTCGCCCCGCTTGGGCAAGCCGCTACCCACCGACGTTAGGGTCAAGGACGACTCCCCGTCGGCCCCAAGCACCGCCGACCCCTCTCGCCATGATGTCCCCATCGGGAGGCCCCTCGGCAATTGAAGGGGTCAACGGTGTGGACGTGAACCTCTCTCCTAGCACCACAACTCCCGAGGACCCCTTGGCCACATCTTTCTCTATCTGGCCCACGCCAGGCAACGTCGCTTGGGCCACCGAAGGCACGGGTCATGCCGATTGGAGGATCATCGATGCCTCAGGTGACGTTGTGGTTGCGCCCAGCTATGACCCATCTATCACGGCCGCCGCCACCTCCACCTACATCGGCGGGTCATGACCGACCTCATCCGCCCCGCCATCAGAAGCGCTATCATGGCCATCATCGGCTGCTCTACGACCTTCGAAGGCACCCCTTGAACACCCATGTCCGCCCATCCCGCCGAGGGCACAGGCGCCACCATGGGCAGCGCCTGACCGACCGATGATGCGGTCACACTAGTGCCGCTCCTGCCCAAAATGGGCGCGACACCAGCCGATGGCCACCGCCCTGATTGGAGGGCGACGCTCTTCTTTGGCGCCAATGCCAAAGGATTCCACTGCCTCGTCGATGCTGCAAGGGAGGAAAAACATAAGTCATGATAAAATCCAACTAAAACAGGAAAAAAAACAAAGGAATCGATAACTCACCTCAGTGTCGTCGGGCGACAGATGTGTTTGGGGGACGAACCCCCTGACCCTTGCTCTGCCTCGTCGGAATGAGGCCGTTTCAAGACCGCCCCTGCTCCTAGGTAGAGGGGCTCCCCTGGTAGCTCCTAGGGCACATTGGCGGAATGCCCCACGCCCCTTGGCTCTTGGGGCACGATGGCGGAGCCGCCCACCTTTGTTGGCTCCTAGGGCAGGCCGACGGTACGTCCCACCTCCATCGGTTCCTGGGGCGCGTCAGAATAGCCCGCCTCCGCCATCTCCCTAGGCATACCCTCCTCTCCATGGAACGAGAAGGGTCCTGATGCCTGCTAGGATGAACCGATGCCTGTCAGCGCATCCTCGTTCTCCAGGTTGTTCCACTTGATATTGTTGACTACCATTTCTTCTTCCTCCATCACCTCATCGTCGTCACCATCATCATCATCATCATCGTTGTTAGCGTCCTCCCCTTGTTCCCTGCACTGCATCTTCCGCTGCTTCTTCTTCTTCTTGTCCTCCTTCTCCTTCCTCAGCCGCTTGCCCTCGGCGTGACTCACCGCCCTCATGGCCGAATCCCTTGGCAGTGGTGTTGGGTGAACCATGAGGATGAGGTAACTCGACTAGTCCTACCCCTCTCAAAGTTAGTCTCATGAGGTCGGGAAATCAATTGAAGAGAAGGCAAGAAAAGGGAAACTTATGAAGACAACATAGCCTGGCTCCGGCCGCATCGGAGGATGCCCCAACACCGGGTAGACAAAGTCAGGGGTGGCACCCGCATCATCCCACAAAGGCTCCATCACCTCCTTGATGCATTGCGTGATCTTGGAGTTGGGAGTGTTCCCTCGGTGAGCATCGTTCCATCGAATGATGCCTCAGGCGCCATCGCGTGTAGCAGGAGCGCGCGCGTCATCAATGGTGCCACCCTCCTCGCATGGTAAGCCTCGATGATGTCCGACCCTTTTAGGCCATTCTCCTTCAGGATGTGGCTACTCTAGGGCCTCTTCGACTAGGCACCCGGTGAACTCCGGCAGAGGGGTGGTGGCGTCATTCTTGAGGTAGAACCACTATGAGTGCCACCCTTTGTTAGACATCGAGAGCCACATGGACGAGTACTCACCGACCTAATTAATCCAAAGTTGGATGCCGGCGCACCCCATTGGCATGTGCAGCTCCTACCTGCCACCCTTCTCCCTCTTCTTCTGGAGGTTGACGGCGAAGAAATTGTTAACACTGGATTTTGGTCGATTCTGGAAGATGACAGGTAGACCCACATGCGGGAAGAAGGGTATTCGGCAAACAAAGCAAGCGGTCGGCTAAATGCATTGCGGTCGGTTACTCCGTATATGGTGATTCCATTCGGGAAAAAAGCGAAGATGGCGAGGAAGGCCGATCGAAAAGGTGAAAGTTGTAATAGTAAAGGACTCTAAAAGTTTAGGGTAAGGAATCGTGAGTTTCCAAGTTTATTTAAAGGTTCCTTTGTAAATCGTAGTCCTCTAGGACTCGTGTTTTGTCTAGGGTATAAATATTGACCCTCGACCATTGTAATAGGGGTTCACAACCAAATCAATACAACCGCCCCGTGCCAACTTTCGAGTCCTTTTGTCGTGTCGTCGAGTTCTTCGAGAGGAGTCATCGATCCGTCGACCTCCGTAAGTTCCGGCAACCTTGTTATCATGTTTAGTATCATGCGGTGGATTTAGACGTGATGCAAGTAGTCTTGTTTGTTTTCAATGGTCGTATGGCGGATCTTTGTTTGACAATCAAGAAGTCTTTGCTTATGCTTTGTTTATGAGTAGATACCGTATGCGGCAGCGCGCTTGCTCAATATGCTTAGTGAAAGCAAGATAGTTATCAGCTCTTTTTAGATATGGCAAATCTAAATAGATTCATTAAGTTATCCAAAGTTGCATGTTACGGAACATTTTATATATATTTGTAACATACTTACGCCCAATCTAGATTGATATTGTTCGGCCTTTTTCTCTCTTGTGGTTTATTCGTGCTTCAACGATCATTGCTTTTCATAATACCTTTGCAACCGATAGTGTGCATATTATGGCTGAATTATTTTAATCTAGATTGTCACATGTCGCGGGTTCATGCATGTTAATTATGTTTAAGCTTTAATAAAACCAGTGTCGTATGCGGCGATGCAGGTTTTAGATTAGTTTAATCGTTTTTTTTATTTGCACGTTCCTTCTTCATGGACCCCAATTCGGGCCGAATCTGCGAGCTTGGTTATGCATTAACTCATAATTAATTTCACTTGTTCAAACATGTCTTCCCATGCACGATATTTCGCAATCAGTCTCCACGTGCATTCATCTTACTATTAGTGAACGGTTTATGAACTCATTGGCGCATGTACTCTCTATAGTCAGTATGTCGCTGTAAGTGGCTTCAGGTCAGATATGTGGAACTGCCTCTGTATTACCCGACATGTTCCGGTTTGACATTTAATTGTTTTGTCCCTTGTTAGTTTTTTTTTTCAGGTCAAACCGACCGCACGCTTCCTGGGATAACGGCACCCGGAACCCGATTGAAGCTACGCTTTTGGCTTGTTGTGTGTGAGGCACAAAGGCGCCACATTTTGTGTCAACACACTTTTTGGCACGCCCAAAGGGGACAATCTGCTAGTTCAAGATGGCATCCGAGATCAACAATGATCATGTTCGATGTAAGCATGGCAGAATTGCCAGATAATTACAAGGATTTAGTGCTACAAGCATGTGAGCAATACCAACGGAAATGCTTGATGTCTTTTTCCAAAAACAAGAGCAATAAAGTATTTCAAAAGCAGTCAATGCCAAGGGTTCTTCTTCCGCATCAAACCGATTACAATCAAGAGGAGGATGCTCAAGATGGCAGCCCCGGTTTATAAATCCATGGGAGAGACCATGACAAATCATCACACAGCTTTTCTGAATACCTTTCGGGCAATCATGATCAGTTCTTTTGGCCCAATGGTTGATAAATACTTCGAAGAAAATGTTGGACCACTCAGTGGGCCGACGCTTTTCAATGTTCCAAAGCATCAAGAGAAGCCATCGTTAGAAAAGAAGTAGCGCCGCCTTCAAATATAGGTGGATTGACTCACACCAAAAGCAATCACATCCCACCTATGGCCAGTGACATTTGGTACTATAGGAGAAGTGCCACCTTCAAATTATAGAGTTTCTCCAAAGATCAAACAGATTGCGTAAGAATATGTATGGAGATGGATATCAAGAATTTATCGATTACAATTATTAATGCCGTGCCAAATCCAGGTATAGAAGTGTTTCAGATTGCCTTCGAGTGCAAGTACAAGGAAATCGGGATCCAGCATTGATGTTTTGATGCACAGGATGGCTGATATGATGCAAAATCAGTTCGCTAGAAGCCAAAGAATCAATCCTATTCATACAAGTCTCCTTATCTAGAATGGTACAACAGAGTGGCATTGCCTCCAAGGGTGAAGCCTCCAACAGATTTGACCAAGTTTTCGGTCAAGATGATACTAGTACCATAGAGCACGCCACCGGTACTTAATGCAAATCGAGAAGCCGCTTCAGATGAAGCTTGAGGATTCAATATTTTCCTTTGTCTCTTACAGACCAGCTTTCACATGGTTCACGCCTCTACTCAGCTCATTCCATTGGTACGCAAGCGTAACTAGAGCGTAAGTTTCATTCATATTTCTATACGGGTACCAATGAGAAGAAGTTGGTTGATCTCATGAGTCCGAGGATGAGAACAAATGAGACACCATTGGAGTATCTTCGCAGATTTAGGGAGACCAAGAATATGTGTTATTCTCTAAATTTACCGTATGATCAACTACCCGGAATAGCTATAGCGGAATGTTGCCGAATATCGTGGAGAAGTTGTTTGGTTTAGAGTTTGATGATCTCGCCAACTTGCACAAATTTTTAGCAAATATGAGTAATCAAGCCCAAGGATTCGTGGAGAGATAATCGCTTTCGTAAGAACAATGCCACTAATGAGGTGTATCAAGGCTTTCGGATGAAGCGAATCGAGTATATTGATGAAGATGAGATAGTCAGCAATTGAGTTAAATTGGGCAAAGGAACCCACTCAAGTTAGTCAACGCTGGTTGAAACAACAAAAGGGAACCTATGATTTTGATGTTACTAAGGCGCATGACTTTTTTGCATTGTTGATAAAGGAAGGACGCATCAAGTCGCCGTAAGGACATCCTATGCTACGTCCTGAAGGAATGAAAGACAAAAAGTATTGTGGTTTCCATAACACTAATTCTCATTCTATTAATGATTGCCGAGTGTTCGTAATACTGAATCCGTAAAGCTATCCAAGAGGGACATTTGAGGTTTGATGGTAAGATGAAAATTGATGATCAGCCTTTTTCCACAAAATATGATTTCTTCTCTGTGAATATGGTCTCCGCCAATGATCTCAAGGGTAAGGGCAAGGTGAAGGTGTTGACTTCGATAGGGCAAAGGAGAGTGGTGTCATTGACCCGGATCGGCAAGTCACTAGTAGAGAGTCAAGACAGAACGAAGTTCGGTTTTAGAATAGCCGAACCGAGAAAGGTCAAACTTCCAAACCCGAGTTACATCACGTATTTTGCTAAACAAGTGGCGTAGGGAACAAGAGAAGGAATACTATAAGAAGCAATGGTTTATGGAAGAATGCTTGAGGTATGAGGAAGAAGTATACCGAAGGGAGCAAGAAGAATACATGATGTAACAGAGCAGTCTCATTGGGGTTGTTCGTTCTTTAGGCATTGTTGGAATGAAGGCTTGAGGTTGCCTCGCAAGAAATAATTGTCCAGAGTGTAGTGCTCAGTACTCCGAGTATAGGCAATCTCGAATCAACCGTCATCCCGTCTATGAAAGACTTGGAACGAAGGTTCCTCAAGATGATTTAGGCGCTAAAAATAGATGGTTTTGAGAATCAAAGAAAGGAAAAGAGTTGCGTGTCAAGGTTGGACTCATGATAGAATGCATGATGAAGAAGATGACTTCTATAGATATGTATGGCAAAAGGATGTGGTGGTGTCCTCCGTGCCCGAGGAAAAGTCGAAAAAAGAAGAGTGCAACGGTTGAGGAATAGGGAGTTGGAACAAGAAGTTACCGAAACAAAGCAAATATGGCGTCCTAAAAAGAAACCTGATGGATGTGGTCCTTCGGCTAATGCTTGCATGGCTTTCTTCCTCCCATCAGAGTTTATAGCTCCCGAAAGCCAAGATGTCCAAGAAGAGGTGTATTCTGATTTTGATGAAAGTGAATGTCAGGATTTGATGGCTCACCAGATTAACGCAAAGCAGCTGCTTTTTGACAAACCAATCAAGAATCGCTACTTGAGACCACTCTATTTAAAAGGATATGTCAATGGCAAGCCTTTGACCAAGATGTTTGTTGATGGAGGGGCTGCTATCAATATCATGCCTTATACTACCTTCAGGAAACTTGGGATGACTAATGAAGAATTGTTGAAAACTGACATGGTGCTTAGGGACTTTGCTGGCAATCCTTCCGATACCCGAGGTGCTATCCATGTCGAGCTGACCATTGGATCGAAAACTCGATTACTACCTTTTTGTCATTGACGGTAAGGGGCATATAGTCTACTCTTGGGTAGAGATTGGATCCATGCTAATTGTTGCATTCCTTCAACTATGCATCAAATTCTCATTCAATGGATTGGAGATGATGTTGAAGTTGTACATGCCGATAATTCTGTAAGTGTTGTTCGCCACGAATCTACCTATTGGGAATATGAGGGCATCGATTGTTTCTCCGAAAAGTGTGGAAAGAAGGTCCCAGAATGTTTTCAATGAGGGCCAACAAATTGATCCAAGCAATCGGCTCTCATAGCAATTTTAATGGGAAATCCCGTCGATGGCAACAAAGGAAAGTTGGGATGTGGTTTTATGTCGGCGGATAAATTGGAAGAAATTAATGTTGGTGATGGTTCTAAGCTAAGGCCGATGTATATTAGTGCAAAGTTAGATCCAGAATATAAATCAAAGTTGATAGATTTATTGAAAGAGTTTAAAGATTGTTTTGCTTGGGATTACACGGAAATGCCCGGATTGGATCGCTCCATTGTTGAGCATCGATTACCCATTAAACCCGGATTTCGTCCTTATAAACAACCTCCAAGGAAGATATACAAAGAGGAAGTATTGGCCGATGTGAAGAAGGAGGTTGAAAGATTAATAGAAGCAAACTTCATTCGGCCATGCAAGTATGCAGAGTGGATTTCAAATATAGTACCGTGATACAAGAAAAATGGAAAATGAGAGTTTGCATAGATTTCAAAATCTTAATAAGGCTACTCCCATGGATAGTTACCCAATGCCAGTTGCCGATTTGCTGGTAGATGCAGCAGCAGGTTATGAAGTCATTAGTTTTATGGATGGTAATGCTGGCTATAACCAAATTTTTATGGCAATAGAAGATATTTCAAAACAAATTTTCGGATGTCCCGGTCATATTGGTTTGTTCGAATGGATAGTCATGACGTTTGGGTTAAAGAATGCTTGTGCAAACTTATCAAAGAGCTATGAATTATATTTTTCACGAGTTGATCGGCAAGATTGTAGAAATCTACATCGATGATGTAGTAGTCAAGTCTAGAAATCATGAAAGACATTTAGCTGATTTAAGAAAGACTCGAGTGCACAAGAAAGCATGGCTTGAAGATGAATCCAAACAAATGTGCCTTTGGAGTTTCGGGCCGGTGAGTTTTTGGGATTTTTAGTTCATAAAGGAGGAATTGAAGTTGGGAAAAAGAGCATGGAAGCAATAGACAAAGTTGTGCCGCCAACTAATCTCACGGAATTACAATCATTGTTAGGCAAAATCAACTTTGTAAGAAGATTCATATCCAATCTATCGTAAAGAGTTTTACCCTTTTCTCCTCTATTAAAGCTCAAGAAGGATCAAAATTTAGATGGGGACATACAACAAAAGGCTTTTGATGAGATCAAGCAATATATGAAGGCACCACCTGTGCTGGTACCTCCACAACTTGACAAGCCTTTTAAGTTGTATGTGGCGGCCGATAGCCTAACGATAGGATCGGCCCTTATGCAAGAGTTTGAAGGAAAAGAAAGAGTCATAGCTTATCTTAGCCGAAAGTCGCTAGACCCGAAACAAGGTATTCGCCACTGAAAAAAACTTTGCTTGTGTGTATATTACTCATGTACCAAATCACGGCACTATTTGTTGAATTCCGAATGCGTGGTGGTTTCTAGTTTTGATGTAATCAAACATATGTTATCAATGCCGATTTTGAATGGAAGAATTGGCAAATGGATTTTAGCATTGTGAGAATTTAATTTAAGGTATGAATCGACAAAGGCGGTAAAGGGTCAAATTATTGCCGACTTTATTACCCAACATCGGGATCTTTCTGTTGGAGGCGATAAGCATTGTGCCTTGGGCCTTGTTCTTCGATGGATCATCTTGTAACAAAGGTGGTGGTGCTGGTATTCTTTTGATTTCCCCACAAGGAAAAGCTTTTGAGTATGCGGTTCCTATTGAATTTCATGTTACTAACAATCGAGTAGTATGAAGCATTGCTTAGAGGGCTTCACTTCTTATAGAAGTAAAGGCCGTTCTTGTTGAAATCTTTGGGGATTCTCGAGTTGGTGATTAATCAACTGAATGGTCAAGATGAATGCAAGAACAATGTGTTAAGAGAATATTATGAGGAGTGTAGAGAACTTTTGAAGAATTTTCCGATAGTAACCTTGCATCATATCCCTAGAGAGTACAATGAAGAAGCAAATAAGTTAGCTCAAGTCGCTTCGGATATCGAGAGAATCGGGAAGTTTTTGCTATGGAGGAAGATGTTTTAAATATCGATCCAAAGAGATGGTGATTGGAGATACGGTTACCAATTATCCAAAAATCCATCTCGTAAGGTTCCCAAAACTCGTGTACAAAGCTCTCAAATTTGTGTTTCTTGATGATCGCTATATTACAAGTCCATCGATGGAGTATTGCTCAAATGCTTAAGTCAAGAAGAGGCCAAGAAAGTGATGTATGAGGTTCACGAAGGATTGTGTGGTGCACATCAATTCGACTTATCGGATGAAGTGGATAATTAGGAGAACTGGTTACTTTTGGCCAACTATGTTGGAAGATTGTTTTGAATATTACAAAGGGTGTCACAATTGTCAAAAATTCGGTAATATTCAAAAAGTTCCAAATATTCTGCTATGAATCCTATAATCAAGCCTTGGCCGCTCAGAGGATGGGGTATAGATTTAATTGGTCGATCAATCCTCCTTCTAGTAAGGGACACAAATTTGTACTCTTGGCCACGGATTATTTCACCAAGTGGGTTGAGGCTATCCCTTTGAAGAAGGTAACGCCGAGAATATGATCAGTTTTGTTAAGGAACATATAGTTCATAGATTTGGGATTCCTCGGACTATAACAACCGATCAAGGAACTCAATTTACTTCTTCGAATTCGTGACTTTGCCAAAAGTATGGGGATTAAGTTGTATAATTCTTCTCCTTATTATGCACAAGCTAATGGTCGCGTGGAAGCATCAAATAAGATTATGATTAAAATTATCTAGAAGAAGATTGATGAAAAACCAAGGAAGTGGCACTTGGTTCTTAATGAAGCAATCGTGGGCTTACCGAATGGCTTGTCATGGATCCACTCAAACGCCTCCCTATGAACTGGTTTATGGGCATCATGTCAGTACTACCATGGGAATTACTAAGTTAGATTCAAGGCGAGTTGTGTTACGTAAAGAATTGGCGTAAGAAGATTATAAGAATCGATGATGGATGAATTGAAAGATTTACATTTGATTCGCCTCAAGGCATTGGAAAATATTGAGAAAAATAAAATACGCGCTGCCGTGTATTATAACAAAAGGGTTAGGTCAAGCAATTTGCGTATGAGATTTGGTTTGGAAAACTATATTGCCGCTTGGAACAAAGGATAGAGCGTTCGCAAATGGTCTCCAAATTGGGAAGGTCCTTTCCGAATAGTAGAATGTGTACCGGCAATGCATACATATTGAAGACTTTATTTGGGGAGGAGTTTACCAGAGTTATCAATGGAAGATTTCTTAAGAAATACTACCCCAAAGTTGAGGTTGGTTCATGAATGTAGATCGAAAAAAACCGACAAAGAAAAAAAAATTGCCTTTAGCCTAAAGATCGAATACAAGATCGAGAATAGCCGATATCGCTCATATCGCTTTTAGCACAAAATAGCCGATGCGCTTATGTCCGCCTCTAGCACAAGAATGTTTATCCAAACCTGGTTGTTTTCAGCATTTTTCCGACAATGCAAGTGGAATTTTACCGAAAAGAATCAAAGAAATAAGTATTCTTCCAAAGGACGAGATTATTTATAAAAAGTCCATCCTAATACAAACTATTCCTCAAATAACTTGTTGAGGACGGACCGGGGTTTGTGATTTCGGCAAGGGCAAAGCAAAGATGATCGTCGAGGCCTCCGGACGCTCATCGATGTCTTCGACTTCGTCCCAAGGCCTCCAACAAAGCCAACCGGCCGGGAGGAGTAGTCCTCGTTGGTTTGGGAGGTCATTGCCGCCACCGAGAGAGAGGCCGAGGTGCACACCTTGGATGACGGCTTGATCAATGCGGCCGTCCCACAGATCAAGGCGTGCCTCGGATGTCTCCCCGAGCATTCACCTTGTCGGCAATCTTGTTCACCGCCGTCCTCAAGCGGTCATTCTCCGCGAAAGAGTCAAGCGTAAAAGAAGAAATGGGTCGGCAAGCAAAGGAAGTCGGATGATAAAACTAAATGAAGATATCAAACCGTGATGGCGTCGCAGAATTGCTTCATTGGGTCCTCCCATTCGGCTTGATCGATGCCGAACTTCTTGGAGACGTCGCCTAGCTCCTCCCGGCTTCGTCCCTCTCCCGGGTGGAACTTGAGCGCCTCCTCGTGAGAGTATGGATGGTGTGCATCTGCTGGTTCTGGCCAACCCCAAGGGTTGGAATGGTAAGAGCTTGAAGAGTGGAAGACCCGGAGGAGCGGGATGATGGAGTTCCCTGCTGAGCTACCACCACCGGAGGAAGGAGATGGTATTGGCTAGAGCCGATGACCCTTATCCTCGATGAATGAGGAAGGAAAATCGAAATTAAGAGATGAACAAGGAAATTGCAAAGGGGGCAAAAGCGAATCATACCCACGACGCCGGCAAGCAGCTGATGATGCTCGCTTCCTTCACCTTTCTCCGTCGCCAGGACGCTTGCCACGGTTGCCACTGCTCATTATTTGCTTTGCTTTGATGGAGGTTAGGGTTTTCTTCCGAATGAATCGAACGAAGGAAGTGGAGGAGACGGATGTGAGAACGCTGAGGCGAAGATAGCGATGAAGGCTAACGGAAGGGTCTATTTATAAGTCGAAGCGAGGATCATGGCGAATTCCACGGGGTTGTGGGGCGAGAATCCCGAACGGCGGAGTAGGTTTTTTCCTTTTCTTTGGGGCCATTCTCGGGCTGGACCAGCATGGGTTAAGTCGAACGTCCTCAATATCTCCTTGGTTTGTTGGAGCCAACATTGTTCGGTTATACCTCACAATATTTGAATTGGATTCGTTCGGCTATCGGAAGAATGGAGACAATCGGCTACATTCTAATCGAGTAATTTAAGGAAAGGGGCCGATTGCTTTCGAATGAATAGAAATAAGTAAACATAAAGTCAAGTTAACCAAGGGAAAGAAGATGTCACACTTAAGTTTATTACAAATCCAATGTCTACTTTGTTCGTAAGATGATTGATTGCCTCTATAGCCTCGGTCCCTGATTCGCTAACATTATCTAGCACTTTTTTTGATCTTCGCCTCTTAAACTCGGATGTTTGGATAACTTAGTTTTGATCTGCTGATCTTCTTTGATGATCGGCTATCTTTAGTGAAGCCGCTTCTATGTTCTTCGACAAATTAATTATATGGGCCTGTGAGACCTAATTTTGGCATTCAGCCGCTAGTTGAGCTTCTAGTCCGCTTTTTTCATCCTCCATGGTTTTCAGCTCAGCTCCAAGGTTGCCAAGGAATTTCTCGTAGTCTAGATGTGAGAGTGAAGATCTTTAATCTCCAGCTTTTTCAAAGATCTATCCTTCTGCAGGCGGTCCTCAAGATGTATTTTTGATTGCCCTTCTCACCATAGCAAAATGGTCATCAAGATGGGCTGCAGATTCTAGGGGAGCCTTGAGAGCAGAGGGGGATATCTTGATCAATGAGTTCAAGGAGGTCTTTTATCCGGTCTCGCATCCTGAACCAGATCGATGGTATCCTTGTTTAGCGAATGATCACCTCTTTTAGCCGGGCTTGATTTTCCAAATGATAAGGTTTGATGGGAAGTAATCTCTTCACCTTTCTCAATGATGTAATCCTCAATAGAGAAAGAGTAATCGGTGGTCGGTTTAGTGATGTTCTTCTAAAGAAAAGAGAAGAAAGAAAGTGTTAGCCGTTGGGTAATTTTGATAAAATATAGTGTAAAACAAGGAATTACCTCACTGAGATGGGTTGACCATCGGGATGGGTTATACCACAACTGTCATTGGGAACTTGGTCAAGATTTAGAGGGGACAGTTTGGAGCTTGATCAGAGAGGTTTCCTTGCCGGTTCATCTAAGATTTCATCTATTTTCAAAGAAGTAAATGATAATGAGCATAGGAGAATAGATGTTATTTAAAAGAAAGAAAAAAAGAGAATTGGTTGAACAATGTTACCTATAGTCTCATCAGGTTTATGAGCCTTTGAACCTTCAGCTTCATGAGTCTCTGAAATTTCGCTATCATGAATTTCTTCATCTTCAGTAGAAACTTCAGGGGTTGATTCTGCAGGCGCCGAGGTATTGCCCAAAGTGGGAGTTTCGACTTGTGGCTGCAATAGAAGTAATGAATATAGAGGTGGTCAGCCTTATCGCTATGTGAGATTGTTGACCGATAAGAAAATAAAAGATTCATGCCTTAAGGGATAATCTGCTTTCTTGGTCCTTGGTTTTTGGGTAAGAGAAAACTTTCGTGTGTTTTCCTTTTGCTTTTTCCTCTCAAGATGCAAAGCAATTGAAGTAGCAGGAGTTCTCATGAGTGCCTTTAGAGGTGCTTTGAATCCAAAGTTGCGAAGTTTTCATGAATTCCTTTAAGTTTGGAGCATCAAACCCCGAGAGCGGGCTTGGGACCAAATTAATAGTACTTGGATTGCTTTGGCTGGGGGAGTAAACTCAAGATCCTGTGCATGACCAGATGTTAAAGTAAGAAGTGGATTCAAGAACAAGAAATGATGGGCATAATGAAATTACCTCACTGTCAGAAGCAAAATCGGGTTGCAAGTTTTTGCATAGAGAATGAACTGATATATTGAAGATATGAGCATGCCATTCTTGCCACCAAGAAACAAAGAAGGGATGAGCAACATCTATTAGCCCAAATGGAGATGGTTCGTATATTGGCAATTCCCATCCTAATTCAAAGACCTTCTTGGCTTCCATTCCTTCATTATTAATTCCCTGACTTTATGATTGTTGAGAAGAGGAATTTTGGAGGCGCTAATTGGCGCATCCTAATTGTCTGGCCACCATGTTTGGATAATAAAATTCATAGGTAGATTGTACTAGTCTCCCATGATGAAATTCGGCTGGCAGAGTGCAAGGCTTGATAAAGGAGTTGAAAATCTCCGTGGATTCTTGGCCTGAACAACCAATTTCATAGCTAAACTTGCAGGGCAAAGTCAAATTTTCATTTTCTCTCGTAAGGAAACCAGAGCACATTGTCAATCCTTTGAAAAATAGCTTGAAGAAATGACCGATGTCTATGTCAATGCTTATGGATGATGCTCGCTTCCCCATAAGTCCGACATGCCTTGACCTTTTGTGTTGCCTTCAAAGATAGTTGATCAAGAAAAACTTAGATTGAAGAGGCTCACAGAGGTTATCTGATGCATATATAGCTGAAGCCACATTTGAATTAGCCACCAGGACCATTCACACAAGAGATTTCTCCACCTTGGCGCATCTCAAGAGTAATGTCGATGCATCATATGATAAATGTACCCTAAGAGATATTTGCCTAGTGGGATCTGAAAGTGCTCGCAGCTAAGTCTTCACCCATTACCATGTGATTCAGGGTTGGTTCATTGGATTTTCCACAGAAGATGAATCTGCATAGCCACATATTCATGAAGGCTTTCAACTCTTTGTCAGAGACGGTGCCAGATGCATTCATGTAGTTC
Organism: Miscanthus lutarioriparius; assembly: GCA_904845875.1. NCBI lineage: Eukaryota > Viridiplantae > Streptophyta > Magnoliopsida > Poales > Poaceae > Miscanthus > Miscanthus lutarioriparius. Next base: position 64,484,708 of record CAJGYO010000008.1, on the reverse strand, counting down.
TGAATATGTTTGACCCATCCACATCCGTAAATCGACGGCTTTTGATTACTTTTGCTCTTGTACTTATAGGGATATATCGCAATGACACATTCAAGCCACCATCATGAATACGTCGGCTAGAGTGATGGTCATAATACCATGACCAAAGATAAAGGCATTGATAGTGTCGCACCAAAAATGAGAAGTCGCTATCAAAAGGGAATCATTCCCGGTGTTTCGCTAAAGATAATTCCGGACAATGACCGATGTCCCGACTTTCCCAAAGGGTCAGCCGCTTTTCTCCAAAGATTCTCCGTACGATTCACGCCATCCGGTGATTGGGGGAAATGGCCAATTCTTGAACGTGTTTGGCCATCGGTTTGGCGAGATGATCCCGACTTGAAAGGAATTCTTTGGGTTTCCTTCTCAATAATTTCGTAAGGGTCGATTTCCCATTGGGCCGAGGAAATAGGAGTCGGGGTTAGCGACATAGGGGATCAAAATCGCTCTTGTATTCCTTTAGAAGATGATTGAAATCAAAGGGGAGTAAATCAAAAGAGGAGCGGGAGGATAAAATGAAAATTGCCGAATATAAGTAAAGTTTACCTCTGGATTTCATCTTGGGTCGCCATTGAAGATTTGAAGGAGGTCCGAGGTTGCGCCTGAAAGCTTGAATTTTTGGGCAAATATGCGGTTTTGAAACGGTGATGACCTAGGAGAATGAAAGAGCTTGTGGTCAATTTCGAATAAAACAACTTTTATCCCGAAATTGAGGGGGCATGTGTTAACACCGGATTTTGGTCGATTCTGAAGATGATGTAGACCCACATGCGGGAAGAAGGGTATTCGCAAACAAAGCAAGCGGTTGGCTAAATGCATTGCGGTCGGTTACTCCGTATATGGTGATTCCATTCGGGAAAAAATAGAAGATGGCGAGCAAGGCCGATCGAAAAGGTGAAAGTTGTAATAGTAAAGGACTCTAAAAGTTTAGGGTAAGGAATCGTGAGTTTCAAGTTTATTTAAAGGTTCCTTTGTAAATCGTAGTCCTCTAGGACTCGTGGTTTTTGTCTAGGGTATAAATATTGACCCTCGACCATTGTAATAGGGGTTCACAACCAAATCAATACAACCGCCCCGTGCCAACTTTCGAGTCCTTTTGTCGTGTCGCCGAGTTCTTCGAGAGGAGTCATCGATCCGTCGACCTCCGTAAGTTCCGACAACCTTGTTATCATGTTTAGTATCATGCGGTGGATTTAGACGTGATGCAAGTAGTCTTGTTTGTTTTCAATGGTCGTATGGCGGATCTTTGTTTGACAATCAAGAAGTCTTTGCTTATGCTTTGTTTATGAGTAGATACCGTATGGCAAAAGCGCTTGCTCAATATGCTTAGTGAAAGCAAGATAGTTATCGGCTCTTTTAGATATGGCAAATCTAAATAGATTCATTAAGTTATCCAAAGTTGCATGTTACGGAACATTTTATATATATTTGTAACATACTTCGCCCAATCTAGATTGATATTGTTCGGCCTTTTTCTCTCTTGTGGTTTTATTCGTGTTTCAACGATCATTGCTTTTCATAATACCTTTGCAACCGTATAGTGTGCATATTATGGCTGAATTATTTTAATCTAGATTGTCACATGTCGCGGTTCATGCATTTTAATCATGTTTAAGCTTTAATAAAACCAGGTGTCGTATGCGATGCAGTGTTTTAGATTAGTTTAATCGCTTTTTTTGCACGTTCCTTCTTCATGGACCCCAATTCGGCCGAATCGCCGAGCTTGGTTATGCATTAACTCATAATTAATTTCACTTGTTCAAACATGTCTTCCCATGCACGATATTTCGCAATCAGGTCTCCACGTGCATTCATCTTACTATTAGTGAACGGTTTATGAACTCATTGGCGCATGCCTCTCTATAGTCATGTCGTTGTAAGTGGCTTCGTGGTCAGATATGTGGAACCGTCTGGTATTACCCGACATGTTCCGGTTTGACATTTAATTGTTTTGTCCCTTGTTAGTTTTTTTTTCAGTCAAATCGACCGCACGCTTCCGGATAACGAAGCACCCGGAACCCGATTGAAGCTACGCTTTTCCGCTTGCTCGTGTGTGAGAGCACAAGGTCGTCACATTTTGTGTCAACAGAAATACCTCCACAAGTCGAAGTGGGGGCTGATCCCTAGGAATCTTTCGCACAGCATGATGAACGCTGACATGTGCTGGATCCCATTGGGATTGAGATGTTGTAGCTCAATCTTGTAGAAGTGTAGCAGCCCCTAGAGGAATTTGTGGGTGGGGGTCGTGAGCCCATGCTCGTTGAAGTGGGCGAATGACACCACGTAGCCTTCGGGCGGCGACGGCGAATCCTCATTGCTAGGCAGCAACCACTCCTCAATTGAGGTCCGTGCACGGAGAAGATCACAATGGATGAGGCCCTCCATGCATTGGAAGGTGATGTCAGAATGGCACCACAGATCCATTAGAGGTGGGGGTGTAAGGCTTATGGGGGTGGATGGATGCAAGCTCAATGGTGGTGGAGATGCGGAGGCATGAAACCTAAGAGATGGCGGCAGTGGCGTGGCTACTGGAGGTAAGGATGCAGGCGTACCTATGAAACACGGAGGCCTAACCCTTTGGTTTTATAGGGGCGATGGGTGTAAGGAAACCAACCGCTCGCCTAGATCTCCGTGCCTGCCAAGACCTGTCACCATGTCTCGTCATGGGGCATGTGCATGCAACCTATGGCCATCCCCTTGAAAACACGCTGGATGTTTTGCCTCCCCGAACGGGCCATGACCCGTCATAGGTAAGAGGGACACAGAGCTGAAAATGCTCCTACGGCCCATCTAGGCCCTGGAGTTTGAAGGTTGGCCCACTACGAGTTCGACAACCGCTCTAGGCACCTTTAGAGTGAGGGATGGGCCCGCTAGCGGCCAGTACCGGGGCGCACGAGCGCCGCGGGAATCTTGGACCATGTTTGAGTCTCGGTCAAATACGATCCATGTTTTTTCCTCGAAGAAAGGCAGAGAGCCCTTAGGACCGATCGAACAGACCCGAGAACAACTGAGAATCTAGAGTCGATCACTAGCTGACCCAAGCTGGACCCCCACAAATGGGATGCCAGGGCCCCACTCAGACTAGCCCGTTAACAGCTCACCGAGCACCATATTTCATCCATAGAGGAAAATCATGGCACGGCTCAGCCCCTCCGTTTTTATCAAAAAATGCTTGAGGGAAGACGATCACAAAGACGAGCCGACCCTTGTCCGGACCCCTACTACGGGCAGGGGCTCGAGGAAAGTTGGACTCGCAAGGAGACCGAACGTGCGCGGTCATAGTACGATGGCAGACCGAGCGGATCCTAGGGACCGGAATCAAGAAAAATCTTTCCGACCTCTCGAATCCTACTGTTACATGCCCCCAGAAGACTGGTCACGACAAAAGGGAACCGACGCCCTACTAGGACATGACGCAGGCTACAAAAAGAAGGCCAAGGGCCTTAGAGTCCTTTCGTCTAGAAAAGCCTCCAAAGGAGTATTCTACTCCGCCGCATGCTCAGGGGCTACTGTCGGGTATCAATATTAGGGATACCCAAAGCAAGGAGGTTAGAGCCCATGCAGACTTCCCTTGATGAAGCAAGACATATTAAAAGGTCTCATCCAACCCCAAGGCCACGGGGGTCTCACTCAAGGCTGCGGGCTCCACCTCGCCCGACTCTAAGGATGCGGTTTCCGCCTCACCCGACCCCATGGGTGCGGGCTTCGTCTCGCCCAACCCCAAAGCCACGAGGGTCTCACCAAAGGCCATGGGCCCCATCTTGCCCGACCCCTTGGGTGCGGGCTCCATCTCGCCCGACCCCTTGGGTGCGGGCTCTGTCTTGCCCGACCCCAAGGCCATGGGGGTCTCACCCAAAGCCACGGACTCTGCCTTGCTCGACCCCTTGGGTGCGGGCTTCGTCTCGCCGACCCCAAGGACGTGGTTTCTGCCTCGCTCGACCCCTTGGGTGTAGGCTCCGTCTTGCTCGACCCCAAGGCCATGGGGTCTCACCCAAATCCACGGACTCTGGCTCACCTGAACCCTTCGGTGCGGGCTCTGTCTCACCCGACCCTAAGGGCGCGGTTTCCATCTTGTCCGATGGGGACATGAACCGCCGCCAACCACTCTAGGTCAAAGCGTATGGGCCTGGGTCAAAACTCTAACATCAGGGAAGAGACTAGCATGCCTCGATGTAGCCCATGGCCATGACAGGTCATACCCGAGGATTCACGTCAAGAAGAGCATCGAGCGTGCCGGTGCTGTTCTACCTAACTCTCATACGAACGCTGACAGGTGCGTCAGTTCACCACGACGTCTACCGAGATGGAATGGAACGCCATGACCGGCAGACAATGCTTGCGCATGGCGTTAGTGATGAATAGGGCCATGACATGGAGCCATCCCTGTTGACATCTACAGCGTCGGCGGGACCCGCATGAAGAGGAAGAAGGACCCGACGATCCAGGAAGCCTTCTTCTCTCTCTCATTCTTCTCCTTTTCCTTCGTTGTAACCCGTGCTCTCCCTTCACCTATAAAAGGGGAAGCAGGGCACCCCATGAAAAGGGGGATCTGGATCGGCGTAAGACCGAACCACGGGATAAAAACACAAGAGCACGACACGAGCACACAGCTGAGCAGCGATTGAGCTCTCAGCACCCGTTCATTCCTTTCACCAGAGACTTGGGATCCTTTCCCTCTCTCGCCTATTTGTAACCCCTACTGCAAACCAAGTGCCGGTAACATGAGCAGTGGCAAACTAGATGTAGGGACATTCCGCCTAAACTAGTATAAACCCTTGTGTCCTCCAAGCACACCATCCGAGCCAGACGTGTAAATACAAATTTACTCGTCGGTGGTCCAAAAATACCGACACTAAGTGTGAGTCTCATTTGCATATACCTTGCGCTTAGTGACGTGGTGAGATGCATGAGAAAGCCCAGGAAAATTCTTTGTGAAAAGCTATCTCTAGTGCTAAAATTAGTTTGGTGACTTTGGGAAGAGATAGCACTAGTTTTGGGCATGTTGAGTAGTCTGGACAAGAATTTTCAGCACAACTCAGTTGAAATTCTAGCTTAGCTGTGCTGAATTTTCTCACTCAGCTGTGCTGAATTTAACTAGAATTTCTCGCTCAGCTGTGCTGAATTTTCAGGAAGACCCCTGTTTGCACCAAAATCTAGAAAGAAGAAAGCGAGAACTCGAAGCTTCTAAGGTTGTATCATCAAGGAATCGATCAGATGTGAATCGATATCGGCTGGTTTTGATGCAGTGTCGGAATCGGCTATTTTATAGATGACATCAGCAGACGACGTCAATGGCCTACGTATGGATGGCGTCGGGGAAAAATATGTCGGCTCTACAAAAAGGAAAAGATTAGAGTCCAAGTTATTTTTATGTTAGGAATGTTTTCTTTTGTTTCAAGAATTGTAATGAGTCGTATTTGAGTAGGATTCATGTTTAGGTTCTAGGTATAAATGTTGGACCCCAGTTATTATAAAGACACGAACAACCAACCAATACAATTATCTTTTTTAGCTTCACGCCAACCCTTAGGAGTAGGAGTACTGTAGATCTCGACGAGTTCTTCAACAAGCAGGGCTGCATCGACTGATCGACCTCCAACTTGTCTGTGAGTACCGTCATGACTTATATTATTCTAGTAAAGCTGCATCAACCGATTGATCTTTTATGAGTATAGTATAAGTTAGTTATCGATCTGTATCATTATTTGTAAAGCTACATCAGCTGATTGATCTCTTACGGATCATAATATAGATCAAAGTTATCGATCTTGTGTTAAATAACTTGTTGTTTAATACAATATCATCAGTTATCGAATCTTCTAAGATTCGTAGGATTTTCCTAGCTGTTCTTGGTTGATTCACCAGTTATCGATCTTGTTATAATTAATGTTCCATTAATCATAACAAATCATCTGATTGAGATAGAGATAGATCGGCATCATATCATCATAATTGGTTGTCTTCTAGTCTGGTCACACTTTGAATCTCATAATTGATGGCTTAATTCTGCTAGATCGGCTATTTTTCCTCTATTCCAATCAAGCATAGTATGCATTTAAAGACATGTTTTTGATCTTGGATGAACTCACTAGTTAATGAGATCTAATCTAATGACACCACCATAGCTACATCGATCCGATCGAACCTCACTGGTAAGACTTTAAATTAGAGATTATCGATTAGTGGTTTTGTTCGTGATCAAGATATGTACTATGTTTGTTTGCTATGCATGCATCGGCTATTTTAGCCGATTCGCCTGTGCCTTCACACATATAGCATGTTTTTTCATGAACCTGTCAATATATAGACGATTTTATGGATTCTTTGGCTTTAGTTTGTTATCATTATCATACCTGTATCAATTCGGTCAAACCTCGCTATTGATGGTAACAGATTAGATTCAGAACATTTGTAGATTCGTTTGTACTAGACAGTTGATTTGTTCGCATGTTATATCTTTCCACGTTAAATTTATCGGCTCAATGCTTTACACTGGTTATATCCATCTAGCCAATGATGTTACTTATATCTAGGTGCATTGTACTTGTTATTATAAATCAATCATGACCAACGAACATCACAGTCCTTAACAGTCGATTTCTCCTCATATCGGTTGTTTAGTTGATTCTCCTGTTTGGCTGCTCTCAAAGCAGCACACTTGGAACTGTTTGGGTAAAACTGGTATGTTCCACCCTAAACTATTGATAAAACTTCCTCTCCTTGTCAATTGTAGGTCAAATTGACTGGCACGCCTTTTGGGATTTTCAGGATCGACTGGTCCTATTGTGAAGCCAAGCAAGATCTACGGGCTGACCTCACTCAGATCATTCCGGCTTGCTGTGTGTTAGGCGCATCGCCACATTTTTGCGTCAACACATGTTTTGGCACGCCCTGTGGGATATACAATCATCATGGCAGCTCACAACAATAGGGTCATTCTTATGGTGCCTTATGAAGACTTACCTGATGAAGATAAAGATATCATTAGTAAAGCTATAGAGGAGTTTCAGAATAAGTGTTTGTTGTCCTACACCAAGACACATGACAATAAAGTTGTTCAGAAATCTCCACTACCAAGAGTTTTGATACATGGGCAGTCAGATACAGATGAAGCTGATGATAGGCATTTCTTTGTAGATGCTGTAAACAAATCTGTTCATGATGCCTTGTTGAATCATAATACAGCTTTCTTGAACACATTTTACAATACCATGAAGGAGGTGTTTCATGGATATCCAATTGATTAGATTGGACTGACTTATTACAACATCCCACATCCGTCAACTCAGGGGACTAATCAAGCCGGTACTAGCCATCCAGAAGCAGCACTAGATGGCAATGATGATGTCCAGGCAGTTTAGAGCTCATCTGAGCAAGTTCAAGACGCTACTACTAATCAAATACAGTATAATCCTGGATCATCAGTGCAGCATGTGCAATAGCCGACGAGGCAAGTTCAAAATCAGATGATTAATTTTGGCACATCAGGCCAAATACCGCCGTTAGCTCAAAAAATAGCACCATCAGTCCAAATGATTCATAGAGATATGGATCCCAACATCTACAATCAAAGACTTCAAGTAGCAAATCAGCAAAGGACTCAACAGATAGAGATTCCACAAGTATATCATTATGGCACAGATTATAATACCCTTGATATGATTCCAAATCCATGGTATCAAGGTACCCAAAATTTTAATCCACAGATGGGTCAGCAATTACAAAGAAATCTAAATTCAAATGCTGATGAGTTGTTGCTCAGAGTAACTGAAATGATGAAGAATCGGTTTGGTTTAAAGCCAAAAGGGCAGACCTTTTTGTACAAACGTCCATATCCAGAGTGGTATGATTTGGTTGCTCTTCCTACAAATTACAGGCTTCCGAAATTTGTTAGGTTCACTGGTCAAGATAGTACAAGTACAATAGAACATGGCAGTCGGTATCTTACTCAGTTGGGTGAAGCATCCATTGAAGAAGCTCATCGAGTTCGTTTCTTCTCTTTGTCCCTGTCAGGACCAGCTTTCACCTGGTTTTCATCGTTACCAGTTAATTCTATTGCCAATTGGACTGACTTGGAGAATAAATTTCATACATATTTCTATACTGGGACAGGAGAAAAGAAAATCATAGATTTGACGACCATAAGGCAAAGAAATAATGAATCGGGTGCTGAGTTTTTTCAGAGGTTTCGAGAAACAAGAAATTTGTGCTTTTCATCGGATTTGACTGATGATTAGCTAATTGCTTTAGTTGTTTAAGGAATGTTGCCAACATAGAGAAAAAACTGCTTGGGCAAGAGTTTGATAATTTAGGTCAGTTGACTCAACGGGTGGCAACACTTAATAGCCAATTATAGAATATGCACAGAGATACCCAATTCTAGAAGAATGCCGCAATTATTGAAGCTTATAATCCATATTTGGCTGATGATGATGGTGAGGATGAAGAAGAAGAGGAGATTGCTATGGCTAAATGGAATTGGGGTAAGAAGGTAGTTATGGTTCTAAATCTTTGGGGAAAAGGAGTTGAAGAAAGTTATGATTTTGATGTCACAAAATCAGACAAGCTCTTTGATTTCTTGCTTGAGAAGGGACAGATCAAATTGCCCGCCAATCATGTCATATTACCCCCTGATCAGTTGAAGAATAAGAAATTTTACAAATTTCATAACACTACTTCTCATTCTACTATTGAGTGCAGAATTTTCCGGCAACATATATAGAGGGCTATTCAGCAACAGAAGTTTAAATTTGATACACCTCGGAAGATGAAAGTTGATGATAATCCTTTCCCAAAAGATCAGAACATGGTTGATGCTAAGTTGCTCAAAGGAAAGACTAAAGTTCTAACATCAACTAGGGCAAAAGAAATTGGAACAGTTGATCTAGAGATACAAATATCGGATGATGAATATAAAGAAATTAAAAGGCATCGTGACCAATAGAAAAGTCGATATGAGCAGGGAGAGACATCAAGAAATGAGGCGATGAGGCCACGTGTTACATCTTGAATTTTGTTGAATAAATGGCAACGGCAGAAAGAGAAGGATTATCAGCGTTGGTTAGAAGAGAAAGAATATCAGCGTCAACAAGAAGAGGAGAGGAATGAAAGAGAACAAGCAATTAAATTGGAATTGTTCTTTTTTCAGACATTGTTGGAATGAAGGTTTGAAATTGCCTACTAGAAATAATTGCCCAGAGTGTAGTAAACAATATTGGGAATTTAGTCAATCTCAAACCAACCGCCGGTCTATCCATGCTCGAATCGGGTATCATCATGATAATATGGATCAACGCTTAAAAATTAGAAATGTTCATGATTGTCTTGGGAAGCGAGTTGTTGATCAAAATTGGGTTAATTATGAAGAAGAAGGTGATGAGGAAGAGTTTGTTTGGCAGGAAGGGCAATGGTGACCGGAGGTTTAACAAGAAGTCAAAAAAGAAGGGTACAACTCCTAAGGAATAGAGAGCTAGAACAAGCTCAAAAATCTGGTAAGCCTCAAGTATGGTGTGTTAAACAAACAGTCGATAAGGGTCAACCATCGGCTAATATTCAAATGGCTTTTGTTTTGCCATCAGAATTTAGAGCTCTAGCAGATCAAGAAGTCTATTCAGATTTTAATGAATCAGAATATGAGGAGATGGTTGCCAAATTGACAGTGATACAGCGAGTTATATTTGATAAGCCAGTCAAGCATTGGCACTTGAAGGCTTTATATGTAAAAGGTTTAGTTAATGGGAAGCCAACGGGTAAAATGTTGGTGGATGAAGGTGCTTCGGTTAATCTTATGCCTTATACTACTTTTCGCAAGCTTGGTAAGGGACCAGGAGATTTGATTGAGACTGACATGATGCTTAAGGATTTTGGGGGTAATGCATCCAAGATTAGGGGGGGCAATAAACATTGAATTAACAATTGAAAGTAAGACTTTGCTCACTACATTCTTTGTCATTGATGGAAAGGGTTCATACAGTTTACTCCTTGATCGTGATTGGATTCATGTAAATTGTTGTGTACCATCGACTATGCATCAATGCTTGATTTAGTGGCATGGAGATGATGTTGAACTGGTTCATGCTGATGATTCTATGAGTATAGCAACAGCTGACCCAATGTATTGGGAACTAGAAGATTTCAAGTGTTTTTCTAACAAGCGATGGGAAGGAGGCTTTATTAAGATCAACGATGAAAGCCAATAGCCGATTCAAATAGTCGGCTCTAAGAGTTTGTTTTAATAGATAATCCAATAGATGATATGGATGTGTTTACACCAGAATTTGGAAGAATGGTTGCAGGAACTCGAAAGCTCCCAAGATCATGTCATTAAGGAATCGATTACATAAAGGTCGATATCAGCTAATTTGAATGCAGCACTGGAATCAGCTCTCTTCAGATGGCGCCAGCAGATAACTATAATAGCTACAATTGGTGCTAGGGAAAAACATGTTGGACTATACAAAAAGGGAAAGATTAGGGTCCAAGTTATCTTAAATTAGGGATGTCTTCTCTTAGGCCAAAAGTTATAAGAGTCATGCTTAAGCAGCATTCATGCGTAGGTTCCGGGTATAGATATTGGACCTCGGCTATTGTAAACGACACACAATCAATCCAATACAAGTTACTTACTTTTTTTGGCTTCGGCCACCCCTTAGGAGTAGGAGTACAGTAGATCTCGGCGAGTTCTTTAGCGAGGAGGGCTGCATCGGTCCGGCCGACCTCCGGCTTGTCTGTAAGTACCGTCATGGCTTATACTTCTGTTCGTATGGCTGCATCGATCCGGTCAACCTCCACTGCGACTCTGGTATAAGCTAGTTATCGACTCTTGTCTAGTTCAAGTATGGCTGCATCGATTTGGTCGACCCCCACTGCTCGAACTAGATTAAGGTCAAGTTATCGGCTCTATCTAATGGTGGCGTCCTTCGGATAGATTCATTAAGTTACCGATATTGCTTATTGCTTTCATTATTTATTTAATTACAGCAATATCACTTCGCCCAATTGGGATTGATCTAGATCGTCCTTATATCCTGTTTAACCCATCGTTTATTAATCTAAATTGATCTAATCTGCACCTTAAAACGATGAGTTATGTTTTATCGGTTGTTTTATGTCAATCTTGATCGTGTATAGTGTGCGGTTTAGGCATGTCTGGTCTTGAATAGATCTATCGGCTAACAAAAACCATTCCATGGCCCGTTATCATGGCCTGTGTGGTTCTGCCTCACACCCCACTATTAGCACCATGCAGTGAGGATCGTTATTTGGTAGATCTGTTACTGATAGGGCATGACCTTAATTGTGCGCTTATGCCTAAATCGGCTGTTTTAGCCGATATCGAGTGTTTTCACATATGCAGTTCATGTCACAAGACCGTTGATGTAAGGATAGGTTAAAAGATGTGTTAGCCCTATGATCTTATTATTGTATTACGGCCTGCATGATTCTACCTCATGCCCCACTTATATTAGTAATAAGTTAGGGTCGTCAAATCTATTGTTGTTTCTATGGCCTGCATGATTCTGCCTCATGCCTCACTGGTCATAGCGATAGATGAGATCTAATATGTTCATTAGATTTATCTCTATTAAATGGTTAAATGATGATGAGCTGTTTCTTTTATATAAAAAGGAATTCGGTTACTTGCAGTCATTGGCTTAGTATAAACTGATTAGTGTTGACATCATATTGCCATTGACTAATATTTGTCTAAATAACGATATTCATCCTGAATGATAACTGATTTTTTCTTCCATAATTCCATGAGCTTTAACTGATTTATTCTTATGAGTATGCTGGAATCGGCTATTTAGTCGATCTCCTTTCACATCGTCTCTCAGAGCCGTACATTCGGAACTGTCTGGCAACACCGGCATGTTCCGCTTTAAATTACTGATAAACTTTCTCTCCTTATCAATTGCAGGGTCAAATTGACTGGCACGTCTCAGGAGGAGTACACAGGATCGACCACCCCTGCGTTGAAGGCAGGTGGATCTACAGCTCCATCGAACAGACCCTTCCGGCTTGCTCGTGTGCCTCGGCATGGGACGAATTTTTGTGCCAATAGGATGGTAAACTAGGACATGGCTTTACGTCAGCCGATGAATTAGAGGAGATAGATATTGGTCCTAGAGATAGGCCTAGGCCGACATATGTAAGTGCTAAGTTGAATCCTTAGTATAAGCGAGAGTTGATAGATTTATTAAAGGATTTTAAAGATTGTTTTGCTTGGGAATAGTATTAGATGCCTAGTCTAGATGGATCAATTGTTGAACATCGGTTGCTAATCAAACCTGGATATCGACCATTTAAACAAGCTCCAAGGAGATTTAACCCAAATGTTCTTGGTGATATCGAAAAGGAGACTGAAAGATTACTAGAAGCAAGATTTATCCGACCGTGCCATTATGCAGAGTGGATATCGAGTGTTGTTCCTATGTATAAGAAAAATAGGATGTTAAGAGTTTGCATTAATTTTAGAGATTTGAACAAGGCTACACCCATGGATGGTTATCCGATGCCAATAGCCAACATGTTGGTAGATGCAGTAGCCGATCACAAGGTTATTAATTTTATGGACGACAATGCAGAATATAATCAAATTTTTATGGCTGAGGAAGACATAGCAAAAACAACTTTTAGGTGCCCAGGCACAATCGGCTTATTTGAATGGGTTGTGGTGACTTTTGGTTTGAAGAATGCTGGTGCAACTTATCAGAGGGCAATGAATTATATTTTTCATAAGTTGATCGGTAGGATTGTTGAAATCTACATTGATAATGTGGTGGTGAAATCCAAAGGGTACAAAGAACATCTAGCCGATTTGTGGGAGACTTTGGAGTGCACAAGAAAACATGGTTTAAAGATGAATCCTAATAAGTGTGCCTTTGGAGTATCAGCTGGACAATTTTTGGATTTTATGGTCCACAAGAGAGGAATTGAACTTGGTCAAAAAAGTATGAAAGCATTTGATGAGGCAGTATCACCGACTACTAAAATAGAATTTGAAGGATTAATTTTATCAGAAGGTTTATTTCAAATTTGTCAAAAAGGTTCTGCCATTTTCTCCTTTGTTGAAGTTGAAAAATGATCGAGAATTTAAATGGAGTGATGTACAACAAAAGGCGTTTGAGGAGATAAAAGAATATATGAAGTGTCCACCTATGCTGGTCCCTCCTCAGCAAGGTAAACCTTTTAAGTTGTACGTGTCGGCCGATAGCCAAACAATTGGAAAGGCCTTAATGCAAGAATTTAAAGGAAAAGAATGAGTTGTTTTCTATTTAAGTAGAAGGCTTTTGGATCCAGAAATAAGATATTCTCCCATTGAAAAGTTATTCTTATGCTTATATTTCTGTTGCACTAAATTGCGATATTACTTGTTATCGGCTAAGTGTACGGTTGTGTCTAAGGCTTATGTGATCAAGCACATGTTATCAATGCTAGTATTAAATGGGAGAATGTGAAAGTGGATTCTTGCATTATCGGAATTTGACTTGAGGTACGAATCGGCTAAAGTAGTCAAGGTCAAGTAATAGTCGATTTTATTACTCAGTATCATAAACCAAGTATTGGCTACGTAGAACTGATACCTTGGACATTGTTCTTTAATGGATCATCGTGCAAGCAAGGTGGTGGCATTGGTATTGTTATTGTTTCACCTCGGGGCAAGTTTTGAGTTTGCTTTTTCTAATTAAACTAATGACTACCAACAATCAAGCAGAATATGAAGCTATTCTTAAGGGACTTCAACTTCTTCATGAAGTGAAGGCCGAGTCAATTGAAGTATTTGGAGATTCACAGTTAGTTATTAATCAGTTGATCATCCTATATGAATGTAAAGATGATATTCTGAAGGGATACTATGATGAATGCCAGAGGTTACTCAAAGAGTTTCCCCATATTTATCTTCAGCATATTCCAAGAGCATAGAATCAAGAGGATAATTGGTTAGCTCAGAGTGTGTCAGGTTATCGAGTGTTTCAAGAGATTTTAAGCAATGAAACCTTGACTAATGATTGGATAGTTGAAATAGCCGAATACCTTAAGAATTCATCACAGAAGGTTACCAGGAAACTAAGGTATAAATCGACTAAGTATGTTTTGTTGGATGATCAACTATATTACAAGACAGTCGATGGGGTGTTTCTTAAATGTTTAAATCAAGAGGAAGCTAAAGTGTTGATGGGTGAAATACATGAAGGGATATGTGGAGCTCATCAATCAGCTTATAAGATGAAATGGATTATTTGTAGGTCTAGATATTTCTAGCCAACAACACTAGAAGATTGTTTTGAATATTACAAGGGGTGTCAGGATTGTCAATGTTTTGGTAATATTCAGAAATCGCCTGCATCGGCTATGAATCCAATAATTAAACCATAGCCATTTCGAGGTTGGGAAATTGATTTAATTGGTCAGATTTTTCCACCTTCAAGTAAAGGACATAAGTTTATATTGGTAGCAACAGATTACTTTACCAAATGGGTTGAGGCAATTCCTTTGAAGATGGTAACCTTAAAGAATATGGTTGATTTTGTCAAGGAACATATTGTGTATCATTTTGGAATTCCTCAAACTATTACTACTGATTTGGGAACAATGTTCACATCCGAAGAGTTCAGAAATTTTGCTGCCAATACGGGAATTAAGTTATTAAATTCTTCTCCTTACTATGCTCAGGCTAATGGCTAGGTAGAGGCGTCCAATCAAATTATGATTAAATTGATTAAGAAGAAAATTGAGAAAAACCAAGGAAGTGGTACTTAACACTCAATGAGGCATTATGGGCATACAGGATGGCATGCTATGGATCGATTAAATCATCACCTTATGAGTTAGTATATGGGCATAATGTGGTTCTTCCTTAGGAAATCTAGACTGGATCAAGACGTGTTACATTACAGAATGATTTTACAACCGAAGACTACAAGAATCTAATGATGGATGATTTAGAGGACTTAAGTTGTCATCGGCTACATGCTCTTGAGAACATTGAAGCCAATAAGTTAAGGGTTGCAAGGCATTATAACAAAAAGGTCAAGAACAAGCAGTTTGGTGAGGGAGAATTAGTCTGAAAAGTAAAATTGCTAATTGGGTCTAAGGACAACAAATTTGGCAAATGGTCACCTAATTGGGAAGGTCCTTATCGGATTAGTCGTTGTGCACCTGGCAATGCTTACATTCTAGAAATGCTAGAAGGAAGACAAGAATTTGATAGAGCGATCAATGGAAAACATCTAAAGAAGTATTATTCTAGTGTCTAGATTGATGCTTGACAGCCGATTTGTTCAATCATCGGCTCTAATAGCCGATACCAGAAGGGTATTGCCTTTAGTTCAAAAAATTAACCCAAAGGGGTGAAAGTCGATACAATATGTATCGCCTATAGAGCCAAAAACACACAAAGACATTCATATCATGGTGCATTCACAGAGACACATTCATAAAAACAAAAGTTTTGTTTATTGATCGGTTTGCCCCTAAGTACAAACTAATCAAAGACATTATTTATCACATCCTAGGTGGATATGATGTCCATGATAGCCTCCACCATGTTGTTGAAGTCTTCAATCAAATCCTCGTGCATGTTAGGGTCATCGACCATCGGGAAGCCTGGCTCCATGGTGCGGGATAATGCCCGGTCTGGACTTGTGCTATGGCTAGGGCCACTGTTGTGCCACGATGAACGCCCTAGAGGGTGATCTCTTGGACACACGCTTGGACATCATGCAGGCGGTTGTTGAGGAGAGGGCCCAGGGCGTTGACGGTCACCGTAGCTGCATTTGCCACCAGTTGGAGGTTCTCCAACTGCGCCGTCAGGGCTGGTAATCACAGAAACAAAAGGGCTATAAAGACAAGGATAGTGGAAATTGAAATAAGGGTTTTCTTGGAGTTCATCTTACCCGCCACCATGGCATCAGACTCAGCCAACCACGCCCAAGCAGCATTGGCATCTTCCTTGGTGGCGAGGAGGGTGGCTTGAGAGGCCCCAAGGCGAATCTCAAGCTAACTGTTCTCCCGAGTTGCCTTGGAGTAACGATCTTGGGCCGCCCTCCACTCCCGGAGGAAACGCCGGTCGTCGTCGCCATTATAGGAGTCGGAGGAGTCCGATGATGAATCTGGCGCGGCAGCAGCAGACGCAGTGGCGGAAGGCTCGTCGGGGCTGGGAGGAGTAGGAAGTCTATCATTGAGGACAAACCTACAGATGCCTTAGTGGATGATTCTTACTATGGATGGGAGTGTTCGGTCTTACCTCATGCGGCGGAGTCCCTGGACGACTGGAACCTCCTCCTCCGAGAGATCTTCCACTGCGCGCTTGCCATGGTGATCCTCTCCTGCCATTGGGTGCTGGTTTAGATCATGGAAGGAGAAGGGAACTGCTACAGGGTTTGTGAAGGCGAACAAAATAGAAATAGTTGCAAGTGTAGATGTGTTTGAGGCTGGAGCCCTTGGCTGGTATTTATAGTCATGAAGCAAGGTAGTAGATATCTCGGGACGTGCAAAACGCAACCACAATTAATAGAAGGCGAAGTGTTGCCCCACTAATGCTGAAGAAAATGCGGCCTTGATAACTGAGGATGGAAGATTGAGGAGTTTTCTTAGTAGAGGCCGTGTTTTAAGACTTAATTGGATTAAGGTCAGAGGTCTAGAATCGGCTATTTTCAAATTGGCTCTCTAGCCGAGATAAGAGATACAATAGATCAGCAGAACTAATTCATTGTCTTCATCTTCATCATAAGGTAGCCAAGTCAAGATGTTTGCATCAAATCCTCTGTACAATTTCTTAAAGAGATGGCCTACATCTACATCAATTGTTATGGCTGATGCAGCCTCACCATAATTCATGCACTGTCGAGTTCTTCCTTCTTTTCCTTCGTAATCTTCAGCAAAGTTGGAAGAAGGAAAGCCCAATTTTCTGAGATCGGGTCTTACAATCTTGTGCATATATAGGTTCAGCCATAGTCGTATCAACCACCAAGGGCCACTAATGGTATGCACTGGTTCATTCTTCAGCAATTGGATAGCTAACTGGTACATTAGATGATAAGCATATCCTAGCAGGTATTTTCTAAGAGGGATTTCATTGCCAGCCGCTAGACGCTCTGCTAGATATTTATGATTGAAAGTTGGACCACAAGATGATCCACAAAAGATGAATCTTTCTAGCCACATGTTCAAGAAAGCTACATGTTCTCTTTCGGCTACAGTTGATCTGTCTCCAATATGGTTTAGAATGTAGCTTGCACATCCTGTTAAGTCTAATATTTTGGCTAATTTCTTGGATCTAGCACTTAAGAAGTCATAAGGTTGCATTGATCCTGTTCTAAGGCCAATCAACATATGAACATTGGCCAAAGTAATGGTCATTGGGCCGTGACAATTCTGCACTCGTTAGTGTGAACAATGCACTTGTTAGTAGAATGAGCTTCCCTTGCTGAATAGCTTTCTGTATTTGTTGCTAGAAAATTCTACACTCGTTAGTAGAATGAGAAGTAGCATTATGAAATTTGTAAAACTTTTTATTCTTCAACTGATCAGGGGGCAACATAACATGATTGGCGGGCAACTTGATCTATCCCTTCCCAAGCAAGAAATCGAAGAGCTTGTCCAATTTTATGACGTCGAAATCATAACTCTCTTCAACTCCTTTTCCTAAGGGTTTGGCACCATTACTGTCTTCTTGCCCTAATTCCATTTGGCCACAGCAATCTATTCTTCTTCGTCGTCCTCATAGCCATCATCAACTAAATATGGGTTATAAGCTTCGGCAATTGTGGCATTTTTCTAGAATCGAGTATCTTTACGCATATTCTAGAATTGGTTATTGAGTGCTACCACTCGTTGAGCCAACTAACCTAAATTGTCAAACTCTTGCACAAGCAACTTCTCTCTCCACGTTGACAACATTCCTTGAACAGCCAAAGCAGCTAGTTGATCATCAGTTAGATTCAATGAAAAGCACAAATTTCAAGTCTCTCGGAATCTTTGGAGAAACTCGGTGCCCGATTCATTAGTTCTCTGCCTTATAGTCATCAAATCAATAATTTTCTTTTCTCCTATCCCAATATAAAAATATGTATGAAACTTCTTCTCTAGGTTAGCCCAATTGGCAATGGAATTGACTAGTAATGATAAAAACCAAGTAAAGGCTGGTCTTGACAGGGATAAGGAGAAGAAACAAACTCGATGGGCCTCTTCAATGGATGCTTCGCCCAACTGTGTAAGATACCGACTGACATATTCTATTGTACTTATGCTATCCTGGCTAGTGAACTTAGCAAACTCTGGGAACCTATAATTTGTAGGAAGAGCGACTAAATCATACCACTCTAGATATGGGCGTTTGTACAAGAAGGTCTGCCCTTTTGGCTTCAAACAGAACTGATTCTTCATCATCTCGGTCACTCTAAGCAACAACTCATCAGCATTTGAATATGGATTTCTTTGCAATTGCTGACCCATCTGTGGATTAAAATTTTGGGTACCTTAATACTCTGGATTTGGAATCATATGAAGGGTATTGTAATATGTGCCATAATGATATCCTTGTGGAATCTCTATCTGTTGGGTCCTTTGCTGGTTTGCTGCTTGAAGTCTCTGGTTGTAGATGCTAGGATCTGTAGCTCTACGGATCCTTTAGACTGATGGCGCTATTTTTTGAGCCGACGACGGTATTTGGCCTGATGTGCCAAAATTGACCATTTAATTCTGAACTTGCCTCATCGGCTGTTGCATATACTACACTAACGATCCAGGATTATACTACATCTAATTAGTAGTAGCACCCTAAACTTGCTCAGATGAATTCTGAACTGCCTGGACATCATCATTACCAGCTGGCATTGCTTCTTGATGGCTAGTACTGGCTTGATTAGTCCCCTGAGTCGACGGATATGGAATATTGTAGTAAACCAGTCCAACCTGATCAATTGGATATCCATGAAACACCTCCTTCATGGTGTTGTGGAATGTGGTCAATAAAACTGTAATATGGTTCAATATGGCATCATGAATAGATTTGTTTACAGCCTCTACGAAGAAACGTCTATCCTTGGCTTCATCTGTATCTGACTGCCCATGCAACAAAACTCTTGGTAGTGGATATTTTTGAACAACTTTATTGTCACATGTCTTGATGTAGGACAACAAACACTTGTTCTGAAATTCTTCTATAGCTTTACTGATGACATCTTTATCCTCATCAGGTAGGTCCTCATAAGGCACCATAAGGATATCACTGTTGTTGTGAGTTGCTATGACGATTGTGGTGTCCCACTGGGCGTGCCAGAACGTGTGTTGGCGCAAAAACGTGTCGCTGCGCCTGGCACACAGCAAGCCAGAAGGATCTGCTTGATGGAGCAAGGCTGGAGATCCGCTTGGCTTCAATGCAGGGCTAGCCAATCCTGCGAATTCCCAAAGGCGTGCCAGTCAATTTGACCTGCAATTGACAAGGAGAGAAAGTTTATCAGTAATTTAAGGTGGAACATACCAGTTTTTGCCCAGACAGTTCCAAGTGTGCCGCTTCGGGAGCAGCCAGACGGGGAAATTGACTAAATAGCCGATACGTGAAGAAATCGGCTGTTAAGGACTATAAAGCTCATGGGTTGCGATTGATTTTATGATGACAAGTACAATGCATGTAGATATAAGTAAAATCATCAGCTAGGTGGATATTACCAGTGTAAAGCATTGAGCCGATGAACCTAGCGAGAAAGGATATAACATGCGAACAAATCGACTGTCTAGTACAAATAGATCTACAAATGCTCTGAATCTAATTTGTTACCATCAATAGTGAGGTTCGACCGGATCGATGACAGCTATGATGATAATAACAAACTAACACTGAAGAGTCCATAAAACCATTTATACATTGACAGGTTTTCTAAAAGACATGCTATATGTGTGAAAGCACGAATGAATCGGCTAAAATAGCTGATTCAAGTAGAAAAGGGATTACAGCATGTGAAGAATCGACTATTTAACATGGATAGATCTATAAACTCATCAGACCTAACCTGTTATCCTTAACAGTGGGGTTTGACCAGATCGATGGCAGCCGTGATAAAGACAATAAATCAAGCCTTTAAAATAAACAGACCCATTCACACTTAACAGAATCATAAAGACACACTGTAAGCGTTAAAGTGCAGGCGATCGGCTATTTAGCCGATGTAGGCATAGCAAACAGCCAAGGTCATGCCTGGTCGAAAGCAAATCTACCAGCTAGTATCCTCCGATCTAAAGTACTAACAGTGGGGGTCGACCGGATCGATACATAAATAATAGCGAGCTATAAACCAGATTCAACAAGCTAGTAAACCTTCTCAAGATCAGACATGCCTTAACTACGTACTATGCACGATCAAGATCAAAGTAGAACAGCTGGTGAAACATAATCCATCGTTTAAAGTAAGAACCGTCGCAATGTAGCAAAATAAACGATGGACTAAAAAGGATGTGAGGCCGATCTAGATCGATCTAAATCAGGCACGTTGATATTGCTGAAACTAATGACAATAAGAACATCAGCAAGATTGGTAACTTAATGAATCTACCCGAAGGACGCCACCCTTAGGTAGAGCCAATAACTTGACCTTAATCTAATTCGAGTAGTGGAGGTCGAACTTAACCGATGCAGCCGTAATTAACTAGATAAGAGTCGATAACTAGCTTATACGAGAGCTCGCAGTGGAGGTCGAACTTAATCGATGCAGCCTTACAAATAGAAGTATAAGCCATGACGGTACTTACAGACAAGCCAGAGGTCGGCTGGACCGATGTAGCCCTGCTTGTTGAAGAACTCATCGAGATCTACACTACTCCTACTCCTAAGGGTTGGCGTAAAGCCAAAAAAAGTAATTGGTATTGATTGATTGGATGTCCTTTTTACAATAGCCAGGGTCCAATATTTATACCCGAAACCTAAGCATGAATCCTATTCAAGTACGACTCATTACAACATTTGGTATAAAAGAAAACATTCCTAACTTAAGATAACTTGGACCCTAATCTTTCCCTTTTTGTAGAGTCCGACATGTCTTTCCGACGCCAACCATAGCTCATTTGTGCTATCTGCTGATGTCATCCAAAGAGAGCCGATCCCAGTGCCGCAACTGAACCAGCTAATATCGATCCATATGCAATCAATTCCTTGATGACACAATCTTGGAAGTTTTGAGTTCCCGCGTTCTTCTTCCAAATTTTGGTGTAAACAAAATCTACTACAGATTGTTTGAAGGGGATTCGGTTGGTTTCTTGTCTAATAAAGTCAGATGAACAGGGTCACCCATAGGCCCAAGATAATAGACATTAGGAACAACAGTCGATGGAGTCAAAAATTCGTTCCTTATTTCCTAGGAACCAGATAGAATAAATTTGAGAAGAAAGGAAATACGGGTAATAGCTAATATTAGGAAGACAGGAACTTCAAAGCATACCTCAGGGACATGGTCGCTGGTCGCCATTGTAGCCAAAATGGATCTAAATCTAAGGAAGATTACTTGAATAATAGCTTGATAGAGCAGAGGATTTGCTAGGGTTAAGTCATTAGCGATAGCGGCTTTGGATTTTGAGGCTTGCTCTAGAAAGAAGGGGAAAGTGAATAGGCTGAATGAGTTGGAAATGATACTGTTGAGGTATTATATAAAATTCAGACCGAGAAATCAGGAGTTGTGCGTATATTTTGGAATAAACGGTTGCGACACGGTGAATAGGTAAATAGAAATTTTGGAATAAAACTATTTTTATCCCAAAATTGGGAGGCATGTGTTTACACCAAAATCTAGAAAGAAGAAAGCGAAACTCGAAGCTTCTAAGATTGTATCATCAAGGAATCGATCAGATGTGAATCGATATCGGCTGGTTTTGATGCAGTGTCGAAATCGGCTATTTTATAGATAACGTCAATGGACTACGTATAGATGGCGTCGAGAAAAAATAAGTCGGACTCTACAAAAAGGAAAGATTAGAGTCTAAGTTATTTTTAAGTTAGGAATATTTTCTTTTGTTCCAAGAATTGTAATGAGTCATATTTGAGTAGGATTCATGTTTAGGTTCCGGGTATAAATGTTGGACCCCGGTTATTGTAAAGACATAAACAACCAACCAATACAATTACCTTTTTCGGCTTCACACCAACCCTTAGAAGTAGGAGTACTATAGATATCGATGAGTTCTTCAACAAGCAGGGTTGCATCGACTGATCGACCTCTGGCTTGTCTGTGAGTACCATCACGACTTATATTATGCTTGTAAAGCTACATCAGCCGATTAATCTTTTACAAGCATGGTATAAGTTAGTTATCGATCTGTATCATTATTCATAAAGCTACATCAGCTGATTGATCTCTTATGGATCATAATATAGATCAAAATTATTGATCTTGTGTTAAATAACTTGTTGTTTAATACAATATCACCAGTTATCGAATCTTCTAAGATTAGTAGGATTTTCCTGGCTGTTCTTGGTTGATTCACCAGTTATCGATCTTGTTATAATTAATGTTCCATCAATCATAACAAATCATCTGATTGAGATAGAGATAGATCAGCATCATATCATCATAATTGGTTGTCTTCTAGTCTGGTCACACTTTGAATCTCATAATTGATGGATGAGCGACTGATTTTACCTCTATTCCAATCAAGCATAGTATGCATTCAAGACATGTTTTTGATCTTGGATGAACTCACTAGTTAATGAGATCTAATCTAATGACACCGCCATAGCTGCATTGATCCGGTTGAACCTCACTGGTAAGAGTTTAGATTAGAGATTATCGATTAGTGGTTTTGTTCGTGATCGAGAGATGTACTCTGTTTGTTTGCTATGCATGCATCGGCTATTTTAGCCAATTCGCCTATGCCTTCACACATATAGCATGTTTTTTCATGAACCTATCAATATATAGACGGTTTTATGGATTCTTTGGCTTTAGTTTGTTATCATTATCATAGCTATATCGATCCGGTCGAACCTCACTATTGATGATAATAGATTAGATTCAGAGCATTTGTAGATTTATTTGTACTAGACAGTCGATTTGTTTGCATGTTATATCTTTCCTCGTTAAACTTATCGGCTCAATGCTTTACATAGGTTATATCCATCTAGCCGATGATGTTACTTATATCTGGATGCATTGTACTTGTTATCATAAATCAATCATGACCCAGGAACATCACAGTCCTTAACAGTCAATTTCTCCTCGTCTAGGCTATTTAGTCGATTCTCCTGTTTGGCTGCTCTCGAAGCAGCACACTTGGAACTATCTGGGAAAAACGGCATGTTCCACCCTAAACTACTGATAAAACTTCCTCTTCTTGTCAATCACAGGTCAAATTGACTGGCACGCCTTTCAAGATTTTTAGGATCGACTGATCTGTTGTGAAGCCAAGCAAGATCTATGGGTTGACCTCACTTAGATCATTGCAGCTTGTTGTGTGTTAGGCGCCACATTTTTGCATCAACAACCCCCTCTGTTGTGTTGCGCTTATTTAACTGGAAATTCATTGTGCCCGAACTAAAATTTCTAGTGCGGAAGGCCAAAGGTCGGGAAGAGTGTCCACCCTGGAATTTCCAGGCTGCGCCGGCTAGAATTTGCAGTGTGGGAGTCCTCCACACCAACGGTCGAGAGGAGCATCCGCCCTAGAATTTCTAGACCACACCGGTAGGAATTTCCAGTAAAGGAATGGAGCACCTGCACAGTAATGGTCGAGAGGTTGGCTAGTTAGGGATAAGGTTGGTTGCCTCCCCTTCCCTTCTTCCTCCTCCCAACCATTCCCCATTCTTGCTACTTTTGAAACCCTAAGGAAGAACAAGCTCTCTCCTCTTTCAACTCTCTCACTCCTAAGGATTTGTGCTCCATTCAAGTGAGATATCGAGCTCTTGTGATGATCTTGAGAGCTTCAAGAACATCTCCTCGCTTTCCTCTTCTCTCCAAGCTTAGTGCTCATTCATGAGAGGATTTGGGGGAAACCCTAGTGTGTGCATTTGAGGTTGCATATTTGGTGGCACTAGGTGGTGATTATGATTGTGGATTTCTTATTACTCTTGGTGATTACCGTCACCTAGATGGTTAGTGATTTGTTGATTGATGAGGGGATTTGGTGATTGTGTTCATCCCCAATCAAGGTGCTTGTGAGGGGTTCTTGTGCCTTCCCTGTGGGAGATCACTAAAGGCAACTCTAGTGGATTGTGCATAGCTTGTGGATCCCCATCTTGTGTTGGTTGTACGGCACCCGGTTGTAGGTTAGGCGTGTGATGCCTATTAGCGCATAAACTCCAAGTGGGTGAATCGCTACAACGGGGACTTGCCTATCGGCAAGCAAGTAAACCTCGGTGAAAAATCATTGTGTCATTTTGTCTCTAAGGATTTCATTGATATTGATTGATTATCAATTACCACGATGGTATATCTATCTCACTCTTGTATTTACATTTCTAGTGTAGCTAAGCTCTTTAGTGTAACTAGTTTTGAGAGCTAGCTTGTGTCTTGTTAGTTTGGTTAGTGAGGCTCTTTAGTTGTTAATCTTTGAGTGCTCACTTACTTAGAGAGTAGTGACTTAGCAATTGTGTGAATACATATCATAGCTACTAGAATTGTGGATAGGTGGCTTGCTTTTTTAGTAGGCTAGTGCATCACTCGCTTCGCCACTTAATTGTCTAATCTCTTGGCTTAAGTGTTGTTGTAGAAATTTTTATAGACTATTCACCCCCCCTCTAGCCATTTAGGACCTTTCAAGTGGTATCAGAGCCATGGTCACCGTGATTTGAGGCTTAACAAGCTTTGGTGTCAAAATGGCTCAAATCAATAACACTAAGAAGCCACCCCAATTTGATGGCACAAATTATCCATATTGAAAGTCAAAGATGACCACACATATCAAGTCAATCAATAGAAAGATGTGGAAAGTGGTGGAGACCAAAATTGAGATAGCCAATCCAAAGTATCCCACCGCGGCTAAAGAAGTGCTTCTCTAAAACAATGATATTGCCCTTAGTGTCATTCATGATGCTATTGATGAGAGAACATTTGAGCAAATCAAGAACATTGAGATGGCTCATGAGGCTTGGAAGAAGTTGGAGGAATCATTTGAGGGCACACAAGTGGTAAAGGGTGCCAAGACATACATTCTCAAGGAGAAGTTTGCTAGCTTCAAGATGAAGGATGATGAGAGTGTGCTGGAGATGTTCCATAGGCTACAAGTGCTAGTCAATAATCTCAAAGCACTTGGTGAAGAAGTGAAGGACAAGGATTTCTCTCATAAGTTCTTGAGATTCTTACCATCAAGATTTGATATGTTGGTCACCTTGCTAGTGAGAAGTGGTTTGTACACCATGACATCAAACCAAGTATTAGGAGATGTGATGACCAATGATACATATAGAGATAATGATGAGAAGGAAGAAAAGAAGAAGAAAGATGACAAGAAGGATGAAAGAAGAAGAGTGTGGCATTCAAAGCCACATCATCATCCAAGTGCAAGGCAAAGCAAGAATTATCAAGTGAAGATGAAGACTCAAGCTTTGATGATATGGATGATGAGAAGATGTCTCTCTTTGTGTAGAGATTTGGCAAGTTCATAGTGAAGAAAGGCTATCATGCTAGAAGGAAGAAGTCTTCATCCAAGAACAAGGAGGATTCAAGAAGGTGCTTCAAGTGTGGAAGCAAGGATCATCTTGTTGCTCAATGCCCATACAATAGCAACAATGATGATGATGACAAGAAGAGCAAGAAGAAGGACAAGAAGGAGAAGAAGGACAACATGACCTTCAAGAAGAAGAAGAAGGGTGGTTCATATATGGTCACTTGGGATAGTGATGCTTCCTCAAGTGATGATGATGATAGTGATGATGATAAGACCACCAAGAAGAAGGCTCTTGTAAGCATTGCCATTAATGAGAAGCCTTCTCTCTTCGACACTCCATCCACTTGCTTCATGGCTAAGGCCACTAAGGTACAAACTTGTGATGATGGATGTGATGAGGAACATGATAATGAAAGTGAAAGTGATAATGATGATGAACCAACTAAAGATGAACTAATTGACATGTTGGAAGATGCTAAAGAATATTTTAACATTAAGAGAAGGGAATGCAAAGACTTGTGAAAGGAACTAAAATATCTTAAGTAAGCCTTTGATGAGCTCAATGCATCTCATGAGAGTCTAAAGGAAGACCATGAGGAGCTTGTCAAGGCTCATAAAAAGCTTGAAAAAACTCATTCCTCTCTACTTAATGAGCAAAATGAGAAGGAGCATGTTGTAACATGTGGCTAAGGCTTAACTTGTGATATAATTGATGAATCTTTCTATAAGCCTATTGTTGTTTCTCCCGCTAACCCTTCATGTAGCTCATCATCCACTTCCACCTCACCTATGAGTGATGGTTTCACTTGTGATGCCTCACTTATGATTGAAAATGAGACCTTGAAGAAGGAGGTCAATGAGGTCACTCGCCCCTTAGGCAAAGTGTAACACCTCGGGTGTTACGAGCTGACTTAGCACCTAAGTTAAGGTCTCAGAGAAATCAAGCCGAATGGGTTTTCGAATTTTTAACAAGTTAGAACACGTATGAAACGGGAAAGCGATCTCGAGTAAACAAAAACAAGATATAACTTGTGTATAGTGTTTATGTAAAATGATGAGCGAATAGGGTAGATAAGAATGCAACTGTAATTTTTGGAAGTGAATATTGTAACTAGGGTTTTTGGGAGCTCAAACATCGAATCCATGATTTAACGGGAACTTTCGTTGAATCGGCAAGAATTTGGATTGTGTTTAAAATATCATTTTTGATGAATTAAATTGAGTAAATTAGTTAAAAGGTGTTCAAATGTTTTGCTCCTATGGGTTAGTAAGAAGTATGGGCTATTGCAGAGGGTACGGGTTGGTCGAGGTTAATAGGGTTAGGCCTTTTAGAAATTAGGGCAAAAGTGTTAAAAGTTGCTTACCTCCAATCAAAGCTTTCGACTTTTCGAAGTCAGAAAAAGGAAGTAGACAATGCTGTTTTGACATCCAAATTCTAACAAAAATTGTTAGGACCAACTTCACGTTCTTGTACTGTTGGTTGTCCCTGAGTGTGCACTTGAGCATGGCTTAGGTGGTAGTGGTGTTGGGTGTTACGATACCCTCATAAATTTGCTCTAACTTCGTTAAAATGTGTTTGAATCGTGTCGTTTGCACTCCATTAAAGAACAGACGTTCAGAGCAACGAGCCCATGTTGGCATGCATCTATCTTCTCCTCTAGTTGCTCCCTGCTCTTGGTGATTGCTTCACCAGATAGTTGGCACTGCTGGCTATACGATAGGGAAATTAGTTGAACTTCATCCGGGATCGTTAGCAGTTCTCCAGAGCACCGCACAAGCTTCTTGCGGGCTTCGACGGAGACCACCACCAAGCCATCTAGGAGGTGGCAACCTCCAAGAGTAACAAGCACCACCGGCTTGCGACTCGATCACCTAGTGCCACTCGATGCAACCTCACGATGCAATTGCACTATAATCGCTCTCTCACACAATCGGATGATCATTATCAAGTATATGTGACATGGAGGGCTCCTAAGCACACTCAAGCATGGACACAAAGTGCCCCAAGGTGCTCAGCTCCAGCCAAGGCTAAGACCCCCTTCTATTTATAGCCCCACAGGCTAAACTAGCTGTTACCCCTTCACAGGGCAAAACTCGAGATGACCGGACGCTCCGGTTAGATCGACCGGACGCACCCTGCCAGCGTCCGGTCGCCCTATGTTGTCCACGTGTCGCTCTGTGTTCAACCAGAGCCGCCCGATCTCAACGGTTAAGTTGTAACCAGACGCTGCATAGTGAATGACTGGACGCTGCTGCGCCTAAGTCCGGTCGTTTCTAGAGAGCTCCCCGAGCCTCTATTTTGCGACCGGACGTGTCCGGTCCACTATGACCGGACGCAGACCAGCGTCCAATCAGTTTTGTGCCTACACGCCTAACTCTAGCGCCGCCTACATCACCATACGTCAGCACTGACCGAACGCAGACCCTGATTGTTCGGTCACTCTTTGCGCCAGCGTCCGATCACGAGACCAAGACCGCACGCTCACTGCTGCTACTGATCGGATGCGCTGGTCCTACCGAGGCCAGTGTCCGATTAGTTCTGCGAAACCCTATCTTTTCTATATAGGGCACTGGTGGCACCGTCGGACTGTCCGCACTCTATGGGAGGACACTCCACCGGTGAGGTTTCGAACCCTTCTCGCCTCCGTTTCATCACTGAGTTGATCCACATCAACTCCAACTTCATCTCCTTTGTAAATGTGTCAACACCACCAAGTGTACACCACCATGTGTATGTGTGTTAGCATTTTCACAATCATTTTCCAAAGGATTTAGCCACTCAACTTGCCATGCCACTCGATCCTAGTGACGATGCAAAGTTAGATCACACGAGTGGCACTAGATGACCGATATGCAAACAAGTTTGCCCCTCTTGATAGTTCGGCCATCTATCCTAAACCTAGTCATAAACTTCTCTACATACCTATGACCGGTGGAATGAAATGCCCTAGGTTATACCTTTGCCTTGCGCATTCCATTTCATCTCCTCCAATGTTGATGCAACACATGCACCAACCAATCACCAAATGATATGATCCACTTCATATCATCATGTGTTCGTATTGGTTAATCGATCTTGACTTTACTTGCTCTTCACCATTGCCTTCGTCCATCGGTGCCAAGTCTTGCTTAAGCTTCACCGCCACGTGGTCCATCGCTCCAAAGCCTCCGACTTACCCTTCATGCTTGCAACCAGTCCATCAAGCCAAGTCTTGTCTTGATCTTCTCCACCTTGATCACATGACTTTAATGTCATGTCTCATGTGCAATGAGCTCCTTCATCATCACATGTGTGAGTTTTGCAACATCTCTGAGCCATTTCCACCTTCATGGCATATGTTGCTCACACACATGTACCTGTGGACAAATCACATGTGTATCTCACATAAACACAATTAGTCCACCTAGGTTGTCACTCAATTCCCAAAACCATACAAGGACCTTTCAATCTCCCCATTTTTGGTAATTGATGACAACTCTACAAAGATATGGAAATTAAGTTCTTTTGGATTCATGTTGCTTGCCCAAGCGATTTTACCATGTGTAAATGATTTTGGATAAGTAACACAAACCCGAAATGGTAGTATTAGCTCCCCCTACATATGTGCTAGAGTGTTTGGTTTGAAGCTTGCACATATGCATAGATTGGAATTGTGGAAGAGTAATTACTACCAAATGATGCTAAGGTGTATAGAGTAAACCTTTGAAGCGTGACGCCAATCGGAGTTGCACCTTTAAGTTCATCCTTAGCACCATGGTTAGCTAGATATCACTTGGAAATAAAATCACTAGATACCTTGTGAGATCAACATTAAAAGCAAGGTACTAGCATTACTTGAAAAGCATACCAAGTGTTTAGCTATCATCCTATGCATGCTAGTTTTCATTTCATCAATCAAATTCTACAACTAGCATACACCACACAAGCATGCATATTAAATTTAAAAAAATTATGCAATGCAAGCAAGCACATGACTATGCACATATCAAATACAACCAATCAAAGTGCATGAGCTTGCTCTCCCAACTTGTGTGCTTCTCTTGTCTAAGAATTTTGATCCAACTCTTTTGTTCAATATTGCTCCCTCTTTGTCTATGTCCACGTCCAACCTCTACTTCTTTGTTTCAATCTCTCCCAAAGTTTTCATATCTTATCTCTCCCCCTTGTACAATCTCAATCTTAAAGCTTTCGTATCTTCGTATAATTTCTCCCCCTTTGTCATCAATTTCCATAGAAGGTGTGCATCTCATTGATGCAAAGGTATGCATTTGGGATAGATAGTTGAGACTTGAATCTTGCATTTTTTTATGGACATTACTTGATTGTTGGAATGACACCACTTGTTGATACCACTTGTAACTTGTACCACTTGTATCTTGTGTAGAGCTTATTGAGATACCACATATAGGATCTTTGATCTTGATATCAATTTGTGTGACACCTCCCCCTATGTGATAGCATGGGTCATCCATTTGATACACTCGAGCTCTTGTAGGTGAGGGATGCATTCTTCATTTGATGATCACTTAAAGTTGAGGATCAATTGTGAAACCATCGTCTTGCATGATTGATACCATGTGTAGATGTGATACCACTTGAAAGAATCTTCTAGTATGGAACCACTTTGTTGGATTTATCAATAAAAACCGTTTCTTGAACATTTGCTATCTTCATGAGTACCACTTATAGGATATCACTTGTGAGTTGATCTAGACATCACTTGTCAATTCTTGATGAAACACTTGAGTCTAGATACCACTTGAAACAAACAAACTAGATATCCATTTGCATTGTTGTCTTGTGCTTGTACTCTTATCACTATCATGAGCTTCTATGGTTGACTTGAACTAAATTGATTTGCTTAAGCTTACAAGTCCGGTTTGAACCAATGACAAGCTTCTTCACACCTCTTGCAAGGGTTATCTTACCAATGTTGTACTTGTCATTTGTTTAGCAATCCAAATTAAATCAAGTACTTGGTTTCACTAGCTCATGAACGAATTCATATACTAACCACTAGATCAATTAATCATTCAAGCAATAATGGTAGGCTTATGAATTTAAAACTTTCATTTGTTATGCATGATCCTATGAAGTATGTACTATATGCACTAATCGCATACTAGTAAGGGATGAAATAATCATGCACATTACAAGGATACATTTGCTATGTTTGAGTAGAGGATAGTCACATAGATTCCAATTCATTACTCCAATAGCAATGTGAAGTCCAATTATAAGCTCGGTGAAGACCAATAGATACCATTCTGAATTCCATTCTTCACCCATATGAAATGAATACCACTTATGATCAAGTGCCCTTTCTTGTTGTGGTTGGCTTGCTTCATTTTTAGATCAATGCTTGCATGAGAGCATCAACATGAGAATACCACTTGAAATATCATGAATAGCTCCTTTTTGGGTGTTGCTTGCTTTTCTTGATCAATCCTTTTGATTGCTTTAACTAAGCATCTCAAATGTCCCTGATCACCACTTCCATGTTAGCCTTCCAAGTACAACACTTGGTTTACCTACACATTGGTGGCAAGCCCCTACACTAGGGAGAAGTGACCTCTCTCCAAAGAATCATCCTTGCATATCCTTGGAGTCTTTTGTTTTCCTCCTGTTGGGTAAGTCTTGCTGAGTACAATCGAGTACTCAGGGTTTTATTCCCCCTGTTGCTGGTGACCGATGGATGGTAGATGACTTTTGTGTGTGGAAACCTCCTGGTGGGCTCAGAGAGGATTCCTTTCACGCTACGACCGTAGTGTTTATTTATAACCCTCACTAAAAGTTTTAGAAGAAAAGTTTTATGATTCACCATTAATCTTTATTTCTGTTGTAATTCTGATCATATGTTGTTCTCCGCTGCAAGATAAAAATGTAAACCTAAAATATATAAACTCTTTTACATGTAAAATTGTCTTAATTCCGCTATTGCATTCAACTTGTTTAGGTACTCTAACGTTGTAATAAAGTGATGTAAGAGATGGTTAAGAATGTTGTAAGCTTTATTCTCTCATTTAAGTGATGTAAGTCGGTTTTGCACTAGTTGCAAGCAAGTTGGTCACATAGAGCAAAAATGCATGAACAAGAGATCACAACCTAATGTATCATTAATTAAGCTTGATTCTTTCTATGTGCTTACTAAGGGTACTAATGTCGTTCAAGCTAAGTTTATTGGTGCACCATGGATAGACTCAAAGAAGAAAGCCATTTGGATACCAAAGAGCTTAGTAACTAACCTTCAAGGACCCAAATAAGTTTGGGTACCTAAAAAGAATTGATCTTCTTTTGTAGGTCAATTATAAAGCCAAAGGAAGGCATTGGGTTCTAGATAGTGGGTGCACTCAACATATGACTGGTGATGCAATGTTCAACTCAATCAACACCAATGATAGCAATGGTTATGATAGTATCAAATTTGGTGATAATGGCAAAGGCAAGGTCAAAGGGCTTGATAAGATTGCAATATCCAATAACTTGAGCATATCCAATGTGTTGCTAGTAGAAGCTTGAACTTCAATTTGCTATACATGGCTCAATTGTGTGATCTCGGATTTAAATGCATATTTGGGGTAGATGATGTAGAGATCATAAGTGTAGATGGCTCTAATTTGATCTTCAAAGGCTTTAGATATGAGAATCTATACTTGGTTGATTTCAATGCTAGTGAAGCTCAATTGTCAACATGCTTATTCACTAAGTCTAGTATGGATTGGTTATGGCATAGAAGGCTTGGTCATTTTGAAATGAAACAATTAAATAGATTGGTTAAGCATGACTTGGTTAGAGGCTTGAAAGATGTTGTGTTTGAGAAGAATAAGCTTTGTAGCTCTTGTCAAGCTGGCAAACAAGTTGAAAACACCCATCCTAAGAAAAGCATGATGAGCACTAGTAAAGCATTTGAGTTGTTGCACATGGATTTGTTTGGGCCAACACAATACACTAGCATCGATGGAAACAAATATGGCTTTATAATAGTGGATGACTACACTAGAAACACTTGGGCATTCTTTCTAATGGACAAGAGTGATGTGTTTGCAACATTCAAATCATTTGTCAATGACATACACAATGAGTTTGAAACAATCATCAAGAGAGTTAGAAGTGATAATGGTACTGAGTTTAAGAACACAAGAATTGATGAGTTGTGTGATGACTTTAGAATTAGACATCAATTCTTGGCCAAGTACACTCCGCAATCAAATGGCCTTGTTGAGAGGAAGAATAGAACACTCATTGATATGGCAAGGTCTAGGCTTAGTGTGTGCAATGTGAGTCAATCGTTTAGGCTAAAACTATCAACACGACTTTCTATTGTAGCAACCGCTTGTATTGTCACCCATTGAAGGAGAAGACACCTTATGAGCTTTTGAATGGTAGAAAGCCTAACATTGCATATTTTTGGATCTTTGATGGCAAATGCTATATATAGAAGAAAGGCACTAGATTGAGCAAGTTTTGTAAGAAATGTGATGAAGGATTCTTGCTTGGATACTCAACCACTAGCAAAGCATATAGAGTTTGGAATTTGGCAAGTGGTACTCTTGAGGAAGTTCATGATGTGGAATTTGATGAAACCAAGGCTTCCCAAGATGAGAATGAGAATCTTGAAAATGTTAGAGGCATTCAACTTTTAATTGCCATGAAGAACATGAATGCTAATGAATTGAGGCCTAGGCAAGTGAATGATGATGAAGATGATCAAGTGCAAGTGCTCTCTAACTCAAATGTGCAAGTTGACACTAATCGAGCAAGTACAAGTGGCTCTCATGACAATAAAGAAGATCAAGTGGCTAGTACATCATCTCAATCTAGTCAAGCAAGCAAGCAACAATGTTCCAATACTCCAACCAACTCATATTGCAAGAGATCATCCATTTGACACTATAATTGGAGATATTTCTAGAGGTGTGCAAACATGATCATGATTGGCTTCATTTTGTGAGCATTTCTCATTTGTGTCATCCATTGAACCAAAGAAGATAAAAAAACATTGATGGATGTGGATTGGGTGAATGCAATGCATGAAGAATTGAACAACTTCACAAGAAATCAAGTATGGGAACTAGTGGAGAGACCAAAGGGATACAATGTGATTGGAACCAAATAGGTCTTTAGAAACAAGCAAGATCAAGATGGGATAGTAGTAAGGAACAAAGCAAGATTGGTAGCACAAGGATACACTCAAGTGGAAGGTCTTGACTTTGGAGAAACATATGCCCCGGTTGCAAGATTATAAGCAATTATAATCTTATTAGCTTATGCTTATGCCCACAACATTAAGCTCTATCAAATGGATATCAAGAGTGCATTTCTTAATAGCTACATCAATGAAGAACTATATGTTGAGCAACCGCCAGTTTTTGAGATGACAAGAAGCTCAACCATGTGTACAAGTTGAAGAAGGCACTATATGGTTTGAAGCAAACACCTAGAGCATGGTATGAGAGGTTGAGGGACTTCCTCCTCTCTAAAGGGTTTATTATGGGCAAAGTTGACACCACTCTTTTCACCAAGAAGATTGGCAAGGACTTGTTTGTGTTGCAAATCTATGTGGATGACATTATCTTTGGATCAACCAATCAAGACTATTATGAAGAGTTTGAGAAGATGATGGCTAATGAGTTTGAGATGTCCATGATTGGAGAATTGAGTTACTTCCTTGGTCTTCAAATCAAGCAATTAAAGAATGGTATATTTGTAAGTCAAGACAAGTACATCAAAGACATGCTCAAGAAGTTTGGAATGGTTGATGCAAAGTCAATTAGTACATCCATGAGGACAAATGGAAACTTGGATAGTGATGCAAGTGGCAACATGGTGGATTAAAACTTGTATCGCTCTATGATTGTAAGCCTGCTCTATGTAACCGCATCAAGACCAGATGTCATGTTTAGTGTATGCATGTGTGCAAGATTTCAAGCCTCTCCGAGGAAAAGTCATTTAAAGGCAACAAAAAGAATATTGAGGTACTTGAAGTATACACAAAATGTTGGTTTGTGGTATCCCAAAGGAGCAAAGTTTGAGCTAGTTAGTTATTCCGACTCGAATTATGTGGGATGCAAAGTTGAGAGAAAGAGCACATCGGGGCACTTGTCAATTGTTGAGAAGATCACTTGTTTCATGGTCATCAAAGAAGCAAAATAGTGTTGCATTATCAACCGCTGAAGCTGAATGCATATCCGTCGGTAGTTGTTGTACATAAATTCTTTGAATGACTTTGGAATCAAGTTTAAGAAAGTGCCATTGCTATGTGACAATGAGAGTGCTATCAAGCTCACCAACAATTCTGGTTCAACATGCAAGAACAAAGCACATTGATGTCTGCCATCATTTCATTAGAGATCATCAACAAAAAAGGGACATTTCAGTTGAGAGTGTGGGCACCGAAGATCAACTTGCCGACATATTCACCAAGCCACTTGATGAGAAGAGGTTTTGCAAGTTAAGGAAAGAGTTGAACATATTGGATTTCTTAAATATGTGTTGATGCACCCCCACTTATATAACATGCCTCTCCTTCGAGCAATCCAAGGTAAAATTGTTTGGCATGACATACATTCCTTACTAAGGACTAGTTTAGTGCATCTAATCATTCCTCATGTTTTATAGGCTCATTCATGAAAATCAAATATATTTGATGCTTGTATGGTACCACTATTGCTTCTATGCTTGACTTGATCTAGTGGTAGAATATGGCATGTTTGTGGGTTTGTGAACTTATTGTTTAATCTAGAAAATGAACTATAAGTGTTTAACTCAATATGGTCAAGATAACCCTTGGAATGAGGTGGGAAGAAACTTGTCCTTGGATCAAACCGAGTTAAATATCTTTGGCGAGTGTTCTAGATTGAACCTAATTTGGGAAAATGATTCTCACCCAATTGATTGACTTTGATAATCTTAACTTATCTAAAATTAAACCTTTGTGGTCATTGATGACAAAGGGGAAAAGAAACAAAGATAAATATGATAGAAGGAGAAAATTGACATAGGGAGAGAAATATGACAAAGGAAAGGAATAATTAAAATTTGAGCACATAAATAGGGGGAGCAAGCTCATGAACTTGTATGATGCATTTGAATGTGCATTCACATATGCTTGCTTGCATTTGTCAAGTTTAAATTTGATATACATGCTTGTGTGGTGTATGCTAGGTGTAGGTTTGAGTGATGAAATGAAAAACTAGCATGCATAAGATGATAGTTAGATGTGACTTGCATTTGTTTTCATAAGTGGTACTAGAACCTTGCTTATAATATTGATCTCATGGGGTATCTAGTTTTTTGTTGTGTTTGCAAGTGGTATCTAACTAGCAATTGTGCTAAGGATGGTATATTAGTGCACTCCGATTGGTATCACACTTCAAAGGTCCATTTTTATACCTTAGCATCATTTGGTAGACATTATTTCCCACTTTTCCTATCTATGCATATGTACAAGCTTTCAATCAAACTCTTAGGGCATATGTAGGGGGAGCTAATGCTACCATTTCAGGTTTATAAAACTTGTCCAAATCTTTTACACATGGTAAAAATGCTTGGGCAAGCAATATGGATTTAAATTAATTTCAATTCATATTTTTGTGGAGGTTGTTATCAATTATCAAAAGGAGGAGATTGAAAGCCCTAGTTTGGTTTTGGATAATTGATGAAACCTTAAGTGTACTAACATTTGTCATGAGTGAAATGCAAAGATAGGTTGGTACACACTCAAGTGATGGAGCTAGATGATGGTCAGAGTGATGGAGGTGACCAAAAGATAATATTTGTGAACAATTTGATAATATTTGTGAATAATTTTATATATATTTCTCTGATGTCTAGAATTCATAAAAACAATTTGTAATTTTTTTTGAAAAATTTTGGCATATATTTGTGTTATTCGTAAATTACATCACTATGTCCAATAAATTACACTGATGAAATCATTGTAAATATAGCTATAAGACAGCGTAAGCATATGAAAAAAAAATAGTTGACAAAAATAACTGAATGTCACGTGGACAAATCCAAAAAAAAAAGTATAAGCCTAGGGGCATGTTCATGACTTCTATCAACCAAAAGCTGAAATAAACAGTCTAGATGTTGAGCTGACATTTGAAAAGATAGAAATCTGGCTTCTATAAGGAAATAAGTTAAAAGCTGAAAAGGCACACTAGGAGTTTTTTGGTTTTTAGTGTAAGGAGAAGTTAAAGATTTATCACCAAAATCAATAGCAAAAAAAACTAACAGCAGGCATGAAAACCTGCTTTTGAGCTAAAAGCTATGTTAAAAACCGCAGCTCAAATGAAACCCTAAGTAAAGATAGTTGAGGAAGGAGGTGGCAATGTGGCGTCGTGAGTGAGCCCTAGCTAGGCGCAGGCGAACAGCTCCCTATATGTTCTAATGAAATTTCATAACTCCCATGCTAAACGCATGTTTTATACTTAACTTTAGAAAGGCGTGCGCGTGCCTCCCGTCGAATAAAATATACTTTGCAATACCTAGAAAACAAAATAATTTTCTAGTCTACAGTAGTTATGAGAAAGCTTAAAACCTGCACCGTCAGAGGTCAGACTAGCAATGCGGTAGAGTAGAGGAGTGGAGGTGAGGTAGCGATGGCCATGGACCAGCTAGCAATGCCCATGCTCCTGTCCACCGACTCAGCAGCCGCCGTCATGGTGCTCCTTTCCGTGGCCACACTGCTTGTTGCCCTCAACCACTTGCTCTCGTCATGGCGGCGATCTCCTCGGCGGCTTCCCCCGAGCCCGCCGCGCCTCCCGCTGATCGGTCACCTCCACCTGCTGCATCCACCGGCGCACCGCACCTTCCACGAGCTCGCGGCGCGGCTGGGGGCGCCCCTCATGCACCGCATTGTGTGGTGGCCAGCACGGCCGACGTCGCCAGGGAGCTCATCCGCGACCACGACGCCACCATCTCGGGGCGGCCGGTCTCGGTGCTGTCCCGGCTCTTCTCCTACGGCTCCGCCGGCTTCGCGTTCACGCCCAACAGCCGCCACTGGCGCTTCCTCAAGCGGCTGTGCGTGTCCGAGGTGCTGGGCCCGCGCACCGTCGAGCAGCTGCGGCACGTCCGGCGCGGCAGCCTGGCGGCGCTGCTGCGCGCCGTGCGGGCGTCGTCGGCGCGGGGTGAGGCGGTGGACGTCACCCGCGAACTCATCCTCTTGTCCAACACCGCCATCATCCGGATGGTGGCGAGCGACGTGCGCGTGACCGACGAGGCACAGGAGCTGGTGAAAGCGGTGACGGAGCTGCTCGTCGCCTTCAACCTGGAGGACTACGTCCCGCTGTGCCGCGGATGGGACCTCCAGGGCCTCCGCAGGAAGGCCACCCGTGTCCACCGGCGGTTCGACGCCGTGTTGGAGCAGATGATCAGGCACAAGGAGGAGGCCAGGGACAGGGAGCGTGCCCGCGGCGGCGGCGGCATGCAGGAGGAGAAGAAAGTAGAGGGGCCGCCGGCGACGTGCAAGCAGCGCAACAAGGACCTGTTGGACAAAAGTTTCAAAGTTAGATGTACAAAAGTTTTATAGCATGCCATTAGAATATTCAATACGCCAGTATAAGGTTTCTGATTTTAGTATGCTATAAGTTTTAAATTACCAAGTTTTGAATCCGAGAGTACAAAGTTTTTAATATGCTAGTAGAAAGTTTTAAAATTATATTAGTAAAAAGCTTTTTAAAAGATTTTGCTAGTGGTCGATTGGTCGTGTGTTTAAATGGGCCTGCAACCTGGCCCATCTAGATTGCTGCTAGCCCTTGGGCTGCTACAAGTCTCTTCCCGAGTCTTCAGAACAGTAGTGCAAGGGCGACTCCGAGGCGATTGCTGTTCTACCGCCGGATTCGCCGGCCTTCCCTTGCCTCCGGCGGCCACTGTGGCACCGGTGAGCAGGGGGATGCAGATCCGGTGGGTAGTGTACATATTCCCTCCTATTAGGGTAGTTTTAGGTAGATTAGGGTTGGAGTTTGTCTTCCACAGCTTCTCTGCTCCCGTCTCCTTCAATGGTGTGCGAGTATCGGTGGTGGCTGGTGGGTGTGTGGTGCTCGGCGACAGCATCTTTTGCAGGGGATTCGACACTGACGGGTATGCCATCGAAGTTTTCCTTTGCGTTGGTGTTCGATCCCTCTGTGTTCTTCTCTGTGTCGGCGATGCCCATGCCTTCATCGACGGTGCTGGTCTCATAAGCCATTGTATGGCGGTGGGTACGTGGAGGAGTTTTGGTGGATGTATCGATGGGGATGGGGTGTCATCCATCCATCTTTTGTCCCTCCAAGGCAATTCTGGTGGACACTTCAGAATTTTCCTTGCGAGGTTAGCTATTCACCATCCATTGTGTCCGGGGTGGTGTATTCAGATCCCCTCGTGGGTTTGCTGTTCATCGTCTGGGTTGGATGGTGAAGCAATCGGTGTCAGATCCCGGCGACGACGATGAGATGGCAGCATGTCTTTGGCCGGTGCGTTCAGCGAATCAACAGCACGCCTTGGCGCGTGTTTCTTATGGGCTCCTTAAACTTTGATGAAGATTCTTCGTCGATCTGGAATTCGGCCATGAGCTTCATTCCGTGTCTTCTTCATTGCGGCAACATCGGTCGGCGACGGCGAAAGCTGCGGGGTGCTCCTCCAGAGGAGTTAGCTGTAATTTTTATTTTCTTGAGGGGTGCCTTTTATGGTGCTGGATGTATTAGTTTTTTTCCTATATTAATAAAATTCAACCCTTTTCTAAAAAAAAGGCTGGGTCAGGCCTTGTTTAGATTGCAAATTTTTACAATCAGATACGTGAAAGCGTGATCGTTTGCCTCTTCCCGATACGTTGGTAAACCTGTGTAATTAATTATTTTTTATATACGTCACGCTTGGAGAGTGAAAAAAACTTAGCTTTTGAGGCAATCTAAACGCGGTGATCGCTAGTGGACGTTGCAACGCGTTTCACGCTTGATCAAGCGCTCTCGCTAGACGGCAACGCGTTTGCTGATCAAGCGCTCTCAAGAACCAGAGATAGCAAGGGCCTACAACGTATTTGGGACGGCTCTACTACATATTTTTTCAGCTGCGCTTAATATTTTTTTCAGTCAAAAAAAGATAAAGTTGTGAGAGCATCGAAAAAATGCTCCAAAAACTCTAGTTTTTTAAACTGTTCCGTGGTAAAATTTATATAGGAGTTTGTGAAACAGTCCTAGACAGATTCTTAATAACTTTAAGACAAAAAATTAGGTGCTTTAACACAAGACTATGCGGAGGAGGAGCCTAGGTGTGTGTATATAACTTTATATAGGTACGTGATGTTTTTTCATTCGATTTACTTTCCCGTTAATCAAAACATTCTCTTGAGTTAGCTAGTTAATCCGAATATTGCTTTTCCTCCATATAAGGCCTCGTTTGGTACATGGCTCCGGCTTTGGCTCCTTCGAATGAGCCCTACAGGTTCCGTAACATAAGACATTAAACGGTGAAAAACACAAAAGTCAGAGCTATTTTAGAAGAGCCACCAATTATGGCTCCTCCAAAGTAGCTCTGGCTTCTCCGGAGGAGCCCTTTCCAAACAAGGCTTAAAATACTACTATCAAAAATAAACAATCACTGTCATACTATCACTAGCAGTTGCTTTGAAACCGACAATAATAATGTATCATTGTCGGTTCATAGATTTAATCGGTAGTCATAGTAAAACCGAAAGTAATGGACATGTTTGGTATGGCTAAATTCAGTTGAAATCAATAGCCAAATGATACGTTTTTTGCGGTTTATTTCGGCTACGCTTATTTCTGCCGCTCATATTTGTATTAAAATGCAGAAGATATATAATACCAGATTATTTGGTCACACTCTTATTCTATTTGTGCAACTTAACTAAAAGGCGCTTTCCAGATAATAAGCTCTACCAAACAGGACCAATAGGTGGATTTTCACCGTTAGTTCCTGGCTACAACCAGAGCTGATAGGCGGTGTACTATCACTGCCAGTTATAGCTACGAACTGGCAATTAAAGTCCACCTATCACTGTTAATTGTAGCCAAGAACTAAAAGTGAAAGTCCACCTATCGCCGTCGGTTCATGGCTTCAACCACCAGCAATAGACTGTTTTGGCACACAAAATCATAAATTTTCATATAAGGTCAAATGAAGATAAACTCTATATTAAAATTGCAGAGTTCAAAGAGATCTAAAACTTTTTAGTTGACAACTTTTTAATTTGAGATGGTTTAAATATTTAGATATTTAATATAAGTTCTCGGATTAGATTTGAGATAGTTAACCATGTTAAATGGAGACAAAGTAAACATCAAAGTTGTAGTACTCGACGAGATCTACAGTCTTTTCATTTGAGATTGTTTAGAGTGCCAAATACAATATAAGATTCATAAATGTGTATGTAGTTAAAAGAATATCAGCAGTTATATATATATAGTCACAAGTGTTGCATAGTTTAGTTGGTATGAGGTCTTGAGTTTGAATTTAAAAAACACTTTTTTATCAGTAATGCCAGGTTTAGACCAGTGATGCAGTAATCTAACTGTGGCTATCATGTTGTTTAACCCTTATACAATACAATATGCAAACGTAGTGCCTGTTTTACTCGTGTCATATTATCAAAACTAATCTCATTAATGTTGTAATCTCCACCATCAACAATTTGTAAGATATTTCTTCCTCTTATATATTTGGCAGGCTCCCTGACCTCGATATAAAGACACGCTACTCATATCATCTTGTGCCATTCATTTTTATGCCATGCTTATTGAGGGATGGCTTTATGGGATTTTTTATCACCATTAGAGGTAATGATGATAGCGTTAGCTATATGTTTTTTTTTCTAAAAAATATCTCATATTATGTATGCTTGTATTTTATCATTTACATATCATTTAAATGTCATTCTCCAATGGAAATGGATTAAGTATGATATATGTATGTGGTTAGCTTCATATCTTTCTTTCCTTTTTCTTATTTGCTTTTTGTTTTTCTTAATAATGACATGAGTGGGTAATAGTGGAATAGGTATAAGCATATTTAGGGTAATTTTTTGTATAATGGTAGTGGTGTAAATGGCACTTTGATTTTATTTCTTCTGACTAATATGATAATTAATTTTGGGGCCTTGTGAATGAACATGGAGGCTCCTTTTGGTGTAATCAACCATGTAGGGAGATTACTATACATGGCATCAGGGTGCATCCTAGGATGGTTGTCTGTGAGCTCATGCCATACCGCCAGGACTCGACAAAAAGCTTGCACCTTAGTAGCTCGTTTGAGTTGTTAGTGAATTGACTCGAAGCTAACTCAACATTTCTGATAGCTGGCTTGCGAGCCTAATGATCTAGAGCCGGTGGCATTGAACTTATGTTAGTCTTGTATAAGTTGATGTCTTGCATTTTAAGCAACTGATCGCCGGCTGGGCGTACACCCTAGAGATTTGGACTTACTACCACTTTATCTTAAATGGATATATAGATAGTCAGTAGTGAATTATGGACAATATCGGGGTGTAATAGTGTAGTTATATTCCTATATTATTTATATGTGTCAGTACATGTTAATTTATTTATTTGGTTTAACGTTTATGAAAAGATTACTTTTGCATTGCTACTATTCTTAAGCTTAAGATAAATATAAAAACTATATTTTTTATAATTTTATTGTTTAGATCGTGAACAAAACTAGTTAGTTCGAGTCGAGTTCCTAAACGAGCCGAGCCAAAGTGGCGTTTCGTTAAGACATCAAGTTTCGTTAAGACATCAAGAGCCGTTATCTCAACGAGCGTCAGCTCGATGTGCAGCCCTACATGCCATGCCACTCAGCCGCTGTACTACCTGTACAAGTAACCACTAGTCCACTACCACCGCTCTCTCCCTTCGCTCTCTTGTGCTGTCTCTCTCTGCAGCTGTTCCTGAACCACTTCGGGTCCACTCCCCACCGCTATTGCTCTCCCTTTCGCTCTAAAATAGTATTGTGCTCTGTCTCTCTCTGCAGCTGTCCAATTATATCTCCTCCCTCTGTTTCCAAAGAGAAATGTTTCATAGCTGCCCCTCCACGTTCGCGTACCTTTAGTTCCAAATCCTTATACAAATTAAGCGCCTCAAATTGCGGTATCTCCCTCCAAAACTAATTGCTGTTTCCAGAGAGAGAAATGTTTCATAGCTGCCCCCTCCACGTTCGCTACTACAGTAGCACCCGGGAATCCGGAGGCGCCGATTCGGTGGCCAACTAAACGCGGCCCTGATTTGAGAGCTCTGGGCACCAGATTTGAAGCCTCTAGTCTCGTGCATTGGTTGTAGCATTTGAAAGTCGTGTTACGATGAGCAAGGAGGATGTCCTCAAGGTGCAGGTGTGTGAGCTTTGCTGCTTCTCTACTCTACCACCATTCTTCTTGTTTTGGCTGCCATTTTCCTCCAGCAGGTGGAGGCAGCTCTTGCTTGTGTTTGCAGCATGTGTTCCCTTCCGAGTACCCTGGCTGCAGCAGTCCTGCCATGTTTTTGTTTCTTGAAATCCTTCTGTTCTGTTGTTTTTTATGACGTCCTCCTTCCTCATTCCAGACATTGATGCTGAGAGTGAACATACACTGTGATGGGTGCGAGAAGAAGGTCAAGAAGACCCTCCACAAGATCGACGGTAAGAGAGAGAGAGAGAGAGAAAGAAACTCATCTTTTGTCAAAGAGCGGATTGCTTGAGTTTTTCTTGTTGATTAGTGTTTTCTTTTCCCAACGTTTGCTCTGCATTTTCTGATGGAATTCTGACGAAATTGATCCGTAGGTGTCTACCAAAGCAGCATCGACGCGGAGCAGGGGAAGGTGACGGTGTCCGGCTTGCTGGATCTGGACACCATCATCAGGAAGCTCAACAAGGCCGGCAAGCCGGCGCAGCTGTGGGGCTCCAAGACGGGCGTGCCTCAGAACGCCCACCATGGCGGCGGCGGTGGCGGCGGCAAGGGCCATTCCAAGGACGCCGGCAGCGGCAAAGCCCAGAAGGGCGGAGCGGGAGGTGGCAATCACAAGGGTGGTGGTGGTGGCGGTGGCGGCGGCGCAGGCAAGAATGCGAAGATGGTGCTGCCGCAGCCGACGCCACAGCAGTTCCAGCAGCTGCAGCAGCAGTTGCAGATGAAGGGGCTGAAACTTCCGCCGCAGCTCTTGGGCGGCAATATCC
This sequence comes from Miscanthus lutarioriparius, assembly GCA_904845875.1. Taxonomy (NCBI): domain Eukaryota; kingdom Viridiplantae; phylum Streptophyta; class Magnoliopsida; order Poales; family Poaceae; genus Miscanthus; species Miscanthus lutarioriparius. The sequence goes on along the minus strand of CAJGYO010000008.1, from coordinate 64,440,937 downwards.
CGGCGTTCACCCCAGCTGCGCCGTTGAAGGATCCCAAGTCCGTCAAGTTCACCCTCCCCGAGGATAACTTCGACGACGACGGCAGCGAATTCGACGATGAGTTCGACGACTTCGATGACGACGAGGACTACGACGACCCCAAGATGATGATGAAGCCCATGGCCGCCGGCGGGGGGGACAAGAAGGGCGGCAACGGTGGCGGCAAGAAGGGTGGCGGCGGGAACGAGATCCCAACACAGAGCAAGGGAAATGGCCAGGGCCACAACGGCGGTGGAAAAAACGGGGGTGCGAAGGGAGGCGCCCCGGGCGGCGGTAATCAACCGGCCCAGGGGAAGAAGGGCGGCGGCGCTACTGCCGGTGTTGGTGGGCCCATGTCCGGCATGCTGCCTCAGCAGGGCATGGTGAGGCCTAACATGATCGGTGGTGCCGGGTTCCCCGGTACAGGGCAGATGGGCGGCGCACCCATGAGTATGCTGCCGATAGGCCATCCGACCATGGGTATGATGCATCAGGGCGGCGGTGGCAGCGGTGCCGGTGGTGCCGTACAGGGCATGCCAGCGCCAGGGTTCTACCAGGGAGGCGGTGGCATGCCGTCGGGCGGCCAGATGCTGCAGGCTGCTGCTGCGGCCGGGAACCCCATGGCGAATATGGCCTTGATGCAGCAGCAGCAGCAGATGATGATGATGAATGGCCATGGCCACCACCACGGCCATGGCAGTGCAGGGTACCCGTCAATGGGCTACGGCTATGGCCGCCCACCGATGCATTACCCAATGGGGTACCCAATGCCGCCCCATTCGCATTCCGGGGATTACAACATCTTCAGTGACGAGAACCCCAACAGCTGCTCTGTGATGTGAGGGGGAGAGAAAAGATGGCGCCGGCCAGTTAGCTTCATCTTGCTGCCCAAGGTCAGAGGTGATCGACATCGCCATGGTTGAAAGTTGAAACACCGTGGCTCAATCATCAGTGTACTTTGAGTGCCAGCTAGAATTTATCCTTTGTCCTTTCCTCTTCTCTTTCTCTTTTTGTCCTTTCTTTGGAGAAAGAAACTTCCTTGAATGCGAAGTTTGGTATAGTAATTATGGATAGTCTTGATAAGGGAAGAGATGAGCCTTTATAGGCACAGCCACCATCCAATTGGGGTGGTGTTTGTGGGCTGTGGCTACATAAAAGGTGGACTGAAGGCAGAGCAATGTTGTTAATCCAAGTAAGGTGGTGTTTGGATCCGGTGATTAAAATTAAAAAGGTGTGTCGGGAGGATGTTACATGAGGTGTTCGGATATTAATAAAAAAACAAATTACATAATTCGTTAGTATTTCATGAGACGAATTTTTTAAGCCTAACTAATCCGTCATTAGCACATGTTTACTGTAGCACCACATTGTCAAATCATGGATTAATTAGGCTTAAAAATTTCGTCTCGCAAATTAGTCACAGACTATACAATTAGTTTCATAATTAGTCTATATTTAATACTCCATGCATGTGTCGAAACATTCAATGGGACATCGACTAAAATTTAGGAGGGGCAACCAAACACCACATAAATCAGTGTGCATATGTTGTGGTTTACATTCTAACTATATAATGGTCATGGAAGTTCAATTTATATGGTAGCCAGCTATTGTCTGGTGCATTGAGACCTTTGCAGTTGGATGAATCATGAATAACACTAGATATATCCTCCTGTGGGAATTTGATCTGGTTTTTCACTAATATAGATACAGCTGTCCTGTATTTTCAGATTCAGCTCACATGACCTTTTAAACTTTGAATTCATGTAGTCTGTCATTCTGCTTTTCAAATGGTGTGTCTTGTTCCATTTCCTTACACCACTTGAACACAAGGGACAGAAACTTTCATAAACAACAACTCGGTGAATTCTGTTGGTGACACCCATAACAACTATAAACTGTGCTATTATGAGAGCAGAAAATGTCTCCTCTGGCGAAATGTACTCTGTTCACTCTCCTCACTTGTCAGGCACAGCTTTCAATATTTGTGGTATTTTAACCTGCCATTCTAATTTTGCTTGTAAATTTATCTTCTGCAGAATACAGAGGAGACACCAAGTTGCAGCAGGTGAGCACCGATGCCAACCTTCAGATGTGCAAAGAAAAGATGGATCAGGAGCATTTCAGTTTTATGGCAATATGCCCATATGACTATACTAGTTTCTATTGGATTTGTTTCGGCCAGCAACCTCACCTCTTGTTGGTTTTACATTGTTTCACTTAACAATGTCAGAATTAGTTACAGATTCTACTAGCAAAATGTATGCTGCCTAGGAGTAATTCAATTAGATGAACTGAACTGGTGTTATGAAACGGCGCCTCATGATACACAAGAACTTGCATTGTTAATGCTGAAGACAAATGGACCAAATCATGACATGCATATGTTTCGGTCTGATTTCCTGCAGGTAGAAATCCATCTGGTTTGGTTCTCATACTCGAGTGTGCATGCTGTTAACAAGTTTTGGTGTCTGTCGGTGTTTCGAGTAAGCACCGGCTAGTAAATTTATATATTGGGCGTCTGACCCGGATGGTGTGCTAAGAGGATACAAGGATTATACTGATTCAGACCGAATATCCCTACGTCCAGTTTCGAGCTGCTCGTGTTACTAGCACTGAGTTTGTAGTAGGGATTACAAACTGGCGAGAGAGGGAGGTAGCTCCTAAGTCTCTGGTGTGATGCGGTATGCTTGTCCGATGAATCGGTGTATGATGAGTCGATCCCCTAGTGGGACACCCTGCTTTTTCTTTTATAGACCCAGGGAAAGCAGCGGTTACAGCCGAAGGGGAGAGGAAAAAAGAAAATTGAAAATAAGGCTCCCGGTGATGGGTCGTCCTCCTCTTTGCGTGGGTCCCGCTGACCCTGTAGATCGTGGAGGCAGCGGTGTCATACCGGGGTCCTGTTGGTCGCTGCATCTCACGTGACGCGCGTCGCGCCATTCTTGTCTCCCGTCCCGTCCGAGCGGACGAAATGGTCAGAGGGTCCCTTGACAGAAGTCATACGGGAGGCTAGCGGTACAGTGCCAGTCAATCGACGCCGGTTGACTGACGTTGGACGGTGGTCGGGTAGGGAGTTGGCAGCATAGTGCTGACCTGTTGACGCGATGGGCGGCGTGAGTTTCCCCGTATGGCCCGATGCGATACGCCAGTCGCATCAGGACACGTCCGAGACGTGCGCCCGGGCGTGCGCTTCCATGCTGTAGTGGTTGAAGCGGTTCGAGCCCTACCCTAGGACCAATGCCTTGGTTCGGTAGCACATCCGATCCCCAAGGATCGGGCGAGGCGGGTGAGACGGAATCCGACCCACGGGGGTCGGACGTGGCAGGGCCCTCCCCGTGGGACCGGACGAGGCGTGTCCCGGCCCCTGGGGGTCGGACGATGCGGAAACCTCATCCTCGGCGTCGAACGAGGCGGGGCCCAACCCCTGGGGGGCGGACGAGGCGGAAACCTTGTCCTCAGCGTCGGACGAGGTGTGGCCCGGCCCTTGGGGGCGGACGAGGCGGAAACTTCGTCCTCGAGTCGGACGAGGCTGTAGTTGCGTCTTTAACCATCGGATGAGGCGACGTGATGCTTTTTAATCCTTTGGCTTGGATACCCGGGTATAGATATCCGATAGTAACCTCCGAGCCTTCGGAGGAGTGAGACACTCCTGCAAAGGTTTTTTCGCGATTTGTTGCTCCCGTGGCCGTTATGCCATGGATGCGGGTCGTTATTGGAACTTCGGCGTTTTTCCCTTCGGTTTGTTAATCCACGTAGGGTAACCGAGTAGGTTTTAGATACCAAGCCTCTATGTGGGAGATTGACAAAAGCGGACATGGGCGCCCAGCCCCTGGGGAGGACACACGCCGGTAATTTGTTTTCCACCGGGTGCGCGCGAGCACACCTGGTGGGTGTATCCCCCGAGCCTTTGGAGGAGTGAGACACTTCTGCAAAGGCTTTTTGTGGTCCATTGTTTTAAGGGCGCACGGGAGTACTGTTTGTTATTATCGTTTTGTAGGAGGGCAAGTTGTGTATGACACTCGTCGTTTGTCTGCGACCGCGTGTTCGGTCTCCTTGCGACGTCGAGCCCCCCGAGCCACCTCATGCGTTCATTCGAGTGGACGGGGCTGATATGGGCCTAAGACGGGGTTTGTCCTATGATCGTCATCCCTCATGCGTTCATTCGCTAGAAGGAAGGGGCTGAGACGGGCCGTGCTTTCATCGCAGGATGGAGCACGGTGCTCGGTGAGTTGTTAACGGGCTTGTTCGAGTGGAGCCCCGGCATCCCCTTCGCAGGGGCCCGGTTCGAGGTCAGCTGGTGACTGACTCTAGATTCTTGGTGGCTGGTTCATATAGTTCCCGGAACTGTTCGACCGGTCCAAGGGCTTGATGCCTTTCTTTCGGGGAAAAACCATGGACCTTGCATCATCTAAGACTCAAAATGAGGGTCGGGACGCCCGTGGCGCTTCACGCGCTTTGGGTACTGGCCGTTATCGGGCCTGCCCTTAACCTCCCCTCACTCTAAGGTGCCCTAGAGTTGCCGTGAACCCACTAGTGGGCCAGCCTTTGAACTCCTAGGCGTTAATGGGCCATAGGAGCGTTTTCAGCTCTGTATCCCTCTTACCTACGGCAGCCTATGGTCTTTGAAGTTGAACTGTCGCCCGGTGGATCCTTCGCGTGGAAGATTGGGATAGGCGTGCGCTCGTCTCTCGAGGCGGTGGGGCGACTCATGCTTATAAATGAAGCGGTTTCTCCCCAGCCTCCATACGCGCATCCGCATCCTTTGCCCTTCCAATCTTTCTGCCTTTCGCCCCCGAGTCCCAGCCTTTGTTTCCCTATTTCCACTCCACCGCCGGCAAAGTTCTTGCTCTCTAGCCTTATGCCACCACTGGCTCTTCTACATTGCCATCCTCATTCCTCGATGGAGCTGTGGCCTCGCTTCGACGTTCTCCACGTGTATATGGAGGGTCTGGTCAAGAAGGGCCTTCTCTGCGCAAGGACCACGGCGAATGAGTGGATCATACCTAGTGGCGAGGATGTGCCATCGCTGCCGATGGCTACGTCGTCTCCTTCATCCCCTTCCACGAGCGGGGGTTCGAGACTCCTCCCCACCGATTCTTTCGAGGGCTGCTGCACTACTACGGGCTGGAGCTGCAGCATCTAAATCCCAACAGGATTCAGCACATCTCGGCCTTCGTCGCGCTGTGCGAGGGGCATCTGGGGATTGAGCCCCACTTCGAGCTATGGAAGTACTTCTTCGCCGTCGAGCTGTAGAAGAAGGAGAAGAAAAAGGCAGACCTGGCGGTGCCGATGGGGAGCGCGAGCATCCATCTATGGGGCAGCCGGGCGTCGAAGTATATGTCCATCCCCTTGTCGAAGTCCAACAAGGGGTGGCATAAGCTCTGGTTCTACCTGAAGAACGACGATGACGCCCCTCTGTCGATCTTCATCGGCCGCCTGATCGAGGAAGTGCCAGGGGTGTGGAGATACGGGCCCGTCGAGAAGGAGCAGAAGAGGCTCGGCGACCTTCTCAAGGCCATCGCGACTCTGAAGCGCCGCAACCTTCGTGGGACCAGCGTCATTGGAGCATACCACGTTAGGAGGCTGGCGCCGCTGATGGCGCGTGCCCTTCCGATGTATAAGATGATGCCGGACTCCGTGGCCGAGGGGGCGATGATGGTCACCGGCGAGGCTCTCAGCGTCGGTGAAATGGCACAGTGCCTCAAGAAGGAGATGGAGTTCCTGATGGATCCGTCGATGGATCTCGCACCGGTGTACCCGGTCCTGGGGCATCCCACGATGCGGCCAGATGTGGGTTTCATCAAACTGGTAAGCTTTCTTCGAGTTTCTTTTCTTGGCCGACCCTCCTCTGTTCTCAAATTCTAACCGTTGGGATTTGCAGCCCGGCCTCATCGCCCGTGACTCCGACCCACCACTGCCAGAGGACGTGGTGCGGAGGGCAATGAACCGCGTCGTGGCTGAGGCGACGAAGGCGAAGAAGGAGCGAGCGAAGCTCCAGCATGGAAGGCGTCGGCAAGGCTCGGAGGAGAGCGGCGATGATGAGGAGGAGGAAGAGGAGGAGGACCCCAACATTGCGTGGGGTGTGCTGGCGCTCGAGGACGAGCAGGCCGACGCGGGGCGGGTCAACTTCACCCCGATTCCGTAGCACGCCCCGGCACGAACCGAGGAGGACGTGCCTCCAAGATCGGAGGGGGAGGATGCGCCCCTGAGGTTGGTGAAGCTAGTCCGCCCTACTCCGACCGACCCCAATGCGCCTCCAAGATCGGCGGGGGAGGACGCGCCCCTGAGGTTGGCAGAGCAAGTCCGCCCCATTCCGACCGACCCTACCGAGGGATCGAAGCGGCCAATCGTCGACGTGGCGGAGTCGGAGTCGAGCGGCCAGCCCCCGAAATGACCTTGGGTAATGGCGTCGAGGTGAGTTAACAACTTCTTCGTCCTTTCGTTGTATTCTTGGATTTCGTTGTGTGACGTTGGTGCTTTTCGTAGGACTGGCCTCCGCAGACCCCTGACATTGGCGCCGTAGAAGATCCTGGCACGTCGACCAACCCCCCGGGAGTCGACTAGCGTGGTGCTAGGAGTGCGCCATGATGCCACCGAGGTGGGCATGGTGTGACCTGAGGAAGCAGGGGCGGTGGAGGCGCCAATTGGGTGGGGGAGGCGCTCGTGGAATCAGCGCTCGCACCGGTCGATGCGCCCGAGGTGGGGTGGACGGGAGGAGGCGCAACCGAGGCATCCCCTACAGATGCAGCGATGGCTCGGACTTGAGCCAGAGCTGCCAGCCTCCTCAGCCATCAGAGGGTCAACTCCTGAGGGAGCGCCGGTGATAGAGGGGGTGCTGTCGGCCCCCGTCGGGCCGACACCGATGGTTGCCATGGCTAACCCCTCGGTCGGGGCTGGGTCCTCTCGATCCCTTGTTCGACTGGGCGATGATATGCTCGCGTGGGGAGGAGGCCGGCTCCGATGGGCTAGGTGGCTAGACCGAGCGACTCAGTGTTCACCCTCGATGACCTGGCGGAGGAGAAGGACTGGACAAGCGTGCGATCGGGACTTGAGTCCGTAGTCCACTCCCTGACCGACGCGTTGGGGGTGCTGAAGGATGACATGACCTCGGGCGGCCAAGTTTGTCGTGTCTTCACGTTTTCTACTTTCGAGCCTTGTTTATATGATTCTAACCTGACTTTTTTGCAGTCCCTTATGATGCGCAGCCAGGAGAAGTCCCTATTCCTCCGTCGCAAGAGGGAGGTCTGGGGGCTTGCTGCCAAAGTGTCATGGCTACAAGAGGAAGTGGCGAGCCTCCATACCAAGGAACGGGAAGCCCATCAACACGCCGACGAGGCCGAGGACAAGCTCAAGGCTGCGGTCGCCAAGGCTAGGGAAGATGCCGCAGAGCTTGGATGACTCCGCCCAGCCCTTGACTCTACTCGGCATGTGCTCGAAAATGAGTAGAAGTCGAGGGAAGAAGCCGAGGCCCTGGCCGCCTCCTTGGCCGGGGATGTTGGCGCGCTCCAGAGGGAGAAGACGGTCCTCGAGGAGCAAGTGAATGGTGAGGCTCTGGTTACCTTTTTGGTTGTTGTTCAAAGTTGATTTTCTAACACCCTTTGGTGTTTGGCTTGGGCAGCCCTACAAAGGCAACTCACCGAGGTGTGGGGTCAAGTCTAGTTAGAGAGCGATGACCACGAGGCCCTACGCGTTGCTATCGGGTTGGTCTTCGACAACCTCGGGGTCGCCCCGGCCGTGGAGACGAGCTCGCTCGTAGTCTAGGTTACCTAGATCCCAGATCAGGCGCGCACGCTCACAAAGGAGGCCCTGCACATCGGCGTCCATCACGCGTTCGCCGTCGCTCGCTCCCACTACATCAACATCAACCTGCTGGTGATCAGTGAGGGCTTCACGTTTGGCTACACTGACGCCGAGCTGGACGAAATTGAGGCGGAAGCGAAGCTCCCGGCACGGGGCCTGGCGGAGAAGTTCGAAGAAGACATCCTGCCCAAGAATGTTTAATTAGATAGGTGAGTCTGGCGTCGGTCTTTCTGTAAAGACTTTTATTATAGCCAGAAACGTTGTTTGGCCCCTCTCTCTCTATATATATAAAGTTTGTTGCGATATGACCCTTGTTTTATGTTAAGGCATTAGAAACTTAGGTTGCGAGCGACTAAGTAATGATCACGCTGGTGAGCAAGCGATGCCGTAGCCATCGAGGTGTAGGCTTTTTGCATTCTAACTAGTTTTACTCATCGTTAGTTTTCGGCAACCCTTATTTCTAGGTCTCGTCATAAAAAAGAAGGGTCGGATGGGAAAATGTTTTTGAATATATGTACTCCTATCAGCCCCCGAGTAAAACCCGTCCCCAAGTAGTTGCCGGGGTTGGGTATTACTGAAGTCCGATCAGATTGGAAGCGAACCCGATAGGAGGTAACATTCTTCGATTTTCGTAGAAACATCACTTAGTTTGATAAGCATATTGAAAGCTTTGGAACTTGGAAGACTACGAGTAAAAGCGATGTAGCTGTTTGATGTTCTAGGCGTTGGCGATGGCTTTGCCATCCTCAATCTTGAGCTTGTAGGTGCCGAGTTAGAGTACTTCTACGATGATGTACGGTCCTTCCCACGGCGCTGAAAAGCTTGTGGCGATTTTTGTTGCTCTGGATGCGGCAAAGGACTAAATCGCCTACGCCAAAGGCGCGACCCCGCATGCGTCGACTATGGTACCATCACAGTGCCTGCTGGTATTTGGTAGAATGGAGCAGGGCGATGTCACGCGCTTTGTCAAGTAGGTCCATGGTGTCTTCCAAAGATGCTTTGTTTCCCTCTTTGTAGGCCTTGACCCTCGGCGCTCCGTAGTCGAGGTCGGTTGGGAGGATGGCTTCGGAGCCGTAGACCATGAAAAATGGCGTGTAACCGGTTGCTCGGCTGCTGGACGTCCTTAGGCTCTAGAGTACCACGAGAAGCTCGGCGATCCACCGTCCACCAAACTTGTTCAAACGGTTGAAGATCCTAGGCTTGAGGCCTTGTAGGACCATGCCGTTTGCGCGCTCGACCTGCCCATTCATGCGGGGGTGCGCCATGGCAGCCCAATCAACGCGGATGTGATGGTCATAGTAGAACCAAAGGAATTTCTTCCCTGTGAACTATGTGCCGTTGTCGGTTATGATGGAGTTTGGGACTCTGAATCGGTGGATGATGTCCGTGAAGAACAACACGGCCTGCTCGGATTTGATCACGGTGATCGGCCGAGCCTCTATCCACTTCATGAACTTGTCCATGGCGACAAGTTAGTGCGTGAAGCCCCCAGGCGCCCTCTTGAGGGGCCCTACCAGGTCGAGCCCCCAGACCGCAAATGGCCATGTGATGGGGATCATCTAGAGCGCTTGAGCCGGCAGGTGAGTTTGCTGAGCATAGTACTGGCATCCTTTGCAGGTGCGTACGACCTGCTCGGCGTCGGTCACCGCGGTTGGCCAGTAGAAACCTTGCCAGAATGCATCTCCGACCAAGGTTCTAGGTGCGGCATGATGTCCGTAGACCCCTCCATGGATGTCTTCCAGCATGTCCTTCGCCTGCTCAGTGGGGATGCAGCGCTACAGGATTTTGGCGAGGCTACACTTGTAGAGCTCCCCTTCGATGACGACAAAGGACTTGGCACGACGCGTGAGCTGTCGGGCCTCCGTCTTGTCGGTAGGGAGCACCTCATGGAGGAGGCAATCGAGATAAGGTGTTCTCCAGTCAGTCAGAGGGTCAAGCTCCACCACTAGGTCTTCGATGAGTTCCATAACCTCTGGGTCGGATGGAACTAAGGGTTGGTCAGCCCCCAAGCCCAGAACTATGGCTCATTGCTGGTTTGTTCTGGTTCCTCATATCGGACCGAGGGCTTGTGCATGTTGCTAGCGAAGATGCCGATGGGGACCGACTCTCGGCACGATGCCATCTTCACTAACGTGTTGGCTGCTTCATTGAGCCACCTCAGGATATGGTTGAGTTCGAGGCCGTCGAACTTGTCCTCCAACTGTCGAACTTCATGACAATACGAAGCCATCTTGGCATTATGACAGCTTGACTCCTTCATGACCTAGTCGATGACCAGTTGCAAGTCACCTCGGACATCAAGCCATCGGATGCCTAACTCAATGGTGATGCGCAAGCCATTGACGAGTGCCTCGTACTCAACCACATTATTTGAAACCGGGAAGTGGATGCGAATTACGTACCTCATGCGCACCCCAAGGGGGAAATGAAAACCAGCCCGACACCGACGCCCTTCTTCATCAGTGATCCATTGAAGTACATCATCTAGTACTCCTGATCGATGGCCACCGATGGCGTCTGGGTCTCGGTCCATTCGGCCACAAAGTCAGCCAATACCTGAGACTTGATGGCTGTCCGTGGGGCGTACATGACGCCCTGATCCATCAACTCAAGTGCCCATTTCGTGATTCTTCCCATGGCCTCCTAATTCTAGATAACCTCGCCGAGGGGGAAGGATGACACAACGGTCACCTGGTGTGAGTTGAAGTAGTGGCGCAGCTTCCTCTTGGTGATCAGGATGGCATAAAGGAGCTTCTGGATCTAGGGGTAGCGTGTCTTGGAGTCAGACAAGACTTCACTAACGAAGTACATGGGGCATTGTACCCTGAGGGCGTGTCCTTCTTCTCCCCATTCTACAACCAAGGCTGCACTGACCACCTGAGTCGTAGCTGCGATGTAGAGTAGGAGCGGCTCTCCCTCAGCCGACGAGACCAGAATCGGGGCCTTCGTTAGGAGCACTTTGAGTTTCTCAAGCGCATCCTAAGCCTCAGGCGTCCACGCGAATTGGTCGGTTTTCTTCAAGAGCCAGTAAAGGGGAGCCCTCGCTCGTCGAGGCGTGAAATGAAGCGACTAAGCGCTATGAGGCACCCGGTAATCTTCTAAACCCCTTTAGGTTCAGAATCGGGCCCATCTTCGTGATGGCTGAGATTTTTACGGGTTGGCTTCGATGCCACGCTCGGAGACGATGAATCTGAGTAGCATGCCCCTTGGGACCCCAAAGACACATTTCTTAGGGTTGAGCTTGATGCCGTTCTCCCAGAGCTTCCTGAATGTCTGCTATAGGTCGGCCACGAGCTGGTCGGTATGCTTGGACTTGACTACGATGTCATCCACGTAAGCCTCAATGGTCCACCCAATGAGGTCTCCAAAACATTTGGTCATGCAGCGCTGGTACATAGCCCCGATGTTCTTGAGTCCGAACGGCATCGTAACGTAGTAGAACGATCCGAACGGGGTGATGAAAAAGGTCGCGAGCTAGTCGGACTCTTTCATTATGATCTAATGATACCCGGAGTACGCATCAAGGAAGCATAGGGTTTTGCACCCTAAGGTCGAGTCAACTACCTGATCTATGCATGGCAAAGGAAACAAATCCTTCGAGCACGCCATATTGAGGCTCGTGTAGTCGACACACATTCTCCATTTCTCACTTTTCTTTTTTACAAGAATAGGATTGGATAACCACTCTGGGTGGTATACTTCCTTGATAAAACCGGCCGCTAGGAGCTTAGCGATTTCTTCACCGATGAGCCACCGCTTCTCCTCATTGAAGCGGCGAAGGCATTGTTTAATCGGCCTGGAGCCCGACCTGATCTTCAAGTCATGCTCGGCGACTTCCCTTGGAATCCCTGGCATATCCGAGGGTTTCCACGTGAAGATGTCTCGATTGGCGTGGAGGAAGTCGACGAGCGCACCTTCCTACTTGGGGGAGAGGGTGGTGCCGATGCGCACCGTGTTGTCGGTGGAGTTGTCGGGGTCGATGAGGACCTCCTTGACGTTCTCCGTAGGCTCAAAGGATCTATTCGCCAGCTTCGCGTCGGGCGCTCCTTCGGCGAGGTCCTTCCCAATGGCTGCGAGCTCCTCGAAAGTGAGGGTCCACTGAAGCAAGCTCGTAGCTCTCGACCTCGCACACGTAGGCCCTCTAGAAAGAAGTGCCGATGGTGATGACCCCGCGCGGTCCTGGCATCTTGAGCTTGAGGTAGGTGTAGTTGGCGATGGCCATGAACTTTGTGTAACATGGTCGCCCTAAAATGGCGTGGTAGACCGGGGGAACCCAACTACCTCGAAGGTGAGGGTCTCTGTCCTATAGTTGGATGGATTCTCGAAGTTGATGGGCAGGTCGATCTACCCGATTGGTATGGCATGCTTTCCCAGCACGATGCTGTGGAAAGGCGCCCTGGTCGGCCAGATGCGCGCTCGGTCGATGCCCATAGCGTCGAGAGTCTTGGCATACATGATGTTGAGGCCACTGCCTCCATCCATCAGTACCTTGGTGAGCCGCTTCGTGCCGATAATAGGGTCGAATATGAGCGGGTACCTGCCAGGGTGTGCGACACTATCTGGGTGGTCAGATCGGTCGAAGGTTATGGGAGACCCTGACCATCTGAGGAAAGCGGGCATGGCAGGCTCGGCTTCGTAGACCTCTCGGCACGTGAGGTTCTATCGACGCTTGGAGCCGTATGCCTCTGGCTCACCGAAGATCATGAGGCAGCCATCCGGCGATGGAAAACCACCGTCCTTCTCCCCAGCGTCGTCGGCTTCTGCCTCAGGCTTCTTCTTCTGCTCCCATTTCTTAGAGCCGCTGGTGAAGAAGCACTTCATGAGGGAGCAGTCCTTGTACATGTGCTTGATGGGGAAGGCGTGGTTTGGGCATGGCCCCTCGAGTAGCTTGTCGAAGTGATCGGGGGTGCCCTTGGTCGTCGCCAGACCGGCCTTTCGCTCGGCGACAGCCATGAGCGAGCCCCCACGCCCTTTCCGGTTCTTCTTCTTATTGGAGCGGTCAGAGGGGCCTTCATCGGCGTCCTCGTCCCGCTTTGCCTTGTCTCTAGAGCGATCGAAAATTGCTCCCACCGCCTCCTCACCGGAAGCATGGCTGGTCACGACATCGAGGAGTTCCTTGGTAGTTCGTGGGCCCTTATGTCCAAACTTGTGGACCAGGGACTCGCAAGTGGTCCCTGACAGGAAGGCTCCAATGATATCGGCATCGGCGACATTGGGAAGCTCATTGCACTGCCAGGAGAAGCCTCGGACGTACTCGCGGAGAGTCTCACCTAATTTCTGTCGGCAGTTCTTCAAGTCCCAGGGGTTCCTAGGGCGTGCGTAAGTGCCCTGGAAGTTCCCTACGAAGATTTGTTTCAGGTCCGCCCAACTCTGAACGCAGTTGGGTGGAAGGTGCTCCAGCCATGTTCGCGCTGAGTCGGCCAGGAACAGGGGGAGATTGCGGATGACGAAGTCGTCACTGACCACACCGTCGGCCTGACAGGTGAGCCGGTAGTCCTCGAGCCACAAGCCGAGGTTCGTTTCCCCGGAGTATTTCGAGATGTTAGTCGGTAGGCGGTATCAGGGCGGGAGTGCCGCCATGAGGAAATGCCAACCGAATGCCTAGGGCCCCGATGGCTCGGGGCTATGACTTCGGTCCTCCTCGCGGTCATATCGTCCACCCCGTCGAGGGTGGTAACCACGACTGGCTCCATCCCTCACATTGTTGCAGGTATGACAACGGACATCGAGGGTGTCGTGCGCATCATGGTTGCGGCCGAGGCACTCCTGCATCGGAACCGTGATGCACGACCTGCTGCCGTGCGGCGCTTGGTGCACTGATGCATCCCTGTCAGGCCGCACAGAGGGCAAGTGCTGGCTGGCATCGAGCTCCCGTCGTCGAGACAGCGAGCCCTCAGCCTGCTGCGCAGCCGCACGCTCGAGCAGCGTTCGAACCTCATGGTGGGCCCATCGATCCTCGAGCGTCGCAAGCTCTGGAAGCCCCCTAAGCAAGGCTATGGCAGCAGCGATGTTCTGGCTTGCCCGGGCGAAGTGCGGGAGCGCCTGATCGTCCTCGATGATCCTCTGGTTCACATCACGGGCCATGGTGCATGCGCGTCCTCCGTCTCCGTGGTGCTCGATCTCGTGATCGAGCTCCGCGCATTCCTGCTTGAGCCGGAGTCGCGCTTCCTCAAGCTCCAGGTGTCGGGCCTTCAGCTACTCCACCCACAGGCAAGGTGGGGCTCCTGCACCCCCCTCAACCTCGTCATCAAGGTTGTTGGTTGGGGTAGCCTCCTCCTCGCGGATGCTCTCGACATATCCCTCGGGCGTACCTATCATGAAGCATTCATGAGAGGGGTGATGGCTCCCCCTACTGGAGTCAGAGCCAGAGAGCGACTCTGGTTCCTCTGCGAGGAGGTCGTGGAAAGATTCCACGACGTGTTCGATCACCCCGACGAACTCATTGCTCGTGGGGGACGGAATCATGCGTTGTGCCACAAGGTGGCCAACGGTCTCTGCGGCGTTGCGGAGACCGAACAGGAGCACTATCAGGGCGTCCGGATGAGGTATTTTGGGGAGAGCGGCTCTCCCCCGGTAAGCTGCGTCATGACGTTGGCGAACAAGAAGGTGAGGTGGCACAAGTTTTCCTAGGAAGGTTGGGGTTCTAGGAAGACGTCGAGCTGACGTTCCAACCTCCCATAGTCAAAGTCGAGGAGCTGGCCGCTCCTAGGGGCGCGGGACTTCGGCGCATGCAACCGTAGCTCCTCGAAGGCCTCGGCGATCGCGTCGAGGCCGGCGGAGTGGAGGGGTTGGGCGACGACGGGCGCTCGCGCCAGCTCTCCCTCCATCATGATGATGAAGTCTAGGTCCCCGAAACGCACGTGTGCGCCCAGGACCCAGCTGATGTCGTGACTAGCCATCCGAGGCCTGGTGTTGATGTCAAATGCGCAAAAGGCCCCTACCTGGCGCGCCAACTGTCGGTGTTTCGAGTAAGCACTGGCTAGTAAATTTGTATATTATGCGTTTGACCCGGATGGTGTGGTAAGAGGACACAAGGATTATACTGGTTCGGGCCGAATGCCCCTACGTCCAGTTTCGAGCTGCTCGTGTTACTAGCACTAAGTTTGTAGTAGGGGGTTACAAACTGGCGAGAGAGGGATGTAGCTCCCAAGTCTCTGGTGTGATGCGGTATGCTTGTCCGATTAATCGGTGTATGATAAGTCGATCCCCTAGTGGGACGCCTCGCTTTTCCTTTTATAGACCAAGGGAAAGCAGGGGTTACGGCCGAAGGAAAGAGAAAATAAGGCTCTCGGTGATGTGCCGTCCTCCTCTTTGCATGGGTCCCGCTGACCCTGTAGATCGTGGAGGTAGCGGCGTCGTACCGGGGTCCTATTGGTCGCTGCAGCTCACGTGCGGGCGTCGTGCGCCATTCTTGTCTCTCGTCCCGTCCGAGCGAACAGAATGGTCAGAGGGTCCCTTGACAGAAGCCATGCGGGGGGCTTGCGGTATAGTGCCAGTCAACAGACACCGGTTGACTGACGTTGGACGGTGGTCGGGCAGGGAGTTGGCAGCACAGTGCTGGCCTATTGACGCGATGGGCGGTGTGAGTTTCCCCGTATGGCATCAGGACACGTCCGAGACGTGCGCCCAGGCGTGCGCTTCCATGCTGTAGTGGTTGAAGCGGTTCGAGCCCTACCCTGGGACCACTACCTTGGTTCGGTAGCAGATCCGATCCCCAAGAATCGAGCGAGGCGGAAATCTCTCCCTAGGAGCCGGACGAGACGGAATCCGACCCACGGGGGTCGACGTGGCGGGGCCCTCCCCATGGGACCGGACGAGGCGTGTCCCGGCCTCTAGGGGTCGGACGATGCGGAAACCTCGTCCTCGGCGTCAGACGAGGTGTGGCCCGGACCCTGGGGGTCGGACGAGGCGGAAACCTCGTCCTCAGAGTCGGACGAGGTTGTAGTTGTATCTTTAACCATCGGATGAGATGACGTGACGCTTTTTAATTCTTTGACTCGGATACCCGAATATAGATATCCGACAACGTCAGTCCAGACAAATTTGGATTGCCATCCACTCCAGGCACATGCTCCTGAAACTGAGCAGTATATTAACGGCAACAGGGTGCCCTCGCTGTTGTGTCTAAACGAATGAAATCCTAGTGGAGTAAAAAGCATTTCTTGGTAGCATATGTTTATTCTATTCGCATGGTAGTATTTGTTTATTGATGGGGACTGTCAGGCATGGACGAACAGGAATGATCACCGCTGGGATTAGATTATTTGTGTGCTGATTACCATCATTAAGGACGCTACCGATGAGCTTAAACTAGTACTACTCTTAGAACAGTACTACAGCTTTGCCATGATGACGCTTTACCTTGGAACAGTGTCAGTGTGTGGTTTATTCATTTTCCTGTCAGATTCTTCGGTCCCATCTCCGGGTGGATTCTTTAAATTCTGTTTATAATTTATACTAATCTTTGCAAACGCTTTGGTTAGTTGGCGACGCCATTTTGTGCATTATTGGGCTAGTTCGCTAGGTCCAGCTAACCTTATGCAATTGCTTTGGATAGTTCGGTCAATTCAGAATTGCATAAACGATTCTGATGACCGATGAGAAACACTGTTTTGGAAAAAAAAATCTTGTACAGTTTTTTTTTGAAGGGTGAAAAATCGTACAGTTAGTACTAAAAATCAGAAATGTTTATCCTGATCTTCTGCAAGAACTAGAAATCAAACCATAGCAGTGTACCATGTTTTCCATGCCAAGAAAAGCCTCCTTAGCGGGTGTTTGGTTCCTCCTAAATTTTAGTCGTTGTCTCATTGGATGTTTGGACACATACATGGAGTATTAAATATAGATTAATTATGAAACTAAATGCACAAATTGAGACTGTTTTGCGAGACGATTTTTTTCAGCCTAATTAAACCATGATTTGACAATGTGGTGCTACAGTAAACATATACTAATGACGGATTACTTAAGCTTAACAAATTCGACTCATGAATTACTGTTCTGTAATTTTTTTTATTAGTATCTGAACACCCCATATAACACACAATGTGACTACTCCTAAACTTTAGTCACTGATTCAAAGACCCCTTAGTCTATCCAAATGGCAAAGCAAACAAGTGTCGACGGATTACTTAGGCTTAATAAATTCGTCTCGTGAATTACTGACGGATTCTATAATTTATTTTTTTTTATTAAAATCCGAACACCCCATACAACATCCCATGTGACACATCCCGAACTTTTAGTCACCAGTTCAGAGACCCCTTAGGCCCAGTTTAGATCCGAAAATTTTGGTAAAATGCAACTGTAACGCTTTTCGTTGTTATTTAGCAATTAATGTCCAATCATAGTCTAATTAGACTTAAAAGATTCGTCTCGTGGATTTCGTCTAAACTGTATAATTAGTTTTATTTTTTATTTATATTTAATGCTTCATGCATACGTCCAAAGATTCGATGTGACGGAAAATCTTGAAAAATTTAGCATTTTGGAGGGACTAAACATGCCCTCTATCCAAATGGCAAAGCAAAGAAGTGTCGGTCAAAAGAATAGGTGCCGGCATGAACGAGTTGGGGGCCATGTTTTGAGGGTGCACTGAATCATTGCATTCCAAAGTGCATAGGCTGTGTAGCTGGTGCTGGTAGCTGTCCATGTAGATGAATGGAGTAGTAGTAGCTTTGCTGTGGCAGGAAGGAGGAGGATGGTGTCATTGGTGTGGGGTGCCGCATTGCAATTATGACGCCTTTAACCCTTTTGGGCCCCCATGGATCGATCGACTGGAATGATCCCGCCATGCCTTGACAGGAATAATGTGCTGGTGCTGCTGGTGTTTAACGCGGCAGCGGCACAGAGGCTGACAGGCCGGGTCAGATGATCGATACCAAAAGAGAGAGAGAGAGAGAGTTATCCGGAATAGTTCTGTAGGATCTGAATCTTCTTGTTAAAAAAATACTCCAAAAGTGACTCTATTTTATTCTATTTCACTTCCTCCGGAACAGAGAATACAAAGGAGATTTTTGTGTTGAATCCAACCCACAGGAATTATGTTGACTCCAAATTCGTAGAAAGTTTTTCTTTTCTTGGAGTCTCTCTGTCTCCTAGATGGCTAGATCAAATTCTATACTTTTCCTTTGATCATAATGTATTATCCTATTCGAGCCATCATGTCAAAATATGACAAATAAGGGCCTTGTTTAGATTGTAAGTTTTTTTACTCTCTCTCCATCACATCAAATCTTTGATACGTGCATGGAGTATTAAATGTAGATAAAAAAATAACTAATTACACAGTTTGATTGTAAATTACGAGACGAATCTTTTGAGCCTAGTTAGACCATAATTGGACAATAATTATCAAATACAAACGAAAAATCGCTATAGTGCCAAATACTAATTCCTAACCCTAATCTAAATAAGACTAAGGAGTTAGAGGTTGTAAGGGATGAAGCCTCCAAAGCCAAAAGCTTACTAAACTGACCCACAAAGAACCCAGATAAATTCCTTTCGACATGCACACATATCACATCGCAGGCCCATATATATGTCCACATGGGTGAGTCCTAGCGCATGTCTAGATGCAGTTGGAGGCGTTACACGAAAAATGCAGAATAGTGAACAGAGCAAAAGAGTGATATCTTGAATCACGTCACTAATGAGCCATTAGTGACATGGCACAAAATGATAGAATGTGCAACCTTCGGATACGATACCACTATAAAAAATAAAAACAGGATGAGTTTGTTCCTATATTTGCATAATGATATAAATAAAAAATTATTGGCAAGCAAGTTCATTCCAACCCAATTTTAGGTTCGTCAACAACTCAACAATGCTTCATTGGAAAATGTTGTAACTCTTCTATCTGGAGTGTGATAGAGGCCCATGAGTACTTGATGGAAATCTTATTTGATAAGCTTTCAAATGAGTTTGGCCTCACATTAATATCAAGTCAACAAGACTCCCAAATCATGACAATAATGTTCTTTCTAAGCACATTAAATAACTCTTCATTAGAGGATGTTTATCTCTTCGCTCAAGGAAATTCGCTTCATGGCAACTCGGATGATCTGTCTGCCTTATCCGACCGAAGGTCAGTCGGGCAAGATGGCCGAGCCAAGCGCTGGAGTGTCCAACCTTTTGCCTCGGGCCAATTGCTTGAGTCGTTGGCTTAGTATCTGGTGGGAGTGTGCGAGTGCACCCACCTGGTGTTCTGTTGATCAACTTTTTCTTTATACTACCCCTTTTTATATATCATTTTCATTTTGTTATAGACAACTTATTTTAATAAAGATACCAAAATAACATCGAGTTTTCCACATAAGCATACACAATGATATGTAAAGGAAAAGAATTCCCTTCAAATTTAAATATACAAGAGAAAATATTTATTATATATACCTTTTAAAAGTGGGATTCAACACAGGTCATGAAAAGGAAAACCGGAGACTTGGGCAATAGCTATAGCAACTTAACGAGGTGTTGTGTTGATGGAACAAGAGATGATGGCATGAGTTGCATTGCAGAAGTAGAAATAATGCTCAGGTCAGGGCGTCCGATTGTCCGGATGCTCCACCCACCCTCTGCGTCGCTGCTACCGCACCCACCCATCCTCTGCGCCACCGCGCACCCTGCCGCCCCAGCCCGCCCTCTATGCGCCGTCGCCTAGCTCCGCGTTGCCGGCAAGCACACCGGTGACCTCCACACGCCACCCGCCTGCCCTCTGCGCCACCACCGCTCATGCCACACCACCCAACCCCCTCTGTGCGTCGTTCCCCAACTCTGTGTTACCGGCGAGCTTCGCGCCGCTCACGATCACACCGATGACCTCCGCGCGCCAACTAGTCCATTCGCCAAAGTAGCAAGGAGATGATTGCGCTGAAAGAGCATGTTTCAAGCGTATGTTTCAAGTGTTTCAGAGATATGTTGCAAGTGTTTTATATCGATATTGCAAAAATAGATTGAGATGTTACAAAAGTCGATCGGGTTGTTGCACATGTTGCGGTGTCTATACATGTATGTTTCAAGTGTATGTACCAAATGTTGCAAGTGTTTTATCTGGATGTTGCATATGTATACATGTTGCAAGCGCATGTTTGAAGTGTTTCATATTTCATATGTATGTTGCAAGTGTTTTATCTGGATATTGCATATGTTTGCAATGGCTTTCACGTGTTTACATGTGTTTTGCAAGTGTTTCAAACATATGCTCCAAGTGTTTCAGCTGTTTTCGGATGTATGTTACAAGTGTTCCATCTGGGTGTTGGAAAAGTAGATCTAGTGTTGCACATGTTGCAATGGGACCCACCGACCACATCCACCCGCTACAGCTGCTGGGTGATGTCCAGGCGACACGGACTTGCTGCTGGGGCGCCGCCAAGCGAGCATAGACTGGCGTGTGAGAAACCGAGCGCAGCGTGGGGGCCTACGCGGTAGGACACACGAAAAATAGGCGGCGCGGGCTCCATTTCTCTTGTGCGCACGACACCTTCCGACGATAGCGCTTCGGATCGAGACGTCCGGGCTGCTAGCAAGTCTCCAACAGACTCTCCATATCCTTCCTAAATGTTAGGAATAGAGATTTTAGTGAAAAATTATCCTCTAATAATTATCCAACACCCTATTCGCTTGATCGTATCAGCCATGTTTATCAGCCATGATATAATGTTTTTCTCTCACAACAAAACAGCATCAGCCGGCTTATAAGCCAAAGAAACGATCAAACGAATATGGTGCAAATATAGCCATATTGTATTCCGGATTTTTCGCTAGCCAAAGATAGAAGATGAGAATGACTCTCTAGAGTGATGTAATATAGAAAAACTGTTGGAGAGTGAAAATATATAGAAAACGATTTTTATATAAATAGCTCTGTAAATGATTATTTACAGAGTGAGATTTAGAAAGACTCGTGGAGACCAGAGAGTCGTTAACCTTCTGTTGGAAATGTTTTTCCCCTAATACTAGCTATATTTACCTGTGATTTAGCTGATCTCTCGGGGATTCTGTAGTCAAAAACACATTTGCCTCTACATTCTTCTTACCGACATAATGCTGCGTGCTTCCTTTGCCACGATCTGCACCGGTTTCTCATCTTTTCGTTCTCGGTTGCACCAGAGCATTAAGTCCCCAACCGATCATCCATGCCGACATCACTAGCCAGTTACACCACAGTTCATATCTAGCTCTTCGCCGACTTTAACCGGATGGTCTAGAATGTAGTAAAATTCAATTTGCATTTTTCATATCTAGGTACCTAGATTAATTTCCAACAACGCCCAAGCACAGGCAGGTCAGCACTTAATCCTCTTCGATCCCCAACGACGTAAATTTTGCCCAAGTGCTGATCTGTCATGACTTCATCTCTGCCTGTATAATTTTCGTTAAACGGGGAGTCAAGGTCCCACCACCTGTGGTTCACTGATCATGAATCCTGCTAGTTGCTGTGAATCAAACTTTTGGCATGTATTGCAAGACTTAGAATAGCTCACAAGATCAAGCAACAGATTAAGAACATGATGCTAATACACTACGGCATATCATTCTCCTCTGTTAGAGTCTCAAGTTTTCACTCTGATGTTATGGTTGGGTAACTTAGGGGGTGTTTGGATCCGGTGACTAAAATTTAGGAGTTGGCATAAGATGGTGTCGTGGGGGTGTTTGGATACTAATAAAAAATAAATTATAGAATCCATTAGTACTCCACGAGACTAATTATGTTTAAAAGATTCGTCTCGCAAATTAGTTGCAAATTGTACAATTAGTTTTGTAATTAGTCTATATTTAATACTTCATCTATATGTCAAACATTCGATGGACAACGACTAAAGTTTAAAAGGAGTAATCGAACACCCCTCGTTGTTAGTATCATTTTAGCCCAATTTTAGTATGATTTATTTGTCTAGCCCGATATGCTAATTTAATGTTTTCTTAGGACTGCAGGAGCTAATTAGGGAATTAATGGAAGAGGACTAGAGGAAATTTTTTATCCTGCGGTGTAGTCCCAAAAAACTATTTCCTTAGAAACGACTGCCGCAATTATATAAAAATATATAAATATTTATGCTAAGTAATTAGTATCATCGAAAAGATCTTTTAATCTAGTTTTTTAGGAATTTATTTGGATAAAATTAGGGAATTTTCTACAAATGGGAGAGGACTAGAGGAAAACGTTTTATCCCCTTGAGAGGTTGTAGTGTGCTATGTGCAGGCTGTGCTCGTGGCTTGTGTGAAAGCGAGGAGGAGACAAGGGTCACATGGCGTCTGCCTAGGGTGGCCCCTCACATGCAATTTTGGCTGCGAGCCCATGCCACGCCGCTGTTCGCTGTACCACCGCCCTCTCCCTCTCCCTCAGCACTCCCTCTCCCTCAGCACTTCCCAGGCTCACTCACACACAACACAGTCACTGCAACTGTGTGTTAGTGCCTTGGAAGTCAGATATTATTGCGGCCTCCAACCCCCAAGCGCCTACACCTCCCTCCCTACTCTCTTCCTGAGAAAGAAATGTTTCATATCTGCTCCCTCCTCGTTCCCCTCTGACTGATTTGAGAGCTCGGGCAAGATCTGAATCCTCTTGTGTTGTGCCTTTGGTGTTAGCATTCAGCTAGTAGAGGTGCTGTTCCAGTTCCAGTTCCAGTTCCAGGATGAGCAAGGAGGATGTCCTCAAGGTGCAGGTGTGTGAGGCATTTGCTGGCCTCTTCTCAACTCCACCACCGTTCATCTTGTCTTGTTTTCTTGCTGCCATTTTCTCTCCAGAGCAGGCGGAGGCAGCTTTGCTTGTGTTTGCAGCATGTGTTCCCTTTCCATGGCACCTGTAGTCCTACCATGTTTGTTGTTGTCTCTTGAAATCCCTCTGTTCTGTTGTTTTTTCGTGACGCTTTCCTTCCTCGTTCCAGACTCTGATGCTGAGAGTCAACATACACTGTGATGGGTGCGAGAAGAAGGTCAAGAAGACCCTCCACAAGATCGACGGTACAAGAAAAAAACTCATCTTTTGCAACAGCGATTTGCTTGTTTTTCTGTCTTTGCCAACGTTTGCTCTGCATTTTTGTTGACGGAAACGTGACGAAATTGATCTGTACTGTAGGTGTCTACCAGAGCAGCATCGACGCGGAACAGGGAAGGTGATGGTGTCCGGCTTGCTGGATCCGGACACCATCATCAGGAAGCTCAACAAGGCCGGCAAGCCGGCGCAGCTGTGGGGCTCCAAGCCCGGCGTGCCTCAGAACGCCCACCATGGTGGCGGCGGCGGGGGCAAGGGCCAGCCCAAGGACGCCGGCGGCAAGGGCCATTCCAAGGACGCCGGCGGCGGCAAGGGCCACTCCAAGGATGCCGGCGGTGGCAAGGCCCAGAAGGGCGGTGCGGGTGGTGGCGGTCACAAGGGTGCTGGCGGCGGAGGTGGTGGCGGGGGCAAGGATCCCAAGATGGTGATGCCGCAGCCGACGCCGCAGCAGCTCCAGCAGCTGCAGCAGCAGCTGCAGATGAAGGGGCTGAAGCTTCCGCCGCACCTCTTGGGCGGCAATATGCCGGCGTTCCCCGCGGCGGCGCCGTTGAAGGACCCCAAGTCCGTCAAGTTCGCCCTCCCCGAGGACAACTTCGACGATGACGACAGCGAGTTCGACGATGAGTTCGACGACGACGCCTTCGATGACGAGGACGACTACGACGACGACGGCTTCGACGACGATGTCTACGACGACCCCAAGATGATGATGAAGCCCATGGCTGTGCCGCCTGCGGCGGCCGGCGGGGGCGACAAGAAGGGCGGGGGTGGCAAGAAGGGTGGTGGAGGAGGCGGGAACGAGATCCCGGTGCAGATCAAGGGAAACAACCACGGCGGTGGGCAGCCGCACAATGGCAAGGGAGGCGCCCCGGGCGGCGGGAGCCACCTGGGCCAGGGGAAGAAGGCCGCCGTCGGTGTCGGTGGCCCGATGGGCGGCATGCTGCCTCAGCAGGGCATGATGAGGCCTAACATGCTGGGTGGTGCCGGTGCCGGCTTCCCCGGCACCGCCCAGATGGGCGGCGGAGGACCAATGGGCATGCCGATGGGCCACCCGCACATGGGTGGTATCATGCAGCAGGGCGGCGGCGGCGGCGGCATGCCTGGCCGGGGGTTCTACCAGGGAAGTGGCAACGGCAGCGGTGGCGGCGGCATGCATTCTGGGGCGGAGATGCTTCAGGCCGCCGCGGCAGCCGGGAACCCCATGGCGCAGCAGCAGTACATGGCCCTGATGCAGCAGCAGCAACAGCAGCAGCAGATGATGCTGCAGCACGGGAACGGCGGAGCAGGATACCCGGCGGCGATGGGCTATGGCTACGGCCGGCCACCGATGCATTACCCAATGGGGTACCCAATGCCCCCGCACTCGCATGCCGACAATTACAACATCTTCAGCGACGAGAACCCCAACAGCTGCTCACTGATGTGATCAGCATGGGGATGGTGCCGGCCGGTTGCTCCCTCTGGCTGCCCTGTTCCAAGTGAAACCGTCTCAAGGAGCTCAATGGTCACTGCTGACACCGATGGACATCGCCATGGTTGAAACACCGTGAATCAATCAATCGTCAATCAGTATACTTGGGGGAGTCCTAGCTAGAATCTATCTATCTATCTATTAATCTTTTCTCATTTTCGCCTTTCTTTCAAAAAAGGAACTTCCTTGAATGCGAAGTTAGGTATAGTAATTATGAATAGTTTTCATCATCATAAGACAGGAGGATGGGGCCTTTCATAGCCACCCACCCAATAGGGGTGGTTCGCTTGTGGCCTCGTCCCTTCTGGCTTCATAAAGGTGGACTGATGGTAGAACAATGTTGGCTCTGTTCGGCTGAAGCTGTTTTGTTTGTCGGACAAAAATATTATAGATTCTAGCTATTAAGTTGGCTCAAGCCAGGCTGTTTTGTTGTCAATCTCAGTAAATCAGTGTGTGCATATGTCGAGGTTTCTCTTCTAACTATCAGTCTGTTTGCATGTCGTTTCTGCTAGGGTTTATCAATCAGCTAACACTGTTTTTCCTCTCACAACAAATCAGTATTAGTTGGAGCTTTATCAGTTAGTCAACTGTGTTTTCTTCTCGTAACAAACCAGTGTGTGCATAATGGTAGCTAAGCTGTGCAGCACGCGGTTGTGCAGTCACCTAACACATACAGTGCACTGCTGGTATTTCATCTGGCTTCTGAGGCTATCACTGAACCCTTAATGATGTGTATATGCTCGTTCCTTTGATCTCATGAAGTCATGAGCTTGCTTTGCTTTTTGCTTTTAACTTTGAATTCCACACGGTTGGTGTCGACAGAAGCAATCTTGTGTAGTTGTGTTATTATCTTTTTATTGAAGTAGTTGATTGTTGGGTTTATTTTTTAGATAACGGAAAACTTATAGCTTCAATCTTCACGAAAGAGGCATCAATCCACAAAAAATTAACTAACAAACAAAAAAGTGTTGACATTTAAAAATCATCCATTGAATACATAGAATTGTGTTACTTTGTTACTAAAAATTGGTACACTAAAATTAACTAAGGATATGTTTGGTAGAGCTCCGGTTCTGAGAAAACAGATCTGGAGTACCAGGTTCACCGATGAGTACCAGCTCAGCAGCTCCAGTTTCAAAACCAGCGTTTTCAGAGCACCACCAGCGTTTTCAGAGCACCCTCTAAGGTGCTCCATAGAATTTAGTGGATCTTAGGAGGTAGACCTATATTTCTGCAGATCTAAAGTTGAGAGTAGAGCTGTTTTATATATATATAGAGAGAGAGAGCGCGCGCGCGCGCGCTACGTGGATCTCTGCCAAACAGTATTGGCTAGAATCAAAGCTAGTGCCCCTTCGATGTAACATTGTTAACAAATTTTATTTGGCCATTATGACACAAAATTGCCCAATAAACTCAGCTCCTGTGATTAACAAAGATCTGGCGAGGAGGGATGAGTATCTTCGGGCTTGGACGGAACCAGAAGACATTCCGCCCCAAGAAGAGCGCTCCATCAGGCAGCAAGGGAGCGCAGCTCCGAAAGCACATTAGATGCCACTCTCGGCAGTGGAAACCTTAGGGAAGCTGTGAGGTTGCCTCCTGGAGAGGATATCAATGAATGGCTTGCTGTGAATATACTGTGGATTTCTTTAACCAAGTTGGCACACTCACAGAATTCTGCACGCCTGAGAGCTGCCCGACAATGACAGCTGGCCCAAAGTATATGAGTACAGATGGGCTGACGGTGTACAGATAAATGCTCTGTTTGTTTGGCTGATAAGCCATGGCTATAGGTACTATTGACTGATTTATTGTGAAAGAAAAATACTGTTCGTTCACTGAAAAAAGTATAGTTTATAAGCCAAACGAATAAAGAAGCCAATAGAGGTATCAGCACCAAAATATGTGGAGTATCTGATGGGTTGGATTGAAGGCCAGCTTGATGATGAATCCATATTTCCTCAAAAACTTGGCACACCATTCCCGCAAAACTAGTGAAGACAATATATTCAAGCGCTTGTTTCGTGTATATGCCCACATCTACCACTCTCATTTCCAGAAGATTGTTAGCCTTAAAGAGGAGGACCATCTCAATACCTGTTTCAAGCACTTCATTATGTTTACAAATGAGTTTGGCCTGATTGACAAAAAGAGCTGGCTCCACTCCAGGAGCTCATCGAGTCCATCATCGTTCCTTACTGAGAATACGCCGTACTAAACATGGATACAGAGCTCTGAATGCTGATGGCTGTCAAACTGTTTGTGACAGTACTTCGCTGCATAGAGCTTATTGTTCCAGTTATTAGACAAAAGGACGTGTGACATTGCTAATGCTTTATGTGCGTGTACCTGTGTGTTTCTTCCTGATCCTGTATTGGCCATGTAAGTGTGCTTGTTATCAGCTAAACCACTTTAATTAAGTCAGCAGCAAAATTCATGAATTTGCAAGAAAAAGAACACTACTAGCTAGAGTATCTAATGGCCGCCGCCACAACTGGTTTCGTAACACCTCTTGAGAATTGGTTCATGTTTATGATGATGTAGTGAGAAAGAAAAACACAAACAGCTGTGTTGGATTAATGTATGCTGTTTTTGTCAGCTTATTTAAAAAAAAAGATCTAAAATTATGACCTCTTACTTGACCAAAAATTAAACAAATAATTTGAACTCTGAAGGTCGAATGTCTAAGACGAAGTACACATCACGGTAGAAAAGATTTGGAATAATAACACTCAAAAAGATTTGGCATAATTGTTGTAACACCCTAAAATTTACATCATTTTGAAATAGGTGAATTTGATTTTAATTATGCATTTTGTGAGCATATAAACTTAGAAAAATAATAACATTGTTAAAATTAAAATCAAATATAAGGTCTACATACATGTTTGAGCATTCATGCTGATGCATATTTATTTTGTGACGCTTTGGTTTGATTGAAATTTGTAAAAGAATTTGAATTTGGATTTGAAAATGTGCTTAAGAAAAAGAAAAGATAATATTTTCTCTTTCTCTCTTTTCCCCTGGTTTTTGGCCCACTCCCTCACCTCCATTATGTGGCCAGCTTTCTTCTCCTGCTTGCTTCAAGCCCAAATTGACGCCAAGCCCAACCATCAGATCGGCCCCCAATACACACCGCCCAAGCCCAGTCACGGTATGTCCGTCCATTTTCTTCCCCGCGACCCAGCAACGCCTGGACGCCGCTCTCTCCTCTCTCTCCTGTCGCAGACGATTCGGGTCCGCGTGTCAGCCACGCCATCATCTTCCTCCTCCCGTTTCCGCGCCACTCCGCTCCGGAGTCCGTTGCCGTCCCTCTTCCGAGCGATCTGGCGTGCGCCCCACGTCGCTGTCCTCATAAATAACGGACCCCGCACCGCGCCGCCTCCCTATGCCGCCCTAGCATCAGCCGCCGCCTCCAATCGAGCTCGCATCCGCCGCAACCCTAAGCGCCGCCATCGTCACCGAGCACGTTCCGTTGTCCCGAGCCGCGCGCCGCCTCCATCCGCTCCACGCCGTTGTTTTTTGCTGTGGTAAGTTTGCCTTGGCCTCCTCTTGCTCTTTATATCTTTCCCGAGTCGAACCATGGCCCGTAGGCCGTTTTCCACGTGCACCGCTCGCCGCCGGCCATGGCGCCGCCGCCAAAGCTCGCCGCCGGCAGCCTCTCTCCCACGTTCTCTCTCTTTTGTAATCTAGACCGTTCGTATCACATCCAACGGCCGAGATCGGCGATTCCCTTTCGTCGAGGCCTTTTTGCAAAAGAGTCCTTTAGTTTCTTAGAATTCGAACCCGCTGTCCCTGTATTTTTTTCTAAAGAACCCCTATACTTCTTTTTTATCATGCCCGCCATCCTTGGCTCAGTTTAAAATCCGATTTTATTAATTTAAATTATAAAATCAAGTTCCAGCTATTTACAAAAGTGCCACTGATCTTGTTTTAGCCATAAAATCTCCGTTTGAGCTCCGATTTGATCCGTTCAAGTTGTGTTAGATTCGTAATTGCGTAATCTACATGTTCATCGTACTGTTAGACATGTTTTCAACTTTTAAAATTCAAGGTTAGATTTAATCTATTATTTTAATAAAGAAAATCTTGTTTAATTCATAACTTTTTTTTATTATAGCTTCGATTTTTGTGATCTTCGCGTCAGTGTGTTTGTAGCAAGACGTAGATTTGTTTTATAAACTTTTCCTATTGATTTTATGCTGGTTGGTGTACTGTTATAATCTATAGCTTTTGTTTGCTATGCATGATTGCTTCTGGATGCTTGTATGTTGCTGTGATTATCGAGTATAGATGATGAGCAATTCGTGGGTGATCAAGAGTACTACTTTGATGAACAGGATCAGCAGGAACACTTTGTTCAAGGCAAGTATAACATGGGATCATCCTTGTTTCCTATCAACTTTAATACATTTAATCCATATTTACATGTGTCACCTTGATAGAGATTCCTAGATTTGAACTTATGCCTTGTCTCCTATGGGTTATGCATTGGGTAGCTTTGCTAGTGCTCAACTAAACCATGATCTTGTAACTGGACTAATGGTATATGCAACAAACATTAAAATATGACTTTTTAGCAACTTTGAAATAGGGGGTTGGGGTATTTAGCTAGTTTCTAAATGCTTCAGATTCCTCTCCCTAAGGACTTATCTGTAAGTGATCATCCAAGAATTACAGTATAGCTGTGAGGGCTACATGGCTCTGGCTTTGGCTCAGTATGAAGATATTTTCTAACTTGTTAGTGGTTACCTTTATTGGCATAAGAATGACTTGACGAATTGGGTATAGGACAGCCTCTACTCTTATGTGTATAGCCGTAATGGAGTTATGCCATTCGACATGGGGTTCCTATATCTGTTTGCCGAGTGAATCTAATGACCCTAACTTATTAGATGAACCTTTGAAAGGCTTCATAGTGAACCATGTCTGCTCACCTTGGGAGTGATTTGAGAGTAATTAGCCCGGCATATGGGTATCATGACTCACAGTGAAAGTGTACAACCTCTGTAGAGTGTAAAACTGGTATATCAGCCATGCTCACGGTCACGAGCGGCCTTGGAACCCTTATGGAATAGATGATCACTAAGAATTATCCGTTTATGCTACTCATTATTCCTGTTACATTGATCATGTGTTTACTATGGGATTAAAACAACTTGTTGCTACTCTATGCTAAAATTGTGACAATTAAAAGCTGAATGCTATTAAACCTGTGTCAAGCGTTTTGAGCCTCATGAACCCTCATGTTACACTTGTTGAGTACGACACATACTTACGCTTGTTTATTTTCATTATTAGGATAAAAATCCCGGATGGGTAACAGATGGCTATGGTAATGATGACTTTCCTGATGATTAGTAGACTTGTGGTCAACCAGTTGACATCCCTGTGATATGGAGCTTCCGCGAGAGATTTTTCTTTATACTTCCGCTATATTTATGTGAAGACTCTGTCTTATTATACGTGATGTAATAAACACTTGTGATGATACTATCTATAATTTGTCGGCTTATGTGTGTGACTGATCTCTGGACGCACATAAGATTATGTATCCCATTTTATCCTTAAAATCAGGTGTGACAGATTGGTATCAGAGCCGTGTTGGCTGTAGGACGCAAGCCTAGTTAGCAATGGTTGTTCTAGCCTCTTTTGCTTCACTCATTTCATGCTTCCCATCTCACTCTTGTTATTTGCTAAATTTTATGCTTCTTTCGCCTCACTTTATTATGAAAATTATTGCTTCTAATCTAACTAAATCTAATTCTGTAGATGCCTCGTGCCAATAAGACCGCTCGCATCAGCACCGGAGGCTACTACCCGCCTCGTGGCTTGTATGAGTCCATGGAGCCACGTGAGGAGGAGGAACCCTAGGAGCAAAAAGTTGACTCGCCAGCACCTGCACCTATGCCTGAGCCATTCCAGGAAGAGTCCGAAGAAGAAGAACACGAAGAAGTGGAGGTCATTGTATTGTTTGATGATGATGAGGAGGAGGATGCCGTTCAAGAAGATTAGCCTACCCTTGCCATGGGATGGACTACAAAGATCTAGTACAAGCTAGGGTGTGAATCCTCCGTTTCACACCACCGACTTATGGGGATTCTTCAAACCTACTACGTTGATTAGGACACAGCTATGGAGTATGTCTGCGAAGAACATACGCACTCTTTGGAGGACACTTATTGGAAGACTAGAGCATGCATCTCCATCAGGGATGATGAGAAGGAAGCATATCGGTTGGATGCGAGCTATTCGCATCATGCTCATCGTGCCACCATGGAAGATGGCATAGAAGATGCAGCCGCTGAAGCATGCATGGGTCTCCGTGGTCGTCGTTTTGAGGATATGAAGGAGGACCAATATCGATTCCTCCCTCGCCAACACCGTGAATTGGAATGGGCAATGATGGACCCTTAGGGCACGGATCCAACTACTCAAGTGATGGTACACTTTGGCTGTGATTTAGTAGAGAAGATTCGGCGACTGGAAGATCAGTTAAAGACACAGCAGGAAACTCTTAAGAGGTACCAACGAGTGATAGATGACCAAAGGGAGTGCCTCAGCCTGCCAAGGATTTATGAGAAGGTTCTCCATAAACCTTGCTCATAGGTGTTGGAGTTCCTTTCTTTGTAATAAGACGTTAGTAGCACAGGTCAAGTTGAGTCAAGTCAAGTCTAGTAGTGTGGTGTGAACTTTGGTGTACCTAGTTGATTTATAATTATGTTTATGAGTGAGTTGGATTTTTGTAATGAGTGCTGGAACTTTGTGGGCATGCCCACAAGTTCCATAGTTAAGAATATTAAAGTTTGAGTCAATAAATAAATAGTTGGGTTAGGTACATCTTGTTCTCTCGGATCTATTTTTCGAAGCAGCCTGTCCTTATCTCAATGCCAATCTAAATCTACTCAACTAAAATTATGAAAATTTTATGGGAATAACTAGACTTAAGTATCTTTCTAATTCCTCTATAATCACCCATATATCTGATCTGGTTTGAGAGATATAGCGTCTTCAAGTTGAAGTTTCTGCGCAGTTTGGAATGTGAAAGAGTTTTGGTTGTGTCCTAATTATGATTAACCTAACGACATAATCTGGGCATGTGATCTGAATAAAAGTTGTAGATAATTTATTAAGATTTCCATCCATGTAAAGCACATCTCTTTTAGATGTCTGGAAGACGAGATATGATGGTTTTACCGAGCTGCTGATGTTGGAGCTTGTCCAGAAAATTTTCAGAATGCATTCTATATCTCTATAAGTGTCTATAACTTGAAAATCTCTAAATTTTGAATATTTGTGTTGGATGTCAGATATCTGGAAGAGGAAGAGGCCAAGATCATGGAGGTGTTCCCCCACATCCACCGCCACCACCACCTACTATTGAGCAGCTTATGGCAGTGCAGACACAACTTATGCAAGCTCTAGTGCAGAATCAGCAGAATCAAGCAATTGGTGGAGCACCGCGTGACAAGCATGGTGAATTTTTGAAGGGACGCCCCCTGGTGCTTTCACATGTCACTGATCCACTAGAAGCAGATGATTGGCTTCGTGTAGTGGAAAAGCAACTCAACATAGCGCAGTGCGACGACCAGCAGAAGGTGTTGTACGCGTTAGGACAACTCTAGGGAGAAGCTTAAGACTGGTGGGAGGCATTTGAGTATGGATGTTCCACTAATGCTCCTCCTATCACCTGGCATGAATTTAGAGAGAATTTTAGATCCTACCACATACCTGAAGGATTGATAGACCTGAAGCAGGAGGAATTTAGGGCTCTAAAACAGGGATCTATGTCTGTGGCTGAGTATCGGGACAAATTAGCTCAGTTGTCATGTTACACTCCGAATGAGGTGGCTGAGGATGCTGATAAGCAACGCCGCTTTCTTAAGGGTTTGTATGATGGTCTGCAACTCTATCTTATGTCCAATACATACCCCAATTTCTAGATGCTGGTGAATCGCGCTATTGTTATTGACAATAAGCGTAAAGAGATGGAGGCTAAGAAGAGGAGGCTTTAGGGATAGGCCTCTGGGAGTAATTCTCGTCGGTGCACCAACCCTCAGCAAGGCTTCCAGCAGAGGTACCAGGGACCACCTAATCAGTGAAATCGCAACCCGAATCAGCAGTGTCCACCATACCAGCAGCAGAATGGCAATCAACGTCCCTAGCAGTAGAGTGGCCAACAGACACCATGACAGGGAGCACCTAATAACACTCCCATGAAGACTAGTGCACCTAGCACCCCAAACGTATGCTATCGTTGTGGAGAAGTTGGACATTATGCCAACCATTGCCCTAGAAAGCAGAATCAGCTAACACCCCAGGGTCAGCATAGTAATCTGAAAGGAACGCCTCAGAAGCTAGCACCCAACACAGAAAAGGTGAATCATGTGTCTATAGAGACGACGCTTGCGGAACTAGAAGTCATGCTCGGTACATTTGATGTTAATTCCACTCCTGCCACTATTCTTTTTTATTCTGGAGTTTTGCATTCTTTCTTGTCACAAGCATTTGTTAGAACGCATAGCATACCCTTATGTGCCATGAAAGATCCCATATTAGTAAACTCACCGGGAGGTAGTATACAAGCTTCTTATTGTTGTCTTCCAACTAGTCTATCCTTAAGGGGGGTAGAGCTCAAAGTGAGCCCCATTGTGTTGAGAACATCTGGCATTGATGTGATTCTAGGTATGGATTGGATGATGCAACAACAAGCAATGATTCAGTGTTAGGAGAAGGTAGTTGTTGTGACTGCACTAAATGGGGATAGAATCAGTGTCAACTTTGTAGTGCAGAAGCAGCCGACAACCATAGTGAAGCAGCTTGATGATTGCATCAACAAGGAGGACCCAGTAGTGGATGAGTTTCTGGATGTGTTCCCCGATGACTTGCCAGGTATGCCACCTGACCATGATATTGAGTTTATTATTGAATTATTACCTAGAACTGCACCTATAGATAAGCATCCATATAGAATGGGGGTTAATGAACTAGAGGAACTTAAAAAACAAATAAAGGAGTTACAGGAGAAATGTTTCATTTGTCCTAGCTCGTCACCTTGGGGAGCACCGGTTATATTTGTTAATAAGAAGGATGGTACCCAAAGGATGTGTGTTGATTATCGGTCACTAAATGAGGTTACTATCAAGAACAAGTACCCGCTACCTAGAATTGATGACTTGTTTGATCAGTTGAGAGGTGCTTGTGTTTTCTCTAAGATTGATCTTCATTCTGGTTATCATCAGTTGAAGATTCGTGCAACTGACATACCCAAGACAACTTTTACTATGAGGTATGGTTTGTATGAGTACACTGTTATGTCCTTTTGTTTGACCAATGCACCTGCATACTTTATGTACTTGATGAATAAGGTGCTCATGGAGTTTTTGGATAAGTTTGTGGTGGTATTTATCGATGATATATTGGTATTCTCCAAAATGGAAGAAGATCACGCTGAACATCTAAGGTTGGTCTTGCAAAAGCTTAGGGAACACAAGTTGTATGCTAAGCGAGGCAAGTGTGAGTTTTGGTTGAAGGAAGTTTCTTTCCTAGGCCATGTTGTCTCTAATGGTGGAATAGCAATAGATCCAAGCAAGGTGAGAGATATGTTGAATTGGAAACCACCAACCAATGTGGGAGAGATTCGAAGTTTCTTGAGATTGGCTGGATACTACAGAAGGTTCATAGAAGGGTTTTCTAAACTTGCCAAGCCTATGACAGCTCTGTTAGAGAAAAATGCTAAGTTTGTGTGGTCTGAGGAGTGCCAGGCTAACTTTGAGGAATTGAAGAAGAGGTTGACTACAACCCTAGTATTGGTTTTACCAGATTTGAGCAAGAACTTTTCCATCTATTGTGATGCATCTCATCAAGGTCTCGGATGTGTTCTTATGCAAGAAGGAAGAGTAGTGGCCTATGCATCCCGACAGTTGAGAAAGCATGAGCTAAACTATCCTACTCATGATTTGGAGTTAGCAGCAGTGGTTCATGCTCTAAAAATATGGAGGCACTATCTTATCTTACATAAGAGTGATATCTATACCGATCACAAGAGTCTAAAGTATATTTTCACTCAGACAGATCTGAATATGAGACAGCATCGATGGTTGGAGTTGATTAAGGATTACGATCTAGAAGTACACTATCATCCTAGAAAGGTGAACGTTGTTGCCGATGCTCTTAACAGAAAGGGTTATGCCAATGAGGTGCAAGTGGCATCTAAGTCAAGTGAGTTGTGTGCTGCACTTAAGCAATTAAACTTGAGTTTCATCACTAATGCGGTAGAGTTGGTGATAGAGCCTACATTGGAGCTGGAGATACGCAAGGGTCAGTTACATGATAAGAGGTTAAAGGAAATCATGGAGAACATAGTGATTGGTAAGGCACCAGGTTTCCGTATGGATGATAATGGAACTCTGTGGTTTGGAAAAATACTATGTGTGCCTGAGAATAAGGCTATACGAGATGCAATTCTTCGTGAGTCACATGAGTCTGCTTACTCTATTCATTCCGGGAGTACCAAGATGTATTTAGATCTAAAAGAGAAGTATTGGTGGTATGGACTTAAGAGGGATGTGGCTAAATATGTTGCTGTGTGTGATATATGTCAAAGAGTTAAAGCGGAACACCAAAGACCTGTAGGATTATTGCAACCAATGAAGATACCTGAGTGGAAGTGGGAAGAAGTTGGTATGGATTTTATTGTTGGGTTACCACGCACTCAGGGAGGTTATGATTCAATATGGTGATAGTGGATCGGTTAACTAAAGTTGTTCACTTGTCGGTCAAGACTACTTATAATGGATCAAAGTTGGCCCAATTATATATGGAGAAGATAGTGTGTCTACATAGAGTTCCCAAGAAAATTGTGTCTGATTGGGGTACTCAATTTACATCTCATTTTTGACAGCAAGTACATAGTTCATTGGGAACAAAGTTGAATTTTAGTACAACATATCATCCTCGGACAGATGGACAAACTGAGAGAACTAATCAAATTTTAGAGGACATGTTGAGAGCTTGTGCGTTGTAGTACGGTATAAGTTAGGACAAGAGTTTGCCTTTATGTAGAGTTCTCGTGTAACAACAGTTATCAGAAGAGTCTCAATATGACACCTTTCGAGGCTTTGTATGGACGAAAGTGTAGAACCCCATTGTTTTGGAATCAAACATGAGAAACTCAAGTGTTCAGACCGGATGTTTTAAGAGACGCAGAAGAGCAAGTAAGGTTAATTAGAGATAACTTGAGAGTGACATAATCTCGATAGAAGAGTTATGCTGA
Organism: Miscanthus lutarioriparius; assembly: GCA_904845875.1. NCBI lineage: Eukaryota > Viridiplantae > Streptophyta > Magnoliopsida > Poales > Poaceae > Miscanthus > Miscanthus lutarioriparius. Next base: position 64,405,378 of record CAJGYO010000008.1, on the reverse strand, counting down.
CACTTAGAGAAGATAATTGGCTTTCAAAATAGGGGATTATGTTTACCTAAAAGTATCACCAATGAGAAGTGTGAGAAGGTTTAACATGAAAGGAAAGTTAGCACTAAGGTATATCGGGCCTTTCAAGATTTTAGAGAGACGTGGAGAAGTAGCTTATCGGTTGGAATTGCCTGAGAGTTTGTCTGGTGTACATGATGTGTTTCATGTGTCTCAATTAAAGAAGTGTTTGCGTGTACCAAAGGAGCAGATACCATTAGAGGAGCTTACAGTTAAGGAAGATCTCACCTATGAGGAATTTCCGATATAGATTTTGGAGATGGCAGAAAGGGTTATGAGGAGCCGAGTTATAAAGATGTGTAAGGTTCCATGGAATCAATATATAAAAGATGATGCTACTTGAGAAAGAGAAGATGATCTAAGGAAAACATACCCGTAGCTTTTTGAGTAAGCATCATCCGGATCTCGAGGATGAGATTCATGTTAAGGTGGTATAATTGTAACACCCTAAAATTTGCATCATTTTGAAATAGGTGAATTTGATTTAATTATGCATTTTGTGAGCATGTAAACTTAGAAAAATAATAATGTTGTTAAAATTAAAATCAAATATAAGGTCTACAAACATGTTTGTGCATTCATGCCGATGCATATTTATTTTGTGATGCTTTGGCTTGATTGAAATTTGCAAAAGAATTTGAATTTGGATTTGAAAATGTGCTTAAGAAAAAGAAAAGAAAATATTTTCCCTTTCTCTCTTTTCCCCTAGTTTTTCGCCCACTCCCCACCTCCATTCCGGGGCCTAGTTTCTTCTCCTCGCTTGGCCGGGTCCGGCCGCCAAGCCCAGCTTTCATATCGCCCAAGCCAAGCAAGAGCCAGCCAATGCCATGAGTCGGCCACCAAGGCCGTCCATTTTTTTCCCAGCCCTAGCAAGCGAATGGCGCGCGCGGACACCGCTCTCTCTCTCTCCACATCGATGATCCGGTCCACGTGTCAGCCGTGCCATCATCTTCCTCCTCCCGTTTCCACGCCGGACTCTACTTTGGAGTCCGTTGCTGTCCCGCTTCCGAGCGATGTGGCGTGCGCCCCACGCCGTTGTCCTCATAAATAGGGGACCCTATACCGCGCCGCCTCCCTATCCCGCCCTAGCGTTAGCCGCCGCCTCCAATCGAGCTCGCATCCACCGCAACCCTAAGCGCCGCCATCGTCGCCGAGCATGTTTTGCTGTCCCGAGCCACGCGCCGCCTCCATCCGCTCCACGCCACTGTTATTCGCCATGGTAAGTTCGCCTTGGCCTCCTCTTGCTCTCTGTATCTTTCCCGAGTCGAATCATGGCCCGTAGGCCGTTTTCCACGTGCACCGCTCGCCATCGGCCATGGCGCCGCCGCCAAAGCTCGCCGTTGACAGCCTCTCTCCCTCGTTCTCTCTCTCTGCTGTAATCTAGACCATCCATATCAGATCTAACGGCCGAGATCGGCCGATACCCTTTCGCCGAGGCCTTTTTGCAAAAGAGTCCTTTAGTTTCTCAGAATTTGATATCGTTGTCCCTGCATTTTTTCTAGAGAACCCCTGTACTTCTTCTTTCTCATGCCTGCCATCCCTGGCTCAGTTTAAAATCTGATTTTATTAATTTAAATTCTAAAATTAAGTTCCAGCTATTTACAGAAGTGCCACTGATCTTGTTTTAGCCATAAAATCTCCGTTTGAGCTCCGATTTGATCCGTTCAAGTTGCGTTAGATTTGTAATTGCGTAATCTACATGTTCATCGTACTGTTAGACATGTTTTCAACTTTTAAAATTCGAGGTTAGATTTAATCTATTATTTTAAGAAAGGAAATCTTGTTTAATTCATAACTTTTTTGTTATAGCTTCAATTTTTGTGATCTTTGTGTGTTCGTAGCAAGACGTAGATTTGTTTTACATACTTTTCCTATTGATTTTATGTTGGTTGGTGTACTATTATAATCTATAGCTTTTGTTTGCTATGCATGATTGCTTCTGGATGCTTGTATGTTGCTGTGATTATCGAGTATAGATGGTGAGCAATTCGTGAGTGATCAAGAGTACTACTTTGACAAGCAGGATCAGCAGGAACACTTTGTTCAAGGCAAGTATAACATGGGATCATCCTTGTTTCCTATCAACTTTAATACATTTAATCCATATTTGCATGTGTCACCTTGATAGAGATTCCCTAGAATTGAACTTATGCCTTGTCTCCTATGGGTTATGCTTTGGGTAGCTTTGCTAGTGATCAACTAAACCATGATCTTGTAACTAAACTAATGGTATATGCAACAAACATTAAAATATGACTTTTTAGCAACTTGAAAATAGGGGGTTGGGGTATTTAGCTAGTTTCTAAATGCTTCAGATTCCTCTCCCTAAGGACTTATCTGTAAGTGATCATCCAAGACTTACAATATAGCTGTGAGGGCTACATGGCTCTAGCTTTGGCTTAGTATGAAGACATTTTCTAGCTTGTTAGTGGTTACCTTTATTGGGCGTAAGAATGGCTTGACGAATTGGGTATAGGACATCCTCTACTCTTATGTGTATAGCCGTAATGGAGTTATGCCATTCGATAGGGGGTTCCTATATCTGTTTGCCGAGTGAATCTAATGGCCCTAACTTGTTAGATGAACATTTGAAAGGCTTCATAGTGAACCCTGTCTACTCACCTTGGGAGTGATTTGAGAGTAATTAGCCCGGGCATATGGGTATCACGACTCACAGTGAAAGTGTATAACCTCTGCAGAGTGTAAAACTGGTATATCAGCCATGCTCACGGTCACGAGCGGCCTTGAACCCTTATGGAATAGATGATCACTAAGAATTATCCGTTTATGCTACTCATTATTCCTGTTACATTGATTATGTGTTTACTATGGGATTAAAACAACCTGTTGCTACTCTATGCTAAAATTGTGACAATTAAAAGCTGAATGCTATTAAACCTGTGTCAAGCGTTTTGGGCCTCATGAACCCCATGTTACACTTGTTGAGTACGACACATACTTGCGCTTGTTTATTTTCATTGTTTGGATAAAAATCCCGAATGGGTAACTGATGGCTATGGTAATGATGACTTTCCGAGGATTTCTAGACTTGTGGTCAACCAGTTGACGTCCCTGTGATATAGAGCTTCCACGAGAGATTTTTCTTTATACTTCCGCTACATTTATGTGAAGACTCTATCTTGTTATACGTGATGTAATAAACACTTGTTATGATACTATCTATAATTTGTTGACTTATATGTGTGACTGATCTCTGGGCGCACATGAGATTATGCATCCCATTTTATCTTTAAAATTGGGTGTGACAATTGTTGAGAAAGTAGATAATTTTCATATTAAAATCAGAACATAAATCATGGCAATCTCAGATACTAGTATAAACATAGCTCGTGTACTAGTCAGATTAAACATCATGAACATAAAACAATAGTGTAAGCATAGCTCGTATACTAGTCAGATTAAACAACATGAACATAAATACTAGTGTAAGCATGGCTCGTACACTAGTCAAATTAAACAACATGAAGAGAGATCACGGGGTGTGTACCATTTGACTGTAGAGGGAGACGGGTGAAGACGTTGTTGTTGATGGTGGTACGAAGTAATGTTCTTGTTGAAGATGCGACGAGTCTGCTGGCAGCGAAGATGATTGCCGGTGCACTCCGCCAGTCGGGATGTAGAGGCTACGACAGCGGCGGTGGCGTAGCAGTGAGAAAAGAAAAACACCAATTGACTACCTTAGGATTTTTCAAAACTAGGAACTTCTAATTGTAGTTCTTTTGTATATTTTATCCAAGAGAGTTGATACATTTATATAAGGAGGAAACCTCCATACCTCCTCATCTACTAGCAATATGGTACTAATTGATGTTGCATGTTTCTCCTTTACTCATAAGGTTAAACATTAAAGCCCATTAGAAAACACAGGTATTGGGCCTTTGAGATTTATTAGAATTTATGCATACAGGTTTAGGGAACTAAACCATATAAATTTTAACAATAATGTGGAGAATTTCTGATTTACTACCAAAGCATCATACTTTACTATCATTTTAATTTTTTCTAGCTATACTATCTTTGTTAAGGATGACCCCTATTTAAAAGTACCACACAAAAAATATTTTAAGAGTTGTTTTCATATGCCAAAATTTTTATGTAACCTTAACTCAGTTATTGACAAGATATTTATACATAGAATTGACTATGAAAGAAGTCAAAATACCATCTTTGTGAAGATTTTACATAAAAGGATTTAAACCCTCATTTAGATTAATAAAAACCACACGAGCAACAATATATATTATGCCAATCAGTTAGCAGCTTATTTTCTACTAAAGATCTCCTGAAGTAGACACTGAGAGGACTTGAACTAAGCATCTTTGATATTGTTGCATGTTTTCCATGAATAATATCAAACAATGAAGGGTATCAAAAATTTTAAAGCTTGGGTAGTGGCCACTCTGCATATTCAATCTCTCGAGATTTAGAAATTAGTCCTTCACACCCATGAGGCTTGACCAAGTCCCCCGCTTTCTTACTAAATTGATTTAAATTAATATTTCTAAGGTATTTTTTGGAACAAATTCAAATTTTGCCATATGCACTCCTCATTGAACAACTTAAAAAGCCATTTACTTGAAAGACATTTGTTTTGCATACCTAAGTTTTGAATTCCTAGCTCTCCTTGTATTTTTAGCTTAAACGGAATACCCCATTTAACTAAACGACACTTCATTTTGTGTTGGTTCTTTTTCCAGAAAAACCTCAGTCTATAGTCTATTTTCTTAAAGACACATGGGACCTTAAAGAAAAGAAGCTTGAACAAAGGTAAAGTTAACCGGATCAAATTAATTAGAACAAGCCTACATCCTACTAACAACATTTTTTCCTTCCTAACAACATAACCTCTTCTCGACTCTATTATCTATGGTCTTCAATCTTCATTGTTAAGTTTCACTTTTATGTTAATTTAGACCTGACAATTGTTTCACTTAATAGAATCTTTTTGGGGATTCTTCTGGGAAAATGAGAGTTTATTGGAAATGAGCTAAATCTGAGAGCTGAACTGGCTTTTATTACAGAAAACCCTTTGTTACTGATTAACTGCAGGCTTTGCTCTACAATGTATCCCATACTATTGGCTAATGAAAAGGACATGTTTGAAATGGATCAAATCAACACATGAATTCCAGGACTTTGTCCAACTTTTTTTTTAGAAAGTTTGTCCAGCTGTTGACTGTGTGCCAAATGCCCACATGTTTCTCTTTGTCTGTCCAAAACTCCAAATAGTATTGCATTTGGTTTCGTACTGGAGCTGTGGTCTTAGAAACTTAATTAGAACACAGACTTGGGTAGGCATCTAGCACCTCAGTAGTAAACTAGGGCCTGTTTGATATGGGGCTTTGGGGTGGCCCTGCGCCCTCCAGCTGCAACTGGCCTTGTTTGATTCACTTGGCTTATTCGCGAGCCTGGCCCATGCGATGCAAAATTCACTCTCTTCTGGCTCTCAGGAAACGGAAAAAAAAAGTCCGTTTCTCCAGGGCCTGGCTGGCTTGGGCCTCCACACGAGTAGAGTGTTTGATGAAATGCCAACCAGAAGAGAAGGGAGAAGGTGAGGTGGTAACGTTACCTATGTGCATCTGTGCAACCAAACAAACACAATCTCTATTCGGCTCGGCTCATTTTGGTTCAGGAAACAAACACGAGAGGTTGTACCATGGAGCCGTGCTCGGCAGGGGCTCCGTATCAAACACGCCCCTAGAGGTTACCGGGTGTCACTCCTTTTAATGTCTGAATACACACGAATGCATATGCTTATATTCTTCTATTCGCGTATGGTATTTGTATATTTGGTGATAGCTGTGGCGAATTGCAGATCCAGCTCCTCTGCATTTCATGATGCTTTGCCCTTGCTCCGTACCCGGCCGAATTATCAGTTTGTTCGGTTGGCTGGTTCGTATCGTTGCTGATTCGTTTATGTGACAAAGAAGTACGGCTGGCTGGTTCGCGTAAATAGTAGCCATGTGAGGGGGCTGGCCAGCCAGCCCCAGCCCAGCGATCAGGCTGTATATTAGGGGAATTCCTTGTGAGCCATTAAAAAAGATCGCAATCCCCTGTGAGTCACTGAAAAAGTTCAGCGGACTTCAGCGCCACTGCTTCAACTTTTTTTTGCCCTCCATGCCACTGCTGTCAGATTAGGCTCTAACGGTGTCAAACTGCAGGTGTGAAAAGTCGAAAATACCCTTAATTCTAAATATGTCATTAATTTTTTTTAGCATCTTAACGACTTCAAACAAAAAAAACTCAAAACTAGAAAGTTGTAGATCTAATCGAGATCTATAATTTTCATATAAAAATTATCTTTATTTAATTCTATAAAAAAAGATATGATTTAATATGATTAATATATGTTAGAAAAATCATATCTTTTTTGCGGTAGAGTGGGTGCATCTTTCTCATCTTGGCTAGGTGGATCTGTATAATCTGAGAAAAAGAAAACATGTTTTGGTTTCTTGCTGAGTGGAAGCAACATGAATGACTGGACGTGAGGATACGTCCTCATTCTGGCCCCGCGGTGGATATGCTCAAAATGAGTTTTACTGTTCATCCTGGCTTATCTATGGATGCAGTGCACCTTGTATTGTCTTGGTACATGTCATCCTCTGGTGAAAATTCCTAGTATCCATCCGTGCAGCGTTATTGCATCCGCACATGCAGAGTTGCATCGACCACGTAACCAACGAAACACTATTCTTTTCAAACCAATACATCCACTCATAGTCCGTATCTAGTCATGTAAGATTTATCACACACCATTGTAAATGCATTGCAACTAAACACACCAATAGTCGCCATTACACCTGGAGGCTTGATTGTAAAATAAGTGTTCCAAATGGGCAGAGATAGAAAATGGGGCGAGGGCAATAAACGTTCCACGCGGTTGCGCAGCGCCGCAGCCTAGTCCAATAAAGGTCCGTACACGGGTGTCCCCAGCGTTGGTCGAGGCGCATGCATCGGAATGCTGGCCATGGCTCACCGAGGCCGGCTCTTCAAGGACAAGCCTGCCTCTGCCTGACACTGACCGCCTATTTTTATGTCCGTCGTCGTCCACCGTCGACAGCATCAACTATTGATTACAGTGTTTTAGCCTGCCACGCCACACATGGCAGCAGCTGCGGCCTGCGGGCCCGCGGCGCATGTGACTCGCTCGGGAAGGAGCCGCTTGAACGGCCACCGGTCAAGTGGTGTAGTGCCCGCCCCGGCCGGCTACTTTGACAAGACGCGTCGTGAGCACCGCTTCAGAGAGGAAGAACAAACGACGCATGAGCTCAGAGCACGTCGCAGCACAGTGTGAACAAACGCAGTAGAAGAGCAGAAGGTACGCATACGCATACGCACCTCACCTGTCGACGCGACGGCTTACGAAAGACCATTGCGGTGGTGTCGTCACAGAAAAGAAATGTACAGTACTTGTATAGGAGTCGACTCGCGCCTTGTTTAGTTGTTACTCTTATCACATCAAATGTTTAGACATATACATAGAATATTAAATATAAATTAAAAAATAACTAATTATATAATTTACGACTAATTTGCGAGTCGAATCTTTTAAATCTAATTAGTCTATGATTTAACAATGTAGGGCTACGATAACACATGTGTTAATAATAAATTTATTAGATTTGATAAATTTATCTCATAAATTACTAATAAATTTTATAATTTATTTTTTATTAATATCCGAACAACCTGTATAATACTCTAAAACTTTACACGATGGCCAGTTTGACAGACAGGCCTTACGCAGATGAGCAGATCCTGGTAGGATAGGATTTGACCCATCGCGTGAAAAAAGTGGGTCCAGACTCTGAATGAGCTGAGAGCAAGAAGCATCAGCATGTCTGGTGTCCCGTGCCCCTGCTTCAACGGTCCACGACTTTGAAAAGGCAGGGCTACGATGGGAGACAAGCTAGGGCAGAGGCCGAAGAACATGGGATTGCGGTGTGCTGCCTTTTGCCTTTTGCTCGATCGCGGCGGCCCTTACCGCTTTTTCCACGCCTGGGTGGGACCCTCTTCGGTCCTTGTGCGGAGTTGGCCACTGCACGTAGATTTTCTGTAACGCTGTGTTTAGTTCACGGAAATTTGGAAATTTGGTTACGGGAGCATTTTCGTTTTTATTTGGTAATTAGTGTTTAATTATGGACTAATTAAACTTAAAACGTTCTTCTTGCGATTTCCAACCAACCTGTGCAATTAATTTTTTTCGTCATATTTAATGCTCCATACACGTATCGCAAGATTCGATGTGATTACTACTGTAGCACTTTTTGAACTAAACACAGCCTAAATGTTCAAGAATAATATTAACTCCACGCTTAGAGCAGGTACACTAACGAAGTTATAGCCAAGTCAGTATTTTTATTTATGTGGAGGAGAAAAAAGAGAAGAGAGGAGAGAGAAGAGAAAAGAGAAAGAAGAGAGAAGAAAACTTGCTCTTATTCTAGCATAAGCGGGGCACGGAAGCATAGGCATCTATGCGTCTGTTTGCTTAAATTTATCAATTATGGTATAATATTTTTCTCTCATAATAAATCAGTGAATAGTACTTTTCAACCTGGTTTATCAACTAAATGAACAGGACCAGTATATGTGAGGAGTAGTAGGAAAAAGAAAGTAAGACATGATACCACATAATAATAAAAAACTTTTTTATAGACAAACATGAGACAATTGTTGTATGACTTGGCTTTTATAATTTGATTTATAGCCAAGCACTTAGCTCTATTATTGACCTTGCTCTTAGGCTAGTCTCAGTGTAAGTTTCATTTACATTAAATAAGTTGCCACATAAGCATTTTTGATGGCATGACAACGTATTTAAGAGAGAGAAGAATATGAAACTCTCTTGGCACGATTAACAATTCTCTATGGGTCATAAAATTAAATGATAGTGAAACCATAGAATGAAACTCTCTATTGAAAGTGAGTGTTTCATCATTTGGGTCGCAAAATACTTGTGTGTAAATCACAACCTCGTATGCTCTTTCGATCGCTAGTCTCGGTAATCTTAGAATTACTGTAGCTAGCTTATGATATAACAAACTCTACTTTTGCTTAATAAAAAACGTGCAAAGACAAGGTCGAGAAAAAAAATCAAGTATTATTTTATTTTATACGATATGGCAGTCTTGTAAATAATGCTATGAAAATCTCTATTGAAATTGGCCTTAGCTTGCAGTAGGAGTATGCATTAGCGAACGAGGCAGTAATGTTTATATACCGATATGAGGTTGTCAAGTGAAGGAAGTTTCCGAAGGTAGGGATAATGCTTTTCCTCAAACAAAGGAAACAAAGAAAAAGGTCAGGACAAGTAGCCCATAAAAAAAAGGTCCTTTGCACTTTTGGCACGAGGGACCATCGTAAAGAAATTTAGGGTGGAACTCAGATCCTAGATTGTTGGGTTGTAATGGAGCCATTATTCGGCAAATGCCAAAATCTACACCCTGTTTGTTTAGGGTTCGTTTGATTGTTTATGTGGCTTTATAAGTCAACTGATGCTGTTATGTTGTGAGAGGAAAAACATTGTATCTTGACTGATAGGCATGGCTGATACGATCAAGCGAACAGGGTGCTAGCGGTCAAGAATATTTGGATGGTAGTCATCCTAAAATTTTGTAAAATTGTGAGTACGACGTGTAGGGTTCATATGTCTTCGTTTTTTCTTCAAAATGAAACATAGTCATGTGTGATATTGGGCCTTGTTTAGATACCCTTAAAATTCCAAGTTTTTTCACTCTCTCTCCATCACATCAATTTTTAGCCGTTTGCATGGAGCATTAAATGTAGGTAAAAAAAATAACTAATTGCACAGTTTAGTTGAAAATCATGAGATGAATCTTTTGAGCTTAGTTGGTCCACGATTGGACAATATTTACCAAATAAGACGAAAGTACTACTATTCATCGGTTTGAAATTTTTTGCAATCTAAACATGGCCTTGTTTTGTAGATCAAATGAGAAGGAATATATATGGTGAAAACAGATAGCAGATCAGATATATAGTATTGCATTGAAATTTGATTATCTGGAAATTTCAAACTGCGTCCATGCAATGGTTGTTGCTTGACACCTTATCATTTGAGGTGCTCGTTGCGGCGGCCAAATTCCCGGCCTGAAGGAGAGAGCCAACTTCGGCTGTTGGCCGGCCATATTGACAAATTTCTATTGGCCGGATAAATTTTTGCCTGAAACCAAACAAAGGATAAAATTTGAAGGCAGGCCAAATTTTGGCTTGGCTACTCCTTGGGTCTAAAACTAAACGACCTCTTGGGCCTTCTTTGAATTAGGAAACACACATGAATTAGGAATGTAAAAAGTTCACATTACCTCCCTCAATTTTTGTGAAAGTCTGCTTTTCCTCCCTGAATCCTAAAATCAGTTAAACCACCTTCCTAAACTTTTAAAATCGTTCGTTTTACCTTCTTGACTGTTCGTTTTACCTCCCTCCATGACTAGTTATAAGCGGTTTTCAAAGGCGGTTTCGTCTTTTTCTTTTTTATTTATTTTGGCTGAATTTTGAAAAATCATATTAAATCATCGAAAAATCATAAAATGGAAAATCAAATTTTCTTGGACTCCACATGAGTACATCTACACAGTGAACATATAATATGGTATGCTTTAGTATAAATTTTTTGTTGTAACTTTAGATCTATGCTTTTCTATAATTAATTCATAGTTGCAGTTCTATGATCCAATTGTGGTGAAATTTTTATGGTGGGCTAATTATTGTATGATTGAACTGTAGTAAAAATTTCATACTCATTGGATTTATATAACTTAGTTTTAGATTTATTTAGGTGTATGCTTGTTAAAAAGTTTATAAATCTATACCTAAGTTATACATGATCCAATGAGTATAAAATTTATACTACAGTTCAAGCATACAATAATTAGCTCACCATGAAAATTTCACCACAATTAGACCATAGAAACTGCAGCTATGAATTAATTATAGAAAAATCATAGATCTAAAGCTATAGTAAAGAATTTATATTAAAGCATACCATATTATATGTTCACTGTGTAGATCTACTCATGTGAGTCTAACGAAATTGGATTTTCCATTTTATGATATTTTTGTGATTTGCTATGATTTTTCAAAAATTTAGCCGAAATAAATAAAAAAAAAAAAGACAAAACCGCTATTGAAAACCGCTTAGGGTCAGGTAGGTAAAACGAATAATTTTAAAAGTTCAGGCAGATGGTTTACCTAATTTTAGAGTTCATGGAGGAAAAATAGACTTTCGTAAAAATTGAGGGAGGTAATGTGGATTTTTTTCATTAGGAAACGGTCTCCTTTTTGTCCATGGTCTCAGGAGAAAACTGTTAGCACCTAGCGCCGACACCCGCTGATCCATCAGCAAGCCCAAGTCCAGCATCATGTCACACCAGCAAGGCAGCAAGGGAAACTCGTGTCGGCAAGTCAAGTATTATGGCCCAATATAGGTCTGTAATGGGAATGTGGGCCTGGACCAAGATTTGTGCGCCGCATACAAGAGAGAGGAGGCATGACATTGTTTTTTTTTGATGAAACGAGGCATGACATTGTTTGGAGTATTTTAAAATAATATAAGTATATAAGCATACTTAAATGACAAATAAATATGTGCGCGCACACAAGGTAAAGATGGTATATTGAAGATAGGAGTAGCTACACGGCTACACCGAGGAGTAGAAAAAACTCACACACAACACACACGTCATATAATAACAATCGAAATATATAAGTATACTAACTAAACTCCATATGAACTATATAGCTTGTGCATCATTAGTTTTTAAAAATAAAACATAGTGTATGATTTAATACCCTAGACATAACACGATACATCGTGGTACTATGAGAGAAGGACAAAGGCTTGGAAATTCCCGGTCAATTTCAACTCATCAACTGAGAGAGATAATTTTCAATCAATAAACATTGTGATAGCTACTTGAACTATTTTTATAATTAGAAACAAGTGAGAACAACGTATACACAATTCCAGAGAAGATACATATATACCACCAAACAACGAAAACTAGATCAACAGATTGCAACAAAAAAACACACGCTGATGCAGATGTCATCGTTTCCATCTCCACTCCACATGCACAAAGCCCACATCTAACAATGACGGACACACTGAGATGTGCTATGTCCAAGGAGCTCAGGCCGCGAGTTCCTCCGATTCCGAATTTACGGCGCACGCCGCAAAAACATTGATTAACTTTTGCGAGACGTTTGAGCTTAATTAGTCAAAATTGGACAATTATTACTTCCCGCCGGCGCCAATTCGCGGAACTAAACGGGCCTCAATTATTTACGCCAAGACGCCGCCATTGATTAACTCACGTAAAATCTTCCCGTGCAAGGCTAAATACGAAGGGATCTAGCTGTCCGTACGAGCTAGCTATCGACCGTTTGGCCGTGGCTTGTCGTAAACGATCGTAAATTTTCAGCCAAAACAGTATTTTTCTCTCATACAAACCAACTAATATTTTTTTACGAATCAGCAACGATATAAACCAGCCAAACCGAACATGGGTGCTACCGCCGGTAGGACATACTCCGTAGGCTTCAGCCAACGGGCCGGATGTCTGCCGACGACGAGCCTGACACCTGCTACCGGTGGAGCCGCGACTTCGTTGTCGCGCACGCCATCTTCGCCAGCGGCCTAGTCACGTTTCCGGTGGCCGTCCTCTTCCTCGTCAACCGGCCGCACACAGGCCGCGCCATCTTCTTCGCCGCGTTCGCGGCCTTGTGCACCACCACCAGCCTCATCCTCTGCTTCCGCTTCTACGCCGAGCTCAGGCGCCCGCCCGGGCCGCGCTGGCTCTCCGCAGCGGCGTCCGGCGGCCTGCAGCAGGAGGACGCTGAGGCGGCGTCAGCTGTCGCCGGGGAACAAACGACGACGACGCGGGCGATGTCGCACGCCTTCCGCCACCCGGAGCAGCTCGTGATTGGTCACCGCGTGGAGATGCATGCCGCCCTCGCTGCGGGGCGCGTCCCGAGCTACGACTACCTGGGCGACGGCGCGGCCGAGGACTGCGCGGTGTGCCTGGGAGAGGTGGAGAAGGGAGAGACGGTGCGGCAGCTGCCGGCGTGCCAGCACGTGTTCCACAGAGAGTGCATCGATCCGTGGCTGCGAGCGCACGCAACTTGCCCGGTCTGCCGTTCCAGCGTGCTCCCGGCGCCCGAGCGGCCGGTGGAGGTCGTTTGGTGGACATCGGAGCAGTTCATGGGCAGACCAGGATGACGATCTTATCCCCGCCTGTGATCACGGTCGTGTTTGGTTTGCTGGCAAACCCTGGCCAGCACTAAGTTTAGGTTAATTTAATCCTGGCCATCATTAACTTTAGGCTAACTAACAAATATGTTTGTGCAATGCAACACGATATATAACTTGTTGCACAGTGTTAGTATGAACAAAAATGTGCTAGCTATAATTGGGTTTGGCTCAACCTTAAATTTAAGAGGCTTTGACATTGCTACCCCACATTCATGGCTTATGATGACGTTGTCCTCATTTTTCTCAACTTGTGTTTTTGCCTCTGTAATCTCAAATCGAAAGCAGACTTTACCCCTATTCTATTAAGTCTTTGTAGCGGTATTAATTTTGGGAGACGTCTAGGTAACAACGGGTTATTTTTTAATCCTTCCAACAACTAGATTTTTTTCATACATTTACACTGTCATATAGCTATATTTACACTGTCATATTACTATATTTACGAGGATCTCTTCAGTGTAATTTACTGGACAGAGTGATATAATTTAGAAATAACACAAATATATGTCAATTTTTTTAAAAAAAATATAAATTATTTCTATGGATTTTAAAATTAAAGAAATATATGTCAAATTGCTCACATATGTCAGATATCATATACAAACCATGAGTAGCTCCTACCTGTCGCGCTCCCGCACACCCCCTGCACACCCGGATCGTCTGTGCAATATGACAGGTACCACAAGCCCCTACGTACCTGTTATATCAGATGCTACTACTATACATGCATAATGCGCCCGCACACCCACTGCCACAAAGGATCCTAGAGAGGGAGGGCTGCCATGGGCGGAGCTATAGTGAAGTTATTGGGTGCGGCCACACCCATAAAAAAAAGTTAAAAAACAGTGATAAGACCCAAATTTCAACCATATATGCACCCACGTATTATAAACTGTCGCACCCACAAAGGCAAACACACCCCCTTAGATTTGCTCTAGCTCCGCCACTGAGGGCTACGCAAAGGCACGAGCTAGTAGATGCGTCGTCTGACCAATCACAATGCGAGACATGGGGCCAGCTCCTCCGTTGGCAGCAGATCGAACGGCCAGCAATTCGGTTGTCCCTGGACACTAAAACAACCGCATGTCATATAGCAAATCTGTTCAATAAAAAATTCGTTCTTGGCGGTTTGCCATCGCTTTTGTTGGTTCAGTGTGATTTTACCCTAGTTTTGGATTCAAGGTTTAGACATTATTTTTGTAGATTTGACAAGATTTTAGTAGCAAAAATTAATATAGTTACTGCATAAGTTTTAAAATTTAAACCTATGCAAACTTTTATAATTTTTGCAAAATTTGACAACATTTATGCCAAAATATTGACATACATATTTCATTACCACACAACTTGTATTTAATCATGAAACCATAAACGAAAGCTATGATATAGTAGCATGTCGATATCACATTAACACATCTAGATCACATACCAATATATGCATAAGACATGCCAACATACACATCTGCATGGCATATGAAACAAAAATAACAACTAGTGGTGAGTTTTGACATCTCTAGTGGCAAACATCACATTCAAGCATGGAAACCTAACAAAGCAGTACGCCTTCGAACAGTTCCTCCCATTGCTCCTCTTGACCTAGATCTTCCGGTTGCACTTGCACTTGCATAGTTTCACTTCATATGAAAAGAGTAAAATCATGTTGGTAAAATTATCATTGGACCATTGTAACATGACTTACATTGGATCATGACTTACATTGGATCATTATTGTCCTCCTTGACTCTCTTCCTATTGTTGACCCTCTTTCCCTTCCTTTTCCACTTCTGGTACCAGTACCACCTCATATGAAAAGAATAAAAACATGTTTAGTAAAGTTAGTAATGATTAAATTTGCAAAATAAATATTAATGAACAATATGCACGACTTACATTGGGTCATTGTTGTCCTCTCCTGACCCCTTCCATTTCCCCTTCCCCTTCCAATCCAGTTGCACTAGCACTAGCACTTGCACTTGCACTTGCACTTCTTGTGTTAGAAAAAATGTGTTAGTAGAATTAAAACTCCATGATTAAATGAGCTAAATAAATAGTAATGGGAAGCAATGCATGCATCACTTACATTGGGTCATTGCTTCATTCTCTTGATCCATCTTGTGGTGTTGAGAACCTCTTCTTTGCCTAGTTGTAGGACCTTCTTAGCAATGTTTAGTTGTATGGCTTAGTTCATTGCATACCAAGCACACCTTCCTTTTCTTACTAGTGTTAGCTCCATCATATGCCTTGATCCAAGATTTTCTTGGTCTCCCAAGTTTCCTCCTCATTTTGGGTTTCTTGATTTTGTCCTAAATCAACATTAGACCACTGATCCTTGACTGTCACTGGATTGAATTGACATGCATATTCCTTTCTAAATCTATCAATAGAGAAGTAATCATGAACAAAGTTATCCATGTGTACCTTCCTACTAAGCTTTACAATGAAAATTAAAGCATGGCTACAAGATTTTCCACTCACTTGCTAAGCCCTATAACTACACGTGTTTTGCTCCAAGTTGCATTGATTGCATGCCTAAATCTATTCACAATTACTTTAGCTTTCTCAAACCCACATATTAATAGCTCATGGCCTTCAATAGTCTTGGTTTTAGCATTCAAATTGTTGGTAATAGCTGGGATTATTATACCTGACATATTACTACAAATCTTAGCCCTCAAAACAAACTTCTCAATGATCGTCTGTCTTATCTTGTCAAGCATTTCCATGATTTGTAAATCCTTTGTTTTTGACACCTAGCTATTGAAAAATTATGAGAGGCTATTATTGATGTAATATACTTTATAGTCTTCATTGAATTTGCTTCTACTCCCATGGACGATTCTCATCTAACCATTCAAGGGCCTTAGGAACCTTCTCCCCTATCAGCCCCATAAAGTAGTTGAACTTGGCAATTGTAAAGCTCATAGCAGCACACCACAAAAATTCACTATATTCTTCGACAAGTGCCTCATGCATTCACTATATTCTACCCCAGGGCACATGTCATCCACAACCACTTCTATTCCTTTTCCATTTACCAGCATCCGTACTAATGACTAAACCTATATGAACATATTGGCTCAATGTCAAGAAATTAAGTTCAAACTTGAAAGATGCAAAACAGATTTAGAAATATGAACACACCTAGAGGACTACTAATAACCTTGTTCAAGTTATCGACAAACCAAGTCCAACTTTCATTCAACTCAATCTCAATCACTCCATATGCCACTAGGAATAACTAATTATGACCATCCATGACAACAACTAATGCCAATGGACCTCTTGACCTTCCTGTCAAATGAGTTGCATCCATGGAAATATAGGGTCTACATCCTTACAAAAACCCATCAGTGCATGGTTTAAGAGCAACAAAGAACCTCATAAAACACACATCATCATTGTTCTCTTCAACCTTTAGCTCTAGAATACTACCAGGTACTGATCTCATAAGCTTAGCTTGATATGTATATAATAAACTATAATTATCATCCCACTTGCCATATAAAATGTCTAGTGGTCTCAACTTTCCTCTAACAACTTTGTCCTATGGAACCTCCATCGACTACTTTTTTAGTTCACAACTCTATTAGCCACCTATTTATTTGAGGTCATTGTCTCACCACACTTGTTGAATGAACCACAAGTATACTTTGGTTCACTAGTCTTTACCTGCAATGTAAATTAAAATTGTACAAAAATGAACCACAAATGTTGTGTGAGTATAGTTGTCATCATTGAATTCAATAATACAAAGAATTTGCATTTACCTTATATCCAATGTATTCCTTGCTTGTAGATGCAAAAGTAGTCCACCTACAACCTTGCCTGGCTCTCTTGCATATATCCATAAATCTTTTGTTGACTATTCTTATGATCTAGAAACTATGGTCATTCAAGATAGCATTATGTGTGACTGTTGACTTGCATTGATCCACATCCAGGAACATAATATTTACATTAGACCTACATGGATCATCAACATCATATGAAAAGATGGTAAGATCATACTCATCATCCTCATCAATAATTTCAGCATCAGGATCAAACTCAAGGTGAGAGCAATCATCAAAAAGTCAGATGATGTAGACAAATTAGTGTCAATATCATAGTTACTGTCACTTAGTGCCACACGTGAATCTATGTCAGAGTATATCCCCTCTTCATCTACCCCTACAACCTCATCCTCAGAAGCACTTATTTAGTTGTTGCTCCCTCTTTTTGGTTGTCTCTCTCTCTTAGATGTGGTTGTGACTGTCTCATTGTGGTTGTTTCATTCCTGGTTCCCTCGGTTATGAGTACTCTACTCCTCAAAGTGGGGTGACACCTATATGCTTTGTTGGTGAAAATTCCAATGGCCCATCAAAATCATTTATATTATGCATACATACATGTGTACATACATTTTTTACACATATACATAGCTTGTGTGAGGTGGGTGAAACTAGGAGATGAAAACACCTCTTTTTTCATACCATGGCTACAATATCTCACAAAAAAATTATTGCATGACTATCCTCTCCTGATGGCCTAATTTTGACTAATCACAATCAGAAACCTCAACTTCTTTTGGAATCTTTCAAAAATAGAATGGACCTTAGTGAGCTTAGTTGTATTCACTATGACCTTAGCTCCCTTCTTAGTGTCCGTAGTTTAGAACATATGGATGCAAGTTTTAGTCCAGAGGAAATTAACTCAGCCATCAAATGCGTTCCCAACAGTCATGCTCCTGGTCCAGATGGGTTTAATGGAATGTTCATAAAGAAATGTTGGAACATTGTTAAAGATGACTTCCTCAGGCTATTTAGAGATTTCTACAATAGTAATCTAGACTTGAGGACCATCAACTCTTCGCACATTGCCCTAATCCCAAAGAAATCCAATCCTGAATCTATGGATATTTTAGACCTATCTCCCTGTTAAACTACTCTCTGAAGTGTATCACCAAAATCCTTTCCACAAGGCTCCAAACTATTATTCCCAAGTTAACTCATACCAATCAATATGGTTTATTAAGGGTAGAACCATTTAGTATTGTCTTGCTTGGGCATTTCAATTCTTGCATCTCTATCACCATTCTAAGAAAGAAATAGTCATTCTCAAGTTGGATTTTGAGAAAGCTTTTGACAAAGTGGAGCACCAAGCAATCTTATAGATTCTTAAACATAAAGGGTTTTCAGAGAAATGGGTTGGTTGGATCAATAATATTTTAAACTCTAGCACCTCATCTATTTACTTAATGGCATCCCTCAAAAACCTTTCAATTGCCTCAGAGGGCCCAGGCAGGGTGATCCTCTATCACCATTCCTTTTTGTCTTGGTAGCTGATCTATTGCAACCATTGTGAATAAAGCATGGCAAACTAGAGTTTTGAAACACCCTCTAAGTGAAAACTTTGGAGGAGACTACCCTATTATTCAATATGCAGATGATACGCTTCTCATCCTATCCGTTGAAGCAAGAACTTTGTTTAACTTCAAATGCCTGCTAAGGATCTTTTTAGATTCAGCTGTCAGGTTTCTTATGGCATTAAGTCTTTTGATTAGTTAATCTTTATTCTTACTTGTTTGCGGGTTTGTCGTCTGTTCTCATAGTGGATACTCTAGTAAAGGGCCCTGATAAAGACGGATAATCTTGCGTGATGCTAGAGTAGTAGTCGATGGCATAGATATGGTGTCTAGGCTAGAGTCTACCTTCGTTTGCCTCGTTCCCCATAGCTGAGGGGTAGGCGGCAAGTGGTGACAGCCCTATCCGTCTTTTGTAATCCCCCATGTTTGGGTTCAACATAGAGCTGTAGGTCGGCATCGACTAGCAGACCATTTGCAACCCGGCGCCCGAAGTAAGCAAGTGAAAGTAGAGTTTATCTTTCCATAAGACCCAAAAGCCATAGAAATCCATCTCTACCCTTTCCAACTTCACCCCTTGTGTTGTCCTTGGATGAACTAGCTAGAAGAAATACCTCCGTTCCTTGTGGAAAATACGATACCCTAAATACTTTCGGGTGAAAGCTACAATGGTAATTCCGTGCACTTGTGGAATCTTTCTGTTTGCGTTAAGAAATGCCAACAAGCTTTCTAGCGCCATTGTCGGGGAATGATTGTTATTTTGTTCGAACCTAGTTTGTCCTCGTACCTGTATCTTTTTTATAAAAACAAAAATATTTTCTTTTATCTTTATTACAATGAAGCCAATTCAAATTCCAAACCTTATCACTTCAAAGGGGGAGTTTCCTAAGCCACTTTCAAAATCAAACCTTTCATCTGGCAGTGAACTCCACCCTAGTTTAAAAGCCATGGTTTGGGCACAACCCTTCTCAAGGAACGATAATGGAAACCCCTGCCATCACCTGCACGAGTTCGAGGAGATGTGTTCGTGCTGAGCATCTCAGGCATGACACAGGAAACACTAAGGTGGACATTGTTTCCCTTTTCTCTCATGGAGAAGGCAAAGCAATGGTACACTCAAGCCATAGAGAGCATGAATGGAGATTGGGATGAACTTAAGGATAAGTTCTGTCTTGCATTCTTCCCTATATCTCATATCATCTCTCTACCAAAAGCAATCCTTGACTTCAAGCAGGATGAGAAGGAGTCTATAGGTGAGCCTAGGCCAGGTTTTCAAGGTTAATACATGCCGGCCCAGAATTGTCTTTACCTGATGGCGTATTATTATGTCTCTTTTGTTTGAGTATTGACATAGATGGTGACCTATGCCTAGATGTGACTACCGAAGGTTGGTTTACACACAAATCTATGATAGAACAAGTAGACTTCCTTGAGCACTTCATAGCCAAACACACTTCTTCCATCATAAAAACCAAAACCCTCTAGGCAAAAGTCATGACGAGTGTTGCGGAGTCCTCATTAGTTGAATCTAAACCCATACCATCCATAGGGTTGACTCATGAGCCCTCACCCGAACCACGAACACCAAAGGAACGAGTAATTCATCATTCGAGTTCCATATCGAATTCAAGGATTATGGCAATACCTCAAAACTCTTTTGGCACAATCCTCATGAGGAAGTTTTCCCTAAGAAAGAACCATCAAAGGAATGGTTAATGGAAGTGAAATGTTCTTTTGAAGCAATTTAGATTCTTTCACCTTCCACGACCATACCTTGTTCATTAAGGGGGACCACCGTAGAAGCCCTGCACAACCCCACGATCGAGACTAATATCATGTCCGAATTCCTTGCGAAAGCCCTTTTGGGCAAAATACCGCTAGTCTCGACCAAGAAGCTCTTCAAAAGTCCGTCAGAACTCATCTTTGAGTGTAGTGGTGAAAGGTCCTAATATGGCTAGAGGGGGGTGAATAGTCTATTTAAAAATCTACAAATCAATTAGAGCAATTTGATTAGTATAACAAATAGCAAGTTGTAAACTTGCTCTAGCTATACAAGGGTTGCAAGCCACCTACCCAACAATTCTAGTTGCTATGATCACTAAGCACACAATTTGCTATGTCACTACTCACTAAGAGCTCTCACACTTGCTACACTAAAGAGCTCCACTAGATGAACTTAAACTACAAAGCAAGCTCTCAATTCTAGTTACACTAAAGAGCTTGCTACAACTAGTTTGCAAGAAAATAAATGAGTGAGTAGGGTGATTATACCACCGTGTAGAGGAGTGAACTAATCACGAGATGAATGCTAAATCAATCACCGGAGAATACCAAAGGGCAAGAGACAATCAATTTTTCTCTCGAGGTTCACGTGCTTGCCGACATGCTAGTCCCCGTTGTGTCGACCAACACTTGGTGGTTCGGCAGCTAGGAGGTGTTGCACGAACCTCATCCACACAATTGGACACCGCAAGAACCTACCCACAAGTGAGGTAACTCAATGACACGAGCAATCCACTAGAGTTACCTTTTGGTGCTCCACCGGGGAAGGCACAAGACCCCTCACAATCACCACAATCGGAGCCGGAGACAATCACCAACCTTCACTCAACAATCCTTGCTGCTCCAAGCCATCTTGGTGGCGGCAACCACTAAGAGAAACAAATGAATCCCACAGCGAAACACGAATACCAAGTGCCTCTAGATGCAATCTCTCAAGCAATGCACTTGGACTCTCTCCCAATCTCACAATGATGATGGATCAATGATGGAGATGAGTGGGAGGGCTTTGGCTAAGCTCACAAGGTTGCTATGTCAATGCAAATGGCTAAGAGAGTGAGCTTGAGCCGGCCATGGGGCTTAAATAGAAGTCCCCATGAAATAGAGTTGTTGGCTCCTTAGTTCACTGGAAATCGGGGCGACCGGACACGCTGGTCAGATCGACCGGACGCTGGACCCCAGCGTCCGGTCGCGCGATGCATGCCACGTGGCCCCTGCTTCAAACAGCGAATGTCCGATCTCAACGGTCATCAGTACAATTAAGTTGTGACCGGACGCACCAACACCAGCGTTCGGTCGTTTCCAGTAAGGTTCCATTCACAAAAATTCATGCCCGACCGGACTCACCCAGCGTCCTGTCACTCAATGTCTCCTCTGTGCGCTTCCATGTCAGCAGGACCGGATGCACCCGTCAGCGTCCGGTCACAAAGTGACCCAGCATCCGGTCAAAAACCGACGCCAGCGCCTTCACTGCTTTCGAACTGAGACCAGCGTCCGATCACTCACAGTGACTTCCGTTCACCTAGGTTTAGCCACCGGACGCTTTCGATGCATTCTGTGAAACCCTGTCTTTTCATACGGGTGGACACTCCGTCGGTGGAGTTTTGAACCCTTGCTCCCAAGTGCTAAACACAATGTGTATCACCTTTGTGCATGTGTGCTAGCATATTTTCACAAAACATTTTCAAGGGTGTTAGCACTCCACTAGATCCTAAATGCATATGCAATGAGTTAGAGCATCTAGTGGCACTTTGATAACCGTATTTCGATATGAGTTTCACCCCTCTTAATAGTATGGCTATCGAACCTAAATGTGATCACACTCACTAAGTGTCTTGATCACCGAAACAAAATGGCTCCTACCACTTATACCTTTGCCTTGAGCCTTTTGTTTTCCTTTATCCTTTTCCAAGTCTAAACATGTGATCATCATCATGGCATCATCATCATCATGTTATGATCTTCACTTGTTTCACCACTTGGAATGTGCTACCTATCTCATGATCACTTGATAAACTAGGTTAGCACTTAGGGTTTCATCAATTCACCAAAACCAAACTAGAGCTTTCAAGTGGGATTGTCATGGCCGTGCCAATTGAAATTGACAGAACCGCGATTCATTTGGATTTCCACATCTTTGCCATCCTTGAATTTGAACTTCTCATAGGCCACCCTTGGAAAATCTTATTCAAGAAAAACCTTCCCATGGTGGCCTTGATGAAAAGTTGGGAACAACTACTTCCGCCACTCTTATCTTTCACCCAGAAGTCCCAATGGTGAAGCAGCGCCCCAACCATGAATTGTCTGAGGAGGTGAAGTTTATATCCCTGTTCGTTTCATATCCTTGTGATATAGAACATTCACCATCACCCTCACTCGGACCTGAACCTTGTCCCTCTGGCCATCAAAATGTTGTTCTCGATAGTGTCCAAGATTCAACATTGATCCAAAAAGAGACATCACTGCAGCATCGACTCTAGAGACCAAGGAAATGAATTCCACAGATGAGCATGAAAGCTTCTCATTTGAGATCCCTCATTTTTCGTGCTCACTTTTGGAATCTATGGAGTTCGTTTTGCTGAAAACAATGTGCACATACGAGGATCCCAACCTCCTTCTAATCCTCATTCACAAACTTTTTAGGAGTATGGTTGTGGATACTTACGTTTATCATAAGTATTGCAAATCACGTATTTGCACTGTGGCGCTAACCTTGCAGCTTGAGCGATAACGTTTTATGCTTGGTGGTAAAGTTGGGAACTATACCACCATTTGATAGCTGCAAGATGAAGTTCCCACGGTCAAGCTTAAGACCATAAATTAAGCACTGCCATGAGATACCCTGGATTATCATAAATTTTTTTTGATTATCATAAAAAACTTTCCTTTTAAATAAAAGCAAGAACATGTTGTCAAGTTAGTATGCACCTTCGGGTATTCTTGGTTGCTAATCCTTTTAGGTTGAGATCAAGAAGAACAAGGTACATATGATACTAAATAACATGGGAGCAACATCAACCATACACGTCGATGGTCTTTTGATGGAACACACTCAAGAGGAGGCCCTGACTCTACACACTTGACTTTCACACAAAAGTCCAAGTGTGGGGGAGGATGGTGAGAGTCTCACTACAAGTTCCATCCGTACCAAAGGCCATCCAAAAAAATAATGTAGCTCTACATTGCTACAAAAAAGAGAGTAAAAAATTCTATTAAAAATGATGCTAAAAAAAGAGAGAAAATATATATATATATTGATATATAGAAAATAAAAGAGAGAAATAAAAGAAGAGAGAGGAGGATTCTCCTCTTCTAGACATTTGCTATCATCAAGGCTTATGATCTATACACACCATCTGTGTGTATGGCTTAAGCCTTGTTGATCGCCTGAGTTGGACCATGTGCAACCAAGCAATCATTACAGCAACTTCGAAGCTCCATACACAGATGCTGCCAATAAAAACACTCAGGTATGCAAAGTTAAATAAATGTTCACCAACCCCTCCTACCTATAATTATCTTCATAAAGAATAAAACATGCTTATACAAGTTCATGCTTCCTTTGTTTATGTCGTTATACTCTAGTTTGGGTGTATTTATGCATAATACATCTATTGGCCTTTTTAAATTAAGCATGGTGCTTAGGTTAAAAATGACCTACTTTAATCAAATTTAGACATGGTGTTTAATTTTGATTAATGAACTTTGAGTATTACTTTCATAAACAAAGTCATTTACTATGGAGATAAATCAAGGCTATGTTTATTTTTGCAATATAAAAAGTTGAGTGAACACATAAAATAAATAAAATAAAATAAAATAATAATAATAGTAATAATAAATAACAAAAAAATAAAAGTAATAATGATTATAATAAATTGAGGCTCCCCGGTATTTCAACCGGTAGAACCCTTGTTGTTTCCACTTTTGTTTTTCTATTGAATAAAAGCAAGTACAAGACTAAGTGTGTGGGAGATCTCCCAAGCATAACAACCACACACTCGAGATCTCCCCAACACGTTGCACAACACCGAATGATCCAACTTGTAGAAGGACGAAACAGAAAGTTCCAAAAAGGATTGGTTAAACCTTTGGTTAAGCCAAACCACCTCTGATCCCCTCGGCTCCTTCTTCCTCTTCAATGTTGGTTTGTGCAACATTACCCCTCATCTCTACTAAATTTTGAAGTTTAAAATTGAACAAAATTTAAAAATGCAAAACAATAACACTTAATCTCCATGCTATCCTTTGATGAAAATTTGCATACTCTCTATTTCTCGCTAATATTCCTATAACTTGTGAACAACATATCATAGGGACCCCATGTGGGGGAATAGACCCCCTATACCCTCATGGGTATACATGGGCCGCACCACCGGAAGTGGCCCAGCCCGCAAGGTGAAGACGTGCGGAGCACGATATTATATTGTAATTGTACCAAATTGGATACTTTACTTGTAACCTTGTCCCTTCATAATATATAAGGAGGGGCAAGGGTCCCCTAACGGACAAGATCATACGGATCATACAGATCTCACCCTAGATCAATACAAATAACAGAGCATAGGACGTAGGGTTTTACGCCACACTGGCGGCCTAAACCTATATAAATCTTGTGTCTTGTGTCTCTATAACCATATGGTTCCTAATTACAAGCATCCTACCGATAATATACCACCACGTGCACCCCCCTTGGTGGACTGCCGACCATATTTCGTCGACAGTGGCGCGCCAGGTAGGGGGGCCCTTTTAGGGGTTGTGTGTGCTCATCTTCCAACGAATCAGATGGCGATTTTCTTCATCAACATCATCCAAGGCGACCTGGCTTCCGACGACATTGACACTCGTGCCGACCCTCATCGTCGACTGCTCATCGTGGTCCCACGCCTTGTCAGCGCATCGATAGCCTTGCTGCAGGCCCCGTTTGCCAACAAAATCCATGGCTCTACGATCCGATCTATAGAACCATAAAGGTCATGAAGATTTGCATGTATTCATGCACGATGGAAAGATGCGGCCCAACATATCCAAGTTCGATCGGCAAGCACCAACCGAGAAAGCTGTCGTTGGGAATTTCACCGAGAAGCAAAAAGGACGGGCTCGAGACATCAACAGCTCAGACACGTGCAAGACACATCACAAGCACGGGACTCCTACTCTAGCATCAAGACTACACGGATCCACTATTCATACGTGTATACATGTATGTGCGTGGGCCACATACACATGTATGGATTTGTTGTTGTTTGCCTATTAGCTACGTTTCCAAGATCATATCACCACTTAAACGAAGCTAAGTCATTCTATTTTTAGATTATTATAAACATTCTATTGCCTATATGTTTCTATATCCGCCTTCATGATCATCCATAGCTTCCACGGTGACTGGATCGGCGTAAATATGCATGCACGCACTCACCATCGGAGGGGCCAGCCATCGAGTTGCATGATGCCATACAAGCTAACTGAAGCGTGCAAGGAGGATCTCAGACTGCTTCGACCACGTCCGTCCGAGCTGTGTTCATCTACTCCAACCACGGACCACATCGACCATGTCCCGAGCGGCTTCGCCGAGCTCATGTCGACCACGAACCACGTCAACCACGTCCCGAGTGGCTCTACCGAGCTCCGACCACATCGATCACTAGACCATGTCGCGGTGATGATCGCCGCGAAGAACGGTGCTACTACAATCGCGACCACCGTCATGATGACAGATCCAATCTAAGAAGCCTCGCATAGAAGCCGGCGGATAAATCAATCTACAACTCTGTCGTTGTTACAGAGACGCGAGCATGGCATCTTCACGAGAAAACAAGGACGTAGCTCAGACATGCAAGGGGATGGACTTGCATGTACATGCATCACTGTCTTCACGATCGCGTGCATGAGCTACTACTTGATGCCGATCAACATTGACAATGCAGCGGCTGTCAAACCAATTCAAGATCAATTCTTCTACTCGTCAAGTCAAGCCGTCCGACTCCAATTCCGATAGGCACGCGAGCCGTCTGGTTAGTCGCGTCGAGCCGCTGAGCGAGCCACGGCGAGCCACGTCGAGCCACTGAGCAAGCTACATCGAGCCAAGCGAGCCGCGTCGAGCCACAAGCAAGCCATCCGAACCATGTCCATCTACTCGGCCACGACCACGACACGTCTCTAGCAACAAGCTAAGTATTATTTTTCACATCCATTAAATATTCCTTCGATCGCCATACATCTTCAATTTTATCTCCATGATTCTCCACCGACCACCCTAAGGGTGTGCTCCACATCGAGATTTTCTCCGCCGACCACCGTGACGGTGCGCTCCGCGTCGAGGTTTATAATGGCTGGCCGATCAATTTTCCTTCCTGCTTGAGAATCCTAGAGTCGGCGCTGTCCCCAGCTCCACCCCACGCATGCACGAGAGTCCACCCTCTATGCTACGGGTAGTCGGTAGTAGCCCCTCGGCGAGGTCGGCACTCTGCGTGCTCGTGGCACCACCGGCAGAGCTTTGGGCCCCACGCTACGAGTCGTTTGACCAGACCGGGGCTGGCACATTTCCAGGATGGGTTAACTCGTCGCGCTACACCTCTACGCAACAGATTAATCCAAAACTGAGTTTTTCGCTAAGTTCAACATTACACTAAGTATAATACATCTACAAAAGAACACCGAGTGTTCATGTCATGATTGAGCTGCTTAAACTATTTTATCTCCAAAGCATATATTTTATTTCGTACATCATCATGTACTACCGTTCTCCATGTTTATTTTTCAGAACAAGATTGATGCTTCGCTTCATCACTGACTGTTTCTTTGGGCTGCTCGAGCTCTCCGACCAGCCGAGCCGAGGATTGGTCGGAGTTTGTCTTCTTCGCAAGCGCCGCCACCGATGGAGGAATATAATTCTGACACTCATTTCATGCTCGGGGAGGGGTCTAGATGACTTCCGACCACTATGAACAAGCATTCCCGACCACGCTCGGGGACTCATCGTTCTCACCCCACGCTATGCTTGGGGACTGCCCCAACCACTCTCCGACCTTAGCCCGAGGACTGTTCTCCTTGGCTACATGTGACTTAGACTCACATACAATTGAGAGGCATTTATTTTCTTTAACCTTGCTACAAGGCTCATACTTCGCCTTCCAGCAAGCTCGGGGAACCTTTCAGCATCATACTTTATTACACCTCACACTCCGACCGCGAGTCAAACTAGGGCCGTACAAACCTTTCTGGATGATGTGTCGACTAAACTGGTACAACTAAACAGAACGCCAACACGTTCTAACTTAGTTACACCAACATGATATCTGAGCTTAAATACGTTTTCTACAAAAACAAACAAGCTTATGTTGATATACAGTTACGTTATTACAAGCTTGCCTGAAAAGGTCCAAGTTTACAATAACACAACTACATCTTCTTCTACAGCTATAGCCTACACTATTGGCTGGTCGGGGCACGCGGCGCCTGCTGCTCGCTGGGCCTGACATCGTGCTCGGGTCTCGAGGACTTTGGCATTGATCGAGCTGAAGAAGATGGCCCCGCTGTTGCCTGGCTGGTCGAGACCGCAGGTTTCGCCGGTTGGCTTGAAAATGACGGCGCTCCCAGCTGACTTCTTGATGGCGTTCCTTGTACGGGTGCTGTAGCATCTCCACACAGGTTAATATCGCCAATTATTTTCGCCGACAAGTCCAGCTGGGTCATCCGTAGCTCCTCGGCCTTGTCTGGATCTACCTCCTTCGGGTATCCAGCCTCTAGGCGCTTGAGGCATATGGTTTTTTGCCACACTTTTTGTGCTCGGGGACCATTCTGACCACTCTCATGCTCGGGACTGTCTCGACCGCCTTTGTGCTCGGGGACTGCCTCGATCACTCTCTTACCATAGCTCGGGGACTTCGTCGCTCGCTCCTCGACCTGTGGTCGGGGACTGCCTCGACCATTCTCCGACCACAGCTGAGGGATTTCGCGTCTCGACTACATGCGACTGGCGACTTGCATACAGTTGGGATATTTTTTCTCCTTTAGACCTTTCTACAAGGCTCATACCTCGCCTTCTAGCAAGCTCGGGGACTACATCGGTACGATGCACCTGCCGGTGCATCTCGTATCGCCTGTACGATGATTGGATTCTCAACTTAATTGGAAATTCTTTTTAGACCTTGGCACCACGTGCCTACGTCACCAACTACCAGGCTCGGGGACTAAGTGGGCACACTTCACCTTGCGGTGAATGTGCTCGATCTGATGGATCAAACGCCTCCGATTCTACAAGGACGACGGTGTCTCTTCTCGACTCAGAGTCAAAGTGGGCACACTTTGGGGAAATATTTTTCAAATTTTATCTTGAGCCCCTTACATCCTTCTAGCAAGCTCAAGACGGCGCTACTTGAAGGATACAGGGCGCTTGGGGACTAGCAGTCGGGGAATAGACCCCCTATACCCTCATGGGTATACATGGGCCACACCACCGGAAGTGGCCTAGCCCACAAGGTGAAGACATGCGGAGCATGATATTATATTGTAATTGTACCAAATTGGATACTTTACTTGTAACCTTGTCCCTTCAGAATATATAAGGAGGGGCAAGGGTCCCCTAACGGACAAGATCATACAGATCTCACCCCAGATCAATACAAATAACAGAACATATGACGTAGGGTTTTACACCACACTGGTGGCCTGAACCTGTATAAATCTTGTGTCTTGTGTCTCTGTAACCATCTGGTTCCTGATTACACGCATCCTACCGATAATCTACCACCACAGGCACCCCCCTCGGTGGATTGCCGACCATATTTCGTCGGCACCCCATGTTATCTAAGTAATTGGAATATGAGATATAGTAGGATGAAAATGAACCTTGCTCTATTATGTGAAGAACTTCGGGTTTATTTTACAAAAAAATTCAAATAGCATGCTCCTCAATGATGTGCATATTCCTACCAAAGCCATATCTAGTGTTTAGAACTTAAAACCTCAAAAAATTATGCTACTTATTCCTACATTGAGTTTTGTCAAGTCTTGTTGACCCTTGTTGAGAAAGTTATCATTCCCCCAAGATCGAGATCACGTACACACCACATATATTAAGCTATTCCTACACTAGGAATATGCTAAAACATGCCTCCATCCACCCAAAACTCTGCTCCAACACTAGAAGTAGACAAAAAATGTTTGTTAATAATACTCCATGTTCTACAAAATAGTGATCTATCTCAATATGTGGTTTAAGAGACATGGACTATGCAAAAGTATGAGAAAGAAAAAAAATATATGGACACATGAAGGTCCAGTTATGTATATGCAAAAAAATGATGAGCACATGAAGGCTCATGCAAAATGATAGCCATGTTCTCAAAATATAAGTTCATGAGAGAGATCACTCATATCAAGGAGTATAGTATAGGTTTAACATTGTTTTATCCACACACTTGCACTTCTTGATCTAAGGGTATGGCATCTTTCTCCTTGGATCCGAGCTTTGACTTAACAAAATATGCAAAGTAAATATGCATTCATATCTTTCCCTACCCAAAGATCCATATAAGCTTTCTAGAAGTAGGAAAGAAAGAAGGCAACACTTTGATATGCCTTGGTGAGGAACCAAACACAACATTGAGCGATCTAAGAGAATCATTTGAGAAGCAAAGCTATATTTATGTTTTTCAAATGAAAACCCAAGTCTCTGAACTAAGTGATATAAGGGGATTTGAATCTGTGCTGCTCCATTATTCAATTACCCAAGATATTGTGGTAGACACTCCAAAGTTCATAGGTTCTGGTGAAGCTTGGAATAACT
This sequence comes from Miscanthus lutarioriparius, assembly GCA_904845875.1. Classification (NCBI taxonomy): domain Eukaryota; kingdom Viridiplantae; phylum Streptophyta; class Magnoliopsida; order Poales; family Poaceae; genus Miscanthus; species Miscanthus lutarioriparius. The sequence continues at coordinate 64,375,117 of CAJGYO010000008.1, read as the reverse complement.
TGTATGCAAATATCATATCAAGGAGATGACCCATCTTAGTCCTTAACTTTACTCGAGGACGAGCAAAGGTCTAAGTGTGGGGGAGTTTGTTGATGGTCCTCAACTCACACTTTTAACCGCTAACTATCACATAAAATCCACTGAAATGAACACCAAACTTAGTAATAGGGTTTATAACTAACGAATTCCACAAGTTTTGGTGTTTATTCATATTACAGGAGGGCATCTATGAAATGCATGAAAAATACATTCAAAGAGCGTAAAGAAACAAAGCATACCACTATATTGCACAAAGCAAAAGAGCCCAAGGGAGAGAAGGTCCACTACAGGACCAAATTAGGGCCCAGATGAGAGGAGGATAAGCCCATACCCAAAGCAAATCACTCTAACTCCGTGCAAAACCTACATGGGCCATGCACAATGATCAAGGGAGACAACACATCGAAGACGAGGGCATTTGGGCCCAGCCAAGCTACGGCCGCACCCCTGGTGCGCTTGTACCCCTAGCTGGCCCAATTGCCACCATTTTGTGTGGGCTTCCTCGAACCAACGTCCCAAAGGCGGTTCACTAGGTGTCAGGCAGATTCGGTCAACGCCAAAAAATTCGATGCTGAGAACACAGTGATCAATGCCAGGGAGAGGCCGCGTGGAGCAGATCCCGAGCTTTCTCTCCAGGCTTAGGAAGGGCACCATCGGACCGGATGGTCATGATTTTAGGGGCATGCCAGTCAATTTGACCTGTAATTTATTGTAGAAACATACTAGCTTTTAACCAAGACAAAAACAAGTAACAATCATGTAGATAGCTAATATATATTCTCAAAAGTCAGGCTATTAGCTAAATAGCCGATTCCAGCGAAAGACGGGTCATAGCATGCAACCACTCAACCATTAGATGTCTATAAACCCATACGCCTATCAGATCCAACCTACTATCTTTATCAGTGGGGGTCAGACCTAACTGATGCAACCGTAATAAGGATAACAAATTAAGCCTTCAAAGCATATAGATCTATAAACGCTTAATAAGATCACGGGAACATACTATGATCATGGGAGCTCAAGCGATCGTCTAAATAGCCAATGCAGACATAGCATGCAGCTGAAGACTATGCTTTGCCATAAGCAAGGCTTACTACTTGGTGATTTCCAATCTATGATGCTAGCAATGGGGGTCAGACCTAACCGATGCAGCCATAAAAGCAACTCTAGACCAGATCTCATCAACTATAAAGCCTTACCTGTCACAGAACCGACCAATTTATAAGAGCACAAGTACAAAAACAATCGCCGAAACGATCAAATTCTCGAACTTGAGCCCATATAAACCCGGTAGTCAACTGAAATCTCGAAGGATTTCAAACCAACTTGCATACAACCAAGATCACAGTAATCCAACATAACATATCGTACGTTACAACATTTCACAGACGTTCGCAAATAGATTACATCATCACAGAGTCATCGTTATTACAAAACAAGTCTTGTAAAACATGCGGAAGCAAATAGTTTAACTCACACACCCGAGTTCAAATACACATACTGGTTCACTGATCACAGCCCGCAAAAGCATTCAGATAAAAGAACAGAGATCATGCCCATGATCTAGTCTTCATCACCCGCCGGGTGGAGACAATACTTACAGAAACCCTAATATAGAAGGTCATCTACAACAAGAGGGAATAAACCCTGAGTACGGAAATGTACTCAGCTAGACTTACCCGATGAAAACCAAAATAATTGACACCAAGGATTATGCATAGCTTAATATAGTGGATATGGCTGACACTTTCTTTTTGCAGAAAAGCATAAGTAATAATGATTAACTCTTAACCTGAACTAGCAGTGACTTTTTAGCCATTAACCTGTCATCTATATTAGCACCTGTACTAAGCAATCATTTTATTAGGGTGCAAACATTAATAACCATATCAGGTATTCATTGTGGCAACCTTATCATCATCATCCATTTAACCATATCGTTAAATTAATTGAATCTACGTTGCCGTTGCTCAGTCAAGTTCTCACTATCCAGGAGAGACGGCGATTCGAATCGATTCCTATCCAGCTAGAGGGGTATTCCTAAACACAAACCCTGCTTCTCCCGTCGGAGTCGCAAACAAGTCACCTTTGGTACGATTCAGGAGTCGCGAGTCCGATCAGATCAACATTCTCAGAGAACCACTCTACCAAGGTTGTTCGGGACTCTAACCCGCCTTGGACTTATGCCAATGGCTCTCCGCACATCCTTACTACCTCTAGAATGCCACCACTGATCGCGTCCCCGGCCTGAGTCGAGCTACTAGGCTTCGCGGTCGGAACAACTTATCTGGCCAGCTAAGTGTTAGGCTGCGTTCACCATGATATGAGGACGTACAGCGTATCAGTCCTTAAACGACTCAGACGGAGTCACTATGTTCAAACCTACACAAGACCCCGCCCGGTCTTAATTCATTATTCACATGGTTCTTTTCCACGATAGCAAATATAGCCAACCGTGATCCACCTCATCCTAAAGCTCGCAGGTGACAGGAAATCACCTGACTTCTACCGCACTAAGCATGGCTAAGCATTTAACCCGTTCCTGAACTTAAATAGGATTCTAGTGCGATATCTGGACAAGGAAGGATATATAATGCAGCAATTGGTTCCAACCAATTCCTATACTTAATGCATCATCAACAATAAAAGATACTCAATGTATTTGTAAAAACATGGGAGGCTTAATATGCTCCGGGGCTTGCCTTTCAGGAACGAGGAAGGCTGGTGGTCAGGGCACTCGGGCAAATCCTCCGCGGCGACTACTTCGTCGGCTTCCTGCACCTCGGGTTCCTCCTCCTGGTTGGCTCCCTCGAACTCCAGCAATGTCACTCCCTCTGGCACACATATTGCATGAATGCGCAAGATAAATATCATGGATGCACATGAACGAATGTCAGGGATGCTCGGGGAATGCACATGTTCGCTGTAGTTTGCATATTCCAACTTAAGCCCTATTCAAATCACTTTACTTACCAAGTTTATACAACCTAATGTATAATTGCTCATCTTCAGTTAATGACCTAGCACCTGCACCTAAGCATATTCTCAAGTTAGGCTAACCCCCAAAACAATCAACGAGAACATTGCAACAACATACCCTCAAGCATTTGTATTTCAGCAAATGAAGACTATGTAGTGGTACAGTAAACTAGCCATAACTGGAGATTTATAATTCCAAATGACATGCAACAAGACAATCTGGAAAGATTATGAAATTGTCTATAATTCATTTTTAGACCTCAAAGCATGATTCAACACTTTACCAAGTCGAATTCATAAATCAACAGAACTCTGTCCTTACAAGGCAGAGAGTAAGCAAAAACTGGAACCTAACTTTAAACAGCTGTAGTTTCTAAACTACTGGGCCAAATGCCCTCAAATTTTGACAAGAGCTAGATACATAAATTATCTACAACTATTGTATTCATCACAATCACAGAAAACTAAATTATCATGGGGAACTTTTCAAAGTCCCCAGATCTGTCCAGAGGAACATAATGCAAACAAATAATTATTAACTTATGATATAAACACTTAATTGGACAAAACCAACTTTACTGACATATCACACATATCACAAGAACACCAGAAAGTAGGGTGTCCATCACCAAAACATTTCTTTTAATACCTTTCTTAATTTATTTAATTAATTAGTGGAAATAGTAAACATATATGAAAACTACACCATTAATTCTACAAAAATTACAGTAGACACTACATGCCCTAAGTAGACTACCATAAAAATTTCACACCATTTGAGTAAGTATAACAACCTACACAAAAATGATAAGGCAGAATGGCTTAAAATGGCATAATTAGGAAACCTTAGTGAAAAGTGTCAAGCAACAGATTTCATATTTTTCCTAGCATCCTTAAGGTACTAATACACTACCTACCAAGTTTCATGGCCATAGGATTCCTAGAAAATTTATAAAAATTCACACAAGTATCTACTAATGATAAAAGGAAAATCTATAACTCAAAAAATACACATGCAATGACTCTCAAATTTTAACCAGAGCTTCTACTATACAATACTAGCTTACCCACAAAATTTCATAATTTTTGGATCACAGAAACTCAAGATATGATTTAAACAAGTTTGCATGCATTCAAAAACACATTTAAAGTTTCAATTTAATTCTTCCATAAACTCTACTACGAGTGCTCATATTATATTTTTCCTAAATACTACACTTCACTATGAGTCTAACAAAATTAGCCTCACACCATTTGGATCTACCAATTTGGAGATACAAAAATCACAAACTGCATTCAAAAACTGAATAAATGAGCTATCCTTAGAAACAAGCAGTCACTGACGTGTGGGACCCGACTGTCAGCCGGACCCACCGGTCAGCGACAGCGAAGCAGGGGACATGGCTGCGACGGCGCGGAAGACGGCGTAGCTCGCCGGAGGTGGCTTCGCCGGCGACACAGAGGGTACCTCCGTGCTCGCCATGACCTACCGCGTCAAACGACCTACTAACCCTATGCTCTAGCGGACTCTAGGTACCCCGGCCACGGAGCTCGGTGGCTCGGCCATGGCGCACGGCGGCGCGCGGCCGTGTTCCAGCCTGGCTGGACCGGCATTGGTGGTAGCATCTACATCTAAGCATCTACACGTGATGGAGAAGACTAAGCGAGAGCTAAGAAAGGAGGAGGGGAACGGTGCTGTGCTGGCCACGGTGAGGTCACCGGCGCGGCCATGGCGGCCATGGCACGGCGGTGCGCGGAGCGGAAATGCTGCTTACCTAGGGTTCGTACGACTCAGAGAAGACGTAGATGGGATTCGTGGTATGCTAGTGGTGCACTAAGCGAGATGGTGCTGGGCGAGACGCGGCGGCGAGCACGCGCGACCTCAGCGGAGCAACAGGCGACGGCGGTGGCTTCTCAGCGGCTCAGACGTGCGCGGGTGGAGCGAATGGAGCAGGGTCGCAGCCGGGGTGAGCGCGGGCGTGAAGTGGAGTGCCGAGACCCGACGTGGCCTGAGTGGGCAGCGCAACGGCGACGCGCGGCACCACGCGGCGGATGATCTCTGTTGCTGGTCAGCCATGACCGATCTGAACATTTCGTTTCAGTGTTCATCGAGTCCGACTGACAGGCGAACTTTGACGGTGATTATCTCCTAATCCGCTTGGCCAAAATCTAATCTAGATGGACTACATGATAGAGCTAAGTGAGTACTCCAAATGACTCAACATAAGCTCGAGCTAATTCACCATGGATTTCCATCTACAAGGTTCCAAAGTTGCCTTCATGAAAACTGAAAAGCAGTTCCAATACTTAGAAAATTTCTAAGTGTTGAAACAACACTGATCTTAGGCTTGTGGACCCTTTTTGAGCATGTTGTGCACATTTTCATGAGATGGTCATAAAATAACTTTTGTTCCTTATATAATTTGCTACAACTTTGTTTTAGGTTGCTTAGACATGCAAATATCCTAAGCTACACTTTTTAAACAGTCAAACTCAGGAGCTCTAGGGGTCCAAATTGGTCAAACCATGACTTGGAAACCTAATTAGGCAAAATGATCAACATGAACAATGTTCCAAATGACATTCTAAGTATAACTAGGGTTCTTAGGAGAATAATTAGCCACACCCCACATTGGTCACACAAGAATCAAGCATGGTATGTACTGAAACAAATGAAAAACACAGGAATTGTTACACTTGTTTCATAGTCATGTTTCACATGTTTCATGAGTGTGTTGCATAGTACTACTAACCTTGTTTCACTAATTGAGTGGCACATGTTGCACTTAAGTGTTGCACACTTTACATTTCATAAAAGAAACAATACACATGAAATATACAACATGTTGTAATGTTTCGAAATCATGTTTCATGTAATATAAGTTCACGAGTGGATGCATGATGCTCATGTTCATGAAATGCAGTGCAAATGTGGATGCCAAACACCTGGGGTGTTACATTACCTTGGGCTAAACATGCCCTTGACGACACGCTATCTTTGATCAAGATCGGATTAGAATGGCTAGACTAGTAAGAACCATCGTCAAAGCAGGATATGAGCAATGCAAAGCAACAAGATGATGATTCAAAAGGATACAAAACTGATCTAATTCAATCTTAACCGGGTAGGGGGTACAAATCAAAATTCATACGAGATCAGACTTAACTGAGGATAGCTGTGTGGATTTTGATAAGAACCAAAGATAACTATCAGCAATTGCAAGAGATCAGACTTAACCGAGGGCAGCTTTACAATCAACTGATGATAACTAACTTATACCAAGCTTGTAAGAGATCAGACTTAACTGAGGGTAGCCTTACAAACACAATATAAGTCATGATGGATACTTACAGATAAACCAAAGATCGAACCTAACCGAGGGCAGCCCTGCATGCCAAAAGAACTCATCGAAATCTACTCTACCCCTACTCCTAAGGGGTGGCATGAGCTAAAAAGTAAAGGTATTAGTTTGTGTTGATCGTTGGAGATGTCTATTACAATGGCCGGGGTTCAATATTTATACCCAAGGCCTGACTATGAGTCCTGGTAGAATAGGACCGGTTACAAACTTAGAAAAGAAAATCAAAACTTCCTAATCTAAGATAACTTGGACTTCAGTCTTTCCCTTCTATGAGCCTAACATGTCTTCTTGCTCCGTACCTTGCTGATCCTACCGATAGGGCCCACTCCCCTAGAATGTCGACGTCATCTTCATTTTGATGGCAATTTGGCTAGCGGATCTTTGCTGAATATCCTGACTTTCTCCTGATGAATTTAGATCTTGGGGTCTTTCCTTTTTCGAACCAAATTTTGGTGTCAACACATGCCCCCAATCTTGGGATAAAAATGATTTTATTCCAAAATTACTTTTATGGCCGTTGCACGTGTTGCACCCAATCATCTACTCCAATCTCATGCCAATTTCTTCGGTTTCCTTGCAGATTTATTCCATTGGCTTCTCTTGACTAAGGATTATATCGAAGATCGTGACGTTTGGTTATCTAATGGTGAACATCTTCTTGACCTCTTGAGCCATCCTTCTCTTCCTCCAACTCGTGCTCATTGCCAATCTCCCGCTATTCCTTGAGTCCATCATATTTGCACACAAACTCTTCTATCATTGCTGACCATTGCGCCAGTGATCGGCTTCCTAGATCAATCACCTTTCTTGCCAAGATCCCAAGCTTGGCCCATCAGCTAAGTCTTTAGTGGATCGAACGTTAAATGATCAATCCTAAAGCCTGCCTCCGGACACGGCTAGAAATGCAAAAGCTACGGCAGATAACATTTTACGTCCATGTCCTTATTTGAATGAAACTGCATTCAATCTTGATGAATAGAGCCTTCAAGTCTGCTATTTCTATAATTGTTGCCCTCTCATTAGGCCACGCGTGGTCTCCTCGATATCCGAGATGGCCTTCCGTCTTCCTTGAATTTATCTCTCCATGGCTCAAAATATCCATCGGTGACCCACTCTAGCTATAAATATGCCCTCAAAGGATAGACAAAGGGTCACATTGGTTCCTAGCCTCTGCCTTTGCCATTGTCCAACTTCCCTTCTCCTTGTTCTAAAAAACTGCATTCAGAGAAGCATGGACCATGGCAAACACGTTGCTAGTGACCTCTTGGAGGAAAATCTTCCTCATCGGTCGCCTCCATTTCCAGGGGTAAGATTGAATTGTTCTTGATCTTTCATCCCCTTTTGCTGAGTCATTTGATTTTGTAGTGGTAACCACTTAGGCGCTGCCCGTGATGCCCAATTGGCGGCATAAGCGGCTTCCTCCTCCGACTCCATCGACTCCTACGACGGAGATGGCGCACGACACTTCTGTCGTGAGTGGAATGCGGTGGTCGACCGCTATTTCGAGGCCACCCAGTGTAATGGGCAACTGGAGTTTGCCCTAAATGCCTCCCAAGCCACCCTCTCCACCATGGAGGCGGAAGCAAATGTGGCCTGGCTCAACTGGTAGAGTGGTTTTGAACCTATAAGCTTCAATACTGCAGTACTTGGTGTAAACATCCTAGCCGATCCCGCTCCTGTATAGATTTCCGTCCTTCATCGATTGGCTCCCTATTGATTCTTTCTAGACTTTGGAAACCTCCTGCTAGCAACCGTATTTGGTTGATTCATCCTTGGAGGGGTTTGGATGGCAACAAAACTACAATGAACAGACTTTTCCTGCAGTCTAAACCGAATAGGAACGTGAAATTCTAGAAAATGGTAACGCTTCCACCCAACCACTACTTTCCCATTTAGCTATGTGTGGCCTTCTTGTTTCTTGGAATGGCCTCTCGCCTTCCATTAACTGTGCTTTACTTTGACGCGGCTCAATGAACCTACCCCATGTCATCGTTTGCCATAAATATACCCCAAGGGGACGGTCGAAAGGTCACATCTGCGTTTGCCTTTCCTCTTATCGCTTCACAATCCTTTCTTCCTCATACTCACATCTCAAAGCTTAGTCCTGAAGAACAATGGCAGACGGTAAACGCCCTGCCAGTGATATCCCAAAAGAGGATCTTCCCTCACGTCGGCGTCTTCGTGTCCCGGGGTAGGTTTAGTCGTGCTTCAAGATTCCTCATTTGAGGTTTACTCATTCTGTATCTTCATAGGACCATCTCTTGTGCCACTACTCATAGCACACTGGTAAGATTCATGGCCCAAGGCACTCAATCGGTGGCGTCATCGGCCTCCTCCAATGACTCTTCTGATTCATACACCGAGAGATGATGCACGGCATTATCTCCATGAGCGGATGAAGCCTTAGGTCACTGTTGGGAGGCGACCCAAGAATCCAAGTGTCTAAAGGCCACTCTAACTACCTCCCAAACTTCTCTTGCCACCATGGAAAGGGAGAGCAGTGCTGCTCGGGCACGATTGGTAGAATCCGACGCTAGAGTTTAATGTAAGGTTTTCAGGAGAAGCCCTGTTCCTATCACTCTACTCCATTGTGTTTTTCTTGATGATTCTTTCCTTGTTGCAGCTCTGACAGAGGAGTTGGAGGACCTTTAGCTGGCAACGAATAATGCTGTCGGGGCTCTGAATGCCCGAGGCGACCTGGTGGTGAGTCGTCTTCATGACATCCCCGTGCGCATCGAGGAGATTGCCCTCCACGGTGTCCGCCATGGGGCCACGGTGGACCTAATGACCACTCAAGTTAACTCTAGTGAAAGGATCAAGATGCCCAAGAGGGGGGGGGGGTGAATTGGGCTAATTCTAAATTTTCTTTCAATAATCAAATCCTACGGATAGCCCAATTAACCCTTTGTGCCTAGACAAAGTGTTTCTATCAAATCAACGCACAAAAGACTTGCAACCTATGTTCCAAACTTACTCTAGCATAGCAATTCTATGAATGTAAAGACGAGTAGTGAATTGCTCAAAGTAAATACTTAAAGTAAATGCTCAAAGTAAATGGAGAGAGAACGCGCGATGTTTTGCCGAGGTATCGAGAGTCGCCACTCTCCACTAGTCCTCGTTGAGCACCACAAGAAGGGTGTAGCTCCCCTTGATCCGCGCAAGGATCAAGTGCTCTCTCTGGTTGATTCTTCGACACTCGTGTCGTGGCGAATCACCCAAAACCGCTCACAACTTGAGTTGGGTCACCCACAAGCTCCATGCCGGTGATCACCAAGCTCCCAATCACCACCAAGCCATCTAGGTGATGGCGATCACCAAGAGTAACAAGCACGAACTCTCACTTGACCACGCCAAGCCCTAATGAGAAGATGGATGCACACTTGTCTCTCTTGATTCACTAATGAGGTTTCACTCTTGGATTCTCAAATCACAAAACACCTCACTAGGACCTTGCTCTTCTTGGCACTCACAAACGTGTTTCTCGGTGTTGGAATGAGCAAAAGTGCCTCCACACTCGAGTGGAGCTTCTATTTATAAGGCAACTGAAAAACGAACTGTTATGAGCTTCTGCAGGATGACCGGACGCTCCGATCATATTGACCGGACGCCTCGCCGGTCAGTTCAACCTGTCTAACAGTTTTCAAGTGATGACCGACGACCGATAGGGTCTGAAATAAGACTTGACCGGACGCGTCCGGTCAATCTTGATGCTTATCAGAATCGATCGACCGCACTGGATACTCGTGGTCCGGTCACCACCGACCGGACGCGTCCGGCCACACTTTCTCAAGTCTGGACCCTTATCGAGTCGACCGAACGCCCCCAAATACTCGGTCACACATTCTTCCAGCGTCCGGTCACTCCAGACTTGTTCTCCTCAATCAAATGAACTGACCGGACCTGCGCCCACCAGCGTCCGGTCATGACCGAGCTCGACGTCCAGGTCAATATTTGACCCTCCATTCACTTCCAACTCTTGATCATATGTGAATGAAGTTAGCTCCAAAGGATCTTAGGCATTCATAGGAGCTACCTAGAGCTAGTTTTAACAAGTGTGCACCACACCTAACTCACTAGACTCAACTAGGTCAAGCTACCCGTTCATACCCCCCTTCATAGTACGGCCAAAGAAAAAACAAAGTCCTAAACTACTCTAAGTGTCTCTCCAACTTCAATTGACACTTAGAACTAGTTATCCTTAACCTTGTCGTCCATCCTTTGAAAACCGAAACGATTTCCATCGTAGGGGCATGACAACCTCAATTGCCCAATCGATCTCCATTACCATGACCTAACTTAATTGCTTCTCAAAAAACACACGTTAGTCATAGTAATCTTGTATTGACATTAATCACCAAATCCACTTAGGGGCCTAGATGCTTTCAATCTCCCCCTTTTTGGTGATTGATGACAATACCACCTCGAGTATGTTAAAGAGTGAGGTTTTTGACGGGCTTGGTTCATATAAGCTTTTGTCGTTAAGAACAAAAGAGTTAGGCAAGCTTATATGACCCAAGCCAACACAATGTACTCAAAGGATATGAATTAAGCATGAGTACAAGTAACAAAGCTCATTTGCTTCGAAGTATAAACGCGGAAGCAAAAGCAAATGAGCATAACACAAGTGATATGACATATATATAATGCAAAGTAGAAATCACACATGTCAAATATCACAATCACATAGATAGCACTATCACATATATATAATAGTATGCATGAAAGTAAACACACGAATGCACAAGTAATAGTGTATCACACAAATAGAACTCCAAATGTATATAATAGGCTAATACTAGATAACTAGCTCCCCCTAAATGTAGCTCCCCCTGAGACTACATACTCGAACACCCTCTCCCCCTTTGGCGTCAAACACCAAAACCTAGGGGTCGGACGGCGAGGCTGCAGCGGACGAGCCGGGCGCTGAAGAACGTGGGGCAAGCTGGAACCGGGCACCATCATCATCTGACCCTGAGCTCTGAACTGACTGACCCTCTGTGGCAGGAAGTGTTGCTGAAGCGGTCTGGGTCTGAGCTGGTGCTGCCTGTGAAGCTGCTAGTATGTCTGTCGTAGGATCTGATGAGGCGACAGACGAGGGGAGCCTCTGAGTAGTCACGGCGACTGGGTCTACTATAGACGGACCGGCAGAATGCATATGAGGCGGAGTAGGCATGCCGGTCAACTCGCTGAAGGATGCTCCAAGACTCCTGGAGACTGACGTGTCAGGCACGAATAGCGAGGAAGACTGCTCTGGTGTGAAGCCCGTCTGAAGTGGAGTGAACTGCGGGGCTACCACGGGTGAGGCTAACCACTAGGACACCTGTATAGGCGGTGAAGCAAATCGAGCCGGAGGCTGTCCCTCGACTCTGAGCCCACTGGGCTGTCTTCTTTGAGTCGTCAGTGGTAGGAGGCTATGCAAGTCGGGCGAAAGGCTGTGGTAGTGGAACCCCAATGGCTTGTCACTACATGCCTTGCATGAATCCCATGAGCCTTCTTTGCATAAGTAATTGCCGGTGCTGGAGGAGCTGCTTCTTCTTGCCGAACTCATCTGACGAGCTTCAAACTATGCGAGTTGGCAGTTGTCCTCCGTGCTCGCTGTGTTCGATCTCGCTGCATCCGCCAAGAATAGCAATGAGAGCGGGGTCTGCATCATGGAGGCAGTGGAGCAGAATCGGAGCTACCGGCCTCGCATCGTGTCTGCGTGGAGGCATCCGAGGTATAGGCTGGTAGTCGCCGCCGAGCAGTACATCAGATTTCGCTCACCTCCTGCTGTGGCCTCTAGCTCCTCCTCCTCGGTGGTCTGCAATCCCTTTGATGATCTCATCTTGCCGAGTCTGCGGACTCGCACGTCGGGACGATGGCTAGGGTACTGTCTGGGTGCCCGAGGAGTGGTGTGTCCGATCCTCTATGATAGGTTGTAAGTCTGGAACTCTGTGGTGGCACCCGTATACTCATCCATCATACCGGGGGCTTATCAAGCACTACTCTCTTGATAAGAAACGTGATCCAAAGGCGCATAAGGAAGTCTGCTGCGACCCTTGAATCCCTCACCTATAGTGTCCTCCATCTCCGAAAGAAGGAGGTCCTAGATATCAAATACTATCTGCTTTGCATCAGGCATTAAGAAGCCAGAGTCAGTAAGCGAGTCGACCCTCTCTATATCCCAACACGGGAAGCAAAGGTCCTCCCGATAATGGCCTCTAGCACTCTCATTTGTAGGAGTCAAGTCACCGGGGTTCCCGCTCGACCCCTCTCCAAAAGGCTCCTTGAAGCAATGTCGCACTAAATCAGAGGAGGCACCAACCCTCCATGTGGACGCCTGGGAGGCTCCTCACCGTCCATAACAGACCTCATGTATCTTGACAGTCTGCTCCTCAGTAGCCTCAAGATCTCTCCGACCACCGCCACTCGTCACTCTAGTAGTCTTTGCCTCTGAAAGCAAAGTGAATAAACATGTGATGTGGATCGATGAAGAGTGAAGCATAAAACCGACGAACCCAAGATGGTACATATATCCCCGTCCGTCCAATCAAATCACATGGATCCCCAGCAAATATGACAAGTATGGCCGAATGCTCTCGTCCGTTCTTGAATGGACTCTATCGACAAACTCTCTCGAGATCTGAACACCGCCCCACTGTTGAGATAAGCATTGTAGAAATCCTCCCCGCAGTGGCGTGTAGAAACCCCTCACCGCTCTCTCATCCCTCCTTGGAGGAAACCAAACCTCAAACTCAACAAAACGCAATTGCTTTGAACTCTGCTGGCAATGGCGGCCCTCAAGTCGAGGTGAACCACTCGAGGTGGACCACCGTGGTCTAGGTGGAGGATGTGATCCCCTCCGCCAAAAAGCGGCCTCGGTGAGATCGGGTACACGGTTCGCCCAGAGCGGTGAAGCTGGGGTGCCGGCTCTGTCTCCTCGGCCTCCTGGGTCTGCTGAGGCTTTGCTTGTGGGGGCTGCTGCTGTGCTAACGGACCCTCCTCAATGGCAACCCATCGTCCTGCAAACGTGACAGTCCCAGCTGGACTACCATGACGATGCTCAACCTCCTCAACCGCAGCTCTGAATGCTGGTGAAACTGGCTGATCTGCAATGACAACTCCACTGCGGGCACCACCTCTCTCGGCACGCTCTGTGGCCTCTGCAAAAGCTGCTGCTCTCGCTGTCTCTGCGTAGGGGTACTTCCGCTTCTTGGATGTCACCTGCTTGGTTGACTTGCCCTTCGATCCGGCCGGGTCAAGCGGCGGGGGCCTCCGATCATCATCACCTGGGCCACCACCAACATTCTTGGTGCGGGCCATTTGAACTGACAAGATGGTGAACTGACGCTGATGAGGATCAACAGACAAACTGAACCTCTCGAGGCTTGGCCTCGATCCTTACTCATGAGCTTGGCTCAGATGACCGCTAACCGCCACAAGAACCACAACGGAACCGACTCGCTGCACGATAGAATAGATGGATATACAAATAAATACCATATTGCTAATAGATGCGGAACCCTAATAGAGAAAGTAAAGTAGATGCGAAATTGAATCGAATGGCTTTCTACCGACGATCACGATCCGTGAAAAGATGAGATGTCACGCAGGGAAACCACGGAGCCGGCTAGGGTTACACGGTGCAATGATGAACTGGTGGCCCTAGTATTTGTAAAATCAATGCATTGTATTGCAAATTGATCTACTCAATTTGAAATTGAAACAAGGGGCTAGCTTTCTTGAGAGGAGATGAGGCTAGGGCACATGGCAAGAGGCAGAAGCAGGCGTGATGGCAGGCGACTCGGCGAGCTACAGCGCGATGGCGCTGCATGGCCTTGCGAGGTGGCCAGCGTGAGCACATGCGAGGCAGGGCACCGGCGCACTGGGCGCCGAGGTGGCTTGGCGTGATGCTGCAATGGCACGGCGAGGCGGGGGCACGGCAAGCGGCCTTGGCGCAAGGTGGCGGAGCAGAGGTCAAGGTGGCATGCGGCTAACGAGGGGGCCAGGGCGAGCATCGGCAAGGAGACGCGGGCAAGGCTGCGGTGGTCTTCTGGGCGGCGCAAGGGAGGCGGCGGCTCGGGCTAGGGCGAGAAAAAAGTTGAGGACAAACAGGTACAGCTGCGGTTAAATAATCCCCAAAACGTGATGTAAAAAAAACCAAAAGAGTCCTCAAGTCGTGCGAGATCCATCGACCGGACGCCTCCGGTGGTAGCGACGGACGCTACCACCTGGTCGTCCGGCCGATTCCAGAGAGGTCCAAATCCTCTGGAATCGGGACCGACGCGTCCGGTGGTCCATGACCGACACGAGCGAGGGTCCGGTCAGTACAACTTGTGCACTCTTCGATCGACCGGACGCAGAATCCTTCCCGACCGGACGCCAGACGCAGGCGTCCGGTCACTCCTTTCGGCAGCGATTCACCTCCTCAGAATCGACCGGACGACCGACAACAGCGTCCGGTCAAAGCGTCCGGTGCACCTTTTCCAAAGAAACCTCCAACCTTCCTTCACGCATTGCTGTTCCCAATCAAGTCCCAACTTGAAAAAGATCCAAATAAACACCAATTGGGACCGATGTGAGTGACCTCTCTCAAACCTCATATTTTTCAAAATATTTTGCCTTAGGCTATAATTCTTTTTAAGAAAATAGGCAACAAGAGGGCAAATGGAACAAAACGACAAAACAACATTCATGCATATGCAATACTTGTAAGTAAATCTAGTTGTTTGTCAAGTTTGATCCAAGGTTAAGCTTCTTCACACGCTTTTCGGCGGTTATCTTAACCATGTTAGACAAGCCCTATGTGCATTGCCACAAATTAAACATGTTGTATATTACAATGAATGCAAGGGACAACACAAGCTCAATTTTTAGTGAAGTTACTAAAATCAAGTACATTTAGCTCATTCCGCAATCTACAAAATGTAGCCTCATCTAGCGGTTTTGTGAAGATATCCGCTAATTGATCTTCGGATCTTACACCTTCTAGTGATATATCATTTTTAGCTACATGATCTCTTAGAAAGTGATGGCGGATATCTATATGCTTGGTGCGAGAGTGTTGAACCGGATTATTTGCAAGTTTTACCGCACTTTTATTGTCGCACAAAAGAGGTACTTTCTCTAGAACTACTCCATAGTCTAGCAAAGTTTGTTTCATGTATAATATTTGTGCGCAACAGGCACCCGCGGCAATGTATTCCGCTTCGGCGGTGGACAAAGCCACACTATTTTGTTTCTTGGAGGACCAAGACACAAGTGATCTACCAAGCAAATGGCACCCTCCGGATGTGCTTTTTCTATCAACTTTGCATCCGGCGTAATCCGAATCGGAATAGCCAATTAATTCAAATAACGCTCCTTTGGGATACCAAAGACCAATGCTTGGTGTGTGCTTAAGATACCTAAGGATTCTTTTTACGGCAATTAAATGTGTTTTCTTAGGACTAGCTTGAAATCTAGCACACATACACACACTAAACATGATGTCGGGCCTAGATGCGGTTAAATATAACAAGCTACCAATCATAGAACGGTAGAGAGTTTGATCAACCGGGTTACCTCCCTCATCTAGGTCGAGATGTCCATTTGTAGGCATTGGTGTCTTGATTGGCTTACATTCATCCATCTTGAATCTCTTGAGAAGATCTTTTGTGTATTTCTCTTGAGAGATGAAGATGTCTTCTTTCATTTGCTTGACTTGAAAACCAAGAAAGAATGTAAACTCACCAATCATTGACATCTCGAACTCATTCGACATCAATTCACCAAATTCTTTGCATGAGTCTTCATTTGATGATCCAAAGATGATATCATCAACATATACTTGACAAATGAAGATATGCCCATCAAGCTTCTTGGTGAATAGTGTGGTGTCAACCTTCCCAATGGTGAAGCCCTTCTCAATGAGGAAGTCCCAAAGGCGCTCATACCAAGCTCTTGGGGCTTGCTTAAGCCCATATAATGCCTTGGACAACCTATAAACATGATTAGGATATCTAGGGTCTTCAAACCCGGGAGGTTGATCAACATAGACTAGTTCATTTATAAAGCCATTTAAAAATGCACTTTTCACATCCATTTGATATAGTTTCATTTCATGATGTGATGCATATGCAAGAAGGATACGGATGGCTTCTAATCTTGCAACCGATGCAAAGGTCTCTCCAAAATCTAAACCTTCAACTTGAGAGAACCTCTTTGCAACTAGTCTTGCCTTGTTCCTCACAACAACACCTTGATCATCTTGCTTGTTGCGGAACACCCACTTCGTTCCAATGACTCTTGCACCTTTTGGTCGCTCTTCAAGATTCCAAACTTCATTGCGAGTGAAGTTGTTCAACTCTTCATGCATGGCATTGATCCAATCCGGATCTTTAAGAGCTTCTTCTACCTTGGTAGGCTCATAGCAAGAGACAAAAGAGTGATGAGCAATAAATAAAGTAAGTTTTTGAGATCGAGTCATTACACCCTTTGATGGACTCCCTATGATGAGATCTTGTGGATGATCTTGTAGGAGAGGTGTGTTTCTTCTATTGACCACTTGAGGAGGAGGTTATGGAGCATCAACATCTTGTGCTTGTACCACCATTTGCTCATGAGAGATATGAGTATCTTCATTTTCCACTCTCCCATCTTTTTCGCCATCTTGTGGTACATTTGATGAAGAAGGTTGGTTAATGACTTGTACATCATCTTCATCATCTTTTGGCTTGATGTCTCCCACCGGAATGTTCTTCATAGCCTCCCTCAATGGTTTATCACCTACATCATCAAGATTCTCATGTGCTCCTTGAGAGCCGTTAGATTCATCAAATTCCACATCATATGTTTCTTCAACCAAGCCGGTGGCATGATTAAATACTCTATATGCTTTGGACTTCAATGAGTAACCAACAAGAAAACCTATATCACAACGTCTTTGAAACTTCCCTAGGTGTTGCCGCTTCTTGTAGATGTAGCACTTGCAACCAAACACCCTAAAGAAGGAGACATCCGGCTTCTTCCCATTGAGCAACTCATACGGTGTCTTGACAAGGAACTTTTGAAGAAATAGGCGGTTGGATGCATAACATGCGGTGTTGATTGCTTCCGTCCCATAAAGCTTCGGGGTGTTGTACTCATCTAGCATTGTCCTTGCAAGAGTGATCAAAGTCCGTTCTTCCTCTCAACTACACCATTTTGTTGAGGAGTATAGGTTCTTGGAGACTTCATGTTTGATTCCAACTTCATCACAATAAGCTTCTATGTTTGTGTTGTCAAATTCTTTGCCATTGTCACTTCTTATCTTCTTGAGCTTCACTTCAAATTCATTTTGAGCTCTCTTGGCAAACTTCTTGAAACAAGATGCAACTTCGGTTTGTCATGAAGAAAGAACACCCATGTATACCTTGAGTAGTCATCCACAATCACAAGACAATAGAGATTTCCTCCCAAACTCTTGTATGTTGTTGGTCCAAATAAATCCATGTGTAGGAGTTCTAGCACTCTTGTGGTTGACATGAAAGCTTTGGTTGGATGAGTGTTTGCAACTTGCTTGCCCGGCTTGACATGCACTACAAAGCTTGTCCTTCTCAAACTTCACATCCTTCAACCCTCTCACCAAATCATTCTTCATAAGCTTCTTGAGTGAGCTCATCCCAACATGAGCAAGTC
Organism: Miscanthus lutarioriparius; assembly: GCA_904845875.1. Lineage (NCBI taxonomy): Eukaryota > Viridiplantae > Streptophyta > Magnoliopsida > Poales > Poaceae > Miscanthus > Miscanthus lutarioriparius. The sequence goes on along the minus strand of CAJGYO010000008.1, from coordinate 64,357,097 downwards.
TTCTATGCCATAGCCACCCAAGTGTTGTTTTGGTAAATAGGCAAGTCTTCAAGTTTGCATCTTCGGAGGTGAAGTCAACTAGATATAAATTGTTGTATCTAAATCCATTGAATATCACTTGTTTGTCATCTACTTTGGATACAACAACTTCCTTCTCGGTGAATAAGCATTGGAAGCCAAGATCACACAATTGCCCAACGGATAGCAAGTTGAAACTCAATGAGGCAACATAGAGTACATTGGAGATGGAATGATCATTTGATATTGCCACTTTGCCCAATCCTTTAACCTTGCCCTTTGAATTATCTCCAAATGTTATTTTCTCTTGTCCATCTACCTCTTCATCTAGTGAGATGAACATACAAGGATCACCGGTCATATGTTGAGTGCAACCACTATCAATAACCCAATGACTTCCACCGGTCTTGTTGTTCACCTACACACAAGAGATTCAAGCTTTAGGGATCCAAACTTGTTGAGGGCCCTTCACCTTCTCAATAAGTGACTTAGCCACCCAAATCTTCTTAGGCTTACTCTTGTTGGGGGGTCCTAAGAACATGACTTTCATCTTTCCACTAGAATCTTTTCTAAGCATGTAGTGAGCATTGAAAGCAAAGGGTCTAGCATGCTTGGGCAAGGGTTGTGGTGGTGGAGTTTGACACTCATGAGCAAAGTGGCCTTCTTGTCCACACTCAAAATATCTCTTTGGCTTTAGCTTTGGCTTTTATTATTGGTGTTGAGCTTGAGCCTTCTTCTTCTCTACACTTGCCATATAACCAATGCCACTTCTATCCATCTTCATGACGGTATTCATGAATAGCTCACTTTGGAGATGCTTGCCTCTAGCAAACTTGCTCAATCCCACCTTGAGATGCTCTTTCTCCATCTTGAGCTTCTTGTTCTCTTCCTTGAGAATATCATTGTTCTTCTCTTCCTTGAGTTTCTTGTTTTCTTCTTTGAGCTTCTCATTCTCAAGGATCAACTCTTTGTCATGATCAAGAGTTTCTAGCACAATGGTGTTGTGACTTTTCATCTCCTCAAGATCTTTCATGAGCTTTTCATGGTCACTCTTGAGCTTGACATACTCATCATAGTCATTGCACTCAACCACTTGCTTGCCTTTGCTACTAGATCCATGCTTAATGCTCTCATCAATTAAATCATCACATGAGGTAGCTATATCAATCTTAACAACATGGTTAGTAGCAACATGTGGCTCATTTGGTAAGAATTCTTGTGCAATAACAAGGGTATCATAATTGATCTTTAGAGTTGTATATTCATCTTTTAGCTTGTTGTGACTAATGATAAGCTCATTGTGCACCCACTCAAGTTTATCATGTTTATCTTTAAGCTCTTTCTTAGAAGATTTGAGCTCCTTGAGTTTGGATGATATAGAATCATTTGTTTCTTTGAGCTCATCATTAGCCTTTTCTAATGTATCACACTTAGCTAAGAGTGAATCATTTTTAGCATCAAGATTTTCATTAGTAGCTCTACTCTTTCTAATGATCTTAGTGTATTTTCTTAATATTTTGACAAGATCATCATATGTGGGTGAATCATCATCGCTATCACTATCATCATCACTAGCTTGCTCATCATCACTGCTATCATCACTCTTAGTTACCTTGCGTTCACCCTTGGCCATAAGGCATAGGTGTGTAGAGGATGATGGCGATGGTGGCGGTGAGGATGCAAGATCAATAGCAATGGCGACCACCTTCTCATTGTCACTCTCATCATCGGATGAACCACTTGATGAATCAATGTCCGTGAGCCAATCACCGACAATATAGGCCTTGCCACTCTTCTTCTTCTTGTAGAAGTCTCTCTTTTTGCCATCTCTCTTCTTGTATGGCTTGTTCTTTTTCTTTTCATCTTCATCACTTGAATCATCTTTCTTGCCCTTGTTCTTGAACTTGTCTTTCTTGGGCTTTGTGCATTGATGAGCTAGGTGGCCAAGTTCGCCACAATTGTAGCAATCCATCTCGAGATTGGCTTTCTTCTTGAGCTAGTGAAGAACTTCTTCTTCTTACCGTCAAACTTGATGCCACTCTTGTTTAGCTTCTTTAGCATCTTGGCGGTCTTTTTCACCATGAGAGCAAGACTTTCTTCATCATCTTCATCACTTGAGCTCTCATACTCAAGTCTTGCCTTGCCCTTATCTTGGCTAGCTTTGAATGCTAAGTCCTTCTCTTTCTTCTTTGTAGAGGTTGAGCCATCTTGTGGCGTGATGTGCATGTACATCTCATGAGCATTGATCTTTCCCAAGATTTGTGTAGTCGGTGTAGTGGCGGAAAGATCACCTTGATGTAGCACGGTCACAATGTGCCCATATTTGTCAATGGGGAGGACACTCAAGATCTTTCTCACAACGTCGGATGGTGACATTTGAGTAAGTCCAAGCCCATTGACTTCCTCTACAAGAACATTCAAACGAGAATACATTTCATTTGCACTTTCTTTGGGAAGCATCTCAAAAGAATTTAGCTTTTTAATCACAAGATGATAGCGTTCCTCACGCTCACTCTTGGTTCCCTCATGGAGCGCACAAACGTCCAACCATAGTGCATGGGCGCCTTTGTGGTTCCTTACACGATTGAACACATCTTTGCAAAGGCCTCTAAAGATGGTGTTACAGCGAGCCTTTGCATTCCATTTTTCATAGTTTACTTCATCGCCTTGAAGTTGTGCGGCATTCTTAGGTGTTGGGAACCCTTGAGAGGCGGCTCTAAGAATTCCAACATCTAGAGCTTCTAGGTAAGCCTCCATGCGAATTTTCAATATGGAAAATCATCATCCCTCGAAGATAGGAGGAGGTCCATCCCCGTGAGACATCTTGCTCTAAGCGGTTAGGCTTAAAAACATGAGCACGAGGCTCGATACCAATAGAAAGGATCAAGATGCCCAAGAGGGGGTGAATTGGGCTAATTCTAAATTTTCTTTCAATAATCAAATCCTACTTGATAGCCCAATTAACCCCTTGTGCCTAGACAAAGTGTTTCTATCAAATCAACTCACAAAAGACTTGGAACCTATGTTCCAAACTTACTCTAGCATAGCAATTCTATGAATGTAAAGACGAGTAGTGAATTGCTCAAAGTAAATACTTAAAGTAAATGCTCAAAGTAAATGGAGAGAGGAACGCGGCGATGTTTTGCCGAGGTATCGGAGAGTCGCCACTCTCCACTAGTCCTCGTTGGAGCACCCACGCAAGGGTGTAGCTCCCCCTTGATCCGTGCAAGGATCAAGTGCTCTCTACGGGTTGATTCTTCGACACTCCGTCGCGGCGAATCACCCAAAACCGCTCACAACTTGAGTTGGGTCACCCACAAGCTCCGCCGGGTGATCACCAAGCTCCCAATCACCACCAAGCCATCTAGGTGATGGCGATGACCAAGAGTAACAAGCACAAACTCTCACTTGACCACGCGAAGCCTAATGAGAAGATGAATGCACACTTGTCTACTCTTGATTCACTAATGAGGTTTCACTCTTGGATTCTCAAATCACAAAACACCTCACTAGGACCTTGCTCTTCTTGGCACTCACAAACGTGTTTCTCAGCTGTTGGAATGAGCAAAAGTGCCTCCACACTCGAGTGGAGCTTCTATTTATAAGGCAGCTGAAAAACGAACCGTTATGAGCTTCTCTGCGGATGACCGGACGACAGGCCCGAGGGTCCGGTCGATGCCTTACGAACGCGTCCGGTCGATCTTGGATCTTCTTTATGTCGACCGGACGGCTGGATACTCGTGGTCCGGTCACCACCGACCGGGCGCGTCCGGTCACACTTTCTCAAGTCTGGACCCTTCTTTGAGTCGACCGGACGCTGGCCCCAGCAGTCCGGTCACACGACCTTCCAGGGTCCGGTCACTCCAGACTTGTTCTCCTCAGTCAAATGAACTGACCGGACCCTGCGGCCAGCGTCCGGTCTCACCGGAGCCAGCGTCCGGTCAGTATTTGACCCTCCATTCACTTCCAACTCTCGATCATATGTGAATGAAGTTAGCTCCAAAGGATCTTAGGCATTCATAGGAGCTACCTAGAGCTAGTTTTAACAAGTGTGCACCACACCTAACTCACTAGACTCAACTAGGTCAAGCTACCCATTCATACCCCCCTTCATAGTACGGCCAAAGGAAAAACAAAGTCCTAAACTACTCTAAGTGTCTCTCCAACTTCAATTGACACTTAGAACTAGTTATCCTTAACCTTGTCGTCCATCCTTTGAAAACCGAAACAATTTCCATCGTAGGGGCATGACAACCTCAATTGCCCAATCGATCTCCATTACCATGACCTAACTTAATTGCTTCTGCAAAACACACGTTAGTCATAGTAATCTTGTATTGACATTAATCACCGAAATCCACTTAGGGGCCTAGATGCTTTCACTAGGAATGAACTTCGGTGGCTCCAACCCATCTTTGCCCTGCGCAGATGACCATCATGTTCTGGCGAAGGCCTTCACTAGGCATGCAGATGCTTCTTCGACCGAAGGGATTGTGAGCAAAGTTTTCTCTAGCCAGTAGTTTGTATTTAGGGACTTATTATGAATAAAAAATAGTTAGTTCCCCCTGCATCAAATTCTCTGTCTGACCCTATGAATGCCATTGATGCCCTTCTCTATATGATTTGTATTTTTCTTTTATATTTGCATTATAGGCGATGCATACTGCACCGGCTTTCGCCTACTTAGGCTGAGTTGGGATCTTTTCTTTTTGCTTCTAAAGGCGATACTCTGTTGGTATCGACTGTCAGACTTGGCGATGATCTACACTTAAGCGCTAACCCTTAATCACCAGGACTTGAAATCTCATAACGAACAATTGGTTTCAAAATAGCCGATGATGATTCAAGTACTAAATCTTTCATGAAAACTAAAGAATCATTGGCCATCAAGCTCCTTCAAAGTGTTGTGCAACTAAATCCAAATCTAACTCTTTAAAATAGAATGGCTACATTCTGATGAACTAACTCATAAGAGCAATGTTTAGCCGATCTGTAATAACCAACTAAAGAAGTCATTAAAATAAACTCTCAGAGCCGATTTGATTGGATCGGCTGTTGATGTTCATCGTTGATTTTGATGACGCCTCCTTCCCAGAGTCTACCAGAGAAGCATTCACAGTCTTCAAATTCCTAGTATGCTGGATTGGTTGTTGCTATGCTCATGGATGTATTGGCCTGAACCACTTCAACGTTGTCTCCTTGCCACTAGGATAAGGGATTGGTGCATTGTTGAAGGGATGCAGCAATTAGCGTGGATCCAGTCATGACCCAAGAGCAGACTATATGTTCCTTTACCATCGATGACAAAGAAAGTAGTAAGTAGGGTCTTACTTCCAATCGTCGATTCGACGTTAACTGCCCCCCGAGTGTTAGACGCATTGCCACAGAAGTCTTTCAACATCATATATGTTTCAAGCAGATCTTTCAGGCGTTTCCCAAGCTTACAGAAAGTAGTGTAGGGCATTCGATTGATAGCAACACACCTCTATCGACTAACATCGTAGTCATCGTCTTACCATGGACAAATCCTTTCATGTATAAAGCTTTTAAGTGCTGATGCTGAGATGGCTTATTAAATATAGCTTGTTAGGACTAGAGGGCTAACTGAGCATTGCTTCACCCAACTCTTCTTCTTCATACTCCTCCCTTTCAGATTCTTCTTGTTCATACTTAGAGGGGGCTCTGAATTCTGCAGGCAAGATAAAGACCATATCAATATTAGCCGACGGCTTACCCTTGTTGGCTCTTTGCTTGACGCACCATGTCCGAAGTCTGCTATACTTCTAAGCTTCCAATTCTCTATTTCTCAGGCATTGAAATCTTCTCTTTTGGCTCCTTGTTAGACCTCCTAGACACCATTGGTCCTCCTACCAAACATACTCTTTCTCTTCATCACGATTGGCCCAATTTTGATCATATACACGCTTGCCTAACCGATCATAAACTCCTTTATTTTTTATGCACCGATCTATGTTGCTAGATTGATAATTCAAACACTCATGGATGGGCCTGACGGTTAGCTTGAGATTGCCAGAACTCTGCATACTAATTACTGCACTCTGGGCAGTTACGTCTTGTAGGCAATTTCAATCCTTTGTTCCAATAGTGTCTGAAGAAAGGACAACTCCAATGTAGCTTGGCTTGTTCTCTTTCGTACCTTTCTTCTTCCCACTGACGCTCATATTCTTCTCCTTTAAGCCGACGCTGATAGTCCTTTTCCTTCTGGTGTTGCCACTTGTTCAAAAAGATCCTGGAAGTGACCCAAGGACATAAAGCACCAGCTCTAGATGTCTCGCCTTGTTTGTATCGGCTCTTTTGCTGATCATCCTTCTTAAACTCATTTGCCGATATCTAGAACTTTGGGGTCAACTGACCCATTTTCCTTGGCCTTAGCTGATGTCAGGACCTTTGTCTTTCCCTTAGCCAACTAAAACTTCACCATATGCACCCCTAGGAAGGGATGTCCATCTATGCCCATTGTTGGTTTCTTAGTTGGCTCAAACTTGATCTTTCCTTGCTCTATGACCTTCTAAATGTGTACGCGGAAGATTCTGCACTCACTATTATTATGAGTGGTGGCATTATGGAACTTGCTGTATTTCTTCCCCTTTAACTCTTCAGCTGAAGGGATCACATGATTTGTAGGTAGTCTTAACTGCTTCTTCTCCAGCAGTAAGTTAAGGTCCTATCAGTTTTCTTGACATCGAAGTCATAAACATCTTTCTTTTCCTTCACCCAGGGACACAATACCGAGCCTTGCCCCATGTCCATTCAGTGGTTACGACTTCTTCATCTTCATCAAAGTCTACATCATAGGGATCAGTCATAGCAGCAATCCCCTTCAAAAACTTTTCTTTGCGCTGGGTCCGGTGCTGACTTTCAAAAGTAGACACTCTCTGAACTAAATGAGCCAAGCTTTCAAAGTCCTATCCTTCAAACTTCTCTCTGACCAATGGAGACATCCCTTGAAGGGCCAATCTAGCCAATTAGCCATCAGACAGATTCAATGAGTAGCAATGGCTCCTTACTTCTCTAAATCTCTGAATGAACTTAGAGCTCGACTCATTGCTTCTTTGCCTCATGCTTGTTAGATCTGTAAGCTTCTTCTCTCTTATCCCACTATAAAAGTATGCGTGGAACTTGTTTTCTAGATTGGCCCACCCAGTGATGGAGTTTGGTTCGAGCGAAGAAAATCAACTGAAGGCCGGTCCAGAGAGGGACAAAGGGAAGAACCGAACTTTATGTGCCTCCTCAATAGATGCATCTTCGAGCTGAACGAGATAGCGGTTGATATGTTCCACGGTTGTCATCTCGTCTACCTTGGTAAATTATGAGAAATCTAGGACCCTATAGTGTGGAGGGAGCTGCACAATATCATACCAAGTAGGGTATGGGCGCTGGTTGGAGCCAACTTGCCCTTTAGGCTTCAGACCAAACTGGCTCTACATCATAGCAACTATCCTATTGGCGAATTCGTCAGCTCCATGCTAACGACTTTCTGTCTTGACTATCCTTGGGCCTAGGCTTGAGATCCTTGTGCTTGAGCTTGTTGACCCTGATCCTAAGACTGTTATCCTTGAACTTATAGCTGCTGTCCCTGAGTTTGAAGCTGCTAAATGTTGTAGTTATAAGGATTTTGATACCCAGGGTGTGGCATCATCTCGTACGTGCTGGCATCAGAAATTGGATGATAACCTTCTGGATAGTCGATTTGGGCCTTGTGAGTGGTATATCCTTGTAACCAACTATTAAAGAAGTTAGGACCGACATCCTTGGTGATCCATTGTACTGACGAAGTAATTTTATAGGCCAACTGAGGTGTTTGATAGGAAGTAGTGAACTTTCCCTAAGACGGCCGTTGCACAACCTGTTGACTGATTGGCGAGGTTGGCTGCTAGACTGAATAAACTTGGTTTTGTCCAATTGGAAGCTGATTCATCTATGTGATAGGGGCACTTGGAGATTGCTGAGCTGGTGGTTGCCCCCCTATCATCTGACCTTGACCTAGCCCCCCTACTCTTGGTGGGGTTAGCACTTGCCCCCCTGCGGTTAGCTGAACTTGAGGGTCTAGGGCTTGTCCTCCTAAAGGCTGCTGTGCTGGTGGCTGCTGATACTGCCCACTATTTAGCTATTGACTAGAGCTAGTCACATTGCTTCCCATAGCCGAAGGGTTTAAGCCATTGAAGTATGTCGGTCCTGTTTGATCAACTAGTGCGCATTGCTTCCCATAGCCAAAGAAAACTATCTTCATAACATTGCCAACCGTATTGGCAAGTGTTTGATTGTGATTTATAATGACTTCATTGACAGTCTTGTGGATCATCTGGGCGGCAAGTCCAGCTTCAACTTCTTCATCTAGATCGCTCAGTCCATGCAGGAGAACTCTTGGCAGTGGAGTCTTCTGGACGACTGATTCACGCATCCTGCTGTAAGATAGCAGGCACTTCTCTTTGAATTCCTCTGCTACTTGCTCAATGAGCACCTTCTGGTCGTCAGGCAAGTCTTCAAGGTTGACCTTGAGGATGGCATTGTTGTTTTCTATGTTGACGACTGCAATCGACTTTTAATCAAACGATTGTGGTCCCACCAGGCGTGCTAGACCTGTGTTGACGCTGGAAATTCAATGCCGAGAATATAGTGATCAACGCCTAGGAGAGGCCGCGTGGAGCAGATCCCGAGCTTTCTCTCTAGGCTTAGGAAGGGCACCACCAGACCGGACGGTCGTGACCTTGGGGGCGTGCCGATCAATTTGACCTGTAATTGACAAGTGAGCAAGATTGATCAGTTATTTAAGGTGGAACATGCCGGTTGTTTATCTAGACAGTTCCAAATGTGCGGCCAAGTGGCCAGTAAGACAAGGCTATCGACTAGAGAGTCGATATCCAGATGTTCATGATGTATGTTAAGCAAAATAAGCATATCAACAATCATCTGTTACTCAATTACATATATCTAACCTGCTAATTATCATGAAAGCATGTGAAAGATGTAAAAAGATAGGCGTGAAAGCATATGATTTGATTGAGAAACATACTAGCTTTTAACCAAGACAAAAACAAGTAAAAACCATGTAGATAGCCAATATATATTCTCAAAAGTTAGGCTATCGGCTAAATAGCCGATTCCAGCGAAAGAAGGGTCATAGCATGCAACCACTCAACCATTAGACGTGTATAAACCCATACGCCTATCAGATCCAATCTAATATCTTTATCAGTGGGGTTCAGACCTAACCGATGCAGCCATAATAAGGATAACAAATTAAACCTTCAAAGCATATAGATCTATAAACGCTTAACGTGATCACGGGAACATACTTTGATCGTGGGAGCTCAGGCGATCGCCTAAATACTGATGCAAACATAGCATTCAACCGAAGACTATGCTTGGCCATAAGAAAGGCTTACTACTTGGTGATTTCCAATATATGATGCTAGCAATGGGGGTCAGACCTAACCGATGCACCCATAAAAATACTTCTAGACCGGATCTCATCAACTAGCATGCCTTACCTAGGGCTAAACATGCCCTTGACCACACACTATCTTCGATCAAGATTGGATTAGAAGCGCTAGACTAGTAAGAACCATCGTCAAAGTAGGATATGAGCAATGCAAAGCAACAAGATGATGATTTAAAATGATACAAAACCGATCTAATTCAATCTTAACCGGGCAGGGGGTTTGAATCAAAATTCGTACGAGATCAGACTTAACCGAGAGCAGCCGTGCGGATTTTGATAAGAACCAAAGATAACTATCATTAATTACAAGAGATCAGACTTAACCAAGGGCAGCCTTACAATCAACTGATAATAACTAACTTATACCAAGCTTGTAAGAGATCAGATTTAACCAAGGGCAGCCTTACAAACACAATATAAGTCATGACGGATACTTATAGACAAACCAAAGATCGAGACCTAACCAAGGGCAGCCCTGCTTGCTGAAGAACTCGTCGAAATCTAGTCTACTCCTACTCCTAAGGGGTGGCATGAGCCGAAAAGTAAAGGAACTGGTTTGTGTTGATCGTTGGAGATGTCTATTACAATGGTCGGGTTCAATATTTATACCCAAGGCTTGACTATGAGTCCTGGTAGAATAGGACCGGTTACAAACTTGGAAAAGAAAATCAAGACTTACTAATCTAAGATAACTTGGACTCCAATCTTTTCCTTCTATGGAGTCCGACGTGTCTTCTTGCTCTGTGCCTTGTTGATCCTGCCGATAGGGCCCACTCCCCTAGAATGTCGATGTCATCTTCATTTTGATGGCAATTTGGCTAGCCGATCTTTGGTGAATATCCCAACTTTCTCCTGATGAATTTAGATCTCGGGTCCTTCCTTTTTCGATCCAAATTTTGGTGTCAACAGATTCAATATAACTAAGTGACGGTTTGAGGTCAGTTTTTGCTCCTTCCATATGGGGATCAAGCATATTTCCAAGGACCCCCTCCTCTCCACCTATAAAAGGATACATCGGTTAATCTTTACATATGGTTTGAGGTCTTTTGATTAGTTAATCTTTACTCTTACTTATTTGCGGGTTCATCATCCGTTCTCATAGCGGATACTCTAGTAAAGGGCCCTGATAAAGACGGATAACCCTGCGTGTTGCTAGAGTAGTAGTCGATAGCGTAGACATGGTGTCTAGGCTAGAGGCTACCTTCGTTTGCCTCGTTCCACACGGTGGAGGGGTAGGCGGCAGGTGGTGACAACCCTGTCCATCCCTTGTAATCTCCCACATTTGGGTTCGATGTAGAGACGTAGGCCGGCATTGACTAGCAGACCAGTTGTAACCCGGTGCCCGAAGTAAGCAAGTAAAAGTAGAGTTTATCTTTCCATAAGACCCAAAAGCCATAGAAATCCATCTCTACCCTTTCCAACTTTACCCCTTGTGTTGTCCTTGGATGAACTAGCTAGAAAAAATACCTCCGTTCCCTGTGGAAAATACGATACCCTAAATACTTCTGGGTGAAAGCTACAACGGTAATTCCATGCGCTTGCGGAATCTTTCTGCTTGCGTTAAGAAATACCAACACCAAGCAAGGGCAATCTTCTAGAATGGTGGAGGGAGTCTTTTATGATGTTTTACTCTTTTCTTTTGGGCCTAGTTGCCTTGTAACCTGTAAATATCTGTACTTCCATCTTATGAAAATGAAAATGAAAAAATAGGTCGGGAGCTTCCCTGCTGACTTGTTAAAAAATCATTTATATGGGCATTTAGCATTAATCCTTTCTCTAAATTGATTAGAATGACTCAAATAGATGTGCATCAGATTTTATCTCCATAGAACCATTGCCCAAATCATGCCACAAAGTTATGTATTGCTTAGAATCCCATAAGGAGTGGTCAACTATGAAATCAACCAACTAAAGCAATCCAATGTTATGTGTGCCAATAACTTTAGTTGGTAAGATTCTACCTTGCCACCACGGCTTAGGACCATCATCTACCAAAGCTAAAAAAGGACTAAACTCTAACAACAAGGTTCAAATCCTAGTGATTTCTCTTACAAATCGCAACAATGTATAATGCGGATAATTTAGATGCAATTTAGGAGGTAACTTTATATTATTTTTCATAGATGCAATTTAGTGAGGTAACTTTATATTATTTTTCATAGTAGCTAGTGCCTATTGTGTAAACATAACATTATACCTCCAATTAACAATTAGATCTAGTGGCTATTATCACTAATGGTGATTAGCATCTATTGAATTCATGTCCCGGCTTTTCTGATTTTTGTGAGGATTTAAGGAACTATGGTTTTGTCTAGTGCCTAATGGTGATTAGCATCTATTGAATTCATCCTCCATTAATGAAAGATTGTTGTTAAGGAATACCTAATTCGTATAGTTTTTATCCAGGCGGGTTTGTTGACTTGTTATTAACTGGGTATGGGTCGAATGCGCATGTCCTACATCTACACTTAGGTCCATCATGTTATAAACGATAGGCTATATAAATGACAAAGAACAATAGATCAAACACAGGGGACACGAGATTTTAACATGGAAAACCCTCCCAAGGAGGAAGGGAAAAAACACGGGCACCAGCCAGCAAATCTTCACTATATCGGGTAAGGTTACAAACGTCGGGGATTTACAACTTTTCTTATCCTAAGACGACGGCTTACAGGAGGTATATATAGAGATGGAAAACCCTAATAGGCGACGATCCCAAGCCTCCCGACGACAGGCCTCGCTTCGCTCTGGTAGAAATTAGCCTTTATCTTGTACATAACTAAATTTGGATCACAACTCAACAAACTCCACCTTGAGACAAATTCCTTCTTGTAGCACAAAACGAACCTTCACCCGAAAACAACAAAGAAAATATTTCCGGTGCCAAATAGCCTCTTGGGCTAAACAGTTATACCAATTAAGCTTGATCACAGCTCAAACTTAGCAACAAGAACTGGCTTTATCAACATATCAGCAGGATTATCATGTGTGCTTATCATGCATACCTTCAGCTTACCTTGCGCGACAACATCACAAACATAATGGTATTTGACATCAATGTGCTTCGTTCTCTCATGAAACATCTGATCTTTAGTGAGACATATAGCACTTTGGCTGTCACAAAATAGATTAATGCAAGAATCATCTCCACAAAGCTCAGCAAATAAACCTTTCAACCAAACCGATTCTTTACATGCTTCAGCAATAGCCATGTATTCTGCTTCAGTGGTAGACAAGGCAACAACAGGCTATATTGTTGTCCTCCAACTCATAGCACAACCACCAACAGTGAACACATAACCTGTGAGAGATCTCCTCTTATCCAAATCGCCAGCAAAATATGAATCCACGTAGCCTGTGAGTCCCTTATCAGTCTTGCCAAACTTCAAACAAGCATTTATTGTGCCACGAAGGTACCTAAAAATCCACTGAACAACCTTCCAATGTTCTTTACTAGGGTTAGCCATGTATCTACTAACCAAACTCATAGCATATGACAAATCAGGACAAGAGCAAACCATGGCTTACATCAAAGAACCAACAACACTAGAATATGGAACTCTTGACATGTACTCAAAATCCTCATCTATACTAGCACATTGTAAAGCTGATAATTTAAAATGAGGAGCAATAGGAGTAATAACAGACTTTGCATCATGCATGTTGAAACGATGAAGAACTTTGTTAATGTAACTTTGATGACTAAGAAATAACAAACTAGATTTTCTGTCTCTTATAATCTCCATACCTAGAATTTTCTTAGCAGCACCAGGATCCTTCATCTCAAACTCACTACTCAATAGTTTCTTCAATGTAGTGATTTCTTTCTTGCTCTTGGCAGCAATCAACATATCATCAACATATAACAGCAAGTATATAGGTGATCCATCAATAAATTTAATGTACACATAGCTATCAAATTCAAACCTCTTAAAACCATGTGACATCGTAAAAGAATCAAACCTTTTATACCATTGACGAGGAGACTGTTTCAAACCATATAAGGACCTCTTTAATTTGCAAACATGATCCTCCTTACCAGGTACTATGAACCCTTCTGGCTGGTCCATGTATATCTCCTCCTCGAGCTCTCCATGTAGAAATGCAGTCTTTACATCTAACTGCTCAAGCTCAAGATCTCGCATAGCAATAATACCAAAAAATGTACAAATTGAACTATGCTTTACAACTGGAGAGAACACATCATTATAATCAACACCAGGAATCTGACTGAAGCCTTTTGCTATTAACCTTGCCTTAAATCTTGGAGACTCACTAGGAGACAAACCCACCTTTCTCTTGAAGATCCATTTGCAACGAATGGCCTTCTTTTGTTTAGGCAAGTGCACAACATCCGATGTGCCATTTTTCTCAAGTGACTGCATCTCCTCTTGCATAGCGGAAATCCACTTCTCGTGGTCACCAAAAACAACAGCTTCAGTGTATGTAGCTGGCTCATGAATGTTCTCCACCTGTTTAGCACAACTAAAAGCATAATGAACCATATCACATTCCTTAATTAAGCATGGACGAGGACCACAATTCCTCTTTGTTCTGTGATCTGCAATAGACTGATTTTGAGGCTGCAAAACAGGGGGTGAGTGTTGAACAATATCATGAATGTTATTATCAACAATTTTAGTTTCCTGATCATCTACGTGCTCCACCTGCACGCTAACATGTTGCTGCTCCTCATCAGAATCAACTGGAGAAACATCTATAGACAAGCTGTCATTAAACATAAAAGATTCATTGAAAACAATGCTCCTGCTTATGAAAGTCTTTTTAGTTTTAGGATTCTATAACTTATATCCTTTAACTCCAGAATCATAACCAAGAAATAGACACTTAATGGCTCTAGGTTCTAGCTTTCCATTATCAACATGAGCATAAGCAGTGCAACCGAAAACTCTCAACTGTGAATAATCAGCAGGCATACCAGACCATACCTCAATGAGAGTTTTCTTACTAAGTGGGATAGAAGGTGACTGGTTGATCAAGTAATAGGCGGTGTTAGCAGCCTCAGCCCAAAAATGCCTGTCCATACGAGCATTGGACAACATGCAATGGCCTTCGAGATGATGGTTCGGTTCATGCGCTCAGCCACACCATTTTGCTGAGGAGTGTATGGGATGGTGTGGTGCCTGACAATGCCTTCTTCCCTGCAGTAATCATTAAAAGCATCCGAACAAAATTCACCGCCATTGTCAGTACGAAGCAATTTTACCTTCCTTTTAGTTTGCCTTTCTATCATAACTTTCCACTCTTTAAAAGCAGCAAAAGTATCATCTTTATTTTTCAGAAAATAAGGCCACACTTTTCTAGAGTAATCATCAATAATGGTAAGCATGTAACGAGCACCACCATAAGAGGGCTTACGAGATGGCCCCCACAAATCAGCATGTACATAATCAAGTATACCTTTGGTGATGTGAACAGATGCATTGAATTTTACCCTCTTGTGCTTACCAAAAACACAGTGCTCACAGAACTTCATCTTACCTATAGTGCAGCCATCCAGCAGGTCTCTCCTGATCAATTCTGCCATACCAAGTTCACTCATATGCCCAAGACGCATATGCCAGAGATTAGTTTTACTTGGTTCATCATTAGAAACAGTAGCAGCAGTGATGGGACCATGTAAAGTACTCCCTCTAAGAACATATAACTTTGTAGAATTCATATCACCTATCATATAAATGAGAGAGCCTTTTGATACCTTACACACTCCACCTGAACCGGAGTGTTTGTATCCCTCGGCATCAAGTGTGCTGAGGGAGATGAGATTTCTGGCCATCTCTGGTATATGTCTCACATCTTTCAGTGTGCGTATCATGCCATCATGCATCTAGATCTGAACGGAGCCAATGCCCACGATCTCACGTGGGTTGTTATCTCCCATACGCACGACATCTCCACTCTACACAGACTCATAAGAACTGAACCAATCTCTGTTAGAGCATATATGAAATGAGCATGCAGAATCAACTATCCATTCATCATGACTAGCAACACAACCAGCAAAAACAACAAGAACATCTCCTAAATTAGAACCATCAGCAGCGGAGACAACAGAGGCCTTACCATCACCATCGGATTTATTTTTTGGTTGATACGTACCATTTCTTTTCTCCTTATTCTACAGCTTCCAACAATCTTTAATGACATGAGTATCTTTCTTACAATACCTACAGAACTTATCCCTGCCTCTAGACTTCTAACGGCCTATACGGTTCTTGCTCTTGTCTCGATTATTGTTGTTGTTGTAGGTTTTCTGCTCGGGCCTGCCTCTAACCTGTAACACTTCGCCATTGGAGGACAACACATCAGACTGAACCATACCTTTCATCTTCTCCCTCGTTTGGAGGGCCTCATATACTTCCACAAGGGTTAGTTCATCATGGCTTAATAGTATGGTATCTCAGAAATTTGCAAACGAAGTAGGCAGTGAACATAACAGTAGAAGAGCTAAATCTTCATCATCATATTTTACCTCCATCGACACTAGGTCGGCAACGATCTCCTTAAAGATCGATAAGTGATTCATCACTGAACCACCTTCTTGCAACTTATGCGTGAACAACTTCATCTTCACATGCATCTTACTAGTTAGATCCTTGGATATGCAGATCGATTCTAGCTTGAGCCAAAGTTCTACGATAGTTTTCTCCTGCAACACTTCTTGCAAAATATCATTATGTAGATGAAGTTGAATCAGAGATAGAGCCTTACGATCCTTCCGCTTCTCTTCAGCGGTCCATGACTTCTGCTCTTTGCCTCCAAAACCATCCAGCGCCTCATCAAGATCCGAAGATTGTGTCAGAATTGCCCGCATCTTGACTTGCCACAACGCAAATCTCATCTTGTAATCCAGCAGCGGTAGATCAAACTTCATTGATGCCATTGCGAAACCCTAATGGGAAACCAAGCTCTGGTACCACTTGTTATAAACGATAGGCAATATAAACGATGAAGAACAATAGATCAAACACAGGGGACATGAGATTTTAACGTGGAAAACCCTCCCAAGGAGGAAGGGAAAAACCACATGCACCAACCAGCAAATCTTCACTATATCGGGTGAGGTTACAAACGTCGGGGATTTACAACTTTTCTTATCCCAAGACGACGGCTTATAGGAGGTATATATAGAGATGGAAAACCCTAATAGGCGACGATCCAAGCCTCCCGGCGACGGGCCTCGCTTCGCTCCGGCAAAATTAGCCTTTATCTTGTACATAACTGAATTTGGATCACAACTCAATAGATCAGGCTCGGGAGCTCCTTGGAGCAAGCAAAGCGACTGGATTTCGCGACAGCTTCATTGCCAAGTCACTGCTCAGCTATCCAAGTGTCCACGCTGGCGCTTCCAATGCTGCCATTGTTGACATTGGGAGTCTCTCCAACCTCGCCGATGAGCTTGATCTTCGCTATGAATGCATGGGGAAGCTGCCGCCAGTTGTGCCAGAATGGATCGATAGGTTGTTCTTAGAACTCGAGATACTCTCTGCCGACACACTCATTGGACGAAGCTACTCTCCCCAAGTCCAGCGTCGGTCGAGTACGCGGATCGTCGAACTGTTGAAGAGAGTCCATGGCGAGGAGAGGCAGCAGATACTGAATGTGTCTACGGAGTTCATGGCATCCGGGAATTGCCTCGATCCAAGTCCGGTGATGTAACTGGAGGGCGTGCACAACGCAGAGGATGGGCAAATGTACATGATCGGCTGCCGGAACGTCCATGCCCCACGGCGGCGACTCCTGTCGATGAGCAAAGACCTTGAAGACGGAATGGACCGTTCCATAGAGGTGATTGTGGAGTACCAGCCAACGACAACGCGGTGGCTGATCAGCCGGCCGGCAAAGGTCTTCATCGCTAGCACTAGGGACGATGACGACCCGCTACACTTTAACAGAATAGAGCTACACATGCTGCCCGTCAAATATCGGCAAAGGCGGTGGGAGTTGCACGAGCTGGCAAAGTTGATGGTGAAGGGCCGGGGTTCCTATACACCATCGTAGTGTTGGCCACCATTTGGGCTGCGACAAGGACTTCGCTGTGAATGTGCTGCTAGTCTCTCCTATGTAGACCGCACAAGATTCATGATGCACAAGCGGACATTATACTACTTTGCCCTAAAACAAAGTATTTCATCACAAGGATCGGTACTAAGTGATACAGAATATATTACTCTGTTCGTTGATGCTGAAACTTGGCTTATGTTGAAATACTGTGAGAGGAAAACACTGTTCTATGGCTGAAAGTAGTTCTGAATAAGCTCAAGCGAATAGGACCCACTTTTTGCATAACTACGATGATGCTCGTGCATTGCAATGGGAACAACCACCGACCCGACCATGCTCACGGTGATTGTCTTGTCCATGCCGCCACTGTCTCACCTACGATGCCAACATTTGCAAGCTGCGGACCAAGAACAGCATGCGACACCCAAAGCAAGTCTATGGTGAGCATGGATACAAAGGTGGACCCTACGCCCACGATGGCCTGCAGTGACGCACTCTTGCCCATGCCGAGGGTGTGCACCAGCATTGCGGCAGGTGGGGGGCGGGGGAGGGGGGGAGGAGCAGAAGCGGCGCTGATATTTTTTCCTGTTCGTGGACGAGGCAGAGCCATCAAATTGCTATCGAACGGACCAGGATAAAATAGTGACGTGTACCCGATCAGGAGCCAGGAACCTGTGCGGTTCTAGTAACAGTAGAAGTTTCCTGGAACCGTAAAATCCTCCAATTTCATGGATCATTTATAGCGGTAAATATGGGATTTGTTATTTTTTGGGTGGATCTATTCAGACGACAGTGGTAAGCTTTCAGATGAAGATCCAATGGTGTGGATTACGATCTAAATTGACACAGACAATTAACAATAAACATTTTTTCCTATAGTAAGACAATTACAAAATTTTGATATAAATCAACATAAAAATAATTAACAAGTAACACACTCAATAGACACGAATCTTGAAGCAAGATTGATGACCACGCACGTCGCCTAAACGAAAGTCTGATTTCAGATGCCTGTTCCTTAAAACACCCAAGCAGCGTGGTGGCATTGGCAAATGCATGACCATATCCTTCAGTACGCGTGCTGCAGCTTATTCCTCTCCGTCTTCATTGCCCAACCAATGATCTTGTAGTTCCAGCGCTGCTGCACATAAACCACCATAGCCAACAGGACTCCGACGACTGGAATCACCACGGTACCGGCCTTGTAGTAGAAGTCCATGACATCGTCGTGAGTGTCGCGGTACATGTTAACGACAGGTGGCCGGAGGTAGCCGTAAATGCGTGGCAGCAACCACGCTGCGGTGACGCCGGCGTAGTATCCCGCCGCGAGAGGCTTGCAGTTGATGCGCCAGACGGCATTGCCGATGACCTGCGGGAGCAAAAACCACTCCTTAACCACACCGACATACCGCTCCATGACGGAGCCGCCTGTGCGCATGTGCGACGACGGCATCCCCTGCGCTTCATAGTAGACCACCCTGGGCGGCAGAGTCGTCACCGACGTGCCATAGGTGCTCAGCCAGTGCACGGCGACGGCGAAGAAGAGGGTGCCCAAGTGTACACCGAAGCTGTACAGGAGCACCACGGTGTCGTCGGGTACTCGATCCGGCTCGAGCGGCGCCCGCACCCGCGCCCGGGCCCTCGACCGCCACACCTTCTGAGCGAGCCGCGCCGTGACGGCAAGCGCCGCGAGGGTGAGCGCTTTCAAGGAGCAGTCCAGAATGTTCCAACCCATATGGTAGGCGTAGGGTCGTCCGTACCTCTGCGATGGCCACGCCGGCAGCATCTTTGCATCGGTGACCAGCGTGGCGCTGTAGCAGAGAGCCTGGACGCCGAGCATGGCGAGGGAGATGTACGGCGCGACGTCGGCGTGGGACTTGATGTAGCGCAGCTGGCTGATGGTGGCGGCAATGGTGGCCGACAGCATGGTGACGCAGAGGAGCCCCTCCACGATCGGCTCCGTCAGCTCGTGCTGCCGCTGGTCCCGGTATATGACGGGCAGCGTGTGGAGCTCGGTCCTGTTGAAGTGTAGTGGGTCGTCGTCATCTCTCGTGCTGGCGATGAAGACCTTTGCCTCCTGGCTGATGAGCCACCGCGTTGTCGTCGGCGGGTACTCCACCGTCACCTCTATGGAGCAGTCCATTCCGTCTTCAAGGTCTCTGATCATCGGCAAGAGTCGCCGTGGGGCGTGGACGTTCTGGCAGCCGATCAGGTACATTCGCCCATCCTCTGGGTTGTACACGCCCTCCAATGACATCACCGGACTTGGACCGAGGCATTTCCTGGATGCCATGAACTCCGCAGACACATTCAGCAGTATGTGCTGCTTCTTCACGGCATGGACTCTCTTGAGTAGATCGATCCGCGGCATACTCTGGGTCTGGGATTGGCGATAGCTGTTTCGTCCAACCATGGTGCCAATAGAGAGTATCTGCTAGTTCAAAGAATGGCGCCTCGATCCATTGCGGCACGAACGGCGGCTTCACAGTGAACTGAAAGCGAAGATCAAGGTCGTCGGCGAGGTTGGCGAGACTCACCATCATGTCATCATTGGGAGCAACACCAGGAGCGATACTTGGATAGCTGAGTAGTGACCTGGCAACGAAGCTGTTGCGAAATCCCGCTGGTTGGCTCGCTCTGAGTCGAAGGAGGAGCTCCCGAGCCTGTTCGACCTTGGTGTAAAAGTACGACATGCGCCGCTGCAACGGCCTGTAGCCGCCAATCTGGGGGTCCACGCGTTGCTGGAACAAGAGCGGAGGGTGGCTCTCCCCATCCATCGCGGTGATCTGTCCGGCGATGATGCCGCGGCGAGTCATCGACATCGTTGTCCCGACGGAGAGACTCACACGGTAGTGGCATGCTTCCTTGGCAACGCCAACGCCTAGGCAGCCCACCATGCAAACCCGCCCCATGGATGGGATCCAGACGCCATCGGCCGACAAGGTCATGCTGCTCATGCCGGTCCGCTTTGCCGCAGTGGGCTGATGCTCCCACGGGGGCACGTAGCGGAACACGGCTGCCACCCTCGCGGTCGCGGCTGCCCGTCCGTCCATGTCCATGCTGCCGGTGCCCAACGGCTTGCTTTGGAAGCCCATGCTTACAGCGATGGCGGGACGAGTGAACGCCATGTCCTCCAAAGCTCTGCTTGTGGCAGGGGGCCTGGACACGAACGGCCCGACCTGGCTGCAGAACTCATCAGTCCCCTTGCAGTTCCAGTTTGGAACGACTTCCATCATTTGGCCGTTGAAATTGGATTCGTGGATGAAGTCGCCGAGAGAATCGCCACTGTTCAGGTGGTGCTGCTCCATGGCGTCGCCTTCATGGAAGGGAGAGTCGTCCTTGCTGCACCATGCGACATCAGACGACTCCGCGTCTTCTTCTTGCCGGAATTGGTAACCGGAGCCGTACCCGCCCGCCGAAAGCTGTGACACCAAGCGGATGGTGTCGAAGTACGCGCCATCAGACTTGGAGTTAGTGCTCATCATCACGCCATGCACGGCGCGAGTTGTCAGCGTCGGCGTCTTGGGGTACCGTAGCACGAGCAGGATGTTGCCGTCGGACATGACCGGCGGCTCCAGGTTGGTGCCAGCGCCATCATTCTTGGCCCAGTCCCACGGGTCCGTGCTGTTGCTTCCGCGCACGGGGAGAACAGAGTCCCCGACCATACACAGCACCCTCTCACCACCGCCGTCGTCACGGGCACCGCTCCCCGGCGACGACCTTGTCTCGGTATACACGCCTTGGAACACTAGATGGAGCCTGGCGATCCCCGGCCGGAGCTCGAACTCTGGCGACGGACTCGGTTCCATTTCCATATGCAACCAGCTGCAGCTGCGGTTGCGGGCGATGGTGAGACTAAGGACGCCGCTGACGTTGAAGGCGGCTCGTGCACCTCGTCGTCGCCGTGGAACCGTCTCCATGTGCGTGAGCCTGAAGGACGCCAGGGGGACCGCTTCAAGCAGCTCAGGACCGGCCACCACCGCCGGATCGGCATAGCTCCCGTGGAACGGAAGCAGGGGAGCTTGGCCGGCGTCTTGGCTCCAGTCGCCGTTCATGAAGGATAGCTGGTACATCAGTCTGCTGCCACGGCCGGCATCAGCGTTGAGCTCCGCGTCCGCGGCTGATGAGAGCACGGACTGACAGTGCCGCTCGACGTCGGCGAAGCGGGTGTAGTCGTGATGGATGGGCATGGACCCAATCGAGAGACATGGCGAGAACAAGGCAAGATTCAGCAGCAAGGTGGTGACGACGATCATGGCGGCCTCCATCGATGTGGACTGCACGAAACAGTAGCTTTCAGTAATAAGGTAGTTAATTAACCGGACATAGGCTATCTGCAGCTACGAAACAGCGGTGACTAATCTAGACACTGAATTCTAAAGTTGATCGAACTGCACTGAAAACTACTGATGGAATTAAGATGGAAGGCGTAACGACGTGCACGGTTGATCGATTACCTTTGCTTAACTCCTTCAGAGTGGAAGAAGGCACGAGGAGTCGAACATGCAAACCGTTGGAGTTCTGAAGTACGGGACTCCGGCACTGCTAGTATTGTCGGGTGGAGCACAGCTCATGCTACACCGTACCCCCAACTACCTAGTTGACCCTGTAACTGAAACCTACCCACATGTACTCATGTGCCTTCGAATCTCCAGGATCAAGCATATATAACTCAAATAAAAGGAGCGATCAAGATACGACGCGAGAAACCAGGCACCTATAACCAGATGGGTCGTTGAACTTGTGCAAAATGACAACTAATTTCAGACATATAAATCTGTACAGAACCTACAGTAACAGGTGGTTGACTTTACTAGAAACAAATATGCTCTTCCAGTGGTGCAAAATTCCTTTATTTTTGCGGGAAAGCTAAATTCATATTTTCGGAGCAGCAGTACAGTTTGAGAGTATTTCGTTTTAAATAAGTGCCTTGGGACCTCCTAGGGCGCTCGTTGAAAGCGTGTTATTTTAATGATTGAACTCTTCTTCTTAATTACAATGGTACATAAATTTTTTATGTATTCGAGAAAAAAATAAATAAGTGCCTTAGGGCCACCATTGCCGGCAGCGCGTTGGGGCCACACCTCAACATTTACAGCGAGCTCCATCCATGGCTGGACCATATAGGCCAAACGAGCAACCAACGTCATGTGCTGAACGTTGCTGCAAGGCTGACAAAGCTTAGATCTGGGTGGCGCTGCGTCTGACAATGCGAGTTTTCCAACCCTGTTTCGGAGATCTGGTCCCAAGCTAGGAGGACGTGTTGAAACAACTGATCTTAGACTAACAGGATCTTAAACTTAGACTAACACATGACCACAACATAAACATAATGCGGAAGAACTGAGTAGATGCCAGACTGTAGTTGGGCGTAGCCATAGCCTATGGTGTCAATGCACTGTTCGTAGGTGTAGCAGATGTGATGTGTTCACCGCTTGAGGACTTGTACGCCCTCTGCTGGTGAAGAACGTGAGATGCCGGGTAGCAGCGCCCTTCTAGACGCCGCTGGCAATGGCCTAGACGGGAAACGGACTTTCCTAAACCCTCCAGCGCCTAATCGATTGGTTGTGTGATTAAATTCATATGGGTGGTAACGGCGGGGTGCTTCTTTCTTATTTATAGATGCGTTGTGGGCCAGGGGCCGAACCCTAGAAATCTAAGAGTTGCCACCGATCATGACAGATCTAAACTGTTGAATATGTATGACAGGTGGACCAAAATTAGATTCTAATCAATCTCATGATAATTAATCTCATGAGTCATCGACACCATCGTCTGCACGGAGAGGGTCACACGGTAGTGGCACGCTTCCTTACCAACGCTGAGGCAGGCCACCATGTGTGTCCGCCCCGTGGACGGGATCCACACGCCCTCGGCGGACAGGGTCATGCTGCTCAGACCCGTCCGCTTCACCGCCATGGACTGATGCTCCCACGGGGGCACGTAGCAGAACACGGCTGCCACCCTCACGGCCGCCGTGCCGTCGATGCTGCCGCCCATGGACTTGCACTGGAGGCCGCTCACCGCGATTGCAGAACGAGTGAACGCCATGTCCTCCGTGGCAGTAGCAGGGCGGCTGCTGGACACGAACGGACCAAGCCGGCTGCAGAACTCATCGGTCCCCTTGCAGTCCCAGTTTGGAATGACTTCCATCATATTGGGAGTTGATTGGTAATCGATGTCGCAGGGAGAGGCGCCTCTGTTCAGGCGGTGCTCCATCTCCATGGCGTCGCCTTCATGGAAGGGCGGGCATCAAGCTACGCGTCTTCTTGTCGGAATTGGTAACCGGAGCCGTACCCGTATCCGGACACCAGGCGGACGGTGTCGAAGTACGCGCCATCGAGACGACGGGTCCTTTACACGTGCTTGGATCGAACGACGGGTGGCAGCGGGTAAGCTTGACAAGGCACTAAAACAAGCCCCTGGGCCTTGGTACTCACGCTTGTGTAGTAAGCTACAAAGCCTTGGTTTTATTCCCTCCAAGGCCGATACATGTCTCTTCTTCTACAGAAAAGGAAATCATGTTATCTTCATGCTTGTTTATGTTGATGATATCATTGTGGTCAGCTCCTCGCAGGAAGCAATTGATACCCTCCTGTGGGGTCTAGAGAAGGAATTTGCCATCAAGGATCTCGGTGAGTTACATTATTTTTTGGGCATTCAAGTTCACAGAAAAAAGAGGTTAATATGCGGTCATGAAAGCCATTTAAGACACCACTTTGTACTACTAAAAAATTATATTTTACTAGTGGATCAAAATTGGGAATAGAAGATTCTACCAGGTATAGGAGTATATTTGGAGCTCTTCAGACCTAACTCTGACTCGACCAGATCTGTCTTTCTCAGTTAACAAAGTGTGCCAGTTCCTTCACTCTCCTACAACTGTTCATTGGGAAGCAGTTAAGAGGATTCTGAGATATGTGCAAGGAACCATCGGCTTGGGTATAAAAATTAGAAAGGCTAACTCAATGCTTGTGAGTGCCTTTTTAGATGCAGATTGGGCAGGATGCCCAGATGACAGACGCTCTACAGGAGGTTTTTGTGTATTCCTCAGCTGCAATCTTGTGTCATGGTGTGCAAGGAAGCAAGCTACTGTTTCTAGGTCGAGTACTAAAGCATTACATAAATCGGTTGCCAATGCTATAGCTGAGGTAATGTAGATACAAAAACTACTTGATGAATTAGGTATTCCTCCTCACGCGACTTGTTTGTGGTGTGATAACATTGGCGCCAAGTATCTTTCAGCTAATCCTGTTTTTCATGCTCGGACAAAACACATAGAAATTGATTTTTATTTTGTGATAGAACAAGTTGCAGCTAAGGATGGCAACGGGGCGGGTGGAGCATTCGCGGACCCATACCCGAGACCCGATAACAAAACCCGAACACACCCCGAACCCTATTACGGGGGAAATTGCTATGTACCGATATGTACGCTACGTTTAGGCACATAGCAAAAAAATGACTTAAAATTTGGAGCGTAGGGAACAGTCAATTTGTCAGACATATTTGACCAATTAAACAAGTATCCATGTTCACTTATTCTGCCCCCAAAAATTATTGTGTCAATTTAAAATGGCAGGACATGAATTCAATAGATGCTAATCACCATTAGTGATAATAGCCACTAGATCTAATATGTTTACCTGCTACTATGAAAAATAATATAAAGTTACCTCCTAAATTGCATCTAAATTATCCGCATTATACATTGTTGCGATTTGTAAGAGAAATCACTAGGATTTGAACCTTGTTGTTAGAGTTTAGTCCTTTTTTAGCTTTGGTAGATGATGGTCCTTAGCCGTGGTGGCAAGGTAGAATCTTACCAACTAAAGTTATTGGTACACATAACATTGGATTGCTTTAGTTAGTTGATTTCATAGTTGACCACTCCTTATGGGATTCTAAGCAATACGTAACTTTGTGGCATGATTTGGGCAATGGTTCTATGGAGATAAAATCTGATGCACCGTTCTAATCAATTTAGAGAAAGGATTAATGCTAAATGCCCATATAAATGATTTTTTTAACAAGTCAGCAGGGAAGCTCCCTACCTATTTTATCATTTTCATAAGATGGAAGTACAGATATTTACAGGTTACAAGGCAACTAGGTCCAAAAGAAAAGAGTAAAACATCATAAAATACTCTCTCTCCACCATTCCGGAAGATTGCCCTTGCTTGGTGTTGGTATTTCTTAACGCAAATAGAAAGATTCCGCAAGCGCACAGAATTACCGTTGTAGCTTTCACCCGGAAGTATTCAGGGTATCATATTTTCCACAGGGAGCGGAGGTATTTCTTCTAGCTAGTTTGTCCAAGGACAATACAAGAGGTAAAGTTGGAAAGGGTAGAGATGGATTCCTATAGCTTTTGGGTCTTATGGAAAGATAAACTCTACTTTCACTTGGTTACTTCGGGCACCGGGTTGCAACTGGTCTGCTAGTCGATTCTGACCTACGGCTCTACGTTGAACCCGAACGTGGGGGATTACAAAAGACGGACAGGGCTATCACCACCTGCCGCCTACCCCTCAACCATGGGGAACGAGGCAAACGAAGGTAGCCTCTAGCCTAGACACCATATCTACGCTATCGACTACTACTCTAGCATCACGCAGGGTTATCTATCTTTATCAGGGCCCTTTACTAGAGTATCCGCTACGAGAACGGACGACGAACCAGCAAACAAATAAGAGTAAAGATTAACTAATCAAAAGACTTAATGCCATAAGAAACCCGACAGTTGAATCTGAAAAGATCCTTAACAGGCATTTAAAGTTAAACAAAGTTCTTGCTTCAGTAGGTAGGATGAGAAGCGTATCATCTGCATATTGAATAATAGGGTAGTCTCCTCCAAAGTTTTCAATTAGAGGGTGTTTCAAAACTCCAGCTTGCCATGCTTTATTCACAATGGTTGCAATAGATCAGCTACCAAGACAAAAAGAAATGGTGATAGAGGATCACCCGAGCCCTCTGAGGCAATTGAAAGGTTTTCAAGGGATGCCATTAAGTAAATAGATGAGGTGCCAGAGCTTAAAATATTATCGATCCAACCAACCCATTTCTCTGAAAACCCTTTATGTTTAAGAATCTGTAAGATTGCTTGGTGCTCCACTTTGTCAAAAGCTTTCTCAAAATCCAACTTGAGAATGACTATTTCTTTCTTAGAATGGTGACAGAGATGCAAGAATTGAAATGCCCAAGCAAGACAATACTGAATGGTTCTACCCTTAATAAACCATATTGATTGGTATGAGTTAACTTGGGAATAATAGTTTGGAGCCTTGTTTAAAGGATTTTGGTGATACACTTCAGAGAGTAGTTTAACAGGGAGATAGGTCTAAAATATCTATAGATTCAGGATTCGATTTCTTTGGGATTAGGGCAATGTGTGAAGAGTTGATGGTCCTCAAGTCTAGATTAGTATTGCAGAAATCTCTAAATTGCCTGAGGAAGTCATCTTCAACAATGTTCCAACATTTCTTTATGAACATTCCATTAAACCCATCTAGACCAGGAGCATGACTGTTGAGAACGCATTTGATGGATGAGTTAATTTCCTCTAGACTAAAACTTGCATCCATATGTTCTAAACTACGGACACTAAGAAGGGAGCTAAGTTCATAGTGAATACAACTGAGCTCACCAAGGCCCATTATATTTTTGAAAGATTCCAAAAGAAGTTGAGCTTTCTGATTGTGATTAGTCAAAATTAGGCCATCAGGAGAGGATAGTCATGCAATAAATTTTTTGTGAGATAT
The DNA here is from genome assembly GCA_904845875.1 of Miscanthus lutarioriparius. Taxonomy (NCBI): domain Eukaryota; kingdom Viridiplantae; phylum Streptophyta; class Magnoliopsida; order Poales; family Poaceae; genus Miscanthus; species Miscanthus lutarioriparius. Next base: position 64,329,827 of record CAJGYO010000008.1, on the reverse strand, counting down.
TGTAGCCATGGTATGAAAAAAGAGGTGTTTTCATCTCCTAGTTTCACCCACCTCACACAAGCTATGTATATGTGTAAAAAATGTATGTACACATGTTTGTATGCATAATATTAATGATTTTGATGGGCCATTGGAATTTTCACCAACAAAGCATATAGGTGTCACCCCACTTTGAGGAGTAGAGTACTCATAACCGAGGGAACCAGGAATAAAACAACCACAATGAGATAGTCACAACCACATCTAAGAGAGAGAGACAACCAAAAAGAGGGAGCAACAACTAAATAAGTGCTTCTGAGGATGAGGTTGTAGGGGTAGATGAAGAGGAGATATACTCTAACATAGATTCACTTGTGGCACTAAGTGACAGTAGCTGTGATAGTGACACAAATTTGTCTACATCATCTGACTTCCATCGCCCGCGCCTCAGTCGCCTCCGCCGCCCAGTCCTGGGACTCGCGGCGGGTGGACTCTAGCTGGCGCTCAAGCTCCTCCATTCGGGCATGCTCCATCCGGAGAAAAAACGAGACTTGCGGCTCGACATCTCCTCCAGACCCTGCAAAACAAGAAGCAAGCACGCTGAGGCAACCGACGAAAGACCAGGAGTCAAGGACAAACATAGAAAACTCACCGCTGTGGCATGGGGCAAGTCAACCGTGACCACCCGCTCGATGGACTTGACCCGCTCCATGGCCTCCTCCAGCTTCACCCTGGTTCGGGTGAGATCGGACTCCACCGCAAGTCCTCTCCCCCCAAGCATGTCCTAGAGCTGACACTCCTGCTCATCCCAGAGGATGAACCACACCTTCCTTGGGTCCTCAGGGCAGGGCCACACCAGGTCGGTCTTCCCTAGCCCATCGGAGGGCCCAGCAAATGACTGGACCACCTCCAGCTCCTGCGACGGCGTCGGTAGCTCCACCTCGTCACCTGCTTCATCGTCAGAGGGATCTCCACCACCACAATTTCATGGGCCTCTGGCAGACGTTCCACCTCCAGCACGGCCGCATCTTCCCCCAGCGCCTTCGGCTCCGTCCGAGAAGGTGAGCCATGCGGCCCTCCGCCCGGCGAGGCAGGGAGCCTGGTCTCCCTATCCTCTTCCACCACACCCGGTGAAGGAAGGGCCACAAGGGTTACCTCCGATGCGGCCTCCGCCATCACCACCAGGATCACCGCCAACACCGTCGCCGCCGCTACCGCCGTACTGGCGACCGACCTAAGGGGCGCCGCCCCTGGAAGGGAAGGACCCACCGACACCACCCTGCTTTCCCCGCTGCTCGCCATGGCGTGCTGCAAGGTGGGCCTCCAATCCTCCTGCACAGGAGTTGGGGCGATGCTCAGCCCCATCAGCATCTGGCCGCTGTAAAAAAAATACAGGTCAGCACTCTAGAAATCTCAAACAGTAAGATAAAAAAGAAACAAAGAAAGGCATATCGAGATGTAAGTGGTAGGGCTCTGAAGCCCAAACCCGACATCAATGGGCCCGCCGGGCGAGGACCGCTCCTGGGCCATGACCCACGCCCCCTCACTTCAACCAGGGGTGGGAGTCAACCCAACCGGCTCCTGCTCAACCCACAAATCACCATGATCCTCGGATCGGGGCACGCCGACCGGAGCAGCTGGCGGGACATCCTCCCATAGTGGGTCGCACGCTGGCGCTGGCCCCGACGACGCATGGGTACAAACCCTATCCTCCAACTGCCTGACCTATCCCGCCATGCCCACAACAGGCAGGGACGAGGCCGGTGATGCCTCCGAAGGGCGCGATGACCACGTTCGCTTCGCCCCCCATTCACCAACATCATCCGCGCTTGCAGCATGCTTCCTTGTCACGGGAACATCAACGCGCCTCTCCACCTCCCTCTCACCGCCAGCGGATACGGCCGTGGGATCGTGATGCTCCGCCGAGGTCGCAACGACCTCCCGGTCCTCCTCCTCCTCGGAGAAGATCACATCATTGCCCACCTCTGTGGGGTCCTTCGACTCGAGCTCTAACTCAACGTCGCTCCTATTTTCCCTAGCCCACACACGCCGGCAATCTTCATCTCCTTCTCATGCTTCCATCAAGCCTCCTTGGCTTTCTTCTTCTTCCTCTCAACCATCACCTCCATCAGGGTGGCTTGCCGAGCCGCGCCCTCTGACCCCTTCGGAAGGTGTGGCCGGGACTTGTAAACACTAAGTCCCTATGGAATGGATGAGACGAAGTCAAGAATACAGGGGAACGGGATTGAAAGGGACACGAAGTAAGGAAAGGAGAACGTACCAGCTTGGACAGCCTTGAAGCATTGAGGTCTCTAGGCTTCCCATCAAGGGACTCCTTGGGCTTTAGCTGCAGCACCCGGTCGAGGCGACTCTAGACCTCATCATTTGGTAGCTCCTCTGATGACGCACGGTCGGGGTCCGCTGGGCCATTGTACAGCCACATCAACCGTGTCCTCTCCGCCAGTGGGGCAACCCAACGATAGAAGAAGATGTGGAACACCCGCACCCCATTGAGTCCCAGCTGCACCAGCTTCTGGAGCTCCGCCTCGATAATCTCTAGCTTCTTCTTCTATCGGCTAGCGGGGCCCCATGACCAGCTCTCCTGCCGGTAAAAGGCGAGAACGACGCCTCCACCGGGTTCCTGATGTAGAACCATTCCTCGTGCCACCCCGATTGGAATCATAGGGGGTGTACGAGGGGTATGAGCCCAACACGCTCGGTTTCTTCTACAGCGATGAAGCCCCCACCGACGCGACCTTGAGCGGCTTCCCCTCCAACAATGCTTGCCCAGAGAACATCCACCAAAAGAGATCCACGTCTGGCTCCATCCCAAGGAAGGCCTCGCACACGATGATGAATCCGGCGATGTGCAGCACCCTAGTCGGATTGAGGTGCTGCAGCTCCAGGCCCTACTCATTGAGGAGCCCACGTAGGAACCAGTGCGTGGGGTATCCTAACCAGCACTCATGGAAGGTGAGGAAGGAAACAACCTCGTCGGCCTGAGGTTGCGGGAAATCCTCACCCGTAGGAGCCCTCCAGTGCGCCACCTCCTTCGGTGGCAGAAACCCCTTCTCGGCGAAGGTAGCCAGCACCGACTCCTTCACGACGGATGACCTCTAGCTCGACATTGCGCTCCGAGTTCACAAATGTATCTATGAGTTTTCTCCTCTCCCTCGCTCTCCCCTTTTCTCTCCTAGAAACCGCCACGGCACTCAAACGCTCTTGGTGAGAAGGAAGGAGGCGAAGAGGCGGCAGATGAGGAATAGGCGAAGGAATAGAACAGAAGCCCTCTCCCTTCCCCTACTTAAATAAAGAGAGCAGCAGTTGGGAAAGGCGCAGCGATTGGGGAAAGGCGAAACGACGGGGGCAAAAAACCCTCTGCCTTCCCCCATTCAATGCGGATGGGATACGATGGGACGCGCCCTGACCGATGGGACGCACCCTGCCCGATGGATTGGCACCGGGTCAGACAAGACGTGGCCTAGGTATGGCCCACCACTACCACACGCCAGGCGCAAGAAACATGGTGCCACTATGCGCAGGCGGCCCTCTGCCTTCCTAGGTGGGACTTGTTATGGCCCAACGATGGGATCTCTGCCAGGAGAGATCGATGGGCTTCCTGAGTCGATCGAATGGCTCAGGCAAACGCCGAGAGACAGGTAAGGAGCAGAGGGACGCCCCATGTGGGCCATGCCGACTCCTTCACGAACGACGAGCGCGGATCCTGGTCGGACATTTCTGATTGGAGCTCCTCAAACCCCGTCACTCGAGCCATCAAGGTAGCTTTACCGACCCCCACTATTTCTTTATATGATCATTCATTCATTTGCTGTCATTCCTACATTCATACAATGCATTCATCCATTCATGTATGCACGCATTTCATTCATTCCATACATCTGGAGCATTGCATATGCAGTTAAATGCATCACAACGCTCCGTGTTGCATCACGAAGCGGCAGTTGCCTCATTCAACATGAGCAACGACAGACCTGTGTTCGAAGGCTGGCCCACGAAGGGCTTGAGGCCACCTCGTGTCAAACAGAGCCAGGGAAGAAAAATGTAGATGAGCCCCGAGTGGCCCACGCCTAGTCTGCCCTAGAGCAGACAGGGCCATCTCAACCTTCTCGTTCAATCCTAACCTCGAGCCATGCCCACAGAATCTCCATCGAGGGAAGGCCAGCGGCCACCCTGGTCAGTCTCCAGAATGACCCAGGCATATGTCGAGATGCGGGTTAAGGAGTAGTGGAGTGCCATATGAGGGCTATGCCGACCCCGTCATGAACGACGGACCTGAACTTCACTTGAATGTGCCCGTTAGCGAGCTCACCGAGCGCGTCACTCGAGCCATCGAGGCAAGCGACGTTAGCTCAGCCCCTCCAGTTATGAGAAACCATGGATGGGGTAACGCACAAAACTCAACCGGCCCCTACCAAGCCCAACAGGGCTCAGGGGCTCAAGACGCCCAAACGCCTCGGCTACGTCTGGATCCGCAACTCTGACTCGCCTGATCCCTTGGTGCACCCAGCGCCTGGATCCGTGACTCTGACTCGCCAGATCCCTCATTGCGCCCAACACCTAGGTCCACCACTCCAACTCGCCTGATCCCTCACCGTGCCTCGCGCCTAGATCCATGACTCCGACTCGCCTGATCCCTCGAAGCGCCCGACGCACCGGTTGACGAACTCCGTCTTGCTCAGTCCCACGACTGGGACTGCGCTCCTAGAAAATGATGGGTTAGATTTTGGAAAGAGGAGTCTATGCCCACCAAGGTACACACATACGCCCACTGAGAAAACCCCCCAAGGCAATTCTGCTCGATTCACCCGGGGGCTCGGGGGCTACAGCCGTGGGTGCGCTCGCGCGCACCCGCTGTCAAAACAAAAAATTCCCCCACTTGCAACATGGAAAAGACCCCCCGGATGATTCTACCCGAATCGCCCGGGGGCTCGGGGGCTACACCCATGGGTGCGCTCGTGCGCACCCGCCATCAAGATAAAAAAACCCAGACGATTCTACCCGAATCACCCGGGGTCTCGGGGGCTCCTGTCGGGTTCATAAACCCGGGGTCCCTCATGGACCAGCTTCCTAGCAAAGGCTCGACCCAGCAGACAACATTGCGAACGATGCGCAACTACTGGGCTGGCCCAAAAACCTAATGACAGGCCAAAAGGATGATCCAATCTCTGACCGGAAGGCCTGGCCAGAGGAACGATGGCGGCTTCCGACACCGGCCCGCCTCTCTAATCGGAGGGCCTCGCTTCTGACTCTGGCCCGCCTCTCCGATTGGAAGGCCTGGCCAACACCACTTCCAACTCTAGCCCGCGTCTTCGATCGGGGACGCACCGAACCTCTACTTACGACTCTTCTCCGACTGGTGCAGTCGGAGCCGACAGGGAACCAACCGACCGGGGACGCCCGCTCGGTAAGGACCTAGGCAATAGGCTAAACAAGTAAGACATGGCACTCAATATCAACCACAACACCAAGGACCGTACCCTATACACCTACAGGACAGTACCAATAGGACAGATCAGAAGGGTACCCTGCAACCTTCTAGGCATGTCAGAGCCCAAACAGTGTTGAGGGCGCCGACATTTACCCTACGGTGTTGTAGGCGCTATCAATTCCCATAACAGGCAAATATGGTAAGGCCCCCCACATGCATCTTGGCATCTACAGTGTTGTAGGCGCTGGCATTTACCGTACCTGGTAGAGCACGATAAAACTCTGGCAGAACCTCCTAAATTATAGGGCCCACATGCACCTGTCACTGTCTCGACGACCTTTGACAACTATGCATATGTTCCCGTAACCTAAGAAAACTGTCGGGTGTCCTCGGAGAACCCCGAATCATCCATGATTTCCGAGCATGATCACATTACAGAGTCATTGCAGTATTACAATATTTATTCAAATATCTACACCAGAGTAAATCAGCGGAAGTCTTACCATAACATAGTTTACAAACCATTTGTTTTAAACCATACAACTAAGTTCGATAAATAATACAAACCAAAGTAGTGGAGTGGCATTATAACATATTATAGAACACACAAATAAGCTGCCCTGCCCAAGAGCCACACATTTACTTATCGTCATCGCATTGAACAACAGTCATACAACACGATCCAAAATAGATCTGCTCATGAGCCTCACCTGCAACAAGGGTCAACGAACCCTGAGTACAAAAGTACTCAACAAGACTTAACCGAAATAAAAACTGATAAGACTAAGGAATGCAGGCTCAGGTAAACAAGGTATGGCTTTAGCAATAATTAAAGTTCTTTGGCGTAAAAGCTCTTTAACAAAATTCTTTATATCAACAATTAACAAGGTATGGCTGTAAAATCAACATATGTAGCCTCCTGCCTATTATGATGGCGACCATGGTTTCCTTGCATCTGATTCTGATTACTTTGAGCTATCTCATGAAGCAAACGAGAATTTTCAACCGTCACATTGACAAGTGCGGCTATAGCATCAGCCAGATTTGTTGGAACTGGTGGTGGATCTGAAATACCGTCCTCATCTTGTGAAGTACTAGGAATATGTGAACCCCACGTATGACGCATCTTCTCATAGCAAACCAAACTTTACTCACAAGTCTTTATTGAATTGCAACAAAAGCTTACTCCAGACACATTACATAGGGTTTACTAATATAAACACAAACCCGCATCTAAACAAAACTCCTAACTTAACTAGAACTAACTATTATATAGCTCTACTCCTTTCCTTGATCACTTCAAACTTCGGGCTCGGTATCCATTCCGGAAAATATTACCGCCTTCATTATCACTCTCATCGATCATTACTAATTCTTCAGGATCTTCTTCTTCTTCCTCTTCCAATTCGCTATCATCGACAAGGATGACACTAGGGTCCATTGCATCAGCTTGAGGTTCATGATTTGGATCTAGGAGATTGCTTAGCCTATAACTTCCTCATGCAGATAAGTATTATGTTCTTCTAAATCTTCTACATAGAATTCTAGCTCATGAGTCCTAGCTCTAGCTACATTTTCTCTATGCTAAGCTTCATTCCTTCCTTCCACTATACGAACTAACATACGTTCGCAGTTCCTGTGAGCGGTGGTGAGACGCCTCAATTGACCCTGTAGTTCTCCTACCTTGATGGCATTCAAGGCCCTATCTCTAGTAGTCTGTGCTAACTCTGTAGAAATCCTCTATATCTCTACCTGGGGATCAGGCCTAGAGCTGCTACTGCTAGCACCGTCATTCCTAGGGGCAAGTTGGTGACGAGGAACTCCTTTGGGTCCAGTGGACTTACGGGGTGTCTTCTTGGTACGAGCCATACTATAGGAAGTAAGATTAATCCCAGTAAGATAATCTGACAATAGTCTCAAGAGCAGCAAGGGTGGACTACACAACTCAACCCATACACACTACCCACCCAGACTCAGAGGTGAAGGAAGTAACGAGTGAATTAATCATGATGCATGAATCGTTCTTACGAACAAAAACAGCAAGGCTTATAACGAACAAAAACAACAATTGTTTTTATATAGGGTATAGTAAGATTACTACTCCACCACACAAAACCTTTTTAATCAAATAAAGAATGGTGAGAAAGAAATTAGATAAGTCAGAAGCAATTTGGACCAAATTAACAAGTTAAGTTTAGTCATCCCAAATCATTTTGAAGTTTTTGTAAACCAATACAACAAAAACTTTGTAACGATCGCATGCACCTGTCACTGTCCGACGATGACAAACAGAGAGTTGAGTCTCCATAACCGAGGAGCAACGACGCTTCGAACCGATTATAACCCAGCTGGAGAATTCCAGACCACACGACATATGCAAGTCCTCGACCTACATATACCAACCTACCCTCAGGTCCTCTAAAACAAGAATGGGTCCACGCCACCCAAGAATACAGTACTCCACCAATCCAGCCCATTACCACGTGGGTACATGCTATTCCCACCATCTCTCCACTTCCAGTGCGCGAGTAGCCATTCTCGTAATAGAATCACAAAGTTAAGGCTTACCGGAGTATGTGGTTAGTACTACAAAGTCTCATCTCACACAGTTCAACAACGGACGGACCTTAATCGACACAGGCGGAAAGAACCCGCTCACAAGACCTCCATGTCTTGTGGCTCACACACACCGAGTCCGCCCGGTCTAGATTTATTACTCCACATGCTCATATCACATGATAACGTAAGGAACCAAAGTTCCATTTAAAATTCACAGGTGACAGGTAATCACCCGATTTTCATCGTTCTAAGCATAGCTAAGCATAACTAGGCATATACGAATTAAAGCTGGTAACAAGGTAGATATGGAAAAATAAGGTTGGTAATGCATCAATTAGGTTTTTACTTAACTCTTAATCACTTAATGCAGTAAAGAAAAGCAAAAGCAAAATCAATTTGTAAAACACAAGGTAGGTTTAAATGCATCCGGGGCTTGCCTTCATTGACGGAAAAGTCCGGTTCCGGAGTCGTTCCACCGATATCAAATTCAACCTCCATAGACGGATCAACCTCCTCAACTACTTGATTAACTACCACGTGCTCACCTTCATCCACTACACGTAGTACAATGCCATGTTTAACATGATGCGAGATATGAGACATGGTGCTTGACGATGGATGCAAAAGTAATAACTTGAATACAACTTTCCTTCACGGTACAGTTACAAGTCAAACTAACTAAACATTTCCGTAATACTAACATCAATTGCCAAATATCATTACCAACTAATGACCCAAGGACATCACTCAATCAAAAATTCAATCAAAACCTAAATCATTAAAGGTTACTATTTGCTTTTATGAATTAATTATTTAATTAAGAATTATGAAATAAATCAACTTGTTCCAATTGACCTCAAAATTTTTATAAATGTTCATCATATGATAACTAAGTGGAAAAACAATTTTCATAATTTTTAGATAAATAAATAAGCCTAGAAAAATTATGGAAACTCATTTATTAATTAATTGAGCAATTTTTATCACATCTAAAAAGTACTGAAAATCAACATTTCATATTTTTCCTAAATAATACACATTACATAGAGGTCACACAAACATTTTCATAATTTTTGGAGCTCTAAATAAACCTACACAAAAATAACAAAAATAGACACTATTCATTTATTCCTGAAAATAGAAAAATTCTATTTTGAACTACACAGTCACTGACACCCGGGTCCCACTTGTCATCTTCAACCTCCCGCATTGACCACGACGGTGACGGCGCTGACCGATGCTTCCTCGCCGACGGTGAGTCCAACGGCGACGGCTAAGGTACCAAAACGTTCACCATGACTAGGCGCATCGATTTGTGGCACTACGGAGATTAATTACGACACGAAACAAGCCTGACGCCGGCCATGGTGGATGCGGTGGTACGGCTGCGCTATGCTAGTGACAGGACCTCGGTAGCAGTTAAACAAAGGGTCCAGAAAGGTTTAGCATCTCACCATGAACACGCTCGAGCAGGAATTAAGGCCGGAGCAGCAACGGTGAAGCGGGGCGGCGTTCACAGCGGTCACGGCGGCGAAAACAACGACGACGGCAGTGAACCGGAGACTGTGATGGACAAATTGACTAAGCAATGAGGTATTAAGCACCACGGCATCCAGATGAAGCTGTAGGTACACTGAGCAAGAGCCAAGACTCACCGGAGAGCGCTGGCCGTGGTGAAACGGGATCACCGGTGACTCTGCCGGCCGCGAGGAAGAAAGGTTCACACAGCGGGTTCCCGGTGGAATCAGGCGACCCAAGCTGGCTGGATGGATGCGCAAGAAGGAGATGGAGTTGGAACTGGCTTGGCTGCGACGGTGGAGCACTACGGCGATGATGCGGGCTCGCCGGAGTAGCGGCGGTGGCGTCGGGAAAACAGAGAAAAAGGAAGGAAGAACGGCGACGACGTCTAAGCTTTATAGGGCAGCCAAGGAAGCAAGAGGAAGACATGTCATGGCTGTCTCCGCGCCAGCGCAAAGCCAAGGGCAGCCACAGGCGCGCCTGGAACGCCGAAGAAGGAACGCCGGCGGTGTAGCTTAAGCGGCGAACACTGTTCATAGAATTTACATAATTTCCATTCGCCAAATTTCACAAATTACTCCCAAATTTACATAACAACTCAAAAATCTCCAAAAACAAAAGTTGTTCAAAATTCAAAGTTCTACAACTTTGCTTCTATAACCATACCCAAATTCGATCTACATTTTGAAATGCAAATTTGAATTCAAAAGGGGACACTTTAAGTACATTTCGCCTTTTCAAATTACTTCAAATTTTTCTAAACAACTTTGAAAACTCCAAAAAAAAACTTTGTACAACTCAACAAACTGTACATTTATGCTTTAAGGCTCAAGCCCAAAATGTACTTTGTTTTTTAAATGGGTTTTTTGGGTCAAAACTAATCGCTGAAAATCAGGGTTTTCGAAACTTCAAATCCAAACCAAAGTTTTAACTTAATTCAAACCATACAAGGCAACACTCATAACATAAATGTAAACTTGTTTTAGTGAATGCATATCAAAGTTTGCAATATGACCAAATGCCTTGCAATGCATATGATGACATGCAGTTTTAGTATTTAAACACCCGAGGTGTTACAATCCTCCCACATGCATCTAACAACAACAGTGTTGTGGGCGCCTACCATCATCTTGTACCCGACGGCATGGGCAACAAGACTTACCAGCATACGCACTCTCCCTCTCTCCCGCTTGTAAGGCCGTCCCCTTCATCTATAAAATGGGATGCGCTCTCTCCTGATAAAGGATCAGTTCACTCACACCAATTCACCCTCTGCTAGCTTTAGACACTCTAAAGCTATATAGAGCGCATGCACAAACACTTAGCATATAGCAGAGCTCCCGTCACTCTCATCCCTTCAGACCGGAGTCCGACCAGGCCTCACGCACCCCCATCTTTCTCCCTCTCGTTTGTAACCCCACTGCAAACTTCGAGCACCTAGGCTCAGGAATAAAGTCACCAACCAACTCAAACTGGACGTAGGGCACATTGCTTGAACCAGTATAAACCCTGTGTCATTGAGTGCTAGGCCACATACGATCACAACGTACGGCAAAACTACAAATACTTACGTGTTGGTCATTTTCTGCACCGACATTGCCCTTGCTTGGTGTTGGTATTTCTTAACGCAAACAGAAAGATTTCGCAAGCACACAGAATTACCATTGTAGCTTTCACCCTGAAGTATTCAGGGTATCGTATTTTCCACAGGGAACGGAGGTATTTCTTCTAGCTAGTTCCTCCAAGGACAACACAAGGGGTAAAGTTGGAAAGGGTAGAGATGGATTCCTATGGCTTTTGGGTCTTATGGATAGATAAACTCTACTTTCACTTGCTTACTTCGGGCACCGGGTTGCAACTGGTCTACTAGTCGATGCTGGCCTACGGCTCTACGTCGAACCCGAACGTGGGGGATTACAAGGGATGGACATGACTATCACCACCTGCTGCCTACCCCTCCATCATGGGGAACAAGGCAACCGAAGGTAGCCTCTAGCCTAGACACCATGTCTACGCTATCGACTACTACTCTAGCATCGTGCAGGGTTATTCGTCTTTATAAGGCCCTTTACTAGAGTATCCTCTATGAGAACAGACGACGAACCCACAAACAAGTAAGAGTAAAGATTAACTAATCAAAAGACTTAATGCCATAAGAAAACCAAACACTTACTTAGCGAATATTTTATCGAGGTACAAGTGTTCGCCGAGGTACAAGTTCTGGGAGATACCGACAATTCTAGCTCTTCCCCGTACTCTCCCTCACATCTCTCCCAAACCAAGTCTACTAGCTAGCTAGGGCCTAAACCCTTTGGAATGGTGCTCTTGTGGTGTAGCTCTTGCTCCTTCGTGTGTTGTTGTTATGAGGGGGAGAGGTCCTCCTTTTATAGGTGGAGAGGAGGTCCTTGGAAATATGCTTGATCCCTATATGGAAGGAGCAAAACCCGACCTCAAACCGTCATTTAGGTATATTGAATCTGTTGACACCAAAATTTGGTTTGAAAAAGGAAGGACCCCGAGATCTAAATTCATCAGGAGAAAGTCAGGATATTCAGCAAAGATCGGCTAGCCAAATTGCCATCAAAATGAAGATGACATCGACATTCCAGGGGAGTGGGCCCTATCGGCAGTATCAACAAGGCACGGAACAAGAAGACATGTTGGACTCTATAGAAGGAAAAGATTGAAGTCCAAGTTATCTTAGATTAGGAAGTCTTGATTTTCTTTTCCAAGTTTGTAACCGGTCCTATTCTACCAGGACTCATAGTCAAGCCTTGGGTATAAATATTGAACCCCGACCATTGTAATAGACATCTCCAACAATCAACACAAACTAGTACCTTTACTTTTTGGCTCACGCCACCCCTTAGGAGTAGGAGTAGACTAGATTTTGATGAGTTCTTCAGCAAGTAGGGCTGCCCTCGGTTAGGTCTGATCTTCGGTTTGTCTGTAAGTATCTATCATGACTTATATTGTGTTTGTAAGGCTACCCTTGATTAAGTCTGATCTCTTACAAGCTTGGTATAAGTTAGTTATCATCAGTTGATTGTAAGGCTGCCCTCGGTTAAGTCTTATCTCTTGCAATTAATGATAGTTATCTTTGGTTCTTATCAAAATCCACATGGCTGCCCTCGGTTAAGTCTGATCTCGTATGAATTTTGATTCAAACCCCCTACCCGGTTAAGATTGAATTAGATCGGTTTTGTATCATTTTAAATCTTCATCTTATCGCTTTGCATTGATCATATCCTACTTTGATGATGGTTCTTACTAGTCTAGCCCTTCTAGTCCAATCTTGATCGAAGATAGCATGTGGTCAAGGGCATGTTTAGCCCTAGGTAAGGCTTGCTAGTTGATGAGATCTGGTCTAGAAGGGTTTTTATGGCTGCATCGGTTAGGCCTGACCCCCACTGCTAGCATCATAGATTGGAAATCACCAAGTAGTAAGCCTTGCTTATGGCTAAGCATAGTCTTTGGTTGAATGCTATGTCTGCATCAGCTATTTAGCCGATCATCTGAGCTCCCACTATCAAAGTATGTTCCCATGATCTCGTTAAGCGTTTATAGATCTATATGCTTTGAAGGTTTAATTTGTTATCCTTATTAATGCTGCATCGGTTAGGTTTGAACCCCACTGATAAAGATAGTAGATTGGATCTAATAGGCGTATGGGTTTATACACGTCTAATGGTTGAGTGGTTGCATGCTATGACCCTTCTTTCGCTAGAATTGGCTATTTAGCCGATAGCCTGACTTTTGAGAATATATATTGGCTATCTACTCGATTTTTACTTGTTTTTGTCTTGGTTAAAAGCTAGTATGTTTCTCAATCAAATCATATGCTTTCACGAAGGACCTCGGTAAATCAACGTCACAACCAAGATCGCGTGATTAAGCAAATACCCATCACCTAGATAGAGTTACAGCGGAAATAATATTACAAGTTTGGGTTTCAAAACCAGTTAAGGGAAACAACATAGCTTTCAATGATTACATTAATTTAAGTTCCAAATACATTGCTAGCATAAGTGACATCCTTTGACAAAAACATATAGATGAGAAATAAATATAGAGTCACCGAGCCCACCGGTGGTTTGCCACCATCTTCCTCAGGCCGAAAATTTCACCTGCAACATGGTGGGATAAACCCTGAGTACTCGAATGTACTCAGCTAGACTTACCCGTCATAAACCAAAAATAAAGTGACTCCAAGGATCATGCAAGGCTTTATAAGTGGAGCTAGCTTGACAACATTTTGCATAAAAAGAAACTAATTCAGCTATACATTTTATAATTTGGTGATTAAGTTAATTATAGCTATTCATCTCTAGATTAATAAATAACATGTGCCAAACATGTGGGATATTATTTAGTAGCATAACAATAGTAACCATAGCCGGTGTAATAATTCCATGTTCATCATAACCATCATATTCCATAATTCAATTACTATGATGTTGGTGTGAGTCAGAGTTTCTCACTATCTGGGAGAGACAGCGAATCGAATCAATTTCAACCAGCTGGGAATTTATTCATAACATAAACCCAGGTCTACCAGCCACAGTAGCCTTAGGTCGCCTTTGGTATAACTCAGGTCCACATTTTGTGGGTTCGATCAGCACCGCACAATCAGGGATGACCAGCTGCCAGGACGTTCAGGCCCGACCTGCCCTTGGGCTCATATCTAGCTCCCCACACATCCTTACTACCATCCAAAGTGTGCACTTTTATAGACCGGGGCCCGGCCTGAGTTGAGCTAGGCTAAGTGAGAGGCATGCGTTCAATCTCGATAGATTGGCCAACAACGGTACGGTCCTTAATTGACACAGACGGGATATAACATGCACACAAGACCTCCATGTCCTGCTGCCTCTCAATCACCAGATCCTGTCCGGTCTCCATTTATTCATCATCACATGATTATTTTCCACGATAGTAATATGGCCAACCATGCTTTGGTATCCACCTATATTTTGTCGGTGACAGGAAATCACCCGACTTCTACTGGTCTAAGCATAGCTAAGCATATATTCAATCCTGGACCTACATAGGGTTCAAGGTATATTTCTGTACAAGAAAGTTATATGCATCAAGTGGTTTCAATCAACTCTTATAACCTAATGTATCAAACATAAAAGGACTTAAGTTGATATTTGTAAAACATAGGAGGCCTAGAATGCTCCGGGGCTTGCCTAGGATCCAACACTAGGTCAGTGTTTGTTAGATGACACTTGCTTGGTGAGCATCTCTCATCTCAGCACTTGCTTAGTCCTTCCGTCTTCTGGATGGATTCATCAAACTCCATCTTCGGGTTTGGCTCCAACATCACGTTCTTTATGTGGTGCATCTAGCGTATCTAGATGAGATGAAAAATGTAGATATATGAATGCATAGAAAACAACTCATGATGCATTACAACAGGCATACAAAGCCAAGGACAAGGTAACATCATATTGACTTAAGCACTAGAGAGCAAGTCAGTCAACTAATTATTACACAGGCCTATCATGGTAAGGTAACAAGAAAATAACACCATGTATTCACCAATGAGGCACTCAAATTAAGCTACTTTAAGGAATCATCTAGCACAAGCTAATCCTAGTAATCATACAATCAAGATCAAGCATAAGCAATCAAATCCAAGTATATGCACAAAATCTGGACAGCAACATAACAGCCACTCAATTTAACCATAACTAGAGTTATAGGCCTCCAACAAGGATGATCCTAGACTTTTTGGATAGCTAATGAGATTATCAAAAACTTTTTGATTATCATCTAAGGGTGACTTCATAGCTAAAAGGGTTAAACGACACAATGAAGACATCTCTTTCTAGATTTGGACAGAATCTATCATTCCAATTTAAATAGCAATAACTAGAGTTCTAGACCACCAAAAGTAGTGACCTCAGACATTTTAGAAAGCTTAGGAAAAGCACTACAACTTTCCTATTATAACCAATACATGATTCCATGTTTAAATGAGCCAAACAATATAATCATTGAGATCTGTCCAGAGGACATGCAAAAACCTGACAGCAAACTTCTTAGATCTATAACTCCTAAACCATCAGGCCTAAAATTATGAAATTTTAGGAAAAGCAAGATAAGAAAATTATATACAACTTTTGTATTCACCATATTTATTGAAAACATCATTTGATCCATGAAGTTATCACCACAACAGAAAATGTACATGCAACTATTTCAGAATGTAACAATTTGATGTTTCACTTGTTTTGCTAACAAAGAGCATACACACATGAGCCATTCAAGAACTTCAACCACTACTAACATACTTAGCAACACTTTATTGAACCTCAATCACTCAAAGCATCACCAAATATAATTATAAGCTTTATCTACAATTATGCTTTTATTAATCCTTTTTCCCAATAAACATATATATAATTTTAGTGATATATGAGAACACTTAGTTTTAGGCTGAGACATTTATGAGCGGTAGATGTTATCTAAACATGGCTATTGCACAAATTTCACATGCTCAGGTTTTATAGATTAATTATTACAAAAAAAAAGATAAATTGCTAATGCAAGAAAACATGTGAGAGCAAGATAAATCTAAAACACACTATTTTTTGTAAACACATGGCCATATTATGTATCAACATAACACAACAACATCATACCAAGATAATGGAACCACCTTTTCTATTTTTTCATCTTCGTAAAAATTATAACTTATTTAAAACCATTTATCAAGTAATAAAGAAGTTAAATCAATAAATCAATTATACTGCATCCAATGACCATGACATTTTTACCACAGCACACACATAGCATCAGTAGCCTGCCATAAAAATTTTACCTCATTTGGAGCACCACAACTTTAGATATGAATTTATCCCTAGAAAACCCTAATTAACCTAGATAAATAAAAACAGCAAAAACCTTCTACTAACACATATCATAATATGACTCTACTATGTATATTTACTCACAAGGATTCCAAAAAGTCCTCATTTGCTATTTTACGATTTTCAACTATTTATTATGATTTTCCAAAGTTTCAACCATAAAAGAAAAACAAACTTGCACCAAGGACCCCGAACTTCCAAAAAATAAATTCCAGCGAAAGAGTCCTTCTAGCCACTATTCACATGAGTCACGACTCCGCAAAAAAAACCCATTCCCTTTCTCCTTATTGCTGCGCGAGGTAATTCGCCTTCTTCTTCTCACGGGAACGGAGCAGAGCACGACTTGGGGCCGGCCGGCCTTGGCCAGCAGGAGCTGGCAGCGGCGGGGAGTGCCAGGGGGCTCGCCCAAGACTGCGCACATCCACAGGCGCCCGTGGCTTGCTCCACTCTAGGTCGAGGCAGCCTGGTCGCGATGGCAGGCGGCTCGGCGGCCGGTGCTCCGGCAACATCGGGCTGTAGGGGTGGAGCCGGCGAGACGAGGAGCTAGGGAGGCGCGATGCAAGGTGAGGAAGGAGGTGGCATGGTCAGCGGAGAGCGACAGGAGACGCGGGAGGCATGGAGCTCCACCTCGGCGTTAATGGCGGACGCATCAGCGTTCTGGCGCAGAGCGAGGAAGGGAGCGAGCAGAGGTGAGGGAGAGCGAGGAAGGGAGTGGAGGAGCTCGGGCATCCACTTCTAGAGGACGCAGAGGCACGACAGAGGAGGTGGGACGCGTGTCGGCATGGTGGGGTGCGCTCTCACGCATGAAGTCCACGTCGACATTTCATCGGACACTTGGCTTGTGTGGTTCAGCCCGACTTGGAGGCCGTTTCTGGTCTAGCTACGGGCTAAACTAGGCTATGGGCCTTGAAACAAACTTGCTCCATTCGATCTGCTCTACAACTTGTATTTAGGATGCTCGGCCATTAGAGCAACATATTAGTGGGTAATTAGGCCCCAAGTTGATAGTGTCAGCTACTAATCAAGGGTTAAGCCTCTGCTTGTGCTCCAATTACTTGTCAAACAAACATGGACAAATTTGATCCAACTTTTTGTATGTCCTTCTCCAAGATGTAAACTCCAACTTTTATATTTGTCTTAACTTGAGTTGTTTAACAAAAATCTAAGAATGCGAGGTGCCAATCATCATCAACATTGTAATCTCAGACAGCCAAATTTTTGAGATCCAAAACACCACTGGGTTCAGTTTTGAGGCCTCAGTTTGACTAAGTTAGGGACCAAACTAGCTCTTGACCCTTAAACAAATTTTGTTGTACACCTCTTGATCTGCAACTTTGCTTAAAGGATCATGGACTGGTTCAGCTGGGTTAGGAAGCTACAAGCCTCCAAAGTAGGGTATACAAAACTAAAAACTGAGATTCAGTTTACTCCTAGAAACAGTTAGTCTTTGTTGACTTTGAAACTAACTTCGAAGATCCAAATGAATTCCAAACTTGATGAGACTTGCTTCATTGTTTCCAGCACAAAGTGTACTTCAGCTCATATTAAGGAATCCAATTGAGTTACCATATGAATTTGGAAGATAAAAATGTCACAACATGTCAACTCACTGTTGTCAATCAGGGACAAATATTTCTGATAGGCCAAAACAGCACTGCATTCAGATTTGAAGCCACTGTTGGAGCCACTTAGGAGTTGAATCAGGGCCTAGTCCAAAAATAAAGTTTGTTCTACTCCACTCAAACTCTAACTTTTATTTAAGGTCCAACTCCATGCAAGTATTCCAAATAGTTGGTCAACACAGGTCAAAATCATACCATGAAAAAGACAATTTTAGCCATTCCCACACTTAGAAGCATTTTCTTGACATTTGCTCAACACGAACCCTTCATGACTTTTGTTCATGAGTTGAATTAGAGTTGTTCGAGCAAGGTTGTAAGGTTTGGTCGACATCCCATATTTCCATTTGCTAAATGAAGTAATTTAAGCAAAAATGTAACTTATCATTTCATGTGATTTTTTAACTCCAATCTTCATGAAACTTTTCCGCTGTTCAAGATGGATGCATGTTGGTGTAATGTACATGAAACAAGCATGTTTAACATTACTCTTGCGAAATCTTAACAAGGGTCCACATGTAAACAAAGGTGTGTTGTCCAAGTTCAAGTTGGGACTCAATTTCATAGATTGGACCACAACACCTTCATCACTACTTCAAAATTATGAACTAGAGATCATAATCATTGCTTGACATATCCTACGTAAGTCCAAATCCACTGCTTAACTTGTGACTAACACCCGGGGTGTTGCAGTAGAGGCGGCACGGACTCGCGGCAGAGAGGGGACAGGGGAGTACGCGAGCAGGCAGAGGGTGGAGCGTCGGGTGAGTCGCGCTCGCGTTGCGCGTTCCCATGCGGGTGCAGCCGTGCGCAGTCTCAGGTGGCGGCTGGGAGTGGGAGACCGGGAGGGGTGAGAAGGAATCGATGCTCTGTTGTGTCTTGGTTATATATACCTAGGGTTCTTATGGGCTGGGCCTAAATTACTTGGCCTGCTTAAATTTCGGGTCCCGTGGGCACCCGCGGGGGAATTATTAAACCCAACCCCGACCCGCCCCGATTCGGGTCCCCGAACCCGCGAACCCACGGGGCAAAAACTGGACCCGTCCTCGCCCCCATCGGGTTTGAAACCCGCGGGTTTCGGGTCCAGACCCGCACCACTGCCATCCTTAGTTGCAACAAAGCACCTTGACATCAAGTTCATCAGCACTAAGGATCAGGTCGCCGATGGTTTTACTAAAGCGCTCCCTGTCAAGCAAACAGAGATGTTTAGAAACAATCTCAACTTGTCGGACACGTTGTGATTGACGAGGGGTGTTGGAATATCTGGTGACATGGGCCGGAATATCCAGGCCAAATATCTAATCAGGTTGTTGGCGATGTGGATTGCTTCTCAAGGCAGATAATGGTGAGGCTCCATAGGATAGCTCTTGGTTGTTGTATTCTTCTGTTGCAAGTCAGATAGGATAGAGATAAGATAGATGATCTTGTTGTACAAGTTGTAACGCCAAATCAGGGGTTTTTCCTAGCTTATATTAACACGGAGCCGTGAGTCTGAGAAGGCATTACGTTCAACCCACCTTGACAGAGCTCGTTCTCCTGCTCCTTTGGCTGGCAGCCGCCGTTGCAGGACAAGCTGAAGCTAAGGAGCCCACTTGCGTTAAGGCTCGTCGTCGCTGATGAACCTGAACCTTCGTGAGCCTGAAGGACAACAGGGGGACTGCTGCTTCAGGGAGCTCATGGAACGGGAACAGCGGAGCGTGCCCTGCGTCCTGGATCCAATCGCCATCCGTGAAGGATAGCTGGGCGAACTGGCCGTCGGCACGGTTGGTGTCGACGCTGAGCTCCGTGGCTGAGGACAGCAGGGATTGGCATTGCCGTGTGACTTGGGCGAAGCGGCGGCTATAGTCATGACGCACGCGGCGGCCTGACGACGGCGGCGCCGGCGTGGTGACGGAGAGGCATAGCAGGACCAAGACAAGAAGCTGTAGAGAGCTGATGACGACCTTGGCGTCGTCCATCCACATGGCCTGTAGGAAACACAATTTTTTTTTAGAAAGGGCGACAAAAGCTTTGACGCAGATTTTATTACACGATAGAAAGGGAAAAAGAAATTGTACAAAAGTAATTACTGAAGACAAAACCACGCACCACACCGACCCAAAACAACTCCGACTAAAAACTAGGAACTAAAAGAAAGAAAACCAGCCAAACACAACAGAAACAGCTTGAGCAAGACACGCCCGGAAACTAAAGAGACAACTGAAACTGCTGCTCCTGAAGCAAACTTGAAAAGGCCTATTACCGAACTAATGAGCTTCAGTTGAAGTTGGCACCGAGGTGAAGAGAGCATTACCTTTGTGACTTCGTCCGATACCATCAAGTGTTGAAGAAGGCTGATATATATAAGTCAGCTCTCAGTTCTATTACAGGGAATCTCTCATGTTTATAAAACTGGATGGTAGTTGTGGTGTTGGTGGTTGCACACGAGAATTCAGAATAACGACCGATAGCTGTAAGATATATACTTACTGTACATCTCACAGACTTTTCTAAGTCTTTTTTTAGCGAAATTGGCAGGGGGCTCTGCCGCTTCGTAGTAGAAAACATTCCAACAATACAAAGGTTTGACTCTATTATGATATTTACAAAAAGGATAAAAACAAAGAGAAACAGAACCAAGTGGCCGCCGGCATTGAAAACTGAGTATGGACGACTTTGGGAGGGCCGGGAGCTACAGCTACTCTAGGTGAGGTGGGAACGGAAGAAACAACCAAGCTGTTAGCTGATGGTGTGTTTATCGCATAGTCAGCCAGAGTTTGTGTTGGCATGGCGACATCCTGGAGGGCATCTTCCACAATCTGTTGTGGCGTTTTGGTCCAACAGTCATCAAGATGATAGTTGGCTGAAGATTGAAGAACCAGCCCACATGTTCTCATATGCCTCTCTGTCTCCGGGATCCAAAATAACCCTACTACTAATACTAAAATAAAAAGAGCTCGATCAAGAATTCAAGATGCGAGATGAAATAACTCAGGCAACTAACCGGTGGATTAATTGAAAACTTGATATGTGATATGGACCTTGATGCAAAAGGACTGTCATTTTCTTATTGTAAATGTAAATGATTGAAAGAGAGATAAGTTAAATGGTACTTTCTAGTCGGTCATCGGGGGATAGATGGTGATTGACTTGACTTCACTACTAGAAGAGAGTAGAGACAAATGCGCCTTTCGGTTGCAATTTTTTGCCCGCATTTCTCTGGGGATGTAGAGTGCCGGTAAGTTTTGCATTCCCCATCACATCATTGAGAAACATACAGATACAGTCTGTTTTGGCATCTGCTAATATATGCAACATATAGAGTTTAGAATGCTATAACAGAGTTCAGAACCCCGTGGCCGCGTCCCCGGCACCAGCATGCATCTGTCCTGGCCCGGCCGGAGACGCCAGCGGGAAGACGTTGCACCGGCACACCGGGCACGTCGAGTGGCTGCTCAGCCACATGTCGATGCACTGCTGGTGGAACACATGCAGGCACACCTGTAGTCGCTTCACCATCTCCCCCTCCGCCTCGTCTAGGCACACCGCACACTCCGTCGTCGTGCCGCTGGCCTGCTGGCCGTTCTCACGTGACTCAACGGGGAGCCGATCACCAGCGGTGCCGCCCGTCGTCGCCTCGTGCGGCTCTTGCCGCACCGGTAGCTCCTGTGGAAGCCTTTGATTGAGGACGGTAGCGTCCCCCTCGCTACCAGTACCGCCAGCGGTGATGGTGAAGGACCGCAAACGGCGACCAGAGGAGGGTGAATGAGAGTTTCAAATTTCTTTCAAAATATTTTGTCACGGTCTAAAATCAAATCCAAAAGAAAATGCACGCAAGAACGATAAGATCACGAGCCAATGGGTACCTTTAGCAATGACCAGGAGGTACAGCGAGACGATCGAGAATCGACGGAACCAAGTGCAAGAAGGAACGAGAGAAAACAGCCACACTGCACAGGTGCGGACTGTCTGAGCCTCAACCGTGGACTACCTGCAATTCTAACCCCGGACTGTCTGCCGTGTAAATCTCGAAAAACGACAAGAAACAGGTTCTGTTAGCAGGCGAAACAGGGTATGCGGACTGTCTGGCTCACAGGGGCGGACTATCTGCAGCCTGGAAACACGCACGGCACCGGGTCTGCTCGGTGACGCAGCTGCAGGGCGAGCACGCGACGGAGGTGCTACACGCCGACGCGAGGAAGAACTGGAGCTGCTGCTGCTCTTGCGACTCAGGAAGGAAATAGCAAGGTGCTGGGCGTCGGTCTGCACACGCCGAGCGAAAAGCCAATGGATCCGAAAGCTGCACGCTAACAGAGAACGGAGGAAGAGACAAAGGACTTCTAGGCGAGCAGTCAGCCACGAGCACCCACGGCAAGCGTTGCTCAAGCAAGCACGCTCGGTGCCTGGCACCTAGCGCTGGTAGCACTGCCGCTGGACTACTGGACTGCTGCTCCCGAAGAAGCACAAGAGGAAGAATAGAAGACTAAGCTGAGAACGAACAGAAGAAAAGGAGCGCCCAAAGCTCCAACGAAATCCGAACTAAAACTCCATGAAATGTTCCCAAAAATCGCACAGATGCAATTCAACCTAGCACGAAACTATTCCCTAAAAAGCATCGCTCGGGATTACCCAAACTCCAGGAAATCGAGATCGAAGCCAAGCAAGAAAATGGGGAAAAACTCAAGAACACGGTGACGAAAAATCAGACAAAATATATGAATCCTGGAGGACAACCGGAGGATTTGGGCCTTCATTTCCACTCCAAAATCATAGATTTGTTGCATAAATTTGAAATTTGTGAACCTCTCAAGAAAATCTAAGAGGGGAAAATCTAAAGAAGATGAAGCAAAATAAACGAGATGGGTGAGATGGGAGCCCATTTATTCTATTTAACAGTGCTATCGCACCTAGGGATGAAAACGGTCGGAAAACCTGTCAACCATTTTCTACTTTTACATTTGAATACGAAAACGAAAATGAAAATAGTAAAGTCGGATACGAAAACGAACACGAACTTACGGAATATCGAAAATTTCAAAAACAAGCGAGCGGAATTATATTGAATAGATCGGTATACGAAAAATCAATACGAAATATTGCCCTGTTGGACCCTGCATAACAATTAACAAGTGAATAATAATTAAAAAGTGCTACAACTTTCTTAAAAAGTATCTCCATTCGACACCATGTAAGGAAGATATGATTTTTCTAGGCAACAACCGCTTGTACGTAATTTAATATAGTGTTGAAACTTTGTTTAAATTTTTTGAACATCTTGAGGACCTCAAATGAAAAAACTGAAAACTAAAAAGTTGTAGATCTCGTCGAGAGCTATAATTTTCATATAAAAATCATCTTCAACCGAGATCTTATGAAAAAGATATAATTTTTCTAAGGTTGGACTTCTAGTGGGCCAAATTTGGTTTAAACCGAATTTTGAAACCGAATTTCGAATTCGGGATATTCCGAATTAAAAGTAGAAAAGTAGAAAATGTTCGAAAAAATGTCTAAACCGTTTTCGTTCCGATTTTGAATTTGGTGTTCCGAATTTTGAACCGAATTCAAATTTGTCCGAAAATACGAATTCGATCGGATTAAACGTATAAAACGATGCGGTTCGGTACGGGTATTTGCGTAATGTTTTCATCCCTAATTACACCATCCTAGTTTTGTGCTTAGATATTTTTTAGTCGAACCACTTAATCCGAGGGCACTATGGTCCAAATCGAGGTAATCTTCATCCGACGGCCACCGCGCTCTTCATGAGATAGCTTCGTCTCGACGCGAACTCCTCGATGCCGCCACGTGCCGTCCGTTCCTCCTTGGAACCTCCGTCTAGGTTTTGAGGCTCAAACCCGTGAAACCGGTCACCGATGGTTTTGAGGCCCAAACCACTAAATTGTTCGCAAGTAGCGTACTTTATATATGTCCTCCGCCACTCAACACGTGTCACCGCCGTTCTCGACCGGATGCCAAGTCCTCTGAGCTCCGCTCGACTCGGACGTCCGCCAGGTGAGCTCGACTCGGACGTCCGCCGTCACCTGGGCTTTTCTGTTGCGGCGCAAGTTACGTGTGTCAGCGTTTGCTAGCTAGCTGCGGGTAGTTTGCTGCTACTAGGACATCACATTAATAGCAGGACGGTTTTGTTCCTGGACGCTACAAACAAAGAAGGGCTATCATTTTGAGGATATTGATTGGGTATATCTCTCGATTCCATTCTAGGGAGAGTTCGAAATCTGGTGAACGATGCTTCTCTCCCCTTTGACGTCACTAGTGACTTAAGCTAAAAAAGATATATCTTTATTTTAAAATGCTATAACTTCTCAACTGTGTATCCGTTTTTAATTTCATGTGCACCGGTATGTTCTGCACAACGAGTCGAACAAAACTAGACTACACTTACATATGTTTCAAAGAATTTTTTTCTAGTAACAATTTATGTGTTTTAATTTATAACATATAGCTTATAGCTTATAACTTATGCACACAAGTTGTATTGAATAATTTTTCGTTTGTCGAATTCGTTCGATGGCATGGCTAGCTACACATGCACGGACGTTCTTTTTTCTATCATTTTTTCTCTTTTTTTGTTATATATTTATAAGTTATACTACATAGTTATTTTTTACATAGTTTTATATTTCTACTAATATGTTATGATGTTAATTTGTACATCTAAGTTCTTGAATATGATTTATACGTCTAATTTTATATATAAGTCATTCATCAAGTTATATATCTAAGTTATACAAACAAGTTATACATAAAAATTTTGTGTATAACTTTTGTAGTTTTTAATAAATTATATTGATAAGTTTGTTTTACAAAATATTATACATAAAAGTTATGCGTGTCACGCAATAAGTTATATGTATAAGTTATGTGCGTAACTTTGTCAAGTTGAAGGTATACGACGAAGTCATGTGTATAAGTTATATATATATATATATATATATATATATATATATATATATATATATATACTATTTTGCTATAATACACCTGGGTGCATCTTGTATATCATGGAAGTTTTGTTGGTTCAAATCTTTGAAACAAATTTTCTTCTTAACCGTAACCCCGATTGACAAACCGTTTGTTGCATCCGACTCAAAAAAAATATTCTGAGTAAAACTAGATCCAATATGGATATATTTTTTATCCTTTAAGCAAGTTGCAAGTCAATGTACTACCGATTGCAATTATGTCTACCACCTAGTTGCAACTAGTTATAACTCTGTGTATTATATGCATCTGGTCACTATAATCACGCAAAGTTGCAATTCTGAGTTACAATCAGTGCTAAATACACTACAACCAAGTTGCAATTGTGTTGTAGAAGTGCTTGCAACTCATAGTACAACATATTGCAATTACGTATTTGAAAAAAAAAACTTCATCAAATATAGCCTTCATTGCAACCAGTGCTAAATACGCTACAGCCAAGTTGTAATTGTGTTGTAGAAGTGCTTGCAACTCATAGTACAACATATTGCAATTACGTATTTGAAAAAAAAACTTCATCAAATACAACCTTCATTGCAACCAGTGCTAAATACGCTAGAGCCAAGTTACAATTGTGTTGTAGAAGTGCTTGCAACTCATAGTACAACATATTGGAATTACGTATTTGAAAAAAAAAACTTCATCAAATACAGCCTTCATGGATCTTGTTATGTTAAGCATATTATTTTCAACAACCTACTTCATATCTAAAATCGAATCTGTGGTTTAGAAGATATCGCATTTTTTCGTTTAGAATCAACAAAAGATTCCATGTATGCATGCTTCCTGGTATGGTGGGTTGAGCTGTTAGGTGGTATCATATAGTTGGTTGTCTCCATTTAGTTTTGCATGCGAGAGCGTGGGCTTACCTTATGCTCACTTCTTCATGCATCATCAAGCAGCGTCTCTCATGGCTCAAGCGCTCACGATCCGGTGCATTTGCTTTGCCTGAGAATGCACTCAGGTGCATTTTAGCCTCGTCCTATATATATATATATATATATATATATATATATATATATATATATATAAAGTGTTATACGTTGAAGTTTGTTACATAAGTTATACGTAAAAGTTATGACTATAACTAGTATAACTTTGTAACTTTCAAAAAAAAAAAGAATAGTTATGGAAAATTTGTTTTTGCTAAAAGTGGAAAACTTTCCAAAAAAAGGAAAGTTGCGGAAATTTTTTTTACCAAAAAAGGAAAGTCTTCGCTATTTAGCCAGGTCACATATATCACGCGTTTGTACTTTGTTCCCATAGGTATGGCTCCTAGTTGGGTGACAGTTAATTTGCCTTGTTCCGCACGTTAGATATTCCTGGTCCTAAAATATTTGATCTTCGGCTTTGTTTAGTTGGCGATTTTTTTTAGAAATAGTACTGTAGTACTTTCGTTGTTATTTGGCAATTAGTGTCCGATCATAGTCTAATTAGGCTTAAAAGATTCGTCTCGTGAATTTCGTCTAAACTGTGTAATTAGTTTTATTTTTTATTTATATTTAATGCTTTATGCATGCGTCCAAAGATTCGATGTGACGGAGAATCTTGAAAAATTTTGCAAAATTTTATGAACTAAACAGCCACTTAGCATTCAAAATTTGTCCTAAAAATAAGAATATGTCATTCTCATTTCTCGGTGCATATTTTTCTTCTCTCAGTACACCTTCTTTATCCCTATTTATAGGAAAAGAGCTTTTACCTTGGGTATTGGTACCTGTGATAGGCCCTAAAGCGTCACTATTCTGGGACTGAGAGATACGGCAGCTCAACAGTGTTAAAAGAGCTGCCTCGTAAAATATTTTATTTAGGAAGGAGAGAGAATGATAACACACATATCTATAAAGAGCTAAGCTCGTTTTCCTATGATTTATTTTTAGATATTTAAGTAATTTTAGATATAAATTAATCTAGAAAATTAGCAACAAGTTTGTAATATCATATATGTGCACATGTGAATATGTGATCTATTCGCAACAGTACACATGACACAAAAGACCTTTTATTCGCAACAAGTATGTGGACGGACTCCCATACTTATGCGCGAGCGGAGGAGACGGGGAGTTGATGAAATGCACCTGGACACCGTGGAGTTACTGGGAATGGATGAATTACCGCCGAAGACGTTACGGGATGGAGTAACTAGAGGAGTAATGGATAGAGACTCCCATAGCGATTACCCCATAACGGCTATAGATTAACTCCATGAACCAGCCCAAGTAGGAAAACCAAGCCCGCCTTGCACCACATACCCCAAAATTTTTATTTTTGGTTGTGATTAATTTACACTAAATAAAATTGATGATTTTATATTTTCTAAGATTTAATTAGGCTTTTAGCAAATTAAACAGTTCAAAATGTGATTTTTAATAACTTTTATAATTTAAATTGATAGGATTTTGTATTCACGCTGATTGCGTTGATGTTTATGAGGGCAAAAAGTGTCAAAATAAGTTACGACAAGGAATGTCTCTTTCCGGAAATGTTTCCAACTGTAATTAATTCCTATTTTCTTGAGCTTAATTTTTTGTCTGATCATCCAAAAAAACAATTTTATGAGCTCAAACTACTTTATTTGAGTTTCTCATCCTCCAATCTATCTCTAGTATTTTTTTCAAGGATTTTTTCTGAGCTTTGAGATATTTTTCATGACTTAAAGATTTTCTAAAATTATTTTGTTTCTAAATTCAATAAATCTGAAATGTGGAAACCCTAAGGGCCTGTTGGCTCCATGGAAACGGGCTGAATTGGAATCGAATTCTATGACGAGCCTGTTTGGCTGCCCACGAAATTGGAAATCAACATTCCAGAGTCCAAATCGGATGCCTACGATAGATTCAGGGGCTGTGAGATGGAAAAGGATTCCGAGTGCTCCTCTCGCGACTCATCTCAGTCGCGACTTGTCTTCCTCCCCAGTCCCGACGCCTCTCTGCTCTTGCCTCCCTTGACATGCACCATGGTGGCAAGGGCGGCTAGGGTTCCTAGTCTCACTCCATCGCCCCCATCCTCCACCTCCCACCCCGTCCGCTCCGTGCTCCTTGCAGACCCATCCTCCACCTATCATCCCATCTGCTCACCGCCTCCTGCTCCGCAAGGGCGATCCTCCGTCTAGATCCACGTTGTCTTGCTGTCGATCGATCCTTCTGCCTAGCAAGTATTGGGTTCCTCAGATATTCCCACTAGCTGCATGGTTTCATTTGGTGAGTTGGGGCTAGGAGCATCCATGTGCCGATTTGGGGGATTTTTCTTTTGGGAGGCCATTTGGCTGATCCGGTGAGGATTTGATTTGGTGTACGTGTAGAGAGAGAGTCGCATACTCTGTTTGGAGTGGAGGGTTTACTTGTGTACAATAGTCCTTACCTACAGACCACTAAAAAGTTTGAGCGCACTTAGGTGCCACTCACCTAAACTTTTTTTTGTCGCCCAAGCCATTTTGTCCACCTTTCTGTCTGGTTTTTGCCGTTTGCCAGCTCTAGCATGTGGGTCCGGCTAGCGAAAACGTCCAAAGTTCCTTCTCTCGTAACCCTATCCTCTTGCTACTTTCTCTCTGCCCGGTAGGGGCAAGCTATTAGCGACCCAAGCACCTTCTTCTCTTGACCTGTCGGCCCTCGTGGGGAGGAGCGATGCGTCCCATCATGCGGGTCAAGCGGCAGACGCCGCGGCCAGCTAGGGACAGCAGACCCACCCGCGTGGGGTGGAGGAACAGACGCCAGCGCAAGGCAATGGCGCAGCCATAACACGTCTTGGCTAGCATTGGGGATGGCCCGTGCAGCCGGCAACGAGGATGGCCCGGGCGGGGTGGACGGCGCATGCACAACTGGCGGTGACGGGGATGGCCCGCGCGGGGTTGAGCGGCGCACGCATTGCTAGTGGGGGGGATGGCACGAGCAGGGCGGAGTGGCGCACGCTCGACTAGCGCACGCGGCGGCCATATCACGCGCGCACAGCAGTCGAACTGCCACGCGAGGGTTCATGAGGAATGAGGAGCGCGCGGCGGCGGCCTCAGATCTAGGACCCCGAACACCGCTACCGAGTCACCGCCTCTCCCTCTAAGGCGCTCCAGCCCATCTCGCAGGGACCACTCCGCTTGCTTGGATGGAGGACGCCGGTGTGCAGAGCAAGGACGACGCTAGCCGCAGTAAGTAGCAGCACTAGGTGAATGGCCGTGCGCGTAGGCGGTGGGGCAGGGTGTGGCCACTGGGTGGGGCAGGGTGGGACCCTCGCGCTGCCGCGTCGAGGACGGCCCGCGCGTTTGTTGACGGTTGTTAATGTCAATCATAAACCATCAACATATCCTACGTATATACTTAATTCAATCACCAAACATAAGTATAGGGGTTTAAACTAATAAAATCCACGAGTTTTAGTGAATCTTAATGCAAGAGGATTTATCCAGAAAACGAGCAAGGTGGACCCAATCGTCAGGTCAAATCATGTTTATCCGCGAGGAAACCGACGTAAGAAGACTCTGGAATCATCTAGAAGACTTACCATCGAAGATTGGGCCAAATGGTGCCAGTAGTGAGCCGGCCGGCCCAACCCCTAGGCCGGCCGACCTATGGGACCGCCCTGTCAGCCTCTCTTTCATATGTCGGTTCTCCACCACCTCCTAGGTTCAATCTACGCCGTTGCTCGAGGACTTAGATTTGATGTTGCCATTGATTCATGGGCCTACAAGACCCTTGGTTCTCCCTATATAAGGCCCCCCATACCCCCCTCGTGAGGCATCTCTCCAACCTCTAATCTTCAGAGAAATCCATCAGAGATCAATATCAAGACACACCAGAAGAATTATATCTAGAGCTCTCTAATGTAGTAGATTAGTAGCTTAGAAGTGAGGGTCGAATTGGGCTCGTGCTCATGTTCCGGATCTAGTCTCGGAGGATCGGTAAAGCCATTGTATCTTCACTTATATATATATATATATATATATATATATATATATATATATCTTATGAGACTTTATTATCATTATATCATTCTTATCTACATGGCTATACTTACTTTGAATATGCATCTTGTTTAGTTAAGGTTATCTTTACTTTTGTGTGTGTTTTCTAGAGCGCTTAGCCTGCTAGTTTACCGGTTGGGCTAAGTAACCGAGCCTCATATAAGCATGATGCTTATATGATGCTCTACCTATATGATTGCACACTGTTTTCTGGTCGTGTGGTAGCAGCAGGAGGTGACAGAGTCCACCCCATGTTGAGCTGGATTTTAAATTGTAGGACTATAGTTACGTCAATAGCGTTATTCTTTGCGGTGCTCTACCGTCTAGCAACGTCCCGAAGTGCACAAGAGTAGAGTAAGTCTTAGCTATAGTCAGGTATATATATATACTTTGATCCTGTAATAAGAATAACATATGAATCTACCTCACCATTGTTCTTCTGAGTCAACTAGTTTATATTATCTTATAGATTTATCTCCTGTGTGACATTCTACATAATTCCTATCATTACCCCCTGCTCTAGTTATGTTGGTAGGTTAGTAAATACTCGTTTGTTATTATTTAATAAACCTTTACTCCATTGTTTGGAATAATCCCGGTGAAATGCTACAATAATGTTCTATGCGCTTGTGGTCCTTAATATTATATTTGCACTTACAAATATCAACAGCGTCCGCGGGGTGGGGCGGGGTGCTCGCGGCGGCGTCTGCACTGCCGGCATCGGGAAAGGCACGGGCGACTGGCATCGTGAAGGCGGGCGCGGATGGAAGTCGCGGCCGGCGGCGAGGTCCGCGCGAGCTTTGGCAGCAGGCAACGGACTCCAGCAAGGTCGCGCGGGCAGCGGCCGGTGGTGAAGCTCCGGCGTCGGGGCTGGAGCGGTCTCGGGGAACCATGCGTTGCCGGCAGCGAGGTCCGCGCGTGCAGGAGCGACGAAAACAGACGTGAGATCCGTCGCAGCAGTTTTCATGCTCTCCATGTCCATGTCCGCCGCCGGTGGCACGGCGCCGTGCGGCAGCAGCAAGTCGTCGTACACGTTCATGTCATTTTTTCGTGCCCATGTCAATATGGTCCCCGGCGGCGAGCCGGCGACCGCATCACCTCCTGCCGCTTCCACGTCGGCGGGCGGCACTGACGTCGCCAAGGACTCGGACTCCATCTCCCTCCACCTCCGGCTCTATGCCACTGGCAACGGCAGCTGCTGCGTGCGGGCGCACTCCAAGTTAGTGTCCCGTCTTTGCCGCGTCGGCAAAGGACGGATGCTACGACCATAGGCTGGTACGATCTCGTAGGCACGACGACGCAGCTGCGGCCCGGGAGCCGATCTTGACTCCGGCGCCAAGCCGCCAACAAGGCATGCACATGCTAGCTCGCCTACTGGTTTCCTTCCTTCGTCAAACTAGGCATGCACAAGATACAGGGTTCTGTACGTGAACTCCCCATGCACATGCTAGCTTGCGTCTTTTCTTGATTTCTTCGTACGTGTACACGTACATAATTTCTGTTTTTCCCCCTTTGCTAGCACAAATGATCGACGGCTAATAAACCAACTACCTTGTAATCCTTGTATATTAGCACTGAGGGTTAGTGGCACTAGAGGAACGGCGAACTTTTGCATGGTGTTCAAACTTAAGGGCATTTTAGACTTTTCTCACCGTGGTTTGACACCATACACTACTAGAGAACAGACTTTAGAACGATATTCCAATTTGGCATTAGCCTCGGTATTTTTTGCCGCGCGGAACTAAAGGACCCTTTAGTCCCGGTTCGTAATACCAACCGGGACTAAAGGTCCCTGCCCAACGGTCGTCCGAGTGGCAGGGATCTTTAGTCCCGGCTGGTATTACTAACCGGGACTAAAGGTACCTTTAGTCCCGGTTGGTAATACCAGCCGAAACTAAATGTTTTAATCCCGGTTTGGGTGATACCCCGGGAATAAATATTAATCTTTAGTCCCGTTTGGCCACCTAACCGGGACTAATTATGCGGGTCTATACAACGGCTCATTTCTTCCTCCCCGAGCCCGAGCCATTCCATTCAAACTCACTGCCTCTGTTCTTCAGCTTGCTATTGTTCTTGCTCTCTCCCCCTCCATTGATGTTGCTCTCGATTTTGGAGGTAACAAACTTAATCCTTTTATATTTTATCAGTAGCTTATCTCATTTTGCGATGTAGATGCATGTGTAACTTTATATGTTGGACTTTATTATGATTTTATATGTTATTTTTAGCTCAAAATCACATGATGATTTGCATATATGTTTGGATAAACAAAAGTTAAATTAGTTCATCAAAATCACGCCTTGCTCGTCTCATTTGAGCACGCGCCATCCTCGTCCCCGGCGACTTACGTGATCTTAGAATTAATTTTTCCATGAAATGAAAAACTTAGAAAATAGTTAGAAAATTATAGAAAATCCGTACTAGTTGAACTTACGGACCATGATCATCTCAAATGAGCATTTTCTCTGCCGAAGCGGTAGCAGACGTCAAGGAGGAGCTTTGATTCTATGAGGGAGAGCGGCAACGGTCGTGGAAGACCGTGTTCCCTTCCTCGTAGAATCGGAGCTCTTTCTTGGCCAAGTACGGTGCCATCCGGTGAAGAAATGCTCGCCTAGATGATCACGTAAGCAAGGTCAACTAGTATGGATGGTTATTTATTGAAACATGTTTTTGAGCTATGTGATTTCTATGTCATTTTTAGCTCAAAATCACATGATGATTTGCATATATGTTTGGATAAACAAAAGTTAAATTAGTTCATCAAAATCACGCCTCGCTCGTCCTCGCTGGAGCACGCGCCATCCTCGTCCCCAGCGGCTTACGTGATCTTAGAATTAATTTTTCCATGAAATAAAAAATTTAGAAAATAGTTAGAAAATTGTAGAAAATCCGTACTAGTTGAACTTGCGGACCGTGATCATCTCGGCGAGCATTTTCTCTGCCGAGCGATAACGGACGTCAAGGAGGAGCTTTGATTCTACGAGCGAGAGCGGCAACGGTCGTGGAAGACCATGTTCCCTTCCTCGTAGAATCGGAGCTCTTCCTTGACCAAGTACGGTGCCGTCCGGTGGAGAAATGCTCGCCGAGATGATCACGTAATATGTTTAATATATTATGTTTTAGAGACGGATATTATGTAATATGTTATGACTTCACAATTGTAGATCTTGCTGAGATAATCAAACTTGGTATTCAGAGTTTTTTCATCTGAGGTCATTTAGTGTCTCATTTGAGCAAGTTTGACCAAGTCAAATTTGGTCAAATGAAAAAACAACACTTTGACTCTAGTATTATGAACTCTAAATGACTTCAAATTAAAAAATTTTGAATACCAAGTTTGTTAAACTCAAAAAGATCTATAATTGTTGTTTTGGTCAACTTTCCATTTGAGAAAGTTTGGACGGTTCAAATTTGTGATTTTAAATTTCGACGCCTACAAACTAGTTTTCGAAACCCCAGATTGTCTAAAATTGAAAAGTTTTGAATACCAAGTTTGTTCAGATCATCAATATCTACAATCCTTATATAGGACATTTTTTCATTTGAGAAAGCTTGAATAAAATGTAGTTCAAATTTCATAAGTGTGTGACATAGTTTTAGAAAGTCTATATGAGATTCAAGAAGTTGTGACTAGTGTTTGATAAAAATTTCTCAAATGGGAAAATGAGCTATTTAACAATTGTAGATCTTGCTGAGATGATCAAACTTGGTATTCAGAGTTTTTTCATCTGAGGTCATTTAGTGTCTCATTTGAGCAAGTTTGACCAAGTCAAATTTGGTCAAATGAAAAAACAACACTTTGACTCTAGTATTATGAACTCTAAATGACTTCAAATTGAAAAGTTTTGAATACCAAGTTTGTTTAACTCAAAAAGGTATACAATTGTTGTTTTGGTCAACTTTCCATTTGAGAAAGTTTGGATGGTTCAAATTTGTGATTTTAAATTTCGACGCCTACAAACTAGTTTTCGGAACCCAGATTGTCTAAAATTGAAAAGTTTTGAATACCAAGTTTGTTCAGATCATCAATATATACAATCCTTATATAGGCCATTTTTTTATTTGAGAAAGCTTGAATAAAATGTAGTTCAAATTTCACAAGTGTGTGACATAGTTTTACAAAGTCTATGAGATTCAAGAAGTTGTAACTAGTGTTTGATAATAATTTCTCAAATGGGAAAATGAGCTATGTAATAATTGTAGATCTTGCTGAGATGATCAAACTTGGTATTCAGAGTTTTTTCATCTGAGGTCATTTAGTGTCTCATTTGAGCAAGTTTGACCAAGTCAAATTTGGTCAAATGAAAAAACAACACTTTGACTCTAGTATTATAAACTCTAAATGACTTCAAATTGAAAAGTTTTGAATACCAAGTTTGTTAAACTCAAAAAGATCTACAATTGTTGTTTTGGTCAACTTTCCATTTGAGAAAGTTTGGATGGTTCAAATTTGTGATTTTTAAATTTCGACGTCTACAAACTAGTTTTCGAACCCCAGATTGTCTAAAATTGAAAAGTTTTGAATACCAAGTTTGTTCAGCTCATCAATATATACAATCCTTATATAGGCCATTTTTTCATTTGAGAAAACTTGAACAAAATGTAGTTTAAATTTCACAAGTGTGTGACATAGTTTTAGGAAGTCTATATGAGATTCAAGAAGTTGTGACTAGTGTTTGATAAAAAATTTTCAAATGGGAAAATGAGCTATGTAATAATTATAGATCTTGCTGAGATGATGAAACTTGGTATTCAGAGTTTTTTCATCTGAGGTCATTTAGTGTCTCATTTGAGCAAGTTTGACCAAGTCAAATTTGGTCAAATGAAAAAACAACACTTTGACTCTAGTATTATAAACTCTAAATGACTTCAAATTAAAAAGTTTTGAATACCAAGTTTGTTAAACTCAAAAATATCTACAATTGTTGGTTTGGTCAACTTTCCATCTGAGAAAGTTTGGACGGTTCAAATTTATGATTTTTAAATTTCAACGCCTACAAACTAGTTTTCGGAACCCCGGATTGTCTAAAATTGAAAAGTTTTGAATATCAAGTTTGTTCAGCTCATCAATATCTACAATCCTTATATAGGTCATTTTTTAATTTGAAAAAGTTGTAGAATAAAAAATACTACATTTTCTTTATTTTTATAGGTTCAACAAAAATTTCCGGTCAATTTTGGTCAAAAATCGAGAAAAAATTGAAACATTGACGTTACAATAATGTGATAATAAATTTCCTATCGAATAATATTAGTTTTATTAATTTTAAGTTACAAATATATTTTTGCATTAACAAAATACTTAGTATTAGTAACATTTATATTCTATATTCATAAAAGAAATTAAAAACTTTAGGTTACAAAATTTTCCTATTTACAATAAATAATTAGTTAATCAATAGTATTTTTTAAAATAAATATTGCAAAGTATTGAAGTTGCTATGGAATTAATTGATTAACCTAGTATTAAACAAAATTAAAATCCTAGGCCTTTCCAATTACGTTGGCGGGTTGCCAAAATTTTCAGGCCTTCAGTCCCGACCCAGGCCAAGAACCCGGACTAAAGGATGGGCGGCAATTTCGGTGCCCGTCCAAAAATACCTTTAGTCCCGGCTGGTAACATCAGCCGGGACTAAAGGGTCCCGGCCTATATATATCGAACGTCTGTTCTGTTCATCTTCGATCTCGCCTCCGTCGCTCAGCCCCGCCTGCCGCGCCATCCACGCCGTCGTCGAGCTCGTCTCTGCCGCGTCGCCATCGTCGTCTACCCCCGCCCGGCCGCGCCATTCTCTCGACCCGCATCGCGCGCCGCATCCCGTCTCCGCCGCCGCACCAGATCCCACCCTCCATCGTCGACGCTTCCCGCGGGCCCACCGTATACCCTCCGTCGAACTCTCGTGATCTGCCGCTCTCGATCGACCATGTTTTTTAGATTTTTTTTACAAAGTCTCGGCTGTATGTTAGATTAAAATGTATTAAAATTTAATTAGTAGTTTATTGTTAGTTTTTTAGTTAGTTTTTAGATAGTTTTTGATATATGATAGATTTAAATGTATTAAAATTTAATTAGTACTTTATGTAGATAGTTTTTTAGATAGTTTTTTATTATAGTTTTTGATATATGTTAGATTAAAATGTATTATCTATTACTAGTTTATCTAATTTCATGTTAGATTTATTTAATTGGATTTAGTAATTATATATTCTATCTCTCTATATATATCTAGAGAGAGATTATTCTATATGTATATATATGTACTTAATTATTTCTATATGTATATATACATGTACTTATTTTCATGTGTTGAGAGAGAGAGAAAATTGTATCTAGAGAGACATTCTATGTGTTATCACATGCATATCTAGAGATATAGACATATGCACTTATTTCTATGTGTTGAGAGAGAGAGAGAAAATATATTGTATCATTCTATGTGTATATATATATACATGTACTTATTTCCATGTTTTTGGATCGAAAGTGTTTTTTATTCGATTCCAAAGCCTATACCTTATTATTGTTTATCCTTATGAAATATTATGTGTTATTATATTTAATTGGATTTAGTAATTCTATATGTGTTATCACATGTACTTATGTTATGTACCATAGTAATTCTATCTATGTGTTATCTTGAAGATACAAATGGCTGCTCCGGATGATGACATAATGGCGGATATTATCAACGCCGGCACCAATGTGGATGTAGATGACACGAGTCAGTACTTTGCTGATTATGAGGATATCCTAAATATGCCGGTGGTTGAAGATCAACAAATTGTCGGGCAAGAAAATACTAGCGAGGTATATTCGATTATCTATCATCTCTTATAGATGCATGCGTACGTATATTTGTTGTTAATCGTTGTGTTTCTACTCATGTAGCTGGTCTCTGGATCTACATCAACCACCGACAAAAGTAGGAAAGTCTGAGGGCCAAAAAAGCCATTAGAGGGCCATTTCATAATATCAAAATTCGACACTGACACCGGCAAACCATTGGGACCACATGTTCAGACATATGTCAATCAATGTGGGTTCATTGTAAGGGATAGGATCCCAGTTAGTGCTCGTGAATGGAAGCAGAAGATATCCGTTCCTAATGTTAGTTTTGTATCTGATCATGACAAGAACCTAGCTTGGAGAGATATCACTCAGCATTTCACATTACAAGCAGATGATGCTTTGAAGGAGCTAGTGAGGGATTGGACAATGAAGAAGATGGCAACATTGTTCCAGAGTTGGAAGAAGACATTGTATAAAAAGTTTATCTTGAAGAATGCTACGCCGGATTTCAATGCTAAGGCGTTTGTCAAGTTGGAGTCCCATTGGGATGCCTTCGTAGAATACAAGACATCTCAAGACAGTGAGGAACGTGTGATGAGGAATCGACAGAATGCCCGACAGAAGCAATACCATCATCGCATGGGATCAGGTGGTTATAGGAGTGCTATTCCCAAGTGGCAGAACCTAGAAGCAGAGATTACTGCCAAGGGAATCATACCTGAAACAATAGAGAAGAACTGGCCTCAACGCGCGAAGAATTGGTTCTACGCTCATGGGGAAGCCTAGACCCAGACACTGGCAAGCTAATTTTCGGCCAAAAAATTGAGAGAGCAACACAGAGACTAGCTCGTGCTAGGGAAGAAGTTGATAGTGGTGTTTTCAAGCCCAATAGAGAGAAGGATGAATTGACATATGCCCTAGAGAATCCCAAACACGGTGGTTGAACAAGAGGCTATGGGGCGGTTCCGTGGCTACACGCATTCCTAGCGAGACAAAGGATACCTCTGAAGCCGCTAGAGAAAGAAGGATGAGGAGGCGTAATGAATCCGTGCATTGGAGCAATTTGTTGATGAGTCACGACAAGCATTGCTTGAATCACGTGAACGAGAAAAAAAATCTTGAGGCAAGAATGCAGGAGGAGATCAAGAGGCAAGTACAGACTAGCAATGAGTCAAATGCAATCGCAATCAACGCCGGAGTCACCATTAGCCCGTTGGTCGATGAAAAGCGATTGTGCTTCTCTGAGCTGCCAGATTATTCAAGACGACGCTGGGTTACGCTTCCTGTTGATGACATTACCGAGCCTCTAACAACATGTGAGCTGCACATTCCGGATGGTAATAATGCATCAATCATGGTGGTACATCGGGTTGTATCTCCAATAGACCGAACGAAGACACCAAGAATCCATGGGTCGATTATTCAACTTTGGATATGCTAGCGTCTCGGTCGATAGAGTGCTCAAAGGTTACAACAATGTTCCTCTTGACATTGAAGGTGGTGATGGGGAGAAGACACTAGGAGAAGCGGAGAAGACATTTATTCAATGGCGCAAACGCTTTATCATCATTCTGGGCGCCACCGCTTCCCTACCTCACCCTAGGTACGAATGAAAGTGAATGGAATATTATTTTCCATTCATTTTCTATCGGCTTCAAAAATAATTGACACACAACTTGTTTTTGTAGCAGGTCTCCCCAAACCCTAGCCTAATCATTCATTCCCCATCTCATCACAAATAAGTCAGGGGGCGAGACGACTTCATCCCCACAACCGATCGCCAACTCCTACACCGGCCCCATCGCCTCCACAACGATCTCCAACTCCTACACCGCCCCACCGCCTCCTGGCGATCTCCAACACCTCCATGCCGGTCTCCACCAACACCGACCTCATCGCCTCCACGCCGGTCTCCAACACCGCCCCCCCCCTCCACAATGACGCACTACAAAGACGCCTAAGGTCCCTATAGAAGAAGACCCCGAGAAAGAGTTATTTCTCAAGAAATACTTCTGAAAAGACCGATGAGCAAATAGCGGTGAAGAAGACAAAAAGTGAAAGATTTTTTATAGATATCAAAAACAAGAGTCAAGCGAAGCTTAAGGAGAAGCCATACTTTTACATACCACGAGATGTCTTTGAGAGACGTAAGGTCGATGCTCACAAGAAAAAGATGATTGAACTTCGTAAGCCTTCACCACTATCGACTATGACCGCTCCCTCGTGAAGTCACATGATGCGAGATAAGAAAAGGAAAAGAGCATCGTGGGAAGGATGTTCCACAGCTTGGACAATGAAGCAACCAATGCAAAATCTTGTTGTTGCTAATGAATATGGTTCCAACATAGAAGTCTATCGACCGCACAACTCGGAGAAGTGTCGGTTCAAGCCCTTAATGCTTTTTTTTGAAGATACTTTGGTTTAACCTTGGATCAATTGATGGGCAAAGCTCAATCCGAACCTAGAAGTTGATACCGGAAGACTTATAAATATGGCAAAAGTCTGTACAACCTGCTGACTCTGAATGAATTGTGTATGCAAAATGTACTTGCTCAACAAGTGGTACATGCAAAGCGTGTGGCGAGGGGGTGAGCAAAGGATCTTTGTCGATTTAGAGACCATCATTACTTCCGTGGTGATGACATCTTACATATTAGTTTCAAGAATTGCATCAACTATACCACTTGGACGCCTGGACAAATCAATCATTAACTCCTTTTGTTTGTAAGTGATTCTTACTTTTATTTAATAAACTCACTTCCATGCGTCGTGTATATAATTATCCTCACATGTAACTTATATTTATATCTGATTCCGGATGTCAGAGCTCCAAAGAATACAAGACACCAGTGTTGGCTTCATTGATCCTTATATCGTATTCAAAATCGGTATTATTATCAAGGAGCGGTGAATATCTGAAGCACAGGAGAATAGCATGATGTTCTTCATGAAGCAGCACGACAAGACAACAATACTTTTCCCATACAACTTTGAGTAAGTGTTAATAATAATGTAGTCTACATATTTTATATAATATCAATACAACTTATATGCATGTACATGTGTGTATAAACCATTGCAGTTTTCACTAGATACTCATTGTCATTGAGTTAAACTCAAGTCGGTTAGTAATCTTTGACTCGTTGAGAAAAGAGCGGGCACTATACCAAGATATGATAGACATTATTCAGGGGTAATTTCGATCTCTCGCGCACAACTATTATTGAATAGACTTTGCCATAATTTATTAACGATCGTACATTATTGGTCGCACAGGGTTTGGAAAGAGTTTATTCGGCAACATCGCAAGGATTGCAAGGCACCACTTAATGTAGTTAAAATACAAGTAAGTTGTACTATATACACTTCCCCACATGTTTAATTACTATATCGTACTTCAATTTACGTGTGAGATGATGAGAAAAATCTTCTTCTCGTATAGTGGTGTTTGCGGCAGCAACCAGGTAATAACTTATGTGGATACTACGTTTGTGAATTTATCACTGCGCACATAAGAAGAACTCCTAAAGATGTCCTCAGAGTACGTATATATCAATTTTTTATTTATTTTTAAATGAATATATATATGTATTAATACTTTTCCTTTTATTTCAAATGCAAGACTGAATGGTTGAAACGAAGGGTCATGCAAAAAGACCATCTGAAAGCAGTTCAAGAGTCAATAGCAGGATTTCTTCTAGAAAAAGTGCTAAATCCCAACGGCGAGTTCTACTTTGATCCTAAGGAATAAATTGTGTAAATTAAATGTTTATTGATATCATTATTTTCGAGAACAAGATTATGAAAGTGTTGTATATATACACACATATATATATATATAATATATATGTTCATACTTTATTCGAATATAATAATGCTCGAGATGAGAATTAGATATAATTATATGCGTGCGTGTATTTATATTAGCAGTGTAGAATACGTACATAAAAACATATTATATATTAAACAAATACGAGTAACTGAACTGAAAACAAATTAAACAAAAAAAGAAAAAGAAAAGGAACCTTTAGTCCCGGTTAGGGTTACCAACCGGGACTAAAGGGTGCGGCCACGTTTGCTCAGCTGGAGGGCCTTTAGTCCCGGTTGGTAACACCAACCGGGACTAAAGGTCCCTCTTTAGTCCCGGGATCGTTGTCCCGGCGCGGTAACCGGGACTAAAGGCCGTTACCGCCCGGGACAACAAGTCCATTCTGTAGTAGTGATAGGCAGATCCACCACTAGGGCGAGCTAGGGCGGCTGCCCTAGGTCCTTTTGGGGCAGATCTGCCATTCCAATGAAAAATTCAGACATTAGCGCAAAGGAACAAGGGTCTCCTGGAGTATTCGACAGAGGTTGAAGACAACTCAGGCGTCTTGGGCCCCCTAGGTCCTTTTGGGGCGGATATGCCATTCCAATGAAAAATTCAGACATTAGCGCAAAGGAAGAAGGGTCGCCTGGAGTATTCGACAAAGGTTGAAGACAACTCAGGCGTCTTGGGCCATCCTGTGTGGTTCAGCCCATATAGAAAAGCCACAGCCCACAAGCCCATTAAGAATAGGACCAGTCTTTCTCACATTTTTCTCTTCGTCCGTCTCTCTCCCTCATTCACGAACTCACGCGTGGGGTGCGAGGAGCAGCTGGACTGGCGGAGGATGAGCAGCGCCTAGCACCTAGGGCTTAGCAGTGGTCGGGCAGCGGTGGTGGCGGCGTGGTCCGGCCGACAGCGGGTAAAGCCAGAGATCGAGCAGCGTCGGGCGTCGGGTGAGGCCAAGCCCGGAGAGGCTGAGAGCGCCACCACGAATGGGCGTCAGGCGGTGCGGGCCAGCAGCCAACGCACCAGCCGGCAGCCCCAGCCGACATGGCAGCCACCAGCTAGAGGGCAGGCTAGGGCCAGCCACGGCCTGCTGGCTGTAGGTATTTTTCTGTTTTTTATTTACCTTTTTCACATAATTAGTTGTTAAGAATTTTATTAAGGATGAATCATCGATTTATTTGAAGTTAGTTTAGAACTATTAGTATTAGTATGTATGGATTCTCTTAATTTAAGGAACAACTTCTCTAATTTTTATGTGGATAAGATTGTGAGACTAGCTGGAATATATGCTGAAAACTTCAATATTAGTGAAATTATTGTGTTGCCAAAGCAACTTAAGGAATTTATTGGCTTATATGTTGCCGTTGGTTGGCCAAAATTTTATAGCATAAGTTTGCCCTAGGTTATTTCGTGGGCTGGATTCGCCACTGTTGACACCATTAGAGGCAAAAGTGGACGAAATGGCTTGGGCGACAAAAAATAAGTTTAGGTGAATGGCACCTAGGTGCGCTTGAGCTTTTAGTGGCCTGTAGGTAAGGACCATTTTTTTAATGGTACATAGGTAAAACCCTCTTTGGAGTGTAGTAGTTGCACACCCTGTTCAGAATGTATTTCAATATTTGAGCATCCAAACAACATTTGGAATGTAAACATCCAAACAAGATAATTGAAATAAATCAAATTCTCAGTAATTCAATTCCTATCAAATCTAATTACTAGAATTTCATTTCTAGAATAAGACTGAATTCCATGGGAAATAATCGGGCCCTTAATGAAAAACGTGCTTCAACACGTTTGAGAAAAAAAAATAAAGTTAACTAAGGAACATGTGAAAATAAGTATTAATTCATTTACTACCATTATCCATTTTGAATAAGCTAAATAAGTAATAAGAACAATAAATTCATTGCTATCTTATGCTATGTTTTCTCGATATGACAAATTTATAGTACATCATACCTCAGTAACAAGACTAATGTATAATTTCACGACATTTGGATAACATATGCAACATACAAAAATAGTACATGAGAAACACAATCCATATATATTTCCCTGATTTTGGCTTCTTTCAGCGTGAAACTTTTACTAGTGTTCCACTAACTTACTGTAAGTTTTCTATGATTTATTTGGAAAAAGAACTTCCTACAAAAATATAACAATAAAAACCCTATTTTGTTTATGTACACATCTATATGAATTTTTCTGGGTCTGAAACTTTTAGTATGACGATGTATTAGTGATGTGGTCATACTATCAATTTATGGAAAGTTTTGGATGAATATGAAAGCATGACTAAAATAACTATGGACAATTTTGACCTATTTTATTATAGGGGTAAACTAGTCCTGTCACTTGTACCAGTATTTTTTACTGTTTAGATCTATGTATAATAAGTCTATGGAATTTTGGTTTGCTATTTTTAGATTTTGATTTGATTTTTGAATTTCACAAGATTTTAGTTTGAACTAAAAAAGGTAATGTCGGTGCACAAAGTGACCAACACGTAAATATTTGTAGTTTTGCCGTACGTTGTGATCGGAGGTGGCCTAGCACTCAATGACATATGGTTTATACTGGTTCAGACAACGTGTCCTACGTCCAATTTGAGTCGGTCGGTGACTTTATTCCTGAGCCCAGGTGCTCGAAGTTTGCAGTGGGGTTACAAACGAGAAGGAGAAAGATGGAGGGTACAAGAGATCCGGTCAGACTCTAGTCAGAGGTGCCGAGAGTGACGGGAGCCCTGCTATGTGCTAAGTATTTGAGTATGTGCTCGTGGTTTGAACCTGGAGGTTCTGTCGTTGTGGACTAGTGAACTGATCGATCGAATGAAATCTACCTATTAGGAGAGAGCGCATCCCTTTTTTATAGATGAAGGGGATGACCTTACAAGTGAGAGTGAGAGAGTACGTATGCTACTGAGACTTGTTGCCCACGTTGGCGGGTACAGAATGATGGTAGACGCC
The DNA here is from genome assembly GCA_904845875.1 of Miscanthus lutarioriparius. Classification (NCBI taxonomy): domain Eukaryota; kingdom Viridiplantae; phylum Streptophyta; class Magnoliopsida; order Poales; family Poaceae; genus Miscanthus; species Miscanthus lutarioriparius. Next base: position 64,286,326 of record CAJGYO010000008.1, on the reverse strand, counting down.
CACAATACTATTGAATGTCAAATGTGCGCGGGAGGTTGTGTTGTCTTCTTCGGGTATGGCAGATGTCAGCGCCTGCCACACTGTTGATACCTGGAGGCATGCAAGGCGTTTTACCATGTTCGTCTGGTACGGTAAATGCCGGCGCCCACAACGCTGTCGATGTCCAGAGGTATGTGGGGGGAGCCTTACCGTATGTGAGTTAATGACGCCCACAATACTGTAGGGGAAAATATCGGCGCCTACAACACTGCTTGGGTTTTGTCGTGCCAGGGAGGTCATAGAGTACTGTTTCTGCAGGTGTACATGGTACAGTCCCTGGTATTGCGGTTTGACTTGTACGCCCTGCCTTACTTTCTCTGTCCGTTTCCTAGTCCTTACCGAGCGGGCATCCCCGGTCGGTTGGTCCCAGTCAGCTCTGATCGCGCCAGTCGGAGAAGAGCAGTGAGCAGGGGTTTGGCGCATCCTCGGTCGAAGATGCGGGTCGGAGTCAGAAGCGATGTTTGGCCAGGCCTTCTGGTCGGAGAGGTCATCCGGAGGCGGGCTAGAGACCGAAGCGAGCGCTTCGGTCAGAGAGGCGGGCAGGAGTCGGAAAAGGGTGCCATTCCTCCTCGGCCAGGCCTTCCGGTCGGAGATTGGATCGCCCCTCTGGCCTATTGTTTAGGTACTTGGGCCGGCCCATGAGTTGCGCATTGTCTGCTTGGGCGAAGCCTTTGTTGGGAAGCCGGTCCGCGAGGGACCCCAAGTTTATGAACCCGATAGGAGCCCCCGAGCGATTCGGGTAGAATCATCTGGGGGATTTTTGTCTTGACGGCGGGTGCACGCGAGCCCACTCGCGGGTGTAGCCCCCGAGGCCTGGGCTATTTGGGCAAAATCATCTAGGGGGTTTTGTGTTGTCAGCGACGAAAGTTTTCGTTTCATCAGTAGGTGCGCGCGAGCGCACCCGCGGGTGTAGCCCCCGAGCCCCTGGGCGATTCGGGCAGAATCGTCTGGGGGTTTTGTCAGCGGGCGTGTGTGTGTGTTTTTTAGTCGAGACGGAGGCATCAACCAAGGTGTCGTTGTGTAGCCGAGGCAGTTTAGTTTTAGGAATCGGGCGAGATGGAGCTCGTTGATCCTAGCGTCGATGCGCGCCGTGGGAGCTCGTTGATCTTGGCGTCGATGCGCGCCGTGGGATCAAGGCAGTTAGTTTAGGGATCAGACGAGATAGAGCTCGCAGATCCTGGCGTCGGTGCATGCCGTGGGATTGGGCGAGTCAGAGTCATGGATCCTGATGGGGTGAGTTTGGGGTCACAGACCCAGGCGCTTGGTGTGTAGTCGGAGCATAGCCGAGGGATGGGGCGAGTTCAGGGTCGCAGACCTAGGCGTTTGGTGTGCAGTTGAAGCATAGCCGAGGGATTGGGCAAGTTAGGGGTCGCAAACCTAGGTGTTTGGTGTGCTATCGAAGCATAGCCGAGGGATGGAGCGAGTTCGGGGTCGTAGACCTAGGTTTTTGATGTGCCTTGAGCCCCCAAGCCCCATTGGGCTTTGGTAGGGGTCAGTTTGAGTTGTGTGAGTTACCCCGTCCTCGGTTTCTCACAACCGGAGGGGCTGAACTTTGTTGCTTGCCTCGATCGCTTGGGCTCGAGTGACGCGCTCGGTGAGCTCGCTAATAGGTATGATCGAGTGGAATCTAGGTTCATCATTCGTGATGGGGTCGGTATAGCCCTCTTGTGACATTCCACTGCTCCTTTACCTGCAACCCGGCAGATGCCTGGGTCGTTCTGGAGACCGACCCAGGTGGCCTACTGGCCTCCCCTCGATGGAGATTCTGTGGGCTTGTCGAGAGGTTTAGGATCGAACGAGAAGGTTGAGATGACCTTGTCTGCTTTGGGGCAGACGGCGAGGGCCGCACGGGGCTCATCTGCATTTTCTCCCTGGCTCTGTTTGACATGGGGTGGCCTCGAGCCCTTTGTGGGCCAGCCTTCGAACCTCGGTCGGTCGTTGCTCATGTTGAATGAGGCAACTGCCGCTTCATGATGCAACACGGAGCATTATGATGCATTTTGCCGCATGTGTGATGCTTTAGTTCCCGAGCCCCTGGGCGATTCTGGGCCCGAATCGTTCGGGGGCATGGGCATATGGAATGAATGCGTGTATGGATGTTTGAATGATTATAAAGAAATAGTGGGGGTTGGTAAGGTTACCTTGATGACTCGAGTGACGGGGTTTGAAGAGCTCCAATCGGAGATGTCCGATCGGGACCCATGCTCTTCATTTGTGATGGAGCCAGCATGACCTTCATGGGGCGTCCCTTTGCTCCTTACCTGTCTCTCGGTGTTTTCCTAAGCCGTTCGATCGACTTAGGAAGTCCGATGGTCTCTACTGGCAGAGATCCCATTGTTTGGGTTTTTTCAAATATAGCCTGGGAAGGCGGAGGGCCGCCTATGAGTGGTGGCACTTTGGCGCCTACACCCGGCGTGCGGTAGTGGTGGGCCATACCTAGGCCATGTCCTGTCTGACCAGGCGCCGTTTCGTCGGTCAGTATGCGTCCCATAGGTCAGGACGTGTCCCACCATTTCCCATCCACATTGAATGGGGGAAGGGAGAGAGTTTTTCGCTCTAATCTTTTGCCCTTCTTTAGATACCACATTTCCTCCTTAAATAGGGGAAGGGAGAGGGCTTCTTATCATAGTCCTTTGCCTGTTCTCCAACCATTGCCTTTCCTCCTTTTTCCTTCTCACCAAGAGTGTCTATATGTCACGGTAGTTCCTAAGTGAGAGAGAGAGTAAGCGAGGGGGAGAACTCACAGATCCCTTCATGAATCCAGGGCGCAATGTCAAGCTGGAGGCTATCCGAGGTGGTGCTGGCCGTCTTTGCCTAAGGAGGGGTGGCTTTCATTGAAGGAGGTGGCGCACTGGATTCATCTATGAGGCCTCTTTCGGGACAGAGCCGTGCATGGATTCTTTCCAATGGATCTTCACCGGGCGAGCCTTGTTGGAGGGGAAGTTGCCTAAGATCGTGCTGGTGGAGGGTTTCGGCATGTATGTAGCTACTCAGGTTGGCTAGTTCATAAAGTTTGATGAGATGTCTTCCAGCCACGGTGGCCATACCTTGGTGGTCAGTCCCTGCCTAGGAGCTGCCTCGACTGCATGAGAAGGTCGGGAGCTCCATGCTCTTCTGCTGAGCATCTATGGGTGTGACGCCATTGAGGTACCTGTTGCGTTCACCGAAGTCGAGGGAGCGGAACCGGGCGGGGTCCTTGAGGTACCCGTTGCGTTTGCCGAAGTCAAGGAGCAGAACCGGGCGGTGTCCTTGCGGCGGTGGTTATATTCGGTGGCATCTGTTGTGGCCTTCCCTTTGGCGTCAGCTGATGCCGCCGAGCGGCCATAGTAGTATTTAGAGTAGAAGTAGTCAGCAAATGTAATCGTTAAGTTTGGGGGAGCCCCTGTGTGAATAGTTTTTGTATCAATGAATACATCAGTTCTGTTTTTTGTGATAGAATCACTATCCATTCCTTGTTTTTTATCCTAGCATAGCTTTGCTTTTATCCTTTATTTTTTGCACCTGCCCGTTCGTTTCGTAGGCTGTAGCTTTTAAGAACCTAGGCATGGCCCGCGGGGCTTAGCTGCTCATCACCATAGGTCATGGTGGGGTGTGTTGGTTGGGAGTAAGAACAAAGTCACGTAGAGTAATTTAAAGGGATAGAATGCCCTTTTGTTCGAGCAAAAAGTTTTTACCATGTGATAGTAAAAAAGAGAAGTAGTATTTAGTATTGTACCCTCATGGAGCCCCCGAGCGACCCGGGCTAAAAATGTTCGGGCTGGGTGCTTTACAGGATCAAGTGTTGACTAAAAAAGCGGTAAGACCAAATTTAGAGGAAAAACGACGTAGCTGTTCAATGTTCCAAGTGTTGGTGAGAACGTTGCCATTGTCGTCCTCCAGTCGGTAGGCGCCCGGTTGGATCACTTTGGTTATGGTATAGGGTCCTTCCCATGGTGGAGAGAGTTTGTATTTTTCCTTCATTGATTGGGTCCTTCGGAGCACGAGATCACCGACTTCGAGGGTCCTCCCCCTGATCTTCCTTTTGTGGTACCTGCGGAGAGTTTATTGGTAGTGAGCGGAGCGGATGACGGTCGTCTTGCGGGCTTCCACGAGCAGGTCGACTACGTCTTGCTGAGCCTCCGCGGCTCGGTCATGGTCGAAAGCCTTCACTCTTGGGGCGCCATGGTCAAGGTCGGAGGGCAGCACTGCTTCAGCTCCGTAGGCCAGGAAGAAGGGTGTGAACCCTGTGGATCGGTTCGGGGTCGTTCTCAGGCTCTAGAGGATCGCTGGGACCTCTGCAACCCATCGTCCGGCATACTTGTTGAGTCGGTCGAAGATGCGTGACTTGAGTCCTTGGAGGACCATGCCATTGGCACGCTCGACCTGACCGTTAGTACATGCGTGTCCGACCGAGGCCTAGTCGATTCTGATGCCGTATCCATCACTGAAGTCCAGGAACTTCTTATTGGTCAAGTTAGTCCCGTGGTCAGTGATGATGCAGTTAGGAACACCGAACCGATAGATGATGTCGAGGAAGAATTTGACTGCCTCTTCTGAGCGGATGTTGGTGATGGGCTTGGCCTCTATCCACTTGGTGAACTTGTTGACTACTACGAGTAGGTGAGTGAAGTCGCCTAGGCCCTTTTTGAGGGGTCCCACCATGTCGAGGTCCTAGACCATGAATGGCCAGGTGATGGGGATGGTTTGGAGCTCCTATGCCGACAAATGGGTTTGCCGAGAGTAGAATTGGCATCCATCACACCTACGGACGACCTCCTCTGCATCTCGTAGTGCGGTGGGCTAGTAAAAACCTTGGTGAAAGGCTTTTCCAACCAGCAACCTTGGGGCCGCATGATGTCCGCAAATCCTAGCATGGACCTCGAGGAGGTGCTGCTTCCCCTGGTTGGTGGGGATGCACTTCATGAGAATCCTCGATGGACTCCGTTTGTAGACTTCGTCACTGAGCGCGACGAAGGTCTTGGCGCGTCGAGCGATCCATCGGGCTTCAGTCCTTTTGGGTGGGAGAACCTCCTCGAGCAGGTAGGCGAGTAGTGGCGCTCGCTAGTCGGTTTGATCGAGTACCAACACAGCGACGTTGGTGGGTGACATCATCATGGAGGTACTGGGGTCGGGGCCCCCGAGCGCTGGCTTGGCATTGGGGCCGGAGCCCCCGAGCGCTGGATTGGTGTCGGGGTCGAAGCCATCGGGCGCCGACTGGGCGTCGAGGTGTGTCTGGATTAGACCTTCTAGGATGCCGACGGATGACTCGTGGACGTCGTTGATGAAGACCCCGCTTGGGGATGGATCTCGCCTAGCGGCCAATTTTACAAGAAAATCAGCGGCATCGTTGTCCTTTTGGGGGACGTGATGCAGCTTGATCCCCTAGAATTTGTCCTCGAGCTTGCACACCTCTTGGCAGTATGTTGCCATGAGGAGGCTTTTGTAGGAGGACTCCTTCATGACCTGATCAACGACTAGCTCCGAGTCACCGCGAACGTAGAGTCATGTAGCACGAAGCTCGATGGCGATGCGTAGTCCGTTGATGAGGGCCACGTACTCCATGGCGTTGTTTGAGGCTAAAAAGTGGAGGCGGATGACATAGCGGAGCCTACTCCCGTCTGGGGAGATCAGAACCACTCCAGCCCCTGAGCCGAGTGCCATTACGGACCCGTCGAATTACATTGTCCAGTACTCGTGGGTGACATCCGGGTTCGGTAGCTGCACCTCTGCCCATTTGGCGACAAAATCCATGAGAGCCTGAGATTTAATGGTGGTATGGGGGATGTACCTCATGTCGTGGCCCATGAGTTCGAGTGCCCACTTGGAGATCCGTCCCGCGGCATCGCGGTTACGGATGATGTCCCCGAGTGGGTATGAAGTGACGACCGTGACTTCGTGGTCGGTGAAGTAGTGCAGGAGCTTCCGGGTCACCATCAGCACAGCGTATAGGAGTTTCTGCACCTGGGGGTACCAGACCTTGGGGTCGGTGAGTACTTCCCTGATGAAGTATATGGGCCGCTAGACCTTAAGGTGGTGTCCCGGCTCCTCCCTTTCGACGACCAGCGCGGCGCTTACCACATGGTTGCTGGCGGCGATGTAGAGGAGAAGGGGTTCTCCCCGTTCGGGAGCGACGAGGATCGGGGCTGACGTCAGTGACGCTTTGAGGCTCTCCAGAGCCTACTGAGCTTCCTTAGTCCAGATGAAAGTGTCTATCTTTTTGAGGAGCTTGTAGAGTGGCATCCCCCGTTCACTGAACCGGGAGATGAATCGGCTTAGGGCAGCCAGACAGCCGGTGAGCCTTTGCACGCCCTTAACGTTGCATAATGGGCCCATGTTGGAGATGGCCGTGATTTTTTAGGGTTGGCCTCGATGCCACGCTCGGACACAATGTATCCTAGCAGCTTCCCTTTGAAACCCCGAAAACACATTTTTGGGATTCAGCTTGACGTTGAACCTTTGGAGGTTCACGAATGTCATGGCCAAGGTTGGGATTAGGTCGTAAGCTTGAGCCGTTTTGACCACTATGTCATCAACATAGACGGCGATTGTTGGTTTCGGTCTCTCGGCTTGATTGGGCTGATTGGGCGGGTCAATTTGGTCAGCGAAGCATTGCTGCATGCACCTTTGGTAGGTGGCACCAGTGTTCTTCAAGCCGAAAGGCATGGTTATGTAGCAGTACGAACCATACGGGGCAATGGACGAGGTTGTGAGTTGATCGGACTCTTTCATCGTGATCTGGTGATAGCCCGAGTAGGCATCCAGAAAAGGAGAGGGTCTCGCAACCCGAGGTGGAGTCAACTATCTGGTCTATGCGTGGCAAAGGAAAGTGATCCTTTGGACACGCTTTATTGAGGCCAGTATAATCAAGGCGCATTCTCCATTTCCTGGTCTTCTTTTTAACAAGAACAGGATTGGCGAGCCAGTTGGAGTGGAATACCTCTCTGATGAATCTGGCTGCTAGGAGTTTTGTGATCTCTTCGCCTATCGCCCTTCGCCTCTCATCATCAAGGCGACACATGCACTGCTTGGTGGGCTTCGAGCCTGGGACGAGGCATAGTGCGTGCTCGGTGACCTCCTACGGTATGCCCAGCATGTCAGAAGGCTGCCATGCGAAGACATCACGATAGGCACGTAGGAAGTCGACGAGCTCGCATTCCTATTTGGTCGGGAGCTGGGTCCTGATCCGCACCATCTTGGTTGGGTCGGTGGGGTCGATTCCCACCGCCTTGGTTTCCTCGAGCGGGTGGAAGGCCGTCGAGGAGGTTGGTTTGTTGTAGTCCGGGACTGCCGGGGTCGATGACTCCCTGAGCTATGAGAGCTTGAACGAGTTGATGACCGCAATGGCGAGCTTGAAATGCTCATGGTCGCACGTGAAGGCGTGCGAGAAGGCGCTGCTCATAGTGATGACGCCGTTCGGTCCTGGCATCTTTAGCTTGAGGTAGGCGTAGTTGGGGATCGCCATGAATTTGGCGTAGCATGGCTGCCCCAAGTTGGCGTGGTAGGACCCTAGGAAGTCCACCACTTCGAAGGTGAGGACCTCCGAGCAGAAGTTGCCTCGGTTGCCAAACGTGACGGGCAGATCGATCTGCCCGAGTAGGTATGCCTGTGCTCCTAGGATCACCCCGTGGAAGGGAGAACCCACTAGGCGGAGTTCTAACCAGGGGATGTGCATGGCGTCGAGGGTGTCGACGTAGAGGATGTTGAGGCCACTGCCTCCGTCCATCAGCACCTTGGTGAGGCACTTCTTGTGTACGATGGCGTCGACGACGAGCGGGTAGCGTCTTGGTCTCATGACGTGGGAGGGATGGTCCCTCTGATCGAAGGTGAGCCAGAAATCTTTGAGCCAAATACCAGGGTTTGTCTCCTCGGTGTACTTGGCGATGTTGGTGGGCGGTCGGAAGCGCTGTGGGAACAGCACTTTCCAGATACGTCGGCCAAAGGCCTGTGGTCCCGGACCCTCAGGATTGGGACTCCAGTCGTCTGGCCGACGACCATGCCTGGGGCGCGTTTTACCGCTCCCCTCGATGGTTCGGCCAGGATCCATGTCGCCTGCCCTCATCGCCGCCCGGTGGACGTCATCATCATGCCGGGCCTGATGCCGGTTGCTGATGACGATGGGAGCGTCTCGGTGTGGACCGGGGCATTCGCGTATCGGCGATTGGTGCGGAGCAGGCGTCAGGTCAGAAGTGACGCAGCCGCTGCCTCTCGAGCCACGCTTGGTAGCTGTAGCGGTGAGCGGATGGAGCAATCCGTCTGGTGCGACCCCACTCCCCTAGTGGGGAGAGAGGGCGTGTGTCGGAGTCACGAAGCAGAGCTTTCCACCTGTTGAACGGTGGCGGCTTCTACCAGTGCCCAGAGGTTCTGATAGACTGCCCGCTCCTAGGGGTCAACGGGCTTAGGAATGCCGTGCAGAAGCATTGCTGCAGCGGCGATGTTCTGGCTAACTCGAGCGAACTGTGGGGGGTCGTTTCCCTCATTCATGATGTCGCGCTAGAACTGGCGGGCGCGACCCTGGGCGCCGCCGGTCGGGTCACGCTCGTGGGGCGCAACGTGCTGCACCGAGCGCGCTGGCATAGGCGGTGGCTGGTTGTGCCGCCACTGTCATAGCTCCTCGGCGTGCCCTTGTGCGAGCGCAAGGGCCCCCGCATGCAGGTTCAGAGGGGTGTGAGTTTGTGCAGACTCCACAACCACCGGTGGTTGTCCTAGAGCACCCGCCATAGCGCACTCCCAGGATGGATGGTGGCTAGGTGCCACGTCGCCAATGTTGGAGCCGTCGCCCTCGACCTCGTCATCTAGGAGTTCATGGAAGGTGGTGGGAGCATAGCTCGCCATTCCCATGAATTCGGATGTGAGAGGGGGCAGCGCCAGCATCCCTCGGAGCCCCCGAGCGCACGTGTCCATGGGGGACGCGAGGCCGCAGGGGAACCAGTCATGCGGTGTTTGTGGTTCGGACAATACGGTCCCCCCGGATACTCGGCGAGAGATAGAAAACAGATAGTAAATAACAGTATGTACATTACTCACAGCGGGGTTTGAGCAAAGAGTTTGCTTGGAATGAAGCGCAGGTGCCTCGTCATTGAAGTCGTCGTGCATTCTAGAGCCGATGTAGGGCACCCCTCCGATGAGCGCCAGAATGAGTGCCTCCTCACAGAGGTGTAGTACGCCGAGTCGATCGACGATGAAGTCTAGGCTTCCGAAGAGGAAGGCCTGGGATGGCTCGAAGATAGGTGGAACCCACATCCCAACAGATGGGAGTGAGGGAAACTCTAGTGAGACAAAGCGAGTCGTATCGCTTGAGCCCGCCATGGCGAGGGTGGCGGAAAAATGGGCCATCCGATAACCAAAAAGTGTTGAATGTACAACGTCTTCCCCACGGACGGCGCCAACTGTCGGTGCAGAAAGTGACCAACACGTAAATATTTGTAGTTTTGTCGTATGTTGTGATCGGAGGTGGCCTAGCACTCAATGATATATGATTTATACTGGTTCAGGCAAATTGCCCTATGTCCAGTTTGAGTCGGTCGGTGACTTTATTCCTGAGCCTAGGTGCTCGAAGTTTACAGTACGGTTACGAATGAGAAGGAGAAAGATGGGGGTACAAGAGGTCCGGTTAGACTCTGGTCAGAGGAGCTGAGAGTGACGAGAGCCCTGCTATGAGCTAAGTGTTTGAGCATGTGCTCGTGATTTGAACCTGGAGGTTATGTTGTTGTGGACTAGTGAACTGACCGATCGAATGAAATCTACCTATTGGGAGAGAGCGCATCCCCTTTTATAGATGAAGGGGATGACCTTACAAGTAAGAGGGAGAGAGTATGCATGCTACTGAGCCTTGTTGGTCATGCTGGCGGGTACAGGATGATGGTACGCACCCACAATACTGTTGAATGTCAGATGCACACGGGAGGTTGTGTTGTCTTCTTTGGGTATGGCAGACATCGGCGCCTGCCACACTGTTGATACCTGGAGGCATGCAAGGGGTTTTACCATGTTCGTCTGGTATGGTAAATGCCAGCGTCCACAACACTGTCGATGCCCAGAGGCATGTGGGGGGAGCCTTACCGTATGGGAGTTAATGGCGCCCATAATACTGTAGCGGAAAATATCGACGCCTACAATACTATTTGGGTTCTGTCGTGCTAGGGAGGTCATAGAGTACTGTTTCTGCAGGTGTATAGGGTACAGTCCCCAATATTGCTGTTTGACTTGTGCGCCCTGCCTTACTTTCTCCGTCCATTTCCTGGTCCTTACCGAGCGGGCGTCCCCGGTCGGTTGGTCCCAGTCGGCTCTAATCGTGCCAGTCGGAGAAGAGTAGTGAGCAAGGGTTTAGTGCATCCCTGGTCGGAGACACGGGTCAGAGTCAGAAGCGGTGTTTGGCCAGGCCTTTCGGTCGGAGAGGCCATCCGGAGGCGGGCTGGAGACCGAAGCGAGCGCTCCGGTCAGAGAGGCAGGCCGGAGTCGGAAGCAGGTGCCATTCCTCCTCGGCCAGGCCTTCTAGTCAGAGATTGGATCGCCCCTCTGGCCTGTTGTTTAGGTACTTGGGCCGGCCCATAAGTTGTGCGTTGTCTGCTTGGGCCGAGCCTTTGTTGGGAAGCCGGTCCACGAGGGATCCCGGGTTCATGAACCCGACGGGTAAAATCTAACTAACTTTTTTTAGGAAAGGTAAAATCTAACTAACTAAGAGAAAAGGGCCCGCATGGGCTCAGCCCAGCCCATTGGCATCGATTCGGCTCAAGCGCGGTTACAGCACAGGCTGCTGGGTTTGGCCATTTGGGTATGCAAAGGAGCCCCCACAAAAACACACACACACACAGCTCACGCCACGACAGATAAGGCCACGTGAATCCTTCGCTACTCACCAGCGCTCTCCTCCAGTCTCCACTTCACTTCGGTCCCTGATCGCCGCGCCGGGTGAGCAGCGATAATGCCCATGATGAACTTGGCGTCCGTTGTTCCCTGCGCGCAGGCATTCCCCGCGTTCATGACCCCCGCCGCTGGCTTCCACCGTCGGGACCACACGCATGCGGCGGCCTCCAAGAGCGGATTGGCCTGCCGTGTCGCGCGCAGCGGGGGCGGTGGCGCCCGGTGGCTGCCGGTCTCCTGTGCAGCGGGGGGCGGCGTAGGTTAGGATCTCTGTGACTCATCTATTTATGGTTGCTGCAAGTTTTGGTTCCTAATTTTCCCTTCAGTTCGAACTTGGGGTATAATTACTAAGTTCAGGTAATTATTAGGTTTTTACTTTTTGAAATTATGTTAATGTAGATACTGATTGTCGGGGACCAATACTAAGGTACCCGAAGAAGAGGAGCTAATAACCATCAACATTGATTCATCCGAGCAGTTAAGAGCACGACTACAGCTCCAACCGACCCCAGGAGCACAAGCTCCGCCTCGCCCGGCCTATGGGGGCTGGCTCCGCCTCGCTCGACACCGAGACCACGGGCTACAAATGTGAAGTTTCCTCGGGAACTAACAGTTGCAGGCTATACATACCCTTTGGTTGCAGTTGGCACAGGTATATTTCGCTGTATGTCAATATCAAACTAAATTCCGTATTGTTCTTTCACCCTTTTCTCGTACTGACTTTTGTGGTTGAGTTAGTCTGTGATAATAGAGGGTTTAAGTGGTCGAATAAATGGGTTATAACATGTCTGTTAAGCTTTCTTGTAAAACCGAGTGGGTACCTTTGATCTGAGTACTGGATTTATGATCATATATTATATTTTCTAACTATCCAACAGTATGAACTTTTTGATGTTATTATCACATTGTTTGTCTTTGTGGAAAAATAATGGAACCAGAAGAACCATTTGTTTTTCTTCATCACATTTCTGCATTAATTGCTAGAATGGCTTGCAGTTAGATGGATGGAAAACATTTAATAAAGGTTTTGCACCTTTGCTATTTACAGTTCATACTATTCTGTAATATTTGATCCAAAATTCTTAAGAATTTATGATTCAGAATTGATCCTTTCTCTAACCTACCCCCTTTGTTGTAGTTCTTTAATGATTTGATTGTTATATATAACAGTGATACCAGAGATTTCTTCAAGTAGTGACTTCTATCTAAATTATCTTTTCAATATAATGTGGTGTGTCTCCTATGGTTTAACTATACAAATTCTTTAAGAATTTTGGGATAGAAATCTTGAGATTAGACTCTATAATGAAAAGCTAAAACTGTCAAGAAAATATGCCAATATGCTTTGAATCTCTCATGATTACATCCAGCCTCCCTTAAGCCTATGGTGTGAACTGAAAGTAGGTCCAATTACTTTTTATTGAACTTAATAAAGTTTACTTTGCAAACTCAGGACTTCTGACTATTTCAAATTGAATTTACTAATTCTCCAAAACTATCAAGATGTTCAGGAAAGCTTTGCACTCTAATGTTATATGCCCATTTGTGTTCAGAATGAAAACCTTTGGTATAAGTTGATCACATAATATCTCCTGTAACTATGAGCAGTCTCTAGTCACTGAGTTTGACCATATTATTAAATTATTAGGTTAATATTATGTTAGTACTTAGGTTGTGTATTGTTTTGAGAAGCATCGAAGGTTAACACATTTAATGTTACAGTAATATTTTATACAGTGCGCTTTCAGACACTCTTGGAGTAGTGATTCCGCATGTTGATTATTTTCTAACAAATGTATCCATGGAGGTCATATTCATTTTAAAATAATACTAATTATTATAAGAAAGAAACAGCAAAAGCTCGAATGTGTAGAAGTCTTGGAATCAAAGCAGTTAATCAATGAAGTATAGAAGTGCCAAATGGCATGTCAACGTATCCAAATCTTCACTGTTTCAGAAAGAGATGATATTTTTGTCAAAGGATGATTGATATTTGATAGAATAAAATGAGATACCAGAACATTGTTTAGCATTACCTATTTGAAACATTGCCCAAATGTGAACTATTTTTGGGATGCTACATTGGAGATGTGGGATTAACCCAGGTGATTTGATAGGCTCCTCAGCAATTAACTCCACTAGGATCCTTCCGTGTCACCTCCCAAGGCGACGGGAGGGCCGCCGCCGCCGCCCAAAAACTCCACCATAGCCTCCACCTCCGGCCACTGCTGTCGCAGGTCCGCGCGGCGGTGGCGGCCATCACTGTCACTGAAAAAAGGTGTGCATCTGCACCTCCTTCCTCCTCCCCTCTCATTTCTTCTCCTTCTTGCTGGTGTTTCAGCATGCAGGGTGGGTACTGCGGCCATGATGTTGGCAAATCCGGAGCTCCTAGGATCAGATCCAGTCCTCCTTGTGCCTGATATGCCGGTGGCTTGAGAGAACTATTCATGGTTCCTGCCGACATGCTCCTCCTAGGCGTTTGGTGGCTGGGCCGGCGGACTCCTCAAGCTCCCTGGCCAGGGCACATCCCATGCATGTCCGGGCAGAGAATGGCAGTGCTGTAGCGTTGACGCCGGCAACTGCCTCAAGGTTGCGTCCCCCGATAGTGCAGCAGGCCGGGTGTGGCCAGCTCCTCATCCCTTGACTAGATCTGCGCCCCCGACAGGCCTGGAGCGGGCCGGCTTCACCTACGCGGCCCTGGTGCTCGGTGGTAGCTTCATCTGCTGCGCCGTGCTCCCGTACTCGACTGAAGGTACACGTACAGGTATGGTACGATGCCGGCCTTTGTTCGCCATGGGGTGCTTGACTGTTATGTGATTTCTTGGCAAAAGTCTAGCCTGGATCATAGCCGTGCCGGTGGCAGTGGCATCCTTATGCGTCATGTTCCTTCTAGGAGGTGTCTTCGAAGAACCACTTACCTTGCCGTGTGGGTGAACCCAATCCGGTGTCCCCAAATGTGCGATGGTGGCATCTTTCATGTCATTCCCTTCCTGGAAGTGTCGCATTTGGAGACCTACACCTCATGGATGTTCATCCTTGCACACAGCTCAAATCCACCTTCGGTGATCAAACCCTTGATATTTGCACAAGTTACTAACCAGCAAATATCATTGTCAGTGTCCTTACTCCGCCATCATCCATGATCCTTGATTGCTTTGTCTGACCAAATGCCGGGTTAGCAGAACCATGATCTTCTCTTGGATCTCCTTGTTCTCCTATCGCCGACCCTCCCTCCTTTGAGGCTTCCTCCCCTCAATGGGCATCGGTGGGTGTCAATTGGATCCTAGATGTTCTTTAAAGACATTGTAAATCATGCCTGTTGTCGGCCACACTCGGCTCAAAGCTTGTCGCTTGTTGAATGGAGGTCGCCCAAATACAGTCACTTGATAGTGGTGTTAGTTGGTGAACAACGACATGCTTTTGTTATGGGAGTGTTTTTTATCCCCCCTTATGTGTGACAAATAAGCCTAGTGCTCGGCAGCACTTGTATCTTACTTTTTTGCATTTTACTTTTCTTGGCTTCGAAGCCTTTGTAATAGAAATATGCTCAACATCCACTTTAGTGGTTAGAAAAATATACTGGAGCAGGTAGAAAGTAGATCCTGCCATTTGCCCATAAAAGCAGGGGCACACCCTTGTACCAGGACAAGCCATTGCATTTCCTTTCAATTAAAGCGGCCAAGGGCTAAGCTATCCTCTAGTAGTTCCCAAAATTTGAATCTGAGATCTATTTTTGGCTAACAATTTGTATCTAGAGCCTAGGGTTCTTGAGTGAGTGAGCGCCATGTCCACCGCCAGCCATATCGAGAGAGCGCACGCCACCACCACCGGTGCAGTGATCAACCCCGGCGGTGACACAACAGGAGCCGAGCCAAAGATCACGCGACGCGCCTTGCTGCTATAGAGGTGGCATTCTTGTTGCGGCAGCAAATGAGATGGCCAGCAGGCAGCGCAGCAGCTCAAGCATGATGATGCTGCCATGCTGCGCATCTTCTTGTAAGATGGAGCAGAGGAGCCGGAGCGAACTGCGGGGAGGAGGGTCGCTATTGTTCGATTAGGCGCCCGCCGCCGCCACCAAATCAGCGGCGGCGTCGTGGTGTGTCGCCCATGGCGCTCCTCGGTGTTGCAGACTGTCTACCACGACTCCGGAGTGGGAACACCATGGCCGATGCTCACCAAGGCGAACTACCACGAGTGGAGCCTACTGATGAAGGTCAAGTTGTAGGCTTGGCGGTTGTGGGAGGCGGTACACGTCGGCGGCGTCAGCTACGACAACGACCGTCGGGCACTGGAGGCCCTGTGCGCCGCTGTCCCCACCGAGCTCGGCGCCTCCCTCGCCAACAAGACTACGGTGAAGCTAGCGTGGGAAGCGATCGCCGCGGCGCGCGTTGGCGTAGATCGCGTGCGCCGGGCGACGTTGCAACGCCTCTGAGGGGAGTGGGAAGGCCTCGCCTTTCAGCCAGGTGAGCAAGTCGAGGACTTTGCCCTTCGCCTGATAACCTGATGGAGCAGATGGCGCGCAACGGCGACACCGACCACACGGAGGAGCACGTGGTGGAGAAATTCCTCCGCTGCATGCCGAAGAAGTACGCGCAGATCGTCATGTCGATCGAGACGCCCCTCGACTTCGAGCAGCTCACCGTCGAGGACGTGACCGGGAGGCTCAAGGAGGTGCAAGACCACGAAGAGGGGCCTCACACCGAGCCGAGCGCCGCCGGAGGCAAGCTGTTGTACATGATGGAGCAGTGGCGCTCCTTCGAGAAGGAGGAGGAGGAAGGATCCGAACAATCCGACTCCTCCAAGGAGCATCGTCGGCGACCATGCGGTGTCGGAGGAGGAGAAGGGGCCCCAGGGTCAGGCAGGCACTGATGGCGGTGCCACCGGCGAGCGCAAGGCGACTCGGGATGACACCTGCAACAACTGTGGTAGGTTCGGCCACTGGGCCAAGGACTGCCGCCTTCCTCCATGCTGTGGTGGGCATGCTCACGTCGCGCAAGCAGGGAAAGAGGTTGATGCTCTGTTCCTGGTGCACGGGTGCGTCGAGCCACAGCAAGAAGCAGGGGAGGGGGTGAAAGGTCCAAGCTTTCCCCTTTCCATGTCGGCTGGCTCCGTACACCTCCACCTAGACGAACCGCGTGACCACGTCTTCCTCGGCGAAGGAGCAAACGATGACAAGATCAATGCCTGGTACCTTGACACTAGTGTCATGCACCACATGACTGGTCGACGCGAGTTCTTTTCCATCCTAGACTCCGGCGTGAAGGGCTCCGTCAAGTTCGGTGACGCCTCTGCCGTCGAGATCAAGGGAGTCGGCTTGATCATCTTCAAGGCCAAGACGGGGGAGCACCGCCTCCTCATCGGCGTGTACTACATCCCAGCCTTGAGGAACTCCACAACGTCGGACAGCTGGATGAGAATGGCTCTCGAGTGGAGATCGAGGACGGCGTGCTGCGTATCTGGGATACAAGCCGCCGTCTTCTTGCCAAGGTGAACCAGGGAAGCAACCGCCTTTATGTGCTTCATGTGCAGGTGGCGCACACCCTTTGCCTTGCCACGCGTGCTAGGATGATGAGGCGTGGCGCTGCGCGAGCTTTTCGGGCATCTTTGCTTCGAGGCCCTAAAATAGCTCGGCAAGGAGGAGATGGTCTACGGCATGCCTTGCATCGACCACGACGAGCATCTCTGCGACACCTGTGTGGTGACCAAGCTGAAGCGCCGGCCCTTCCCATGTCATGCCTCCTACCGCGCCACCGAGCAGCTTGAGCTGGTGCACGACGACCTCTGCGGTCCAGTGTCACCGGCCACTCTTAGAGGTCGACGCTACTTCCTATTGCTCATCGACGATGCCACCCGCTACTTGTGGGCTGTGCTGCTCGATTCCAAGGCGCCAGCTGCAGACGCCATTAAGCGCCATCAGGCAGCTGCGGAGAAGGAGTGTGGCCGCAAGCTCCGGGTGCTCTGCACGGACAACGGTGGCGAGTTCACGGCGGCCGAGTTCGCAGCGTACTGCGCCAAGTGGGGACCCAGCACCACTACTACGTGCCCTACTCACCATAGTAGAATGGCGTGGTCGAGCGCCGCAATCAGACGGTGGTGGCAGCGGCACA
Organism: Miscanthus lutarioriparius; assembly: GCA_904845875.1. Taxonomy (NCBI): domain Eukaryota; kingdom Viridiplantae; phylum Streptophyta; class Magnoliopsida; order Poales; family Poaceae; genus Miscanthus; species Miscanthus lutarioriparius. The sequence goes on along the minus strand of CAJGYO010000008.1, from coordinate 64,269,341 downwards.
CGCTCTCCTCAAGCATTGCGGCATGCCGGCAATCTACTAGGGTGAGGCCATGATGACTGCCGTATACCTGCTCAACCGCTCGCCGACCAGTGCACTCGATGGCAAGACGTCGTATAAGGCCTGGCAAGGGCGCAAGCCGGCGGTCAACTACCTACGTGTCTTCGGCTACCTCGCCTTCGTCAAGGAGCTGAAACACGTCGACAAGCTCGACGACCGTAGCTCGTCGGGGGTCTTCATCGACTACGTAGAAGGGTCTAAGGCCTACCGCGTGCTCGACTCGATGACACAGCGCATGCACGTGGCGCATGACGTCGTGTTCGATGAAGGACGCGGCTGGGCATGGGACAAGGCGATGGACGACGGGTCGGCGGCCGCGCTCCATGATTTCACCGTCGAGTATGCGTGGGTGGGAGGTGCTGAGGGAGCACAAGGTGCATCCTCATCGACGACTGGGTCTTAATCACCAGTGCTGACCTCTTCATCAGCTCTGCCACTCTTGCCATCACCAAATCTAGGGGAGCTCGAAAGCCCATCGGCGGTGGTCGGGAGCTCATCGGCAGTAGTGCCGACCTCTCCGGCGCATCAACCGACCTCTTTGGCACACCAGCCGACCTCCTCGGCATCTTCTACCTCGCCCGCTGCGACACCAGCGCACATAGGGAAACCGAGAGGTCGAGTACGTGACGCCACTGGAGGATGATGAAGACCGCCTGGACGCCTACTACGATGATGAGCCCCTCCGGTACTGCATGGTGGCGAACATCCTCAGAGAGCCGTCTCCTCCGGACCAGCCTGAGCGGCTCTTCGCCCAGCTACATCGGACGCACGTCGGTGAGCCGACCACTTATGCTGAAGCGCAGGGTCATATGGTGTGGCGGGCAGCGATGGAGCAGGAGCTCAAGTTCGTCGAGCAGAACCGCGCTTGGGAGCTGGTGCCACTGCCAGACGGCCACCGCTCCATCACCCTGAAGTGGGTGTTCACGCTCAAGAAAGACGAGATGGGCGCGGTGATCAAGCACAAGGCGCGGCTGGTAGCGCGTGGTTTCATCCAGCAAGAGGGGATCGACTACGACAACGCCTTTGCCCCCGTGCCGCGCATGGAGTCAGTCTTGTCCTCCTCGCGCTGACAGCTCAAGAGGGGTGGCAAGTCCACCACATGGACTTTCCTCAATGGTGATCTCAAGGAGGAGGTCTACATGCGCCAGCCACTTGGCTATGCCATCGCCGGAGAAGAGGGGAAGGTGTACCGCCTACGCAAGGCACTCTATGGCCTACGCCAGGCACCGCGCGCATGGAACGCGAAGCTCGACGCTCAAGAAGATGGGCTTCAAGCAGAGCGCGCATGAGGCGGCGGCGTACTGGCGGGGCAGCAGAGATGCAATGTTCTTTTGGTTGGCGTCTACGTCGACGACCTCATCATCACCGGCGCTGAAGAGCAGAAAGTGGAGGTGTTCAAGGCACAGATGAAGAAGGCATTCAACATGAGCGACCTCGGCCTCATCTGCTTCTACCTCGGCGTTGAACTGCGCCAAGACGCCAGCAGGATCGCCCTCCGCCGAACTCACTATGCCAAGCGCATCCTCGAGCTCAGCGGCATGACAGGCTGCAATCCGGCCCACACCCCGATGGAGGAGAAGCTCAAGCTGAGTCAGGAGAGCACGGCGGAGGTCGATCCAACCCATTGCCGGTGGCTGATCGAGAGCTTGCGCTACCTGGTCCACACCTGCGCCGGGACATCGCGTTCGCCGTCAAGTACATGAGCCAGTTCATGGAGCGGCCGACGATGGAGCATCTGCAGGCCGTCAAGCGTATCCTGAGCTACATGGCGGGCACCCTCGACTACGGTCTTCACTACGGAAGGGCCCCCGACACGACATGATTCGTCGGCTACTGCGACAGCGACCTCACTGGCGATGTGGACACCAGCAAGAGCACAACCGGGACGATGTTCTTCCTCGGTGATTGCTTGGTCAGCTGGCAGTCCCTCAAGCAGAAGGTTGTTGCCCTCTCAAACTATGAAACGGAGTACATCGCCACCACCACTACAGCAACTCAGGCACTGTGGCTGTCAAGAATGCTGGCAGAGCTTCTTGGCATGAAGGTGGATGTGGTTGAGCTAAAGGTGGACAGCAAGTCTGCTCCAGCTCTGCCCAAACCCTGTCTTTCATGAGAGAAGCAAGCACATCCACATCAAGTACCACTTCATCAGAGATTGCTTAGAAGATGGGAGCATCAAGGCCAGTCACATTGCCACTACTGATCAGCGGGCCAACATTCTCCCCAAGTTGCTGGGGAAGTCTAAGTTCCAAGAGATGAGGGAGAGGATTGGGCTACAGCAGATCGCTTCCAGTGCACGGCACAAGGCTTAGGGGGAGAATGACAAATAAGCCTAGTGCTCGGCAACACTTACATCTTACTTTTCTACATTTTACTTTCCTTGGCTTCCAAGGCTTTGTGATAGGAATATGCTCAGCATCCACTTTAGTGGTTAGAAAAATATGCTGGAGCAGGTAGAAAGTAGATGTTGCCCTCTGCCCATAAAAGCAGGGGCACACCATTGTATCAGGACAAGCCATTGTATTTCCTTTCAATCCAAGCAGCCAAGGGCCAAACTGCCTTCTGATAGTTCCCAAAATCTGAATGTGAGATCTATTTTGGGCCGACAATGTGTTGTGTGGTGTCGTCCTTCACTCTTTTGTGCGTGTTGTTGTTGGTGTTGTGCTGTCAGTGTACATACTCTGTTGTATCATTTTGACTGGTAATTTATGTTGCCACTCCAATGCAATATATTCAGGTGGGGAATTATTTTTTCCCCCGGGATCCCTTCAAAAAAATTAACCCAGGTGATTGTTTCTTGTTGAGTTGTTTTCATATATAGAGTTCATGCAATCCTCTGTGGACAATCCATAGGAAGTTGGCTAACCCTTTTAGGTGATATGAAGGCAAAAGCAGAAGCATTACCATGAGAGGACAGGGTCTTATCTAGAAGCTAATAGATAATTCAAATTGAAGTATTTCAGGAACTGGACAGAGGCCACTTTGCTAGTCTCCGAGGTTACACAGCCAGCGCATCTTAGTTCGAGCCCTGGTAGCCACTATTACCCATTAATTGCCTTCAATAAAGGCTAAGATGAGTTGAAACTAATAAAAAAATTGAAGTATTTTGGAAAGCATTTTTGTGTGCATATGTTATATGTTATGCTGGGATGGTAATGCAAGTGCTGTGCTGCATCGGGGTTCAGGTGCCATATTGGCGCAGCTGGAACTTGAGGTGGATTGGTGCAGCAAGGAACCCAAAATACTAAATAATTTCTCAAGCTAGTTTGATTAGGTTTGTTGGATTGCTTAACCGGTTAAACCTCACATAGGGTATCAAGCTTGTTTGCTAGAATAGATCGGCTCGAACTAAAAGACACTTAATAATGTCATATTTTTAAGAAACTAGGAAAGAAGTCAGAAGCCTCCTTTCATTTTTGATATAGTCATCTCTCTCTTTGGATAAGCTCACTCAAGCTAAAGTTTGTAGGGAAAACCCAATAGCAGCCAGGGAAACCTCAAAGTTAACTATTGTGCTCCCAGCATCAGGGGTGCAAGATAGATATATAAGTAAAAATTATGTTTTCAGACTTAACTTTAATGTATTATTATAGTTATAGTTCACAATTTTATTTTTAGCTCACTTTCATGTTACAGAGATAAGTTCTTTGTCAAAGTATATGCTGCGGCGTTCTATGTAGATTACTCACTTCGCATTGATACTGAGCAATGGAAAGAAAAGATTGGTATTGAGAGCTTTGACGGTTCCTCTGTTTTTTACTCCATTTTTAAGGGTAAGAGATAACTACCAATTCCAAAATTTAAGGAACCGTAGTATGTGCTAATGGGCCTGTTCGCTGGTTGGTGCTGGTGCTGGTTTGGGCTGGCTGATGCTGGTTTTTTGTGAGAGGAAAACACTATTGGCTGGTTGGTTTAGGCTGGCTGAAACCAACAAGCGAACAGGAAAATGTTACTAGTTTATTTTGCAGCACCAGTTGTGAAATCATTGAGTATAATTCTTGTTAGAGCCGTTGATGGCAAGACCTTTGTGAATGCTCTAAATGATGTCATTGCTCACCAAATAAAAAACCCAAATGCTGAGGAAGAATCTTCCCTGTCAACCTTGCAGAATACCTTTCTTGGGCGCAATCTCAAACAGGGAACAAGCATATACTTAACTTGGCTTGAACCCAAAAGAATGCTGGTGAGTCACTGTCAATTCTGTGAATATTATGAATCTTCGATGGTGTTTCATTCCTCAAAGTTGAATATTGACTGTATAAACTATTTAGAAATAACAAACAACTATCCCACAATGAATACACTTCCATCGTACAAGAATTAGCAATGCTTCTAGTTCTATTAGGACTTGATACCTCAAGGTTGGAGCTCACTTTTGTCTGTACTGTTACTTCTGTCAGATCGTTATCCAATGTGTAGCATTCCGTGATAATGAGTCTAATGCTGTCACCTCTAACATAGAAAATAGTGGAATTCAAACAGTAAATATGACAATAGCTGGTGGTTCTATTGGATAGGATTAAATGAAAATAACCTGCTAACTTCTTTCCGTCATGTAAATTTATCTACATTACCTGGCCGAATAAAAGCTGGCATGCATTGCTTGTAGTATAGAGAGACCAACAATTTAATAGTGCTTAGTTCACTAGTGGCACAAGAATTGACAACTTGTACAAGTCAGAAAAGCCAGACACATTGGCACCTTTTTTATCCAATGAAAAAAAGCAAATCTATATTTTAGTCTACTACTAGGATTCAAATCTTATTGGTTTTAACTGACTAGAGCAAACTTTTCTAAACTGTTGACCTTAAAGCTTAGTTGAGGTTTACAAAAAGCTTGAATTGCAACAAAGATTAACAGTAAAGCTGGAATTCTGTTTGTTCGTCAGATTTCCTTTTAATCTACTGATGGATTTATTCAATTTTTGTAGTTTTTGAATATTTGACATTAAATTATATTTTTGTTAGCTACTGAAAAAATGATCATTGCATTCTGAAAAACTGTAACAACTCAAGTTTGTGAATAAATAAAAGTATGAAAAAGGGGACTTGTAGATATTTATGTAGAGAGTGAGCTCAATTTGAATGTTGTTAACTTTTATTTATGTAGATCTTGTTGGATAATCTACTGTTTCCTTGTGTGAACACACAGCAAGGGAAGGCGGCGTCAAAATGGCCCCCTGCTGTGATACTGTAGCCGCTGCAGAGGCAGGCGTCGAACGGCTCACCTGCCACACTGTAGCCACGTGCAGGGGCAGATGCCATTGTCAGCCCTGCTGTGTTATCTAGTAACTGTAGCAGCATGACAGCTGTACTAGGACTAGATGGGTATAGTTGTATATATAGTTTGTCACTGCAACTCAACAAAGAGAGTTCAGATTTGCCATCTCCTATACAGGGCTCCGGCCAATGCTGGTGTCTCTGCCGTGTGTGTATGATCTGTTCTCCCTCTTCTTCGACCTCTGATCATAGTGTGTGGTCGGACAGCATCTGTCGTGTTCGGTCGTGGTCGGCAAAACTGGTGAGTGGTCGACTCACCTGAGCCGGTGATCCTGTGGGCTAGCAAGTGGTATCAGAGTCGTACAAGCGTCGTCGCCGGACTAACCACTGGCGATGACGAACGGTTCGGAGATGGGCGATAGCAGTGGCACTGCTGTGGCTGCCCAACCACGATAGGAGGTCGTTGTTCGCACGGTGCGGGAGGTCAGCGGCACCAGTTGGCCGACGCTGACTCGCACCAACTATGGAGAGTGGTCGGTGACCATGAAAGTCAAGCTCAGAGCCCGACGGCTCTGGAATGATGTTGACAAGGGCACCAACAATGAGAAAGATGACATGTCAGCATTGGAGTCTATCCTCGCTGCTGTACCGGCGGAGTACAGAGAGCCGTTGGGGGTAAAGAGCTCTGCTAAGGAGGCATGGGAGGCTATTACGGCGATGCACGTCGGTTCCGACCGCGTAAAGAAGGCGACGACCCAGCTTCTGAAGCAGGAGTACGCCAACCCCAAGTTCAAGAATGGTGAAACGGTGGAGGACTTCTCCCTCCGCCTGTAGACGCTCATCAACAAGCTGAAGAGCCACGGCGTCACCATCGATGAAGAGGAGGCGGTCTCCAAGTACCTTCACTCCATGCCGGCAAAGTACATTCAGATTGCTCTCTCCATAGAGATGATGCTGAACTTGTCCACCCTCACCATTGAGGATGTGACAGTCCGTCTACGAGCGGTGGACGAGCGCCTAGAGCAGGCGACAGCAACGAAGGACAGCGACAAACTGCTGCTGACAGAGGAGGAGTGGGCTGCTCGGAGGAACTCTGGGAAGGTAGCCTCCTCCAGCCACGGTGGCGATGGCAAGCGTCGCGGCAAGGCTTCTTCGGAGAAGAAGAAGCAGGTTGACCCCAATGCCTGCCGTGCTGTGGGAAGACGGGCCATTGGGCACGGAAGTGCCCAAATCGCAAGCAGGAGAAGAAGGTTAAGGCTCATCTGGCGCAAGCTAATGATGATGATGAGGCCACTATCCTGATGGCGACGTTCTGTGCACTGCACGACATCGAGGCCGAGGAGAAGAAAGAGGTGACGACGGTCGAAGGACCTAGGAAGGCCTTGAAGGCTGTCAACCTCGATGAACCGCACGCCCAAGTCCACCTCGGACGTGTGGACGTCGACCAGGAGCAGCGGTGGTATCTGGACTCTGGTGCCAGCAACCACATGATGGGCTTCAAGGCAGCCTTCTCCGAGCTCGACGACGATGTTACCGGTACAGTGAAGTTTGGTGATGGCTCAAGGGTGGCAATCCAAGGGCGCGATACCATCATCTTCAGGTGTCAGAACGGGGAGCACCGCGTGCTAACGGATGTATATTACATCCCGCAGCTGTGTTCGAGCATCATCAACATTGGTCAGCTGGATGAGTGCGATAGCGAGGTACTGATCAAGGACGAAGTCCTCAGGATCAGAGACCGGGAGCAGCGACTTCTCTCCAAGGTGAAGAGGTCACAGAACCGGTTGTACCTGCTTGACCTGAAGGTAGAGCAGTTGGTGTGCCTGGCGGCATGGCACACCGAGGAACCATGGCTGTGGCATGCCCGATTTGGACATCTCAGCTTCGACGCGCTTGGTCGGCTAGAGAAGATGGTCTGAGGGCTACCCCACATCAAGCATGGAGGCGAGCTATGTGACAGCTGCCTGGCCGGAAACCAGAGGAGGCTATCGTTCCTAAAGGCGACCAAGTATCGGGCGAAGGACGCTCTTGAGCTCGTCCATGGTGACCTCTGCAGGTCGATCACACTAGCCATAAACGGTGGTCGGCGGTACTGATGAGGACATGACACCCATGCATATGACCATGTTTGGCATATGGTATGGAGGGGAAGGAGGCCAGCAAGGGTGTCCAAGTCAAGAAGGAGGCCGAGGCTAATTCGGTTCGAGTCCCCGAGGTGGAGGCCCAAAGCAACTCAAGTTCGAGTCTGCCTCGGCTTCCAGGACCAGTCTGCTTTAAACTGGTCACCCAGGACGCATCCGGACTCCGTTCTTGATGATCCACATATGGTTGGAAAGCTAATTTGATAAGGAAGCCAATTCAAGTGGTTTCACGTCAAAAGCCCTTCAGAATCAACGGGAATCGTCGAAACAAATTAGCGTCCAGAATCTACAAGGGTGCTGCGACACCGTCTTTTGGTCCGTTGGACCGTGTATCGTGTTTGGGCCCATTAGGGGGCGCGTCCAGGGTAGGCGACGACCCTAAGACCTTTATAATCATACGCCGCCGTCGTCATTAGGTTTTGGGTTTTGCTTAGATTATTCTGTCAAGAACAGTTTCGTCGTTCATCGGTTTGTGAGACCCCAACTTTGAGAGATTAATCATTCATCTGCAATTTGGTTATGTTCTTTTTTGTTCTTGCTTGTGTTCTTCGTTGCGCAGGGAGATTAGCCTTCTTGGTGAGGTCAACCTAGTCCGTGACTCGGTTGATAACCAGAGGAGCTGTGGTGCTAAGATTGCAGGGTTCGGTCTTTTGATCTGAAACCGGATCGGTGTGTCATCCTCCTGCTCGTGGAAGATTGCAGTCGCTACATGTGGCTGCAACTCCTGATGAGCAAGGACCAAGTGGCGGCGACGATCAAGAAGTTCAAGATACGCGCGGAGGCCGAGAGCGGCAAGAAGCTCCGCGTGTTGAGGACTGATCGCGGTGGCGAATTCACTTCAGTAGAGTTCGTTGCGTACTGCGTGGATCAGGGTGTGGTGCGACACCACACCACGCCATACTTGCCACAACGGAATGGCATGGTGGAGAGGCAGAACGAGATGGTGGTAGGCATGGCTCGATCTATGATGAAGGCCAAAGGCATGCTGGCAAGGTTCTAGGGTGAGGCGGTGACCACGACGGTGTTCTTCCTCAACCGCGCTCCGACTAAGGCCCTAATGGGTAAGACACCGTTCGAAGCTTGGTATGGGTGCAAGCCGAGCATGTCCTTCCTCCAGACATTCGGCTGCATCGGCCACGTCAGGAAGACGAAGCCGATCCTCACCAAGCTAGAGGACAAGAGCACACCAATGGTGTTCCTGGGCTACGCGAAGGGTACCAAGGTGTACTGGCTCTACGACCCATGCGAAGACAAGGTGCTTGTCTCGCGCGATGTCGTGTTCGACGAGAAGGCGGCTTGGGACTAGAATAGTTCGAGCACTGGGGAAGCTGGTGGCTTCACTAGCACCTTCGTCGTTGAGCACTTGGTCATCCACGGTGGTGGAGATGCTGGGGAAGAGGTGTCGAGCACTCCGGGAGGGGTGCCGAGCACTCCAGCAACAGAGCCGAGCACTCCTGGGGCGGTGCCGAGCACTCAGTGAGGAGTGCCGAGCACACCAGGAGTGGTGTCGGGAGGTTCTGCAGTGGTGGCAACCACTCCAGGACGGGTGCCGAGCACTCCCGTAGCGGAGCCAAGAGGTCTTGCAGTGGTGCCGACCACTCCAAGACTGAGGCTGAGCACTCCTACAGTGGTGTCGAGCACTGCAGGACTAGTGACGAGCTGTCCAGGAGTAGTGCCAAGCACTGCAACCAGGGTGCCGAGCACTCCGATGGAACAGGGAACTCCATCAGCACTGATCGAGTTCGCCTCACCTCCAAGTGACATCACTGAGTTCATGGATGCCTTCCACGAAGGTGAGGAGGTGCGGTTCCGCAGGCTGGATGACATCGTCGGTGGCACAGGGCCCTCAGGCCTGACGGGTAGGCTGCTCAATGACCCAGAGCTGCTACTCGTTAGTGCAGAGGAACCACCCACATTCGCGCTGGCCGAGCGTGATGGAAACTGGCGACGGGCGATGCTGGAGGAGATGAAGGCGATCGAGGAAAACGAGACTTGGGAGCTCATCGATCCACCTCCAGGGTGCCGTCCGATCAGCTTGAAGTGGGTGTACAAGGTCAAGCGGGACGAGCTCGGCGCCATTGTCAAGCACAAGGCGCGCCTCGTCGCCCGAGGCTTTGTTCAACGTGAGGGCATCGACTTTGAGGAAGTCTTTACGCCAGTAGCGCGCATGGAGTCTGTTCGTTTGCTACTAGCCTTGGCAGCAGCAAAGGGTTGGCGCGTTCATCACTTGGACGTTGAATCGGCCTTCCTCAACGGCTAGCTGGCGGAGATGGCCTTCATCAGGCAACCTCCAGGTTTCGCCGTCAATGGAGCAGAGCACAGGGTGCTCCGACTGCGCAAGGTGCTCTACGGGCTGTGGCAGGCCCCACGAGCATGGAATGCCAAGCTTGACGCCACGTTGGGCGAGCTTGGGTTCCAGCGGTGCGCAACCGAGCACGCGCTCTACACGCGGCGATGGGGGAAGGAGGAGCTCGTCGTTGGCGTGTATGTGGACGACTTGATCGTCACCGACACGCGCACGGAGGATATCAACAGCTTCAAGCGTGAAATGGCGGCTCATTTTTGAATGAGCGATCTCGGCATACTCTCCTACTACCTCGGCATCGAGGTGAGACAAGGGGAAGAGGAACTCACGCTCGGTCAAAGCGCATATGCCTCGAAGCTGTTGGAGCGGAGCGGCATGGCTGAGTGTAAGCCTTGCGTGACTCCGATGGAGGAGCGGCTGGAGCTGACGAAGGTGGATGTAACACTCTAACAGAGCATCGTCGGCGGTCTGTGCTACCTAGTCCACACGAGGCCGGACATTGCGTTCGCCGTGGGTTACGTCAGTCGCTTCATGGAGGATCCCAGAAAGGATCACTGGGCTGCGGTGAAGCGGCTACTGCGCTACATCAAGGGGACGGTGGATCAGGGGATCATCTTCCCCAAGACCGGTGGGAGTAGGCTGCAGCTCACTGTGTTTAGCGATGCAGACATGGCGGGGGACATCGACGGATGATGGAGCACCTCTAGCGTGCTCATCTTTCTCGGGTTGGCTCCAATTTCATGGTTGTCGCTGAAACAGAAGGTGGTGGCACTATCTACGTGCGAGGCAGAGTACGTAGTGGCGACCACAGCGGCGTGCCAAGTTGTGTGGCTGCGCCGGCTGCTAGACGAGCTAACCGGTACGGAACCTCACCCACCAGCACTGATGGTGGACAACTAGCCCGCCATCGCCCTCACGAAGAATCTGGTTCTCCACGACCGGAGCAAGCACATCGACGTGAACTTCCACTTCTTCAGGGACTGTGTCGATGGAGGACAGATCGTCATCGAGTTCGTCAAAACTGGTCGGCAACTCGCGGATGTCCTCACCAAGCCGCTCGGACGTCTTCGACTCATGGAGCTAAAGGAGATGGTCGGCATGGAGGGATATAAGGGTTAGCAGTAGGATTAGGAGAAAAATTGTTAGATAATCTACTACTTTCTTGTGTGAACACACAACAAGAGAAAGCGCAAATGGCCCCCGCTGTGGTATCAGCTTCACTGCAGAGGCAAAGGCGTCAGCGGCTCACCCGCGCTCAAAGCCACATGCATGGCATAGCCCAGCTCAGTCACTCCACTCTGAGTTATCTAGTAATCTCAGAAGCAGCATGACACCGCACTAGAACTAGATGGGTAGAATTGTATATATAGTTTGCCACTGCAACTCAACAAAGAGAGTTCAGATTTGCCATTTCCTATACAGGACTCCGGCCAACGCTGGTGTCTCTGCCGTGTGTATGCTATGTTCTCCCTCTTCTTCTACCTCGGACCATAGTGTGTGGTCGGATAGCGTCTATCGTGTTCGGCCGTAGTCGGCAAGGCTGGGTGAGTATCTATAACGAGCCGGCTCGGCTTGTTTGGGCTCGGCTCGCTCGCTCTTAAGAGATACGAGCTAGCTCGCTCGTATATCCTAACGAGCTAGAAAGCCACTCGGCTCGGCTCAACTCAACAAAAGAGAGCCGTATAAAAATACACAAAATATAATATTTGCATTTTTTAAAGTTTGAGAATAAAAAAATACAAAAGAAATGCATCTAGACCAGCCATCAGTCAATTTATAGGGTCTAGACCAATTACTACCAATTGTAAAGTGTAAGACTAATACAAAAACTAATACTCCCTTTGATACTTTTTTCTAAAACTTGGATTTGCATAGTGAAGTGTCATGAAGTGATTAGTCGCTATAGCTAACGAGTCTGTTGACTCGGCTCGTTATCATAACGGCCGTGAGTCGGCAAGGAGCGGCTGAGTGATTTTTCGGACTCACCGGGTGAGTGATGGACTCACCGGAGCCGGTGATGTGGGCTAACAGATCTCCATTTCCGAAAATCAAGATCCACGTCAAGTTGATGCAGAGATCGAATCTGCTACTGTTAATTATGCTCTATACGATGGCTTCTTTGGTAAATCCCCAGTGTCTCCTTTGAGATCATCAACAGCCCAATTGCTGGAAAGCGCTTCTGCTTTAGAAGTGACAATTCCAGTTGTGGTTCCAGCAATGGTTGCTAGGAGTGGTTATTTCCCTTCATTCTCTCTTTTTTCCCGAGGGAACACAAGACGTGCTGGGGTTGTCCATGATCATAGTTCCCATAAAGGAAATTAATTTAATTATTGTAGAGTTCATATGTAACATTTTTGTCATCCTGATGAAATATGGTGAATTGTCACGCCCTTGTGTTGATATTATGCTTGGCGGATTGCTTTACATTTCCATCATTCAACTTGCCTAGCCCAACTTGCTCAGTGGAAATGGATTTTTCAGGGGCAGTAGAAACTATTGACTGCCCTTGGAAATTGATTTTCAGGGGCAGTTAATGTTGTGAACAACACCTGAAAAATGATTCACATTTTTGAAAGTTTCACGGCAATTTTGAAAGATCTCATTTCCTGTCAATTTCATCAAATTCAATCCATGCCACATGTATGATACCAATATAGTATAAACCTAGTGACATATTGTATATTTAGTAATTTAGTCGGAATCATCACGATTATTTCATGTACGTCAACATCTAACATTTCAATTGATGAACATACATATGCACCACATTGTACATCAATTTTAATTAACATTTGTCACTGTAACTTTTCTCACTCACAAAGAAGTCGCAGTCTTTGCTCTTTCTTTGCTAATGTGCAATTAACATTGAAGAAAATGGAATTGCAATGAATAAGACGTGTAGGATGAACTGATGATGCCTAGAATGTCGCTCCGTTGAGGTGGCAAGCCATTTTAGGAATCGACATGATTGCAATTTCTACGCCTCACAATCAATATCGAAGGGCCACATGGGCGCATGGGCCAGGTTGGTGGGCTGGCGAGGGGCGGGGCGCACGTGGGTGCTGCAACTGCGGTTTTCACCGTCAGGTCTTATAGATTTCAACGCTGTTTTTTCTCCGAATCGACGGTGCGGCGGTGATATATTATCACCACGGTTTTAATAATACCGTCAGGTGAAAATCCCGTTAGTAAAAACAATTTATGTAGCAGTGATTGAGTGTTATCCGTTGCTCATGCCGTGCTCTGTCTGATAGCCCCCTTCCGTGCTCAAAAGTTCACTTGTTAGTAGTGTGTTCCTTCGTATGCGTACCATTACATACATTATTCTATAGGGTGTTGGAAAGAACTGCTTCTGTTTTGGTCAACTTAATATTTTTGTAATTTGCGTGGCCGGTAATTGTAACTTCATTTCTTATTGTTAGTATCATAGATCTGCTTTAGTTAGGATATAGGATCAAGCTTCTCCTAGTATCCCATCAATTTACATATTACCTATATTTACATATTCAGCTTTCCGTTGTTGGCCGTCACTATGAAGAGCCTAGAAAAAGAGTAGGACGGACGTCATGCTACTTGTAGCACCGTAGAGAAGACGTTGTAACGGCACACCGGGCATGTCGAGTGGTCGCGCAGCCACATGTCAATGCACTGCTTGTGGAACATGTGCAGGCACCCCGGCAGCCGCTTCACCATTTCCCCCTTCTCCACCTCGCCTAGACACACCGCGCACTCCGACGGGCCGTCCGGCCGCTTCACGTCCTCCTGCTCGTACGACGGGATGTCGTCCATGGCGACCACCCGCGCCCCACCCCGCACTGGCGGCTCCCGCGCAAGCACGTAGATGGCAGCATGGCCTTCTTGTCGTCGTCCTTGCACCACGAACCGTGGCAAAGAACCAGAGGCAGCAGAAGCGCCGCCTCTGCCTCCGCTGCTCCGGTGCCGCAGCAGCCGGGCTCTCGCCGTGCGCGCGCACCGGCACGGCAGGCAGAGCAGCCAGGCGAGGCCGCGCAGAGGCGAGCGCAGGAACCGCCCCAGCGCGGACCACGGGAAGAGCGCGCCGCAGAAGGCAGGGTAGACGCAGGCGCTGATGCTGACCCAGACGACCAAGAAGATGGAGAGCGTGACCATGTCGCTCGTGCTGTGGGGCTTCCGCGCGCGCCGGACGAGCGAGTTGATGAGGAGGGCCGTGCCGCCGATGCACACCGCGTTGGCGATGGCCAGCCCGAACAAGCGGACGAAGCAATCCATGGCTCTACAGTCTACACGGGAGATGCTAGCTGAAGCTGAACAATTGCAGCTATAGAGCGTGTGCGTGACAGGACGATAAGGGAGGTGGGCTCAAAGTATCTTACCGGAATTTCCGAGTTCCTTACTCTCCGTGTGCTCGCGAAATGACCATATGTATGTTGAAAGAGATGGGCTAGACTTGAAACCGTGTCGTTTCTCCAAGTCAACTGCTTGGTTCGTGGAGGCGGAAACAACCACAGAGAGCGAACGAACAAAACACTTGACCTTCGATATTCTGTGTTGACTCGATTATTAGCGAGTCATTTTATATAGTCCCTCATCCAACAGATTGGTTTGCATCGGTTTCAATTTTAAGAACTATCACCACGTCGATTTTCAATTTATCTTTCACAGTCACCGTAGTAAATCGAGGAAATGGAAAAAAAAAACTCGATCCTGCAACCCAATTGAGTCTTTTGCCGGCCATATGGTCTGGATTTGGGATTGTTGCACGCTATCACTATTCCAGAACAGGCAATCACTGTTGGTTGCCTTAGAATCAGCGTTGATATGTAGTTTATAACTACCGTTTTGTGACTTCAACCGGCACTGATAGCACAGACAGTGATAAGTGGACTATCACTGTTGGTTCATAGCTTCGATCGGCAGAAAGTCATAACTTTTTTATATAAGGCCATATTAAAATAAATTTTATTTCAAAATTGTAAAGTTCATATCTAACACTTTGTAGTTGATAATTTTTTAATTCGAGAGAGCGTGAACATTGAGGTCTTAAATTTGAATCCTAGAAACGCATATTTGCGCAATTTCAATTGTAACAACATAAGATCTTCCAAAGGCCTCGATATGAAATGTGTTGCTCTTAGTTTTGCTTTAATTTTATAGCCGTAGGTACTGTGTACATCATGTTTCATAAGGATGAAATCTAACTCTTCTCTCAGTTTTATAAATTTCATTGTGTTTTATTTTCTAATTAATAATGAGATCAAAACCCCACACGAGAATGTCTTTTTATCTCTGTTTCCACTTTCTTCCACCTATAGGATGCGACTACCTGTGGCTTCCACGACTGGAACGGATTAGTCGTGGCCGCGTCCTTCTGTTATATTGGGCTGCGCCATCGTTAGTGGGCTACCGCTTGTGTTTGGGCCAAACCAAGGGCACACGGCCACTGGAGAATTGGACAATTTCATTGACGTAGTCACGTAGCAGCTAAATTTAACGGCTCTCTCTCAGACGCACATGTAAAAGGCAAAATTTAATAGAGATGAGAAAAAAATAGCGACGTCATCTTTCCAGTAAAATTTTTAAAAACATAGCTTCCAAATTGAGTATCCAAGTTAAATTTCAATTGCACTATTTTTTTTCTTGTAATAAAATCTTTTGAAAAAAAGGCCCTACTAAAATATACATGGATGACATTTTCTAAAGAATAATTTTGTTTTTTCTTTAGAGGAAGATGTTCTAGGTCGAAAGGAAAATATGTCTTATGTTTCGGAGAAAAAAGTGTTGTAGCTTCACAAGGAAATTGTCTTATCTTAAAAAGAAATGTTCTAGCATAAATGAAAAGCTTCATAAAAAATTCTTAGCTTATAATTAACTAAAATGTTAATAGCTTCACAAGAACTATGGTCTAAGCATTAAAATAAAAATTTTCTATCAAGAGTGAATAAATGTTTTGTGTTTATCACAAAAAGTGTTCTGGCTTAATAAAATAATAATGTTCCAGCTTCATAGGAAAAAATATTTCTAACTCAAAGAAAAATGTTCTAGCTTTTAGTAACAAATGTTTCGACCATGAAACAAAATATTCGTCATATTAGATGCAAAGAACAAATAAGGAAACAAGAAATAATAAATAAATTAACTAGAAATCAAATGAAAACAGACTAGTACAGTGAAGGAATATTCAGTTCCTGCTAGGCTCTCGGCTGTGTGGAGGGCACAGGCTGGCGTCTGCCGGGTGACGATGACGACCGGCGGCTAGTCGACAGACGGCGCAACCGGCAGTCTGCTGGTACAGTCACACTCGCACAGATCGCACCTGCACATGTGCCGCCGTGGATAGGCTCGCGAATCGGTGGTCGCGGCGTTGACGGATTCATCTTTCACGCTTCGTGTTGCGGGGACGTGCGGATAGGCAACAGGGCATTGACGTGCTGCAGATTTTGGTAAAGCACGTCGGCTGGAATACACACTGGTTGGCCCCCACAATAAACCGTTGTCTTAGCACAAGTGGTCGAGTGTCATCTACTGATCTTCTTTCTTCAGACGCGCTGTGATTGTGAAACAGAGGTTCCAATCAGCAATGGTGGACGTCAGCCACTCAGCCGGGGATTCGAGGGGTATCCATGCTGGAGCTGAGGTACGGCAAGCGCCATATCTTACTATACCGAGTCCTTCGTGCAGTATTATGTATTTAGGAAGAATCTAAACAGATGAGAGAGATAGTGAGTCCTTCGTGCAGTGTGTGGGTGTGTTTGGACCGGTTACAATCGGATCGTAGGCGAAGACAACCGAGAATCCCATTTAAACGTCCTTTAGATTGTCTAGAAATCGAGCGGTCAAAACAGTCATAATTGAGTTGGGAGCCGCGTTTTCTGTACCGCAGCCTTCCACTCGCGTTTTCCCATACGTCGGATGGATACGCGCATCCGGACGTCCATGCGTGCTGCTGCGCCGCGCGCGTCCTCCAGCTTCTGCTGCGTCCCATGCCTCCTCCTCCTCCCTGTTGCTTCTGCCCGGGAGAGCATGTGCGTGGGCTTGCCCAGCTGCATACGAGATAGAGGGAACATAGCGCGTGTACCCCGATAAGAGAGAGAGAGAGTAGCGTGCATGTCCCAATGCGAGAGAGATCCCAATTGCATGATAGAGAGATAAGGATCACAGCACGCGTACCTCAACGCAAGAGAGAGAGCAGTGCACGTGCCCCAATGCGGGAGAGAGGGAGGGAGCACAACGCGCATGCACATGTGTCGAGTCGATTGCATGCTCCACCGTGGGGGGCCACGCCTAGTGGTGCAGGTGCACCAAGTGCAACGCGTGCTTGCCCACGAGTCAGAGCGCGTGAGAGAGCAGCACCTATTGTAACATACTAAAATAAGGTGAAACAATTGAAACATATGTTTACAACATATATGTATAACCACAGTAACATATGCAACATCACATAACAACTCTTACAACGTACGTCTGAAATAGGTAAAACATTTGGAATGTACACTTGCAATATACGCGTATAGCCACTGCAACATATGCAACATCCAGATAAAACAGCTAAAACATTTAGAAAACACACTTGAAACATACATCTATAGCCATTGCAATATATGCAAACATCTAGATAAAACATATACAACATCCAAAATAAAACATATGAAACATACATCCTAAACACATACTCCAGGCGCGGAGCTCGATGCCCATGGTCACCGATCACGGGAGCAGTGAATGGCTCGTACAGATGCAGGCCCATCTCCTCTCACGAACTGTCAGGGCTATTCACTCTCTCTCGTCACCATGCACTCTCTAGTCACACCGCGCCATATGCATCCCACTCTGAGCGAGTGACCCACGGAAAGGACGAGTGTGGTCCCTGACTGCAGCCACGCTTGCCTCTTTTTTTCTTGTTTATCACACCGTGCGGGTCGGGTCCGGACGCACGTCTTCGACCAAGCATTACTGATTCACCGCCGCCGCTGCGCTAGACCGCTCCTCTTGTCCGCTTTCCCACTGGCCCCGTGCGCACTCGTCTCGGTTGCTCCCCTGTCGCCCCGGCGGGCTCAGTTAGAGGCGACGCGATCCCCATCCGGCGTCCGCTTCCCTGCCGCCCTGCACTGGGCTCAGTTGGAGCTGCCCAGCTCCCCGCTCCGTCGCTCAGGCTCAGTCAGAGGCAGCGTGATCCCCGTATTCCCCGCTGCTCCGCTCTAGACTCGGTTAGAACTACTCTTCTCCCCGCTCCCTTCACTTGACTGAACAACACAGAGAGAAAGGCATGGGAGTTAGGATGGAATATCTCGAGCGGTAGAAGATGGACGAGGAAAGTCAATGGCAACGGAGGGTGGACTAAGAGGAAAAAGGGCACATGTGTCCTTTTACACTCCCGATTGCCATATAATTAGGATTGCTAAATATCTCTGATTCTCTACACAAGAGATTTGTTAGACCGCAGTTTATAAAAAATCATGATTAGATTAAAATCCATTCTGATAGTCCCAATCAAGGCCTATGTATTTAGTTTAGAATCTAAACAGAGGAGAGAGTGCGCTCACAAAGATGAGATTTACAAGGATAAGCTATTCTGGCGTCCCTCACATTTATGCATGAATTTCTTACGCATTGTCTCTTAAAGTTACTAGCTCATGCATGAACATATTTTGATGGACTAGTAGTATCAGACCCTTTAATGTGCTGGCTACATGTACAGAGGAAAACAATATTCAGCTACTACAGTTTTTTCTTGTGAAACCCTGTACAGACAAGATACTTATATACATGAGCACACACTCATATCTATGAACGCATAAACTCTTTTCTATGAGCATCTCCGAAAAACTGAATTAGACTTATAAATCAAGATAAATCCAAAAAAATACGAGCATCCGTGTCAAAGTCAAGAACTGAGCCTGGATGAAAAGGTTCTACCACAAATCCAACCAGATGCTTATAGTTTGCAGTTGCTGGTTGTGCTCGGCTGAACTACTTGCGGCTGCAGCTACAACAACCGCTAGTCTAATTCAGTGTAGCACTGATTTTTGACAGTTGCAATCGCAGCCATAAATAGCGCAATCTAGCAGACCGACTACACTTTCCTTGGTTCTAGCAAAATCCAACTACTGGCCCCATTTGATACAGCTCGGTTTTATTAACCAAGTTTTTTTTTATTCAGCTCAATGAGCAGTTCTATCGGTTAAACTAAAGCTATTTTATAGATTCGTTTAGTAAAATAGTTTTACATGATACACAAAAAGAATAAAATAACTATAATACCTTTTGCTATTCTTATTATCATCTATTTTATTCCTCATGTCCATCCCCATGCTTCTTTTTCTTCCCGAAGCTATTCTTCTTCCCGATGTTCTTGCGCACGCACCCGACGACCGTGCACCAGGAGCTCCAGCGGCCCTCCTCCTGTCGCCCATGAACCAAGGCAGTTGTGCCCGCCTGGCGCTGGCGGCCCACACTCGCGCCCTGCAATTCAAGTTTTCAGTCTTTCCCGTTGGAGAAAAGGACGAGAAAAATGTCATGCTATACTAATACTACTTAGCTCGGCAGTGGCAGTGAAGTGAAGACGTTGCACCGGCAGACCGGACACGTCGGGTGGTGGTGCAGCCACTGGTCGATGCACTGCTGGTGGAACACGTGCAAGCACACCGGCAGCCTCTTCACCATCTCCCCCTTCTCGATCCCTCCTAGGCACACCGGGCACTCTGCCGACGTGCCGTCCGGCACCGCGCCGGCCTGCTGCTCGTACGCGTACGCAGCAGGTATGTTGCCGGCAGCAACAACTCTACCAGGTCCGCCAGGAAGCTGCGGCGCCTCCCTAGGAAACACGTTCCTGACCTGGCCCTGTCTCTGCACCACAATCTCCGGCAAATCAAAGCCACTATCGCCGTCGTCGCCAGCGGCGCTCCAGGCCCGGCGTATGCGCCCGCACGGCAGGCAGAGCAGCACACCCACGCCACGCAGGCAACGCCCTAGACTGGACCACGGGAAGAACGTGACGCAGAAGACGGGGTAGATGCTGGCGTTGACGCAGACAAGTAGCATGATGATGACGTGAGGTGCCTTCATGCCCCGGACGAGCGTGTAGACGACGAAGGCAGTGCCGCCGATGCCCACCGTGTTGATGAAAACCAGTATCACTACGCGGCAGGAGCAGCCGAAGCACGCCATGTCTCTGCGGCACGCGGTGTGTGGCTCACCTTGCAGCGGTTGACCTTGGTGCCCGGAATGCTTATCAATTACCCGCTCCCCCTTGATACACACAGCGAGTGCTGGAGTGACTGGATTAAAGATGATAGAATTTCATTGTTGTCTTCGCCCGCGAAATGGTACAAGAGAGGTCCTAGTCCAAAGCTTTTTGTACTTTTGCCAACAATAAAAATTCTCACTAATAATAGTGTAGCTCACCTTGTTCGGTTGTGGTTTGTTAATCCTGGTTCAAATCTTTAACTTGATTTGGGTGATCATATTGTTCTGGATTTATTATAGATTTACTGGTGTTATTCTTTTAGTGTTGTGCACTTTGTCAATTAATCTCACGTTAAATTTATTTTAAAATTTATGGTTTTAATGACGTTATTCTTTTAGTGATAGATGATCACTACTACAGCTGGGCTTTTCAGAGGTGGTTGACTTTTTCTATTCTGTTTCTACGAAATCAGCGATTTGTAGAGGCGGTTCTTCAGTCGCCTCTAAATATTGGATTTCCAGAGGCGGCTGAAAATAGAAGTCACCTCTAGATATCAATTTGTAGAAGCATTTGCATTTTGAGCCGCCTCTACAAATCTTTGTCCAAAAATTATTACAAATTTAGACAAAAAATAGGAAAAAGCCAAAAAATAGCAATTTTTTTAACCTCTTGAGACCATACTAGGCACCACTAGGATCTACAAAGTTGCATAACTTTTCAGTGTTGTCAACTACAAAGTTGCATAACTCTTTGAGATCTTGAATTTTCGTTTTGCTTGTTTCTCTATCCGAGATCATTGGAAAAATTCAAATTTATTGTGCAGCTCCTATTTTTAAAGGCGGCGGGAAATTTAGAGGTGGTCGAAAACAGAGCTGCCTCTAGAAATCGATTTCTAGAGGTAGCTGGAAACAACAACCGCCTTTACAAATGCAATTCTAAAGGAGCATGCCACCTCTTAGGCGCTTTTTTCGAAGAACCAGTAGCAAGAGCATGCCGGGTATGTATTAATAGAGAAGTTTTACAAAAATTAATAAAATGACAAAGCAAAACCTCACGTAGGAGGCAACAGCAAAAACAACCGCTGCAAGAGACACAAAACCAACGATCCTCAGAAGCATCAGCTGTCAAATGTCACTCTGCACGCCAAGGAGGCAAGCGATGTAAGCTAGAAGAGGGAGTAGGTTTCCACGGCGATGCCTCCAAGGGAGAGAACGACATCCAAAGATGCCGTCAACGTCGAATGGGGAACCAAGGTTTTTCAACCTAACTCCTAAAGGGTAGGCAGGGGCCTCACAACAATACCTCCAACAAGGGACGTGCCACCAAAGGCGTCACCATTGTCGGCCAAAGCCAAGGGCCTAGCAAGGCCTTCGCCCGACAACCTAGACACCCAAACACAAACCAGCCACATCGTGGATGACCACAGCCAACAGCCGCCAGCAGGTGATTGATGTGGCTCCGACGAGGTCACAGGCATGCGTGACATGTCACCGCCGCCATCCTACATGACACTGACCACCGTGGAAAGCCACATCTTGTTCCTGCAACATGGAAAGAGTGCCGCCAACACCATTGCACAAAGACGCGCCACAAGCATGTATAGAAAACAATGAGCATCCCCGCAAGAGCCACCATCATCAACGAGCTGCCATCTGCTAGTTGTCGTAGCGGCGGCGAGCCGGCCACTAGCAAGTGTGGCAGGTCGCAACCGCGTCGGTCGACAGACCGCTGCCAACTAATAGAAACCAACCCACTGAAGATCGCTCCTGAAAGAAGCATGCCGCACCACTATCCACTTGTGCCAAGCGTCGCGACCGAACCCTTCCACTATACTCCACCGATTGTAGTAGTTGCGCAATGTTGCCACCAACGTAACCATTATACCTCACCAAGCATAGGAGCCACCGCAACCCCGACGAAACTAACTGTCGCAAAGCGAGACCAGTCGCTGTGGCCACAGCCACGGTGAGCCACCGCAGGTCAGTTGCCGCTATTGTACCAAAGATGTTGCAGCACCGGTCGAGAAATGTTGTCACCATGACTAACGCCCCCCACCATGGGATGCTCCAGTATGGAATGAGGTACCCTTGAGGAGCAGCCCCTCGCAGAGTTGCGCCACCTCTGCCTCTGGCCCGGGCGGCCGGGCCGCTACCGCCAGAGCAGCAACACCACCACTCGCCCATCCTTCCAACCACGGCCGCTGCCGCCGCCGTCGTCGAGCTCATAAAGAGCTAGCACCGCGCTGTTGCACACTTGCACAGACAACATTAGTAGGAGGCCGCGGGCTGGCCGCCGCTCGGGCATAGGCCCTAGGCCGCCGCCTGATGTACGAGACGGCCCGCCGGTCGCCGCCGCCCTAGGCTCGGGCAGGAGCCTCGATGCCCCCACCTTCGCCGAATCTGGCCACGGGCCTGAGCATTGTGTCTCCTCAACCATATCCAAGAGGGGGCGCCGGATCTGGCTGCAGGAGAACCGAAGCCGCCGGATCCAGCCACCAGAGTAGGCACCATCACCGCTAGAGAGAGGCACCATTAGGAGAGCCGCCATCGGAGGAAAGGAGGAGGGAAGGATGGAAGAAGTGCCCCGCCACCACCATCCTCGTGGCTGCATGGTCTCCGGCAGCACGCTCCGCGTGGCAGTGAGGAGGCATGAGGAGGGAGGGAGGAGGGGCTGGAGCTGGCGTTGTCACCACCCGTGTCGCCCGGATGTGGCGACGCGGGGGCCGGGACTGAATTACTATTTGTTCATCTTGACTACTACTGCACACTGTGGCGCTTGTGATCTCCTACAACTAAAAAGAACAAAATGTGGATATTTTTTGGTACGACATTTGTTTTGGTTCGTCCGTCTGCCCACGCCTACAATCGCGCACCCGTTGGTCTCTCGGTTTGCCTTCCCTGCGATCTCCTGCCGCTCGCCGTGCGACCGCGTCATGCCGTAGAAGGAAAGCCCGATCCGCATGATCACCGTGAGTCCACGCCGCACAAAAGGAAATCGCTCATGTGATTCCTCCGCCCGCCTCCCCATCGTCGCCCACCCGCAGCTGACCGCGCCGCCGCCGTACCCGCCCGCAGCTCTCCACGACACAGCCCGCGCCCGCCCGGAGCTGGCCATGATGCTAGACGTGCCCACCCACAGGTTGTCGCGCCGACGGTGCCTACGCCCGCCCACAGGTGCCCGTGACAGCCCTGCGGACCGCCCACTGCCGCCGCAATGTCTTCCTCTACCCGCCCTTGATTTGCCCGCCGAGGCCACCTCCGTCGTCAGTGCCAACACCGACGCCGGGTCGGCACCGCCAGTGTCCTGCACCGTCCTCTTCGTCGTGGGCGCCGCCGTCGTCCTCACCGGCCGATCCCTTCTCCATCGACGCTGCCTTTCCCTGCACAACACGGCTTACGGTGGCTGTAGAGCCCAACGAGATGCCGCTCGTCGCCGCGGCAGGTTCGTCGAGATCCACGACCTCCATTCCCCCTCACTCAACTAGATCCATCTCCACCGCCGTCTAGCTCGTCGCCGATCCACGTCTGCCTGTCCGACGTTTGCATCACTAGCCAAAAACCACTGAGCGGGCTGCTGTGGGGGTGGGCAACGGCACAAGGAGCCTACAACGGCGGCAGCTGTAAGATGTCCAAGCTGGTCCTGCAGTTGAAGATCCTCCGCCTACGTCAAATCATGCAGAGTCTCTAGTGGATTGTGTTTATTTTATTTTGTTGAGATTTCCGTTTAATTTCTTGTGATTTTTTGTGCTACCCTGTGCGTTCTTTTGTAGGTCTTTACCTCCCAAATTCTTCCCTGGTGGAAGGATAGATCTTGGTGTTGCTTCACAGTGCAGCCGGTAGTTAAAGGTTAGTGTCAGGTCTCTGAAGTATCTGAACTTGGAGAACTCCTGAAAGTTGGTTCGATCTCAACTTCTACCGGTGTCCATCGGTTGGTTTATGTGATGGCTCCTAGGAGGACATGCAAAAACCTTTTCATTTTCTGATTTTCTTGCTGCTGACATATACCGCTCTGTATCTTGCTGCTGCTTCGCCTAATATAGTCGCACCTCATCTGAAAAACGGATCCCATTCTTTACATGCTTGCATTCACATGTGCAGATACATATGTGAAGCAGAAACCATCAGAGATGTAAAGTTTGGAAAATTTGATATGGCACATGCTGATGCAGGACTAATTTCTATGATCCTAACCACTACAATGGATTGACATAAATTTGTATTTATGATCTTATCTGTTACAAAGGAGTTTGTGATTATTTTTTCTGGATTCTGAAAACAAAGAAGATCCTATCGCTTTCTGGAAACTAAGCTTATGTGACTTTACTGCATTTGTCGTATATATTGATACACCCTTTCTTTTTATCTCCTAGATTGGAGCTTTATTTAACAAGATGATGGTCATGTCAATGGCAAGAAAGCAAGCCTAGACCAAGCCTGCAATGCAATGGATATATGGATATGTAGGTTTTGGAGATTAATCATCTCTATGCATAGCCATTTTGTATCTGATCAATGGTGCATAAGACTTCTTAGCACCTGCCAATATGATGTTCACAAATGAATTCAGAGTTTGGTTATTCATAGTTCAGGTTCTAATAAAGCTACAGTCCTACCCCAAGCATGCAGTAGTTTTTTTCTTGCTATTATCACACTAGCAACTGGATATGATGGTCATTCAGTAACTGCATGATTTTATTTGCTCTTTTATTGATCTTTTCAGACTAAGCTTCCTCTTGGACAGTCACTGGAATACCATCCTTCCAGCATGGTGGGCTCTTCTGATTGGAATGTCGCTTTTGCATGTTAATGTTTAGGTTAGCTACCTCTCCCTAATTCTCTTATATTTATTGAACCATTTTCTCTATGGAATTCAGTGCAAGCGGTAGAGTCTTACCGCCTATGACCAGGTAATTGCTTGATCAATTTGGTGATCTTTTTTACTCCATATGTGTCTAACTAATGTTACCTTTTTTACAGCCTTCAAACCCATGGTCTTGGTCTGCACCATCGACGGTAATCAAGGGGTAAGCTCCGAAAATACCTGTTCAATTCGATTTGATCTGATTCCAGCCAAAAATCTTGTTTCTACTTTTCCCTAAACAAGTATATTATCAAATGAGTGTCAATACTAATTTACTGACCAAATTAGGAACTGAACTATTGAGAATACCCATATGGTACTGTAGAATTAAATACTCTAGGTACATTATGCATAAAATATCTGTAGAATTTTTAGTTTGCTTTTTTACCTTACAATGAAATGTTCTTCTTCCCTTTGAATTATTTTGGTCGTGCTCTATTTGTGCCAAATTGAAGAGTTTCCAGATTTGTCCCTGTTTCTTTTCAATCCTACGAGGCCCAAAAACAGGCCTCTGACTAACTGTATTTTGAGATTCTATTGATTTTTCTAGATTAGCTAATGAGCCATTACAACACACATCTTTTGAAGCTATTGTGAATCTGCGGAGAGTTTTCCATTGTGTAAACTAAATTCACGTGTCATTTCTGTTCGTGGCACACGGAGCAGCATAAATAAAGTGCAATTTGATGAGTGCCCAAGTTATCAAAGAGAGAACTATTATGTATCTTGTTGTATAATACTTAATAGTCCCCTCATATATATTGTTTTGTAATGGTGAATTCCATATGAGAGAGAAGGCTGTAATGGTGAGAGAGAGAGGCCAAGAATAACAATGTACAAGATACTCCCGCAATTTTAAAATGCCATAATAGCTTAACTATTTTACTAAATACATCTTCTTGATACTTATTTGACTGGAAGTACAGATGTATTTTCATTTTTCCTTAGATATGGTTGTTTGCAAGCCTCGCTATTGTGAATTATGTTGGATGCACAAAGCCACCTGCTGATGCTACGACCGTGAGGTTCATTTTTGGGATCTGCTAAATTCTTACCTGATGGCAATGCATGTTTCCTCTTATTGCAGCATCCAAGACATTCTTGACGCTATGAAAGGTATGCTCTCCTATAAATTAGACTCAATATATATGATTATCTTGCATTACACCTTGGTTTAATATACAGGAATGCACTTGCAATCCAATTAGCTAGCTCTATTCAATATATTTGTTTAAATTTTACTATTCTTTCTACGATTTTATGGTCAGTACTCAAATACATTAATTTCTGCGATAGTATTCTAAAGTTGAATAGCTTTATAATTGACGGATTTTAATTTCCAGTAGCAAAATACATGGTCCTTAGGTCTGTTTACAGGACTAAAAGCTTACCTTCATTCTTATTATGTTTTTTTGGAATAACTTATGATTTATCACCTGATAATCACAAGCTTTAGGGTACTATTTTTTTTAACAATATATTGCCAGATTCTGAGTGACTTACAAAGCATGAGAAAGTAGTTGACTCAAAATGTCAAATCCAGATATGAGAGAGTTGTTTTTGAGATGCACTGGTTTTTATAGACTCAGTTAATTGTATTGTGGTTGAAACAATGCATTTGGTCTTGCTCAGAGCTAATTATTTATACATTTCATTGTAATAACTTTCAGTTCAACTATTGGGCACTGTGCTGTTATGCATATATTGTTATTTTCCATCTCTACCTTACCTTAATGTTTATTGATGAAGATGGTTTTTGTTATTTCATTCCACCGAATGCATTTAGAGATTATTTATAGCAAAGTACTTCACCTATTTTTTCCTCTATGGATCTTCAGGCACTTGGAAGAAATTTCATCGGGCCTTCTTTTTCTGAGTTGGTTTGGTTGGAATGCTGTTAGATGGTTCATCAACTCTTTGTTATGCCCAGGTAGGTTGTTCATTTGCCTGATCCATTCTAATTATGGGTTGTTTGGATGTCTTAACTATGTGTTTTTAAATTCACAAGATTAAAGCTTCATTGGGAGCTATTATGCATTTTAATTTGGAATTTCATTTGTAATTCCCCTGGTTAATAATAAGTCTCCCAAACATGGATGTTAATAATTTGGTGGAGTAGGGGTGCACGCACCACCAAAGCCACAACCAGGCACATCAGTTTCCTCCTCAGCCCATGGCCAAGGCCATTTTGTTCAGATGCGAGACTCTGTCCAACCCATATTGGATTGAACTGTTGCGAGTAGAACCAAATGGTAGCAGACTTGCCTGGCATAGCCCAGGCTGGCCGGTAGTCTTGCCTGGCACTATTTCCAATCTCCCACAACAGTCCAAGCTCAGTTTGTTTTGCTGACTTTATACCTTATCCTTACATAAGTTCTTTTACAAGTGAAGAAACATTTTCATATGCCAAACTGATTGAGTTTCAGTATCCTGAATCCTAAGTCAATGAAGCTGAAATTTTGATATTATACCATGTTTTAATTTTATCTTCTGTGTTCCTATTATCTGTGCAACTAACATATTTGTATCAGTTATTAGGATGTAAGGGACCTTACTTATCATCGATCAATGTAGGTGGCTACAATGTTAGGCAGGATGATGGTGTCACAGCTGGTGAAGCCCCATTGACAAGTTACGTTTATTCAAGTGGGTGCTTGTGGTGGCGGGCAGGATTTATGTTTCAGGATTTCTATCGTCGGATTTCCTACCTTTGTTGTGGTTCATTTCAGGCATTGGAGATATGGAGGAAGGTGGGTCAGATTGCATAGCTAGGGAAGGAGATAATCAGAACACTTCTCCCCTGGTGCTGATTAATTCCATCCTTAAATATCATGGTATTCTAAGGTATCTACGAATCTGTACAGAGCTGTGGGTGTAAAGCAACCTCGCAATAATTTGTGAACTATGCATGGGCCAAAACCGGAGTTGAACAATATCAACTAGTTAGCACTTCAGGTGTCCCGTCTGTTGTTTAACATTCTACTTCAATGAGATCTCAAAGATATATTTACATGTAGTTTCTTTTTTTATACTCTTTTGCCTAGAAAAAATTGAGGCTCCCCGTAGCAACGCACGGGCATCAGCACGTCATGATAAAGGCTGAGATTGGGTTTGCAAAAGGTGAAACAAGGACTCCAGTGAAATACGGGCAGGAATTTCATGATAAATTTGACTTTGCCCAAAGATAAAGAGGTCCAGTTAAATTACGGTGAGAATTATGTGTTGCAATCAGATATGAAGCGTTTATTTTCTACTTATAGCAACACTGTATGACAGGTCAGCATTACAATATAAATGCAACAATCATAACAAGGAAAACCATAGGTAACTTGCATGCAGGCCCTCATAGAGCCATACCTTCTGGAAGTTCTGGCTGCTCAAATGGAGTACACAATGTTTTTACAGCTCCGAGTTCTCCTTTAGTCTGAGCTTTCACATCTTTCTTAACTTCCTGTATGGGAAAAAGAAATTTACAGACATTGCAGGCGGAAGTACAATAGAACTGGTAGGTATATTGCTTTCTAGCGCGGGTTTAATTGGAGAGCATTGATGTATCTGTTTATCACCCAAAAAATGATTGATTCTTATGCATTGACTTACTGCAGGTGTGTGGGTGCTTTGCTGTAGGTCAGCACAGTCATCAGCATGCTGTGGTGGCGAGCTTGTTTGTAATGTGTGAGGGGGGGGGGGTGGCAAGACTGGTATGACAGAGTTGAAAGTATATGGAGCAGGTAGCTGGACCAAGGTATATAGTTTATCTGGTGGAATTTCCAAATTCTTACTACTTTACAGTTAGTATCTTTATGTGCCAGAAAGCTATAGAAGGAAGGGCGTTTGCAGCTTTAGTCTGCTGAGGTAGCAGCAAGAGTTCTCAATAAGCTTTAATCTGCTTATGACAGCTATATGAATAAAAGATTAAAGCTTATAGGAACCAGATTCGAAGCCATAGGATGGCAAAATAGCTGCAAACTTACAATATTGTTATCTTATAGTGCGATCTATGTGTTTTTAGTATAAAAGTTTAGTTGTCCCGTAGCAACGCACGTGCACGCTACCTAGTGACTAAATATTTTGAAGATGCTTATAAGGGTTTCATGTGGTGACTTGTATTTCAGAGGTAGGTCGTATAGGGTATGTGCACGTTGAGTGTGCATGAATGTTTGCGTCTATACTGTATTTCGCAAAAAAAAAACTCAAATGCATGTTATTGTAGGAATTATTCCCTCGTATCATTAAAACATGTCGTTTATGACAACACTCAGCGATCAAACTTGTAAAACTACAAGCATCAATATTTTAAAAATATAGGTTATGTGTGTAGAATTGTATTCAAAATACATGCAAAATATCAAAATTTTAAAGGATATTAAGTTACACATTCCACAAGAAAGTAACTGAAACAATCGATTCCAGGAGTGAGCAAAAATCAAATATAATAAATATTTTTATTTACTTGGGGAGTGTTATTGTTTTTCTTTTCTATTACACCAGTTCTGTGTTCTCTCAAGCTAGAATTTTATGAGACATAGACATTAAGTGTTCTTTGATACTTCTGACTAATAAAAATATACTTAAATGAATTGTACATATTTTCTTTCGGTCCATTTTCAAACACAATAAGACATAGGCATAATAATAGATACTATATAGTCTCTATATAGTTATAATAATAGACACAATAAAACATTATGTTCGCACACAAGTTTTTTTTCATAATAGTGATCAAATGTTAAATGACGTGTATATCAGTGACTTCAAAATTATTTAATTTTCGAACTTGTAAATTATATGTGATGATTTGGATTCAAAAATATTAAAATGGAAAATCCTATAAATTCAAAAGGACTTGTTTTGAAAGAAAATAATGGTCAAATATATGAATCGAACAGTGAGCAAAGTCAAATATGATAGAGTCTTTTTAATCAAAGATTTATTTTCAAGTTACGCGACCGTGCCAAATTGAGGGGAGGATAACCTTGGGGACAAAATTTTATTTCCATCTACATCAGAGAACCATCTAAAATACTAACACGTCGACGGGTACAAATCGATGAAAACACAAAAGGGGAGTTCAATACATAACAGAGCAACACTGAGGATCCTATGCGGTCTTGGAAAGAAATGTATAGTCAATTCTTCCTTTATATATACCTTTTCTTTACATATGCGGTGCCTATACTATACAGAACAAAATACTTCAACAATAATTCACTGTGAATTTCGTGATTCAACTAAACAACTCGAGCAGTCAGCAATCGCAGATCACCATAGTTTACACTACCAATTTTATTTATTTATATACACCAGCAGTCCAGCTTTCGGTTCTGTCGTACGTCCAAAGCAGTATCGCCTTCAAGAAACGAGGAAACATGGCTACTAGCTGAAGAACAACTTCACATAGTTCACACTAATTGGTCCGGCAGCGGTGCGAATACGTCGCACCGGCAGACTGGACATGTGGAGTGGTTGCGTAGCCACAGGTCAATGCACTCCTGGTGGAACTTGTGCAGGCACACCGGCAGCCGCTTGACCATCTCCCCTTTCTCCACGGCGCCAAGGCACACCGCGCAGTCCGGCGAGCCGTCAGGCCGCTCGCCGTCCGGCTGCTCGTACGCCGGGATGTCGGCAGCCACCCGTGCTCTGCTACCAGCCGGTGGCTCCCGGGGAAGCACGCCGCCGATGCTGTAGCCTTGGTGATGACTCTGCACAATAAACTGCGGCGGCAAGGCACCGCCCTCGTCGTTGCCGCCACCGCTCATCAGGCGACGCCGCGCGGCGCGCGCGCACCACCTGCAGGGCAAGCAGAGCAGCCAGAGGACCGCGCTGAGCGGCGGCTCCAGGCACCGCCCCAGCGCGGACCAGGGGAAGAGCGAGCCGCAGAAGGCCGGGTAGATGATGGCGTTGACGCCCAGCCAGAAGACGAGGAAGATGGACACCACCACGATGCCGCCAGTGCTGTGCGGCGTCCGCGCGAGCTTCACGAGCGCGTAGACGAGGAAGCCCGTACCGCCGACGCACACCATGTTGGCGATGGCCAGCCCGTACACGCGGAGGTAGCAATCCATGGCGCCCGCGAGATCGATCGACTTGCCTCTGGCCGATCGAGCTAGATGATTCACAGCTCGCGCGCGCGGCAGCCAGCTTCAATTCACCGATGCACCGTAGGGCATGGTATGATAAGATGACTGGATTAGTAAACAGCACAGAAGTTCATCGGGAATTTACGAGGTCATTGCTAGTTCGTGCCCGCGGAATGGCAACACGGAGAGATGATCGAAGTCGAAGCTGCGTGGTACTTCTGGGCTTCAAGTCGAAAGTCGTCGGGCAAGAATAGAATCATTATATGATTGGTGTGTTTGATCTGAGAAACTGGACGTTTTCTCGCTTTTTATTTTTTGTTTGGATTTCTTTAAATACACACAGACATCCACAAATGCACACGTATTCACTTGTCCCTATAAATACACACATGTAAACCCTATCCTATAAGTACAGCCAAAAGATTAAGCTAACATATCTATATACATGTCGTTTTTTTACATTTTGGTTTGTAGATTGAAATATGTTGATTGTTACCGCATTGTCCTTTACAAGCTAATAATTAGTATAGTCGTTTTGAATTAAGACATTCATCAAATTTTATTGGATGAATTTATGATGCACACTATCTAATTTAGGATGGATGGTTTCTCAAACCAAATATAGTCTTGCAACAATAATACATACATGCTTCCTCCGTTCTAAATTATAAGTCGCTTTAACTTTTTTGGTACATCAATTTTGATATGCATCTAGATACTCCTTCTGTCCCTTAAAGAATAAATTCCTAGCAACTTTAGGACAGATTAGCAACGAAGATAAAATACCATGCTGCCCTCATTAAACTGCTGAACCTTAATACCTTTCTATTTACCGAGAAGCCTAATTAAATAGTGTCGTTTGGAGTATCTAATAGCAGTGCAGGAGAGAGAGGTTGTGTTAATGTGACCAGGACTACGAGAGAGATTAATGTGGATCTGTGGACCATTCACCTCTAGAAATCGATTATTTTGGAGTCAAATTTTTAGGCTAGAAATTGATCTTTTCAGAGACGGTGGGAGTATAATAATATATCTAAATACATAGCAAGATGAATTAACAAAAAAGTCAAAGCGACTTATAATTTGGAACAGAGGAGTATATCGCATCACCACCGGACCTCAAAACACCATCACTGCAGATTTTGCTCGGTGGTTTACAACAATACATATATCTCATCACCACTGCCGCACCGGGAGAGGGTACGGGCCTCGACGCTGACGGCCAAGAGAAAAGCACGGGATCCTCCTCCACCATGCAGATTCGGCTAGCCTTGCCGATCCAAGGGGACGTTGCATCACTCGTCACCTCGTGTGCCGTGGGTGAGGGAGAGAGGGTATTTGGGAGGGGATTGGGTGAGGGAACTCAAGAGGACAAGAGGATAAGATAAAGAGAATGTGGTGCCTATGACTTAGTATTAAATTCCATGAGTTAGAAATTTCGGGTCTAGGGAAAGGTTTTGACGAGGACATCACTTCTTCAAGTACAAGCTAAGGAGAGGAAGAGGACAGGTGTGGGCGCCCAACTCATCTACACCATGGTTGGGCCTTCATATGGGCCATGGGCCTTGGCCTGGTCAAGCGATTCCTGCTGGACCGCTAGACAACATCTACATTGAGGCTGTAGTAGGAATACTTCTCCTTCCTAAGGCTACTGTTGTCGGATACCATAAAAGGGGATACCCTAAGCAAGAACTGAAAAAAGTCCTTAGGCCTCGCTTATATATGCCAAAGGACGATCACAGGGTCTCGGCCGATTCTCCGACTCGCCCGAGGCCCGCGCCGCAACGATTCTCCGACTCGCCGAGGCCCTCTCGCCCGAGGCCCCGCCCCGCAAGGCCTCGGACGGGTTACCGATTCTCCGATTCGCCCGAGGCCGGCTCGGCAACGACCTCGTCGCCTCCGCCTCGACCGACTTCCCTAACAAAGCGTCGCGTCCAGTTAATGCGCCCAACCACTCCCACAACGTCAGCCACATGACGGCGCAGTACCGCAGAGTGACCGACGGGATGGGAGACAGGCCTGAGCAGGGATTACCTACCATTGTGCTCAGCACTGTACCCATGACTGGCGACCGTACTACACTGTGCTACCTAATACCTGCCCCAGGAACAGCGCGGCGTGGGGAGTCCAGTCCGGGTCACTATAGCCTCAAAATCAGTGTATAGGACCAACTGCTCCCTCTAAGCCTCGGCAATCCACTTCAGGGGCTCGACAGCCTCGGATTCACGCCCGCCGAGCCCCCCGCGACGGCTCGGCCTCGGCACCAACTGAGCCTCGGCTCTTTACACCGTCAACGCACAGCGACCAGCACGTCGTCGGCCATGCCCTGCCCCGGGCTATCACTGGAGCTCCCACGTCGCACAAGATCCGGAGTGACTGACGCATTGCTCCAGTGAATCAAGGACAAGACCACTCCGTTGACCATGCCGCCACAGTAGCAAGCTACAGGGCTCAGGCACGCCGCCTCCGTTTGCAAGACCATTGCATAGCAAACGCATGTATCACCCCGGTCCTCCCTTCAACTATAAAAGGAGAGGCCGGGGCCATTTCTAGACAGGCGCAGACACACACGCATACGCGCTCACACGCACACACAAGCCCACAACGGGAGAAAGTCAGACGAACACTCGCATAGACTCACGCTCCCCCGCTGCCTAAGAGCAACGTCTCAAGCAGCCCGCGCCACTCCACACAGAGACCTGAGACCAGCTCCCTCTCTCGCCCAGCTTGTAACCCCCTACTATAAGCACTTCGGTGTAAGGAATACAAGACTGATCTCTCAGACTGAACGTAGGGCACCGATTGCTTGAACCAGTATACACCTTGTCTCTCTTTGCATCACCATCCGGGATTAGGGGCACGCAATTCAAATTCACTGATTGGTTGAGGACACCCCGGTCCGAAACACCGACAGTTGGTGCGCTAGGTAGGGGATACTGCGTGTTAGCTTAACCGTCCCAACAAGTTCCGGATGGCAGATCCCATACGCCCACTACGTCTCGGCACGGTGATCTGGTTCGGGAGCCTAGAGTTCATGTCTCTAGGACGTGAGTACGACCTAGTACTCCTCCCACCCAGAGCCCCTTTAGCCGACGACGGCATCGCGCACCAGCAGCCCGGGCGCAGGCGACGCCCGGGCCACCGCTCTCGTTGTGCTCGCCATGCACGGCGCGAGCGGAACCACCCTGACACCGCACGACCTCAGGGCGACGCGCCGCGCTCCGCCAGTATCCCATGCTCGGCTGTTGGTACAAGGTCCCTGGTTGGGGACCTGTCTGGCCTAAGCTTGGGTAGGGGAAGGACACCAGTGACGTGCAGTGATGCCCCATCATCAAGTTTCGCACCACCATCGCCTGAGGAGCCAACTCCGGTGGAGCAGGGCCCTGCGATGGCACCGTCTCCGTACCCCTTCAGGTTGAGAAATGCCGCCGCCACCTACGCTTCCGCCTACGCTTCCACTCACATGGAGCCCTCAGGATGCCACCAACGTTTCACCCTTGACTTCTCGACCACAACCTCGGCTCGCACCCACACCGACTCCTCGGAGGAGGACAAGGCATGGGCCGGAGCAGACTTCTCTGGACTTTGCGACCCTCAAGCTATGCGCCTCTTCTTGGCCGCAAGCGACTATTGCTTCGGCTACTCCGACTCCGATGACGAAGGCACTTACGATCCCACTCGAGAGTGCTTCCACATCGGGCTCGGAATGCCAGGGGCAAGTAATGAGAGTGAAGGGGCAGGCAACCGCTCCCCGCTACGCCAAGGGGCAGGCGACGCCACACCTCCGCTCGTCGAGCCTCGGGTAGCACGGAACGTGAACGCCGCCCCCGAGGAACTCCGACGCCTGGACCTGGAGCAGCTCCGTGAGCTCCAGGCAAAAGTCGACCAAGACCGACTCCTGCTGTAGCAGCTCCGAGACACTCTCGAGCAGGAGCAGCGAGGTCACGGCGATGGCGGAAGAGCTCGGCGGAGGGCCCTCGACGTCCACCGCCGCATCAACAACGACGAAGGGAGTGAGCAACCCCCAATCTTCAATCGCGCTAGCTAGAACATCGCGGCAGCAGCGATGCTAGTCCGAGCGATGCCCGAGCCCTCTACCATGGAGGGGCGATGGGTTCGTGGCGAGCTCCGAGACCTTCTCGAGACCGCCGCGGTACAGCAGGCCAAAAGCTCCGCGTCTCGACGACGCGGGGACACCTCGAAACGGCCCTCGGTGCACGATTGCCTCAAGGCCCCCTCAGTGCACGACCGCCTCAGCGACCGACGCGAGGCGCAAGACGACCACGATGTGGTCAGCAGGCGACGACGCCACGACGATGATGGGCCCGCTTGAGGCTACCACCCGCACCGAGGCGGCCGCTATGACAGTGGCGAGGACCACAGTCCTTCTCCTGGGCCGCCTGGCCCTCGAGTCTTCAGCACGGCCATCCGCGGTGCCCCATTCCCCGCCTGGTTTCGACAACCAGCTAACCTCGCAAAGTACAGCGGTGAGACCAACCCCGAGTTGTGGCTGGCCGATTACCGCTTGGCTTGTCAGCTAGGCGGCGCAAACGATGACCTGCTCATCATCCGCAAGCTCCCCTTGTTGCTGTCGGACTCAGCGTGAGCCTGGCTCGAACACCTCCCTCCCTTATAGATCCACAACTGGCGCGACTTGGTAAAGATCTTTGTCGGGAATTTCCAGGGCACATACGTGCGCCCCGGGAACTCCTGGGACCTCAAGAGTTGTCGCCAGAAGCCGAACGAGTCTCTCTGAGACTTCATCCGGTGATTCTCCAAGCAGTGCACCGAGTTGCCCAGCGTCGGCGACTCGGAAGTTGTCCAGGCTTTTCTCTCCGGCACCTCCTGCCGAGACCTGGTCCGAGAGTTAGGCCGAAACGTACCAACCTCTCTCGCGTTTTCCGACAGGTCGATTGTAAAAAAACCTAAGGACCAAAAGCGTGCCTCGACAGCAAAAGGCCGGCCGAGCCGCGAGACTCCAAGGAAGTTTTTTGCAATGGACTTTCTAAAAATGGGGCAGAGGCCAGAGGCTCAGAAATACAATAAAACGATTAAAAAGGCGTACGCACACAAGTACTTTATAAAGGCCTCGACGGCCACAAGCGTCACGGTACGACAATCACCTAATCCGTTTACATGGCCCCTTTGGCCCAGGTCAAAGCTCAGGGTCTCGTGCATCGGCGGCTGCCGCGGGAGGAACCACCTCTTCTTCAAACAGGCTAGCCAGCGCCGTGCCAGGGCCCTCGACCGCCTCCATCATCTTCGTGACCTCCTCATCGGCCTCCTCGTCATCCTCAGGCAAGACGTAACCGTCGCTGATGGCCTCAAGGTTGACGGTGTAGTGGGAAGAGACGACGGCTAGGGTGCGCTTGACGCCCGTATGCAATGCCCCCCGAAGTCGCTCGCACACTTGGCCACTCAACGCAGTCAGGCACCTCCTAAGGGAGCTACCTGACTGGACCCACTCAACCTCCAGGGCCTCGTAGAACGTACGGGCTGCACTCTGCAGCGCGTCGTGCTCCCCGATCTCGGCCTCGAGCGCCGCCTGCACTGCGGCTGAGGCCTCAGCCACCCGGGAAGCCTCCTTATCCAACACTGCACCAAAATAAGCAGGATGCGGTTAAGCGCAAAAGAAAAATAGGCCAGACAGGGGCAAAGCCCTACAGGACTCACCCTTGGTTTTCTCTTTCCAGTGCTGGACTTTGATCTGAGAGGCCTTGGCCCTCTCTTTCCAGTGCTAGACCTCGACCCGAGAGGCCACGACTACCCTGGAAGCCTCTTTCTCCAGCTCTGTACCACACTAGGGAGTTAGGGGCCGAACGCAAGAAAAAACAAGTAAAATAAAGGGAACAAAACTCACCCTCGTACTTCTCTTTCCAGGCCAAGGCATCGACCCGGGAGGCCTCGGCCGCCTTGAGGGCCTCGTTCAGGGCACCCTTCATCAATAGATGCGCGCCCTGCTCCGCCCCTAACTGCCCAGCGATGGCCATGACAGAGACCGTCGCCTCTTCATTCCGGGACCTGAAGGTGGTCCGTTCACCGGCAACCCAGGTCAGCTCCTTCTCGAGCTCCTTGATCTGCAACGCCAAAGGGGCGGCCTACTCCCGAGCCGTGGCCGCCTTGGCCTTCATATCTGCACAGCGAAGGCGGAGGTCCTCCGCCTCCGCGCTCCGTGCCGACAAAAGCTTGTTGGCGTTGGCAAGCAGGTCCTTCTGCTGCCCAAGCTGGTCCCAGACGTCCCTCTCCTGACGGAGGAACAATGACTTCCCGAGGGACCGGGCCTCGAGCTCCTGGGTAGGCAGAACTGGGGTCATACGCTGCGAGGAAACTCAGAACAAGACGACATCGCACGAGAAAAGAGAACGCATACCTGGGCGACGCCGGGCAGATCGTCGTCCATGACAGACAGCGTTGTCCACAGCGATCGCACCGCCAGCTGGCGATATTGCTCGAAGGAGTCCCAGCGCCCCCCTCGACCGCGTCCTTGAGGGCGAACATAGGCTTCCTCTCAGGGTCGTCCCGGCTCAGCCACGATACACACGGGTGATCCCACTTGCGGGGCTCGGGTCGTACCCGCACGAGGGCCGAGCTTCCCTTGCCAGAAGCCGAAACTGGCTGCTCCACGGTGCTGGCCGCCTCGGCGTTTGCCGCCTCCTTCCCCTGGGAAGTATCGTCAGAAGAGGTTGCTTGAACCTCCACCTCTCGGGCGCTCTCCTGCGACGGCGGCAGGTCCTGGACTGGGGGCGGCACCAAAGCTTGCCCCGCCTCCATCTCCGTATCCCGGGCCGCTGGGTCCACCGCGCTCGCCTCGACCACCTCGGCCTCGATGGCCCCGGGAGCCCCGGCGCTCGGTGCCTCGACTTCAGGAGCCCTGGCCTCGGCCACCTCGGCCTCAGAGGTCTTGGGCGCCTCCTCTCCCACTTGCTCCATGGCCGCTTGGGGAGCCTCTTCTTGGGCAATCAGCTCCCCCAGGTCGGCCCCGGTCGACGCCGTGCCACGCTGCGCGACGGCCTGCGCCTCCGCCGCCCGGTGAGCGGTGGAGCTAGTGCTCACCTTGAGTGCCTTACGTGGCGCCAAGGCAGGAACCTCCACCTGACGCTTCTGGCTGGAAGCAAAAACACTCCCAAGGTCAGTGTATGACCAAGGGGCGAGCGGGAGATACTACAAACTCCACCAAAAAGACACTTACCGCGAACGGGGATGCAACCGCTTGGGCACTGCTGTCCTCCTCAGCAACGGCGGTGGTGGCGGCAGAGGCACGGCCTCCGTGTCCGCCGGTGCCTGTCAGTCTCCGCTAGACTCCAACACCCCCTCGATCCTCTGCGGGGACGGTTGCGTCGCCCCAGCCGTCGCCTGCCCCACCTCTGCTGTCGAGCCCAACAGGCTGACGGCGCGCTTCCCTAACGCCCGTGCCTCGGGCGCGTCGGCTTCGTCCCCGGGGTAGGCGATTGCCGACCCCAAGGCGCCCTCTCCTCCTCCCCCTAGAAACGTTGGGCTGCTCTCCGATGCCCCAGGCGTTGTCTCCCCGACATCAAGGAGATGGTCCAGGGGACCTCACCCCCTCACGCTCTCGTCATCTTCGTTCGAAGAATCCACCGATAGCGACGGCGTTGGAGACGCCTCCACCGGGAGACCGTCCTGCCTCTGCTGCCGGCGGCGCTTCTCCAGCTGATCGCGCTTAAGGTTCTTCCTCTTACGCTTTGCCTCCTCCGCATTCTTCTTCTTCTTCTACGCCTCGTCATGCGCCCGGTTCACCACCCGCCGCGCTGCGTCCTCGAGAACGGGCGGCGGGGAGGCTCGCACATCTCTCATCCCCTGTTGGAATGGCGAATGTAAGTAAGGGAACGGAAAATGGTGAGGAGCAAGAAGGCCTCAGAGGCGGCAGCAACGCGTGACTTACCAGAGTTTTGTACCCCCACGACGGGCGCATTGGGAACAGGTACAAACCACCGCTCTTCGGCCACCCATCCACCGTCCCTTTCACCCGACATAGAACCTCCTCGTTGGAGAGGGCGACGGCGGACATCCGGACGCTAGCAAGCGGCTCGTCCGGTCTCATCTCAAACAGGCGCCGCCGCCGAGCCATCAGCGGCAGCACCCTTCGGCGATGGAAGGCCGCCACGACCACAACCGCCATAAGGCCGTGGTCCCACAGCCTCTCCAGGCCCTCCAGGAGCGGCTGCTGCTTGGGCTGATCCTCCTCGGGATGCCATACCTCCACTTCTCCAGACAGTCCTCCACGATCTGCCCGGTGTAGGGGGGAAGTTTGCTGTCATCGTTGTGGAGGTAGAACCAGCTGGTGTACCAGCGATGATTGGTTGACGCGAGCTGGGCCAGGATGTAAAGTTGTTGCCGGTCTTGGTGCACCTGGAGAGTGCAGCCGCCGGCCCTCATCATCTTCCTCGTACCCGCCGTGCCCGTCGGCTTGGTGGTATGCCCCGCTCGGAAGAGATGGAGCCACAGCTCCCAATGAGGAGCAATCCCCAGATACCCCTCGCAGATGGCAACGAAGATGGCCGCCTGCGCG
Source organism: Miscanthus lutarioriparius (assembly GCA_904845875.1). Classification (NCBI taxonomy): domain Eukaryota; kingdom Viridiplantae; phylum Streptophyta; class Magnoliopsida; order Poales; family Poaceae; genus Miscanthus; species Miscanthus lutarioriparius. The sequence continues at coordinate 64,229,989 of CAJGYO010000008.1, read as the reverse complement.
ATGGAGTTGGGGTTGAAGTTGTGTAGCTCCACCCCGTAGTAATGCGAGAGCGCCCGCATGAATCGGTCCACTGGCACGCTGAGACCACGCTCGTGGAAAGATACGAAGCTCACGACATACCCTTCGCGTGGCCTCGGTTCCGGCTTGCCCAACGGAGCAATCCACTACTCCAACGAGCGACTGCAGCACCTCCACGGACACGTCGGACGGCTCCTAAGGATCCATCGGGAGGATGATAGGGCCACCGGCCATTGCGCGCGGGGGGGGGGGAATGCTTCTACGACGGTAAGTCTCTCTCTCTCTCTTTCCCTCTCTCCCTCTCTCCCTCGCCCTTCTCCCTTCTTCTCCCCGGCGCTCCCTGTTCTTAGCAATGGCTCGGAGGCAGAAAAGACAAGTGCAGGCAAGGTAAGGAGGGGAGGGGCGAGGCTCGTTATGTATTTATGCAAGAAGGGGATGAAACGGACGGGTGATGAAACCAGGGAAGTTTCCCTCAAATCTGGCACAGTTAATCCAGATCCGATTCTACCGCCCACGCGCCCACCTTTTCCTCATTAATCGCACGAACGGTTATGTCCTGTTCGCTGACACCGCGTCGCATCCAACCGTAGCAATAGCAAGCCCCAAGAAACTGCCTTAAAAGGCGCGCCTGCCATTGTCAGCCGATAGGAGAGGAATAGTCCCCCAGCCGATTCCTTCCAGACTAAGGAACTGGGCACCGAGCCCGTACGGTCCAGGGGTTCAAAGGCTGGGCCCCCGAGGGTTTCGATAGCCGCCCTAGGACAACAGAGGTAGGGACAACTATAGGCGAGCCCGTACATGGCCGAGGCCCGAGCAAGCCATCGCTCGAGATGCCCTAAGTCGTGTCCGAGACCAACAGCGAGTTCTCCGAATGGGATCCCACCGTAGGGAGGCGCCGAGCCCCCAGGGCCGATCAAACGGCCCTAGGACCCACTAGAGAAGCCCTCTGGTACTTTTTGGAGTGCGTCTCTGGACCGCTAGCCGACCCCAATCGAATGGGGCACGAGCCTCCACTTGGACTTACCCGAAAACAGCTCACCGGAAGTGTCACCGCTCGCGCCCACCAAGGGTAGCTTGGCATATTCCACCCCTCCTTCTGAACAAAAAGGATATGCGAGGGTCGCATAAAAAGCCAGAGGAACTCCTAATCGCCCTCTCGCTCCATGCGGAGGCTCGGGGGCTCTTCCTACAAACTTGCCGAGACCCAGCGACCTAGGTTCGCACTCGATGGGCTCGGCGATGCGCGAGGGTCGCATAAAAAGCCAGGGAAACTCCTAACCGCCCTCTCGCTCTGTGCGGAGGCTCGAGGGCTCTTCCTGCAAACCTGCCGAGACCCAGCGACCCAGGCTCGCACTCGAAGGTTCGGAAAAACGCGACAAAAAGGGCACCGAGCCCGTTACGGTCCAGGGGTTCGAAGGCTGGGCCCCCAAGGGTTTCGATAGCCGCCCTAGGACAACAGAGTCGGGGATGACTGTGGGCAAGCCCAAATATGGCCAAAAGCCCAAGCAAGCAAATGCTTGGGGAGCCCTAAGTCATGTTCGAGACCAGTATGGAGGTCTTCGCATGGGATCCCACCGTAGGGAGGCACCGAGCCCCTAGGGCCTATCGAATGGCCCTAGGACCCACTAGAGAAGCCCTCTGGTACTTTTCGAGTGCGTCTCAGGACCGCTAGCCGACCCCTATCGAATGGGGCATGGGCCTCCACTTGGACTACCCGATAGCAGCTCACCAGAGATGTCACTGCTCGCGCCCACCAAGGGTAGCTTGGCATATTCCACCCCTCCTTTCGAATGAAAAGGATGTGTGAGGGTCACATAAAAAGCTAGGGGAACTCCTGACCGCCCTCTCGCCCTGTGCAGAGGCTCGGGGGCTTTTCCTGCAACTAGGCCAAGTCCCAGCGACTCGAACTCACACTCATGGGCCCGGCAAACATGAAAAACCTCCTTGCTCAACAGGAACAAAGCCCCTAGAGGAGTAAATCCACTCCTCCAGGGCCTCGGGGGCTACACCCGGTGGGTGCGCTCGCGCGCATCCACCGGAACCACGAGAACAAAACACAATCCCGATGGGAGCCGCTGCAAGACAGAATCTCGACAAAGCCTCAGGGAGAGTGCTCGCACTCTCCCCGAGGCTCGGGGGCTACTGTCATATACCATAAAAGGGGATACCCTAAGCAAGAACCGAAAAAAGTCCTTAGGCATCGCTTATATATGCCAAAGGACGATCATAGGGTCTCGGCCGATTCTCCGACTCGCCCGAGGCCCGTGCCGCAACGATTCTCCGACTCGCCGAGGCCCTCTTGCCTGAGGCCCCGCCCCGCAAGGCCTTGAATGGGTTACCGATTCTCCGATTCGCCCGAGGCCGGCTCGGCAACGACCTCGTCGCCTCCGCCTCCACCGACTTCCCTGACAAAGCGTTGTGTCCAGTTAATGCGCCCAACCACTCCCACAACGTCAGCCGCATGACGGCGCAGTACCGCAGAGTGACCGATGGGACGAGAGATAGGCCTGAGCAGGGATTACCTGCCACTGTGCTCAGCACTGTACCCATGACTGGCGGCCATACTACGCTGTGCTACCTAATACCTGCCCTAGGAACAGCGCGGCGTGGGGAGTCCAGTCAGGGTCACTATAGCCTTGAAATCAGTGTATAGGACCAACTGCTCCCTCCAAGCCTCGGCAATCCACTTCAGGGGCTCGGCAGCCTCGGATTCACGCCCACCGAGCCCCCCGCGATGGCTCAGCCTCGGCACCAACTGAGCCTCGGCTCTTTACACCATCAACGCACAATGACCAGCACGTCGTCGGCCATGCCCTGCCCCGGGCTATCACTGGAGCTCCCACGTCGCACAAGATCCGGAGTGACCGACGCGTTGCTCCAGTGAATCAAGGACAAGACCACTCCGTTGACCATGCCGCCACAGTAGCAAGCTACAGGGCTCAGGCACGCCGCCTCCGCTTGCAAGACCACTGCATAGCAAACGCATGTATCACCCTGGTCCTCCCTTCAACTATAAAAGGAGAGGCCGGGGCCGTTTCTAGACAGGCGCAGACACACACGCATACACGCTCACACGCACACACAGGCCCACAATAGGAGAAAGTCAAACGAACACTCGCATAGACTCACGCTCCCCCGCTGCCTGAGAGCAACGTCTTAAGCAGCCCGCGCCACTCCACACAGAGACCTGGGACCAGCTCCCTCTCTCGCCCAGCTTGTAACCACCTACTATAAGCACTTTGGTGCAAGGAATACAAGACCGATCTCTTAGACTGGACATAGCGCACCGATTGCCTGAACCAGTATACACCTTGTGTCTCTTTGCATCACCATCCGGGATTAGGGGCACACAGTTCAAATTCACTGGTTGGTTGAGGACCCTGTGGCAGAACCTCCTAAATTATAGGGCCCACATGCACCTGTCACTGTCCAACGACCTTTGACATCTATGCATACGTTCCCGGTAACTTAAGAAGACTGTCGGGTGTCCTCGGGGAACCCCGAATCATCCATGATTTCCGAGCAAGATCACATTACATAGTTATTGCAGTATTACAATAGTTTATTCAAATAGATACATAAGAGTAAAAACAGCGGAAGTCTTACAATAACATAGTTTACAAACCATTTGTTTCAAACCATACAACTAAGTTCGATTAATAAAAGAAAACAAAGTAGTGGAGTGGCATTATAACATATAACAGAACACACAAATAAGCTGCCCTGCCCAAGAGCCACACATTTACTTATCGTCATCGCACTGAACAACAGTCATGCAGCACGATCCAAAATAGATCTGCTCATGAGCTTCACCTGCAACAAGGGTCAACGAACCCTGAGTACAAAAGTACTCAACAAGACTTAACCGAAATAAGAATTAAAAGAACACAGGAATGCAGGCTCATGGGATTCAAGGTATGGCTTTAGCAATAATCAAGGTTCTTTTGCGTAAAAGCTTTTTAACAAAAATTCTTTATATCAACATTTAAAACTTCATAAACTCATATACAAAGCTCACACGATCCGCAAAGAGATCATGAAACTTCATAACCAACACCTTCACAGAACATCCTCAAGTTCCAGTTATTAATTACTACGATGATGAACAGTGAGTTGAGTCTCCATAACCGAGGAGCAACGACGATTCGAACCGATTAAAAACACAGCTGGGAATTCCAGACCACACGACATATGCAGGTTCCCGACCTACATATACCAACCTACCCTCGGATCCTCTAAAACAAGAATGGGTCCGCGCCACCCGAGAATACAGTACTCCACCAATCCAGCCCATTGCCACGTGGGTACACGCTATTCCCGCCATCTCTCCACTCCCAGTACGCGAGTAGCCATTCTCGTAATAGAATAGCCAAGTTAAGGCTTACCGGAGTATGTGGTCAGTGCTACAAAATCTCACCTCATGCAATTCAATAACGGACGGACATTAATCGACACAGGCGGAAAGAACCCGCTCACAAGACCTCCATGTCTTGTGGCTCTCACACACCGAGTCCGCTCGGTCTAGATTTATTACTCCACATTCCCATATCACATGTTAACATAATTAACCAAAGTTCCATTTAAAGTTCACAGGTGACAGGTAATCACCTGACTTTGATCGTTCTAAGCATAGCTAAGCAAAACTAAGCATATACGAATTTAAAACTAGTAATATGGTAAATATGGAATAACAAGGTTGGTAATGTACCAATTTGGTTTTTACTTTACTCCTAATCACTTAATGCAGTAAAAAGAAGCAAAAGCGAAATCAATTTGTAAAATACAAGTTAGGGTTGTATGCATCCGGGGCTTGCCTTCATTGACGGAAAAGTCCAGGTCCGGAGTCGTTCCACCGATATCAACACCAACCACTACTGACGGATCAACTTCCTCAACTACTTGATTAACTACCACGTGTTCACCTTCGTTCACTACACGTAGTAACAATGCCATGTTTAACATGATGCGGAATACGAAACATGATGCTCGATGATGGATGCAAAATTAAGAACTTAATACAACTTTCCTTCGCGGTACAGTTACAAGTTAAACTAACTAAACCATTTTCGCAACACTCACAACAATTGCCAAGGATCATCACCAACTAATGACCCAAGGACATCACTTAATCAAAAACTCAAACAAAACCTAAATCACTAAAGGTTACTATTTGCTTTTATGAATTAATTAATTAATTAAGAAATTATGAAATAAATCAACTTGTTCCAATTGTCCTAAAATTTTTTGTAAATATTCATCACATGATAACTAAGTGACAAAACAATTTTCATAATTTTTGGATACATAAATAAGCCTAGAAAAATCCTGAAAACTCATTTATTAATTAATTGAGCAATTTTTATCACATTTAAAATGTACTGAAAATCAACATTTCATATTTTTCCTAAATAATACACATCACAGAAAAGTCACACAAAAATTTTCAAAATTTTTGGAGCTCTAAATAAATCTACACAAAAATAACAAAAACAGATACTATTCATTCAATTCTGAAAATAGAAAAATCGAATTTGAACGCTGTGTCACTGACATCGGGTCCCACCTGTCATCCCTAACCTCACGCGTTTGACCACGACGACGACGGCGCTGACCGACGTAAACTCGTCGACGGTGAGTCCAACGGCGACGGCCAAAGTACCAAAACGATCACCAAGACTAGGCGCATCGATTGACGTCCCTATCTGTACTGAGATTACGCCCTATACTAGCTCGACGGCGGCCATGGCGGACGCGGTGGCACGGCAGCGCTACGCCGACGATGTGAAACCAGTAGAGCTCAAACAAAGGATCTAGGAAGCACCAGTAGCTGACCCCGAACGCGTTGAAGCAAGGAGCGAGGTCGGAAAAGCAACAGAGAGGCGTGACGACGACCACGGTGATCACGGCGGAGCAAAGATCGTCGGTGAGGAAGAACCGGCGACTGCAGTGATCAAAACGAGCAAGCAACACAGGATTAAGCACCACAGCATTGAGATGAAGCCGTAGGTACACCGATCACGGGCAATGGCTCACCGGAGGATGCTGGCCGCGGAGAAACGAAATCTTGGGTGAGGTGGCCAGCCGCGAGGAAGAAAGCGACGAACGGCGACGTCACGGCGAAATCAATCGACCAGAGCTAGCTGGCCGGGTGCGCAAGGAGTAGGCGAAGCTATCTAGCGCTATGCCACGACGGCGCAGACGCTGGTTCGACGACGAGGGCTCAACTGAGCAGCGGCGGCGGTGACTGGAAAAACAGAGGAGAAGAGAAAGCGAAGAACGGCGACGGTGGCTGGCTTATAACGCGACCAAGGAAGCGCAAAGAAGCCACGCGGAAGCCTTCACCGTGCCAACGCGACGCCCAGACGGCCACGCGCGCGACTGGAAGCAAACCGAAGCTCGCCGGTGGTGTAGCTCAAGCGGTGAACACTGTTCATCGAAATTACAGAATTGCCATTCGTCAAATTTCATAAATTACTCCCAAATTTTCATAACAACTCAAAAATCTCCAAAAACAAAAGTTGTTCAAAATCAAAAGCTCTATAACTTTGCTTTTAAAACCATACCCAAATTCGGCCTACATTTTGAAATGAACTTTTGAATTCAAAGCGGGGATATTTAAGGAATTTCGCCTTTTTAAATAACTTCAAATTTTACTAAACAACTTGAAAAACTCCAAAAACAAACTTTGTACAACTCGACAAGCTCTACAACTTTGCTTTAAGACTCAACCCCAAAATGTGCTTCGATTTTGAAATGGGTTTTCAGGGTCGGATTTAAATATTGAAAATCAGGGTTTTCAGAATTTCAAACCAATACAAAAATTTCAAACTTGATTCAAACAATACCAAGCAATACTTATAACATACATGTAAACTTATTTTAGTGAATGCATATCAAAGTTTGCAATATGACCAATGTCTTTCAATGCATAAGATGACATGTCTAATTTTTTTAATACTTAAACACCCGGTGTGTTACAGACCCCCCGGTCCGAAACACCGACAACTGTTCTCCTTCCTCCTCAAGTCTATCTCTGTACCCGGTTCCCTTTTCTTCTCTGCTTCGACCTCCCTTTCCCTGAGGTCCTATACTATGCTTGCCCTGAATCAAGTTATCCGTGAGTCAATCCAGTAGGGTTGCTAACATATGATGCAAATCATTCTTTGTGTTTCTAGCTATTGAATAGTGATTGTCTGTATATACAGGAGCCCGGATAAGCAATCTCAAAGAGAGATATAGTGAAAAGATACAAATGATTTTTTAATTTATCATTAATAATGATTCTCAACATGTACGAACGAGAGCGATGCCCCAGCGTTTCTGACGTCCAGGGGTTGTGGGAGCCAAGTAGCCAACTAGGGTTTTAACTTCTCAAACTACCATAACACCTTCGGCGTCTCATATATATGACCCGAACTCATAACATTTAACTGACATCTATATATTAAATTCTATTGTAACGCACGGATACATTTACTAGTGTATACCCCTTCAAAAAAAAAACATTTACTAGTGTATCTGTAAAAAAGTCAAAACGTCTTATAATTAGAAATAAAGAGATAGTACATCGTAATAGTTATGTATCTAGAAAAACTAAAATATCTTATAATTGGGAATGGGGGTGTAAGTTGGTAGCTTATTTAATACATAATAAACTTTTATAAAATCCTAATGAGCCAGTCAGACTGGCCAATATATACAGGCTTGTGAATTTGATCATCAAATGCCGACATTCACATACTTACAGTTACATGTTAAGATCTTAGTTTTCCGTTTTCTCAGCCGAGTCGTGAAACGAGGGCACCAGGCAAAGGCTGAGATTCATTCAAGTCACCAATTTACAGCTGTACATGTGTTCTCAGCCGCATCATGAAAAGGAGAAAAATTCCTATTTAACACCAGAAATAATGCTGCTTTCTTATTTGACACCGAAACTGAAATTCTTTCCTATCTGTCCTTCACTCGAGTTTTTCTTTATTTCCATCAGTTTGCACTGCTAACGGTGTAAATCCTAGGAGAAAAGTCTGTTTTACCTATGGAGTTTTTTTTTACCAGTCATGACATTCCATGGTTGACATTGCTATCTTCTTTTTGAATGTTTTTATCTCGAACTGCTATATTTTTCTTTTTGCTTTTGTAAAATAAATAAAGGAATGAACATAATCTTATATAATTACTTATAATTATATCAGCTCAATATCAATCCGTTTAATCTTAGCTGTAGATCACGAGATGGATGGCTCAGTTTTGCTGCTGGTGTGAGACACGTATGCGTGTATTCATAATATATAATGAATTTATGAGATTATTTTTCTAAAGGAAAACAGCCATATAACGCGTATGACGTCATGATGACATCAAGCAAAGAAACACTGGGGCAAAACAGAGCACAGCTCGCGGCCGACGTTCAGGGTTCGCAGGCACGCGGCCATGGCGGCCTCTCCCGCGGCGGCGCGGCCTGGGCCAGAGCTTGCAGACGCGGCGACGGGACGGGCGCGGCCTCGCCGGAGCTCGCAGGCGCGGCGGCCTGCTGTGAGTTGGTGCTGTGTCCTCGGCGCGCAGGCCTTGGTCGCGCTGGTCGCCCCCATGTCCGCGATGGTCGGCCTCGAGGCCGCGGCGCCCGCCCGCGTGTCCGTGACGGACAGCCCTGAGGACAAACAACCACGACTCCCAGAGACTACGAGTTCATTTGCTTCCCTCAAAGGGCATAACGGTCTTTTCCCATTGCCTCACTTGGACAACTAACGTTAGTTGCTAACAGAACTGACGGAAATGTCAAATAGAAAAGAAAAACTTAAGTGGAGGACATATAGGAAAGAATTTTAATTTCGGTGTCAAATAGAAAGCATCATTATTTCTGGTGTCAAATAGGAAATTTTCTCCATGAAAAAGAAATGGGAAACAGATTAAGCTAAAGGTCACACCATTTGCGCCGGCAGCGGCGCGAAAACGTCGCACCTGCACACCGGGCACGTTGAGTTGTTGCTCAGCCATTTGTCGAGGCATTGCTGGTGGAACATGTGGAGGCACACCGGCAGCCGCTTCACCATGTCGCCCGTCTCCATCTCGCCAAGACACACCGCGCAATCAGACGCGCCATCTGCCTGCCCGGCGTCCCGCTGCTCGTACGCCGGGATGTCCGCCGTCGCTGCGGGCAAGGTGCTGCCGCCTCCGCCGCCGCTGGGGCGCCGCAGCCAGCCGATGCGACGGACGCAGCAGAGGAGCGCGTTGCCAAGCGCAGCCCACGGGACGAAGGCGCCACAGTAGACGCAGAAGCAGAAGGCGCCGATGCTCACCCAGAAGACGAGGAAGACGAAGACCACGACGGTGCCGGTCGTGCTGCGGGAGTGATCTCGCGCCAGCACGTAGAAGATAATCCCCGTGCTGCCCAGGAAGAACGAGTTGAGGAAGGCCAGCATGAACACGCGGACGCAGCAGTCGCACCAGTCCATGGCTGCGAACTGGCCTAGGATGCAACGGTGGTGCTTCGCCTCGACCTGGTTGTCAGGCCTAGGCCGCCTAGCTGGCTAGCTGGATGCTTCTTCACGCCCCGCCCGTGCGTGGCGACGGTAGCTCGTCTTGTCTGGCGATGCCGGCGGGGTTGCTGGATCTCTCGTCTTTCTTGTACGTATTCACTAGCGGAGAAGGCTAAAGAGTACGGAAACTCCGAAGGTCCTCGCTTGCACCGCCGGTATCCAACATCAGGAACCGTATGATTTTTCCATGTTCACTAGAACGCGTCTGAAAAGTCGTCGTCGTGTGGGTTCGAGAATTGTTTTTTTTTTCTATTTTAATTTGTTTCTACAGAGAAAGCAACGATCAGGAAGCCTAACAGTGACGTGGGTCATCGGTTCAAGTCCTAAAATAATTGCATCCGACCATTCCTCGTATGCATTTGATTTTCCGGTTCAAAGTTTAGTCGGCTAAAGTTGGTGAATAAATTTTTAGATTACTTTAACTTTTTGTATAGACTAAAGTTTTTGTAGGGTTGACTAAACTTTAAGTAACACTTTAAATCCACCATTTGGAATCTTAAGAGGTAATCTAAAATTTAGATCATGAGTTTATAGGACACGTGATGTAATGGTTCCAGTGAGTCTCTAGAAAGACTAGCAACCCCGCCGGCATCACCGATTCACCGGACAAGAGGAGCGCGCCACGGGCGTCCGTGAAAAAGCGTCCAGCTAGCCAAGCTAGGCCTGACAACCAGATCGAGGTGAAGCACCACCGCTGCACCCCAGCCATGGACTGGGGACTCTGCTACTTCGCCATCGCCAACTCGCTGGTCCTGGGCGTCATGTGTTTTCTTCGTGCCTCTGCTACACTCCCGCAACACGGCCGGCATCGTCGTGGGCTCGTGGCCTCCATCTTCATCGTCTTCTGGGTGAGCATCGGCGCCGTCATCTACTTCACCACCTGTGTCATCTTGTTCCCGTGGGCTGCGCTTGAGAACGCGCTCCTCTGCTGCGTGCGTTGCACCAGATGGCTGCTCTGCCTTCCCTACCGGGGCGGCCGCTGTAGCGGCGGAAGCAGCGCCTTGCCGGAGTATGTGGTGCAGAGTCGAAGTCATGTCATGAACGAGTTTCCGGGGGAGCCCACGGCGCGTGCCGGCGGGGCACGCGTACGTAGCCGCAGCGGCTGACATCCCGGCGTACGAGCAGCGTGACGCCGGGCAGGGGCAGCCAGATGGCGCGTCTGATTGCGCGGTGTGTCTTGGCAAGATGGAGAAGGGCGAGATGGTGAAGCGGCTGCCGGTGTGCCTCCACATGTTCCACCAGCAGTGCGTCGACAAATGGCTGAGCAACAACTCGACATGCCCGGTGTGCAGGTGCGTCGTGTTCGCGCCGCTGCCGGGGCAAACGGTGTGACCATATCTATTACCCTATTCTCTTTTTGTGACGCGGCTGAGAAAATAGACACCAGCCCAAAACCGTGGACCGCTATCCTTTTTATACCGCCGTATCATTACTGGGCCATGCACAACACGATAGACACTTGTTACATGGAACGACCAGCGCCCAGACATCTCGACGCCCGCACCTGCAAGTCGTTTCCCGTGTCATTCCACGGGCCCACGCGGGGCCCGCGTCAGCCCGAGCATCACCAGCATCGAGAAAGAGGGGAGGGGCGGCGGATGCCTAGCAGGCATCGGAGGAGGAAGAGACACTGATGCTAGGCAACAGAAAAGCGAGGACGGGGATAGAATATCCGATTTATTTTTGAAACATCCAGATACAACACTTGCAACATACATATGAAGGCAGATGAAATACTTGAAACATGCATATGAAACACTTGCTGCAACACCAGCTCTACTTTTGAAACATCAAGATAAAACACTTGCAACATACACACGAAAATAGCTGAAACACTTGAAACATACATCTAGAAAAAACAGATGAAACATTCGGAACATACATTTGAAACATACGTGTATAGCTATTGCAACATGTGCAATATCCCGATCAACTTTTACAACATCAAGATGAAACACTTACAATATCCAGATAAAACATCTAAAACACTTAAAACATATGCTTGCAACATGGACTTTCAATGCAATATCATCTTGTTGCTTGGACGAATGGAGGCTTGTCATTGTGGAGCTCGATGCCGGCGTGGAGGTCGACAGCGGCGCATTGGAGCTCATTGTGCGGCAGCGGCGCGGCAACTTCGCCGACGGGACGGCTTCACACGAAGCTCACCCCCTCGCCTGCTTTCTAGAGGATCCATCATGGAGGCTCGCTGGCTAAGTGGAGGCGGCCGCGGCTCGCCAGATCGGTGGAGGCGGCCGCAGTGAGCGGCTTGGCCAAGGCGAGCACGGCCGCATGTGAGCTAGCAGCGCGGTGGAGGTGGCTGCGCGCGACCGGGCAGCGTGGTGGAGGCGGACAGGAGCGAGAGAGGGCATAGTGGAGAATTTTATTTTTTCAGCAGGGTATGGACGAGAGAGAGCGAAGACGTAATAGCGAGTGGGGGAGACGCGTCCATCTGCACAGACACCCGTGTGGAATCATTATTGCTTGTTATATTAGTACTGGTTGATGCTTTCACCCAACAGTGATAACATATTCCACTGTTGGCTCAATACCCGGTAGCGTGATAGGCCACCCCCATTATTGTTGATGCCCTCCGCCAAACTCTATTCCCGTAGGTGACGCAAGGTTTAGGTCTGATAGTGATTGTTTGTTCTGGCATAGTGGAGGAAGGTGGTCAGAGACTTGTCACACGATGCATCGAGCCATGGAAACAGGAGGAAGAGGAGGTTCCTTCGTGTACCTCAGCATCGATCTCCCCATGACCCGACCTAGGGGGCGCAGATGATGACCAAGGCGGCACTTGGGCATGCATGGCCAAGGCAGCGCAGCCATCACTACTACGTGGATAGAGAGATGAGAGAAATAGCAAATAGCCTGCTATAGCGGCAACTAACAGCTAAATTGTGTTAAGATATGACGTATGTATAGTTCGGCTAGGTTGTTCCTAGTTTGTAGTCCAAGATTGTTTGGATAGATCTTGTTGAAGTTTATCTGTTGTAATCCTTGATTGGTGTACACGCCACGCCGAGGGTTTTCCCTGTGCCAACTTAACATGCAATCGAGAACCTAGGGCAACTTGTTCAACCACGTTCAACTTGTTCCACTAGATGGTGTGTTGGCGCGGGTGTGAGCTGTTGAGATCATACTCATGGGAGTCGGTCATGTACTCCTGTTATGGTGTGACTAAGAGCATCTCTAGCAGTACTACCTAAAACAGGTTACCTATTTAATTGTTTAGGTGGCCACCTATTTTAATACTATCTATTTTTGTACTTCTAACTCTAGCAGCACTACGTAAACCATGGCTCCCAAATTCATTCTAGCAGTTCATGACATGTGGAACCCACATGTCATCCTCTTCCTTGTCACCATCGGGACGGTGAATTGGGAGTGGGCCACCACATGGGGAGTCACCATAGAAGAATCAGGAGCGGGCCGCCACCGGGAAGTCGTCGGAGAAGGTTCCACGGCTAGAGGAGTCACCGGGGAGGGACTCCGTTGTGGATCCGGCTAGTGTGGCCCACTGTTGCGACTTGGAGGCGGGCAAGAAGCGCGGTGGGCAAGGAGGCGCCCACATCGGGAGACACGTCACACCGGAGAGCACCCGCGCAGGGGAGGAAACCGGCGGCACTACTATAGAAATGGTTTTGGAGGCAGGCGAAATAGGTTATTCGAGGCATCCATCACAACTGCCTCGGTCCAAAAGTCTCGGTAAATCGATCTTTCCCGAGGCATTTCAAATGTCCACCTTGGTAAATTAAATAAAAAAAGAAAAAAGAAAACCCATGGACAAGCCAGTGAGCCCATCCACGCGCCGCTGCTCTGCTCACCGGACCTGCACCTCCTCTCATCGGATCCGTAGGTCCACTCACTGGATCCGCCGAAGAAGTGAGGGAGGGAGGGCGCGAGACAGCGGATCCGCACCATTGATCACCGAGATCCACCGGAGAAGGGAGGGAGCGAGACCATGGGAGAGCGGATCTACACCACCGCTCATTGGATCCACGCCGCCCCTGCCTATAGCCACCGTCGAGGGAGGTGGCCCCTGCCTATAGCCGCTGCCAAGTGAGGTGGCCCCTGCCTAAAGCCGCCTCCATGCACGCTAACCGGAGCCGCCTTCCTTGTGGCCAGATGTGGCTTCCCGCCGATGGGATCCGCCCTCTATGCCACTGGATGCATACTCCGCTACGAGAGGAAGGGCGCGCGGTCTTCGTGTGCCACCACGTGGGGGAGAGGGGAGGGGCAAGGTGGTGTGGGGGAGAGGGAAGGGGTGCGGTCACCATGTGCCACCACGTGCTGGAGAGGAGAGGGGCGCCGATGAGTTGGGAAGGGAGGAACATGGGGGGGAGATAGCTAAGAGAGAAGCGCTGCCTACCGAGAGAGAGTGAGCCTGAGAGAGAGGTGAGAAACCCTAACTGCGGTGTATATATACTTCAACGGCACTATCAGGCTAAACTAGGCCAAGCATCGTTTGGCTGCAAGCTCGGATTATGAACAGCGCCTACGAAAATGGATCCATTTCCGGAGGTCGTAAATCGATTTTAAGAGGCGGTTAGTTTTTGGCCGCCTCTGTAAATCAATTTTGTGAGGCGGGCAAATGTGACCACCTCGGTAAATGAAAATGACCACCTCCGTTAATCACCAGGAATTTTATGAGGTGGTTAGATTTGTGACCACCTCGGTTAATGTTTGGGTACTGCCTCCTAAAATCATTTGTCTAGTAGTGCGGGGAGGAGGCGTGACCGGCCAGCGCGGACAATGTAGCTCGGCCACCGTGGAGGAGGCGCGCTCAGCCGGCGTTTAGTGGTGACGCCAGCGGGGAGGAGCCGTGCCTGGCCGGGTGGGAGATGCAGCCGGCGTTCGGACTTGGAGACACCGTGCGTGGAGATGCAGCCAACGCCGAGAGGGAGGCACCACACACAGGGTAGAGGAAACTGTCATGAAAAATTTAGGTAGTCTGATTTGTTGGCCCAACAGAAGTAGGTCGGAGGGAGAATTTGTTGGGCCAACAAAAGTGGGCAAACTGATAGGTAACCTGCTGGAGTGTGGTTTTTTGACGTCCACTGCCCAAACTAGGGATAGGTAGTGGGTTTAGATAGCCTGCTAGAATTGCTCTAAAGGTCATCGACTTTTGCTAAAGTAGAAGTTTGTGCATATTATGGTGTAATCCATAAAAAGTAAAGTCATGTCTCGGGAAGAGATAATGTTTCTTCAGTTCTTGTGACCGAATTGTTTATTTGTAATATACAATATGCTGGGACATGAGAATTCACGCCCTGTTTGTTTTGCTAAAAAGCCGGCTAAAAAGCACTGTTCGCTAATTTGTTGTGAGAGAAAAATACTATATCATGGCTGATAAGTTCAAACGAATAGGGCTATTCTTGTTCAGTGTTCACTAGTGGAAAAGGCTAAAGACTATGGAAACTCTGAAGGCCCTCGATTGCATCGCCTATGCTAGGGATTTTTCTTGAAATATATGTAATTAATAATGCCGAAGGTATCCGAGATCAGGAACCGTGTGTTTTCTCCAAGTTCACTAGAACACGTCTGAAAAAGTCGTCGTCCTGTAGCTTTGAATTGTTTTTTTTCTATTTTTGTTTCTATATACAAAGGAAGCAAGGAAGCCCAACAATGACGTGGGTCATCGGTTCGAGTCCTATAATAATTGTATCTGGCCATTTGTGCCATTCGTGGTATGCATTTGCATGGTAAGTGTTGGGGCTATGATCCCGAGAGTCTTAAGGCAACGATTAGTTAGCAGGCCTAGTGATCCATGATACATCATCCAGCAAGAGCTCGAACAACCGAGGCCTAGCTGATCCAAGAAAACCAATGCCAAGTGCTAAGGCCAGGGTCATCCACGACCCCTTCATTAGACTAGGCCACGCGATGTACAGAAGACTCATGACCTCTCAACCGTCCTGATCCCTAGGAGGAACGGGGAGAGGTCGAGCATAGCCAAGCATGCCTGCTCTGACAAGAGTAAGCATGTCACACTAACCTCACAAGGACCAGTCACCTCGGTCTGGTCAGACGCCGTCCATGCGCCATGCAGCATGAACAAGACAACACCGCACGGCGGTGAATGTCAGTACGATGACCCACTGTCCAAATACGGATCAACACAATGCATGTACGATCCTACCCATCATGGGATGGGATCCACGACGGAGGCCTAGACTTGGAGGCCATCCAAACCGGCGGGAACCACAACCTCGGAGCCCAGGATCGTGACCACCAACTCCACAAGCAAACCCGGCGATCGACAGCCCAGGGACGGCTACCAACTCCTATGCGACGCCCCTGGGAGACTAGGAGGCGATGACAAAGGCCATGGTAGAAACCACATCGTGCAAGACGGCTGACGAACCACCACCGTGCCTACAGTGCCGTAACGGACGGCACAGTAGCACCACGCCACACCTTACCGCGACGTGGGCACAAGACCATGATGACAACTATGCCCAGACGTTTACCACAAGACGGCGTAGCTTCCAAGGCAAGTTAGCTAGGTCCCTCCCTTAGGCTCATGACCCCTCGGTCGGGAGAACCTTCTTCTTTGTATCTGCCCTGGCTCCGAACTCTATATAAGGGCAGCCAGGTCACCATCTCCAGAGATCTTTGGACATTCTCTCATTCACACCGTAGCTAGGCTCTCGGGGCTTCCCTTTAGGCAGTCCATCTTCTAGCTCTAGCTCTCCTACCACTTCCACCATTCTTGCACCCCCATTGTAAGAACTTCAGAGCTTTCAAGCGAGGAACACACACTCGATCAACTCTGAGACTAGACATAGGGATCTGGCCT
This sequence comes from Miscanthus lutarioriparius, assembly GCA_904845875.1. NCBI lineage: Eukaryota > Viridiplantae > Streptophyta > Magnoliopsida > Poales > Poaceae > Miscanthus > Miscanthus lutarioriparius. Next base: position 64,213,630 of record CAJGYO010000008.1, on the reverse strand, counting down.
GAACTAGAATAAATCCTCGTATATTTTGGATGCTACCATCGTCTTCCTAGTGCAGCGCGACATTCGTATAAATTTACTAGTCTAGTTTATAAAACACCGACAGTTGGTGCGCCAGGTAGGGGATAGTCGCGCACTCTCGATTGCTGAGAAGGAACCGATGGCTCCTTGCACCGCCAGTGGACTCGCTCGTGGAATGGCCCACGGCGGTCACATCCGTCATGAAAACTATGAGCTCACCGGCGTCAAAGGGCCAGCGCCCGCATCAGCCTTTGGTCACGGCCTAGACCTTCGCTCCGGAGATCTGGACCCTGTGGCCTTCGGTGGATACACTCTCGGAACTACCCTCCTTGGCAGCATCCTAGAGTTCACCTACATAGGGGGGCCAGCACCCTCTCTCATCGCTAGCCATGGCCAGGTCTACCACCCAGGAAGCCAAAGGCCCACGGCTCATGGCGAACTCACCCGGGGAATGGCCTCAACCGGCCACATTCTTTTGGGAAACCACAAGGTTATCCACACTAATGGGACAACGCCCATCACTAGCTTCTACCCCATCCAGGCCAACCACATGGGAAGCCTGGGACTAGCGGTAGAACCATGCCCCGAGCAGCGTCTCCGCAATTAGCAAAGCGCAGCATGTCAGGATACGCACGAGCAATGGAATCACCTGCCGCCACGCAGCATCGTCGCAAGTGATCAGGTGGCTACCCGATGCCACGCCTCGCGTAGTCAAGCCTAGAACCAGGGTTTAGTCCTTCATGGCAGACAAACCACCCAGCACATCTCAGTGGATTGTTAGCTGTCGCTTGGAGGCGCGTGCATCTAAGGAAGCAGGCTCCCTGAGTGCAGCACGCACTGCGCCGAGTGGACCAAACCGTGTTTAGAACCCACTTCCATAGTGATAGGTCGCGCTAGCTCTTCATCAAGATCGGCAACCACACCCAGAGGCGAGAACACGACAAGCACGATGTCATCGCATCACAAAGGCTCAAGCACCAGAATGCATTAGCCTTCCCGGCCAGAGACTACAATAGGCTGAACACGAAGAAGTCATCCCCGGTGGCTCAAGAGCATGCCGAGGACATCGAGTGGCAAGGGCCAACCCAAGGCAGCTCGAGAGGTCGTTTCGTGCCAACTACCAACATTCTAAGCACTGAAGAAACACCCTCATCAGCTCGGGGCCCAGACACCGCAATGACTTCATCATGAGCAGACGCTCGGGGGCTCACCGCACCCTGAGCAACGACAACCAGTCTCATAATAGCTTCTGGTACATTGGTCAGTCACATCCACTTTGACCCTAGCCTCTCTACCCAAGCACATCCACATACACATGTAGGCTTACCCACGATTCCAAGAAACTTAGAGCCGACCCATAGAGCGAACAACATGATGCCCATAAACCTCATCCCAGTATTGCTGAACTCCTGAGTGACTCGATCTGGCTCGTGCTCGCAACCGGACATGACTCACTCGTGGGGGCTGCACACATAGGCGCATACACATGACCTGTGATGCAGCACTATTTGTCATCGTCCCAGCGATCGATCCACTTCAAACTCCTTCCCTTCTAATTGCGCCTCTCATCGTGATGAACCGGTGACCCGCACCTTAGTTTATCGTTCGAATAGGTTTGAGAGGATGGGGACCTCGCTCACTCAGGGAAAAAGGAGCAAAAGGAAAGGACTCTTTCACCGCTCGATCGCTTTCTTCTCACATCATGTCGATCTGCGACCCACCCTTGACGCCTCATCGCTCCAATGCATCACGCACCTTTTATCAACATGGGCTAGCCACTAGGTTAAAACGCGCACTCACAAGGTTAGGGCTAGAGGGATGAAGCACATTTCAATTCAAATGAAAAGAAAAGCAAAAAGGCAGCAAAATGACAAATGAATGCGCCAATCACGCGCCATCATACACACTGACCCCAAACATATTTAGCACAGAAAGGACATACACAAGAAGTCCTGGCGGTTACACTAGAAACCCCTATACATCGGAAGCCTGAAACTGGTGATGAACAGTTGCAGCTGGCACCTTGCTCGCGAGGACCTCTGCACCACGAGCGGCGGAATTGCCGATGGCAAGGATCATGGCGTTGGACTTCCTCGACTAGTACACCCTCATAGTGGGAGCCGACCAATGTCAAGGCCGCAAGCACACTACTACCAACCCTAGCAGAGACTAGGGGGTCAACCTGGTGATGAGCCTCATCGAGGCAAAGCGCCAACTGGGTACTTCCCTGGCCAGCACCAAGCATGACATCGCACATGGCCTACCCAGAATTGGTTAGTTCCATTAGCTCCACGGTCGCCTCCTGCGCCCTTTGCTCCATGGCTATCCTTGCCTCTAGATCCGAGAGTGCCCTCGCGTGCAAACCTAAACAAGCGGTCCATCCGCAATAAAGCATGGCCATCAAGCTAAGACACAACACGGACAAAGAAGAACTCACCAGCGTAAGTGGAATGATGGCCTTCACACTCATCTTTGAGGTGCCAATGACCATACTCCACCTTGTCCCAAGTAGCATCCGCCGCGGTGCATTCCACCTCCCAAATGGCCATTACCACCTTGAGATTAGCCACCTAGGTCATTAGCAAACCAATCTGAGATCGATCTCGCGGCCCTTGTTCCATGAGCCGCTCCTAGGCCAAGTCAACTCCTCCAATAGCGTTGACTAGGCCCTCGCGGAGCTCCACCTGTGCTTTTTGGGAGGTCTCCAGTTCCTCCCACAAGTGCCACACTTCTACCTGCGCCTTGGCCAGGCGGTCGTGATCCACAGTGTTCCTCGACTATGCCTGAAAGGCCAGGCACTGAAACTAGGACTTCTCCATTGAAGTCCTCATCAATTCCTGCAAGAGAAGAAAGAAGTAACCATACCATCCAGCTAAAGGAATGACTCACACAACAATCTCAAAAGATGAAGCAGAGCAGCAAAGTCTCACTTGTTCACAGGGCGCGACGTGCTCGGTTGTCGGTGTTTTGAGTTGCCACCAACAAGTAAATTTCTAATATTGCGCATATGGCTCGGATGGTGTGCTAAGAAGACACGAGGTTTATACTGGTTCGAGCAGAATGTCCCTACGTCTTGTTCGTTGCTTGCTGCTCGTGTTACTAGCACTAAAAGTTTATAGTAGGGGTTACAAATGGTCGAGAGAGGGATAGGTCCCAAGTCTCTGGTGAGAGGAGCGGACAAGTGCCGAGGGCTCGGTAGCCTCTCGGCTGTGTGCTTGTGTGCTCTAATCGGTTTGGGGTTCGAGTCCAGATCGGTGTGATATGTTGCGATGCGATTGAGTCGAGTCCCATGCCCATTGTGGGATGCCCTGCTTTCCCTTTTATAGTCCAAGGGAAAGCATGGGTTATAGGGGAGGAAGAGAAGAGAACGTGAGGAAGAAGTCCTTTAGGATCGCATGATCCTTCTTCTCCTCTATTCGGGTCTCACCAACCCTATAGACATAAGTAGGGACAAGTTCTTGTTGTGGCCCTATCCATCACTGGCGCCATGTGTAGGCGTCGTCTGTCAGTCATGGCGCTCCACTCCGTCCTGGCAAACGTCATGGTGAACTGATGCACCCGTTAGTGTTCGTACAAAGGTTAGGCAGAACAACACCGGTACGCCTGATGTTGTTCCTAATGTGAACCCCTAGGTATGGCCCATCGTGGGTCACGGGCTACATCGAGGCATGCTAGTCGCTGCCCTGGCGTTAGAGCTTTGACCCAGGCCCATATGCTTGGACCTAGAGTGGTTGGCGGCGGTATGGGTCTCCATCGGGCGAGACGGAGTCCCCGGCCTCGGATCAGGCGAGGTAGAACACAAACCCAAGGATCGAGTGAGATGGAGCCCAAACCCAAGGGCTCTGGCAAGGCGGAGCCAGCCCTTAGAGGTTGGGCAAGGCAGAGCTCGTGGCCTTGGTGTCGGTAGAGATGGAGCATGCCCCTAGAGGTCCTGGCAAGTGGAGTCTGCCCTCCTCGGGGACGGGCGAGGTGGACCCCATGGCCTCGGTGTCGGGTAAGGCAGAGCCAACCCTCAGGTGTCGGGCAAGGTGGAGCCAACCCTCTAGGGTCGAGCGATGCAGAGCCCATGGCCTCGGTGTTGGGCGAGGCAGAGCCAACCCTCAGGGGTGGGGCGAGGCGGAGCCAACCCTCAGGGGTTGGGTGAGGTAGAGCTTGTGGCCTTGGTGTTAGGTGAGAGGTAGAGCCAACCGCCTTGGTGTTGGGAGAGGTGGTCAACCGTCGCCTCGGTGTGGGAGCCCCAGGGCATCGAGCGAGGTAGAGCCAACCCTCAGGGGCCGGGCAAGGTGGAGCCTGTGGCCTCGGTGTCCGGCGAGGCGGAGCCAACCCTCAGGTGTCGTGGCGAGGTAGAGTTTGCGCACCTAGGGGTCGGTTGGAGCTGTAGTCATGCTCTTGACTACTCGGAAGAACCAATGTTGATGGTTATTAGCTCCTCTTCTTTAGGTACCCTAGTATTGGTCCCTAACATCGATCACCAGTCATTAGGCCTCTGCGCCCAACCTAGTGAATGTGTTCGCTGTGTTGACCAGCTTCAATAGGGTCGCTAGGACCCCCCACGGCTCTACGAGGTGCTAGCCCACATGGCCTGCTCGGCCATGTCATTCACCATGGACAAAGCCTCGTGGGGATCCACGTGGTGCAGCCAGATGAGAGGATCTTTTCTAGGTCTGACCTCCTCATCGCGAGGAACTAGGGCTGTCCCACTGGCATCACCGGCTGCCGCCTCATGAGTGACGGGTCGATGGCGGATGGTGAGTTTGCTCCCTTCTCCAGGACAACAATCGCCCCATCCTCACCGGCATCCGGAGCCGCCCCCTCGACCACGCCTGCTACCGCTCCAACATTGGAGCAGTCCTCACCTGCTGCTGATGGACACAAGGTCGCAAGTGGAAGCCACTGGGCTATAGTTACCATGGTCTCGCTATAATCCAATGGAAGGCCCAACCATATGGGTTGGTCCATGAAGCCCAATGGCTTGGTGATCATGAACCTAGGAAGAATCTACCTACAATAGAACTTCCTAAAGACAAGGGAAAAAAGATGACATAGGCTCTACCACTAAAAGAAAAGGGTCGGGGTAACATACCTTTTGGAGTGACTCACCGAATGGGGGACGACGAGACTCGTCATGCGTCTCCCCAGGAGCAGAACTGCAACAAGGGTCATGACATTTGATGCCACGGGACCAAAAGCTAACGTGGTAACCCGGGTCACGATGGCAACGAAGCTGAGCACTTTTTCGCGCGACCCCATCCTCATTCATGGCACGTGCCGCACAACCGCCGCTGCTCGACCCAGCACTATCTCCGGATCTCCTAGATTCGATGAGGACACACTTGACTCCGTGTTAGAGCCGCTCTCCAAATTTTTAGCCTCCATCAGCATTATCTTCATCTAGCAGCAGAGCCCCACGCCTTTGTTGCTCTACCCTCTTGAGCAAACTTCTCCACCCGAGGCCGCCTCTACATGCCAGCAACCGCCTACTCCTAGGCGGAGCAATCGGCGCCCTCAGAACAGGGGATGTGAAAGCAAGAGCGGAATGACGGGACAAGCTGCCAGAATAGGCCATGTCAGTGATCACCTGATTGGTGCCGACCACGGACAAAAGGAGAAACATAGGAAAGGGTGACTCAATAGGTTAGGATGATAGTTCACCGAAAACGCCATGACGGCGCATTCAGTTGTGACCGTGACCCTAGCGCCGACCAGCCCGGCCATCTGCTACACGATTGCATCATCCTCAAGCTCCTCCACAGCCTCATGGGTCAGGTCTTCAGCCTTGACATAGTCGCACAATAGATGAGCCCACCGCTTCAATGGAAGGTCCTGATGCTTGACCATGACCCGGAGGACCGCAACGCTATCCAAACTGGCTAACACTTAGCCCTTGAGGATCTCCAAGATCTCCACCACCTCCGCCAGTCATTTCCCATCACACACGTGACCCCAGGAGGCTGACCTCACCGGAGGAGCAATCAAGATAAGAAGCAAGGTGGCAGAGGCATCGTCAAGAATGTAGAACCAATTCCTATGCCAGCCAGAGTTTGAACACTTCAATAGCAGGCATAGGTAGAGATGAGACACCCCAGAACGCATCTAGATGTTCATCCCACCAACAGGGGCCAACGCTCCACCAGCGGACCCTAGCAGCCGTGACTCTTGACTTCAAAGAGCCACAGGAATAAGTGTTTGTTGGGTTCTATCCTAAGGAAGGCCTCATAGGTGACCACGAAGCTCGCCAGCTATAGCATGCTGTTAAGGGCAAGATGCTGCATCTAGATGCCATGCTCCTAGAAAAATCCCCAACAAAAATCCGACGCCGGAATCCCAAACCTGCTCTCGTGGAAATCAGTGAAGGACACTGTTTCCCTAGGCCACAGGCTAGGGAGAACATCACCGGTGGTGGCCCACCACCAAGTGACTTCCTTTGGTGGAAGGATGCCATCGTCAATGAGCCGCAGCAGCCTCACCTCCATCACCATTGAAGGTACCCACTCACTCATCCCTAACACAGGCAGGGCACAAGGCAAGGCCAAAAGTAAAAGCAGTGGTGGAGGGAGATGGCACCGAGCGATCACTAGCGACTGGGCACCTCCTAGGCAAAAACAAGGTAAGGGAACTTGAGCCGAAGGGGTCGTATATGTGGTAGCGACCAGGAGTGCAAATCGCGCCCTTGCAGAATCCATCCTAGGACAAGTCCCATGGACCCTCGGCAAGCGAGCCACCGCACCATAGCAACCGTGCGGCATGGCGCATCATGCGTTCACACACGGACAAGCACCATTAAGTCACGTCGTGATCGAGGAGGCAATGAGTCCCTAGGTCCACGGGTAGAGCAACCCACCGTAACCATGACCCCATGTCTTGCTTAGGAAACCCACTCTTGGGACGACCCTTAGACGGGTTCAAGGCCACCAAAGAGATAGGGGCAGGACAGATGGGCCCTTGTGGCTCTTATCGGTGGTGTGGAACCTCACAACCATCTCCTCCTGTGTTTGAGTCGTTTGCTTCAAACTCGCTCGGGTTGACCCCCTCTAGAGGAAGGCATCTTGCCCTCTAGCCGCTGTGGAGGCGGTTGGGGACCAACGGGCTTGATGGCCAACGATTTATAGGATGTCTCTAGACAAGGCATAGCCAAACTCCACGTCGATTGGGGAGGATATCGGGTCCCACTCGAATTACCCATTGACCTCGATGAGGCACACCGCTTTGACTGTGTGGTTACGGTGGATGAGCCTCTCTCCACGTGGGGTGAAACCAAATGCGCCCATAACCATGCATCATGACCTCTTGGGGTCAAAAAGGACGCCAAGGAAAAGAGGAGCGGGGCCCATGCGGCCCCGATAAGAGTCGTGGCCAAGCCACGACCACCTCCTCCCCCATGTCTTAGGTCACTAACCCATCGCCATCCTAGGATCTCGTGAATTAGTGGAGGCCGATAGCCCCACTACGGAGATCAGACCCATGGCTAAAAGAACTGCAAAGGCACCCCCGCAAGGGAGGTACCTATAGTCATGTGAACTATGCCCCGGTCACGCATGACAAGGGATGCTTCAAAACCCATGTGGTAATCCATGACTAACAAGGGCATCCTAAATCATGCATCAACTAGGGAAAGAGACCACGACTCAGCCACCACTGAGAGACCCCAAAGAAACACATAGAAAAAGGGTCTCTCCTCTAACTTTAGAAACAGGCGCAGCCAAGCCGCGAGCAAAAAGACAAATCTAGAATCACCTTATTGATGACATCTCCAGTAAGCCCTGGGAGACCTTGTTACTGCCATGGAAGGACAAGGCGAAAAAGAATGTCGCGCCATCCTTCCTGTAGCAACACGATCCCTAGGGCATAGGAGCACAGGGGAGGCACGGAGGTCGCACCAGCTCAAGGACACCTGAACGGGCACCCATGGGCTCTCACGAGTACCAGCAAGGCATAGGCAGAGAGCCTTGGAGATCAGGCAAAACCCATCTCGCCCAAGATGGGATGGCCAGATCCCAATAGTGCGGGCACACCATGAGCAAATCCTCCACCGCTCGCAAGACCCCTTCTAGCACCAGTTGTTGAAGGGGCACCACCAGCTTTCGGGCACTACTGACGACCCCTAGTGGGACACGTAATGGGAACCACATGGTTCCCCTCAAACTCTCCTCTCTCATTTTCTCACCCTCTCAGCACCTAACCGCTTAGAGAGGCAAAGAACAGTTTGTAGTCATGGTCATGAGTGCCTCAAATGGTAGAAATGCCCCTATTTATAGGCCCAAAGATAGGCTGAGTAGCCTCAGGCTCTCATGTCATGTTCCACACCATGGGAAGCCACAACCAACGATAGGTGCCCACGTGAAGTTGGGGAAATCGAGACCCTCCCAAAGGTAGGGCCGATACAATGTCGACGAGACCACTAGGCCCCGCTTAGGTCATGAACCCCGATACATAGCACACTGACACGACAGGGCTCAACAATAGCATGTCACATCATCTGGGCATCCTAACGAATGCACCAGACCATGAGGGGTCTAGCGACAAAGGTCGAGCGAGCCACGACTATGAACCCGAACTCAAACACGCACGCATCTCAGCACTTTCACGATCACTTCGTGATCGCAAAAATGCTCGGGGCTACTGTCGGGGTTATGATCCATAGGTGTCTTAAGGCAACGATTAGTTAGCAGCCCGAGCAGCCCATGATATATAAGCCAGCAAGAGCCCAAACAACAGAGGTCCAGCTGATCCAAGAAAACCAATCCAAGCGCTAAGGCCGGGATCGGCCATGACCTCTCGACTGTCCTAACCCCTAGGAGCAACAGGGAGAGGTTGAGTACAGCTAGGCATGCCTGGTCTGATAAGAGTAAGCATGCCACACTAACACCGCAAGGACCGAGGGGACAACAGTCACCTCGGTCTGGTCAAACGCCATCCCTGCACCACGCAGGACGGACAAGACAACACCACATGGTGGTGACTATCATTATGGTGACCCATCGTACAAATACAGATCAACAGGATGCATGTACGATGCTACCCATGATGGGATGGGATCCATGATGGATTCCTCGACTTGGAGGCCATCCAAACCATCGAGAACCTTGACCCTAGAACCCGGGATCATGTCCACCAACTCGATAAGCAAACCCGGCGATTGATTGCCTGGGACGGCTACCAACTCCTATACGATGCCCCTAGGAGACTAGGAGGCAATGATGGAGGCCATGGTAGAAACCACATCACATAGGATGGCTGGCGAACCACCACCATGCCTACAGTGCCGCCACGGATGGCACAGTAGCACCATGCCACACCTAACCGTGATGTGAGCACAAGACCATGATAACAACCATGCCTAGACGTGCACCACAAGACAACATAGCTTGTAAGCCAAGTTATCTAGGCCCCTCTTAGGCTCACAACCCCTCGGTCAGGAGAACCTTCTTGTTTGTATCTACCTTGGCCCCAAACTCTATATAAGGGTAGCCATGGCACCATCATCTCTAGAGATCTTTGGACATTCTCTCATTCACACCATAGTAGCTGGGCTCCTAGAGCCTCCCTTTAGGTTGTCCATCTTCTAGCTCTAGCTCTCCTACCTCTTCCACCATTCTTGCACTCCCCATTGTAAGAACTTCAAAGCATTCAAGCGAGGAACACGCACTCGATCATCTCTGAGACTTGACGTAGGGCTCTAGCCTAAACCAGTATAAATCCTCGTGTCTTGTCGATGCTACCATCATCTTCCTAGAGTAGCGCGGCATTCATATAAATTTACTAGTCCAGTTTATAAAACACCGACAGTAAGGGTATGTTTGGATTGTCTGGTCCAAAGTTTAGCAAGCTAACATTGATGGATAAATGTTTATACCACTTTAAACTTATTCGATAATGCTATGGGTAGAGCGGTTGGTCCGGGCGTATCTATCCGAACACCCAGTTCCCTATGCAATGATTAGGCCCAAACAGACAACGGGCTTGCTGCCTCTCCAACTCATCTGCTTGCTGCAAACATTTCTCCACTCCCATGGCCCCTAACTCATCTACCTACGATGAACATCCCCCACTCCCAACCGTAGTGGAAGCTTTCACCGTGCTATCCCCTCGCCGCGCCCACGACCGCCACGCCCGCGATGCGTGTTGATATTTTTTAACATCACCTTTTACTAGATTGTCATCCCTAGCAATGACGCCAAAATGTTTGTTGGTATTTATTGAGAACACTTGTAAATTTATATATCAAGTATACTATTGTAATATACCATTGTAGTATTTCATCCGGGAGTATACTAGGTATCGTTATTTATATTTTTCCATAGGGAGGAGCGATGGGTGGCTAGAGATATTGACAAATATGTATATTTATGATAAAATCATTAACTCAACTCTCATGCTATAACGGGGGTAAGCCAAATGATAAATAAATGATAAGTGTAAGACAATGATAGTAATCCAGAGATAGGAATAGATACTCATAAATGTAGTATGGCTAGGCAGGAGATTAATTAAGAGAAAAGATTCCTAAGTCATTTCTTATTTACTAAGTCTTTTGTACACTCTAGTATATACACTTTCATCTATAGCATAACTAACTCTGTATCTATGCATAAGGAACATTACTAAGGAAGATCAAGAACATAGCTTGATTCCCTTAGCAACTAGGTTCTACTTGTTCTACAAACGGGAGTGGACTATAAAGGACTCAACAAGAGTGTCACACTCGTGATCTACCACATGGCCTGGAATGTAGAGTGCATCTATAGGTAAACAATATTTAAGCACCACGCTTACATAATGTCGACCACTTAACTCACTCTAGTACTGAGCTAAGAGCTTTGCGATCTTATGCATAAATTCATTATCAATTATGACTATATCAAGCATACTTCTAGAGAAAACTAGGAACATAATAAGTAGAAATATAGTATTAAAATAGCACAAAGTCAAAATATAAAGAGATACAATGACTTTACCAGCCTCCAGATGGCGAATCCAAAATCCTAAGCAATAGCTGAACTCTACTTGAATCTTGCTAGATAGCCTATACTAGATCTTGAAGAATTGGAGATCTATTCTATTCTCTCTATAAACCCTAATTTCTGATCTGATCTTGTCTTATGATCTGGGTTATGCGTGGGGGGTGACAGGGGTTGGTATATATAGGGAGGAGCATCAATCCTGAGCCCTCGGATCAAACCGACTTGAAAGAACAACGTAGATGCAATCCCTAAGGCGGTGGAGAACTGATGTAGGAAGGAGGGGGTGACAGGTGGGCCCCTAGGCCAGTTGGCCTATAGGTGGGGACAGCCGGCCCTACCTGGCATCCTCTTGCGGTCTTCTTCGGTGGAGTGCCCTCTAGTGTCCTCTGAAACCTTCTGGAGCTATTTTCATCGTGAATAATTATGATTTAATTTGATGATTTGATCCACCTTGACGGATTTCTAAAACTCATGGAAATTATCAGTAAAAACCCCTAAACCTATGTTGGTGATCATTTTTATTTATTTATACAAGTTATGTTGACGGTTTGTGATGGATGATAACTACCATCAATAAACTCTCCCAAGCTTAACCTTTGCTCATCCCTGAGCAATGCCAAACTTAGTAATGGATCAGGAGTTGCATCAATGTTTCACTCCTCAAAAGTACACATGCGTTCAATCAAAAATTCTCCCCGGTTTAGAACAAACTGATCCGATTTTTAATTGTATGACACTCTCAAGTCTCCCAAAAATATATGGTATTTGTTGATCCTCACCAAGGCAACAATGATATTATGCCTCTCTTCCTATTACTAAAGCTTATGTGCAGCTCATAGGAGTGGAAATAGCATGAAAGAGCATACTTGAAATGCATATATTGTAAAGTCAAACCTCGGATCCAAAGAGAGTTGAGTCATATAATCAAATCAAGATGTGCATGTGTTGGAATATGGTGGATATATATGGTGGCAAATCTAATTCTTCTATGCTCCTTGAAAACATATCTCTCATTTGAAACTTGGAAATAACCTTGCAAGAAAACATGGGCTATCATATTCATCTCTTTTTTTTTTCAGGCGAGCATCTGAGTACCTATTATTTTAAATATCTCGTACGCTTGTCCATTTTTTCAATACTTTTCCTTTTTCTTATTTTTTTTATGAATAACTTTTGCATAGCCCATACCTCTTCTCTGTAACAAAACTTTTGAGAGATAGTAACAAGAACTTGGAGTATTTATTTGGTGAATGAAAAACCTATCAAATATTTTTTGTGTTCACCCTAGTGTAGGAGTAAAATATTTTTGGGTGGATCTAAATGGAAAGATGTTTTTGCACCTACTCCCAGTGTAGGTGTACTGCATATGTGGGTGTACGTGATCTTGATTTTAAGAGCATGACAAATCTCTCATAAGGGTCAATAAAGCTTGACTAAACTCAATGCAACACAAGAAGCATATATGAGTGGAGATTTTCCTAGCCTAAATAACATGTTTGACTTTGGTAGGAATTTAAGCTTTTTCATATAGGAACTCATCATGTGACATTTTTATGTGTTTCTCAAAAGAAATCTCCAGAACTTTAGTATCACTTGGAACAACATAAATAGTAGCTCAGACATTCTCATATCATATCCGTCAATTATCTAGACTTAGATCAAGCATATGCTACCCACGAGTTTCATGTTCTAAGCAAATTCTCATATCAAATCAATCATATCCAAAACTAGGGAGAATTCATGGCTGAAAACTAGGTACTTGAAAAGAATTACAACAAAGTGACTATTCATTATTTCCATTATGAGAGATCATCTTCAAGTTCTTTTTTATTTATTTAGCTCTTAAAAACAGAAATTAAAGCAAACTTTATACACACTCTTTTTGTTTTGTTTTTATATTTTTTAGATCACACATTACTTATATATAAAAAGAATAAAGAAAAATTTTTATTTTGTTTTTAGTTATGCATCTTTTTTTAATAAACTCAAAAATAAATAAATAAAAAGAAAAGAAATAAAGTACTAGAAAAGAAAAAACTTACCTTAGATAAATGGGGGATCCTCCTCCCCCAAGCTAGGTGTTGCTGTAGACGTTCAGTACAGCGGGTCGATGTTGAGATTCTGGAACAAGGAGTTCCAGTTCTCGTTCTGTTGCTGCTGATTTTGTAATGGCGCCTACCCATTTCTGTCTGCCATTGAGAATGCTGATGCAAGGTGTTGCGTATGCCTTGTTGCGATTCTTCAATGGTGGTCAGCCTGGTGTCGAGGTGGGAATGATCCATCTACTGATCGTTGTAGCCACGGGCAGAGAAATACATACGTCCTCCCTGGTGGCCACTTGAAACTTCTTCATAGTATTGTTGCTGGTAGTTGCCGAAGTTTTTGAACTACCACTGCTCGCTTGAACCTTGTTGCTAGGAGCTTTCAGAGTGATGTGGGCATGGTTGCTGCCAAAAAGCTTGCTTAGTCTAGTACATGCGGGAAGATCCCGGTTGATCCTAGCCTGCATAGCCAGTGTACGTCTGTCCTTCTGGAATAGGGTCATTGCCACGATATCGAGGCTGCAGATTATGAGTCAACCTTATAGAAGCACTTCTATGAGGTGCTATCTCCTTAACCTGCATGTCAAAAGCGAAAGAATTCACAGCATTCAAACCAAGATCCTAGTTAGGTAACAGAATCTCGTTTGTGTACCCGAGATACATCATTACGAGTTGTCCATTTTTTTCTCTTTTTTAGCATACGGGCATGGCAAAAGTAATCATAATCAAGGTACCAGCGATTCATATCGTTGTAAGAAATTGAAGCATTACTCAATAGTCCCAAATTTTGGACAATACGAGTGACCAAAGAGGTACACTCAACATCACCCATGAGATAAAAAACGTCCTTCCATTGGTTCATCATGAATTTAACGGGTGATACTTTCCTTCTCTTCACCATAGCATAAAGTAACTTAAGATCATCAACCCTCACCGTGCGAAAGTCAGGTCTAGGAAACAGAGAAAATCCTATCCACTTATGCATAAACCGCAGTGTAGGGTGATGGATATCATTAGTACGGGGACGGTACATCTGAGGTTTTTTGGAAATTTCATTCTAGAATTTCATCTTATCAAAATCTTGCATAGCAGAGTCTACATCAACTACGCACTGTGAATTAAATCCTAGAAGCAAACTAAACTCCTTCCAGGGGATAGAAAATTCCTTCCCAAAGAGTCTAAATTAACTTTAGTGTCAGTGAATTGCATAGTGCATAGAAATTCCTATGTTAAGAGTTTAGAACCTTGCTCATTAATATTCCAAACGCTTTTCCAACCAATAGTTCTAAAAATGAAATCAAATTCAACGTCCATACCTATTGCTTGGAGAAGGGCGGGATCATATGCAGACGTGTGCACAAACCTTGTGGTCTTTAACTCCTTGAAGGCATCTTTCTCTCGCTTGTTCCATAACTTGAGGTACTTCTCCTCCAACAAGATGTTCCTTTCAGCTGATGATGACTGGGGAGGCACTCCGACTGTAGGTTGTGGTACGTCGATTTGCATGTTGGCGCTCGCCCTAGAAGAAGAGCTTCTCATAGAACAGGATGATCCCGCATGAGTGAGCTTGCCTACTAGCTTGTTCATCATCCTATAAAAATCCACAGACAACAAAACTTGTGGAACGGGTTAGAAAATAAAAGTCAGTGGTTAGCCATCTAGAAGTCAGTCGTCCAAGGGTTAGTCGTTCTGATTGCCTAATGAATTTTTCTAATCAAGATTTTGATAGAACTTCTACCCTCAATCTTTTTGGTTTTTCTTCCTAGTTTTGGAAGCACTTCTATTCTTAATCTTACTCACTCTTCCTAGTTTCAACAACACTTCTACTGAATGGATTTTTAAACTATGAACTTGGGAATTGAATTTTCAAACTCAGAGGCTTGTTTACAGCTGTGGTTGAGGCCGAGAGCAGCCAAGAAGGGTGGCCATTTATAGGCGGCGTAGGGACAGGCTGGCCAGCCTAGTGGTGGGGCCGGCTAGCCCTACATGGGGCCCACTTGGCCTTATCCTCCACCAGATACTCCTTTGCTTCGTTCTTAAGCAAAATTCGATGGGCGTCGATGTTCTTTCGGTGGAGATATGACCTGAACGGTGCATGGTGCTTGGTGGTGGTTAAGTGGGTCCTAGGTGTCTCATGTGGGTCCTGGTTTCCTATATTTCTACCATATACACATGTATATATATGCAATGCAAAAATATTTTATGATAAGAAGATGAATGGATGGTATTTTTAAATTTTTACGCCTCCACGGTAAATATCCTTTCATGTTTTTATGCTCCATAAGAATTATTTATATGGGGCTTAACATTTTATGATGTAGTGAAAAGATTTTTATTTTATTTTCCTCATGTAGTGCAAATGCAAAAAAATAAATATGCTAAGGTAAAAGTAAATTTATGCAAAGTAAAGGAAGATATAGATAACTACCGATTTTACATCCCGGAGAGGGTTCGAATTTTAGTCCACCAAACCGGACTTCTCTAGTTTTATTCATCCCTCGGGTGCATCAATCAGTCCCAAAGATGGAGACCTTGACGGTTGCTCTTGCCTCTCGCGCCATTCCAAATTAGAGCATTGTTCTAGTCTTGGCTTGAAGGTGAATTGCTCTTCCTTCCCATTGATATGGAATCGGATTTCTTCGCCTCCGACTTCAATGTGTGCATTTGTAGTGCTCAGGAAGGGTCTCCTAAGTATGAGGGGTGTCTTCATGTCTTCTTGCATATCAAGTACTACAAAATCCACTGGAACAAGGAAGTTTCTTATTTTTATCGGAATATTTTTAGAGATTCCTGCAGCGTAGCGGACCGATTGGTCGGCTAGTTGTAGGCACATTGATGTTAGCATGAGTGTTTAATAGTTGAGCTTGTCGAAAACCTTCTTGGACATGACACTGATGCTGGTGCCAAGGTTGCATAGCGCATGCTCAAAATTCTGGTTTCCGGTTGATCAATCAATAGTGGGACATCCTAGATCCTTCTTCTTTATTGGTGATGTGTTGTGGATAGCCGCACTTTACTCCTCTGTTAGCTTGATTACTTCAGTGGTGGGCAGTGGTCTTTTGTTGTTCAGAATGTCTCTGAGGTACTTTGCATAGGTAGGTACCTGTATGGCATCTAGCAGAGGGATATTGATATATAACTTTCGATTTACCTCTATAAACTTACCAAACTACTCATCCATTTTAGCCTTTTGATTTCTACATAGAAATGGTAGGAGGGTGGTGTAGTGGAAATCTTGCATCATCTCATGTGCTTTAGGTCCAAATTCTTCTACTTCCTCTTTTTCTTCCTCTCGTATTGCTGCTGGTGTCTTATCTATCCTTATCGGATATGGAGAATCACGAGTGGACTTTCCACGTCTTGTGGTTATGGCGTTAACCTTTTCAAGGTTAGTGGCAAAAGGCAAAGCAGTGGCCAACTGGGCTAATTGCGATTCTATCTTTTTTATTATAGCTAAGTTGGTCTTTTATAGCAGAAGAAAAACTTTTCATTTTAGTGTTTATGTTTTCTAGGACCTTATCATTAGAAAGAAGCTTCTTAGAAATACTTTCATTAATCTTAGCTTTTTCTAAGATCAAATATCTCAAGGATGGCTATTTAGGATTAGAAGAATTATAGTAATTACCTAGGTACTTACCTTGGTAATTTGACCGTTGTTGTTGTTGTCCCCATCCTTGTCTTTGTTTTTGTGGACCGGGGTTGTTGATGACAATGTTTATATCCTCTTGATATTCGGGGAAATCAACCCCCAAATATTCTCCACATATATTTTAGGCATTATAAGCATCTTGAATGGCTTGACTATCCTTCTTGTAATTGGCTTGTTGTTCAAGCCAATTCAACAGTATGTCCATCTTGGTTGATAGTGCACACACCTCTTCTGGTGCTTCTTCGCTCTTATTACAATGTTGAATATCTCCCTGAGACCAACCTTGATTAGAGGTTATCTTTTCCATAAGAGTTTCAGCTTTCCTAAGGGTGAGTGACATAAATGTTCCTCCAGAAGTAGCATCGAGTTGTTCATGAGCTTTCTAAATTAATCCATGGTAGAAACCTTGCATGAGCAACCAATCTTCTATCCCATGATGAGGATAATCTAAAATGTATTCTTGAAAACGTTTCCATACTTTTGGAATGGTTTCTCCTTTGTGTTGTTGGAAATTGGAGATTTTTTCTCTTAAGGCATTGGTCTTGCTTATAAGGTAAAACTTTTCTAGTTTAACACCACTGGTGTTAAACATCACTAAAACTTGGCCATGTCATCATCATGCATAGAAAGCATCCATGGTAGCTAACCATGCTTTGCATTTACTAAAATCAAGATTATTTTGTAGGTTGTGCAATGCATTGGTGTGATGTAATGACAAGAACCAAAAATCATTTTGAGGTACTCTGTGACCTTCTATTTTTGAATTTCACTTAAACACTTCAAATTATGCCCTAAAAACTTTGTAGTGTAAAGAGTGTACTTTACACTAGGATCAAGTGTGGGGTATGAAATCAAGTTCAAACTACTAAAATTTGCACCTCAAAATTGAAATTAGAATTGAAATCCATTATTTAGACATTTTTGCCTAAGTCATGGAATTCATTATTTGAATTCATTTTTGGAGGATTTATTAAATTGGATTTTATAAATAACCTTGTTCAAACAATAGTATCAATTATTGGTACAAAATTTGAGCTATGCAATGGTGTTGTTGCTTAAAATGTTTGATTGATAAATAATCACCAATTAATTACCAAAGTTGTTTAACCAAACTAATTTTGCAAACCCTAGACTGAAATTACCGTTTCAGTTTCAAAGTGCTCCTATTTGGAAACCAAGATCTTGAAAACCAGTGAGTTTTTTATACCAGTTCATTAAGCAAAGTTGGAGCCTGCATGAAGATGAATAAGTCTTGTTCTTGGAGAATCTTGAGTTGATGTTTGGAATAAGGAGAAAAAGAGGAGAGAAGATCGGGGTTCAAACATATTGTTCATCGGCAGTACCAGCAAGCAGTCTGCCTGCTTGCCGATGAGCCACCATCCTCCAGCACCACCTCTGCATGCATGGACACATAGCTGTTGGCATGTCTGAGCTCAAGCAACTGCTGGCGTGTCTCATCACTTCGTCCCTCGCCGTTATAGCCTGAGCCGCCAGCCTCTCCTACTCTTTCCCATCTCTGCCCTATCGCCGGTGACCTTGGCTCACCATTGAAATTCATCACCACCACCGTGTTCCTATCCAAATTGCTTGCACACCTGGTTTTGCTTTGCCTTTCTGCGTCACGTACACCCACTCAACTCACCTCTGCCCACCGAAATCAACCATGCGTCAATTTCTTCTTCCCCGACCGAGCAGAGCTCCATAGTAACCACCCTTACCGTGGCCAGACACCTCCGGATGTCCTATCTTCCTTCTCTCTTCTATTCCTTACTCAACTTTGTACCATGATGCTCGTGGACTTGATGGTTGATCATTTCTCCTTCACGATGCGCCAAAATGTGTGCTCACCGTCGGTTCACGCCCCTGAAACCACCACCACCACCAATCATCTCTCCCCGCCGCGTCCCTGCTTCAATCATCAGGCCAAGCAAGCTCGCAGTGAGCTCCTAAAGCTAACCTTGCCCTCCAATTTATCTCTACCGAGTCCTAGCGGCTGAAACATTGAGCGGAGTGGAGCTCCATTTTGATCAATTGATTGCGTAGACACGTTCGCAAGAGTGTTCGTGAGCATGCGGTAACCTACCCGTGGTCGGAGACCTTACCAATGGCATGTTCCACCGCACCACCATCCGCGATGGCCATCACCGTTGTAGCTGTGGTGTGCCTAGGGATCAACGAGCACCACTAGAGGATGCGCGGGTAGGAGAGGAACACGTCGGAGTAGACCGCGCCACAGGGGACCTCGCCGTCGATGAGAAACCACCGGTCAACCAGTCGGTCACCGCAGTCAGCGCAGTGACATTGTTTGCTGACCAGGAGACCCGCCTGTCAGTCTCTGTGGCTGGCGGGTGTTGAGTGAAAAATGTTTTTCCTCGTTTTTATCTTTTTCAGAAAATGCTAAATTGTGCAGTACTTGTTAAACTCATAGAAAAATATAGGGATGTGATAAAATTATGAAATTTTTGTGTAAGCTTATACTTGTATGCTCTACCTAGGAAAAATAGAAAATGATGAAAATCAATAGTTTTTGCATGCTTAAAAAGTGCCTCTTTTAATTAATAATGGATCTTCCATGATTTTTATAGGCTAAAATAAATTTCTTTTAATCATGAAACTTTTTGTGTAAATGTTATGTGTAATAACCTAGATGCACAAAAAGTTTGGTGCTATTTTGATAATTTTTAATTATCCACTTAATTACATGCCTTTACTTAATTAATTAATAAATGCTAAAATAATTAGGATAAATCATAAAATGAGTTGAGATTGATTTTGGATTGATTGTAGACCTTGGGACACAAACACCATTGATGTTCCTTGGCAAATTAATTACTTATTGGTTGTGTTCATAATCAACTTGTTAATAATAATACTAATATTGCTTTGTGATTAATTAACTTAATTTTACCATGAAGGAAAGATGTACTCAAGTTAATTAATTTTGTTTGATCATCATAAACCATGTTAAGTTCATCATCACTCTAAAGCATGCATATTTACTTACGTTTAGTGATTGAGAGTGGGATCCCGTTGTTGGGCAAGTCCTAGGAGTGGTTTTCTGTTCAGTGGAGTTGGTTGTCTTATCTGTGGGTTTTTTGAAGTGCTTGACAACCCCAACACCATAGGCAAGCCTCGGAGCATAAACCCTTTCCTTGTGTTTTATAAACGTTATTCATTTAAGTCTTATGCTTTATGCATTTAAGTAAAATAGGAGTTGTTTGGTTACCAACTGCTGCATGCCTACCTTGATATTTCAATATCCATCCTTGTCACCCTGTTAGTAATAGTAGTTTATGATGCTTAGTCATGATTAGTAGCTAAGAGTTGAGAAACAAGGTTTATTTCACATGTTCTTACCCATGAATATCCTATGGTTTGATAATAATCATGAATTTAAAATGAGACCGGACGGACTCTTTGCGTGCGTCAAGTTTGAGACTTGACGTAGTGCCTTGCCTATGTCGATTGAGGACCGTTCATTGTAGACCTATTGTGAGTCAAGACTTTGTAGTACTGGCCACATATTCCGGTAAGCCTGATACCTTGGCTATTCGATTATGTGAAAAGACAACTGCGCACTGGGAGTGGGAGATGGCGAGAGTAGCATGTACCCATCCTATGATTTGTTTGGGATGGCACAGGGAGGTGGAGTATTGTATTCTCGGGTAGCGTAGACTAGTTCATGTTCTGGAGGATTCGAGTGAGGGTTGATATACATAGGTCTAGGACCTGCGTATGTCGTGTGGTAAGGAAACCCTAACTAGGCCAAATTGATTCGAATCGTCATTGCTTCTCGGAGAAGAAGACTCGATTCTCTGCTCTACATCATAGTTAACCAAATGAAACAATGATACTTATGATCATGAGATGTGAAGATTAAAGAAGTGGTTGCTTTAGATCAGGTGCAAACTGGAGACTGATAATGACTTGAGCTAAAACATTGAAAGTAAGGATCAATCATTAGTAAGCTTTTCTACAAAAGTTAATCTTGATTCTTGCTACAGACTTACCTTGATTCTCGTAAAGCCTGCATATCCTTAGAGTCTTTCCTTTTCGTCGGTTAAGTCTTGTTGAGTACCTTTGTACTCAGGGTTTGTTAACCCTTGTTGCACTAGGAGAGCCAACAGTAGAAAAGTTTGTTGTGCACCCTTGGGCAGGGTGAATCTCTCTTATGTGTTGCTTGTGGTACCTGTCATGCTACCCTACTGCCTAGTTGGCTAAAACTTATGAATTGTAATAACTTAATGAATGATTTGTAAATTTATGGTTAGTAAGACTTCTACTGTTTATTCTAATGTAATATATTTGTATAAACTGTTGTAATACTACAATGTCTTCTGTGGTGTATCCTGCTCGGAAAGAAAAAGTGGATGATTTGGGTTTCCCGAGGACACCCGACAGACTACCGGCATTGTGTGTCTTATGTGTGCTATAGTCAGAAGTCTAGGAGACAATGACGGGCACATGTGGGCCATATAATTTGGGCAGTTCTACCACAGCTAGAAAGGCCATTGAACATCTTGCCCACATATTGATGTTATCTTTGTTGGTGTAGAACCACTGCTTCGCTCTTCCTACTAACAAGAATGGAAATAAGCGGAGTAGTATGATATCTTGAGCGACGTCCTTGATGACGATTGTGCTACTAATCTCTAGGAAATTCTGAAGATGAGCTCTAGCATCTTCATGTGTCTTTTCGCTGAATTGGGTAGGTTGCACCATTTTGATGAGGCTTGGCTTGAGCTCAAACTCAAGGTTATTGGTATTGAGTGTTGGTCCAGTGTGAATGTTCTCAGTGCTTGGAGCCAAGAATTCATGCAGAGTCTTTTCATCCATAGCTTCAGAAAATGGTGTTGAGCTACCTCTTGATTGGTTTCGTTGTGATTGATGAAATTTTTTGATGAATCAGAACCAATCCTGCAATACCCTGTATAAGAGATAAACAAAGACAAACAAGGGTAAGCCTGCTAAAGTAGAGGTATATAGTTATGATTTCATCAATAAGTATTTATTTGATCAATTCCCTTTTAGCCTTATGCTTCTCTCTGGCAACAGCACTAGAAATGCTTATTGATATTTCTTAACATCACCTTTTACTAGGTTGTCATCCCTAGCATTGATGCCAGAAATATTTGTTGGTATTTATTGAGAACACTTGTAAATTTATATATTAAGTATCCACAAGCGCACAGATAATATACCATTGTAGCATTTCACCCAAGAGTATACCAGGTATCGTTATTTATATTTTTTCATAGGGAGGAGCGATGGGGTGGCTAGAGATATTGACAAATATATATACTTATGATAAATAAATGATAAGTGTAAGGTAATGATTGTAATTTAGAGATCGAAATAGATACTCATAAATGTAGTATAGCTAGTGTCGACAGAATATCGTCAGCAGTCCTCCGAGGGGTATCCCATGAAGGTAGATTGATCGGCAGAGATGCATGTAATTGAGAACAAGAAGGCAACAGAGACACAAGAGTTAGACAGGTTCGGGCCATCAGGGTGACGTAATACCCTACTCCTATAGTCTGTTGGATTGTATTGTCTATCGTATGATATTGCGTGTGTTTGGAGGGGGTCCCTGCCCGCCTTATATAGTCCGGAGGGTAGGGTTACAAGTCGGTTAGATCTAGGATATAACCAGAAAGTAATAATAGATTACAGGAATCATAGGATCATACGTATCCTAACAGATCTCGTAATATCTTCAGGATATCTTCCCGGTGTCTTGTGGGATGCGCCGGGCAGCGCCATGCCCTGCAAGGCTTCATCTTGTGGGCTGGGCCACCCATGGGGGCGCAGCCCATGTGGTCTGCCATGGGTATCCAGGGTCGTACCCCCCACAGCTAGTCCCTGAGTGCCTTGTTTCCTTGTGCAATGCCGTCTTGAGCTTGTTCAAGCAGGTGTGAACAAAGCCGAGCAGTCAAACTCATGGTTCGACCACTATGATGAGTTGCCGAGCAGTTGTGAACCGTTGCTGAGCAGCTGTGAACCATCGCCGAGCAGTGTGAACCATCACCGAGCAGTGTATCGCAAGTTTGGCTTGCCATAAGGATGTAAGGAGCTCAAGTTCAAAATCAAAATTTTCTCGTAGTGGACCAAGTGTGCCCACTTAGAGTCCGACCACGAGAAAGGGAGATAGCCTTCTTCAACTTTAGGAGGCGCAGAGTCTTCTAGATTAAAGCAAACACACTCACCGCAAGGTGAAGTGTGCCCACTTAGTCCCCGAGCCTGACAGTAGTTGACGTAGTCACGTGGTGCAAGGGTCCAAAGTAGAAGAAAAGCATAAGACTAGCCAAGCAGGCAGCTAGTCCCTAGGTGTAGCCCCAAAATGAGTAAAGCACATTCACCGCAAGGTGAAGTGTGCCCACTTAGTCCCCGAGCCTGACAATAGGTGACGTAGTCATGTGGTGCTAGGGTCACAAACAACAGTCAACGGAAGAAAATACACAGTGCGGTGAGGAACCAAGTCGTATTGATGACGCAGTCCCCAAGCCACAAGTGGAAATCTTGGAGAAAACAAATTGCGGAAAAAAAACCAGAGTAACGGCTGTACAGTAGTAATTACTAAGCCATAACAGATGGCGGAGAAGTCGGTGAATATTTAGTGAGTAGTAACAAATTATGGCGATAAATGGGCGACACGGGCTGCAGTTGTGTGAAAGCCTAGGTAACGGCCCACCACGCTGTTGTGGACAATGCGGAGAGGCACAAATCATGGAGCAGTTTCCCAAAAACCCTCGAATGCAAAAGGTGGGGGGAGTGCTTTATAACTGCGCCGCCGCACCCTGTGCTCCCACCTTTGCCACTTCGCCCCTTCGTCTTCCTTCTCAGCCCTCACGCTTCCAGATTCTCATTCACACACGCTTCCACCACCAATCCCAAACCGGATCTGAGAGATGGCGCCAAAGAGGGGAGCTAGAAACCCAAAGAAGGCGACCACCGGCACCAGCCATGACAATGAGTGGGTGCTGTCGAACACAGGGGAGGCAGAGATCATCAAGATGGTGGAGGCAGGCATCCTTTCTGACCGTGTCACTGTCGGATGGCGGCCAGCCAGTGGTGAGCCCTTCCCGATGCCGCATACAGACGAAGTAGTAGTTTTTGAAGATTATTTCTGGCGCGGGTTAGGATTTCCCGTTCATCCTTTCTTGAGGGACCTGTTGGAGTTCTAGAGAGTGAGTCTGTGCAATCTCCACCCAAACACTATCTTGCACATCTCGATTTTTATCCACTTCTATGAGGTGTTTCTCGAAGTTCTTCCCCACTTCAACCTCTTCCGTCATCTGTTCTGCCTGAAGAAGAAGGGTGGCGGCGGATCCAAGGTGGTCGGTGGTGTCTATCTTTAGCTCCGAGATGGAATGGCGGGAGAGTACATCATTGTACCGCTGAACACCTCTGAAAGGTCCTTGTGTGGTTTTGGTAATTGAGTGACAACTTAGGTGGACTAATTGTGTTTATGTGAGATACACAGGTGATTAGTCCACAGGTACATGTGTGTGAGCAACATATTTTGAAGATGTTGCAAAAGCTCGCACATATGATGATGAAGGAGCTTAAATGCACATGAGACATGACATTGAGTCATGTGATCAAGGTGGAGAAGATCAAGATAAGACTTGGCTTGATGGACCGGTTGCAAGCGTGAAGGGCAAGTCGAAGGCTTTAGAGTGATGGACCGCGTGGCGGTGAAGCTTGAGCAAGACTTGGCGCCGATGAACGATGGCAACAGTGAAGAGCAAGTGAAGTCAAGATCGATGAACCAATATGATCACGTGATGATATGAAGTTGATCATATCATTGTTGATCATGTTGGTGCATGTGTTGCATCGACATTGGAGGAGATGGAATGGAATGCATAAGGCAAAGGTATAACCTAGGGCATTTCATTTCACCGGTCATAGGTGTGTAGAGAAGTATATGACCGGTTTAGGATAGATGGCCGATTATCATCAAAGGGGCAAACTTGTTTGCATATCGGTCATCTAGTGCCACTCGAGTGATCTAACTTTGCATCGTCGCTAGGATCGAGTGGCGTGGCAAGTTGAGTGGCTAACATCCTTTGGGAAATGATTGTGAAAAGCAACACACATACACATGGTGGTGTACACTTGGTGGTGTTGGCACATTTACAAAGGAGGTGGTGTTTGCAGGTTGAGATGGGTTTGGGTCGTGATTCGCTTTTCGGAAAATGGAATGCCTATTTTCTATTGCGCCGGATGCAAATTCTTGTGGTTGGCACATTGGAGCAAGGGTGAAGAAGTTAGAAGTGAAAACGAAGTTGATCGCGAAGATGTTTGGCGTCGATCTTTACGAGCGACCGAATCGCCGAAAAGGCTGCGTCCGGTCAAATCCGACGGGTCTGCACTATACCGAGGGTATTGCACCGGACAACGGTCTGTCCGGTCAAAAGTGGACGGACGCGTCCGTAGAGAAATATGCCTCGGGAGCTTATCGAAACGACCGAACGCTGGGGCTTCAGTGTCCGGTCAGTTTTACCACTGTGTCCGGTTAGGTCAAGTGACCGTTGGGATCAGGACGCGTGGCCATCTGCAGACGATCGGACGCTGAGGTCCAGCGTCCGGTCAACTCGACCGGAGCGTCCGGTCAGCCCGACTTTTGCCCAGTGAAGAGGTAACGGCTAGTTTAGCCCTTGGGGCTATAAATAGAAGTGGCCCTCGGCCATGGCTGGTGCTGAGCACCTTGGGGGACTTAGTGTCCATGCTTGTGAGTGCTTGGGAGCCCTCCATCACACATATACTTGATAGTGATCATTCGATTGTGGGAGTGAGCGATTCTAGTTCGATTGCATCGTGAGATTGCATCGAGTGGCACTAGGTGGTCGTGTTGCAAGCTGGTGGTGCTTGTTACTCTTGGAGGTTGCCACCTCCTAGATGGCTTGGTGGTGGTCTCCGTCGATGCCCGCAAGAAGCTTGTGCGGCGCTCCGAAGAAGTGCTTGTGAGGGGTACTTGTGCTCGCCCCGCGGGAGTCGCGAAGAGCAACTTTAGTAAAGCATGTCATTGAGCTACCCTCACTCAAGGGGTAGGTTCTTGCGGTGCCCGACGTGCGGGCTTAGCGGGTGATGCTAATTAGCCGCCGAACCACCAAGTGAGTGGTCGACACAACAGGGACTAGCGTGTTGGCAAACACGTGAACCTCGAGAGAAAAATCATCGTGTCAACCTTGTTCTTCCCATTGGTTTGCATCCCCATTACACAAGCTTGCAATTACTTTTATATATCTTAAGCTTGTGTAGTTGCTCTTGTAATTAGATAGCTTGTGTAGCTAGCTAATTACCTTCTTGCTTGTGTAGCATAGAAGTAGCTCCCTTGCGTGGCTAATTTGGTTTTAGTATCCTTGTTAGTCACATTGCTTAGTTTGTGTAGCTAAGTATTTGCGCTCTCTAATTAGGCATTGGTTGCCTTGTTATTGAGCATTGCTAGTGAGCTTAGTTAGCTTTGTGCTTTTGCTTACTAGCATGTGTAGAAGCTCCCTTGTTACTTAAAGTACTAGTGGCATAGGTTTGTGTGACCTTGCTCCTAGAATTGTTTAGGAGAGCTCTAGCTAGCCCGGCACCTTAGTTGCTTTATTAGTATCTTTGCAAGGTGCTATAGAACATATATTGAGGGGTGTAGTCTTGGCTAGACCGATAGTTGTATTTCCGCATTTATTTCGGTTAGCCGACGCGATTAATTTTACAAAAGACTATTCACCCCCCTCTAGTCCGCCATCTCGACCTTACAACCTCGCTGAAGGGGTGGAACGCCAGGTGGTTCTACATGAAGAAGAGTCATCCCGCCATCCGCTGCGACGTCAACCATGTTTTGGCGAACCAAAGGAGTTGGTCGGAGAGGCCGAGCAGTGCTGAGATGGAGCAGGTGAGGGAGCTCCTTGGCCTAATAAAGGGCATGAGGATGAACGATGGATTGGTGGCGGCGAGCTTCATAGTGCGTCGCATCCAGCCCTGCAAGGAGAGGGCCCACGTGGGCTTTGTCTTCAAGGAGGACACCGACGACACCCGGGAGAGGATGGAAAGGCTGACAAAGGATGATGTGCTAGAGCGAGCTATAGGACTATTCACTCCAAATGCCTCATTCAGTGTGTTAGGGCAGATGAGATCCTTTAACTGCACGAACCCGCCTCCATAGGTAAAAGTCTCAATTGTTTGTTCCTGATCCTTTTTATCCTGTAGCATTGCCGAGCAGTAAACTAATTCACTTGTGGAAAGATCCATTCATAGGAACGAGCAGCGTACTTCTTGGGCGTGCCGAGGAGTGATCGGCCAAAGGCGGTGGACGCCTAGCCAATGACTCAACCTGAGGAGGGTGCTATCAGCGCCTCATCGGAGTCCGGAGGCGCATACACTGGTCAAACGGAGAGTCCCCCCCAGTGTCAGAGAAAGTCTGGGGGAAGAGGGCAGCGACAGATGAGCCAGCCTAGAAGAAGAGGAAGATGGAAGTGCTGCTCCCCGCAAGCCAGGCGGCATCTCGATTGGCGGCGACCAAACCACTCGGACGCAAAGTGTGGCGATGTCCGAGTGGTCGGATGACGATGAGGCTCTAGTGGCTCCTCCTTCGAGCACTGAAGCACCTCCGCGTGGAGGTACAATCAAAGGGAGGGGAGGAAGTCCTCGAGCAGCAGGCGAAAGGAGTTCCTGAGCAGCAAGCGAAGGGAGTCCCCAAGCAGCAGCAGGCGGAAGAGAGGCCGACGGTGGAGGTCGCGAGACCTCCACCTCAGGGCACATGGGTCAACCCTAGGGCCACGCTTGGGGGCTCGAGTAGGCATCACCGGTTCAGAAAAGTGTACCGGGAGGCCGACACGTAAGTATCCTTGCCTTGGACTTATTTTGCTGTCGTATCTTTATCTCTTTTGGCGATTGACGAGCTAATATGATGTAGAGCGAGGTGTATGGAGGATTTGAATCCATCTGGCCAGACCGGCAAGCAGCTGGGGGCTGGTCCTAGTGCCGTCTGCTGATGAACTTAGCGGTGGAGAACGGTTGGTGTCGACGGTGGACGAGCCAGCGGTAGTGCCTAGGGCAACGGCAGTAGCCGCCGGGTCTTTGGACGTGGAAGCTGGAGTTGCCAACGCCGCGCTGAAGTCTAGAGTAGAGAAGCCGGTGGTGCCAGAGGAGCAGACGGTGCTCCCTGAGGCATCGGAGGGCATGATCGGACATGCTATGTGGCCACCGAGCCCCCTGGTGGTGCCCCCAGCTACAGAGGAGGACAAAGTGGAGGAGATTGAGCATGAGGAAGCTCGCCCTCAAGCCGTCTGGATCCTCCACAAGCGGGGTGATGAAGTGATGGTCGTTGACTAGGAGGACAAGGGAGCTCAGGAGGCTAGAGTCCACCCTTTCCACAGCGATGAAGCAGATCAAGGTTAGCAGTGCGTCATCAATGTTCGTATTTGGCGTTGGAGATTAGAGTTCTTCATAATCTTAGTGCTTTTGCAGGGGATAGCTCAGACTGCCAAACAACGGTGATAGCTGATCAAGAGGATGGAGCCCCTCATCGAGGAGAACACAAAGCTGAAGGAGGCGATGTAGCTTATGGAGAAAAACGTCCAGAAGGCTCAGTGCGAGCGTGATCTTGCCGAATCCAACATGCGGGATCTAGAATACTAGAAGGGCATCCTATCCGAGCAACTGGCGACCGTGTCCAAGCAGTTGTGGGGTAGCTTCGAGTAGCTGAGATGTTGCTCTGAGCAGCTGAAGAGTCTTTCCGAGTAGCTAGAACGCAAATCCGAGCAGCTCAGAAACATCCCTAAGCAGAGAAAAGGTATGGAGTATCGGCAAATTTGCTTTGCATTGTTGAACAGTCATATTGTTGCTGATGACCATTATGCTTGTAGAGCAAGATGCGGAGCTTGGTCAATTGCGCCAAGTCGTCGGTCAACTCCAGGAGGAGGAGAAGAACGCTACTAGACAAAAGGAGAAGCTGGCCGAGGAGTTGAAAGCTGAGTACTTCATGGTCGGAGTTACTGCTAAAGTGATTTATTTTGTTTGATGGGTCCTTGTGATAACTGCAGACTACCGTTGGAGGACCAAGGTGCAGTTCTATGTGCTGGAGCAGGAGGCCAGAACCCAGAGGAGCAAGTTCGACGCCGTAGTTGCCAAAGTCAAGCTGGTGCTCGACTGCATCGACATGGAGGTGGCTCCTCAGCCCGACGGTAGGCCACCGCGCCTAGACACCATCATCGATAATTGCAAGGCGGCGTGGGAGAACTTCAAAAGCTTCAATCACGACACCACCATCACCGCCGTTACACACGCCCTAGCAGTGGTCCGATCCCACTACCCTATCATTGACCTTCAGGCAATAGGGGCTGGATTCGCCAGAGGGACGGGCGCGACGGAGCATTAGCAGCTGGAAGATGAGGTGGAGGATGCGGCGAAGAAACTAGCTGGCGACG
Organism: Miscanthus lutarioriparius; assembly: GCA_904845875.1. Taxonomy (NCBI): domain Eukaryota; kingdom Viridiplantae; phylum Streptophyta; class Magnoliopsida; order Poales; family Poaceae; genus Miscanthus; species Miscanthus lutarioriparius. The sequence goes on along the minus strand of CAJGYO010000008.1, from coordinate 64,184,535 downwards.
TCGACCTGTTCGGCGAGATGGACGGTGATGGCCAAGCCCAATGACCCGCTCGGAGAATATTCTGTAACGGCTAGAGAAGATAGTTAAAATGCGCTAGGGCGCAGATAAACATTTATGTAGTGTAGAAATGTTGTAAAGTGACATGCGCATATTTATGCAGTTTACCAGATTTTTAGTGAAAAATCGTTGTATTATTAACCCTAACACGATTATACATAGTATAAGTAGCGTCCGAGCAGTTAGTTCTTTACTAGGCTCTTGGCCTTGGCTAGCCCGTATTCCATAACGTCGAGCGTAGAGCCCATGCACGTGTAGGAGGAACAGGCGTGACCAAGGAACCGTAGCCAACCACCCATAACGTAGAGTGTAGAGCACGTAGCACATGTAGGGAGAGATCGAAGACTAGGTCTTCTCCATAGAGCACAGAGCAGAACGTGTGCTTCTCGGCGGTTGGCGAAATATCTTGGAGATATACATAGTATAAGTAGTGTCCGAGCAGTTAGTTCTTTAATGGGCTCTTTGCCATGGCTAGCCCGTATTCCGTAACATCGAGCGCGGAGCCCATGCACGTGTAGGAGGAACAAGCGTGACCAAGGAACCATAGCCGACCACCCATAACATAGAGCGCGGAGCCCATAGCACGTGTAGGGAGAGATCGGAGACTGGGTCTTCTCCATAGAGCATAGAGCAGAACGTGTGCTGCTCGACGGTTGGCGAAATATCTTGGAGATATGGAGAAACATGGCGGAGCATTTTATGGAGATCACGTATTGGAGTTTGTTAAGTAGTAGCTTAGAGCTGGCGACCGCAAATGGAGATTAAATCGTAATGGAGATATAATAGAGACAAATTATGGCGATAAAAACTTCATTCAATATAGAGTGGAGTGTACATATCTAGAGCATTTCAGTGATAGAAATGTATAAGGTGCTCAATGTGCCATGAATTGGGAATATCAATTCCGTCCAAGTCACATAGCTGGTAAGACCTTGGTCGGGTAACCTCTTTGACAACGTAGGGCCCTTCCCAGGGGGAGGAGAGCTTGTGCATCCCTTTGGTTTTCTGTTTTCTTCGGAGAACGAGGTCACCAACAGCAAATGAACAACCTTTGATGTTGCGGTTGTAATATCTTCGCAAGCCTTCTAGGTATTTGGCTGTGTGGATGCAGGTGATCAGGCGTTCTTCTTTGGCCCTGTCGATGTCCTCTGTCCGAACAGCTGCTGCTTGCTCTTCATTATAATGTTCCACCCTAGGTGCTTGGAAGGCAATGTCTGCTGGTAGTATGGCTTCTGAGCCGTAGACCAAGAAATATAGAGACAAACCGGTGCTGTGACTAGCTTGAGTGCACTGTCCCTAGACCACAGCTAGGAGCTCTTTGAGCCATCTGCCCCGATGCTGTTCCTCTTTTTGATATAGCCTCTTTTTGAGGGCATCAAGGATCATGCCATTTGCCCATTTGACCTGGCCGTTATCTCTAGGATGGGCAACGAAGATGTATTTGATAGAGATGCATCAGTCTTCGTAGAAGTCCCAAAAATGATGACCAGTGAATGTAGTTCTGAGGTCGATGATAATGCTGTTCGGGAGACCGAATCTGTGGATGATATCTTCGAAGAGCTCGACTGCCTTCTTTGTAGTAGCTGAAACAAGCAGTTTGTATTTGATCCACTTGGAGAACTTGTCGATGGCGATGTACACGTACCGGAAACCACTTGGCACTGGCTTGAAAGGCTTGATCATGTCCAGTCCCCAGCATGCAAAAGGCCAGGAAGCTAGGATGGTTTGTAGTTCTTGTGCCGGCACGTGTATTTGCTTGATGAAAAATTGGCATCCTTCACAATGTCAGATGAGGTCTTCTGCATCGGTGATGGCCGTGGGCCAATAAAAACCAGCTCAAAAAGCCTTGTCGACTAGGTTTCTCAAGGCCACGTGGTTGTCGTAGCGAACCAGAGTGAATTTCAAGAAGTAGTTTCACTCCCTCTTCTTGGGTGATGCATTTCTACAGTATCCCTTCCTTGGCACTTTTCCTCATCAAGTTCCCATCCACCAGCACATAATGCTTGCTTCGATGGATTAGGCATTCGGTTTTAGTCTTGTCGGTAGGTACGTCGGTGCCGGTGAGGTACTTGATGAACTGTTCCCTCCAATCGGTGGCCGGCGAGGTACTGTAAGTACCAACTACTTAGTGGGGGGAATTTCTTGAACTTCCTTCTCTTCCTCAATAGACGACGTAAAGGGGTCTTGAACAAAAACCCAAGGTGGAATCATGGTGTGAGAAGAGCCTATCTTAGATAGGTGGTCGACGAGCTAATTTTGATCTCGTACCATGGTGGTACTCGATACCATAGAACTTCCCCTCGAATTTCCTAATTTTGGCGCAATATGCATCCATCTTCTCACTAGAGCAGGACCAGTCCTTGTTGAGCTGGTTGATGACCAGCGTGGAGTCTCCGTACACCATGAGGTGTTTGACGCCGAGCTCGATGGCTATACGGAGTCCATGGAGACATGCTTCATATTCGGCATTGTTGTTGGAGGCTGGAAAATGTATTTGGAGAACATATCAGAGCTTGTCTTTGATCGATGTAATGAATATAAGGCCCGCACTAGCACTGTTGATGTTAAGAGCGCCATCGAAGTACATCACCCAGTGCTCGGGGCAAGTAGTGAGGATGGGCTCTTGGATCTCGGTCCACTCAGAGACGAAGTTAGTGAGCGCCTGTGACTTGATGGTAGGCCTGCTTCTGAATTCAATGGAGTAAGTGCTGAGCTCAATAGCCCACTTGATGATGTGGCCATTGGCCTCTTTGTTGCAGAGAATGTCCCCTAGAGGGAACTCGATGACCACGGCGATCTTGTAATACTCGAAGTAATGGCGAGCTTGCGCGATGTGATTAGAATAGCATATAGTAGTTTCTGAACTTGAGGAAAATGAGTTTTTGGCTCATTGAGGACCTCACTAATGAAGTAGACCAGATGATGCACCTTATAGGCGTGCTCGGCCTCCTCGCATTCAACGATGATAGCTATGCTAACGATGCGAGAGGTGGCGGCGATGTAGATCAGTAGAGTTTTGTCTAGTCGAGGCGCCGTCATGATCGGAGGCTTCGTTAGAAACAACTTGAGCTGCTCAAAAGCTATATCTACCTCCTCCGACCAGGAGAAATGCGCTTGAGGCCTTGAGGAGTTTAAAGAATGGTAGTCCCTTTTCACCGAGGCATGATATAAAGCGGCTGAGAACAGCCATGCAACCTATAAGCTTCTGTATATCCTTTACGCACGTGGGCCGTTTCATGTTGGTGATGGCAGAGACCTTATCGAGGTTGGGCTCAATGCCACGGGCGCTGATGATGTAGCCTAGGAGTATGCCGGATGGAACTCCAAAGATGTACTTTGAAGGGTTCAACTTCCATCTATAGCTTTTTCAGGTTGGCGAACGTTTCTTCGAGGTCGGTGATAAGATTATTGGCGGTCTTGGACTTGATGACCACATCATCGATGTAAGCTTTGATGTTGCGGCCTATCTGTTGATCGAGGCACATCTGGATGGCCCTTTGGTAGGTCACCCCGGCGTTCTTGAGTCCGAAGGACATGGTGGTATAGCAATACGCACCGAAAGGCAAGATGAACGACGTCTTGATCTGGTTGTCTTCCTTGAGGGATATCTGGTGATAGCCGAGTAACAATCGAGGAAGGAGAGCAGTTCACAGCCGACGGTGGAGTCTACAACCTCGTCTATCCGAGGCAGACTGAAGGGTCTTTAGGGTAGTGTTTGTTGAGATTAGTGTAATCAACGCACATTCTCCATTCTTTATTCTTTTTTGAACAAGAACAAGGTTTGCTAACCACTCAGGATGATACACTTCTTTTATAAATTAGGCAGCTAGGAGTCATTTTATTTCCACCCTAATAGCCTCCTTCTTGTCTGGCACGAATCGTCGGAGTTTCTACTTGATTGGTTTGGCGGTCGGTGAGACATTCAAGGAGTGCTCGATCTTCTCCTGTGGTACCCTCGGCATGTCTGCATGTTTCTAAGCAAACACATTGGTGTTGGCACGTAGGAAGGAGATGAGCGCGCTTTCCTATTTGGGGTCAAGGTGACCCCCAATCTTCATGGTCTTGGAGGGGGTTATCAAGGCCGAGGCCGACCTCCTTGGTTTCCTTGGACTTGGCGGAGGCGCACGGAGGCTCTGGCACTAGGATCTCTAGGTCGTCGGCGAGCACCGTCTTAGGCGTCGATGACCATGCTAGCCATCTGGATGGAGAGGTCGGTGGCTTCAGCGAGGGCAAGACTTTTTGTCTCACAGGCGTAGGTGATGGAGAGGTTGGCCCATAGGGCCAGGACTCATATAGGCGAAGGCATCTTCAGCACCAGAAAGGCATAGTGTGGTACGGCCATGAACTTGGCCAGAGCTAGCCGACCAAGTATGGAGTGGTAGGCGGTGTTGAAGTTGGCGTTACGTAGAAGTTGATGTGCTCGACGCGGTAGTTGCTAGCCGTGCCGAACTGTACTAGTAGGGTGATCTCTCCAAGCGGTTTGGATGCCTGCCTAGGTACCACACCCCAGAAGGAGGAGTTGGAGGGTGTGAGATCTCCTATCCCAAGCCCCAACTCCTTTAGGGCTCCGGCGAAGAGGAGGTTTAGAGCGCCCCACCGTCGACGAGTACTTTTCTAAAAAGCACTTTCTAGACGGTTGCATCAAGGATGAGGGGGAAACGCCCTATGTAAGGGATGTCCACCCATTGGTCGGCCCTACTGAAGGTGATGGGGACCTCGGACTAGGGGCGATAGCTGGGGTTGGCGCCGTGTCTTCCTTGTTGACGGCGAACACCCGGTGACGGTGAGCTTCGATCTCTTCTATTCTTGGTGGCGGTGAGGCCCCCGAAGATGGTGGCGACCACTATGTCGTGATCCTAGAAGGCGTTGTTGTTGCCCCCTGGTGGTCGGCGGCCTCCGGCTCCATCGTTGTCATCGTCGTCTGGCTTTTTAGCTTGGAACTCCTTAGCCAAACCAATGTAGTCCTTCATCTTATGCTTGCTGTTTTTCTAGAGAGGGCATGGGCCTTCAAGGATCTTCTTATACTGCTCATCATAGTTGTGCTTGGCGCGAGGTTCATCAACTGCGGTGATGATGTGGTCTGATCGGTCGGCGGCGATATTGATCAGATTTGGATCCTTCTGGCCGATCACGGCCACTGTCCCAATGGTGATTGCGGTCGTCATAGCCATGGTCACTATGGTGCCGGTTGTTGGGTTGCTCGTCGCTGCGGCGCGTTGGGCGATGAGTGCCCGCATCCTTGTTGAAGCGCACTTCAACCTCTTCGGCGTCGGCATACTGATCGGCGGTTGTTATCATCTCACCGATCCCCTTAGGCAGCTTGCGATTGAATTTGGAGCGGAGGTCACGGTGATGGAGTCCTCGGACGAAGGCGGTGATGACCTCTGCTTCCATGATGTTGGGAATAGAATTCCTCATATTGGAAAAGCATCTTATATAGCTACGGAGGAGCTCGGATGACTTCTAGTAAATGCGGTTCATATCGTGCTTGGTGCCCGGCCGAAGTACACGTGGCCATGTAGTTGTCGATGAAGACCTTCTTTAGCTCTTCCTAGGATCCGATGCAGTCCGGCAAGCCTTGTGAACTAGTTTATCATAGTTGGCGTGAGCATGATGGGAAGATAGTTCGCCATGATGCTGGTATCTCCCCCAGCGGTGCGCACAGCAGTGGCATAAGCTTGTAGCCACTATGTGGGGTTCATCCGTCCTTCGTAGGGCTTGACCCCAGTGATTTTGAAACCACGGGTCCACTGGAGTGTCCGAAGTGCCCTTGTGAATGCTTTGGGCCCTTTAGGATCATCGCCGTCATGATCTGCGACGTTGAGTGGCTAGAGGGCTGAGTCGAGATTACCGAACTCTTGCTTGTACTCTTGATGGCGGCATACTTCTTCTTCATGGTGAGAAAAATGGTGCTCGTCGATACATCGTCAGCGCATCTCGAGATTGTTGAGGTGTGCTCGGACGTCCTGATCGACTTCCTAGCCGTGTTGGTGGGGTGGTTGATGTGGTTGCCCCTAGCCCCCCTAGAGAGGTTGTCCATCATCGCGGTGCTGGTCGGTGAAATGACTTTGGCTAGGGCGGCAATTAGATCTTGGTGCAGCTGATCGGTGAATCGAGCTCATCAAGTAGGAAGGTCTTGGATCCTGACGGATCTTGTTGACCTGGCAGTTGCACCGCTTTAAGCATGACATCGACCTTGGTGACCTCCGATGTCTGTGGGAGCCAGGCGAGCTCATTGGCGGCCACGGCCAAGTTGGCGCTTGGGGTCTTCTAGATGTCATGGCCATCAACACTGACAAATTCATCATTGAGGTTGCATTGAATTGGCGTGGCCTTCCTTGAGAGTCGAGCTGATCCTTACGAGCAGCTTCGGCTAGCACAAGGGTAGCTTCGTTTGCTCGGCGCTGCACGCGGTTAACGTTCCTATTGACGCGTGCGGTGCCATCCTCCTCGGTTTCCCCTTCCCGCAGGGGGTTGTCGACGCTGACGTTGAAGATTGCGCCTCCATGAAAGGGAAGGAAAGGATGTTGTTCGGCGGTGGTTTCGGTGATAGTCTCCATAGAGCCCTAGGACTCGAGTCTGGATTCTCCTCTAGGATGGTTTGGAGGGATGCTTTGGGGCGTCGGACGACGTGTAGCATGTTGATAGCCGGTGGGAGCTAGTCGGTGATCTGGTCGGTGAGAGGATGGATATCTCCAACCTGGTCGGTGAATTTGCCCCTTAGTGCATCTTGATAGGCTGCTACGACGCTGGTGAGCCCAAAGGGTAGGGCCGTAACCCCTAGAGTTTCTGATCCACCTTCGATAGATCTGAATCGGAGGGTGGTCGGCGTTGGACCAGAGTGGTCAGAGCCGATTCTGCGATGGAGAGGCAATCGGCGAGCTTCTGGCCAACCTGATTGATGGATGCGATCAGATCGTCTTTGTTGATTTACCTCCTTGGGTAGCGAGGGAGTGGGCTGCGAATTGTTGGCGGCGAGCGACCTCGGAGGTGGTTTTGAGATCGGATCTGCAGTCGCAGGTGTTGGGGTGATCAGCGCAGTATTGATCTGCACTGGCTCGATGAGCTCCCTTACTCCATCAGCGTTGATGATCCATGAGATCGATCCAATCATGAAGATCTGGCTGGGCTATGGGAGGGACGAAGAGCCTGTAAAACGTACCATCTTGTTCGACATGGAAACAGCACGCACACCCCTACCTGGCATGCCAACTGTCGACATAATATCGTCAGTAGTCCTCCGAGGGGTATCCCACGAAGGTAGATTGATAGGCAGAGATGCGTGTAATCGAGAACAAGAAGGCAATAGAGACACAAGATTTAGATAGGTTTGGGCCGTCGACGTGACATAATATCCTACTCCTATGGTCTGCTGGATTGTATTAGCTATCGTATGATATTGCATGTGTTTGGAGGGGGTCCCTACCCTTATATAGTCCGGGGGTAGGGTTACAAGTCGGTTAGATCTAGGAGATAACTAGAAAGTAATAACAGATTACAAGAATCATGGGATCATACATATCCTAACAGATCTCATAATATCTTCAGGATATCTTCTTGGTGTCTTGCGGGACACGCTGAGCAGCGTCGTGCCCCACAAGGCTTCATCTTGTGGGCTAGGCCACCCCTGGGGGTGTAGCCCATGTGGTCTGTCGTGGGTATCCGAGGTCATACCCCCCACAGCTAGACAGGAGATTAATTTAGAGAAAAGATTCCTAAGTCATTTCTTATTTACTAAGTCTTTTGTACACTCTAGTATATACACTTTCATCTATAGCATAACTAACTCTGTATCAATGCATAAGGAACATTACAAAGGAGGATCAAGAACATAGCTTGATTTCCTTCGCAACCGGGTTCTACTTGTTCTACAAACGGGGAGTGGACTACAAAGGACTCAACGAGAGTGTCACACTAGCGATTTACCACATGTACCGGAATGTAGAGTTCATTCGTAGGTAAACAATATTTAAGCACCACGCTTACATAATGTCGACCACTTAACTCACTCGAGTATGAGCCAAGAGCTTTGAGATCTTATGCATAAATTCATTATCAATTATGACTATATCAAGCATACTTCAGAGAAAAACTAGGAACATAATAAGTAGAAATATAGTATTAAAATAGCACAAAGTCAAAATATAGAGAGATACAATGACTTTACCAGCCTCCAAATGGCGAATCAAGAAACCTGAGCAATAGCTGAACTCTACTTGAATCTTGCTAGCTAGCCTATACTAGATCTTGAAGAATTGGAGATCTATTTTGTTCTCTTTGGAAACCCTAATTTCTGATCTAATCCTGACTTATGATTAGGGTTATGCCTGACGGGTGGCAAGGGCTAGTATATATAGGGAGGAGCGTCAATCCTGAGTCCTCGGATCAAACCAACTTGAAAGAATGACGTAGATGCAATCCCTAAGCCGATGGAGAACCGACGTAGGAAGGAGGGGGTGATAGGTGGGCCCCCTAGGTCGGTTGGCATATAGGTGGGGCCGACCGGCCCTACCTGGCACCCTCTCATGGTTTTCTTCGGTGGAGTGCCCTCTAGTGTCCTCTAAAACCTTCTAGAGCACTTTTCGTCGCGGATAATTATGATTTAATTTGATGATTTGATCCACCTTGACGGTGAAAGGAAAATGGACCCTAGGCCCATTTACTTTGGATTTTGGTGTTTGATGACCAACACAACCAAATGGGACTAATAAATTTGCAAGTAATTTTTTGTAGTTCAATAGGGTACAAAAGTGACTTCGATGAAGGCGACATGATGATCTGATGATCAAAACCTTACGCAAGACCCTAGAAGCACAAGAGAGAATCCAAGATATCCAACAAAGTCCAAGCACAAAGATGGGAACCGAGCCGACGCAAGATCGTGAAGAAACGAGCTTGGCAGAGGTGACCAGACGCGACCCTACAAGGATCGGACGTGTCCGATCAGTTGCTCGGCAATAGCAGGCATCAGCAGCAACAACCGGACGCTAAGCGAGGCTATGACCGGACGCATGGACTTCACTTTCATCGTCAACGGCAATGTTCTCAGCATGACCGGACACGATGGTAGGACAACCAGACGCACCAAGAAGTAGCGTCCGATGATGTCCAGAAAGGTTCCAGAGCGGTGCCAGCACGACTGGACGTGTCTGATCGAGTGAGACCGGACTCGGCCTAGAGTCTGATCAACGCGCGCGCTCCAACTGTCAGCAGGACCAAACGCTTCCGATCGGGACGTGATCAGCGTCCGGTCACTAGCAGAAAGTTGGGTCTCGGGTCCAACGGCTAGTTCTCACATGTGGGGCTATAAATAGACCCCCAACCAGCCATTTGAGGTGTGGAGAGTTGAGGAAACATACCAAGGGTGTTGATACACCATTTTAGTGATCTCCACTTGCATAGTGCTTAGTGATTCATTAGGTGATTAACGTAGGTGCTCTATGAAGCGCTTATGTTGATTAAACCACCACTTATGCGCTTGCTCTAGGTTTAGGCCTACTGTTTAGTGAGGTTTACACACCTCTTACAAGTCGGTGCTTGCGCGCACCATTGTTGTACATCGGATGGGCTTGTAGTCTTGCGAGACCACACCAACCGCGTTTGTGGTGTGGCCGCCACCGTGTACCGATGGGAACAAGGCCCGTGACGGTTCGGCCAGAAACTTGATAGTGAAGACGACGGGGAGCGGTCCGGGAGAGGCTTGCCGGAAGGCACACTGGATACCCACTTGCGCGTGGGGAAGGCTCGGGGCTATCCACATAGTTACCCGGTGGGAGCTTGGCACTTGCAAGGGATTCCTTGCGAGGGGCTCCAACAAGGACTAGGGGAAAGCTTGCGCTTCTCGATACCTTGGTAAAAATACTAGAGTCATCGACGGGAGTTTGCATATCTCTACCTTACTCTTTAGCTTCCACATTTACATTGCAATCTTGGTTTGTGCGTTACTTTCCTAGCTTAGTGATAGGCTAGTTGATAGGTTTGGAACCTAGGTTGCATAAGTCCTTTTTGCGATAGAGATAGCAACACACTAGTAAAACCATAGTTGCACATCTAGATAGTTTATCTTTTGCATAGGTTTTTGATAAGGATATAAAAGAGGCCATAGTTTAGTGTTAGAGTTTTAAGTTGCCTAATTCACCCCCCTCTTAGGCATCAAGGTCCTTTACAAGTGGTATCAGAGCTGGTTGGCTCAATTTGGACCTTTGGCTTCACCGCCGTTGAGCCGACGCTTTTTAGAGTGGTTGGGATGGACACCTCTAGGCCTTCACACTTTGATGACACTAACTTCCCCTACTATAAAGCTAGAATGGCTTGTCACCTTGAGATGGTAGATTTGGGTGTTTGGAGAGTCACTCGTGACGGGATGAAACCCATTAAGAATCCAGATAAACCCATAAAGAGATATTTAAAAAAATTCATTTCAATGCTAGAGCTAAAAATTGCTTGTTTGAATCTTTTAGCATGGATGTGTTTAACCAAGTGTTCACTTTAAATACGGCACATGAAATTTGGTTAAAACTCCAAGAGCTCCATGATGGCACAACTAATGTCCATGAGCAAAAACATTGTCTAGCTAAACAAAATTATGATTCCTTTAAAATGAAATGATGATGAGCTTGTTCGTGATATGTATTCTCATTTAAATCTAATTATCAATGAGCTCCATTCAATAGGATTAATGAAGCTAGATGATGCGGACATCATGAGGAAGATCATCCCCGTGCTACCACAAAAGAAATATGCAAGCATCATCACCATCCTTCACAACATGGAGGACTTGAGCACCATGACCCCGGCCATAGTCATTGGCAAGATAGTGCCATTTGAAATGTCAAGGAAGTTGGGTCAAGAAGAAGCCTCGTCATCAAGCAAAGGCAAAACTCTCACATGTAGTGAGAAAAAGAAGATGAATGGCAAGCAAGTTGAGACAAGCTCAAGCTCAAGCTCCTCAAGTGAAGATGAAGAAGAAGATGAGGATGATGATGATGATGATGATGATGATGATGATGATGATGATGATGATGATGATGATGATGATGATGATGAAGAAGATTCAAGTGATGATGATCAATCTTCCTCCTCCACCTCCGACCTTGATGAAGAATCAATCAAACTTATCAACAAGGTGGAGAAGATGATCCAAAGGTTCAATGTCAAGGGTGTGCCCATCCAAATTCAAGATTTCATCTTCACCAATCAAAGAAATGAGCAAAGAAAGAAAGAATGCGACGAGTTGGGGCACTTTGTGGAAGTTTATCCAAACAAGCCCACACCCAAGACAAAAAAGAAGGCGTGCAAGGATAAAGCCCTCACATCAATAAGGTCATGGGATGATTCTTCAAGTAAAGAAGAAGACCATCACAAGAGGAGAGGCCACAAGCACTCATCATCAAGCTCTTCTCGTGTGTGTCTTATAGCATGAGGTAACGAAAGCTCATCCTCTAGTGAGAGTGATAGTGATGATGAAATGCCTTCTCTTAATGAACTTGTGCAAGAAAATCTTAAATATGCTAAGGCTTGCACTAGCCAACAAAAGAAGCTAAAAATATTGCAAGAAAAGCTAGATAGTTCACAAGAAGCATATAAAACCTTGCTTGAACAATATAAGATATTTGCTAATCTTAATATTGAACTATCTACTAAAATTGAGCAACTTGAGGCTAGTGTAACAACAAATGCAAGCACAATCAATGATGAGCAACTTGTAAAGAAAAATGAAAAATTAAAAGAAAAGTTAGCTAGCTCACAAGATGCTTATAAAAGTTTGCTTGCTCAAATGGAAACCATGTGCAAACATTATGATGAGCTAACTAATAAAGTTGCTAATCTTGAAGCCATCGGTACAACCCTCACCAAGGCACCTAAAAAGAAAAGTTCTATCTTTGATATGCCTAAAAAGGATGCCTTTACTTTTTTTAATGATTTATGTTTAGACTCACCCTTGTGCAACCAAGTTTGTGTTGAGAAAGTTATTGTAGATACATGCACACAAGAGGTCGCAATGGAGAATGAGCAACTCAAGCAAGAAGTGGCTCACCTTATCAAGGACTTGACTCAAGTAAAAGACAAAATGGAGCAAGCCCAACATCATCAAGATAACACTATTAAGGGAGTGAAGAAGCTTGATGAAGGACAAACCATGGTTTACCACATGTGCCACAAGGAAGGCCACAAGTCCTACAAGTGCAAGGTGAAGAATGAGGGAGGAGCTAAGAAGAAAGAGAAAAACAAAAAGGAAACAAGCAAGCTCTCCAACACCGACACCAACAAGGTGGACAAAAAGGCCTCCACACCTTATCTCTTGAAGAAGAAGAAAAATGACAAGGTGGTGGCCATCAAGATGAACAAGCAAGCCAACAATGGGGCCAAACGCATTTGGGTGCCAAAGGAGATCATTTCCAACATGAAGAGCACCAAGAAGGTTTGGATCTCAAAAGGGAAGTGAGAAGTCCGATGGACTTCGGGGAATTTAGAGACTTAGCAAAGTATGGGTGTATTTTATGGGCTGCATCATTATGGACAAGGTAATTGCCAAGTGGGTTAGTGAATACTATGGACCCAAATTCCCTTCCCATTTTATGTAACTAGATTTAATTTTTAATTTCAATTAGCATCTAGTTCCTTTTCATGCCTAGGTTTGTATTTGCATGTTTAATCTTTTGTTTTGCATACACAAGGTATATCTTATGGTAGGCTTGCCCGGTTTCACTCTTAACCCTTAGAGCAAATCTACATGGTTTAATTATTTAGGAGCATGGCACATAACTTGTTTTACAATTGTTCATCTAATATGTGTCAAAGTCTAAATTGTAGATAATTTCTCCCGAATATCACTTTCGAAAATGATTCTCACATTCATGTGATGTCATCTTTCAAGTGGTATTTTTTATTCTAAAATCAATGTGCATGTCTCCTATAAGTATACCATACTTGTGTGCACAAATTTAGGGAGAGGTTACTCTATAAGTTGGATGCTTTGAGACTAACACTTTTTCAAGCTTATCATGTGTGTAGTAGTCTCATTGCAAGGAAAATGGAGTCCCCAGAGTTAAGCATCATACTTGAAATATCCACCACCTATTGCAAGTGGTATAAATTAAATTGGTTTCCACATGTGGTATTTCTAACCCGATATCATCATGTTGATTTTACTTTGGTATTTATATGCTTTCTCCATGCATTATATAGATTAAACTCCCTTGAGCATTAATTTGGCAATTATGCATAAATTACATTCTCCATCATATGTATGCATATATTTAGGGAGAGCTTAGTCTATATAATGTGAGAGTCAAATTTTGTGACATATTCCACTCCACATACAAAGGATCACAAAGTTTGACACTCCCTTGTGCTACTAATGTCCTCCATTTCGATGTTTAATTCCAAAGGGGGAGAATTTGTAGGACCAAAAGCAAGCCTAATCATAGTAATTTACAAGTGGTAATGGTCCGAGAAAGGGAGAATAGTGGATTATGGGGTTAGGGAGAGGCTTAAATCCATAATGCCACATGGGGACATTTGCAAGGGCAAGATAAGTTTCCAAAGATGTTTACATGTGGTATCTTTTAGCATCATATAACCTTGCCCTTTGCATTGCATCCTAGCAAGTAAATAGTTTTTAAATTCCAAAACTTTTATTGTTTACTTGCTTTGGTCGTGTTGTCATCAATCACCAAAAAGGAAGAGATTGTAAGAAAAATGGACCCTAGGCCCATTCACTTTGTATTTTGGTGTTTGATGACCAACACAACCAAATTGGACTAATGAATTTACAAGTAATTGTTTTGTAATTCAATAGGGTGCAAGACGTGACTTGGACGAAGGCTACATGATGAACCCACGATCAACACCATAAGAAGACCCTAGAAGCATAAGAGAAGATCTAAGATATCAAGCAAAGTCCAAGCACGAATATGGGAACCAAGCCGGATGTAAGATCATGAAGAAACGAGCTCGGCAGAGGTGATCGGATGCGGCCCTATGAGGACCGGATGCGTCCGATCAATTGCTCGACAACAGCAGGCGTCAGCAGCAGCGCCGGACACTGAGCGAGGCAGTGATTGGATGCATAGACTTCACTGTTCATCATCAACGGCAACGTTCTCAGCGCGACCGGACGCGATGGCAGGATGACTGGATGCACCAAGAAGTAGCGTCCGATCATGTCCAGAAAGGTTCTAGAACGGCGCTAGCGTAACCGGACGCTGTCCGATCGAGTGAGACCGGACTCGCCCAGAGTCCAATCAACGCGCGTGCTCCAATCGTCGGCAGGACCGGACGCGTCCGATCGGGACGTGATCAACGTCCGGTCACTAGTAGAAAGTTGGGTCTCGGGTCCAACGGCTAGTTCTCACATGTGGGGCTATAAATAGACCCTCCAACCGCAATTTGAGGTGTGGAGAGTTGAGGAAACATACCAAGGGTGTTGATACACTATTTTAGAGATCTCCACTTGCATAGTGCTTAGTGATTCATTAAGTGATTAGCGTAGGTGCTTTGTGAAGTGCTTAGGTTGATTAGACCACCACTTATTCGTTGCTCTAGGTTTAGGCCTATTGTTTAGTGTGGTTTGCACACCTCTTACCATTGTGTGCTTGCGCACCATTATTGTACATCGGAGGGGCTTGTAGTCTTGCCATACCACACCAACCGCATTTGTGGTGTGGCCGCCACCGTATACCGAAGGGAACAAGGCCCGCGGCGGTTTGGTCGGAAACTTGATGGTGAAGACGACGGGGAGCGGTCCGGGAGAGGCTTGCCGGAAGGCACACCGAGACCCACTTGCACATGGGGAAGGCCCGGGCTATTCACGGAGTTACCCGACCGGGAGCTTGGCCCTTGCTAGGGGTTCCAACGAGGACTAGTGGGAAGCTTGCGCGCTTCTCGATACCTCAGTAAAAATACCGGAGTCATGGACAGGAGTTTGTATATCTCTACCTTACTCTTTAGCTTCCGCATTTACATTGCAATCTTGGTTTGTGTGTTACTTTCCTAGCTTATTGATAGGCTAGTTGATAAGTTTGGAACCTAGGTTGTATAACTTTTTTTTGCGGTAGAGATAGCAACACACTAGCAAAACCGTAGTTGCACATCTAGATAGTTTATCTTTTGCCTAGGTTTTTGTCAAGGATAGAAAAAATGCCATAATTTAGAGTTAGAGTTTTAAATTGCCTAATTCACCCCCCTCCCCATCTTAGGCGTCATGGTCCTTTACAGACGGATTTCTGAATAAACCCTGCTAAAAACACAGATTCACCAAAACTCGTGGAAATTGTCAGTAAAACCCCTAAACCTATGTTGGTGATCATTTTTATGCATTTAATCAAGTTATATTGACGGTTTCTGATGGATGGTAACTACCATCAACAATGTGCCATCCACCGGCCCCACTCTGTTGCAACCATCCTTGTCGCACCCCACCCCACGCCGCATGCTGCCCTTATCTCACGCCGTGGCACGGCTCCATCCCGTGTTGCGTGGGGCATCCCCTGCCGCGCCCCGTCCCCCTCGGCTGTCGCAGCTATAGCGTGCACCGCGTCACCAGGAGGAGGAGGCCAGTCGTTGTTCATGACGTTCCCATGACCCAAACTTGTTGTCTATCGTAGTTCCACACAACGTAGGCCATGTCCGCCAGCGATGTTTTGTGTTTCAAATGTTTTAGTCGTTTCATATTTTATGTTCAAGTATTTTATTTGGATGTTGTAAAAGTAGATCTACGATGCTGCATATGTTGCAACGACAATATTTGTATGTGGCAAGCTATGTTTCAAGTGTTTCATGTGTTTCAAATGTATGTTTTCAGTGTTTTAGCTAGATATTGCATATGTTTGCTATGGCTCTATACGCATGTTTCAAGTGTTTAGAATGTTTCAAACTCATGTTGCAAGTATTTTATCTAGATGTTGAAAAGTAGGTTTTGATGTTGCATATGTTGTTATGGATATACACGCATGTTTCAAGCTTATATTTCAAGTGTTTTATCTGTTTCAGATGTATATTGCAAGTATTTCATCTTAATGTTTCAAAAGTGGATCTGGAAGAGCACATGTTTCAATGACGGCTGTGGCTGGTGGACAGCTGCTTGCTGGTGCTGGGGCGTTGTCGTGAGTCACCGTGCGGACACCTGTGGCCCGCAGACGCCTCCGCGGCACGCATCCGCAGGCAGGGCAGGTGACGGGACTCACGTGGGGCCTGAGAATGGGCGCGGGGGCGCGGTGCGACTTCTAAACATGGGACGTGGGCACTGGATGGGATGCGGACTCAGGTGGTTGGATGCGGTGCAAAATAACGTACGGGAGCTACGTCCGGACGCATCGTCGGTTCAGACGCTCTAGCCCTTCCATAACTTATCTTTGTGATCTAAAAGTTTTTATGAAATTGGCTAAACTTTAGTTAACATTTTAGACCTCCTATTTGACATTTAAGACCTGTAAAATGATCTAAAATTTAGATGATGGTACATAGGAACACGTGATGTAATGGTTGCAGTGAGTCTCTTCAATTTATCAGCTGTGGTTATTGAATTCTCAAGCCCCAGTATATATAATAACAATCAAACAAATCGGTCACAACAATTGAAGAATAATTGTCTCTTCCCGAAACAGAACTTCATCTGCTTTAGCAAAAATCGACGACCTTTAGTCGCACCATAACAGGACCCACTCCCGGCTGTGAGTATGATCTCAGCAGCTCACACCGGCCGCAGCGCACCATCCCGTGGATCTGCAGCTGCCGTCAGCTTCACAGCTACTGGATGCGGCGAGACGTCGCACCGGCACAGAGGGCACGTCGCATGCGAGTGCAGCCACATGTCGATGCACCCCACATGGAACAGGTGGCCGCACGCCGGCAGCTGCCGGACCATCTCGCCGGCCTCGACGTCCTCCAGGCATACCGAGCAGAGTGCGCATCTTCCGGACTTGCTGCTGCTACCTTCGGCGCCACACGTGCCAGCATGGCGCGCGTACGCGAACGCCGGCAGCGCGTCGATCGCGGCGTCAACGAGGCCACACGCGGCGCGGGCGCGCGCGGCTGGCATCATCGCCACCGTCGTGGGCAGCGCAGGAGCGGCTCCGTCTGCCGCGCACCGCCGGGAGACGCAGCCGGCGGCGATGAACACCACCGCGACCGCGCCGGCCAGGGCGCACGCCTTGACGATACTGACCGTGGCGGCGAGGATGGCGAGCAGGAGCAGCGACGCGGTGGCGACGACGATGCCATAGCAGACGAGGGAACCGTCGTTGGGCCGGGCGCCGCTCGGCAGCGGGTTGGGCATTAGAAAAACAAATCTAAGATTGCGAAAAAGTAGTAAGCGTTGTGCGTTCGCGCCGGCGCGTGCGGTGTCGTCACGACACGAGGTTGCCATGGCGCAGCGTCGCGGCCGCAAGAAATAGGTGGCTGGTGCTTGGACTCTGCGGCGTGCCGGCCACGTTCGGCTTCCAATTCCAATCGCTCGTTGGCGACCGCGGCACCGCGGCGGGTTTGTTTGGCCCCAGGTATTGGCTTGGCCACTGGTGGCCGCAGTTTTGGTTGTTTGATTTGGTTCCAGTTTTGGTTTTGATTCCGACCGCTTTTGGCGGATCGTAAACGCATTTTTTTGAGCGAAAGATCTTATCTCTTCACTTTGGTCAGGGCACGTTGATTAGACGTGAGAAATGTTACTTTTCCCAGCCTGATCGAGACTTCAGATATCAAAATCGAAAACGACTGACAGACTGCCTTCAGTATTTGTACACAGGAAAACTTTAGAGCTTGACATATACGTCAGCGGCTTCATTAGCTGCAACAAGTTTTTTTTTATATTCTAATTTGCTAAATAATTACCAGTGTTCGCTCATTCACCACATAGGAATATCGATCATCGAATAGTTTGGTAGGCTTGATGATGAACCTGTCTATCCGAACATTCACCGTGGACCAAATTTACACTACGAACAATGTGTACAACCCACATAGGAATATACAGATCACACAGAGACACTATGGCCCGCTATAATGTGCCGGACAAGAAATGCTGCAAACAATCTGAATACTAAACCGGCGGCAGCGCGTCAGCCGACGACTGCGCCGCTACCGTCGTCGCGATGGTTTTCGTGGTACGCCACCGCGGCGAGAGGTCACACCTGCACAGCGGGCACGTCGTGTGCGAGTGCAGCCACATGTCGATGCAGTCCTTATGGAACAGGTGCCCACACGCGGGCATCCGCCGGACCGTCTCCCCGCGCTGCACGTCCTCCAGGCACACCGCGCACAGCGCGCTGCCCGCAGACTTGCCGCTGCCGTCGGCATCGGCGGGACACTCGTACGCAAAGGCTGGCGGGACGTAGCTGGAAGCCGCGCCACCGAGCGGGCAGGAGTAGCCGACCCGCCGAAGCGCCATCATGACCCTGGCGCCTGTGTCGTTATGAGTAGCTCGCCGCGCGGCGCCCATGGCGTCTCCCCCGGTGGCCGTGGCGCCGCCGTAGGGTATCAGCCAGCCGACTATGCCAAAGAGCACCACGGTGAAGCCGGTGACGGCGCTGGCCTTAACAACGCCGGTGGTGGCCGCGAGAACGCAGAACAGGAGCATCGACACGCAGGCCACGACGACGCCGTAGCAGGTGCGGCACTCGACGTCGTCGTCATCGCTGCCGCCGGCCGAACTCGCGGCGGAGAGAATAATCGTGGCTGTACTGCTCATTATGAGTATTCCGTCGCTGTGTCTTCCTTGCATAAGGATGACAGGCTTTGCCCTGCTACCATGGGTGCACGGTAGGTAGGCGCGGCAAGAAATAGACACAGAACGCCTGACACTGAGGTTACAATTGCTTTACAAACTGCCAATACGACTGGCATAGCGCGCGCAGTTTGCGCACGTGGTTTTCAGGATTTGCTCTTATCAACTGCCCTATGGCCGCAGTTTTGGTTTCGTGGCTGTCAATCCTGTCATTTGAGGTCAAAGCATAAGACCAGTCTCAATGGTAGGTTTTGTCTCACTATTTTCAAGACCTGATATTATTGGAAACTGAGTGTGAAATAAGCCCTCTCAATGCACACTTTTATTTCACTGTTTCGTAAGCTAGCTGTAGCATTTAATTCCTACATTCTGTAGTGATCAAGTATGCCATGTTAACTATATAGCCATTTGATATTATTGTAGTATTATACTAGAACTGTCACATTGCAAATTAACGTTGTAAATGAAAATATTTTAATTATCTTGAATATTCATAGGATATGAAATGGAGTATATCAAATTAGAAGCTTTCACGCGTGAACACATTTCAGACCTACTTTCACCACCGTATTATTCACATTTCAGAGTACTACTTTCACCACTGCATTATTCACATTTCATAGAGCTGTTTTCACACAGCATCATTCACATTTAGAGAGCTATTTTCACACTGCATGATTCGCATTTAGATAGCTGTTATCCAATGGCAGCATTTACATTCAGTGAGGCAAACTGACGACATCCAGACAAATTTAGGACACAAGGAGAATAGCAAAAGACAAATGTACACCTAGTTAATAGTTTGTTCGGCTGTTGCTTCTACGAAGAAATTCCCAGCCGAGCAGCGCTCCCACCTCCCCTTCCGATGCAGTATGTGTGGACACAGTAAAGACTGGGCATTAAGAATTCTAAGATTCCAATCACTTACTCCGTTCCAAATTCTAAGTGATTCCAACTTTCTTAGGAGTCAGAGAATTACAAAGATTTATGACATTAAATAGATATGCTATGAAAATATGATTAATGAAGAATCTAATGAGTACTTACTTAAAATTATAAACATTATTGTTTTATTGTATAAATTTGGTGAAACTTGATATGTTTTGACTCTTAAAAAAGTTAGAATAAATTATAATTTGAGGGCAGAGGGAGTATTAGCTAGTGGATCCAAATGACCTAGGAGCTCCAGCCATTTGCCTCATCTGTTGTCCCCATCTGTGTATTTGCAAACAAATAGAGGGACAGTAAAATTATAGTACCCAATTGTTTGTGCTGTCTATGCATCCTTTTGTCTTTTCATTTCTCTTTTATTCTACAACAACACCCTAGTTCATATGAACATTGCCGGCCATCACAAATATTTCATCGTATAACATTAAACAACAATTCAAATTCAAATATTCAAATGTTATAATTTGAATTTGAATTCAAATTTACCACATGGCATCATTCTTTGAACATTAATGTATAGTCGATGAGTCTTGAGTTTTTCTGTTAGTCACAAGAAATATGATCATTCACTTTATTTAAAGATTAGGTCCCAATTTTAAGAGTGAAAACCATTTGTTCTATCAAAAGGGGAAACACAAATACGCGACCGTCACGCTGGAGCGCGACGGCGTGACCCTCTCCCACGCTCCCTCTTCCTCTCCCGCTCCCACGCTCTTCCACCTGCCCGTGCCCCACCGGAGAAGAAGAAGACGACGTCGGCGGCTAGGGTTCTAGCGCGTCAGGGATCTGCTCTCCGGCGGGCTTAGAACACTACTACAGATAGCTTAATGGAGGCAGGCAACATAACCGCCTCTGTTCACATGTCTCCGTTCATGCGGACAAACAGAGGCGGTTGTCTGGCCCACCTCGGTTAATCTATTAATGGAGGTGGGCACATTAGGGTGCCCGCCTGCGAAAATCAATACTAAAAAAAGCCTTAATCCCGACGAGGCAAGCAACCCTAGGCCCAACCGCCTGGTGCCACCACCATGTCTCCGTTCATGGTGGACAAACGCCCTCACCGCAGTTGGTGGCTGGATCCACGTCGGTGGTGGCCGGATCCGCGCCCACCTCAAGTTGGTGGATCCATATTAATGGTGCTGAATCACGCCTAGCTCTGCCGGTGGTGGTCGGATCTCGCCGCGATGGCTGGATCCGTGCCCTTGTCGCCGTAAAAAATGGTGGCCAAATCGGAGGTCCGACGAGGACCACCACCGGAGGGGCCCCGCGCCGAGCCCTGCCGTGAGCCACCATCGCCGCCATGGAGAAGACCCACACACGCTGAGCTCTAGGCCATAGTCAAGGAAGGATGCGCGGCGGAGAGGGAGCAGAGAGAGGGGACAAAGAAGGAGAGGGAGATGGAGATGGAAAGGGAGCAAAGGGAGAGAGAAGTAGGTGCAACTTCTGTGCGCCGAGAGGAGAGGGGAGACGTCGTGTGGCTGCTGGTTCTCGGTGTGGCGGCTGGGTGAGAAGTTTAGGTGGAGAGAGAGGGGGGCTGCGTATATATACTTAAGGTTTGAAGTGAGCTGTTGTGTGGGCCTCGGGGCTTTTAACCGAGGCGGGCCTCATAAGGCGTCAGCCTTCAAAAATGGCCTCCATTAAGAGGTCCACCTCCATTAATCAATTTTAGGAGGCGGTTATTTTGCAACTACCTCCATTAATGGATTAACCAAGGTGGGTGGCATAAGGCGTCTGCCTTGGTTAATGCTCTATTAATTGAGGTGGTTTGCTAACTGTGCCCGCCTCAGTAAATACATTAATGGAGCCTCCGTTAATCGAACATTAACGGAGGTGTACACATAAAGCTTCATGCCTTTGTTAATCTTTAACCGAGACAGGTGCTTCGTCGATGGCCCTGCCACCGATTAACGAAGGCGGCCGCCTAGCTCGCCTGCCTCATTTAATAAAAGGTCACTGCCTTGCAAAATCTTTTATGTAGTAGTCTAAGGGGGTTCGGGGGGAAGGCGGCCATGACACTGGCGAGGCGGGAGAGACAATGACGGGGTAGGCGCGGCGGTGGCCGCCCGCCCGAGCTGAGCCTCGCCGAGAAGGCTGTTAGATAGGGCCACGCGGGGGGCGCCATGGCAGAGCCACCGCCGCCCACCTTTGAGATTGGGGTCATGGGTCACAGGGAGGGAGCGGGTTGAGGGTGGCGTGTCGAGGCGGCTCATCGGTGGTGGAAGGATGACGACGCGCTTAGCGAGCCAGTGTGAGATTAGGGGAGGCGAGGGGGGGATGGGAGGTGGGTGGGGTGGTGGACAAAGGGTGGGGAGGGGCAAGGAAGGAGGGGGAGGGGAGGAAGAAGAAGGCGGGGGAGAAGGCATCGCGAGGAGGAAGATGGGTTGTTGCGCGTTAATGGTGTCCATCCAAAAATGTTGTGCAATGTAAAGTTGCACAGATGGGAGTCTTCTTAAACCTCCCTAAATTTTGAGAGAGGTGTGGGGTCCTCTTAAACCTCCCTTGTGTCCTCTTAATTCTCCCAACCACATAATTGTTGTTTTTGTACAGAAAAGTGAGAGAAAGCAGAATCACAGATGGAGAGTACGTGTTTGGGGCTTCCCTTGGATATGCCATATATTAGTTATGGGGCCGTTTGGGAGAGCTTTAGCTTCACCTTCTCCGAAGAAAATCACTTCCATCCAGCCAAACGCCCAAAATGCCAATTGCTTTAGGTGGGAATCAGGAGAGAATCACTTCAGCATTTACATTAGGAGCTAGGAGCTAAAAAAACCTGCTTCACCCTTCTCCCTATTATATTCTGGTGGGGATCAGCAGAGAATCAATTCTCATTAGCTCGCCAGCTCCCTCCTAGTAATCCAATGGAATCACTCCTATATGAGCTACTCTACACTAAGCAACTAGCTATTAGCTGCTAATGATCAAAACAGGACTTTTGTAAAAAAAATTGAACATTTGTTTATAATGTGTTTCACTGGTGGATAGTTTTCTTTTCTATACTTACCAATTACCAAAGAAGTTGTTCTTGCCGGTTGTTTTTACTTGGTTTTTAATGATGTTGTGTTATTTTTCTTTTTCTTTTTTTTTTGTTTCTTTACATTTCAGCCACACTAGAATTGAAAGTAGACCACGGCGCATGGCAGTCAAGCTGGTCAGCACGAGCCTTGACCTCACTCCTCCCGTGCTCCTGGGGCGGTGTTAGTGTCCGGGCGGCCGGATGCTAACAGCGCGCCGATGATTTTATTCCGAGGCTGGCAACGCGTTGCGCATGGGCCTTCGCTGCTTCCGGCGCATGGGCCGGCCCGCTCCGCATGGAACTTCGCTAGACGCTAATTTTGGGAGTGTGTTATGCGTTATTTAGACCCATTTCTCACCGTAGGAACGTGGCATGCATGGAAAATCCAAAATTACTTACGTCAGCACATGTCCAATACGTTTTGAAGTAAACAAAAAGTCATAGTTGTTAAAACAAGTATCAAAATTAAATCGATTGCACCATCGTATTTCTTGCAATAAACTCTTCAAAACAAGATTTAGATAAAAATATTATTGGTGAACAATTATCTGATGAAGATAGAACAATTGTTTTAATTGAGTACTACGATGTTATAGGTCCATGATTAAATGTTCCGTCGTCATAAAAAAATGTTTTTAGTTAAGGAGAATAATATTTGGATTTAGGATAAAAACAATATATGTTCATGTGAATGGTATTATAATATCGTGAAAATAGAGGAAAAATGAATGAGAAAAATCTATGAAATATATAGAAATAATAAATAACTTAACATATAAAAAATAGGAAAAATTAATAAAGATAGAACAAGACATAAGAAAAAATAAAAATAACAGAAAGAAAAAAGCCCATGTAAAAAGAGAGAAAATAAATAGAACAATGTGTCAATACTACTTGAACAACCTAAAATATATCACAAAGCATCTCATAGGTACTATGTGAATATTTCTTACCACTACACAATGTATATGATTTGTCTAAAAATATTTATACTATTATAAACCAAATCAGCCCATCACATAACATCATAAAAAATACATCATAGAGCATCACATGTGTATCACATGAACATTAAAAAAACATCATAAAACATCACATGTGTATTATGTGAACATCACAAAATATTATATAACATCATTGTATACTACGTGAACATCACATGTATACTACATGAACATCACAAAATACATCATAGAACATTACATGTATACCACATGAATATCACAAAAAATCATTAAGAATCACATATATACCACGTGAACATCACAAAAATACATCATAGAATATCACATGTATATTATATAAACATCGCAAAAATACATCATAAAATATCACATGTATATACCACATGAACATCATAAATACATGAACATCACAAATATATCGCAGAACATCATTGTATACTACATGAAGATCATAAAATACATCGTATGAACATTATTATATACTGCGTGAACATCACAACATCTCATAGAATATAGAAAAATAAAAAGTAAACATGAAAAACAAAATAATTAATTAGAGTAAAATAAAAAATCAAAAAATCAAAAATCTATAGAGAAAACATAGTGGAAAGAGAAAAAGAAAAAGGAAGAAAAAAGAAATGAAAAGAACGATAAAAAATATATAAAATAATAATAATAATAATAATAATAATAATAATAATAATAATATAATAATAATAATGATGATAATGATAACAATAATTCACATAAAACAAAAATAAGAAAAATAAAAAATTAAATAACGGAAAGAAAAAGAATAATAAAAAAATAAATAAAATAAAATAAAATAATAAAGAAAAAAATCACATAAAATAAAAGGAAAATTAAAAATAAAAGTTGGAAGTAGATAAGAATAATAGAAAAGAAAAAATAAAAAAGAAAAGAAATGGAAAAGGAAAAATAAAAATGAAAAATAAAAAATAAAAAAAAAAATGACAAACATACAACGGAGACGTGGAGAGAACGGACTCATAACATGGTTTTGGATCTTCCTCCAGCAATTTATAACTATTGGACTAGAATAAATAATAAAAAGCCCATGAAGATAGAGCGTTCCTCACGCTTAGAGGCATAGAGCGCTGTTCAGCGGGAGCTTCCTGTTCGGCCGATCGGACCGGAAGATTCTGGTGCTCCTGGTACCCTTATTGTTGACATGGTACGATCACCGAATTGATCGACATGAAGCACGACAAGAACTCTGCTAACTAATGGCTGAAGTTTTATCACAAATCATTAAAATTTGTCATGATATGAAGTTGTTACAATGGCATGACAAAAATGACTCTGTAACTAGCTAGTTGTCTCTAATTACCACCAACTACAAATCGTAATTTTTTCATCGTAATAGAATCTGTAACAACAATGTATAGAATTTGTACTATACATGACGTCTATATGTACACGGTTACCACGTGCGCTAGTTAATTACACCGGCGGCAACTCATCATCAGCTGACGACTCTGGTGCCTCAGCCGCAGCTCTCGATGTTGTCACTGCTTTGAACGGCGGCGAAACCACGCAGCGGCACATCGGGCACTTCCCGTGCGAGTGGAGCCACATGTCGATGCAGCCCACGTGGAATATGTGCCTGCACGCCGGCACCTGCCGCACCATCTCGCCGCCGCGGACGTCCTCCAGGCACACCGAGCACACGACGCTGCTGCTTGCAGCCGCCGCTGCCGGTTCAGACCAGCCGTCGTCGGCCTTTATCGGGCTGCACTGGAACGCGAACGCCGGCGGCGCGTCCACTACTTGAGCACACGCGTAGCCTGGCCGCGCGGGGCCGGCTGTTGCCCTGACCGTGACAACCAGCTCCGCGCTTGCGCTCGCGCCCCGGCCCCGCCCTGTTGTTGACCGACGGAACCACCCCTTGGGAGCGAAGCAGCCGCCGACGCCGAGCAGCAGCGCGGCCAGAGCAGCGACGGCGAGCGCCTTCCAGATGGTGACGGAGGCGGCGAGCACGCAGAAGAGGAAGATGGACAGGCACACGACGGCAATGCCGTAGAAGGGGTTGTAGCCGCCGTCGAGCTCATCGACGCCCTTGTCTCCGCCGCCGACGGCGGCGTTCCTCGCCTGGAGCTGTTGCCTTGGGTACAAGTTGAGCATAGTGGTGATGTCGGTGAGTGTGCGTCAGAAGCTGATTGCCGTGCTTAGCTTGCGTGCAGCTAGCTAGTTAGCTTCAATCAGTGATTCAGTGTGCACTGCCCCGCCATGAACGAACATTTTTCGCGGCAATTTATAGTGTTCGCCATGGGTGGGGGTTTGGCACCAGGCGGCTTTAGCGTGTCACTGCTGCAGTTTAGTCCTTTATAATTTTTTCATATGAGTTCGGATGTATATCAAAATTTTAGTCCTTTATAAATTATTTTTTGAAAAAGTCAGCGTACCACATCAGCATAAAATAAAAATAAACAGAAATATAACTAACTGACATGTGGGCCCCATATGTAGGAGCCACGCCAGCGCGTCACGTTAGCATCCAGAGCGGGTTGGGACCTGCATGACACCCGAAGCCAAGTTCATAGACCTAGAATTAGCATTTTGAAAGTAGAGGGACCTAGATAGCACCCATTGCCAACTTTAAGGACCGCCCGTGAATTTTCTTCTTACGGAAATGCTTAGGGGCGGGCATCCGACCTTCTGGACGCTGATGTTGCCGTGGGGCACGATGCTCTGGCTTGAACGGCCCAACAATTGTGTTCAATTATGCTCGTATTTTTTTATTGGGAAATCGTTCGATCATTGTCCACTCTCTAGAATTGAAACCCCACCTCCACTGGTTGATGTCCCAGACTCCCAGCACCGCTGTCGCGTGCAGCAACTGCTCCGCTGCAGTGGTCCTGCCACCATACTTCCTCTCCACCGGTGGTGCTCGCGCGTGCTGCAGCTAGGCGCTGATGCTGGTGGTGCTCACTCTGCCCGTCGTGGCGCCGCCCGCTCCCTCCCGTCGCACGTGCTGTGCTGCTCGCCCGACCGAGCCAAGCCCCGTGCTAGTGGCGCTGGTGATGGTGGTGCTCGCGCCACGCGCTGGTGCTGGTGGTGCTCGCGCGCTGCCGCTCATCGCCGGCTCTGACCCCAATATCTAGATTCGACCGGCCCTGGCCTTCTCAATGTTGCAAAACGCATGTTTCAAGTATTTCAGATGTTTTATAGGTATGTTGCATGTGTTTCATATGGATGTTACAAAAATAGATCGGGATGTTGCATATGTTGTAACGGTTGTACACGTATGTTGCAAGCTTTTGTTCCCAATGTTTCATCTGTTTTTTAGACATATGTTGAAAGTGTGCTTATCTGGATGTTGCGTATATTTCGCGTATATGTTGTAAGTGTTTTTTCTGGATGTTTGCATATGTTTACGATGGTTGCAAGTGTTTTTAGGTACTTTTGCAAGTGTTTCAGATGTATATTTCAAGTATTTCATTAGCCTTTAAGACATATGTTGCAAGTGTTGCATCTGGATATTTCAAAAGCAGATCGGGTGTTGTATCTTCTTCCTTGGTGTTGTATCTTCCTCTTCCTTCCCCATCCATGCTCAAGTTAGGCGACGCTCATGGGCAAGTGTTGTCCTGTGGATGGGGATTCCACATCGATCCTCCCATCATTCCTGCTGGATCCTCACATGATCCAAATCATTCTCTGGATCAAAATTGAAAGATCTTGCAATAACTAATTATTAATTACTCATTTGAAGCTTACTTTTTAATCTTACGAGATGCAATACAAAAAGAGGGGAAACCAAAAAAAACTTATAAAAAGCAAAACGTCATACTGCGAGATTTTTTTTGAGAAATACTGCAAGAATATGAACACTATGAATTGTGGATGATATAGTACCATATAATCCTATAGAGATAAAGATGGAAACTAATCCTACCATACCAAAATAACTCGGATGCTTGAGATGTACTGTAACATGCCCCACAATCATAGCGTGAAAAATATGGACGCTTAGACTATGAGTGGAAGCTGACAAGAGGTCGCTTGCCAGTGATGATGATCTAACATGATGACGACTAGGTAGACATGTACTCGGACTGGCACAAAGGACACAACCATGTCGATGAGGATCATGTTGTGCCGGTATAGGAGGCACTCGTGTAAGGACCAATGAGCGGTCAATACCTAAGAGGAGGGGATGAATTGGCTCTTTAAAAACTTAGGTCAATACCTAAGAGGAGGCGTCGAGGGGATGAATTGGCTCTTTAAAAACTAGCCTAGGGATATGCTTTATTTCTACCTATGTTTTTGTGGTGCTCCCTGTTTACAAAAAACCCACAAAAGTTTAGGGGAGCCAAATCTGTAAACTAGCATATACTAATCTAGGAAAAGTAAAGAGCACACCATCAAGCACAATGACAAAAGTGTAAATCTGGTAAGTAAAGGACCAAACAAGAGTGTGAAACTCCCAATGACACGGTGATGTATCCCCCAATGTTGAATGCCAAAACACAACCTCTGGCCACGTTGGGACTCCATTGAGGTACGCTCCCAACCACCGAGCCTTCCCCATCAAGGTGTTATGTTCTCTTGCACCAGCCAAAAACAAGTTGGGGTTCAGGAGTGCATACAAGTCTGAATGCGTTAGTCTAGGGGTGCTGGAGTGAGCTAGGCCAGCGATGCATATTATTAGGCCGTGGTGGGTTGCTAGACTAGGAGATTGGGGGAGGAGGCCGCCAGGCAGGGGGTGTATTGGTGTTCATCGATTGTTGTCTTAATTAGTTTGTTTGATCGGTTCTTTAGTTCGGTTTGAGTAAAATCCCAAAGCTATAGCCGACAATCAAACTGCCGGGTTAAAATATTGAATCCGAAACCAAGAACCGAACAAACCGATTCATCCGTTTGGGTCTGCTCGGTTTGGTTTTCGGTTTTTGTTAGTTGAAAAACTGCACAGCCCTATAAACATGCCCTCAATTATCACAAGCCTATTGATTGCCACAGTGCTAGTAGTTGTTCTGGCTTCACATTTCCCACCTCGCACCGAAAAACATTGGGTGGGCGAGAGGTTCATCCCACCGACGGTGCGCCCTACACTCGATGGTGGACGCATGGCGGAGAAACGAATCAAACGTTCACGGGAGCCTGGCTCCTCCCGATGCATCTCGAGTGCCTGGCCGTGCTCGATACCGGCGGCGGCGCAACAGATCGAGCTAAGGGCGCGTCCACGGTGAGAGAGCTTCCGCCACCTGTCCGACACGCTCGTCCTGGGGCAGAACTTCACTGGCTCCTCGCCGCCGCTCGTCTCCGCGAACCGCCGGTTCGCGCTGCGGCTCGGGAAGACGTACATGGCGCTGCACATGGAGTTCTACGGCGGCCGGGCGACGCCGACGTACTGGCGGCACGGCAACGATGGCGCAGCCAGAGAACGCCACGGAGCCGCCGGTCTACGGCCGCCTCGATGCCCGCGGGTTCTTTGGCCTGACGATCTGTACCTCGAGGGCGGCGGCAGCGGCCAAAGGATCGACGTGCTCTCGTTCGACATGTTCGTCCACAACCTCACCGGCGTGTTCCAGCGGATGACGCTGGACGACGACGGCAACCTCCTCACGTACTACTGGGCCGGCGGCTCCAGGGCCTGGACGTCGGACTACAGGGCCATCGTGCGGCGCGTACGGCCTGTGCGTCCCCGAGATCCGAGAAGGCCGAGTGCCAGTGCCTCGACAACAGCACGAGCGCCGCCGCACCGCCGTGCCACGCCGAGGAGACCGCCGATCTGTGCGATGGCAACGGGCAGCAGCAGCTGGGCGGCTTCGACGTGGTGCGGCGGAAGCGCGTGTCCGACTGTCCGTGGCGACGTGGTGCGGCCAGGCACTCGGCGTGCGTTGTGGAATCAACGTGGAGCCGAGCCGAGCCGCTGTCCCGCTGACCACTACACGAACGCGAAGGAGCCGAGAGATGCATCGGGAGGAGCCAGGCTCCTGTGAACGTTTGCTTCGTTTCTCCGCCACGCGTCCACCATCACCCATCCCCCCCCTGCACAACTGATCAAAACGTACGCTACTATTCGAAAACATTTTGAACTCTTCATTACTGCGGCGATAAGGATTCAGCCTGCGATCCTACCGGCACGGCCGTCGTAACCCGTCGCCGCGGCGAGAGATCAGACCTGCACAGCGGGCACGTCACGTGCATCTGCAGCCACGCGTCGATGCAGCCGACGTGCAACACGTGCCGACACTCGGGCAGGCTCCGCACCATCTCGTCGCCGCGAAGGTCCTCCGGGCACACGGCGCACGTCACTCCGTCGGGTACGAGGACTTGGCAGCGCGCTGATGTCTATTTCGGCAAGCCCGCACACTCCGCCGGCTCTGCCTGCTGGCGCGGCGGTGGGACGAAACACCGTGCCGGCAGCACGAGCCGCGGCAGCGACTCTCACGCACCAGGTGACGCCGGCGACGAGCACCGCGGCCAAGGCAGCGAAGGCGCACGCCTCCCAGATGATGAAGGACGCGGCGAGCACGCAGGACGCGACGAGCAACGAGCAGGACTCGCCCGCCACGGTTGCCAAGACGCCGTAGCTGTCGCCGATGATGTCGTCGACAGACTCGCCGGAGAGCACCGAGGGCCTCGTGTACAACCTTGGCATGATCGGTAGAACGACGTGTACTTTGTGCTATGCTACTTACTTGGCACTTAGCTTGCGGCCAAAGCTTTAGCGCGCGGCATTAAGTAGTCCGTCATCGCTTCATCAGGAGACAGCATCGAACCAACGCAGTTTAGTTACCAGAGTGTTTTATCAAAAAACTCAGGAGCGCATCAGGTTCAGATTACGGCGGAAACGGAAGTAACCATGTGTTCCTTGGCATGTTTATCATAGCGTCGTGTCTGAATCTGAAGTCTGAACGCCGGTTACAGCACGTTCAAGTTCTTGTGTGCTTCTAGAACTTGTTGTGTTAATGGCATGGACAGCTAGGGCGGATACTGAAAGTTGTATATACGCTGAATAAATAAAAATCAGTTGTGTTAATTGGATCTCTCCGGGTTATTCTTTTGGTGATAGACATGGCCCAAGTGAACAATTTGCTTATCCACCAATGCGTAGTTGAACTATTATATATTTAAGAGTGTTTGATGGACAATGTACCAATTGACAGTGTGGTATCTATTATGAGTAGATCTAATCCTTTTTGTACATAGGCTGCACACTAATTAAATTTAGTGGAGTCCGACAGCAACGAGACCGGGCGGATCGGAGGCCCAGAGTCGCCGGGCCTTGGGTCTGCCAGTGGACGAACCTTGAGGCAAGCTAAGTAAATAGACACAACCTCTTCTATTATTTGTTACAATGAAGTGCTCTAACAGTTTCCAGGGGAGTCCAAACCTGAGTTACAATGAAGTGCGACCAACACTTTTTGGAGAGTGGGATCGATTAGGTGATTGAAAATTGATAGGAGCACGAAGCTTATCCAGGAGGCGTGTAGTAGCTTGAAATACAAAAAATTGAAGTGGCTACTAATCAAAATGGGTTGTGAGAAGTGTTGCTGGTGCTTCACATGATGACAAAAGGAATAAAATTACAATGATGCCCTTTGCTTTTTCTTTCCTTCTCTATTTTTTTCATTTCTTCCCACGGTATTTCTTCCCGACACACACGTCCACAAGCCCGGCAGCTGGCCATGCCTCTCACGGCGCCGCATCTCGGCCACCCGCGATCGACGGCAGTGCCTCCCATCGCGCGTGCTCGACGACGGCTCCTCCCAGCCACGCCGCCTGATGCCACCTCCCGGGTGCGTCCCATGACGGCTCCTCTTGGTTGCCTGCGCCTCACGATGGACCCTCCTTGCCGCGCTGCAGCATCTTCAATTTTGGTTGTCGCGACCTCACCCCGGTAGGAACCCTCGAGCCCCGACGGTCGCGACCTCACCGCAGCAGGAATGGCGCCCGCACGCCCATATGTGGGTGGTGGTCGCAGTCCCAGCGACGCCCATGCCCCAGCAGCCGAGTACGCGCGTGGGCAAATCCGGCATCCTTACGCAACGGGCCTACAAGTGTGACGTGAAGATATGAAAAGCTACTATTTCCAACTATGCCCCCACCTAATTTCGATGTTGAAATACTCCTCACCATATGGCGAGATTGATAGAAAAACGACCTCACTAATTAGCGAGCGCTCATTAGACGTGAATCGAGCCAACAATTCTCCGACATGCCTATTCCACCTTTTTCCTGTTTTGGACGGTGAAGGCATGCTAAGTCATTCTCTTTTGGGTTTTTCGCTGCGCTCAACCCCTGCACGCTGCTGAAAAAAACATAACATTTATTTCAAATTACAATAACTTCTAGACGGTGTATCCATTTTTAATTATGTCTGCACCGGTGTGTTCTATGCGACGAGGCGAACAAAACTAGCCCCTGCTTGCAAATGTTTCGAAGAATTTTTTCTAGCAGCAATTTATGTGTAATGACTTATAACATATAACTTATAGCATATAACTTATGTGAAAAACTTGAAAACTCGAGTTATGAAAACACAACTTATTTACAAAGGGTTTAAACACAAAGGAACAAATTAACTTTTAACTTGTGCCAAAATTTGCAAATACAAAAGTTATTAACATACATAGCGACGAATTAACTTATAACTTATACCGAAACTTAGAAACACAAAAGTTATAAAAACATAACTTATGTACAAAAATTATCAAACATAACTTGTGTACATAAGTTATTTATAGAATTCGTGCACATAACTTATTTAATACAACTTATGTGCATAAGTTGTAAGTTATAAGTTATAGGTTACTGTATAAGTTAATATACATAAATTGCTATTAGAATTTTTTTTGAAACATATATAAATGGGGTCTAGTTTTGTTCGTCTTGTCGCATAGAACACATGGGTACAGATAAAATTAAAAACAGATACATCGTTTAGAAGTTATAGCAATCTAAAATAAATATTTGGTTTTTTTAAGACTGTGTCGGCGCTGAGATTAGCAGGACGCTCTCACACTGGTCGGAGCCCAATCCTTCGCTAGCTTTGTTTCTGTGTGAACGACCGCTAAAATGGATTTGGGCTCTCGCTCACCGGTGCATGCATGCGCACAGGGTGGAGTGGGCTGAAGATTTTGCATTTTAGTCCTTTCTAAAAACTTATTGTATAAATAGACCCTTGACAAAATCTTTTCTAAAAATTGACCAAAGTTCGGCGTACAGTAACTCTACGTCGAGATACGCGGCTCAGCGTCCTACGATTCATCGTAAAACTGGCCACGTAAGCGCCAGCGTGTCAACGTGGCCGAAGCTCGGTATTTCCTCAATTAACGCTGAGATTAGTCATGTCGGCGTTTATTCAATTAGCGCCGAGGTGTTGCCCCAGCACAGTACAAGCTAATAGCTGAGCCCAAGTGCACGTACTTGTCCATTCAATATCTTCTGAAGATCCATAAAAAATAAATATAAATCCCCTTAAAGCACCTCGGCGTCCGTCGCTGAACGCTGAGATAGCTTTAAAAGACACCTATTTTGCCGTGGTATATATGACCATGCTGTATGCATAATTTGTTAAAATTAGTGGAAGCTTTAAAAGATCATTATAGGTTCATAGAAATTATCAGTAACATTTGTATCTCTGAATGAGTTTATTATGAAAATAAATTTAACGATCGATCTAATGATACTAACTCTATACCATAAATATTAATATTTTCTTATATTCATTTGGTTAAAGTTTAAAATATTTGACTTCTCGAAAAACGAGAATGACATTTTTTATGGGATGGAGTGAGTAGTCCTTAACAACAATGCCTCGGCATTGCACATTCAAATCTATTAATGCTACTTTCATGCATTTGAAGTAGATACACTCTCCGTCCCCAAATAAATCAATTCATAGAATCCGTGCAAGTCAAACTATCTTAAGTTTGATTAACTTTATAGAAAAGAGTAACAACATCTATGCTATAAAATAAGCACATTATAAAAATATATTATATGATATATATAATGATACTAATTTAATGTCATAAATTTTGATGGTTTATTTTTTTTGTAAAAAAATGGGTCAAAGTTTAAAAAGTTTCACTTAAGATAATTCTAGAAATCTATTTATTCAGAGACAGAGGGAGTAGCAGTTAGATGCATGCATAAATTCAATGCATAAGATTTTCACAAAAAAAAAATCAATGCATAAGGCATGCTCATATGTGCTCCAAGTTTAACGCATACGCATACAAACAAATGGTATTAGTACATGCACTAGTCAAGTCTGAGTGCCTCCATGCACGAACTTTGACGAGCGTTTCTCGTGTTTCTCTCCGTTTTCACTGTGACATCCCGGGGCTGATCAGGCCACAAAGCTCGAGCAGGATCCTAAGGCTACAAACTTCTATGTTAAAAAAAAATTCAAAACAACTTATAATTTAGAATAAAGAGAGTACTTCACAACTCATGCACAAGCTTTATTCCAAAATTATTTCTAGAAATTTTGACAAACATTTAATCAATCTATGTATTTTTACCACACAGAGGGTAACATTGCGGTTCTAATAAAATTGATCTCATGTCGAGGTGATTTATATTTATTTTTTTATGAATGTTCACAAAATTTTGAATGGACAAGTACAAGCACATGGGCTCAGCTGTTAGCTAGTACTGTGCAGGTGCAACACCTCGGCGCTAATTGATCAAACGCCGACATGGCCAATCTCGGCGTTAATTGACTATACGCCGAGCTTCGCGGGATCGACATGCTGGAACTTACGTGGCAAATTTAACGTTAAATTGTAGGACGCCGAGTTGCATATCTCGGCGTAGAGTTACTGTACGTTGAACTTTGGTCTATTTTTAGAAAAGGTTTTGTTAAGGGTTATTTATAAAATAAGTTTTTAGAAAGGACTAAAATGAAAAAAATTCACTGGGGTGAACTACTACTACAACAGTTAGATGGGGTGAACTCCTAACTCGAATAGCTGTATTTTTGTTTGAGATCGATAGGACTTGTATATAGTAAAACAATATTATATTATCTCGTGTCACAGTCACAATCTAAACTAATTAGGTTTCCAATTTGCAGATTTAAAACTCGTACTACAAAAATAAAATTGCACAATGAAACGGGCTAAACTAATTATAGCTGACAATACTCGCACAGTCCATACGCCAATGCCCATCGCCCACCCTGGCGAGGTGAGGTGAGCGTGTGTGGGGTTTTCATGTTAGAATAAATGGGCTAGGCCCAATAGAAATTCCAAATTTTGCTCAAAACAATAAAGAAAATCTTAAAAGGCTCATTTGTGTGTGAAAAGGGAAGTGAAGATTCTTTAGTTCCACCTTGCTAGTTGGAGAGATGGATGTCATGCTTAAATATGAAATTCCTCTCCACTCCATCAAGTCTAGTGTGCAAGAGAGAAAGAAAACCACTAGATGCTCTCCAGGGCAAGGTGGGACAAGTTTTAGTGAAGCGCTCTTCACGTGACTGCTCCTAATCTTCATAACACGTTCACCACCACCAGCTGCGGTTGTCTTCCATACAAGTTAGATGTGCGTGGGACGAGTAGGAAGCGTGTTGATATTTCTTAACGTATACAGAAATAATCCGCAAGCGCACGGAATTACCGTTGTAGCATTTTAACTGAAAGTATTCAGGGTACCCAACCGTGGGGAACGAAGCAAACGAAGATAGCATCTAGCCTAGACACCACGTCTACGCTATCGACAACTACTTTAGTGTGTATACAAGGGTTATCCGTCTCTATCAGGGCCCTTCTACTAGAGCATTCGCCGCAAGGTACGTATACAGAAATAATCCGCAAGCGCACGGAATTACCGTTGTAGCATTTTAACTGAAAGTATTCAGGGTACCCAATCGTGGGGAACGAAGCAAACGAAGATAGCCTCTAGCCTAGACACCACGTCTACGCTATCGACAACTACTTTAGTGTGTATACAAGGGTTATCCGTCTCTATCAGGGCCCTTCTACTAGAGCATTCGCCGCAAGGTCGAACGATGATCCCGTAAACAAGTAAGAATAAAGCTTAACTAATCAAAAGACTTCGTACCATAGAAAACACGAACACTCACTTAGCGGAAGAATCCGTTGAAGAAAGATGCTCATCGAGGTACAAGTTGAGGAGACACCGACAAGTCCGACGCTTCCCTAAGTTCTCCCTCACATCTCTCCCTAGCTACTAGGGCCTAAGCCCCTTTGGAGTGTTGCTCTAACTCAAGTGAGGTGTGCTCTTCTCCCTTGTGGTGGTGTGTTGAATGAGAGGGAGTGGGGATATTTATAGGTTGAGGAGTGTAACACCTCGGGTGTTTAAATACTAAAACTGACATGTCATCATATGCATTGCAAAGCATTTGGTCATATTGAAAACTTTGATATGCATTCACTAAAACAAGTTTACATTTATGATATGAGTGTTGCCTTGTATGGTTTGGATCAAATTCAAAGTTTTGTTTGGATTTGGATTTCCGAAAACCCTGATTTCCAGCGATTAGTTTTGACCCGAAAAAACCCATTTCAAAAACAAAGTACATTTTGGGTTGAGCCTTAAAGCAAAAGTGTAGAGCTTGTTGAGTTGTACAAAGTTTGTTTTTGGAGTTTTCAAAGTTGTTTAGAAAAATTTGAAGTAATTTGAAAAGGCGAAATGTACTTAAAGTGTCCCCTTTTGAATTCAAATTTGCATTTCAAAATGTAGACCGAATTAGGGGGTGGTTATAAAAGCAAAGTTGTAGAACTTTGGATTTTGAACAACTTTTATTTTTGAAGATTTTTTAGTTGTTACATAAATTTGAGAGTAATTTAGATTTTAAACCGAGTGGCAATTTGGTAAATATGATGAACAGTGCCTGTGGAAGACACCTCATCGCCGGCGAGCTTCTAATCCGTTCTGGTCATCGCTGTGGCCGTCCTTGGCTTCGTGCTGGCGCGGTAAAGGCGCCGTCGTGGCTTCCTCTTGCTTCTAAGCCATGCTTTAAGGCCTGCATCGCCGCCGTGCTTGTCCGTTTCTCCTCCTCTGTTTTCCAGTGCCGTCGTCGCTGCTCCGTCGAAGCTCACGCCGGAGCCACAGCACCCTCTAAGTCTCTGCAAATCACGTCACCTTGATCACCATCATCTTGTGATTCCATAGCACCCACTTGCCCTGGTCCTAGCCTGTTGCTTTGGCCGACGTAAACCCGTCTTCTTCAACACCGGCAAGGCTCCGTCGTGATCTGCTCCATCGTGAACAGGGAGTTCGGGTGGGATTCTTACTTAGTCTTTCACTGTTTCTTGAGCGTCATTCTCTCGTGATGCTCATGCACTTGATCGTTGATCGTTTAGCCAACTACTTTCCTCATAACGGAGCTTCACAGTGTGTTCACGCCGCCGCCATCGTCTCCGCTGTCGACGACCTAGCTCCGCCTCGCCTTAGCCGTCGTTGTCGCGCGCATCATCTTCGGGGTGAGTCACTGATCGTGTTTAAGTGCTCAATTTTACCTCTACCACGCCTTAGTCACCGGACCACGGGTCACCGGCGTGTTTTGCTCCGCCATGCCGCCGCACTCGCCACTGCTTGAGTTGTAGATCGTTGAGGGTTCGATTAAGGGTTCGGGTAGGTCCGTTAGAAGTTGCTGAGTATGCCGAAGACCTTTGTATCACCGGGGAGATCATAGAACATCGGCGCCGTCTCGGTAGGACTCTGCCGTGCCACCATCGTCGACGACGAGGACGCTGTCGTAGCTTGGATGTGCAACCAGTACCGTGTATCGATGCACATCGTTGGGGAGGTCGTGTTGGTGCACTCCTTACCACTGGCGACCACATCACCGACGAGAACGCGCCGGTCAGAGCCGTCACCGCCGTGGTCAGCGCAGCTGACGGGTGGGGTCACCCTGTCAATGTCGGTTTGATTTGAAAATGAATTTTCTATTTTTCAGAAATGATGGAATAGTGCTGTAATTTGTTATTTTTGTGTAGATTTATTTAGAGCTCCAAAAATTATGAAAAGTTTTGTGTGACTTCTCTGTGATGTATTTTATTTAGGAAAAATATGAAATGTTGATTTTCAGTACTTTTTGAATGTGATAAAAATTGCTCAATTAATTAATAAATGAGTTTTCATGATTTTTCTAGGCTTATTTATTTATCCAAAAATTATGAAAATTGTTTTTCCACTTAGTTATCATGTGATGAACCTTTATAAAAATTTTGAAGTCAATTGGAATAAGTTGATTTATTTCATAATTTTGGATTTAATAATTAATTCATAAAGCAAATAGTAATCTTTAATGATTTAGGTTTTGATTGAATTTTGGATTGTGTGATGACCTTGGGTCATTAGTTGGTAATGATCTTTGACAGTTGATGTTAGTAGTACGGAAAGGTTTATTTAGTTTGACTTGTAACTGTACTGCGAAGGAAAGTTGTATTCAAGTTATTACTTTTGCATCCATCGTCGAGCATCATATTTTGTATCTCGCATCATGTTAAACATGGCATTGTTACTACGTGTAGTGAACGAAGGTGAGCACGTGGTAGTTAATCAAGTGGTTGAGGAGGTTAATCCGTCTGTTGAGGTCGGGTTGGATAATTGTGGTGCGACTCCGGAACCAGACTTTTTTGTCAATGAAGGCAAGCCCCGGATGCATTTAAACCTACCTTGTGTTTTACAAAATTATTTCGCTTTTGCTTTTATTTATTGCATTAAGTGATTAGAAGTCTAGTGGAAACCTAATTGATGCATTACCAACCTTATTTTCCATATCTACCTTGTTACCAATTTTAATTCGTATATGCCTAGTTTTGCTTAGCTATTCTTAGAACGATGAAAGTCGGGTGATTACCTATCACCTGCAAATTTTAAATGGATCTTTGATTA
This sequence comes from Miscanthus lutarioriparius, assembly GCA_904845875.1. NCBI lineage: Eukaryota > Viridiplantae > Streptophyta > Magnoliopsida > Poales > Poaceae > Miscanthus > Miscanthus lutarioriparius. Next base: position 64,145,990 of record CAJGYO010000008.1, on the reverse strand, counting down.
CGCTTGGTTATTTATGTTATCATGAAATATGAGCATGTGGAGTAATAAATCTAGACCGGGCGGACTCGGTGTATGGGAGCCGCAAGACATGGAGGTCTTGTGAGCGGGTTCTTTCCGCCTGTGTCGATTAAGGCCCATACCGTTGTTGAATTGCATGAGGTGAGACTTTGTAGTACTAACCACATACTCTAGTAAGCCTTAACTGGGCTATTCTATTACGAGAATGGCTACTCGCGCACTGGGAGTGGAGAGATGGCGGGAATAGCGTGTACCCACGTGGCAATGGGCTGGATTGGTGGAGTACTGTATTGTCGGGTGGCGTGGACCCGTTCTTGTTTTAGAGGATCCGAGGGTAGGTTGATATATGTAAGTCGGGGACCTACATATGTCATGTGGTCTGAAATTCCCAGCTGGGTTTAATCGGTTCGAATCATCATTGCTCCTCGGTTATGGAGACTCAACTCACTGTTCATCATCGTAGTATTAATAACTGGAACTTGAGGCTGGTTTGAGAAAGTGTTGGATATGAAGTTTCATGATCTCAATGCGGATCGTGTCAGCTTTGTATATGATCTTGTGAAGTTTTAAATGTTGATATAAAGAATTTTGTTAAAGAGCTTTTACGCAAAAGAACTTTGATTATTGCTAAAGCCATACCTAGAATCCCATGAGCCTGCATTCCTGCGTTTTATTAATTCTTATTTCGGTTAAGTCTTGTTGAGTACTTTTGTACTCAGGGTTCGTTGACCCTTGTTGCAGGTGAGGCTCATGAGCAGATCTGTTTTGGATCGTGCTTGGGGTGGAGGAGTCGAAGGCCCGACTGGTCAAGAAGGTCACCCAGCAAGAGGAAGGGCTCTCCATCCTTGAAGGAACCCACCTCGGTATGTATCTTTTCCACCTTTGGTTGATGTCTTGGTTTTTCCTTTCCCTTGCTTCTGAACTTGTCGTGCTTTTTTCCAAAATTGGGCAGAAAAATTGGTCTCTAGAGCGGGAGCTAGAGACAGCCAAGGCGGCGATCGGTTGGAGCGTGGAGGCGCTAGCCAAGTCCCTCGAAGAGCGACATGCTCTCAAGGGGGATTTCCGAGGTGTTTGGGTCGACGCCGAGCACCAGCACACCAACCGTCCAGTTGGCGGAGGTCCCAAATGAGGTTCAGGTGCTCATCTTCGACGGGATGTTCTATGAGACGTCGGGGGTGCTGACCTGAGTGGTGACGCACCACCCAAACTTGGACTTCACCACCATCTGTAGAGGGTACGCCGATGACTGGACCGTAGATGCCATCCTTGCGCTCGGGGAGAGCTTGGTGCTATACGCACAGATGGTGGCCAAGCAAGTCTTCGCGTTGTGGGTGATGGAGGCTCACCGTTCGAGCGTGGCTAAAGGCATGCACCAGGAAGACGTCATCCAGCCTATGGATGGAGTGAAGACCGGGTCAGAAGTGAGCGTCGTCCCACCTCCGACTGAGCCAAACATCGTCCGTCGGAGAGCGAGCAGCCCTTATCTTTGTCGGCCGAGCCATCATCCGATGCCGCTGGGCGGCCACAATAGAATTTAGAGTAGAAGTAGTTAGTATATGTAAAAGTTATGTTCGTGGGGAAGCCCCCATGTGAATAGTTTGTTTACATTCGTGAATACTTCATGTCGGATTCATAAACCCGGGGCCCCTCGTGGACTGGCTTCCCAACAAGTTTTGGCCCAAGCAGACAACGCGTAGCTCATGGGTCGGCCCAAGTATCGAAATGATGGGCCAGAAGGGTGATCCAATCACCGACCGGAAGGCCTGGCCGAGGAGGAACGACACCCGCTTTTCGACTCTGGCCCACGTCTCCGATCGGAGCGCTCGCTTCGGTCTCCAGCCCGCCTCTGGATGGCCTCTTCGACCAGAAGGATTGGCCAAAGCACTACTTCTGACTCCGACCCCACGTCTTCGACTAGGGTATGCAAAGACCCTGCTCACTGCTCTTCTCCGACTGCAACCAGAGTCGACTGGGACCAACCGACTAGTGACGCTCGCCCGGAAAGGACCAGGGAACGAATGGAGAAAAGCAAGGCTAGGCGCATAAGTCAAACCACGATACCAGGGACCATACCCTATACACCTACAGAAATAGTACTATGCAACCACCCTGACACAAACAGTGTTGTAGGCACGTTCATTTTCCTCTACAGTATTGTGGGCACCATTAACTCCCGTACGGTAAGGCCCCCCACATGCCTCTGGGCTTCGACAGTGTTGTGGGCGCCGGCATTTACCATACCGAGCGAACATGGTGAAATGCCTCACATGCCGGTCGGCATCAATAGTATGTGCAGGTACCGCCATCTGCCATACCCGAACAAAGACGACGGAACCTCCCATGTGCATCTGACATCCAACAGTGTTGTGGGCGCCTACCATCGTCATGTACCTACCAGCATGGGCAACAAGGTTTAGAAGCATACGTACTCTCTCCCTCTCACTTGTAAAGCCATCCCATTCATCTATAAAAGGGGATGCGCTCTCTCCCAAGAGGAAAAGTTGATTCAAGTTCATACAAGTTATTCCAGATTCATTAGATCGACCAAGCTCACTAGCTCACAACCACAGAACTACCAGGTTCAGACCTCAAGCACACGCTTGAACACTTAGCTCATAGCGGAGCTCCTGTCGCTCTCGGCCCTTCTGACCGGAGCCGACCGGACCTCTTGTACACCCCATCTTTCTCTTTCTCATTTGTAACCCCACTACAAGCTTCGAGCACCTAGGCTCAGGAATAAAGTCACCAACCAGCTCAAACTAGACGTAGGGCACGTTGCCTGAACCAGTATAAACCCTATGTTATTGAGTGATAGGCCACCTCCGATCACAACTTACGACAAAACTACAAATATTCACTAGTCGGTCACTTTCTGCACCGACACTTCAATTCAGTTTTGTGATGGAATCACTCGTATGGGAAAGCTTGTCCCATCCGTTTCTTGTCTTTTACCCTAGCATAGCTTTATTTTTTATCATTTCTTTTTCGCACCTGCCCGTTTGACCCGTAGGCTGCAACCTTAAGAACCCGAGCATGGCCCGCGAGGCTTAGCTGCTCATAACCGTAGGTCGTGGCGGGGTGTGATCGGTCAGGAGTTTAAAATAAAGTTACGTAGGCTAATTAAAGGGATGGACTACCCTTTCGTTCGGGTAAAAAGTATTTACTATATGATAGTAAAAAAAGAGAGGTGGTATTGCACCCTCGTGGAGCCCCCGAGCAACCCAGGTTGAGAGTGCTCGGGCTAGGGTGCTTGTAGGAGCAAACGTTGAATGAAATTAAGTGGTAAGACTAAGTTTTAGGGGAAGAAACGACGTAATTGTTTGATGTTCCAAGTGTTGATGAGAACATTGCCGTTGTTGTCCTTTAGTCGATAGGTGCCCGGTCGGATCACCTCGGTCACCGTATAGGGACCCTCCCATGGTGGAGAGAGTTTATGTTTCTCCTTGGTTGATTGGGTTCTTCATGAGCTTGTCGAAGTGGTCGGGCTAGCCCTGCTGGGGCTGCTTGCCCACACGATCGGCCACGGCGACCAAAGCAGAGTTGGCTGGTCGGCGCCGACCCTTCTTGTTATTTTTGCCCCTTTGTGTGGAGGGGCCCTCATCTTGGTCCTCGCGCTTGGCCTTGCCCTTGTCCCGGCCTCCATTAAAGACTGCTTCGACCGCCTCCTCGCTGGAGGCATGGTTCGTGGCAACGTCGAGCAGGTCATGGGTGGTCCGAGGCTTCAGACAACCGAGCTTGTGGATAAAGGACTCACAGGTTGTCCAGGAGAGGAACGTGCTGACGACGTTTCATAGTGCACCGTGTTCAGCCCTGTAAGGAGAGGGCGCACCCATGCTTCGAATTCAAAGGGGAGACCGACGGTACCCGAGAGAGGCCAGAGATACTATCCAGGAATGTTGTTGAAGAGCAGACTGCTGAGCTGTTTGCTCCGCTTGCCTCATTCAACTTGTCAGGGTACACAAAACCCTTTAACTGCAAGAATCTGCCTCCTCAGGTGAATATCCCAACTGTATGTTTCCGAGAAGTTTTTCCTTTTGTCATTGCCAAGTAGTAGATTGATCCACTCATGTGAAGATCCATTCGCGGGATAGGGCGGTATATTTTTTGGGCGTGCCGAGAAACGATTGGCTGCCGGCAGTGGATGCACGACCATCAGCTCAACCTGAAGAAAGCTCCGTAGGCGTCTCTTCAGAATCCGGAGGAGTGGATGTTAGCCAGACGGAGAGTCCTCCCCCGGTATCGGAGAAAATCCGGGGGAAGAGGCCGGCGGAAGATGAGCTAGCCCAGAAGAAGAGGAAAACAACAGCTACTGCTACCCGCAAATCCGGTGGAATCTTGCTTGGCAATGATCAGACCAATCGAACACGAAGGACCACGGTGCTCGATTGGTCTGATGACGATGAAGTTCTGATGGCTCCTCCACCGAGCACGAAAGAGCCTCCACGTAGCACGCGCGCGGGGGACAAATCAGGGGGAGGCGAAGAAGTCCGTGAACCGCCGACGAGTAAAGTCCCCGAGCAGCGGGCGGATATAGTTTCTGCTCAGCAGACAATGGAAGTCCTTGCGGGGTGAACGACAGAAGTTCCTGAGCAACAAGCGGAGGCGATCCCAGAGTAGCAGACGGAAAGGGCCCTAGAACAGTAGGCAGAATAGGGGTCAACCGAGGAAGAGCCGAGAATTCCCCAGCAGAGCACGGGAGTCGACCCCGCGGCTGCACCTGGAGGCTCGGGCAGGCATCGTCGGTTCAAGAAATTGAACTGTCAGACCAAATCATAAGCATCCTTGTGTTGGAGTTACTTTGCTATACTTACTTAATTTCTGTGGTGACTGACGAACTCATTTGATGCAGTGCAAGGCGAACGATGGATCCAGCCCCGCTCGTTCAGACTGAGCAGCAGCCGGAAGCTAGCCCCGGAGCGGGGGAGATGTCAGTGGACCCCACCCTAGAGTCCACGAGTGCCCGGCAGCACGCGGGGGAGCCAATCGCTTCCCCTAGTGGACTTGGCGGCAGCGAACGGTTGTCTACAATGGCAAACGAGTCGGCAGCAGCACCCTCGGCAATGGTGGAATCTAGAGCGGAAAATCTTGCTGCGCCGAAAGAGCAGAGGACACTCCCTGATGCTTCGGAGGGCATGGTAGGACCCGCTATCCGGCCACCAAGCCCCTAGGTGGTGCCTCCAGCTACAACAGAGGAGGACGAGGTGGAGGAGATCGTGCGTGATGAACCTCGACCCCAATCAGTCCGGATCCTCCGAAAGTGCGGCGATGACATAGTAATTGTCGAAGAAGAGGACACCACCAAGGAATTCAGGAGACTGGAGACCACCCTTACCGGTGTGATGAAACAGATCAAGGTTTGTACTGCGTCTGGAAAGGTCCTGGTTGATGTTTGGAATTGGATAACGATACTACCATTGTGCATTTGCAGGAGATAACTCGAGTTGCTGAGCGGTGCCGCCAGCTGATAAAGCGAATGGAGCCCCTTGCTGAGGAGAACGAAAAACTTAAAGAGGCTAGGATCCTCTCGGAGAAGAATATCCAGAGGGACCGACGTGAATGAGACCTTGCAGAGTGCAACACGTGGGACCTGGAATATCAGAAGGGGGTCCTAACCGAAAAGCTAGCTGCTGTGTCCGAGCAGGTGCAGAGCTAGTCCGAGCAGCTGGCCGTTGTCTCTGGCCAACTAAAGAGTGCTTCCGAGCAGCTGGAGAAGAAAACTGAACAGCTTAACAGTGTATCCAAGCAGAAAGCAGGTACGGTATATCGGCGAATGTACTTTTGAATGGCTGAACAACCACATTTTAGGTGATAACTGTTGCGATTGTAGAGCAAGACGCTGAGCTCGGCCAACTGCACCAAACCGTCGATCAACTTCTCCAAGAGAAGGCAAAGGAAATAGAGCGGGCAGACAAACTGGCTGAGGAGTTGAAAGGTGAATTCCTCCTGGTCGGAATTACTGCTGAAGTAGCTTCCTTGTATGATGGAACATTGTAACGCTTGCAGGCTCTCGTCATAAAGCCAAAGCACAATTTGATGTGCTGGTGCAGGAGGCCAAGGTCCAAAAGGAGAACTTCGACACTGTAGTCGCCGCAATTAAGTCGGTGCTTGACTGCATCGCCCTACAACCGCCACTCAGCCCGACGGCAGGTGGCAACGTTCAGACACCGTTATCCAGAGGTGCAAAGCAACGTATGAAAACTTCAAGATCTTCAACCGCGACGCCGTTGTGTCCGTCGCTACTCATGTCCTCACGGTTGTTCGGTCCCATTACCCAACCATCAACCTTCAGTCGATAAGGGGCGAGTTCGCCAAAGGACTGAGCGATGCGGACACCCAACTACTGGAGGATGAGGTGGAGGACGCAGCGAAGACGCTGGCCGGCGATATAGATCTATTCGGTGAGACGGATGGCGACGACGGAGTTCAGTAGTCTGCTCATAGATTATCATCTGTAAAATCTTGACAGTGTAGTTAGACCGCACGAAAGCGCAAGAAACAATTATGTATCGAATAAATGTTACAAGGTGCATGTATATGCAATTTGATTGTATTTGGGCGAAAAAATCTTCGTAGTTTTAATCCCGACGCGATTATGCGTAATTCAAGTAGTGTCCAAGAGGTTGGTTCGCTACTGTCCCCTATGGCCCTAACTAGCCCATAGCCCATAACGTCGAGCGCAGAGCCCGTGCACGTGTAGGAGGAATAGGCGTGACCCAGGAACCGCAGTCGACCACCCATGATGCAGAGTGCGGAGCCCGTGGCATGTGTAGGGAGAGATCGGAGACTGGGTCTTCTCCATATAAAATAGCGCGGAACGTGTGCTGCTCAGCAGTTGTTGAAATAACTTGGGGATAGAGGTAGTATAAGCGGCAACTGAGCAATTATTTCATTGCTGAGCTCTCGGCCTTGGATAGCCCATAGTCCATAACGTCGAGCGCAGAGCCCGTGCACGTGTAGGAGAAATAGGCGTGACCAAGGAACCACAGCCGACCACCCATAACGCAGAGCGCGGAGCCCGTGGCACGTGTAGGGAGAGATCGGAGACTGGGTCTTCTCCAAAGAGAACAGAAAAGAAAGTAGGCTTCTCGCCGATCGGTGAAATATCTTGGAGATTTAGAGTAAAGTGTTCGGCGGTTTGGAGAAAATGTGTGGCGAGATACGTTGGCGACTTGGAGGAAACGTGTTCGGTGATTTGGAGAAAACTTATTCGGTGATTTTCGACGAAAAAATGTGTCGGCGATTTAGAGAAATCGTTAGGCGGTTTTGGAGAAAACCGTTTGACATTTTTGGAGAAAACCGTTTAGCGCTAGCTTTGGAGATTTGGAGAAACTTATTCGGCGAAATCGTGGTCGGCGATTTGGAGAAATCGTTCGGCGATTTTGGAGAAAACCGTTCGGTGAATTTGTATTGGAGATCATTATGGAGTATTGCGATGCTCGATGACCGTACGTGGAGATTAAAACATAATGGAGAAAAGGAATAGAGCCAAATTATGGAGATCAAAACTTTATTCATCACAAAGTGGAGAGTACATATCTAGAACGTTTCAAGGATAGAAACGTATAAGGTGCTCGATGTGCCATGATTGGGAACATCAATTCCATCTAAGTCACATAGGCGATAAGAGCCTGGTCGAGTGACCACTTTGATGATGTAAGGCCCTTCCCAAGGGGAGTAGAGCTTGTGCAACCCTTCGGTCTTTTGTTTTCTACGGAGAACGAGGTCGCCGACGGTGAATGAATGACCTTTTACGTTGCGGTTATAGTATCTCCGCAAGCCTTGTAGATATTTAGCTGTGCGGTCGTAGGTGATCAGGCGTTCTTCCTCGGCCCGGTCGACGTCCTCTGTCCGAACAGCAGTGGCTTGCTCTTCATCATAATTTTCCACCCTAGGTGCTCGGAAGGCAATATCCGCTGGTAGTATGGCCTCTGAGCCGTAGACCAAAAAATATGGAGACACACCGGTACTGCGACTAGATTGAGTGCGCAGTCCCCAAACCACAGCCGGTAGCTCCTTGAGCCATCTGCTCGGATGCTTTTCTTCTTTCTGATATAGCCTCTTTTTGAGGGCGTCAAGGATCATACCATTCGCTCGTTCGACCTGGCCATTGGCTCTAGGATGGGCAACGGAGACGTATTTAACGGAGATGCACCTATCTTCGTAGAAGTCCCAGAAATGATGGCCGGTAAACGTGGTTCCGAGGTTGGTGATGATGCTGTTCGGGAGACCGAATCTGTGTATGATATCTTCAAAGAGCTCGACTGCTTTCTTTGCAGTAGCTGAAACGAGCGGTTTGTACTCGATCCACTTGGAGAACTTATCAATGGCAACGTATACGTACCAGAAACCTCCTGGCGTTGGCTTGAAAGGCCTGATCATGTCCAGTCCCCAGCATGCGAAAGGCCAGGAAGCTGGGATGGTCTGCAGCTCTTGTGCCGATACGTGTATTTGCTTGGCAAAAAACTGACATCCTTCATAGCGTCGGGCGAGGTCTTCTGCGTCGGAGATGGCGGTGGGCCAGTAAAAACCAGCTCAGAAAGCTTTGCCGACCAGGTTTCTCAAGGCCGCGTGATTGCCGCAGAAACCAGAGTGAATTTCGAGAAGTAGCTTTACCCCTTCATCTTGGGTGATGCATTTCTGCAGTATCCCTTGGCACTTTTCCATATCAAGTTGCCGTCTACCAGCACATAATGCTTGCTTTGGTGAATTAAACATTTAGTTTCGGTCTTGTTGGCGGGTACTTCGGTGCTGGTGAGGTACTTGATGAACTGCTCCCTCCAATCGGCGATCGGCGAAGGTACCGCAAGTACCAACTGCTCGGCAGGGGGAACCTCTTCAACTTCCTTTCCTTCTTTAATGGATGGCACCAAGAGATCTTGAACAAAGACCCCCGGTGGAACTACGGCGCGAGAAGAACCTATCTTTGAGAGCTGGTCGGCTGGTTGATTTTGATCTCGTACCACATGGTGGTACTCGATACCATAGAACTTCCCTTCAAGCTTCCTAATTTTGATGCAATATACGTCCATCTTCTCACTGGAACAGGACCAGTCTTTGTTGAGCTGGTTGATAACCAGCACGGAGTCCTCGTACACCATGAGACATTTGACGCCGAGCTCGACAGCTATATGGAGACCATGGAGACACGCTTCGTATTCCACAGCGTTGTTAGAGGCCGAAAAGTGTATCCGAGGAACATAACGGAGCTTATCCTTGGTCGACGTAATAAATAGAATGCCCGCACCAACACCATTGATGTTAAGGGCGCCGTCGAAGTACATCACCCAGTGCTCGGGGCAAGTAGCGACGATGGACTCTTGGATCTCGGTCCATTCAGCGATGAAATCAGCAAGCGCCTGTGACTTAATGGTAGGTCTACTTTTGAATTCGATGGAGTAGGTTCCGAGCTCAATAGCCCACTTAATGATGCAGCCATTGGCCTCTTTATTGCGGAGAATGTCCCCCAGAGGGAACTCAGTGACCACAGCAATCTTGTAGTACTCGAAGTAGTGTCGGAGCTTGCACGACGTAATCAGAATTACATATAACAGCTTTTGTACCTGAGGATAACGTGTTTTGGGCTCATTAAGTACCTCGCTGATGAAGTAGACCGGACGTTCCACCTTATATGCGTGCCTAGCTTCCTTGCGTTCGATGACAATAGCAGTGCTGATGACGCGAGAAGTAGCAGCGATGTAGATCAGAAGAGTTTCATCTGGTTGTGGCGCCGTCATGATCGGAGGCTTTGTTAGGAACAATTTAAGCTGCTCGAAAGCTGTGTCTGCCTCCTCCGACCAGGAAAAATGCTCAGAGGCCTTGAGGAGCTTGAAGAAAGGTAGCCCTTTTTCACCGAGGCGCGATATGAAGCGGCTTAAAGCAGCCATGCAGCCTATAAGCTTCTATATATCCTTGATGCATGTCAGCCGTTTCATGTTGGTGATAGTGGAGACCTTGTCAGGGTTAGGCTCGATGCCTCGAGCGCTGATGATGTAGCCCAGCAGTATACCGGATGGAACTCCAAAGATGCACTTTGAAGGGTTCAGCTTCCATCGGTACTTGTTCAGGTTGGAGAAAGTTTCTTCAAGGTCGGCGATAAGGTTGTCGGCGGTCTTGGTCTTGACAACCACGTCATTGATGTAGGCTTCGACGTTGCGGCTGATCTACTGGTCGAGGCACATCTAGATTGCCCTTTGATAGGTTGCCCCGGTGTTCTTGAGTCCGAAGGACATAGTTGTGTAGCAGTATGCACCAAAAGGTGTGATGAACGGCGTCTTGATCTGGTCTTCTTCCTTGAGAGAGATCTGATGATAGCCGGAGTAACAGTCAAGGAAGGAGAGCAGTTTGCAGCCGATGGTGGAGTCTACAACCTCATCTATCCGAGGCAGGCCAAAGGGGTCTTTAGGGCAGTGTTTGTTGAGATCAGTATAATCAACACACATTCTCCATTCTTTATTCTTTTTTCAAACGAGAATAGGGTTTGCTAACCAATCTGGATGATACACTTCTTTTATGAATCCGGTAGCTAAGAGCCATTTTATTTTTACCCTAATAGCCTCCTTCTTGTCTGGCGCGAATCGGTGGAGTTTCTGCTTGATTGGTTTGGCGGTCGGCGAGACATTCAAGGAGTGCTCGATCTTCTCCTGTGGTACCCCCGGCATGTCCATAGGTTTCCAGGCAAACACATCAGTGTTGGCACGTAGGAAGGAGATGAGCGCGCTTTCCTATTTGGGGTCAAGGTGAGCCTCGATCTTCATAGTCTTGGAGGGGTCGTCGAGGCCGAGGCCGACCTCCTTGACTTCCTTGGACTTGGCGGAGGCGCGAGGAAGCTCTAGCTCTGGGATCTCCATGTCATCGGCGGGCGCCATCTTGCCTTTGGCAACCATGCTAGCCATCTGGATGGAGAGGTCGGTGGCTTCGGCGAGGGCGAGACTCTCTGTCTCATAGGCGTAGGCAACTGAGAGGTTGGCCTGCAAAGGCAAGACTCCTACAAGCGAAGGCATCTTCATCACCAGCTATGCGTAGTGCGGTATGGCCATGAACTTGGCCAGAGCTGGCCGACCAAGTATGGCGTGGTAGGCGGTGTCGAAGTCGGCGACGTAGAAGTTGATATGCTCGACATGGTAGTTGTTTGCCGTGCCGAATAGTACTGGTAGGGTAATCTCTCCAAGTGGTCTAGATGCCCTGCCAGGTACCACGCCCAGAAGGAGGAGTCCGAGGGTGTGAGATCTGTTATCCCGAGGCCCAACTCCCTTAGGGGCCCGGCAAAGAGTAGATTCAAAGCGCTCCCACCGTCGACGAGGACTTTTCTGAAGAGCACCTTCTGGACGGTCGCGTCGAGGACGAGGAGAAAACGCCCTGTGTAGGGTATGTCCGCCCACTCATCAGCCCTGCTAAAGGTGATAGGGACTTCGGACCATGGGCGATAGCTGGGGTTGGTGGTGGTTTCATCTGAGGCGACGGCGAGCACTCATCGGGCGGCGAGCTTCCATTCTCTTCTGCTCTCGGTGGAGGCGAGGCCTTCGAAGATGGTGGCGACCACCTTGTCATGTTCCTGGAAAGCATTGTTATTGCCCCTAGGTGGTCGGCGGCCTCCGTTCCCGCCGTTGGCGTCATCGTCTAGCTTCTTGTCCTAGAACTCCTTGGCCAAGCCAAGGCCATCTTTCATCTTGTGTTTGGCGTTCTTGTGGAGGGAGCATGGGCCATCGAGGATCTTCTTGTACTGCTCGTCGTAGTTGCGGTTGGCGCGCGGCTCATTGATGGCAGCGACAAAGTGGTTTGGCCAGCGGCGGCGATTTTGACCAGGCTTGGATCCTTCTGGCCGATCACGGCTGTTGTCCCGGTGGAAACTATGGTCATCATAGCGGCGGTCATTGTGGCGTCGGTTGTCGGGGCGGTCGTCGTAGCGGTGAGGTGGGCGATTTGTGCCCGTATCTTCGTTGAAACGTACCTCAGCTTCCTCCGCGTCAGCGTACTGGTTGGTGGTCATGATCATCTCGCCGATGCCTGTAGGTGGCTTGCGGTTGAACTTGGAATGGAGCTCGCGGTGGTGAAGTCCTCGGACGAAGGCGGTGATGACCTCAGCTTCCGTGATGTTGGGAATAGAATTCCTCATCTCAGAAAAGCGTCCGATGTAGCTGCGGAGGAGCTCGGATGGCTTTTGGGTGATGCGGTTGAGATCATGCTTGGTGCCCGGCTGCGTACATGTAGCCATGTAGTTGTCAGTGAAGACTTTCTTCAGCTCTTCCCAAGATCCGATGGAATCCGGGGCAAGGCTTGTGAACCAGCTCATGGCGGCTGGCGTGAGCATGACGGGGAGATAATTTGCCATGACATTGGTGTCTCCTCCGACGGCGCAGACAGTAGTGGCGTAAGCCTACAGCCACTGAGTTATATTCATCCTTCCTTCATAGGGCTTGACCCTAGTGATTTTAAAACCACGGGGCCACTGGAGTGTTCGGAGCGCCCTGGTGAAAGCTGGGGGCCCTTTCGGGTTGTCGGTGTCGTTGTCTGCAGCGTTGCCAGTGGCAATCGGCTCTAGAGCTAAGTCCAGATTATCGTACTCTTGCTCGTACACCTAGCGGCGGCATACTTCTTCTTCATGGCGACCGAAGCGACGCTTGCTCGATATGTCGTCGTGCATCCCGAAGGTTACTGAGGTGCACTCGAGCGTCCTGTTCGACCTCCTAGTCGTGCTGGCGATGATGCTCGGCGCGGTGGCCCCCAGCTCCCCCCTGGAGAGGTAGTGACTAGTCGGCGAACCAGCTTTGACTGGGGCGGCGATTGGATCTAGGCACAGCTGATCGACGATCTGGTCGGTGAGAGGATGGATATCCCCCACCTGGTCGACGAATTTGCCCCTCAGGGCGTCTTGGTATGTAGCGGCGGTGTTGGCGAGCCCGAAGGGTAGGGCCGTAACCCCTAGAGTTTGCCAAGCATCTTCCGATAGATCTAGATCGGAGGGTGGTCGGCGCTGAATGAAAGTGTCTAGAGCCGACTCGGCGATGGAGAGGCAATCAGCGAGCTTCAGACCGACCCGATCGATGGATTCAATCAGATCGTCATTGTTGATGTGCCTCCTCTAGTAACGAGGAAGCGAGCGGCGAGTCATTGATGAAGACGACCTCAGAAGTAGTTCCAAGATCGGATCTGTAGTCGTAGGTGTGGGGGTGGTCGGTGCAGAATGGATCTGCACCGGCTCGAGGAGCTCTCCGACTCCGTCAGCGTTGATGACCCATGAGATGGATCCGACCGTGAAGATCTGGCCGGGCTACGGAAGGGACGAAGATCCTATGGAAAAAGCCATCTTGTTCGACAAGGAAACAGCACGCACACCCCTACATGGCGCACCAACTGTCGACAGAATATCATCGACAGTCCTCCGAGGGGTATCCCACGAAGGTAGATTGATCGGTAGAGGAGCGCGTGATGAAGAACAAGAAGGCAACAGAGACACACGAGTTATACAGGTTCAGGCCATCAAAATGACGTAATACCTTACTCCTGTGGTCTATTGGTTTGTATTAGCTATCATATGATATGCCGTGATTTTGGAGGGGGTCCCTGCCCGCCTTATATAGTCCAGGGGGCAGGGTTACAAGTCGGTTAGATCTAAGAGATAACCGGAAAGTAATAACAGATTACAAGAATCATGGGATCGTACGTGTCCTAACAGATCTCGTAGCATCTTCAGGATATCTTCCCTATGTCTTGCGGAAGGCGCCAAGCAGAATCGTGCCCCGCAAGGCTTCGTCTTGTGGGCTGGGCCACCCCTGGGGGCGCAGCCCATGTGGTCTGCCGTGGGTATCTAGGGTTGTACCCTCCACAGTCGGGTACAAGATGGTTTGTCGGCGCCCACAATACTATTGATGCCTAGATGCATGTGGCAGGCTCCATCGTGTTCTTCTGGTATGGTAAATGTTGGCGCCTACCATACTATAGGACAAATGTCGGCGGCCACAACACTGTTCGTGTTCTGACATGTCTGAAAGGTTGCAAACTACCCTTCTGGCATGGCCTGGAGGTACTGTTCCTCAGGTGTGTAGGGTACGGTCCTCGGTATTGCGGTTTGACTTAAGTGTCTTGCCTTATCTGCTCCACCTGATTCTTGGGTCCTCATCGAGCGGGCGTCCCCAGGGTTCTGACCCCGGTCGGAGAAGAGCTGTAAGCAGAGGTTCGGTGTATTTTTGGTCAGAGAAGCGGGTCAAAGTCAGAAGCGAGCGTCGTCCCCTCCATGACAAGTCTTCCGGTCGGGGAGGCAGGTCAGTGTCGGAAGCGAGCGTTGTCCCCTCCTTGGCTAGGCCTTCCAGTCAGAGAGGCGGGTCTGAGTCATAAGCGAGCATCATCCCCTCCTTGGCCTGGCCTTCCGGTTGGAGAGATGGGTCGGAGTCAGAAGCGAGTGTCATTCCCTCCTTGGCTAGGCCTTCTGGTCGGAGACTGGATCGCTCTTCTGGCCTATCATTAGGTATCTGGCCTGGCCCAGGAGTTGCGCGTCGTTTGTAATGTCGTTTGCTGGGCCGAGCTTTTGCTGGGAAGCAGGCTCATTTGGGACCCCGGGTTTATGAACCTGTCGATGTTTCACCACCGATAGCCTACCACGGGGGTACCCGGGGCAGTATTGTTCGGGCTTCGGCGTATGCTGAACTCGATGGTAAACGCAAGAGACAGTCGATTTATCCTGGTTCAGGCCCTCGATCGTAGATCGAGTAACGACCCTACGTCCAGTCGGTGTTGGCCTTTGTGTTGGATTGATTATGAAGTGTTATGTTGTACAATTGTCGTCCTCTTTCAGGAGCCCTGCCCTCCTTTATATAGTCAGGAGGCCAGAGTCCTAGTCGGTTTATAATGAGATTTCCTAGTAGGATTACTTAATAGTTCTACTACTAAGATTACATGGGAAGAATCCTAGTTGAACTAGATCTTCTCTCTCTTGCGGGGTATCCTGTGGGTCCCGCATCGACAGAACCCGACACTTGGTTTGTTGAAATGCAGAACAGTTCTCGAAACAAAGACATCTTCCCAATCTCACATCTTAGCAACCTAGAGTTTTGGAGTTTTTTCTCAAGAAAAAGCATAGTTCACTTTATACTCCTCAAATGGCACTCTCAACTCACTTAATGGTGTATAAATCCTTACCAAGGCATAGCAATGTTTTGACTTCTTTTGTTTTCTCCTACTTCTAAATTTTTTTATGGAGCTTTAGGTAGGGATAAACAAAATAGCTTACTTGTATTGCATATGTTGTAAGGTCAAATCAAGGATCTATGGAGAGAAGTTCCATACTCTTAGATCAAGATGCGCATGTGTGTGGAAAAAGGTAAACTAAAGCTATACTCATTTTGTAGATATGGTCTCTCTCTATAACTTATTATTTTGAAACATGGCTATCTTTCTTCCTTCTCTGAATCTTCACGTGCTCATCATTTTTTTTCTTTTGTACTTGGACCTTCATGTGTCTATTTTTTTACCTTTTTTGCATAGCCCATGTATCTTCTTCTAAACCACATATTTAAAGAGAGATCATTATCTTTTTAGAACATGGAGTATTTGCTTAACAAAGATTTTTTTGTGTGTCTACTCCTAGTGTAGGAGCAGAGTTTTTGGTGGATAAGAGCATGTTTTTACGTACTCCTAGTGTAGGAGCAGCATATATATGTGGGTATACGTGATCTTGATCTTGGGAGCATGATAAATCTCTCAACAAGGGTCAACAAGACTTGACCAAACTTAACACAATAACAAGTAGTTTATGTGAAGGCTTAAAACTTGCTAGATGTTATATTTGGCTTTGGTAGGAATTACTCACCAAATGAGGAGTATGTTATACTATGGTTTTGTAACATTTTTATCAAAACAAATTCTCCAAGTACTTTGAATAGAAATGGTAGGATTTCTAAGTCAGAACTATATCATACCTCACAACAACTTAGTCAATAAGATTGTCCTATTAGAATATTTTTCCAAAAGTATAAGTGTATGTATATGGAACAAACTTTATGCAAGCTTCTATCTTAAACATGTTATGAACAGGTTACTTTTCAAAATTTTAAATGAAGTGTGGTTTATTGAATTGCATAGGGGCATTGTTCATCACGAGGAGATAGCAGGGGTAAATTGAGTTTAATTTTAGTGATTAAGATTTGTATTTGTTCAAACTTAAAATTGGAGAGAGTTGAGGGTTGTGTTACAAACCATCGTTGAAGAAGAAGGAACTAAGTCGGAGGTGGTTTGGCTAAACCAGAGGTTCAATCGACCCTCTCTGGAGCCATTTGTCCTGTCCTTCTACATGTTAGATCAGTCGAAGTTTGTGCAACGTGTTGCTGGGAGATCTTGAATATGTGTTCATCTTGCTTGAGAGATCTCTCCCACACTTATTGTTATACTCGCTTTTTATTTAAGAAAGAAGAACAAAAAGAAACAAATAAGAGCTCTACCAGTTGAAACACCAGGGAGCCTTATTTTTATTACTTTTATTTTTTGTTATTTATTATTACTATTATTATTATTAAATTTTTTTTACTTTATTTTATGTATTCACCCAACTTTTTATCATTTAGCATAAACAAGAATAAAGTAAAGTTTGCAAAAATAAACATAGCCTTGATTTATCTCCATAGTAGATTATTTCTATTATTTATGAAAGTAATACTCAGTTCATTAACCAAGATTAAACACCATGTCAAATTTTGATTAAAGGAAGCCATTTTAACCTAAGCACCATGCTTAATTTAAAAAGACCTATGGATATACTACCAGTGAATACATCCAAACTAGAGCATTACAACATAAATAAGGGAATCATGAACTTGTTCGAGCACATTTCATATGGAGACAAAAATGAGTAAATGAGTTGGTGAACATTTAGTTTTTTTTCTTTCTATATCATTTTTATTTTCTCTCTCCTTTTATCATCTATATTTTTATCTCATCATTTTTTAATTCTTAATTTTTTTCTATATATAGCAAGGTAGAGCTAACATCATCATCTCTCTGTTTTTAAGCAGGATGATCTTTGGTGTGTATAGAACTTTGAACTCTCACCAACCTCCTCCACACTTGAACTTTTGTGGGAAAGTCAAGTGTGCAGGATCAGGGTCTCCTTTTGGATGTGTTTCATTACCAAAGATCGTCAACCTATGTAGTTGATGCAACTCCCATGATTTCAGACATTGTATGTCCCCTGTTCTTCTTGATCTTTAACCTGAAAGGGTTAGAAACCAAGAATACCCGAAGGTGCATTCTATCCTAACAACACGTTCTTGCTTTTTATTGAAAAGGAAGTTTTTTGTTGGTTTTTTATATATATGTTTTTTATAATATTTTTTTCTCATGATAATCCAAGGTATCTCCCTGCAGTGCTTAATTTATGGTCTTAAGCTTGATAGTGGTAACTTCGTCTTGCAGCTATCATTAGTGGTGTAGTTCCTAGCTTCACCACTAAGCATTTAGCATCATTGTTCAAGCTATAGGGTTAGTACCACAGTGCTACTATGAGATTTGTAATATTTGTGATAAACAAGGCATCCACAACTATCCTCCTAAAGAATTTGCAAACGAGGAGTGATAGGTGGTTGTGTTCCTTGTAGGAACGCGGGTACTAAGCAACATGTCCATGGCACAAAAGTTTTCGTTCCTAAGGGATTTATCATGTAGGATTAACATTGAATTTTACCATCATTGAGAACAACATTTGGATGGACAGAGGTACATGGCTTGGGTTCGAGTGAGGGTGATAATGGACGTTCAGTTTCATAACAAAGCTTAGGTGAAACGAATGGAGATATGAACTTCACCACCTCGAACGGGTTATTGTTGGGATGATGCTCCACCATTGGGATATCTAAGTGAGTGGCGGAAGCAGTTTTCCCAAACTCTTCACTAAGGCTCCCATGGGAAGGTTTTTCTTGGAAAAGATTGTCCAAGGGGTGGCCTATGAGAAACTCATATTCAAGGATGGCATAGATACGGAAGTCTAGGTGAACCTCGGTTTCATCTATTATGATTGGCATGTCCCTGGCGATCCCATGACACTCGAAAAATAGTCCCAAAGGACTTTTGAAGAGTTTATTGGTTGGGACTAGCGGCATGTTACCCAAAAGGTTTTTCGCTAGGAATGTGGACATGATACTAGTCCCGACTGTGAGGTTGTGTAGGGCTTCTACGTTTGTTCCCCTTAATGAGCAAGGTATGGTCGTGGAAGGTGAAAGAATCTGAATTGCTTCAGAAGAACATTTCACTTCCCTTAACCATTTCTTTGAAGGTTCCATTCTAGGGGAAACTTTCTTTGTGTGCTTTTCGTGCCGTGATATCTTCAAGGTATTGCCATAATTCTAGAATTTGATAGGAAACTCTGAAGGATGAATTAATCTTTCCTTCGATGTTCGTGGTTCGGGTGAGGGCTCACAAGTTGAATCTAAGGTTGGTATAGGTTTGGATTCAACTGGTGAGGACTCCTCAACACTCGACATAACTTTTACCTGGAGGAATTTGGTTCTTATAACAGAAGAAGTGTGTCTGTCTATGAAGTTTTCAAGGAATTTTACTTGTTCTGTCATAGGTTTGTGTGTGAAACAACCTCCGACAGTCATGTCTTGGCATAGGTCAGCATGTGTGTTGATACCCAAACAAAAAAGTCGCATCAATATGCTATCGGGTAAAGACAAGTCTGGGCCGGTGTGTAATAACACTTAAAACCTAGCCCAGGCTGCACCTATAGACTCCTTCGTGTATGGCTCAAAGTTAAAGATTGCCTTTGGTAGAGAGGCGATACGGGACATGGGGAAAAATACAAGACAAAACTTGTCTTTAAGTTCATCCCAGTCCCCATTCATACTTTCTATGGCAAGTGTGTACCATTGTTTCACCTTCTCTATGAGAGAAAATGGAAACAATCTTCACTTTAGAGTTTCTTGTGTCATGCCTGAGATGCTCAGGCATGAACACATTTCCTCGAAATCTAGCAGGTGATTGCAAGGGTTTTCATTATAATGCCCTGAGAAGGGTTGTGCCCAAACCATGGCTATTAAGCCAGGGTGGAGTTCATAGCCAGATGAAAAGTTTGGTTTTGGTGGTGGCTTAGAGAACTCGCCCTTTGAAGCGGAAGGGTACGGAGTTGAAGTTGGCTTCATGGTGAAAATATATTTTTTGTTTTTTTTATAAAAAGAAAATATACAAATACGAGGACGAATTAGGTTCGAAGAAACTAGCAACCGATCCCCAGCAAGGGCGCCAGAAATGTTAGTTGATATTTCTTAACGTGTACAGAAATATCCGCAAGCACATGAAATTATCCTTGTAGCATTTTACCCAGAAGTATTCTGGATATCGTATTTTCCATAGGGAACGGAAGTACTCTTCTAGCTAGTTTGTCCAAGGACAACACAAGAGTAGAGTTGGTAAAGATTGAGATGGATGCCTATGGTTATAGGGTCTATGGATAAATAGACCCTACTTCTACTTGCTCACTTCGGGCGTCGGCTTACACCTAGTCTGCCAAGCGATTTTGGCCTTCGATCTACGTCGAACCCGAACGTGGGGTAGTACAAAGGACGGACAGGGCTGTCGCCACCTGCCGCCTACCCCTCAACCATGGAGAATAAAGCAAACGAAGGTAGCCTCTAGCCTAGGCACAATGTCTACGCTATCGACTACTACTCTAGTGTGTATACAAGGGTTATCCGTCTCTATCAGGGCCCTTCTACTAGAGCATTCGTTGCAAGGGCGAACGATGATCCCGTAAATAAGTAAGAATAAAGCTTAACTAATCAAAAGACTTTGTACCATAGAAAACACAAACACTCACTTAGCGGGAGAACCCGTTGAAGTAAGATGCTCGTCGAGGAACAAGTTGGGGAGACGCCGACAAGTCTGGCGCTTCCCCGAGCTCTCCCTCACATCTCTCCCTTACAACTCTAGCTAGCTACTAGGACCTAAGCCCCTTTGGAGTGTTGCTCTAACTCAAGTGAGGTGTGCTCTTCTCCCTTGTGGTGGTGTGTTCAATGAGAGGGAGTGAGGGGGTATTTATAGGTTGAGAGGAGTGGAGGCCACTCAATGTGCGACGTCAGTGATCCATGTGCCTCTTCACCACAGCCCTTGGATCAAACTGTCATAGGATGGATGGTGAAGATGGAGTGGAGTTGTGTTTCCTTGCATGCCTTCCTATCTTGAGCAAACTGCCATCCTCCGTGCCAAGTCTTCTGCGAAGCACATGCAACCGACGTTTGGAGAGGCGGCATGAGCCAGCTGACGAAAGTTCTGGCCGAACGGAGACAGTGAGGGGTCGGCCAACCCCCAACTAAGGCCAAATTGGCCCATCTTCGGTGGGTGATCTCCTTTCGGCTTCTAGAGTGGGCCTATGTAGTGCTTTCGTGGAGATAAGGTAATTTGATTTGGGTTTGCCCATATTTTCCTCTCTTCTGGGTCCTGTTTTGCCTAGCTGTGGGGCTCCTCCCCCTTTGGGCTCGTGTCGGGTGTCTATAATGTTGTATTTCTTGTATACTTTAGGCCAATTTTTGTATAATCCCGACATGTCCTCCTGTAAATGAATAATTACCAAAACTTGTGGAATTGATTAGTTATAAGTCCTAATTCTATGTTTGGTGTTTATTTTAACAGTTTTTATATGAAAGTTGGCGGTTAGAAATTGGAGTTAAGGACCGCCAACAAAGTGCTCTTCACGCGACTGGTCCTAATCTTCGTAACGTCGTGTTCATCACCAACTGCATCGAGCTCTTCCTCCACATCTCATCAATGACTTTGTACCACCTCCAGCCACGACCTCTCTAGCTATAAATGAGAGGTACGCACGCTGTGATCTAATCTATTACTTCAACATGTCCCTGGTTCAATCGTGATGTTGTTCGGTTCAACTAGCACATTAGATCTTTACATGCTAATATGTGAGATTGTCATGATTTAGGTTCAAGTTTTAATCTCAAAATTGCCTATTTTCTCGACAATTCCTTCACTCCCGGTAACATAACTTTTTAGTGTGGTGTGGAGGAACATGCATAGATGATGAGGGTGGAATCTCGCACATTGAAATAACTGTGCATCCACATTAGTCTCTGTCGCTGTTTTTGTCAAAGCTTAGCAAGATGGATGTATTAATTTATTAATGAACCGGATGGGAGATGGCTATCTAACAGGAAGAAGAGCCAGACCTTTAAACAATGTCGTTGTGCAGCGCAAACAGAAAGAGTGACATCAACTTAGATCTCGTGACATTTCGCAGGCACTGCCCATATGTCAATATTGTCATATATATCTACATCAGTTGATGACTGAGTTATCGATGACGCACAAACTAGAGCAATGGTGCAAGAACAGGCCAGATACATGCAATGGAAAGTGAATTTGACCTTCCCGTTGTGCACTTGTGGGAAGCTTTTCTTATGATTCTATAAGCTCGGATCAATTAGATGAAAGCTGCTATGTTGAGATTTATATATAGTGGCCTAGGCGCCATGATCGCAATTTATGTGGACAAACTGAATAGTGGGTGGTCATGTTTGTTTCCATGTAAAAATAGATTATATAAACATACATATATGTACGTTTTTGGTTGCTAGCTCTTTGAAACGAAAACGAAATACACCTGAAATTATTTAATAAGTATATGACAAATTTGGTTCATCGCGATCACTAATTCTTGGACTGAACAAAAACTACTATTTTTTTTTATATAATCCATTTCACACCACAATTCAGTAGATTACAAACTCTGAGACCAATTCGAAATTTCTAAACCATGGGCAAGCAAGCTGCGCCGCAAGGTATATTAATTCTCAACCAATAAACAAAATTTACTTGTGTTCTATAACTAATCTGCTATTGTCATATACTCACATCTATGAATCTCAACGCTAAAATTAAAAATATTACGCACAACTTGCACAACTTTATACATAGCCAGCTCCAAGGCAAGGTCACCCCTCCAACTCCAAGAATATAAAGAGACCGGCACCATTCATAGGCGACCATACTACCCTAGCTCTCAAACAGAACTAGCTACCGCCTGCAGTTCTGCACTGCAAGATCCAGCCTTGAGCCATGTCGCTGTCATCGAACACCAACTCACTGCCCTGCTCGACGGACAAGGGCGGCTACAGCACGCACGACACGCTTGTGCTCCTCGGCATCGGCTTCTGCGCCACCGCCGTCTCCATCCTCATCATCGTCATCTGCGAGTGCCTGTGCTGCCGCCGCCGCCGCCGCGGCGCGGGGGGAACCGTCGTGTACGTGGCGGCGGCCCGGCCGTTCTTCCTGCACGGCACCACCGACGGCGACGGTGGGCTGAGCCCCTCCGCGGTGTCCACGCTGCCGTCGTTCGTGTTCCGTAGGGACCTGTCGGTTGGCGGCGGCTCCGGCCGCCGTGGCGAGGGCAGCGGCAACGGCAGCGGCAGCGGCAGCGGCAGCGGGCGCGGGTGGGCGCAGTGTGCGGTGTGCCTGAGCCTTGTGCAGGAAGGTGAGGTGGTCAGGCGGCTGCCGGCGTGCATGCACCTGTTCCATGTCTGCTGCATCGACATGTGGCTGCACTCTCACTCCACGTGTCCTCTCTGTAGGGCCACGGTTTTGCCTATTAAGGAGGTCCCTACAAAAGACGATCAGCCTCCGGTGTAACGTATTATAAAATGTAATTTAATCTAGGTTGATGTATAATATATAGCTATATATAAATTATATACGATAGATGTCTCTATCTTTATAACTAAAATATTCATAAAAGAATTATTGACCAGACGTGTGAAACAAATCATCGCTCGGCCCGACTCCTTCGTCCTAAACAAAACCTTCCGCTCGCTCGCTCGAATGACCGCGCCGCCCCAGTCACGCCCGGTCCGCAGCCGGCCCAACCCCTCCCACGCAGCGCCGCCGACCGATGCAGTCCACCGCCGCCCTGACCTGCTCCCCGATCTTCTCCACGGGCGCTCGCACAACCGCACCCCACCCCCACACAACCCATCCGCCTCCCCGCGCCTCTCCCCCGATCCGCCTCCCCGCGCCCCTCCGCCGCGCCTCCGTTGCGCTGCGCCATCGCGCCGCGGCCACTGTTTTGCCGCTGTGAGAGCTGTTATTGTCAAATATTTTGCAAGGCGGCGCGGGCGGTGTTGCGCGGACGGCGCAGGCGGCACGGGCGCGGATCCTCACCACGGCAGCGGCGCTCAGCCCCCACAGTTTGTGCCTTGCCGCGCGGCCATGCCATACCCGTGGAACCAGCACACACTGACGAGCACCGCCCGCCGGTGGCCGCGTCCTGCCCGATGTCCAGCTCGCCTAATCTGATGAGGACCATCTCGCCTAGATCTCCCTCGGCGCTCGGACGTGCCCCCACCTTTCCGTCAAGCAGCATCGCCAGGTGCGGTTGTGGTTGTGGACTGCCCTGTGCCCTCATCAAGGTGAGGTAATATGCGAATCCTATCGAAACAATAAATTAGGATGCTCGTCATATCTGTAGTGTTAGCGTTAGATTTTCTACTAGGGGAGAAATTAGTATTACGGTTTGTTTTGAAGTGCTTCAATGTTGAAAGAAACTCATGCAAAGAGAACCACAAACCAGGGCTTAGAGTTGACACACGAGCGAGAAGAACAAAAGTTGTTTCAGAAGCATTGGACTGAAGCAGGTTTAATTCATCAAAATAGTTCTGTAGGTCCAAGTCTAAGGCTATGATAATTGGCACTCTAAAAGTATTATCTGATTGTTACAAAGAAACCACCTTTCTAAATTCTACAGGACCTGCAGTCTAATTATATAATTGTTTATGTGCACCAAACAATCTTAGTCTAAATAGTATTTCTGAATTCTATTTGAATGAGCTTTGATCTGAATTTAGGGTATCCGTAAACAAGGCAACAATTACCAATTTATTGATGTAAGTGATTAATTTCTGTAGTTTTTTATGGTCCCACTCTGCCATTCCAATAGAGTGATGAATAATTTATGCTGTTACTTCTTTATAAACCTTCGCAGATATTAGTCAGCTCAACCTACCAAGGGCCACATCAATTTCTTTTTGTGATGATAAGGATGATATATGCTGGTGAACTTTGATGCATTCAGTTATGCCATCCCAGTAATATGTACCAATATGTGTACTTCTACCTCTCATTACCAGATTAAGCAACACATCAGAGGTTCTCGTGGCTTCTATTGCTGCAAATGAGTTATTAGGCTATAAATTTTGCACAACAAACAGTGGATTCTTGACAATATTTAAGCTAACTAAATATTGCGAAGTGCTGGAGGCCATTAATTTGAGCTAATTAATGTAGCATCTTTCAGGGGGAGAGTTTCTATAAAAAAAAAGGGCGTACCCAGTGCAGAGAGCTCCCGCTCTGTGCGGGATCTGGGGAAGGGTGTTAGTGGCAAGAGGGGGAGAGTTTCTATAATCCTTATAATTCCTCAAGTGAAGTGCTGGAGGAATTGAATAACAAAGGCTTGATCAAGGAGAATGAGGGTGTCTGAGTTATATTTATTCAAGGTCATCCAATCCCTTTGATAGTGATGAAGATTGATAGCGGCTTCAACTATGCCTCAACAGACCTAGCTGCTCTTTGGTAAGTGCTTGTGCCTTTTTTTTAGATGAAGTGTTTGTGTTTTTCAGGTTCATTCAGTTGTTCTCTATTGAAGCAAACAGAGTGTATTTGTGCAATTGATGCATCTACTTCTCTTATGTAACTTCATCTACTAATGGCGCCTCTGCTTATCCGAGAAGATGAGTTGCAGCGGTAGCGCCAGGGCGTGTCTTTGTTGTCCAAAGTCGCCGTTATGCCGATAGTCTCAATTGGGAGAGCCAAGGCATGCTGGCCAACATCGATGCGGGCTGCCGCGGAGAGCGATGGGCATGAAGTTAGACGGGTCATTGGTGTGCAAGGTTCTCTTTGCACCGTTCCACACCGTCCTCGCCAACCTGGAGGAGGTCTTCCTCGGCACCAAGCTCCTCGTGCTCTTGCCCACCCATCGCTCGCCATTGCCACCCAGTGCGTGCACTTCAACCAGGTACGTACCGGGGTACCCCATACCCCTCGGTTGCTGTCAGCCATCTTCCTGTTTTGTCTCTCTTCTCTTGCTGTTTTTCAATCGCCGATCATCAGTAGGACATGTTGTTGCATGCCGGCTTCGGATAGAGTGGGTGCGAGCAAGGACGAACACGATATGTGCTAAATATATGCAATGATTTGAATTATCTCAGTGCTACTTACAATTAGGAATTTCTCAAATAACAAAAATTGTTGTTCAGTTCACACATGACAACACTGAGATTAATGTGGAACTTTGTCAGGCACATCTAATCTAATAAAGTGAAAGCACTATCCACTATCAAAAATAGAGAACAACAAAGTTTCTTCTTATTGTGAAAAACAGAGAATAGTGTTCCTAGCAGAACAACGCAACTGGATTTTTTTCCGAAACGGAATATGAATGTTTCTTGTTCTGTCAAAACAACTGAGAATTTTTTAAATGGTTTGGTCACCACTCACCACTAAGATAATTTTGGTAGTAGTTGAGGTGCTTTCACGAGTTAAATCTGCAAGGGCAACCTTTTAGGTAACAGATCAGTTAACATTTGGCGTCACGCAATTTCATGTCATCACGGATGAACTATGTAAATGCATAGTCACACAGGCAAAACTACCAAGACAATCTATTTGGTTTTAGTCGCATCTTTCTACCACAACAAAACAACCAAGGAATACCAATCTTAAAATTAAACACTCTCTCATGTCTCATGGCTTCAAATTAAACTTATAGAGTTCAATTTAACTACTCTGGGTCATCTAGAGTGGTAGAGCACTTTTCTGTTTCACATGATAAGACCATGAGAGAAGCTGCACTCTGCATGATGGATGTTTGCTTTCGTTGGCCTTTTTCCTGAAGTGTCCTTTGTCTTTAAATAATCATTTATTGTAGTTTATACAAGATCTTTGGAGCTAAACAAACAGATGCCCAGTCAGTTCTTTATGTGAAGGACCTTTTGGGTTTGTTTATTCATCTATTGGGCTCTTAATTTCAGGATTTTAATGCCTTTTCTTATTCCTATATTGCTTCTCTTAATTTTTCCAGGCTCTTGAATTAGTGTGGGCGTGTGGCAGAGTGCTGGCAGATCCTGGGTATTCGGAGCTGATGACATGCTTAGTGAATATGACAAATGGTTGATCACGAGTTCATGGGAACCGTGTCATCAAGTAAAAGGAGAACAATACTAAACCGACTATCTTGTATTCTTCTTCGCTTGCGGAATGGTAGCATATATTATTTGTAGATGTTGTAATATTTGCTAGCTGCACTTCCTCAAATGGGAAAATGTTTTTTTAGTGGAGATCAAGTCATTCCATCACAGTTTATTGACAACTATCATAGGGAAATATTCACATATATCTTTATGCTTCACTTTATGATGCCCAAATGTCTGTAATGTTTTTGACATGTTTGATAATTGATATTGACAACTAGCTTTCATCCAAGAAAATAAATTTACCTTTTGTATGGTTTTACAATTAAGGACATCTATGTCTTCCTAACTGATGGTGGCTATTTTACATGTATCTCACACTGACAGGTTTGTGGGAAAATTTATAGAACCTTGGTAGCAGTAGGATGCTACAATTGACGAACAACACGCCGACTGCCTGGGTGCATTGAGATGTCTAATCCTGGATGCTGGCGATAGGTTTGTATGTAAGCCTTCCATTTCTTCATTATGCAACACTATTACTGTTCCATAAACATTTAGGTTTTTGTGGGATTGAGATACATCTTGACATTCTCTGAATCTCAGGTTGAGGATTGGCGCAATCTGAGGTAGACTCCGAGCTAGGGAAGTGCCTCCAAAAGGACTCGATGCTGGTCCTTAGCCTCAACTATGCATAGAAGGCTCTTTCAACCCACCTAGCTTTGATAATTTCATCTCCTTTGTTGTCGTCTAGGAAATGCTTTCTCTGTCACAATCCAGGAAATTAAGCTTATGTTGGTACTTATGGGAGCCAGTGATCTTGTGAGTGCTCTGGACACATGCTCATCAAGGCAAGGGGATTCGAGGATAGATGCTATACCACGAGCCCAAGGTGAAGCAGCTGTGTGGCATACAGTTCAGACAATAATAATGTTATCTTTATTCATTCAATCTGCCAACGCTACTAGAGGATTCCTGATTTGTACGGTTCTATAGTTTTTTGTTTTTGTCAAGGCTATAACTGTCATTTAGGTTATGGTATACAAAATTTTAGCTGATGAATCCTAAACTTTTGTTTTCAGTACGTAAATTGGGTTGTTTTGGAATTCTACAGTACCTTAGTTCATAAATAAAAGGAATTCAACATTTTCTGCATGTTATGGGATTTTACATATGTTTTACCCATGTAGCTTACACCATGAGATTCGATGTATGTCCGTAGCGACGCACGGGTACTCAACTAGTTTACTTATATATTTATAACGAAGTTTGTGAGAGTTCAACTGTCACATATTATTTTTATAGAGTTGCTACCTATACCCTGAACAATCAATGCTAATATTTGAGTATATATAATGTAACTTATTTTTATATGGAGAAGGTTGCAATTATAGTTCATCAGGACGATAATGTTGGACAAATATAATGATGACTCAATTATGCCTTTGAACTAGTTTTGTGCAGACTGCATTTGTCTATTTATGATCCCTATACCTATACGTATGCTTAAGTATTGTGGGACCATGCATTCTTTTTATCTAAAAGATACGATGGACCTGGTAGCAAGAAATCTGTGGCAACTGTCTGATTGGTTCTTGAGATTGACAAATGATACAATATGGACAAAATCATCCTCAAGTCAACTCAATCATACACCTTTTCTATCAACTCGCCGTTTGGCGAGGAGTATTTCAACGTCCAAACATGATTACATATCCCCGATGACATCATTATTTCCCTTTGGTAGATCAATTGAAGTAACCGTGCACATACACCACAGCGACAAGGATTTTTGAGGCAAACTCTGTTGCCCGTCCATTAAGGCCTCGTTTGGCACAACTTTGCCGAGGGCTTCCTAAACTGTTGTGAGTTTCTTCTTTTTTGTCAAATGGGTTTTTTTTAAAAATAGATTCACACATGAGGCTTCTTAAATCTTTCTATCACATCGGAATGGGGTAGGATGAAGCTGAAAATAGTAACTTTTCACGGATTCATCTCACACTTATGGGCCTATTTCGTACGGAGCCGCCGCCGTCGAGCACGCGCGACATGGATCGGAGGCGCTACCGTCAGGTGCGGGTGGCCGAGAGGCGCTGCCATGAGAGGCATGGCCGGTTGCCGAGCTTGTGGGCGTGTGTCGGAAAGAAATACCATGGGCTTGTGGTCATCATTTTAATTTTATTCTTTTTGTCGTCAGCTCTTTTGTTAAACGGAGTCATGAAAACAACTCAGCTGCATCGATAAAGCTGCTCCATGAGCTGAAACAAAACAAAACAACTTCATTAGTAAAGCTTAGCTATGCAAACGGGCCTAAGAAACTAAACTATTGCTATATCTATATAGTTCATACCCCACTAAACAATAAATTCTTTTAAAACTCAATCCTCAACGCTGCCACGTCACTCAAATCTATCCGTCCATTCACTGTATGTCGTCCTGCTCTTGCGTGAAGGTAGCTGAGCTGCTGAGATATGACGCCGGCAGGCGGAATGGCGCCCATTTTGATTACCAAGTCGAGTAGGCGCTATATGACGCCGGCAGGAATGGCGCCCGTTTCGGCAGGCTGTTCTAGCAGCAGCTGTTGCTGACGTGGCTGTTTGCCTCCTCATATATTACTGTAGCGCTGAACTCTCCAGGTCTTGTCACCAAAAACCTTCCCCTGTTGACAGAACGTCCCGCTACTGACACTTGAAAAAGCAGCTTTCAAGGTCTCGTCGCTTCGGTGAATCACTTGAGCCCTGAAACATTTTCGGTGCCATGGAGTTAGACCAGTGAGCTATCACGCTTTCTTCTAAGGATGGCTGCTTCCAAGCCCACACCCCAAGTGTTTCAAAGGAGGATTATCTTGACTTAGGTCTGCCTCCGGTCTAAATGAAATCAACCTAAGTGAAATGAAGTCTGTACCGTTCCGTTGCAAGAGTTTACTCTCTTAAAATTCATAGAACAAAAAGAAGTTTTTTTAGGCTCTTATCCTCATTACTGTGAGTGCTGCCCCCCTTGTTAAGGGAAACCGACCAGACGCTTCGCACTAGCAGCAGCGGCTGATACAAGCAGTTGAACCGTAGAAATCACATTTCCGATGGATAGTATATTTAAAATTAAATTATGTCCAATCAAATGCCCTCTCTCTCGTATCATGTACCAGTCATAGCTCTTGGTATCTTGGTTATCATTTAGACATGATTTTCTATATTAGAAACTACTATCTCCGTCCTAAAATAAGTATCGCTATAGTATTTGTGCCGATCAAACTTTCTTAAGTTTAATTAGGTTTGTAGAAAATATAAGCAACATTTGTATCTTTAAATAAGTTTATTATAAGAGTAGATTGAACGATATATCTAATGATACTAATTATTTACTATAAATATTAATATTTCCTTTACATATTTAGTGAACGTTAAAAGTGTTTAACTACTGGGAAGATGGAAAATTGGGAAGCGAGAATGACACTTAGTTTGGAACGGAGGGAGTATCTCTCAGTTTTTTATTAACTATGGTGCCACATCACTAATTTGCTTAGTTTGCACACTAATTAATAGCCACATAAACCATCCAGTTTTTAAGCTGAGAGTGCCCTTAACTATAACAAACTTATAATAGATACTGCAGTGTTAAATGGTACGTTGTCTTATCACCAAAAGAATAATAACACCCTTAAATCTACAATTTTTCAACTACGCATTGGTGGATAAGCACATTGTTCACTTGGGCCCTGTCTATCACAAAAAGAATAACCGGGAGAGATCCAATAAACCGAACTGATTTTCTTTTCGTTGCTGCGTATATACAATTTTCAGTATCCGCCCTGTCCCTGCCATTAACACAACAAGTTCTAGAAGCACACAAGAACTTGAGCGTGCTGTAACCGGCGTTCAGACTTCAGATTCAGACACGACGCTGTGACAAACGTGCCAAGGAACACATGGTTACTTCCGTTTCCGCCGTAATCTGAACCTGATGCGCTCCTGAATTTTTTGATTAATAAATACTCTCTGGTACTAGTTCTTCGGGCGCGCCCATGCGCGCGGGCCACTGGCCACACGTATTTTTTGGGAAAAAAAAGATATAATCAAGGGGGGTCTGTATTTCGATTTGAGAAAAATCTGAGGAGGTTTTCGAAAAAATCGCTGAGAGTGTCTCTGGAGTGCGGGTTGATTTTTGATAAAAGGAAGGGTTTTTTTGCAAAAAATCCGGAGCTCATCCGTTCTGGACTACGGGTTGATTTGAAAATTATCTGAGGTGTTATTTGCAAAATATTCTGAGAGGACCTCTGGAGCGCGGGTTGATTTCCCAAAAACATAAGGGGTTTTTCATAAAATGACCGCGCCTCGCCCGATCTGAGCCGTCGATACGGCCGATCGAACGGCCGGGAACGTGCCATGTGGGCAGCCTGGCCACACGCTTTCTTGTCTTTAGATACTAAACTGCAGTGGTTCGACGCTGTCTCTTATGAAGCGACGACGGACTACTTAATGCCGCGCGCTAAAAGCTTTGGCCGCAAGCTAAGTGCCAAGTAAGCAGCATAGCACGAAGCACGTTTCTACCGATCATGCCAAGGTTGTACACGAGGCCCTCGGTGCTCTCCGCCGAGTCTGTCGACGACATCATCGGCGACGGCTACGGCGTCTTGGCAACCGTAGCGGCCGAGTCCTGCTCGTTGCTCGTCGCGTCCTGCGTGCTCGCCGCGTCCGTCATCATCTGGGAGGCGTGCGCCTTCGCTGCCTTGGCCGCGGTGCTCGTCGCCGGCGTCACCTGGTGCGTGAGCGTCACGGCCGCGGGTGGTGCTGCCGGCACGGCGTTTCCCACGACCGCCGCGCGCCAGGCAGAGCCAGAGCCAGCGGAGTGTGCGGGCTTGCCGAAATAGACATCAACGCGCTGCCCAAGTCCCCGTACCAGCACCGCCTTGCCGGCGGCCCCGCGGCCGGAGGAGACGGAGTGACGTGCGCCGTGTGCCCGGAGGACCTTCGCGGCGGCGAGATAGTGCGGAGCCTGCCGGAGTGCCGGCACCAATTCCACGTCGACTGCATCGACGCGTGGCTGCAGATGCACGTGACGTGCCCGCTGTGCAGGTCTGATCTCTCGCCGCGGCGACGGGTTACAACGGCCGCGCCGGTAGGATCGCAGGCTGACTCACACTCACGCCGCAGTAGCGCTATTGTAGTGCGAGCTGCAATGAAGGGTTAAAAATGTTATCGAATAGTAGCGTACGTTTTGATCAGTTGTGCAAGGTAGGAAATGTGAAGCCAGAACTACTACTAGCACTGTGGCAATCAATAGGCTTGTGATAATTGAGGGCGTGTCCAGTTTTTCATTTTTCAACTACCAAAAAACCGAAAACCAAACTGAGCAGAGCCAAACGGATAAATCCGTTTGTTCGGCTCTTGGTTTCGGTTTCAATATTTTAACCCGGAAGTTTGATCTTCGGCTACAGCTTCGGTTTTTTACTCAAACCGAACTAAAGAACCGATCAAACGAACTAATTATGACAACAATCGATGAACACCGATACATCCGAATGGCCAGTCTCCCTTACGTAATTGCCCAGATATTTTTCCTTTCTTTTTTTGTTTGCTGATTTTGTACTTTGGAACAGCCTTCCTCCCCCTTTTTTAAGGGAATGTCTACTGCACGCTCAGGTGTTGCATGCCAAAAAAAAAACACTCAATTTGCAACCCCAAATAATATCGAGTGTTTCTAATGCATGGAACACTCGATTGTCATGTCACTGCCCTACATCACTATCGATTCAAATATTTCCTTCACTGTCGAGTTTTGAATCGACAGTGGTTATAAAAAACCGACGGTGACGTGGTTTTTAGAAATCCAAAAAACAGGTTGAAAAAATAGGAATTTTTCGCGGCCACTGGACAGGCACATGGTCGCGCATCGTAAGTCACAAGTCATGTGATTTTTCGCGGCCACTAACGATCGAACCCTAGACATCCAGCTTCACGTCTTTGGCCCCCTAACCACTCAAGTCACACGATTTTTCGCGTGAAAAACGCATGCTTTACGGTCACCGGCGCTCGAACCCTTGACCTCCTACTTCATGTTTTCGGCCTCTAACCACTCCACCTGCAAGCTGTTTGTGTCCAAATGAGATTTTCATCCTAGCCATTTTATGTTCGTCTGATTTTAAAATGAGTATTTGGGACCATAAATAAATTCAAATGAAAAAGTTGTCAACCGCAAAGTTTTATAATTTTTTGAAGTCTACAACTTTTATTTTGATAGTTTCTCCATCCGAGGTCGTTTACAAAATTTGAATTTCAAATTTGAGAAATTTATTGATAAGATGATTTCAAATAAAAGTTGTCAACTACAAAGTTTTATAACTTTTTGAGATATACAACTTTCATTTTTGATATTTGTCTATCCGAGGTCATTTAAAAAATTCAAATTTTAAATTTTTAGAAATTCAAACATAGTTTTCCATGACAAGATGATTTCAAATCAAAAAGTTATCAACTACAAAGTTTCATAACTTTTTGGGATCTACAACTTTCATTTTGGTAGTTTCTTTATCTAAGGTCGTTTACAAAATTTGAATTTCAAATTTTAGAAATTCAAACGTAATTTTGCTTGACAAGATGATTTCAAATCAAAAAGTTGTCAACTATAGAGTTTTATAACTTTTCGAGATCTACAATTTTTATTTTGTTCATTTAATCATTTATTTATCCGACATATTGGTAGTAACATTGTTCACAAATATTACATATACCTCTTATAGTTTGTAAGAGAGATATGTAAATTTTGTGAACAATGTTACTACCACTTTATCGGATGAAGAAATGACTAAAATAAAAGTTGTAGATCTTGATAAGTTCTATAACTTCTATGTTCATGACTTTTTTAGCTGAAATCATTTAGTGTTCCAAAATTATGTTTGAAGTTGCTATTTTTGAAATTCAAAATTCAAATAGATTAAACGCAGTCACATAAAAAGATGGATAAAATAGTAGCTGTAAGAACACAATAAATTAATAGTGCATGATTTTAGAAATTTTAGAAAAAAATCATCAAATTTGAAGTTAGAATGAGGGAGAAAGACTAGTTATAAATTTTAGACAAATATTAAAAAGAGAAATCCGAGTTCTTTAACAATTTCAAATTTTAATTTCAAACAGTTCTTTAACAAAAGTCGAGTACTACAACTTTGATATAAAATTTGTCTTTATCGGACATCATATGAGAAACTTATGAAATTGTCTTGCCGCATATCACTATCGGTTCAAGCCACGAACCGTCAGTGAGAGTATCAGTGTCGGTTCTTGGCTAAAACCGACAATGATGACCTAATATCACTGTCGGTTCTTGGCTAAAACCGACAGTGAAGATCCGAATATCAATGTCGGTTGGTCCTATCACTGCTGATTTTAGCAAAAAACCGGTAGTGACGAGCTATCACTGTCGGTTTCTTAAAATTCGGTAGTGATACAGCCGGCACTAGAAGTCGTATTTGTAGTAGAATTCATGGGATCCATATCAAATAAACCAAATAAAATTTATATAAATAATGCCAAAATATTAAATAAATAAAACAAAAAAAAATAGCCAGATTATTTCAACGGAAGCCAAGATTTCAAAGGAGAGCCAAATAAACATAAAAAAAAGAGCAGATAACTGTTCAAGTAGTTTTTACCATTCTCGTTTACAAACGATCAATGTACACCAATCGAACATGAAATTTACATCAAACATGAATAGTAAAATATGGTTCCATAAGATATAATCTACAACTGTGGGCAAGGAAAGAATCTGCATTCATCCATGAGTTTATGGTAGAGCCCGGCGGTTGCTGTTTTATGCAACCCAGCCCACGGAATGCAACCCAGCGCACGGGCCGAGGTGGGCGGCATGTGGACCCGGGCACAGGAGACCGGATCTCCAACAGGATACATGCATGGGCACTGGGTTGCAGATACATGCATGGGCGACGTGTGGACCCATCTGCATGTGCGGGCGCGGCACTAGACTGTCTCACGCCTGTGCGTATCTGATAGCTAAGAAATCGAGTATGCGCGTCTTCCGAAACACTCGAGCAATCGCTGGATTTACCGTTTTTTAATATAATATGCATCCAGTCGGGGCAACCCCACCTGTTTTTGTTAAAAAAGCCAATAATACACCCCTGCCTGGCGGCCCCCCTCACCCAATATCCTAGTCTAGCAACCCACCACGGCCTCGCTCACTCCCACTCTACCCCAAGACTATCACATTCAGACTTACATGCACTCCTAAACCCCCAACTTGTTTGGGCTAGTGCAATTCTTTATGGAGAACCTAACACCTTGATTGGGGGAAGGCTTGGTGGTCTGGAACATACCTCAGTGCAGTTTTAACAGCAGGTTAGAGGTTGTGTTTTCGCATTCAACACTAGAGGATACATCACCGCATGATTGGGAGTTTTACACTCCTGTTTGATCCTTTACTTACCAGATTTACACTTTCTCATTGTGCTTGATGGCGTGCTCTTTACTTTTCCTAGATTAGCATATGCTAGTTTACAGATTTGGCTCCCCTAAACCTTTGTGTGTTTTTGTAGACAGAGAGCACTACAAAACATAGGTAGACATCAAGTATATCCCTAGGCTAGTTTTTAAAGAGCCAATTAACCCCCTCCTCTTAGGTATTGACCTAAGTTTTTAAAGAGCCAATTCATCCCCTCCTCTTAGGCATTGACCGCTCATTGGTCCTTACACCAGTGCCTCCTAGCCTTGATAGATAGCGGCACAACATGATCCTCATCGACATGGTAGTGTCCTTTGTGCCGGTCGGAGTACATGTCTACCTAGTCGTCATCATGCTAGTTGCTAGATCATCATTACTGGCAAGCGACCTCCCGCTCTAGTACGTCTAAGAGTCCATATTGCTCATGCTATAATTGTGGCGGCATGTTATAGTACATCTCAAGCATCCGAGTTATTTTGGTATGGTAGGATTAGTTTCCATCTTTATCGCTAGGATTACATGGAATAAGCCATAGGTGTTTTTTGTCTCCACGTTGTAAATGGCAACATAAATGGGATCACATCACGAAGCTATTTGTATCGAGAGACATGGTTATAAGGCTCATGTGAGTTACACTATAGTAGTAACCCAACCTTTATGGTTAGAGAGCCTTTGAGTCAAAGACCTAGGAAAATAAGAAATTAGTTAATAAAGGAGAGTAGTATTGTACCCTCTAAGTGAAGATGCTCTCAAAGCTATAAGTTACGTTGGCAAGATGCCTTTGTTGGTATTTCTTATGTCTATTGGATAATCCGCAAGCGCACAAAATATACCGCCAGGGTGTAATCGAAATATGATAGGAAGGGATAATGCAACAAGCCAAGCTAAATATAACTAAAAGATAATTAGTAAAGTATAGCTAGGTGGGAGGACAACGAGCAAGTAAAGGATTCCTGTGATTCAAACTCTACTTCTATGATTCTACCTTAATCATATAAATGCAACACATAGATTGAGTCCACACAACAAGTATACTAGGCGGTAGGTGAGACAATAGGAGACAAAATCTCTACCACAAGCAACTACCATGTTTCTAG
The DNA here is from genome assembly GCA_904845875.1 of Miscanthus lutarioriparius. Taxonomy (NCBI): domain Eukaryota; kingdom Viridiplantae; phylum Streptophyta; class Magnoliopsida; order Poales; family Poaceae; genus Miscanthus; species Miscanthus lutarioriparius. Next base: position 64,110,250 of record CAJGYO010000008.1, on the reverse strand, counting down.
CGCCTTACTATTTTAATAACTTGCCTAACAACAAGTGGTGGAATACAAAAGCTAGACAAGGCTATCACCACTTGCTAGCTACCATGAACAATCCGTGCGACAAACGTAACCAAAGGCAAGATAATGTATAAGCACCACGCTTACACCTTATCTCACTACTCTAATTGTGCACGCACAGATCAACTAGAGCACCCTATGATAGGTGGTGATCGTAATACAGGTGTGGGCTTGGATCACAATCTAATATGCAACAAGTATATGCTAAAGATAGAGCATAACAACACTATAACAAGTATAATATTGCACAAAGTAAAGACTAAGTAAAGTAAAGAAAGAGTAATATATTAAATAAAGCAAAGTCTTACTAAGAAAGGAAAGGTACACGAGCTATACCAGACTCTCTAGAAGACAACTCCGAAAACCCCGAGCAAGCTCGACTCGACTCTAACTCCCACAATAGACTACACTAATAAGAGAGTGGAACTACACTAATCTTCACTTGTAGCTTGAATGCGCCATGAATGATGAGGGGGTATCAGCCTATATTTATAGTGGAGTGGAGTAGGGGTCTCTCCAGTGCCACGTTAGCAATCCATGTGCCTCTTCATGTCATCCCTTGGATCAAACCGTCATTGGAACCATCATTGATCAAGGATGGAGATTTAGGGGATGCATGGAAGCATGTTGGAAGGCGATGGAGGCCTTTGGGCCCACTTGCCAAGTCGGTCAAACCCCTTATGGCAGGTGGGGCCTCCCTCCATCTTCTAGAAGCATGTCCCACACATCATAGAGTGTGTAGAATGCTTGATCTCCACTTCTCACCTTGGTTTGCCTTGAATGTGGGCCCATGGATCCATGTGACTTGATCTTGAGCCATTGAGAGAAAACACAACATCCATCCAAGGGTGGAGATTGGTTTGGGGGTTCATGCCATGGATTATGGCAATGTGGCATACCTTGGTTAGCCTATAAGGGCGTCGAGTGACCACCCTATGGTGGGTCTACAGGCTCCGATTTCTCCAGTTTGCAATTTCCTATATACAAATACCTAAAGTACAATTGGAACTTATTATTGATAAAAATATGTTCATGTCATGTTATTCTTCCTTTGATCCAAGGTTGTTGACATTGTTTTGAGTGTGTATATTTATGACATTTTCACCGTCAACAGCCTTGCTATATATGTTTCTATTGCCTTTAATTAGTGTAAGTGTTGTTCGATAGAACATTCTTGAAAGAGCACACCTATATGATCCTAATTGTTAAGTATTGCATTCCTACAAGACTTGGGTGATCTCTAGTAAGCTCATGAATAGACCAAGGTGTATGACATATATGCTCCCCGGATATTGGTAGGCTACTAGCAACCATGTACTGGTTATGAAACCTATTCATGCAAAGCTTGCAATTCCTATCATAGTCCATTGTTCAAGATATGGATATGTTTAGCTTAGAGGTGTAGGCAGAAATCTAACTTGATAGTCTATGCTGACACACTAGTTGTGGGAAGGCAAATCTCTAAGATGGCATTTGAGATATGGTTGGGGATTGTTGGAATAAATGGCCTTAACCCATGTGAATACTCTAATAATTCCAAATAAATGTCAAAGGCCTATCCATATATGGAAAATGGAGGATGATGGAATCCTTTAGTCCCACCTTTCTAGTGAAGGTGCATGTGACCTACTCAATTATGGAGATAAAAAAGATACAATATTCTATATAGATTCTTCCATCGCCTTCTTTTCTAGTGACTTTCCTCGATTGACCAAATGCTCTAAATGAACAAAGCCTCGTTACACGCTGAAGCTAGAGTGTAGTCCTTAAGTCGAATCCAACAGTCAACACCAAAACATTGGACATGCCAAAAGTTCCAAAAAGTGCATCTCAAGCAATGAAAGAACATTGGTAGTTCAAATATCGGGGCTGCAGATTCAACACCTTCAACCCTTGATTTGTCATCTTGAATGCCTAATTTTCTCTCCGCATGAGGAGTGCCCAGGAGCATCTCCTCCCCCTTGCAGATAATGTCAACAAAGTAACCTCCTACCAATGAAATCGACGCTTGCAACCCTGACCTTATCACCAAAATCATCATAGGTAACAAGCTCTAGACCATAAATCATCTGATTTAGCCGATGCATTTATTTCAACTAAACCCGAGAAAGCTAGATCTAAATAACAATGCTAAATGAGATATGGGCCCCGTCTCCTTGCCATTGGCAAAGTCATCAGAGAGGAACAAGGAGAGAGGACCTAGGTGGCGGTGGAGAGGAGCCTGAAAGGTGCGGTAGCGGGTCTATAATGAATATATCCAAATTCGAATTGACTGAACCACATCCAAGTATATTACATCTAAAACACATTACTACAAAAAGAATATTTTAGCATAAAGCTCTCTAAAGAACATAGGTGAGTATTTTTAGGCACGCCTCTAGAATGGCAAAGCGGACCCAAGGCAAACACTCGCCTTTGTTAACCATTTGTGCGGGCATCCTAATTAAGGAGGCCACATCTGTAAATTAACTATTTAGTGGCGGGCAGGCCTCTGAAGAATGCTGCCTCTAGAAATTAATTGGCAACAACAGCACACTCTAAGAGATCTGCCTATGGACATAGTTGTCTCAAAAAATTACAATCTTTCAATATGAGGTTGGATGAAGATGAATTTTATACCAAAAATGTGGACCTTGACATGATCTACAACTTTGTAGTTGAGAAGCTTTTTTATTTTAAGCTATTTAAAGCCCTGAATATCTATGTTAAGTTCTCAAATTTTGATATCTAAAGTGTCAGATTTTTAAACATCAGATATTGACATGGTCTATACACAAAGTTGTAGTTCTCAATGCAATCTATTTTATAGTTGACATTTTTTTTATTTGAAGTCATTTAGAGTCCAAAAATATTCACTTTAGGATATTTTGTAATTCAAAAATTTAGAACTATGATCTATACAAAAGTTGTGGTGCTCGAGCAAACTACAACTTTGTAGTTGAAAAGTTTTTTATTTAATGTCATTTAAAGTCTCAAAATATTGGTTTTAAACCTCAAAATTTGGAATTTTTAAACGACCTTTATGTTGACATGATGTATATTAAAGTCGTAGTGGTCACACAATCTACAACTTCGTAGTTAACAAGTGTTTTACTTGTAGTGGTTTGAAGTCTCAAATATTGGTTTTAATTTATGAGATTTTGAAGTATGAATTTAGAATTTTCAAACGACCTCAAAAGTTGACATAGTTTTATACTAAAGTTGTAGTGCTGGATGTAATCACATTTTTTTGTAGTTGACAAGTTTTCTATTTGAAATCATTTATAGTCCCAAATATTTATTTTAAAATTATTTGGTTTTAAGATTCAAATTTTTGAATTTTTTAAACAATCTTAGAGGGAGACAAATCTTGTATATACCAAAATGTAGTGCTCAATGAGATATAAGACTATTTAGTTGATTTTTTTTCTTTATTTTAAAATGTTTTGGAGACAAAATATTCAATAAAAGATTCCTAAAGTTAATACAAAATAAATGACAACCACCTATATTTAGTTATAAGTAAGTATGTAGTGTAGTGGTAGGGGGTCAAGCAAAGCAAAAGGTCATGGGTTTGAGTTATTTGCATAAAAGTCTTATTTTTCAGGGTTTTATTTTTATTTTTTGGAAAACAGTTACAAAAATGGTCCTCTTAAAATGTTTTAAATATTATTTATAAAGATGTTAATCGATTTATAGGGATAGCAAGATTGTTCGCCTCCAAAGACTATTTGATAGAAACTGTTGGGCCGATAAATATGATCACCTCTACAAATATATTTTGTAGTTGTAACAACAAATGTCTATTTTACAAACTAAGCATAGCTCAGCTGGTTGTATTTCTTGCGGTGGAACCTGCCCACCTGAGTTAAGTCTTCAACTTGACAAGGATGGCTCGCATTTTTATGGATTTATTTTAGAATCTAACGGCACTATTTTTCGGTGGTAAGTAACGTGCCTGTCGAGAGCAGAGTCTATGGTGACTTCGTTAATCGCCTGTGGTGACTTTGTTAATCCCCCGTGGTGCCTTTGTCAATCTGGTCTAACTTAGTTCTTCGGATATGTTCACATGGATATGGTGTGCCTGCTTGTGTTCATTGGGATGCTGGATCTCGACAAAAAAAAATAGATGTCTTTTCTCTTATCTTATCTTACACCTAAAAAGGCTCTAAAGTCATCATCTACCTAGTGATACCGGTCTTGATCCCTGCTCACACGTCTGCGCGTCTGATACGAATTATACTTTACTCGGAGCTCACATATCCACGTCCTATCTGGTTCCAATACGAAAACCGGATCTACGTGTCCGCATCCTATACGAAGTCCTCAAAACTCACGTATCCATATGCGATTACCGATGTTCAATTTAAAGAAGTGTGAACCCGGTGTAACCCATGGACGCATATCTAGTTTTTATTAATACGTGTCACGTTGAATTTTGGATTATCCAAATTCACTCCCACACCTATGTGCCACTCATCAAATATATGTAGTGCATCAGATCATTGCTTCTTCACAGAAAAAAGAGGGTTTTCAATAGGTGACGAGTGATGATCATCACGAATCGAGCCGATCAATTGCATGCGTACACCGGTATGGAAATCGTAAGTTTCATTTCCTACACTCCCTCAGTCCCATAATCGTTGACGTTTTAGGCTTTCACATAATGCAGAAGCTAAAAGACTAAAATATCTCTCAAAAATAGAGATAGAATTGTATTAGAAAAATAAAAAAGTGTATTGAGAGAAGAGAAAACTACATTAGAAAGTGAGAATGGCATAGGATAAAATTTATAAATGCTATAAGATCGAGTATTTTAGAAGAGAGGGAGTATTTGCTTCGTCCAAGTATCGTAGATCCCTTGCCTTATGCGAGATCTCTTAAACAATTACTAGTTTTTTAGTGGATTTAACAATTACTAGTAAGATATTAATTATGTCGCTTTCTAGTAGCGAATCCTTTGGCAGTTGGCACATCGTGATGGGCCTTCAATCAACTTGGCCCTTTCCTCATGGTTTATTTATTTCCGAGAAGCTGGCTAGAGTTTCTGCACGAATGAACTGTTCTATCAATTTGAGACAACTTACTGAACCGTGACAAGGAATATGTAACAGTGACACAAGATATTTTACACGGCAATGCGTGGTCCATTTACTTCTCTCCACGAAAATGACTGATATCTTTGAATCCCCACGCACCTCTCCTCGTCCTATTAGTTGTATACTTCCTGACACGCTGCTTGTAAATGACACGCTAGCATGGATGGCCCGATGTGCGGCATAGGATGACCTGGCCTGAGCCCGGCATAGCACGTGTAAGAAACCCATCGGGCCGGGCCAGGGGGCCGTTTCCAACCCTGCTCGGCCGGCAGAGTTTAACCATGCCATGCCGAGGAGAGACGCACGGCAACCTATAAAATTAAGTCTATATACAAGTTTGTAGGTTAGCCGAACCCTAACCTTGTCGAGGTTTATTGGAGCAAGGAAAGACACAATTAGATTCTGGTTAGCAGAGCTCCACCGGATTCATGAAAAATAGATCTAGATTTACTTTTGCAAGCTAAATGCTTTTAGATCCAGCAGCTTCATGGATCAGCTCCACGAAATCCATGAATCTGCCCCTAGATCCACGGAATTCATGGAGCCACCAATTCAAGTTTGTTGGAGTTTATAAAAATTACCCACCACAATTACTGCTTACACAAAAATGATACGTTCTAATTTCTCGTCTTCTCCGCATGTGCAGACCCAAGCTCGATTGTCTTCTCCGCTGCGCACGCCCTGCACTGTCACGCTGGAGCCGCCCCGCCGCCGCCGCCGCCACGGTGGGTCGGCCTGCAAGCTACAGCCGCGCCTCACACCACTTGTCGATGCGAAAAGTGGCCAACACGTAAATATTTATAGTTTTGCCGTACCTTGTGATCGGATGTAGCCTAGCACTGAATGACACAAGGTTTATACTGGTTCAAGCAACGTGTCCTACGTCCAGTTTGAGTCGGTCGGTGACTTTATTTCTTAGCCCAGGTGCTCAAGGTTTGCTGTGGGGTTACAAACGAGTGAGAGTAAGACGAGGAGTATCAGAGTGACGGGAGCTCCAACGTGCGCTAAGTGTTCGGACATATGCTCTATCTGGCTTTAGAGTTCTAGAGTCAAGTAGAAAGAATCGGAATCAACTGTCTGAATCGTCCTCCTTTTGGAGAGGGCGCACCCCCTTTTATAGATTAAGGGGATGGCTTTACAAGAGGGAGAGAGTGTGAGAGAAAGAGAGTGTGTGTGCTACCTAGTCTTGTTGCCCACGCCGTCGGGTACAAGGTGGTTTGTCGGTGCCCACAATACTATTGACGCCCAGATGCATGTGGTAGCCTCCATCGTATTCTTCTGGTATGGCTAATGTCGACGCCTACCATACTGTAGGACAAATGTCGGCACCCATAACACTGTTCGTGTTCTGACACGTCTAAAAGGTTGCAGAGCACCCTTCTGACATGACCTAACAGTACTGTCCTGCAGGTGTGTAGGGTACGGTCCTCGGTATTGCGGTTGACTTGAGAGCCCTGCCTTTCTTGCTCCGCCAGATTCTTTGGGTCCTTACCGAGCGGGCGTCCCTGTTCTGTTGTTTCCCAGTCGGCTCCGACCGCGCCGGTCAGAGAAGAGCTGCAAGCAGAGGTTTGGTGTACTCCCGGTCGGAGAGGCGGGTCGGAGTTAGAAGCGAGCGTCGACCCTCCTTGGCCGGGCCTTCCGGTTGGAGAGGCGGGTCGCAGTCGGAGGCGAGCGTCGTCCCTCCTTGGCTAGGCCTTCCGGTCGGAGAGATGGGTTGGAGTCAGAGGTGTGCGTCGTCCCTCCTTGGCCAGTCCTTCCGGTCAGAGACTGGATCGCTCTTCTGGCATGTCGTCAGGTATCTGGGCTAGCCCAGGAGTTTGTGCGTCGTTCGAAACGTCGTCTGCTGAGCCGAGCTTTTGCTAGGAAGCAGGTCCATTAGGGGCCTTGGGTTTATGAACCCGACAGGAGCCTCCGAGCCCTTGGGCGATTCGTGTGGAATCGTCTTGGGGATTTTTTATTTTGATGGTGGGTGCGCACGAGCGCACCCGCATGTGTAGCCCCCAAGCTCTCGGGCGATTTGGGTAGAATCGTCTGGGGGTTTTCATTTTGACAGCAGAAGAATTTTTCATTTTGATAGCGGGTGCGCACGAGCGCACCCACAGGTGTAGCCCCCGAGCCTACGTCCGACTAGTGAGTTGGTTGGAGGCTGAGCATCTTGGTACTCTTTCCTAGGGCCGCAAACTGCCGTTTGGGGTGTTTGCCCGTGTTTGTTCTGCCCGCGACCTGCATGGTCGGTTGATTTCCTGAGTCGGTGTCGGGCGACCTGAGCCCCCTAGCCCCATTGGGCTCGGTAGGGGTTGGTCTAGTTTTGTGCGTTTACCCTGTCCGTGGTTTTCACAACCAGAGGGGCTGAGCTAACATCGCTTGCCTTGATGGCTCGAGTGACGTGCTCGGTGAGCTCACTAACGGGCACGTTCGAGCAGAATCCGAGTCCATCGTTCATGACGGGGTCGACATAGCCCTCATGTGTTATTCCGCTGCTCCTTAACCCGCCTCCCGGCAGATGCTCGGGTCGTTCCGGAGATCTACTTAGGTGACTCGCTGGCCTCCCCTCGATGGAGATTCTATGGGCATGGCTCATGGCTAGGATCGATCGAGAAGGTTGAGATGACCCTGTGTGTTTCTAAGCATACTGGGTGAGGGCCACTAGGCTCATCTGCATTTTCTCCTTTGGCTCTGTTTGATGCGAGGCGGCCTTGAGCCCTTCACGGGCCAGCCTTTGAACCCCGATCGGTCGTTGCTCATGTTTAATGAGGCAACCACCGCTTCGTGATGCAACATGAAGCGTTGTGATGCATTAGCTGCATATGCGATGCTTTGGATGTATGGGATGAATGAATGATTGTATGAATGTGTGACTGCGTGTATGAGAATGGATGAATGAATGATCATGTATCAGAAAAATAAAGTAAGAGGGATGGGTAAAGTTACCTTGATGACTCGAGTGACAGGCTTGAGGAGTTTTTATCGGATATGTCCGAATGGGATCCGCGTTCGGTGTTCATGACGGAGTTAGCATGGCCCACATGGGGCGTCCCTCTACACCTTACCTATCTCTCGACATTCGCCTAAGCCATCTGATCGACTTAGGAAGCCCGTTGGTCTCTTCTTGGTGGAGATCCTGTTGTTGGGCCCTTCCAAGTCCTACCTAGGAAGGCAGAGGGCCGCCTGCATGTGGTTGCACCTTGTTTCCTGCGCCCAGTGTGCGGTAGTGGTGGACCATGCCCAGGCCACGTCCCATCTAACCAGGCGTCGTTTCGTTAGGCAGGGCGTGTCCCATCAGTTAGGACGTGTCCCACCGTATCCCATCCGCATTGAATGAGGGAAGGGAGAGGGTTTTTTGCCCCAATTCTTCGCCTTTCTCCAACTGTCGTGTCTCCTCCTTAAATAGGGGAAGAGAGAGGGTTTTTGTCGCAATCCTTCGCCTATTCTCCAACTGCTGCTTCTCTTCCTTTCTTCTCGCCAAGTGCGAGTGGGGGATGCCACAACGTAGAGGAGGAGGGGTTGCTTGCCGTGACGTAGAGTAGGAGGGGTTGTCCCCGTTCGGGAGCAACGAGGATCGGGGCTAACGTTAGTGACACTTTGAGGCTTTCAAGATCCTACTGTGCCTCCTCAGTCCAGACAAACATGTTTGTCTTTTTGAGAAGCTTGTAGAGAGGCATCCCCCACTCACCTAGCTGGGAGATGAACTGGCTCAGGGCAGCCAAACAGCCGGTGAGCCTTTGTACGCCCTTGACGTTGCGTATAGGGCCCATGTTGGAGATGGCCATGATTTTTTTGGGGTTGGCCTCGATGCCGCGTTCAGACATGATGTATCCAAGTAGCTTCCCTTTTGGAACCCTGAAAACACATTTTTCAGGATTCAATTTGATGTTGAATCTTTGGAGGTTCGCGAACGTCGTGGCCAAGTTTGTGATCAGGTCGCAAGCTTGAGCCGTTTTGACCACTATGTCATCAACATAGATGGTGATTGTTGGTTTTGGCTGCTCGACTTGGTTAGGCTAATCGAGCGAGTCGATTTGATCAAAGAAGCATTGCTGCATGCACCATTGATAAGTGGCGCCAGTGTTCTTCAGACCGAAAGGCATGGTTACGTAACAATATGAACCATATGGGGTGATGAACGAGGTTACGAGCTAGTCGGACTTTTTCATCATGATCTGGTGATAGCTTGAGTAGGCATCCAGAAAGGAGAGGACCTCACATCCCGAGATAGAGTCAACTATCTAGTCTATGCGTGGCAAAGGAAAATGGCCCTTTGGGCATGCCTTGTTGAGGCCGGTATAATCAATGCACATTCTCTATTTCCTGGTCTTCTTTTTGACAAGAACAGGATTAGCAAGACAGTCGAAGTGGTATACCTCCTTGATGAATCTGGCTGCCAAGAGTTTGGCGACCTCCTCGCCTATGGCCCTGCGCCTCTCATCATCAAAGCGATGCAGGCGCTGCTTGGCGGGCTTTGAGCCCAGGATGAGGCATAATGCATGCTCGGCGACATCCCTCGGTATGCCCGGCATGTCAAAAGGTTTCCACATGAAGACATCGTGATTGGCGCATAGAAAGTCGGCGAGCTCGCATTCCTATTTGGCATGGAGCTGGGTCCCGATCCGCACCGTCTTGGTTGGGTCGGTGGGGTCGATTCCCACCGCCTTAGTTTCTTTGAGTGGGCGGAAGGCAATCGAGGAGGTTAGCTTGTTGTAGTCTAGGACTGCTGGAGTCGATAATTCTTTGAGCTAAGGGAGCTCGACAGAGTTGATGACGGCAGTGGCAAGCTCAAAATGCTCACGGTGGCACGTGTAGGCGTGTGAAAAGGTGCTACCCATAGTGATGATGCCGTTCGGTCCTAGCATCTTCAGCTTCAGGTAGGTGTAGTTGTAGATCACCATGAACTTGGCGTAGCATAGCCGTCCCAAGATGGCGTGGTAGGACCCCGGGAAGTCCACCACCTCGAAGGTAAGGACCTTCGAGCAGAAGTTGGCTTGGTTACCAAACGTGACGGGTAGGTCAATCTGCCTGAGCAGGTATGCCTGTGTTCTTGGGATCACGCCATGGAAGGGAGAGCTCACTGGGTGGAGCTCCGATCGGGGGATGCGCATGGCGTTGAGGGTGTCGATGTAGAGGATGTTGAGGCCGCTGCCTCTGTCCATCAGCACCTTGGTGAGGCTCTTCTTACGAACGATGGGGTCAACAACGAGCGGGTAGCAACCTGGTCTGGCGATGTGGGAAGGATGGTCCCTCTAATCAAAGGTGATCGGAGATTCCGACCAGCTAAGAAAAGAGTGGATGGACATTTCGGCGATGCATGCCTCCCTGTAGCTCACTTTGTGCTGGCGCTTGGAGTAGATGGCATCAGATCCCCCGAAGATCATGATGCATTCCTCGGGATCAGGAAAGCTATCCCCATCCTTGCCTGCCACGCCTCCCTTCTTGGCTGCTGCCTCCTTGCCCTTTCCTTCTTTTGGCCCGTCAGCCTATCGCAGAAAGCGCTTGAGGAGCTCACAGTCCTTGTAGAGGTGCTTGATGGGGTAGGCCTAGTTGGTGCATAGGCTATCCATGAGCTTGTCGAAATGATCGGGCTAGCCCTGCTAGGGCTGCTTGCCCGCGCGATCGGCCATGGCGACCAACGTGGAGTTGGCCAGTTGACGCCGATCCTTCTTGTTCTTTTTGCCTCTTTATGTGGAGGGGCCCTTGTCTTGGTCCTCGTGCTTGGCCTTACCCTTGTCCCAGCCACCACTAAAGACCACTCTGACTGCTCCTCACTGGAGGCGTGGTTCGTGGTGACATTGAGCAGGTCGCGGGTGATTTGGGGCTTCAGACAACCAAGCTTGTGGATTAGGGACTCACAGGTTGTCCCAGAAAGGAATGCGATGATGACGTCTACGTCGATGACATCAGGAAGGGAGTTGCACCATTTTGAGAACCTATGGATGTAATCCTGCACGAACTCGTTGGGCTCCTGCTGACAACTCTTGAGGTCCTAGGATTTCCCAGGGTGGACATACATCCCCTAGAAATTCTCGATGAAGATCCTCTTGAGGTCTGCCCAATCGCAGATGTTGTCATGCGGGAGGAATTCGAGCCACGCTCGAACATGTTCCCCCACACAGATGGGGAGGTATTGAATGATGAAGTGGTCATCATCCACTCCTTCGGCTCAGTAGGTGAGCCGGAAGTCTTCGAGCCATATACCAGGATTCGTCTCCCCGGTATATTTGGCGATGTTGGTAGGCGGTCGGAAGCATTGTGGGAACGGCGCCTTCTGGATGCAACGGCCAAAATCCCATGGTCCCAGGCCGTTTGGACTAGGACTCCGATCGTCTGGCCGGCGACCATGCTTGGGGTGCGTTTCACCGCTCCCCTTGATGGTCCATTTGGGGCCCATGTCGCCTGCTCTCACCGCCCCACGATGGACGTCATCATCATGCTGGGCTTGACGCCAGTTGTTGATGACGTTGCGAGCATCTCGGTTCGTCCTGAGCCGTTCGCGCATAGGGGGTCGGTGTGGAGCGGGCGCTAGGTCAGGCCATGGCATAGCTGCGGCCTCCTGTCCCGCACCTGGCAACTGTAGTGGTGAGCGGACAGAGCGATTCGTCTGGTGCGTCCCCATTCCCCTAGTGGGGACAAATAAACTGAGATGTTTCAGTAGATAATTCCTCATGTTGCAGCAACAAAATTGAGATGTTCCACTATATAATGATTGATGTTGCAGGAACATATGGTTTTTCCTATAGATTAAGGATGTCCCATCTCCTTTATTTTAATGTTGCACTAATTGAATGTTGAATGTTGCACTTCATTGATTTCCTATGTTGCAGCAACAGACTGAGATGTTTCAGTAGATCATTTCTCATGTTGCAACAACAAAACTAAGATGTTCCACTACATGTTGTTTAATATTGTGGTAATATATTATTTCTCATATGATTTGAGATGTTTCATCTCTTTTTTTGTTGAAGTAATTGATTATTTGATGCTACATTTCGTTAAATCTAAGATTTGAAAAAGATTTCCAAAGGTTTTTATTTTGATTTAATCTCTTGTGGAAGTTGTTGCACCTTTGACTTGTGTTGCTTCTTCGAGCGATGTGTAGTTGGCCAACAACGTTGTCCTCAGAGGTGAGTAAAAGAGACAGAAGCGACTATACGGATATGCAAAGTGCGGTATTAAAAAGAAATTAATAATTAATGGGGGCACCTATGGGGAAAACTTTTTTGTACGGTGGACTAAACGTCCAATGTATGTGCTCTGTCTGGACATCCGAGTGGTAGCATTACCAAAGCTATATACGTATAAGGGTACAGAAGAGATTTTGAACCCTTACAATAGTAATTGCATTAAACAAAACAACAGGAAAACTAGAGAAAACGCAAGATAAAAAAAGATGGTTCAATTCACTCCGTGAATTAGCCGCTGAATTTGAAAGACTCCCTCGAACTTCAATACTAGACAATGTACACATATGAACTTTTAAAACTAGACAAAATGCCCCTTTCACCATTTCAAAGTGGTTTCTTGGGTGGTTTTGCTGACGTGACAGTGCAGCCCACATGTCATTTGGTCTCTCTTTCTCTTATTAAAAAACATAATGAAGTTGTACGAATACATACTTTATATCAAAATTATAGAGCTCGAGACGATCTACAACTTTGTAGTTCATAACTTTTTTATTTAATATACTTAAGAGGCTAAATAATCATTTTAATTTACCAGACTTATGTGATTTTTTTATTTTTTCCAATAACCTCGGATGTTGATATAGTCTATATCAAAGTTGTATTTTTCAATAAGATCTACAACTTTGTAGTTTACAGTTTTTTATTTGAAATCATTTACAAGTGTAAATATTCATTTTAAGTTCTCTAGTTTTGAATTTAATTTGTTTTGAATTTTTTGAACAACCTCAGATGTTGATGTGGTCTACATCAAAGTTGTAGCTCTCAACATGATCTATAAGTTTGTAGTTGATAATATTTTTTATCTGTGTACCATGTTCTTGCCTACCCTATATAATGTTGTTGATGACTTCATACACTGTTTGATTTTTACGGTTGAAATCTGTAATTTCGTTCTCTCCATACCTCCCTAATTGTTAGGATTACTAGGGATTTTGTCCTACGCCTAGCGATGAAAGGCCACTTAAAGGACAATGGGTATGATACACTAGCATAAATAAATCTACTATGTTCAACCAAGATATCATGCAAGTAGGAGATGATAGATTGTTATTACTAGAAGAGCAACATAGTGAAAGAATAATTGGAAAAACTCGGTCCAACGTTGTGCATCAATGTAGTGGAACCTTGATAATCTAAGCTCTAATTTCTTCGGCGGAATGCGAAGTCTGTCCAAGCTGATCCTAACAAATTTAAAAGTATCTAAATTCACACCTTGAGCTTGGCAATATCCCAGGCACCGCTTGTAAGCCTCATGATCAACTCCATCAGGAAATGTCTCCAAGGCCTCAGCAGGAGTAGCAGGCTCCTGAACCACATCTTTCATCTTTCCAACATCCACAATTGTCTCTTTTTGAGATGAAGGATCAGGAAAAAACTCTTCTGCAAATCAAAAGAGAAGTTAAATAATATATAAATCAAACAGTAAAAAACACCAAACAAGAAAACAACAAACAAACCTGTGGAAACGCCTTTCTCAAGTTGGTAGGCAACCTTTTCACCCGTATTAAAGTTTATGGTGGACTCAGTCAAGCGAGCAACTTTAGCATTCTCAGCTTCTTCATCAAAAACGTCGTCATCAGAATCACCAAAATTAATAGTAGCTGTGAAAGTTCCCTTGCGACTTTTGGCCTCATGAGCGCTATCTTTACAAATATTGGCGCCAACTTCGCCAACCTGAGCACCATCGCCAACAATATCAACCTCCATATCTTGGGACCCAACCACTGGCGCAGCCGGAGCTGGTGGAGACGAAACACCAAGCCTAGTATCTGCATCACCAGACTCAGTAACAGGAGGAGTCTGGGCACCAAATCTTTGAGATGATGGCCTTGCAGTTTCCTGCGAAGCCACAATCAGAATTTCACCTTCTTCTAACTGCCCTATGGCAGCAGTACCAGCATTATCACCAGCAGCATCAGCAGTAGGAGGGCTGACTAGAGCCACAGGCGACGAAGGCAAAGTAGCTTCGCCAATCTTGGGACTCGATTCAAGCGAAGCTCCAAAATTTTGGAAATATTCACCAAGTGGAGTCAACATCGGCGGAGTCAATCCACTAGAAGTAAAAACTAAACTAATCATTCTCACCTCAGAATCACGAGCTTGTTGACTAAGAGTCTCCTACTCAACATTCTGTCCCAAGTTTTCTTCAGCTTCACTACTCTTACTCGAATTAGAAGCAGCAGGAGTAGCCTTCCTCTTCTTGCTAATCTTCTTGGTAAGATTACCTCCACCCCTCTTTTTGCTAGTAACATTCTCTATACTGGGCTTCGCGGCACGAGTATAGGCCGGTGGTGGCCTCTCATCATACTTAATATTAGCAACATCAAAAACTCGATTCAAACGCTTATAATCCTTTCTAATAAGCTTTTCCAAGAAATCTTTCTTCTTCTTTAAAAACTTGCCAAGAATGGCAACTACCTTCTTCTCAACGGCAGCAACAAAATCCTTGTCGAAAACAAACTTTACAGGCCTAACAACTTCTTTGTCAGGAAAAGATACTCTTTTCCTTGAAACAGTTTTCGTGTGAAGACGAACAAAATCCTCACATTTCTTAAGTGGCCAGACACGGGCGGCAAGATACTCTTCGCAGAGATCTCTGGCACCTTGCAAGCTAGTAGTCAATTTGTAAGCTTTTTCACAAATCTTGGAATTTTTGGAACTACCAACAATGGGCATGCACTCAAAAGCATTTTTCCCATCTTCATTGCCAAAGGATACTTTTCACTATCTTCCCGGATTCATCTCTTTCCTTGACAAGAGGAATAGAATCATAGAACCAATATTTATACCAGTCTTCACTCCACTTGTTCTTCAAAGCCGGGGGAATTTGTTTTGCATTCCAAACCGGTTCGAAACTACAATAGCCAAAATAAAAGATAACCTTGTTTCCATCAACAGGCTTATTCCAAAATTGTGTGTGCATCTCATGAAGGCCACAAAAAGCCTTAATATCTAGATTCACTCCCTAACACTTCATAGCCCAAATAAACAAAGCAATCTTAGCAATACCATTTGGGGTAAGATGGTGCATCTCAATATTGTATTCCTTCAAAATCTCTTCCAAAAAATCTTGGCACGAAAAGCGAAGTCCAGCACTAACTGATCTCTGAAAACCACACACTCATATGGCTTTGGATCAGGAGTTGTATCATTCTTTGTTGGTAAGCGGATAGAAGCTTTCTTCAACATCTAATTAGTAATCATCCAAGCCACCTCTTGATCATCCATCAAAGATTTCCCGAACCTAAGAGACTTCGTGTCATCATCAACCAACTTTGATTCAGATGCTAAAACATCTGATAAATTATCGTCAGTCCTCGCCGAAGATTGATTTGACGCAGCGGGAGAATTCTCAGAAGCAACTTTCTCTTGCTCAGACATCTAAAGCAAGCAAAAAAGCATAAGTCAAAATATATCAGCAAAACTTCAATAAGAAAACTAAACAAGAACAAATTCAGTACACCAAAACTAACCTTGTCAAACCAAGTTCAAACCCAAGACTTCGCAAAAGATTCAGTCTTCGCAAAAATTTTGACTTCACTTCAAGGAAAATCTGAGCAGCACCTCCCCGTCTTCGATAAAATGATAAAACCGGGGGAGGAGGGCGCAATACATATAGGAGACTTTGGCTCAAACCCAATGGTTCAACTTCCCCTGGTCAAAGTTCACAATCTAACGGATATAAACGGCCAACTCCAAAGTTCGAGACGATATTTTTTGTCTTCATTTTCAAATCAAAACTTTGTGGAATTCAGACCTTTGGAGTAGGCCTTCGCCCATGAGGGGGCGCTGCTGGGGATTTGACTTCGCCAAAAAATACAACCCCAAAACTTTAGAAGTTGCGTTTACAAATTCTGTAACGAATTTTGTTTGCAGGAAGAAGAAAGACGAAGACATTACTTTAACTTCGCGCAAAAAAGGTTAACTTTGCTTGAAAGAAGAAGAAGAGTGGAGTGAACTAAGAACGAAGATGATATTCTGACTTCGCTCAGAACCCAAAGCGAAGACAAGATTTTGACTTCACTCCTCGGGCGAAGTCAGCGAGAGCAAGTTGAGGAATGAAGAATAGGATAGTAGAAAAGACCACTTCGCCCCTGTAGTTTAAAGGGGTTGTACCAATTTGAGATAGGGGACGATATTTTTTGTCTTCATTTTCAAATCAAAACTTCGTGGAATTCAGACCTTTGGAGTAGGCCTTCGCCCACGAGGGGCCACTGCTGGGGATTTGACTTCGCCAAAAAATACAACCCCAAAACTTTAGAAGTTGCATTTACAAATTCTGTAATGAAGTTTGTTTGCAGGAAGAAGAAAGGCGAAGACATTACTTTAACTTCGCGCAAAAAAGGTTAACTTTGCTTGAAAGAAGAAGAAGAGTGGAGTGAACTAAGAACGAAGACGATATTCTGACTTCGCTCAGAACCCGAAGCGAAGACAAGATTTTGACTTCACTCCTTGGGCGAAGTCAAGATACGATCAGCGAGAGCAAGTTGAGGAATGAAGAATAGGATAGTAGAAAAGACCACTTCGCCCCTGTAGTTTAAAGGGGTTGTACCAATTTGAGATAGGGGACGATATTTTTTGTCTTCATTTTCAAATCAAAACTTCGTGGAATTCAGACCTTTGGAGTAGGCCTTCGCCCATGAGGGGCCACTGCTGGGGATTTGACTTCGCCAAAAAATACAACCACAGAACTTTAGAAGTTGCGTTTACAAATTCTGTAACGAAGTTTGTTTGCAGGAAGAAGAAAGACAAAGACATTACTTTAACTTCGCGCAAAAAAGGTTAACTTTGCTTGAAAGAAGAAGAGTGGAGTGAACTAAGAACGAAGACGATATTCTGACTTCGCTCAGAACCCGAAGCGAAGACAAGATTTTGACTTCACTCCTCGGGCAAAGTCAATATACGATCAGCGAGAGCAAGTTGAGGAATGAAGAATAGGATAGTAGAAAAGACCACTTCACCCCTGTAGTTTAAAGGGGTTGTACCAATTTGAGATAGGGGTATAAAGGTCATTTGTATATGGACTACAAAGGCCAGGACCTCTATAAATACCCCCTCTAACATATACAATACGATGATGAAATGAATACAACTTTGACTTGTGTTCAACTTTGATGTTTGTGTAATAGTTTTACCCGACATCAATCAATACAACTTCTTGCCTATAAATCTTTATTGTCCTGCATAATGGCATAAGACTTGGGATCTTTTGAATAAAACTATAAAAACAAAGGGCTTCACAAATAAGTCACATACTTGCCAAAAAATGTAAAAATGATAATTCAAGGTTGAATAACACTTTATTCGAAACACATAAACATAGCACGCCACACAATCATCTCCCACTCACATTGTAATCAATCATGTAAGTATCTAATGCCTATTGCACTTTATGTTGTGTTTCTCATGCTTTGGTCATAGAAGAAGCTTCATCAATGGATCAACGACATTCAAATCCATGTGCACCTTGCAAATATTCACATCGCCTCTATCATTGATCTCATGAAAAAGGAGACATCACTGAAGTATGTGTTTAGACTTCTGCTATGACCTTGGCTCCTTAGGTTGTGCGATGGCACCACTATTTTCACAATAGAATTCCAAAGGACTTGGTGCACTAGGAATGTTATCCAACTTAGAAACAAACACTATGGTCCAAACAACCTCCTTCAACTTCCAAAGTTGCGATGTACTCATCCTCCCTCTATAATCAGCTACCATCTCTAGCATGGAACTTTCCTAGCTTACCCCTAATCCATTGAAGTAGAACACAAAATCAGATTGCTACTTGTTATCATCTCTATCGGTTCGGAAGCTACCATCGATGAAACCACTTACAAACTCAACCTCACCTCCATAAATCAGGAACATATCCTTAGTCCTTCGTAAGTACTTTAGGATATTCTTTATAGCTACTCGGTGAGCCACACCGGGGTTAGATTGGTACTTGCCTATGCTGACGATGATTTTGTCAACATTTTGGATGGTCAAAAACGTCACAAAAGTGTCACATATGAAAGGACATAAGACAACCATGAATGATTTTGGTTCAAATAACTTGGCTCCATGCTCTCTATTTAAATGTAGGTACAAAGTGGATGAAAAACTAAGCTTGGGGGCCCAACTTGACATGTTGGCCGACCACCCAAGTATGGCCAATTACCATCCAAATACATCATGATGATGGGCAATGCTTCTAGAAGCTACATGCAAAAGATGGGCCTGATTGGCAAAAATTGACACGCCGGCCGACGATCATATTTTGGCCAAATCAGCTCAACTTTGGTATGGAGTGAGGTGACACTGTGCCCACCAAGAAGGTGTGGCCCACTTGCAATAGGGATAGCATAGGGGGATCGGCTAACCCTCCAACTTCTACTAAACCACTTCATACCCACTCAAGATCAAGAGGACAGGCCCCACAAGCAAGGGGGTGGCCCACCTGTCATAGAAATCCTACCTTTTCTATTCAAGGTACTTGGAGGTTCCATTTTCTGATAAAAATGTCATAAAACCATAGTGTCACATACTCCTCAATGGTGAGAAATTTCCTACCAAAGCCAAATGCTATGTTCATCCATGCTCAAAACCTTCTACTTATGCTACTTGTACTTGTGTTGAGTTTAGCCAAACCTGTTGACCCTTGTTGAGAATTTTGTCATGTTCCCAAGATTATGATCACGTACACGCCACTTATACATGCTGCTTATACACTAGAAGTACACAAAAAATGCCTTTCACATCCATCAAATAAATGCTCCAATGTTTCTATAGTCTAATCTCTCTCTAAAAAGTTCTTGCAAAAGAGACATGAGCTATGGAAAAAATGTAAAAAAAATGGACGTGTGAAAGTCCAAGCATATAAAAATGATGAATGAGCAAAAGAAGGCTCATGCATTAAAAAATGAGAAAAAAATGATAGCCATGTCTCAAAACAATCATAAGTTATAAAGAGAGAGATCATGCTTGCTAAGGAGTAAAATAAAGTTTATCATCATGTTCCACACACATACACATCTTGATTAAGGATTATGACATTTTTCTTCTTGGATCCTTATTTTGACTTTACAATATATGTAATATAAGTATGCTATCATGTTTATTGCTACCCGAGCTCCACATAAACCTTTTAGAAGTAGGAAGAAACAAAAGAAGGCAAAACAATGTTATGCCTTGGTAAGAAATCATACACCATGTTTTGTAATTTTAAAAATCAATGTTTGCTTCAGTCTATCAGATTCAAGGAAGACATTAGGTCCTCCTTTTGCTACTGGTTGGATGCAATCAGCTAGCGTGCATTGTGACTCTCTTTGCTTTGTTAATTTAATTTGAAAAGTGTGTTGTGGGGATCTCCCCCATAGTTTTTGCCATAAAAAATCATACACCATTGAGCGATACGAGAGTACCATTTGAGAAGTATAAGTGACTACGCCTTTTCTTGTGAAAACTTTGAAAAAAAAAACTCGATATTAAGATGTGAGTTTGGGAAGATGATTTTGCTTCAAAACTATTCACTTTTCAACCACTCAAGGACATATGTTAGCCAATGCCAGATATCCTACTCGTAAAATGTTCCTGCTACGCTGTGTATCGTTTGGGCTCACATTGGTGGTTCTTAGTATCTTATATGTATCTGAGAAATGTTTAAAAAGAAGCTTGATTAACCTAGCTTACAATACCCAAATAGTGAAAAACATTTAACAGAGGCAGTAGAGAATTAAAATATTTCAAATCTAAAAAACATTAATAGATGCAGCGTCTCTGTTAATTGTTCATGTAGTAGTGATAACGCAATAGAAAAAAACCTCCATCGAACTAGGTAGGTTCATCTCTTTAAAAGTGGCCTAGCTGAACCCACTGAAACGTAGCCGGTTTCTCAAACCCACTGAAGATAAAAATGCAACCGTTGGTTGGTAGCCGCCTTTCCACATCCGACACTCTTGGTCACTGTCCAAACCTGATCTATCTGGGCTGTGAGTGTCGACCGCCACGTAGGCTCCTATGTCTTAGTTCTGTCTCCATCGTATAAAATAGCTCTCCGCGACGTGACATCCAACCTCCAACGTGCAGTGAATTGAAACCTTAGAATTGATATGATAGATCCATTTTTATATATATCTCTTCGGAAATTATACTCCGTCCGTATTGAGTTGCTTGTTGTATTGACTCCATGTCCACATAGCACGAAGGCAATTGAACTTTGCTTTCGAGACAGTTTGTCCCTGTTTACTGTCGTCGGTCTCTCTTTTTAACTTAACACCACTACCGAGTTGGCAATCAATTTGACATCTGGTAAAAGAAATACCTACAACAGCTATTTGCAAACAAATTAAGTTAAACTTTCTGGAGTCGATATTTGTTTCACGCCAGAGTGGAATAGTACAAAATTTACGAAAACTACTCTAGCAAAACGCGGGGAAAGCCACTTTTTTTTTATGGAAGCGGGGAAAGCCACTTTAATTATTGTTTACCGGCAAGAGTCTCCAATTTGATTTAAGGGCTGTTTGGATCCTTTCATTTGGATGAATTGAAATTTACTTAATAAATTATGCTATTTGGCTTGGAATTTGATATTCTATAACTTTTCAAAGTTTGCAAATAGCCTATCTCAAATTTATAGTATGGGAGATAAAAATTGATTTCTATATATCACCATTCTATGTTTCTACTTTACAACTTATAACACGCTCTTCAATCCGCTCCCATATGGTAGAAATGCAATACATAAGTATCTCTTCCCGTCTCTCGTATAGCCAACAATAGTATACAAATATAATCCATATACAATCATATTAGCTTAATTAATTTGTGTCTAAATTATAATTATTAAAATAAATTTAATTTAAAGAATCCAAACGGGGCCTTAGCTTTGTTACCGGCAACACGAAGGACAGACGTAACTAAAATTACAGCAGATACATACGACTACTGCACTGTGAAATGCATTTCGTGTTTATGGATGGATGGACAGATATAAAAAAAAACATGACAATCGTGTTGAAGAAGAAAGAACTAGCCCATGCCTACCTGGGAATTGAAATCATTGCAACAGAAGAGCTCTTCGTCCACAATCTCGTTCATTTCCAATACGTGCTAATTAACATCATCTATCAATGCCATAGAAAAGAGAAAAGAAAAAGAAACCATCACCAGCATCTACAAAATTTGCTCAGTAGCTTGGGAGGCTTATATATATACAAACAGATAGATAAATCCAGGTTGCATATGGCCGACAAGATAATGTCCGAAATTCTAAAAATTATAACCACAAACAGGATAATGCAACATGGCACGTTTCATGTTTCAAGATATTCTTAACTAACTGAATCGTTTGCCATCTTTGTGTTTGCCTTCTCCCATCTTATTGGCCCTAAAATACATAATCTGATAGATGCTCATGGGAAAGACCCCCAGTTATTTAGTAGCTGAATGCATGCACAATTTGGGCACGGCTCTAGCTGCCCAAAAGGACATCTGGGGAGAACACATATACTTCAGATAAATGAAATGAAAATGACCAAGATGTTGTCATGTTGAACTAGTCCTGTACAGTTGAGACTTGAGCACTTTCAGCGGATCATTAATTTGTACCACATTCTGAGATCGATGTTGTGGCTCATGAAGGTAACACTAGATATTTCCTTGTGTAGTTTTTTTTTTTTTTTTTTTTGCATTGAGCAGAACTGCAGAGTTATACTCCTATTTCACATCAGTCAGTAGTTTTCAGCTTCACCTTTTTTTTCCGCTGGAGACTTTTACTTGCAGACAGCAGTGGTGAGAGACCATGAGCAGCAGCAGCAGCAGCAGCTCATGGGTTGCTGCTCCTTATGGATAGGCATCATGTTATTGTCCACTTGCTATGGATGCCCCTGGCCCAGTTCTGCCTAATTCCCATGTCCCCATCATCACTCAAATAATTCTGCTCCATCTCTTCGGTTTCTTGCAATCTTTGGCAAATCTGAACAATTCCACAAGTCAACTTCAACAGGACGAAGAATCCGGATGCGCCGCCGCAGGTATGTGTTGGTACACAGAAATACGGAAACCTGCTGATGACTACAACAGTTCACTGTTTATAATGACAAAATGGAAGTACTGAGGGCCATATATAATGACGCCCTGAGTGGCTGGTTTGCTCGACAAATAAGGCATGTTTAGAATAGACAGGTTGTTTCAGTAAATTCTTTGGCTTCAATTGAAGGCTGTACTGAATCGTAGTCCTACTCCACTTTCAAACAAGCATGTTATACGATACTCTCCCTCCGTCACCATCAGACCATCTCCAATGCAATTCTCATTGTTTTTCAAGACGACAAACAATTTTAAGTTTCATCAAAAGCTATAAAAAGTTCACTAACATTTAACGATATCAAATAAGTATTATTAGAATTGGTCATGGAACATATTTTCATTCAACCTATTTCAAAACATAAATATTGATATTATTTCTATAAATTTAGTCAAACTTAAGAAAATTTGACTTGTCGTAAAACTAGAATTGTATTTTTTTTTTAGAGACGGAAGATATGCCAATTATATTGGTTTGATATGGGTGACCTGTATATTTACTTATTTTCTTAGCGTACACAGACCAACATAGTAAATCAATATAGGAAACACTCATCCGTGGTGATGAAATTAGAACCGGCACATATAAGGCATGAGGGCACAAAAATTAGAATTAGCAACGATAAGCCAACCAAGTGTTATCAATTAGCACGGATACACCAACAAGTACCCTTGTTCATAATTTAAATTTGAACTTGTCTTTGGAAATTTATAACCTTTTCACATGGACTTGGATAAGCAAACTTACATCGAAATTGTCGGTTTCGAATAAATCTACAACTATGCAAAAAAAAATATCTGAAATCATTTACTCAAAGTTTTAAACAATAAAGATAAAAAAGGAATAAAATTTTTTATTGCCATTAGCAATGAAGTATATGTAAGATGGTAAGGAGGAGGGTAATGAATTATATGTGCGATGATAAAGAAAAATAACACAAGGAGCTTCATGGGTTGAAGCTGGTGGAAACCGTGTATATAGTTTGAGGGTGGCCTTGGTGTCCTTGTCTTTTTGCTAAGGGGCCATTTGGATTCTTTTATTTGGAGGAATTGAAATCTACTTAATAAATTAGACTATTTGGTTTAGAATTTAGCATTCCACCACTTTCCAAAGTTCACATATAAGCCTATCTCAAATTTATATGGTGGGAGATGGAAATTGATTCTATAGATCACAATTCTATGTTTCTACTTTGCAACTTATAACACGTTCTTCAACTCACATCTCTACGGTAGAAATACAACACATAAGTATCTCTCTCATATAACTAACATAATATACAAATATAATCCATATACAATCATATTAGCTTAATTAATATGTGTCTAAATTATAATTATTAAAATGAATTCAATTCCAAGGATCCAAAAGGGCCTAATTGTTTTTCAACTACTATGTGTGTCATCTTGTACTTAGGGATGCAAGTTCTAACTACTTTGAACTACTTTGGGTCTTTGGATTGATCCAAAAACTTGCTCAAATGAACTAGAATGGCATTTCAGGTAACTTGAGCGAAGATAGAAATGAACTAAATATCATTTGAATGTACCACCCTCTGTCTCAAAATATAGGTCGTTTTGTTTTTTTATGTACACAACTTTTGATATGCACATAGATGTATGATATGTTATGAACATTTTGGTTTTTTGGACACCTATATTTTTTTGCAGTTGTTATGTGAACATTTTGATTTTTCTTCTGTTCATTTGGTTTGCGACTTCTTCTAAGGTTATGTTATGGCTACTTTTT
Organism: Miscanthus lutarioriparius; assembly: GCA_904845875.1. Lineage (NCBI taxonomy): Eukaryota > Viridiplantae > Streptophyta > Magnoliopsida > Poales > Poaceae > Miscanthus > Miscanthus lutarioriparius. Next base: position 64,086,122 of record CAJGYO010000008.1, on the reverse strand, counting down.
TAGTTCTCTATACATTGAGCATGGGGCAAAAACCTCTACAAGCCTTGTTTTCTATACCCACATGTGATGGTAAACAGTTAGAGTGCCACAACCATACAACAACTGAATTTATTGTGGATAATTTACTACCTGGAACAACTCATCCATACCTATTCTTAACTCTCATGAAGTTGTGTTTCGGTCATAAGCATGGAACAACATAGATACTCATGAGCACTCATGCCAACTTGACGTATGAGTAGGAATGTAGGGTACGTGATGGTGTTTTTTTGGGTGAGGCGTCAGCTAACTAATTACTTCCTCCGTTCTTCTTGGAGCAGAATTTTCTAGATATGTCGTTCTAGAATGGTGTACTTACTCCACCTCTTTTCCTGAGGCAGAGTTTGTGGAGCTACACCTATTTAACTGAAAAACATGAAGCGGGCAATCCCAAACAGGCCCTTAAACATGTTGTTCTAGAATGTAGTTAACAGTTTTTTGATGAAAAATGTAGTTAACAGTAATCCCACTAAGTTACTATGCCTAGGTAAATGGTGATAGAAAGAACAGGACCTTAGCCGTAGATCTAGCGGGTACTACCTTTTCTATTCGGGATAAAAGATCCTAGAACATGAACAATGACAAGGAACTAGAGAGAGAGAGAGAGAGGGGTGCGGATGTAAGATGTCACCGATCGTCGGAGGGCTTGGCGGAGGAGCTGGAGCCATCCATGGCAATGTTGGTACTGCTGTGGGGTCCGATGGTGCGGTCCAGTAGTGGCGCGGCGTCCCGGCGGTGAAGTCCGGTGACACAGTTCGGTGGCGGCAAAGCAGTGGAGCTTCCTGTCACTGGCTGCGCACTCTCTAGATCGGATTAGGGGATTAGTGGACCTTGTGAAGAGAGCCATCGGCCCCCACATCTCTTTATAGCACAGTGTGATGGGGGCCCACCAACCATGTAGGGTTGGGTGCCCCCGATTAGGGCGCGAGGTCAAGGCCCAACTCGGCCGTTGAGCCGAGCTGGAGAGATCACCACTAACAATCTCCCCCTTGATCTCATCTTATTACTTAAATTTAATTTACTTACTTTATCTTATTTCCATTTCATCATAGATCAGTGCATAGAGTGTGCCTCATCATCACGGTCAGTTGCCATTAGATTAAACAACTATAATGCACTTCTCCGTTTTGAAACAGATTCTCAACTAGGCCCTTATTGTCCAGGAATCATAGGCTTTCCCTTAAACCCATGTCGGCTAAGTGTTCTCTGAATACACTGGGTGGTAAGCCTTTTGTAAGCGGATCCACGAGCATCTTTTCTATTCTTATATGCTGAAGACTAATTATATGATCCTAGACTTTGTCTTTCACAATATAATACTTTATGTCAATGTGTTTGGCAGCACCACTTGACTTATTGTTATGAACATAACATACTGCTGGATTATTATCACAGTATAACTTGAGTGGTTTATATATGTCGTCTACCACTTTCAACCCGGGCATGAATTTCTTTAGCCAATTCGCCTGCCCTGTGGCCTCATAACATGCTACAAACTCGGTATATATTATGGACGATGTAGTGACGGTTTGCTTTGAGCTTTTCCATGATATATCGCCTCCTGCAAGAGTGAATATGTATCATAACGTGGATTTTCTGTTATCTTCCACATATCAGAATCTGTATACCCCTCTATATGCAGGGAATCAGATCTTCTGTACGTTAGCATGAGACCCTTCGTACCTTGCAGGTAACGCAAAATTTTCTTTACTAATTTCCAATGTTCTATTCCTGGATTACTCTGATATCTGCCAAGTAACCCGGTGACAAATGCTAAGTCAGAGCGAGTACATACTTGAGCATACTGTAAACTTCCGACAGCTGAACTATATGGAACCGCTTTTATTTGATCGATCTCATATTGGTTCCTAGGACATTGAAATTCCCCATATCTGTCGCCCTTAACTATGAGAGCAGGTGAAGACTTACAATTTTTCATATTGTATTTCTTTAGAACTTTTTCTAAGTATGTCTTTTGTGATAATCCTAAAACCCCCTTTTCTCTATCTCGGTGAATCTCTATTCTTAGGACGAACGAAGCTTCACCGAGATCCTTCATATTAAACTTCGAGGACAAGAACTTCTTTGTTTCTAGTAGTAGATTAACATCACTGCTAGCGAGCAAGATGTCATCCACATACAAGACTAGAAAAATATATTTCCCATTCTTAAACTTTGCATAAACGCAATTGTCCTCTACATTTTCTTGAAACCCAAACTTTCTTATTGTACTATCAAACTTTAAATACCACTGTCTTGAAGCTTGTTTTAATCCATAAATGGATTTCTTCAGGCGGCATCCCTTACGTTCTTTTCCTTCCACAACAAAACATTTCGGTTGTGTCATGTAAATATTTTCCTCTAAATCCCCGTTTAGGAACGTCGTCTTTACATCCATCTGATGTAATTCCAAATCGTAATGTGCTACAAGTGCCATTATGATTCTAAAAGAATCCTTACATGAGACTGGAGAAAATGTCTCATTATAATCTATACCTTCTCTTTGCGTGAAGCCTTTCGCCACAAGCCGCACCTTGAATCTTTCTATATTTCCTTTGGAGTCATGTTTGGTTTTGTAGACCCATTTACAACCTACTATCTTGGATCCTTTAGGAATTGTTTCTAAGTCCCAAACTCCATTGGTTTTCATCGATTTCATTTTAGCTTCCATGGCTTCAAGCCACTTGGATGAGTGAGCGCTTCTCATGGCTTCTTCAAATGAGGTGGGATCACCCTCCATTTGAAATTCCTCACATTCATAAACTTCGTAATCATCAAGAATGGCTGATCTCCTGACTCTTTGAGACCTTCTGGGTGCCTCAATAGACGACACTTGTTCTATATGAGGCTGTTGTTGCTCTCCCTCATGTGTGACAACGGGTTCAAGGGGATCCTGAAGGACAGGTTCCTCATGTTCATTCATTGTTGCCATAGGAGAACTAACAACAGGTGTTGTTACTACAGTGTCTTGCACCGTTGGTACAGCAACAACAGGTAGCGTGAAGAATGGCTCCTGAACAATAGGAGTGGGCACGTATACCTGCTTCTCTTCAAAACTAATTTCTCGCGCTACCATGCTCCCCCTGATCATATCATCCTCCAAGAAGACAACATGTCTTGTTTCTATAAACTTTGTTTGTCTGTCAGGACAATAGAAGCGATAACCTTTTGACTTTTCTGGATAGCCAATAAAATGGCAACTGACTGTCTTGTAGTCTAGCTTCTCTATGTTTGGGTTAAAAACTTTTGCCTCGGCTAGACAACCCCACACACGTAAATAGTTAAGTGAGGGTTCCTTTCCTGTCCACAACTCATACGACATTTTGGGCACCGACTTGCTTGGCACTCGATTAAGAATTTGAATGGCGGTTTTTAACACCTCCATCAATAAATTTATCGGTAAGGTAGAGTAACTTATCATGCTTCTCACCATATCCATTAAGGTACGGTTGTGTCTTTCAGCTACTCCATCCTACTAAGGCTCACCTGGTGTAGAATACTGGGCTACTATGCTATTTTCCTGTAAGAACCTTGCAAAGGATCTAGGAACTTGGCCATATAGGGTGTGTCGACCGTAGTACTCTCCCCCACGGTCGGATCTTACTACCTTAATCTTTAAGTTGTGATGATTTTCTACTTCAGCCTTAAATATCTTAAATTTATCCAATGCTTCTGATCTTTCTTTAATTAGATAAATATAGCCCAAACGAGAATAATCATCTGTGAATATTATAAATGAATCATAACCATCCACACTCTTCACAGGAAAAGGACCACAGATGTCTGTGTGAACTATTTCTAAAATTTCTGTGCTTCGTTTGGCATCTTTCTTTATTTTCTTAACGTACTTTCCTTTTATGCAATCAATGCATTGCTCTAAATCTGAAAATTCTAAAGGTAGAAGAGTTGATTTCTTAATCAATCATTCTATTCTTTCCCTCGAAATATGGCCTAAACGATAGTGCCATAATTTTGACGATACAACATGAACTCTCTTCTGCTTATTACTTGCATTCATAGACGAAGAGGCATTCTCGTTCTCAGTACTTATATCATTCACATTCTCAGAAAGTGATAATAAATAAAGCTTGTTTTGTCGAAAGGCAAGACCAACACATTTATTATTATAAACAATCTGACATTTGCCATTACCAAAATGGCAATCATATCCATCGTTATCTAAACGTGAAACACTTCTTAAGTTTCTTTGCAAAGAGGGTACAAATAGAACATCTAAAAGCTTAAGTACAAAACCATAAACTAATTATAGAGAAAGATCTCCAATGGCTTCAACTTCAGCTTCAACTCCATTGGCTACTTTAATTCTTCTTTCTCCTCTTCGCAGGGTCCTCCTCGTATGGAATCCCTGTAATGAATTTGCAACATAAATAGTTGCACCTAAGTCAATCCACTAAGTAGATTTTGAATAACTTAAATACAATGACTCATCTATGAATGTAATAATGTCCTCACCTTTCTTCAGAAGGTTCTTCAGGAACTCTAGATAGTCTTTCTGGTAATGTCCACGCTTCTTGCACCATTTGCACTAATCCTTGTCAACTTGTACATTGTTGTTCTTCTGCTGGTGATCAATCTGAGGGGCTTTCCCATGAGGTTTGGCATTAAAATTCTTCCTTTTGTTGTTCTTCACAAGGTTTGCAGAGTCACCTTGTAAGCTTTTAAGCCTCTCCTCCTCTTGCACACACATTGCAAAGAGGTTCTCAATGTCCCACTTATCGGACTGCATGTTGTAGTTAATAACAAAAATTTCATACTCTTTCGGCAAGGAAGCAAAAACTAAATGAATCAGGAACTCATCTTTGAGCCCCAAATCCATTGGCTTGAGCTTGGATGCCGTATTGCTCATCTTTAATATGTGTTCTCTTATACCTCCACCAGAGTATTTCTCATTGAATAATTTCTTTATCAAGGTGCTTACATAAGCCTTTGAAGAGCCAGTAAACTGACTCTCCACTATCTTAAGATACTCGGTGACGGTATCATAATCTAGGATTGATCCCCTTATAGCATCTGAGATAGTGGACTTGGCCACCATCAAGCATTTGTGGTTCGAGATATCCCATTTCTTCCGATCAAGATCGTATTTTATTCTAACTTCTGCATGATCTCGCTTTCGAGCATTGAAATCAGCATCAATCTTATTTTCTGCCATCACCGAGTCCTCTGGCTGAGTAGGACACGGAGAGGTCAGTGCTAAGTCATTCTCGGACAGCGCAAGTGCGAGCTCATACTTCTCTCGCCATACTCTGTAGTTGCCCCCTTCAAGAGGTGAAATATGCGAGATAAAAGCCATTGGGTTGAGTCCTGAAAAATAGTGCCAGAGAAAGTGAGACAACATAACATAATGATTGCATGCCTTAATTTAACGTTGGTCAAGATTAAAACATACAACTTCTTCTACATTAATTCTACATCACCGTTGGGCAGAAAATAGAATTAATGCATAAACTTATAAATCAATATTATAATATTGCTATTATCAATGTTGGTCAAAAAATAACAATATCATAATTTACTCTAAATTATAACTACTCCTCAAAATTAAATCATCCCGTTGGTTTGAATTTAATTAGAAGATCATAAACATCATCATTTGCAGCGGAAACATGAAAGATAAATTTATCTACTTTTCTGAAGCATTTTACTGTACTCATCTATTCTCTGAAAAAATTATTCCATTGATTCAAATTTTGACAGAGATTTAATCGTCAAAACTTAACATAATTCATCAAAAATGCTTCTAAAAATAATAAAACAAAAATGAAAAACAGTACTGTGCATTGCAGCCCAGTGCGGCAACAGCAGCCCAACAGCGCGCGCGGCCCAGCACAGCTCCAGCGCAGCCTAGGCCCAACTCACGCACGCGCTCGGTGCCTCCCCGCGCCTAGGCCGCAACCTGGGCCTGGGTTGGGAATTCTCTCGCCCGCCTGGGCTCAATGCGTCCCGAGTGTTCTCGGTCGTTCATCTGCATCGGACGGTCGAGCGCGCGCGTCGGCCGAATAAAAACCCGACGCCGCGGCCACCCCCGAAACCCTATCTCATTTCTTCCCTACCCCTCTCCCGACGCGATGCAGAGCAACGACAACGGCCACCCGCAGCGTAGCCGGAGGAAAGAAGGTCGGCAACGCCGCCGCAGGCCCCCTCGCCGGCGCGCGCGTTCACCCGAGGGTGAGCACGCCACCGTCGACCGGTCTTGCTGCGGTGCCCTGAGCCCAGTCCCAGTAGGGTACACGCGGCGATGAGGCCGTGCCCTCCGGCGGCTTCCTTCCCGCGTGCCGGCGAAGCGGCGGCGCGGTCTTCTTCCCGCGCAAACGGCGGTTTCAATGGAGGCAAGGTAGGTTCCTCCCCTTTGTCCGTCCTTTCCACTTTAGGGTTAGGGTTAGGGTTTGAAGTTCTATCGGTATTTGCTTTTCTTCCAAATAAAAATTCGTGTCATCTCCTTCTAATTGCTAACCCGGTCTAGATCTACGCCTAGACAGGCTTTGATGATACCATTGATAGAAAGAACAGGACCTTAGCCGTAGATCTAGCGGGTACTACCTTTTTTATTCGGGATAAAAGATCCTAGAACATGAACAATGACGAGGAACTAGAGAGAGAGGGGTGCGGATGTGAGACGTCACCGACCGTCGGAGGTCTTGGCGGAGGAGCTGGAGCCATCCATGGCGATGTCCGTGTTGCTGTGGGGTCCGATGGTGTGGTCTAGTAGTGGCGCGGTGTCCCGGCGGTGAAGTCCGGTGACGCAGTCCGGTGGCGGCGAGGGAGTGGAGCGTTCCGTCACTGGCTGCGCACCCTCTAGATCGGATTAGGGATTTCGGTGAGGAACTGTAGCTCGGTCAACCTCATGAAGAGAGTTGTCGGCCTCCACCTCTCTTTATAGCGCAGTATGACTGGGTCCACCAACTATGTAGAGTTGGACGCCCCCGATTAGAACACAAGGTCAAGGCCCAACTCGGCCATTGGGGCGAGCTGGAGAGATCACCGCTGACAAATGGATGTACGTATCAATGATGAGGTCAATCTTTAGATCCAAATCCATGTGCCCTTTTTCCAGATCCAAATGACCAAATCCGTGTGCTGCTCAGTGCTCACTGCCACTCCAATCGCCACCTCACCATTCGTGGCAACAAAAGCCCGCCCTCTCTCATCAGCAGCCTGTCTCCATCCATGAGCAGTGAGAAGCACACCAAACCACAGTTAATTAATCACATAATCCTCACTCTAATCGCTGACATGATCACAATCCACAGCTATACAAACCTCCTGACCATTCCAGACCACCAATCCGAACCCCACCATTACTCCCCAAATCCCATAACAATTCCCTGCTCGCACCATCCGGCGACCAGCAGAGCTCGCCAAGAAACCCGCGCCACGACGCTCTGCTTTTGCTCTGCCTTGGCATCCCTCATCTGGTAGCTGACAACCAACTAATGAGCGTCATGTCCACGGTGGACTTGTCGCCGGGAACTCCGCCGCCGTCGCCGCCACCGGGCCAACGCGGGTGCTGCACCTCCGGAGCGACGCTGGAGCTGGTGGTCGCGTTCACGGCGGTGTGCCTGGTGGTGTACGGGGTGATCCTGTACATGAACTACCTCTACGTGCGGTGGAGCGGCCGCGACGGCGTGCACCGGACGGACTCCGGCGCGGGGCTGCCCGCACGGAAGAGGCCCGCGGGTGGGATAGACAAGGCGGCGCTGGCGGCCATGCCGGTGCTCAGGTTCAAGGCGGACGCGCACGGCGGCGGCGGCGACTCGCCTATGGAGTGCGCGGTGTGCCTGAGCGCCATGCAGGACGGGGACGCGGTGCGATCGCTGCCCGGGTGCCGGCACGCGTTCCACGTCGCCTGCGTCGACGCCTGGCTCTGCGCGCGCGCCACCTGCCCCGTCTGCCGCGCGCGCCCCGCGCTCCCGCCGCCGCAGCAGGCGCCCAAGGCCGGCGCCAAGGTGCCGGGGTCCTCCGGCCGGCAGCCGGACCTGGACCTGGAGAGCCAAGTGTAGCCCCCCGCGCGCGCCACGGCGAACTGCAAAGGTAGGTAGCTCGTAGCTGTTGCTTTCTGCTCCAAAACTGCAGCCTTCTTCTTGAAGTGAGTGATTAGAAAGACACCCTGTAAGTACATAATCTTGGTGTTAATCTCTGTCGATTGGGACGGACAAGGACAATGTCTGTACCGTGTCATGTAATTCCGCTTGTGCATTCTTTGACAGTGAAAACCTTCTCTGCAATCACTCTGCACGGTAGTGCCAATTCGCATTGTACAACAGTTTTTTTTTGGGAAGGTCCTGCAGTATTTTGCATCGCATTGGAACTTGTTTCTCAGCTCAGTTTCTGTGTCAAGCTCTCTTGTGAAAAAAGAACAGTATGTGAAGCTTTGCTATGACTTGCTGTATTTCTCTTTGGGTTCCAGAAAGCATCCTGGTCAATGGTTGTTCACTTATTCCCCAAACCTTTTCTGAACTATCTATACAATTGGCCCCAGAGATGTGGTTTCATGAATCTTACTCAAATCTCATTATTCTTCAACCAAACCCTTGGAACCATGAACTGACTCAGCACTGTTACTGCGCAATCATGTAGCGTAAGTAAAACCAAGCAGTTAGTTTGCTGCATCCTCTGCATAATCAGGTGGCGATGGTAGCTGATCCAATGTTGAGCTGAAGGGGACATTGCAATTTGCAATGCTATTGGCTGATGAAATTTTTTAGTACCACGTTCGCTTCTTGTGGCCAGGATCGATTAGATTGAGGCATCAGCAGCCATCAGTGTACGGCATAGGATACTCTTGAGCCACTATCGACAAAATAGCCTTTGTACGCACCAAGACATTTCATCGTTGAATAATGGATCCGGGACTATCCTATTGCTCTCGGCAAACAAATCTTTTTTTTTACTGAATTACGTGTTATGTTTTGCAAGTTCGTCCAAATTGTTTCGATAGGTACATTCCTTGAGTCGTACTGTACTACCCAATCCGATATTTTTACAACTACGGATGGCAGTTGACGTGAATTAAATGAACAATAAGTAGCAGAAATGTACTAGATGTACTATATAGGCCATGTTCGTTTGTCTTATGAGTCATACTGTTTCAGCGAACGAACATTATTTTTCTCTCGTAACAAATCAGGGAACAGTACAGCCATAACTTTTCAGCAAAGCGAACAGGGCCATATTCTCTCTACAAAAAATCATAAAAGAAAAATAGGCATCAATTTGTAGTACTGATGAAGCAAATGCATCAATTTGTAATAGCGATGGAGCAAAAAATATGCACCAATTTTGCTTAAGAGGGAAGAACTACTCAAAAACCTTGGCAGAATAGGTACCACGAACTAAGCTAGGCCTTGGGTTTAAAAAGATATATTGCCAAATATGGTAAAACCTAGCTACCTAGATTTGAGTCTCTAACTTGATTCATGTACTTAAATTTTTGGCTAATTCTCTTTTAATAGTAAACGACGTATCCATCAATGTGAGATTGTCAATCTTAAGATCTGATCACCCGATCTCTCGCATCTATATATGTACTATTCTATACTCATGTTGAAAAAGAAACATATTTCGGAGTACTATTCTGAATATCTTCTTTTTGCAATACAATGATCTACATATAGGATAAAAGGCCCCCTCTGGGGATACAAATGGCTATACAACCATACATTGCTGCGCAATAGCTCAATAGCTTCGGTCGCACGGCAATGCATGGTGAATCGTGATAGAATACCTTATCTTATCCTGTGGTGATTTAACTCAATTGTTTACCCATTTTTATTGAAAAGTACAAGACAGTCTTCAAGCAGTATCAGCTGAGTATTAAACGAGGCTGGAAATTAAACTCACAGAAGTGTGACACCCCACCCATCCACGAGCACAAAGTGGACAAGAACCCAACTGACTGGAGACTGGTCGGCGTACTCCTAGTGCGCCCTAACAGAGAGGGAGGAAGGAAATAAAGAAGTGTAATTCATACAATTAAGATGGACTTCTGCCTAAATACATACACCTCACATGTGACGTTTATATATCCGCGCCTGTGTTAATCAAACAACTATAAAAATTCCCGAGTAGGCATTTATCAGTGCATAAATGGTAGGCCTAATCTAAACTCACTGTACCACAGTCCAAAATTAAAATCGAATATGATTCGTTAAAAATACCAAAATACCGTTGAAGGTCAGAAGGTAAAGATTTATGAAGGATGCACTAGTAGAGAACAGACCTTTGATCCTCGGTCAAAATGGGCTCTAGTTCCGGAATTTTTTTGCGTCCGGGACTAGAGATGCCTTTAGTTCCGGTTGGTAGCTCCAATCGGGACGAAAGGTCCCTGCCCAACGGCTACTGCACCAGACAAAGGTGGTAGGGACCTTTAGTCCCGGTTGGAGCCACCAACCGGGACTAAAGGTATACTTTTACTCCCGGTTGGTGGCTCCAACCGGGAGTAAAGATCTACTCCCGGGCCGTGGCTGCGCCCGGGGTTGGAAAGTTACCTTTAGTCCTGGTTGAAACCACCAACCGGGACTAAAGGTCCCCCCTTTATATCCCGGCCGTCTCCTTCTTCCTCCCTGAGCACGAGCTCAGCACATTTTGAAGCTCACTGCACTAGTGTTCTTGCTTCCTCCCTCCCTCCATTGTTCCTCCATCCATTCTTCGATTCCTCCATCGATTTCTTCGATTCCTCCGTCGATTCTTCAGTTGTAAAGGTTATCAATCTCATACTCTCATTTTTCACCATTGTCTTATCTCATTTTGTTCACTATATATATATGGTTCTTTATTGTGGTTTTTTTTCATTTATAAGCAATTTGAGCTCAAAATCACTTCAAGCTTGCATATTTACATGAAAGAAGGTTAAAGTAGCTAGTTGAACTTGCGGACCGTGTTCATCTCGGCGACCATGTTCTCTGCCGAGCGGTAACGACGTCAAGGAGGAGCTTTGATTCTACGAGGGAGAGCGGCAACGGTCGTGGAAGACCGTGTTCCCTTCTTCGTAGAATCGAAGCTCTTCCGTGGCCAAGTACGGTGCCGTCCGGTGGAGAAATGCTTGCCGAGATGATCACGTAAGCAAGTTCAACTAGTACGGATGGTTATTTATTCACATGTCCCGATATCATCGCAGTAGTCTGTCAATCACCGTACCCAAACGTAGTATATATATAAATATAAACGATAATCGATTGTTATGTGTGTACACTCCCATTCTTCTGTTAATTTACGGAAATATCATGTGGATTACTTACCTGCCGCAGTAAAAGACGAGAACACAATGACCATGGCCACGGCAAGCAGAGTAGTGTTAAACGCTCTGGAAACCTTTAAACTTCAAGCTTGCATATTTACATGAATGAAGGTTAAAGTAGCTATTAAAAACTAGTATTCACCGTTTATTTGTAGCATGCATAGCACACTTCATTGTTTAGAGATATAGAGAATTTTAGAGTTTTTTAATTTTATTTGTTTATAAAATGAGAAATTTATAGTGTATTAAAAATGAGCATAGGGACTAGTGCCTCCGACTGGTATGACAGATGCAATGCAAGGCCGTGCAATAGGAAGCAAATCCATTCTCTTTTGATGATACGCCCGAACAACCGGGACTGACAGATTTGGTGGTTGAACGGGTCCATCGGCTGTCGCCGTGCGACTGTACGACAAAGAACGGCATCGATCGACCATAGTATTTTATTGTCCGGAGTCCTGTCTGGGGTGCAATGCAACGCAATGACAATTGACAATGCGTTGCTAGGTCAAAATATGGTCATTTCTATGGACTCCGCGACTAAACATTGCAGCCAACCTGTTCCGAACGACGCTAACGATCACGCACCCATGTGGAAGAAGAAGTCCATATTTTGGGACCTACCCTATTGGCAAGTCCTAGAGGTCCGCAGCTCGATCAACATGATGCACTTGACGAAGAATCTTTGTGTGAACCTGCTAGGCTTCATGGGTGTGTATGGAAAGCCTAAGGACACATTTGAAGCACGACAGGACCTGCGTTGTTTGAGAGAAAGAGACAACCTGCATCCAGAGAAGACAGATGATGGACGCCATTACTTATGTCATGCCAGCTACACTCTAAGCAAAGAGGAGAAGGAAATCATGTTTGAATGCTTAAACAACATCAAGGTACCATCTGGATTCTCCTCGAATATAAAGGGTATTATAAATGTGCCGAGAAGAAATTCTCAGAACTTAAAGTCCCATGGTATCACACGTTCTCATGATGCAATTACTTCCAGCTTGCATTAAGAGGAATTCTATCTCCAAATGTACGCCTAGCCACCGTGAAGTTATATGCATTCCTCAATGCAATTTCTCGAAGGCAATTGATCCAACCGATCTAGCTAAACTACGTAATGATGTGGTTCAATGTCTCATCGCCTTTGAGTTGGTGTTCCTCCTTCCTTCTTTGATATCATGACACACCTCCTAGTTCACCTAGTCAAGGAGATTTTCATTCTCGGTCCTGTGTTCCTACACAACATGTTCCCCTTAGAGAGATTCATGGGAGTCTCAAGAAATATGTTCACAACCGTGCTCACCTGAAAGGAAGCATCGCCAAGGGCTATGGAAATGAAGAGGTCATTGAGTTCTGTGTTGACTTTATTCCCGACCTTGACTCGATTGGTGTTCCTAAATCGAGACATGAGGGGAGACTAAGCGGAAAGGGGACACTAGGGAGGAAAACATATATTGGTACGGATGATGATTATTTCAATAAAGCGCTACACACAGTTCTACTGTAACTCCTCTTTGGTAGATCCGTATATTGAGACACACAAGGATCTCTTACGATCCGAGTTTCTAGGAAGACTGAAGCTTGGATTACGCGTAAGCACATGGAAACTTTCGGCGGTTGGTTGCGAAAAAAAATGTCAAGGTGATGAGAGCATCCATGAGCAATCAGATTTATTGGCTATGCAACCATCATGGCATATCGTCACATACAAAGGGTACGAGATAAATGGGAACATATTCTACACAGTAGCCCAAGATAAAAGGAGTACCAACCAAAATAAAGTGGTGTCCGCATAGATGCCACAGACCGAATGGGAATAAGCGGAGATATATTATGGACGATAGATGAAATATGGGAACTAGAATATGCACCTACTTTGAAGATCCCATTGTTCAAGTGCCAATGGGTCAAGGTAACCGGAGGCGGGGTAACAGTAGACAACGAGTATGGAATGACAACAGTAGACCTTAGTAAGATTGGGTACAAAGACGAACCATTCGTCCTTGCCAAGGATGTGAATCAGGTGTTTTATGTCAATGATATGTCTACCAAACCAAAAAGAGGGAAAAACGATAATGACTCAACCAAAGAGCCAAAGCGCCACATAGTTCTTTTAGGGAAAAGAGTCATCGTGGAAATTGAGGACAAGTCGGACATGTCAGAAGATTATGAAAAGGATGACCGAATTCCGCCCTTCAAAATGAACAAAGACCCTAGCATCTTGGTAAATGATGAGGACACTCCATGGTTACGACGCGATCATAACCAAGGGATATACGTAAAGAAGAAGTTCACTGTTGTGCCCACTTGATGATATAGTGATTTAATGTAGTGTGTGTTTGATATATTATGTAATAATTGTGAATTCAGATGTTTATTATGTCATGTTTCAAATTAAATCAATATTTGATTTGGTGGGATTTCTCTCTCAAAAAGGTAAATTAGGATATTGAGTGATGAAAAATTAAAATATTAACGTTAAAATGATGTGAAAACAAATTTTCTGTCCAAAACCAATAGTTTTAATAATTTTAATTAAACACTACATTTTTGCATTAACGAAATAATAAATATTAGTTACATTATGTTTTACAATCGTAACAAAAAATAAAAAAGTTAGGTTATAGATTTTTCCTATGTGCAATAAAGAAAAAGAAAATCCATATTTTTAACAAAATAATTTTATGCCTTTTATTTAATTTACTATGTATTTAACAAGACTATTGCATTTCTATTAAAAAAATTTGCTTAAAACACACGGGAAACGAAACTGCAGCCCACCTTTACTTCCGGGTTGGAAGCCCACCCGGGAGTAAAGGTGGGCTGCAGTTTCGTGGCCCGCCAAAAACCAACCGAGAGTAAAGGTATACCTTTACTCCCGGTTGGTAACACGCACCGGGAGTAAAGGACATTTACTCCCGATGGGGGGATGGCACCGGGAGTCAAGGGGCGTGGCATATATATACCAGTGCCATCTTCTTCCTTACGTTCTTCGTCGATTCCTCTCCCCCTGCGCCCACGCCACTCAGCCCGCCACACCGAGGACGCCGCCGCCACCCCGCCCGACGTCGGTCGTCGCCATTGCCTCGCGTGCGTCCACGGTCCCCATGCCACCCCGCGCGCCGATGACCTCGTGGCGCCGCCAGCTGCTGCCCGGCCGCCCCGGCCAGACACGCGGCCACACCGTTACCGTACCCTCGCGCGTTGACATGGCGCGACGACGAGGCCGCCAACGCGCGTGGCTTCCTCTCCTCTATTCCCGAGGTACGCTGCTTGCTCCATTCCATCTCCAGGCTACACCGTGACCGCAACAGATTGATGATGAGGAGCACGATGTGCTTGCTCCGATCCATTCCATCTCCATGCATGAAACACATGTTTTAGGCAAGTTCACTCATGGTAACCGTACGTACTATTGTTCACGTTTTCTTTTCCTATGTGCATGCTCCTCTATTGATACAGTAGCTACTGAAACTTTGGTTTGCATACGTACGTACATCAACAAATGTGTGTATCAATCACAAACCCAAACGTACTGATCACTTCACTGGATATACTTAACTAATTTTCATGGCACGTCACACACGGCGTTCAGACGGGCATTATTCTCTGTCGCGCTAACTATTATAAGAAAGAAAGCGCCAAAGGAACAGAAAAAAAAAAATTCCAGTGTATACGCGCCATCTATAAGCGCCATGCGTTTCTATGTATAAGCGCCATGCGTTTTTATGTATATGGCGGAGCACCGCCGCCCTCGTTTGCCCTAGGGTTTAGGGTTCCGCCGCCCTCGTTCGATCATTTTTGGTGGGTGAAGGTTGGTTTGTATGATAAGAAGAATCAGGAAGCGAGTAGGTTTTGGCGGAACGCAGATCTTACGAATCGTTAGTCTGAGTGCTTGCTTTTTGGTTCGGGTCTACTTTGGGGGTTTTGGACGATGTTGATGATGAGGATGTTATAGACTTTATTTTTGGGCAAGGGCGCCTGAGTCTGGATGCTGAGGGGGAGCTAAATATTGTGTCGAAGCCTGAGCCATTGGAGCTTGATAAGTGTGACCATCGGCATATGTACCACGCGAGGGTTTTGGAAGGTGACTTGCCTTTGGTTCCCGTGGCACCTGTTCTTTGGGAGCCAATTGTAAGGGTCGAGGGGCTAGGTGAGGGTGAGGGTTTGCAGGTGGTAGTGGATGATATAGCTGAGTCTATGAAGGGTGTAGTAGATGAAGTGGTTGAGAGTGTGCTTGAAAATACAGTTATGGAGATGGCGAGGGATATGGCATGCGAGGTGTGTTTTGAAGAGGATGCTCCCTATGTTTGGGAGTTCCAACGCCAAGGGTCGACTTGATGTCTATTTTTTATCGATGTAACATGTGTTGTTGTATTTGTTGTAAATTTGGCGTGTTGTTGTGAACCTCTTCGAGGGTTCCAATCATTGTAAACATTATTTGGAGCTGTTTACTCGACGAGTCAGGATGCAGTGTGATTTTGTTGTCACTTTGGTTTGCAGCAACACCCCCCTTTTCTTTTAGGCGAGGCTCATCGTTTATTGTTCTCAAAAACTTGACGCGCAACGATGCCCCCTTTCTTTCAGGCGAGGCTCGCTATTTTCCGTTTAATAAAACCTAATGCGTAGCGATGCCCCCCTTTTGTTTCAGGTGGGACCGCCGCCAAAACCTACTCGCTTCTTGATTCTTCTTATCATACAAACCAACCTTCACCCGTCAAAACCTACTCGTTTAGGGTTTAGGGTTTATACGGCGGAGCACCCCGCCCTAGAATTGCGTCTGTGACCGAGGGGCAAGATTTAATAATGCATATTGTTCATAGATTTTACGCATGTAAGCAAAGATTTGACGTACTATATATTGGTTTTGTTTTTTGAAGCTAGATGGCCGACCCGAGAAACATGGACGAGGATGAGTTGATGATGAATTTGATCAACACTGGCACTCAAGTTGCCGGCGATGATGGTGCTAAAAATAACGTGCAAGAGGATGCAGATGACGGAAGTCAGTACTTAGCTCTTGAACAAAATGAGCAACAACATATTGGCCAAGTATATATTTTTTATTATTAGCTATATATATTATCATATGTCTTATGTGTGCTCATTACATTAAAAATAATGTTTATGTTTTGTAGCCCTCTGGATCGACATCAGCAACTACAACGAAGAGTAAAAATGTTCGAGGTCCCAAAAAGCCATTGGAGGGCCGCTTCATCATCTCGGAGTTCAATGTGGATATAGGCAAACCGGGGGGGCAAATAAAATGAAATTTGTGCACCACTGTGGTTACCTTGTACGGGACCAGCTCCCGATCAGTACCCACGAATGGAAGAAGAAGACCAATGCTCCTCATATCAGTTTTGTCTCCGATCGTGACAAGACATTAATTTGGAAAGATGTCTTGGTACATTTCACGCTCCAAACAGATGGTTATGATGATATAATAGATGGTGATGAATTGAAGGAGCGAGTTAGGGATTGGGCAATGAAGAAGATGGCCACCCGGGCCAGACTTGGAAGAAACACCTATACACGACGTATGTCAAGAAGAACATAGCACCAGATTTTACCGTCCCAGCCCGATCTCAAAGCGAGAGGCCCTATTGGGATGAGTTTGTACAAGACAAGACGTCGGAAGAGGGTGTGAGTCGGGTGATAAAGAACCAACGTAATGCCCAATGTAAGACATACCACCATAACTTGGGATCGGTGGCTACCCGACCGCCATTAGTAGAACAAAATGGAAGCGGAGACCTTCTTGCCAAGGGTATCACACCGTAATCACTCGAGTGGGTAGAGCGTGCAAAGAATTGGTTTTTCGCTCATGGGGAACACTGGACCAGAGAGATGAGGAAGTGCGTTTATGGCGCAAGACCGTAAGAAGCAAAGCAGAAGATTGTTTTATGCTCGAGAGCTACTCACTAGTGGTGCGCTCAGGCCCAACAGAGAGAAGGATGAGCTAACATACGCCATCGGGACTATTGAACATGGTGGCGAACTAGAGGCAAAGGAAGTGTTTCGTGGGAGCATGGATTCCCTCAGATGCACCTTCCTCTGAAGCGGCCGAGAAAAGAAGGAACAAGAGGCACAAATGGCTCTAGAGGTTGGAGAGGCAAGCGGTCGTGAAGCACAGAGCGGAAAAAAACCTTGAAACGAGAATGCAGGAGGAAATCAAAAGGCAAGTGCAAATAGCAGTGAGTGCAAGCAAGCAGGCATCAGAGCCAGGAATCAACATTAGCCAATCTGTTCAGTTGAAAAGCAGCTGCGCTTCCACGGAGATACCAAACAAGGGGACACAGGACCGCGCTTCCCTATGGATGACGTCATTGAACCTTGTACATCGTGTGAGCTACACATTTCGAAGGGGAATTCCACAATCAAGGTGGCTATCGGTCTTGTTAATCCTATCGACCGAACCAAGACACCAAGGATTCATGGGAATATAATCCAAGAAGGATATGCTACCATCTCGGTAGATAAAGCTGAAAAAGGTTTTAGTGATTTGCCTCTTGACCTTCCTGGAGGTGATGGCGAGAAGACTCTAGGAGAAGCAGAGAAGACATTCATTCTATGGCGCAAGCGCTACATCATCATTCTCGGGATGTCGGCTCCACCTCCTCCTGAACTACCTCACCATAGATGCGGATGAAAATACTACATCATTAATTTATATTGGCTTAAATAATTAACAATCTGCTCATAATAATATGTCATCCCTTTTTTTTGTAGCAGATCCTCCCCCAACCTAAATCCAATTGTTCAATCGCCAGATCATCATAGTGCTCTGTACGATGACATTGTGTTGGAAGGCGAGGCTGCATCCACACCATCTCCAAGGAGGTCTCCAACGCCGCTGCCACCACCTCCAAGGAGGTCTCCAACGCCTCCCCCGCCCCCGCCTACCAAGAAGCCAAGTACTAGCAAGAGGCCAGCCCTGCAAACGAAAAACCAGTCCCTGCCGGCAAAGAAAGCCACCGTGAAACCAAGGGCTATTCCCAAAATAGTATCTGAAGAGAAGGAAGAAGTAACTGATGTATATAAAAAAGATATGTCCAGATTCTATGATAAACTTAAAAAGGGTCAAGAAGCAAGGAGAAACCCGGAGAAACCATACTTCTTCGTAGCTCCAGATATTCTAAGAAAAAAGGTGGCTTCTTACCAGCAACAATAGTAGGAATCTCGTAAGCCGTCTAAATCAACGTTAACAGACTATGACCGCACTCTCACCAAGTCAATTGAGGCGGCACAGAAAAAGAAGCGGGCAGGGAAAGGAGTTGCACAACTCGGACAACAATTGCACCAATCAGTCCCCCCGCTAGTTGTTGGTAATGAATATGGTTCGAATTTAGGATTAATGCATCAGGCAAACATACCTCCGGATGTCGATTTGGATCACCTTGGTGAATTTATTGAAGAGACTGGTCTCGACCTTTACTAGATGTTTGGTGATGGAAACATTGAGAGTGCGGCGGAAGTTGATATTTGGAAGAAAAAATTTGTACTAGGCCAGAGTCTATACAACCCTCAAGCCTTATGTGATCTGGGGACGCAAATGTACCTGCTAAACAAGTGGTACATGCAGGCATCTACCGGTGGAGACTTCTGCGTTGGTGTCAGAATTAGAGACGAACATTGGTTCCGTGGCGATGATGTTATGTATGTTGACTTTGCAGAATTTCATCAACTATGCCACCTGACCTCTCTGGACAAAGTTATCATTAGCTGCTATTGCCTGTAAGTAATAATTCTTTCGATCTATTATTAAACTCATCATATGTGTGTATATGCATATAAATTATCCTAACAAGTACTATATATATGCAGATTTATAATGACAGAGCTCAGAAAGGAAGGCTGCAATGAAATTGGTTTTGTTGATCCCCATATAGTATTCAAAGACCCAGTTACTCCAAAGCCTAATTGGAAGTCTGAGTCAGAGAGTAACCTCATGAACTTCTTAGTGAACCAACGCCATAAGAAGGATATACTCTTTCCCTACAACTTCAAGTGAGTGTTAATAATGTTGATCATCCTTAATGACTCATATGTTAATTCTAGTTAATTAATGAGTGTTATGCGTTATATTCTATAAACACATGCAGCAATCACTGGATATTGATGGACATCGATCTGGTGAAAAGTCACTTGATAATCTATGACTCGATGAGAAAACCACAACAAGACTACCAAGATATGATAGATATTATCCAGAGGTAATTTCGGTATCTCTAGCAACTATATATACACACAAACATGATGATTAACTATATCTGATGACGTGGCAAATTTTTTATTGGGCAGTGTTTGGAAAACCTTTATTGAGAAGCAACACATGGGAAAATGCAAAGCGCCACTGAATGTAATCCCTTTGAAAGTAAGTCCCCTAAATCGCATCATCTTTATTAATTAAACATATAGCTTTCACCGGATCACCAGATTGGATGACAAATCTTTTTCTCATAAAGTGGTGTTTGAGGCAGGAACAGGGGAACAACTACTGTGGTTACTATGTTTGCAAGTTTATCAAGGTGGTCTCCCAAAGAACTCCTACAGAGAGACTCAAAGTACGTTAAAAATACACTATATATTCATTTAATTATTATTATTGATTGTGTTACTATGTCTTTATATATATATATGTACATATATTAATTTATTTTCCTTTAATTCAAACCTGTAGACTCGATGGTTGGAGGAAAAGGTCATACGGCAAGACCAAATCAAAGCAATTCAAGAGTCTATAGCCGGATTTTTTAATGAGCAGGTCATCGATTCCAAGGGCGAGTTCTACTTCGACCCAACACTGCCATGGAAGCCAAGCTAGAGAATGAGAGGAAACTTGTTATATCACAACAACTGTAATGCAATCTTTTATAATATATGCACATGAAATAATATAATGTAAAATACACATATGCATGCATGCATGTAAATATATATATGATGCATGCATGCATATATATATATATATCTATGCTTGAATTGTGTGATTTAATACGTTCATTGTGCTTGAACCGAAACATACTATACGCGCGTATAAATGTATAATTAGCAGTGTACAATACGACTTCGAAAACCTATTTTGAAAAGAAAACAAAAAAATGAAAAGAAAAGAAAAAAGAAAAAAAAAGCCTTTAGTCCGTGTTCGTATTACCAACCGGGACTAAAGGTGCCGGTCATCGTAGCATGTCAGGAGGCACCTTTAGTCCCGGTTGGTGTTACCCACCGGGACTAAAGGTCCTCATTTAGTTCCGGTTCCTGACCCGGGATTAAAGGACCCCCTTTAGTCCCGGATGCTTGCTCCCGGGTGGGAAACCGGGATTAGAGGGGGTTCCCTACCGGGAGTAAAGCTCTGTTCTCTACCAGTGATGGTCTATCGTCATTTTTCGTTTTCTCAACAGAACATCGGTGGATGGTGGGTAAATGTTAATATTAGGGTCGAGCAATCTGTTGGCACATATGGCTTGGGCTTGACCAGCCCAATTCATGCCTAATAATTTTTCAGAGAAGTCCACTCATTAGACCAAACCCTAGCACATCAAAACTTTACCTCCCCAATTTTTCCCTCACCTATTGCCACAACCCCCTTTCTTGTTTTTACCTAGTGTACGGCATAGGATACTCTTGAGCCATTATCGACAAAACAGCCTTTGTACGCACCAAGGATATTTCATTGTTGAATAATGGATCTGAGACTATCCTATTGCTCGGTTAGCCTACGCCAAACACATCTTTTTTCTGATTACAATATTATATGTTTTGCATGTTCGTCCAAATTGTTTCGATAGGTACATTCCTCGAGTTGTACTGTACTACCTAATCCGATATTTTTACAACTACGGATGGCAGTTGACGTGAATTAAATGAACAACATGTAGCAGGAACGTACTAGACGTACTATATATTCTCTGTACAAAAAATAATAAAAGAAAAATAGGCATCAATTTGTAATACTCTTTTTAACAGTAAATTACGTGTCCATTGGGTTATTGCCAAATATGGTAAAACCTAGCTACCTAGATTTGAGTCAACTTGTAAAGGCACTTAAATTTTTGGCTAATTCTCTTTTTAACAGTAAATGACGTGTCCATCAATGTTGAGATTATATATGCTGTTGTCAATCTTAAGATGTCGCATCTATATCTGTACTATTATGTACTCGTGTGGAAAAGAAACATATTTCGGAGTACTATTCTGATATCTTCTTTTTGCAATACAATGATCTTCATTCTTAGATAATGGAAATAAGTTCTGACCTCTACCATCTTGGGATGTTAGGGCAGTCCCAATGAAAGAAACTAGTAGTTTCTATAACATAGGATACCGCACCAAAAAATACTGTTTTCCAACCCATAGTTTCTATGAGTAATAATTATTATCTCTTTCTCTCTCCCAACTCTATCTTCTTCCTCTAATGAGAGTGCGACACGAGCTCCCTAGAAACTGGTGGTTTCTCCCCAATGGCGATTTCATGGTTTCTTGGTGCATTGGGTCAAGAGTAGACCTGATTTCTTCATGAGGAAACCATTTCTATGATTTTTTCTCTCTTTCTTCATTAATTACGTTGCCATGTCAGCGTTTTGCCTACGTGGCAAGTCATTTAATGAGGATAGAAACCATCATCAATACACCATTGGGACTGCCCTTACACAATCCAATGATCTATATATAGGATAAAAAGCCGTCTGGGTCTCTTGGAAGCTTTTCTCTGTTCTTGAATCGATCTAAAACTTATTCGAATGAACCAATCTAGGTTTTAAAGGAACTAGTAGAGTGTCCATGCTAACGTTATGGCAGCATTTCAAGGATGCACACGAAAACAACCAAGTGACGATATTATTTTTATAGTTTAAGTTTCACACAATTGTTTGTAATAGACAACAAACACTAGTGCACCCGTGCTAATGCTATAGTAAAATACAAACCAAGATAAAATTTGTAAAAAAAAAATAAAACGAAAATCAGATTCATTAAATTCGCGTTTCGTATATCTAGTTATACAAACAGGAGAAACATTTAAATCCGGAAACACTCATGTATATCACTAGCAAGTTCAAGTCATGAAATTACAAGCCTAGGCCAATCATAATGCATCAAGGCAATAATAAATTAATAAGTCATATCTCACCTTAACCAACTAATTTCTGATTTGCTTAAGTAGGTCATGGGGTTCTCCAGGGATAATATCTTTACATTCATTTTGCACTACACTTCAAGATGTCCACTCGTTTTAGAGAGGCACAAAGGTGGCACAATATCATTTTCTCAAATGTCCACTCGTTTTAGAGAGGCACAAAGGATTTTCCTGTAAATGAAACAGGTAAACTTTTCAGAAACACATCCAAATATTTGTCTTTTCTGTGAAAAGCATCGGAAGACATTTCTTATGCAACAAGACAGGGAGATATGATAAATCGGGACCAACCTTTTTAGGTCATCCACAGACCTTTTCAGGTGTTCCACAGA
The DNA here is from genome assembly GCA_904845875.1 of Miscanthus lutarioriparius. Taxonomy (NCBI): domain Eukaryota; kingdom Viridiplantae; phylum Streptophyta; class Magnoliopsida; order Poales; family Poaceae; genus Miscanthus; species Miscanthus lutarioriparius. Next base: position 64,063,354 of record CAJGYO010000008.1, on the reverse strand, counting down.
TTTGAGAGCATCCTCATCATCACTTTCACCAGATTTTCCATTGTTGCTTGTCCAATCTTCATCACCTTCGTCTTGCATTTCAGATTCTGAACCTTCATCCTCTGACTCAGCATGTTCATCCTCCTCCTCACTTGCTGAGTAATCCTCCCCATAATCCTACCAATCAGGTGAAATGTGAGGTTTGCAAAGTTGCATCATGCCTTTATACTTTGTGAAAATGCAGTATCTTACATATGGTGCAAGAACGCTGGCTGTCCAGAACCAACAGCGGCACGTGCAACTCATGTGCAAGAGATCTTACAAATCTCACCCTGTAAAGCTCAGTTCCTGCATTAAACAAATTTCACAACCCAAGCATTTATAGCAACACTAAGTATCTTCATCCTAACTGCTTTATACCTGGAGAACTTTGGAGCAATATCCACCTTCGTGAGGATCACTACTACACAAACGATTTTTCAAGTCACTGCCCAAACATTAATGGAGACGGTCACAGAATTCAACCGCCTCGATAAATGCCTGGGAATTTTTGGAGGCGGAAGTTACTGCCTCGCAAAATGCATTTATCGAGACGGACATTTGATTTACGGAGACGGTCAAAACTGTCTGCCTCGGTAAATCAATTTACCGAGGTGGTAAAAAATGTCCACCTCGATAAATCAATTTACGGAGGCGGTAAAAAATGTTAGCCTCAGTAAATCGATTTACGGAGGCGGATGTCTTAAGATGTCCGCCTCCATAAATAGTTGCATCAAAAAAATTAACTTTTTTTATGAACTCGGGTGAAGATAAATTTTATATCAAAATTGTAGCCCTCGACGTGGTCTACAACTTTGTAGTTAAAAGGTTTTTTATTTGAAATTGTTTATGGTCCCAAAATTTTGTTGTAAGGTTATAGATTTCTAATTTTGAAATTAAATTATCAAACAATCTCGGATGTTGACATGGTCTATAAGAAAGTTATGTTCTCGATACAATCTACAACTTTGTAGTTGAAAAGGTTTTTTATTTAAAGTCGTTTAGAGTCCCAAATATTTGTTCTATGTTTATAAATTTTGAAATTCAAAATTTAGAATTCCTAAACAATTTCAAATGTTCACACGGTTAATATCAAAGTTGTAAATGGTGATAAGTTTTTTATTTGAAGTCGTATAGAGTTTCAAATATGTGTTTTAAATTCACATATTTTTTAGATTAATTTTTTTGAATTTTTGAAACAATCTCAGATGGAGATACATCCTATACTAAAGTTATAGTACTTGATAAGATTTAAAACTTTGTAGTTAAAAGTTTTTTTATTTGAGTACATAGTAGCCAAAATATCTACTATAAGATTATGAAATATTGATATAAAAGAAAAACATATTATATATAGACATGGATGAGTGTAATTAAAAGTTGCGGTGGTAGAGATGCTCTATAATAGAGCGCTCGGTCCGGGGTTCGATCCCCAGAAGATGCAAATTGCTAGGTCGTGGGTTTGATTCCCAGAAGTTGTAATTTTTTCCATTAACCGACGCTTGCCTCCCTTAATTCAGGTTTTCTAGAGATTATTAACGGATGTCCGCCTCGGTAAATGCCGTTAACTGACGTCCACCTCCGTTAATGGATTAACAGAGGTGGGCAATACAACCACCTCCGTTAATACGGAGGCCTTTAAATAGAGGCAGTTGCAATGTCTACCTCCGTTAACAAAAACGCCTGCCTACAGAAAATTTTCTGTACCAGTGGATTCCAAACGTGAGCCATACTCTGATGTGACACCCTTCTACATTCAAAAGGGTACAAACACACACTCTCTAGTTGTCAGCCCACTAATGTTAGCTTGGTTCAAACAAAACTTTGAACAGATGAGGTGGGCGTCTCACTTGGCATAGTAGGGAAAATTCTGCCACGAGAGCGAGTAAGCTAGGCTACGAAAACGGATTGACAAGGAGGCAAAATTCTTATCACTGAAGGCCTTAGGATAAGTACTAGCAAGAAGCAAAACTATGCATGTGGACATGAAGATGTGTGGCATTAACAAGTGCATACATGGAGTCACATACTATCTCTGGAATTTTGTAGCAGTTAGCGCATCATCTTCTTCGCCACGCGCGCAAGGCTGCCTCCCTCTCTAGCGACTCGCGCTCGCCCTAAGCGCCGCCGCCGCCTTCCATCACCGCTGTCCACTGGTCCTCCTCCCTTCACCTCCGGTATCTCGTCGGAGGCCGGAGGGAGTGGGGATATATCGTTTTTAAGTTTTTCTAATATCAAGTCCTTAGAGTTAGGGTTTCTCCATGTCAAATTTTTTGGTATTGCAGATTTATCTTCTCTTCATCCTCTCCGACGACGGCGAGGGGACAAGGTGGAATCATTTTCTCCATGGTGGCTCTGTCGAAGATGAGGGTGACAACTACGGCATCAGCAACTTCACCGGCATGACGACATGGAGACTTTTCTTTCCGGATAGCGACATCAAGGCGGAGGTGATGTCGGCACCATGTTCTCCAATCCCTTCTCCATTTTGTTGTGGTTAGATTTGGCTACGATGAAGGACTAGGGAGAATAAATTTCAGAACAGAAAGAAGAAGGAAAACACAAGAAAGAAGAAGTTTCTCAACTCCGCCTGCGGGGATGTTGGCCGTTGTTCGTTGGACATCTATTCTTAGGTTTGTTGCCAAGTGTTTGCCTGAGCGGTCATCCATACGAAGCATCAAAAAGGTTTGGTTTGGAGATTTGGAGCTATTCACAGCGTGAGTATAATTTAGATGAATGTGTTGATGTACCTAGCTGTTATTTAATATAATTGTTCTTTAGTGGCAGACAAAAATACTATCTCTGGAATTTCATGCAAGGCAAGGAGGGGCCGGAGCCCAGGAGGGCCTCTACGTGGCTTCAGCCACACGGCAATGGTGATAGAATACCTTATCTTCTTATCCTGTGTGATTTAAGTCAACCGTTTACCTGCTTGTATTGAGAAGTACAAGACAGTCTTCTAGCAGGTTAGTATTAAACGAGGCTGGAAACTCACAGAAGTGTGACATCCCATCCATCCATGGGCACAAAGTGGACAAAAAACCAACTGACTGGAGATTGGTCGAAGTAGTGCGCCCTAACAGAGGAAGGAAGGAAATAAAGAAGTGTAATTCATGCAATTAAGTTGGACTTTTGCCTAAATACATACACCTCACATGCGCCGTTTATATATCCGCGCTTGTGTTATCAATCAAACAACTGTAAAATTTCCAGAGTAGACATTTGTCACTGCATAAATGGTAGGCCCAATCTAAACTCATTATACCCAAAGTCGAAAATTAAATTTGAATGTGGTTCGTTAAAAATACCAAAATACCGTTAGAAGGTCGGAAGGTAAAGATTTCCGATGAAAGGTTGATCGTCATTTCTCGTTATCTCAACAGAATGTCAGTTGGTATTTTTATTTTGCTTTTCAGTTGAATAGTTGGTCGGTACATATGGATTGGGCTTGCTTGGGCTTGACCAGCCTAGTTCGTGCCTAGTTTTCAAAGAAGTCCACTCACCAAACCCTAGCACATCAAAACTTTACCTCCGCAATTTTTCCCTCACCCATTGCCATAACTCCCTTTCTTTTCTTCCTCTCTTGCACACCCACCGCAATAGTGATGTCATGCATTTTGTGGCACGCGGTGCGCTCACCAGACCTTGTCGCCGCGAGCTCATCCACCACAGCTACTATGCGCTCGCCCATCGTTGCAGCCGCCTGCCTGCCATCCCCACAATGTGCATGCCCACCCCACCCCCAATCTGGCCATCCCCATAGTGTACTCTAGTGTGCCAACTATACTCATTCAACTACACCATCACCAATAGGTGGTTCCACACTTAGGACAAAGCTATTGATGATATGAAAGTAACAAACGATTCAAATGTTTGTCTTTTAATTAATTTTTAATTGCCTCTATTTAACATATGCCTAAGACGAATACTACAGCAAAAAAATAATTTTAAGAGGCACTGCACTTCATTTACAGGTGAGAAAAATGTGATCTCTATTAATACATAGGCATAGGCACCTCGTGAGTAAAATAGCCTTTTTAAATGGATTTACTGAGGCTGTGGGCTAAAGAGGCCCATCTCTCAAAATTCATCCATTTTTAGATGCAGGTCTCATAAGCACCCACTCACAAACAAAGCTTAAGCCCATATAAGCATTCCAACCCTAAGAGTCTCACATAGTCCAACGATCCCTGATCCTTATGTTCTATGTTGCCTCCTACTACCTCTATGGCGCCCTCTCTTCACCTCCCGCGACCTCCACTTAGCAACCGCCCTCCACTCCACACCTACCCTCTCATTCGCCACTCCCTTTCACACCCCAGATCTACAATAGGGGCCTCGAGAACATCGTGGAGGAGGCCCCAATTTCCAAATGAAGCCATGGAGGAGAAAGACCCGATCGACTAAGGGTAGTGTCGCCACCATGGCTCCGAGATTCAGTGGGTTCAGCCATGCCTCTACTATGATCTATCGGCTACACCTTCTTCAAGATTCGTTTTCATTTGTTCCTCTCCACCAGCCACACCTTCTACTAGATCTATTGGCCTAGGGTTGATGTGCACAAGGTGGTGGAAATAAGCGTCCTCTTTACCGATCTAGTGAAGAGGTGTCGGGGACCTAATACCAGGGTACCCCAGAAGGTGGAACCAATAACCATCGAACGTTAAAAACTTCTAGACGGACAAGGGCGCTGCTGCGTTCCTTGCCCGAATGACGAAAGTTAGGTTCCATCTCGCCCGACGCCTTTGGACCAACCCCGCCTCACCCGAGGGCAAAGGGCACCGAGGGCAAAGGGCTGGCCTCCGTCTCGCCCGACGCCTTTGGGCCAGCCCCGCCTTGCCCAAGGGCAAAGGGCTGGCCTCCGTCTCGCCCGACGCCTTTGGGCCAGCCCCACCTCGCCTGAGGGCAAAGGACCGGCCTCCGTCTCGCCCAACGCCTTTGGGCCAGCCCCGCCTCGCCCGAGGGCAAAGGGCCGGCCTCGCCCGAGGGCTGAAGGCTAGTCTCTGCCTCGCCCGAGGGCTGAGGGATACACTCCGCCTCGCCCGACCCCCAAGGGATGGGTTCGGTCACGCCCAAGGGATAAGGACTGGGCTGCGCCTCGCCCGACAACCGAGGACGAACCTCGCCCCATTCGATGTCCAAAGGCTGGTTTTATCTTACCTGATAACTTCTCTCCCGTTCCCTCATGATGATGGGTACAGTGCAAGACAAGACGTTCGGGTCAACCACGGCTTCAAGGACCATACCCTGCGCCCCGGTAGGAAAGGTACTGCCAGGGAACGACTGGACAGGTGCTTTAGACCCTCCGGGCGCCGTGAGAGCCCAAAAAGGTATTGCAGCACGCGTACTCCTTGCCTCAGAGAGTTGTAGGTGCCTCCTTGACTCTAGGACATGGGACCCGAAGCGAAGATACACGACAACCACTACACTCTGAAAAAGGATTTGTAATCTCCACGAATGACGGACATGCCGTCACCACATTATGGACCCAAGGCAACAAGCGCCGCCTCCCGACCCCTCAGTCCACCAAATCATAGGACCTTGCCCACAGGCCTACTCCGGACCTCGACTCCGCGTCCCTCCGAGCGAGAGACTCATAGAGCCGTATATGTGCGGAGCAAGGTCAAGGCGAGGTTCATAAGTCAAAACCATCAGTACTCCAAATTTCATACCTGCAGCGGGCACTATTACAGAACCATCCCGACATTCTACAGAAGCATCGACAGTATTGTAGGCGCTTATCTTCCTTTCGCACCCATCAGAATGGGTAAGGTGGCTAGGTAGACCACGGATCCTAAGCCCTGACCCTTGTAAAGCCGTCCCCTTCATCTATAAAAGGGGATGCGCTTCCTCCAGCTAAGGAGACGGACCGAAAACAACGCAACACACACACATAGTCAAGCTACTACCAAGCTCTCGGTTTCCTTTCGACCCTTCCATCAGAGACTTGGGACCTGTCCCTCTCTCGATCGTTTGTATCCCATACTACGAACCGTTCACGGTGCTAATAACACGAGCAGCAACAAACTGGACGTAGGGATATTCAGCCCGAACCAGTATAAATCTTGTGTCCTTTAGCGCACCATCCGAGCCTAACGTGCATTACTATAAATTTACTTGCCGGTGCTTGTACGAAACACCGATAGTTGGCGCGCCAGGTAGGGGCTTGCGCGTTCCAAACCAGGTCTCGGATGGCCACCCACGCAATCAGCTGGGCCCCGGGCGCACATGTGCGCTTCGGCGACCTAGATTTCATCGTCACACTAGGAGGAGAACTGGTGCTGACCCACACGGCCGCACAGCCTCTCCCTTCCATCAACCTCAGCCATCTGAGGCTTGAGGGCCCGCGGGGTGACTCCCTTGGACCCCAGCTTATCAGTGGAGAGCCCCAGCAAGATCATCACCCTATTTCGAAGGCCCGTCAGAAAGCGCCCGACAGCGCTTCCATTCGGTCTCCGCAATGTCGCGGCGACCGCCGGCCACCTTCTGTCACTACGCATGGTTCAGCCACCTACGGACAGCGAGTTCGTGGGGGTAGTCAAACACGATTTGGAGACACTCTATGGGCTCCTCGCGGAGGAACCAGAATCGTCCTCCAGCTCCGACTCCAGCAAGGGGAGCCATCACCCTTCCCGGGAATGCTTCATGACGCAAACCCCCGAGGGACACCTCCAAAGCGTCTTCGGAGAAGAAACAACCCCAACAGGCAACCCCAACGCCAGGATCAAGGTGGAGACGGTGGCTCCATCTCACGTAAGGATGGAGCAGCTAACATCACGAAAGCTAGAGATCAATGACGCCGGGCAACAGCTTGTCCGGGAATACCGAAACATCAAGGAGGAGATCAAGCGTCGCGGAGACAGTGGGCACGCACGCACCTCGGCCCGTGATGTCCATCGGAGGATCCTCACCGATGATGGGACTCTCCCTCACTTCGCTCGGGCAAGCCAGAACATCGCCGTAGCAACAGCCTTGTTGCATGGCCTTCCGGAGGCCACGACGTCCGAGGATCGCCGTGCCCGTCGAGAAATTTGGTTGCTCGAGCGTGCGGCGGCGCAGCAGGCAGAAAGCTCGTTGTCTCGATGACGTGAACCCGACACCAGCCAGCGCACGCCCTCGGTATGTCCCGCCAAGGACGCGTCCGTTCACCAGACGCCGCTAGGCAACAGGCAGCGCTCCGCTATCCCAGTACATCAATGTCTCGGCCACAGCTAAGGCTAGACGAAAAACTCAAAGCTTGTTAGCTCGCTTAGCTCGTGGCTGGCTCGACTCGGCTCGGCTCGACTCGTTATGATAACGAGCCGAGCCGAGCCAAGATTTTAGCTCGTTAGCTATAACGAGCCAACTCGAGCTAGCTTGCGAGCCGCTCACGAGCTAAACGAGCCAAGCTTCCAGGAAAAAAGTATCAAAACTTATATTAGTTTTTGTATTACTTCATGTCTTGCACTTTACAATTGACTAGTAACTGGTCTAGACCCTATAAATTGACTGGTAACTGGTCTAGATGCATTTCTTTTGTATTATTATTATTCTCAAACTTTAGATAAATGCAAATATTATATTTTGTGTATTTTTTATACCTGGCTCGCGAGCTTAACGAGCCAGCTCGAGCTTTTAACGAGCCGAGCCGAGCTGGCTTTCTGGCTCGTTAGGATAACGAGCCGAGCCGAGCTAGCTCGTTATCTTAACGAGCCAGAACGAGCCGAGCCCAAACGAGCTGAGCTAGCTCGTTATCCAACCTTAGCCACAGCCATGACATGCGCAGCACCATCGACGCCCGTAGGCGCACTCACGGCGACGAAAGAGAAGAAGCCCGTCACAGCTATCATCCATGACGCAGCGGACGCTACGACAGCGGTGAGGACCGGAGCCCGAGTCCTAGCCTGCCGGGCCCTCGGGCCTTCGGCCGACACATCCTCAACGCTGCGTTCCCCCCGAGGTACCGACCGCCCACCAATATCCTAAAATATTCTGGAGAATCAAACCCCGGGCTTTGGCTCGAAGACTATCGGCTTGCCTACCAAGCCGGTGGTGCGAGTGATGACAATTTCATTATTCGCAATGTACCGCTATTCTTGGCCAATTCGGCACGAGCGTGGTTGGAGCACCTACTGTCCAACGCCATTTAGAGTTGGGCGGATCTCATGGAGATCTTTGTGGGTAACTTCTAGGGCATGTATAAACGCCCTGGAAACCCATGGGACCTCAAGAACTGCTGCCAGAAGGCCAATGAAACCCTCCTCGGGTACATTCGGTGCTTCTCCCAGCAGTGCAACGAGCTCCCTAATGTTGCCGACGCCGACGTGATAGGAGCCTTCCTATTCGGGACAACCTACGAATCCCTCATCCACAAGCTAGGATGTAGGGGCCCGTGGACCACCAAGGAACTCCTAGACATCGCCACTAGCCACGCCTCAGGAGAGGAGGCGGTCGGAGCCATCTTCGACCGCACCGACGGCAAGGCATGGCGGGACGAGGCCGCCGACGAAGGCACCTTTTACCGTCCCGCCAAGAGAAAGAACAAGAAGCAACGGCGCGACAACTCACTCATGGCCGCCGCCGACCATAAAGGTGGACGGAAGCCCACAGAAGGCACTCCGAACCACTTTGAAAAAATGCTCGAGGGGCCATGCCCAAACCACGCTTTCCCGGCCAAACATCTATACAAGGAATGTGGCCTCATGCGAAAATACTTGACCGGGGGCCTCAACAAAGGAGAGTAGGGGAAGGAACCTGCCCCCAGGACAGACGACGTCGAGGAGAAGGACGACACCTTCCTGACTCCAAATGGTGCCCTCATGATCTTTGGAGGATCAGCGGCCTACGACTCCAAACGCCGCCAAAAGGTCGCACGCCGCGAGTTCTATACGGCCAAACCGGCCACGCCTGCCTTCCTCCGATGGTCAGAATCCGCCATAGCCTTTGACCGAGCCGACCACCTGGGCGCCGTCCCACACCCGGGAAGGTACCCGCTTGTCGTCGACCCGATCGTCGGCCCAAAACGGCTCACAAAGGTACTGATGGACAGAGGCAGCGGCCTCAACATCATGTACGCCAAAACACTCGACGAGATGGGCGTCGATCGAACGAACCTCCATCCCATCCGAGCACCCTTCCATGGCGTCGTACCTGGTAGGCAGGCCATGCCACTGGGATAGATCGATCTGCCCATCACTTTCAAGGATCAGTCCAATTACAGGACTGAGACCCTCACCTTCGATGTAGTGGGGTTCCCTCTGACTTTTCACACCATCCTAGGACGACCGTGTTACGCAAAGTTCATGGCCGTCCCCAACTATACGTACCTTAAGCTGAAGATGCCGGGCCCCCATGGTGTCATCACCATCGACACCTCCTTCCAGCGTGCTTACGAGTGCGAAGTTGAATGCTACGATCACGCCTCCACAGTCGTCGCCACCAAAGAACTCGCCACCCTCAGGGAGGAGATTGCCGAAAAAATGCTCGACGCCAAAACAACAACCAGGTCGTTCAAACCAGCAAAGGGCTCCAAGGAGGTCCACGTGGACCCCAGCGGCTCTGAGGCTAAAAGGGTACGTATTGGTACTTCGCTCTCTTCCGAATAGGAAAGCGCGCTCGTCGACTTCCTCTGCGATAACAAAGACATCTTTGCGTGGAAACCCTCGGATATGCCAGGCATCCCGAGGGAGGTCGCCGAGCATGCTTTAAAAATCCACCCAGACTCCAAGCCGGTAAAACAGCGCCTGCGCCGCTTCGATGAAGAAAAACGCAGGGCCATCAGCGAAGAGATAGCAAAACTGTTGGCCGTTGGGTTCATCAGGGAAGTATCCCACCCAGAGTGGCTAGCAAATCCCGTTCTTGTATGAAAGAAGAACGGGAAATGGAGGATGTGTGTCGACTACATGGGCCTCAACAAGGCATGCCCAAAGGACCCGTTTCCTTTACCATGCATTGACCAAATAGTTGATTCCACCTCAAGGTGCGAAACCCTCTGCTTCCTTGACGCATACTCCGGCTACCACCAGATCGCGATGAAAGAGTCCGACCAGCTCGCGACGTGTTTTATCACCCCCTTTGGATCGTTCTGCTACGTTTCAATGCCATTCGGTCTGAAGAACGTTGGGGCAACTTACCAACGCTGTATGCTCAACTGCTTTGGGGACCTCATCGGGCGAACCATTGAGGCCTACGTTGACGACATCGTAGTTAAATCCAAGTAGGCCGAACACCTTGTCACCGACCTTGAGCAAACCTTTGTGAAACTCTGGGCAAACGGCATCAAACTCAATCCCAAAAAGTGTGTTTTCGGGGTCCCGAGGGGCATGTTGCTCGGCTTTATTGTCTCCGAACGCGGCATCGAGGCCAACCCAGAGAAAATCTCAGCCATCACAAAAATGGGCCCAATCCAAAACATAAAGGGGGTTCAGCGAATCACAGGATGCCTTGCCGCCCTCAGCCGATTCATTTCGCGCCTCGGCGAACGAGGACTTCCCCTTTATCGACTCCTTAAGAAATCCGACCACTTTGAGTGGACAGCCGAGGCTCAGGAGGCGCTTGACATGGTTAAACAATTCCTAACTAAACGTCCAGTCCTAGTCCCTCCGAGCAACGGAGAATCCCTCCTGCTGTATATATCGGCCACCACGCAAGTGGTCAGCTCCGCCTTAGTAGTAGAGCGAGAGGAAGAGGGGCACGCCTTCAGGGTACAGTGGCCTGTGTACTTCATCAGCGAGGTGCTATCCAACTCCAAAACCCGTTACCCCCAAATCCAGAAACTCCTCTACGCCGTCCTCGTCACCAAGAGAAAGCTACGCCATTACTTTGAGTCACACCCTGTGATAGTCGTGACATCTTTCCCCCTCGGCGAGATTGTCCGCAGCCAGGATGCTACAGGAAGAACCGCAAAGTGGGTGCTCGAGCTAATGGATCAGGGCATTACTTATGCCCCCTGAATAGCGATCAAATCCTAGGTGCTGGCTAACTTCATCGCAGAGTGGACCGAGGTCCAGATGCCACCAACAATCACTAATCAAGAGTACTGGATGATGTACTTCGACGGATTGCTGATGAAGAAGGGCGCCAGCGCGGGACTAGTCTTCGTATCTCCCCTCGGGGTCCGCATGAGGTACATGGTTCGGCTCCATTTTCCCTCATCAAACAATATCGCAGAGTACGAAGCGCTCATCAACGGCCTACAAATCGCTATCGAGCTAGGCATCCGATTGGTAAGATCACAAAAAATCAAACAAAACGAAATTACTAAGCAAAATCACGAAACTGCGTCCAGACTCGAAAAGTATCGACACTTGTTCACATATTACATATAAGTTGTGCTCAAAATTATTCGACTAACTACTCCCGTGAAGGGAGAACCATTTCTTTCAGATTATCCACCAGGTTTTTCGCAAGGGGAGCCACCACCTTCTCAATCACCTCCAGCTCATCATCCTCATAGGTAGGCGGGAAACCTTCGCTCATCACCTTCAGGTTGATCTCCTTCTTGTAATGAGCATGGGCGACGGTGAAGGCCTGGCTGATCCCGGCGTGAAAAGCACTCTCCTCAAGCTGGCCCACCCGAGCCGTGATACCTACGGCACGAGCCGCAAGCGGGCTGGTCTCCACCGGCTCCACCACCTTCAGGGCATCAAGGACCACCCCGACCGTAGCTTACAGACGATCAATCTCATCGCTCTCAGTCTGAAGGGTCCTTCGTACATGGCCAAGCTCCTTTTCTAGCTTGACAGAGACGTTTTCGGTGCTCAACCTTCGACTCACCGTGTCACCGAGATCCGCCCGGAGGGAATGGACCACCTCGACGTCCTCATCCACCTTCTGCTGAAGGGCCATGGCCCTACTCTCGGCCTTTCGTCTGAGGTCCCGCTCCATCTCCAGCTCCTTCAGGACCTCGCCGGCCTTCTCATCAGCCGCGGCATTCCTCTACAGCAGCTCGTCTCGCTCCTTTCGGAGCCTGGTGATCTCCTCCTCATCCAGCTTTGACCTCGCCGACAAATCCTCAAACATCCCGTGGGCCTCCTCCACGTCCTCATGCGCCTGGGCCTCCCGCTCCTAGGCGGCAGCAAGCTGTGCATCCATATCTGCTCGTAGCCGAGCCTCCTCGGAAAGGCTATCCCACTCCGCCTTCTGCTCACGGAGGAATCAGGATTTATTCCGGCTATGAGCAACAAGAGTCTGAAGAGGAAGAAGACTGGTATCAGAAATACGAAAACACAAAAACATGCGAAGAAAGAAGAAAACCAAGTGAGTACCTGGGTAGTAGGAACAACGATTTCATGCAGGGCTCCTCTGGCCTGCTCCAGGGCATCCAGCATGGTCGAAATCCCGACGTCAAGACCCTCTCGCTCCATGCTCTCGGCATGATCATCGAGCGAGAAAAGAGACGACGTCGGATCCTGGGCGGCCATCCACTGGAGCGGCGGTTCCCCCCGCATGGGGGAGCGGCTTCCTCCCGACAAAGGGGCCAGGGGCGGCTCCCTCCTGACCCTATGCGGCACCACCGCCATGCTCGAGGACCCTCCAACCGGACCCTCCTCCACCTGGGCCGCTTCAAGCGTCATGGGTGGATCCACCTAGGCCCCTGGTAGCACGGACTGCACTGCGCCCTCAAGCACCACCGTGGCGCCGTCCGGTTGAGCCAGGCTCTGCTCGGCAACCACCGAGGGCACGGGTGCCACCATAGGCGCTGTCAGATCGGCCAGCGTAGCCCCAACATTGGCACCGCTCCTGCCCAAAACAGGGGCGACGCCGGGCAGCGCCATCCATCCCGCCTGAATGGCGAGGCTCTTTTTGGGCGCCAGCCCCAGGGGGTGACCCGTCTGCAAGAACCTACACAAAGGGAATAGCCATTAGGTCAAAATAGAAATGGAAAAAGGATGAAAACAGGGGAATTAGCAGCTTACGCTGACGCCCTCGGCCGGCGGAAGCATTTTGGGGACGGATCCCCAGATTCCTGCCCCAACTCGTCTAGGTGGGACCATTTCGAGCTTGCCCCCTACTCCGAGGCAGGGGGCTCATCTCCATCACCTCGTGGGGCGCGGCACCAGAGCCGCTCCCCTCCATCATCTGATGGGGTGTGGCACCAGCACCGCCCCTCTCGACCATCACCTCGGGGTCAGTGGCGGTAGACCCGCTTTCCCCCATCCACCGATCCTCGACCGGCACGCCATGCGAAGCGGTGGACTCTCCGGCCTCCACCAACCTCACCGACTCACTTCCCTCCGCGTGGAACGGGAAGGGTCCCTGCACGGACGGGCGGGCACTTGTCAGCGTGTCCTCGTCCTCTAGGACGCCCCAATCCACGTCGATGAGTACCTCTTCATCATCATCATCGTCATCGTCATCATCATCACTGCTCACGTCCTCTCCCCGATCCCGTGCTTCCTGCTTTAGTCATCTCTCCTTCTTCATCTGCTCCCTTGCCTTCTTGTCCCGCTCGGTCGCGAGGCGATTCGCCGCCGCCACGGCCTTGTCCTTTGGCAGCGGAACCGGACTGTCTTTGAAGACTAGCCCCTCGGCTAGTCCCAACATCGCAAAAGCAAGTATAAAAAAAGATGAAGATTCAGGAAAAAGAAAGAGCACGGGAGAAGAAGGCTTACGAATTCGAAGAACCTAGGTTCCGGCCGCATTGGGGGATGTCCGCACTGGATACACAATGTCGAGGACGCCGCCTTTGGAATCCTTCGTCGGCTCCGTCGCCTCCTTTATGCGCTGCGCCACTTCCGAGAAGGGGAGCACCTCGTCAACAAGCACAGTCCCCTCGAATGATATCCCAGGCATCATCCGGTGAAGGGGAAGCGTGCGCATCATCAGTGGCGCCACCCTCCTCGCATGATAGGCACCAATAATTCCTGTCCCCTTTACGCCCCATTCCTTCATAGCTTGGAGGGCGGAAAGAAGGTCGGAAAGGTGTTTCTTGTCTTTGGACTAGACGCCCCAGCCCCACGACCCCGGAGCCTCTTCGATAAGGCGCCCGGTGTACCTCGGCAGGGTGGCACTCACATCATCCCTGACAAAAAACCACTGCGAGTGCCATCCCTTGTTAGACATCACCAGACGCATGAATGGGTAACCCCTCGACCAGGTATGGCGTATATGAACACTGGCGCATCCCATCGGCACGCTCACATCCTTCCCCCCCAATCTTCCTCTTCGACAAACTGACGGTAAAGAAATACCGCCACAAATCAAAGTGGGGATCGAACCCCAGGAAACCCTCACACAGGGCAACAAACGCCGCCATATGCTGAACCCTGTTGGGAGTAAGATGCTGCAGCTCCACCTCATAGTAATCTAGCAGCCCCCGAAGGAATCTATGCGCAGGTACTACAAATCCTCGCTCATGAAAGATGGCGAAAGATACGACATACCCTTCGGGCGGCGCTGGCTCACCCTCGTCACCAGGTATCAGCCACTCCTGGACGGCAGACAATGGACGGAGAAGGCCACGGCGGACGAGGCCCTCCAAACGCCGAGAGGTGATGCTAGATCTGCCCCACAACTCTATTAAAGCGATTGGGGAGAAGGTGGGCGCAAGATCAACGGCGGCTACAGGACAGGCACAAGCTTGACGGCGACTGCAACACGGATGCAAGCCGGTCGACGGTAGCGGTGCGAGCGCAGGAGGCTAGGGCGATTGGCGGCGGATGGCTCAGACGCAAAGGCAAGGGGGCGAAATATGGAACCTTGGGGGCGAACCCCGTGGTTTTATAGGGGCGACGGGCGCGAGAAGGGCAACCGTCCGCCTCGATCTCCGGGCCTGCCACGCGCACCGCCGCATCACGTCGCGGGACACGTGCCCGCAGTCCCTATCCTTTCCCATTGAGAATCACGATGGACGGTTTGCCTTCCCTAGGCGAATCTGGACTCTATTCCCACCTAGGGAAGGCAGGCCACAAAGGTTTTTTCTATTTTGGCCCGCCTAGGGCCCAGAAGCTCGGCGGCCGGCCCAACTGAGGGTGGGTCCGCGAACAATCCAAAATCAAGGGCGCAGGCATTACTAGGGTCTCGATCCATGGACAAGCCCCAGTTAGGTCAGCCCTGAATGAGATCCCCGCGAACAGGATACCATGACCCCTTCGAAAAAATATCTAGTTGACAAAAAAACCAAGCCCTTCAGTCTTACCCGTGAAGGGTCCGATACAACCCCCCAGGCAGTTCTATCCAAATCACTTGGAGGCTCGGGGGCTACACCCAACAGATGCGCTCGTGCGCACCCTCTGGCAAAATGACTCCGACGAAATCGGAAAACACCCTCCAGGCGGTTCTATCTGAATCACCTGGAGGCTCGGGGGCTACTGTCGGGGACCTAATACCAGGGTACCCCAGAAGGTGGAACCAATAACCATCTAACGTTAAAAACTTCTGGACGGACAAGGGCGCCGCTGCGTTCCTTGCCCGAATGATGAAAGTTAGGTTCCGTCTCGCCCGACGCCTTTGGACCAACCCCGCCTCACGCGAGGGCAAAGGGCCCCGAGGGCAAAGGGCTGGCCTTCGTCTTGCCCAACGCCTTTGGGCCAGCCCCGCCTCACCCAAGGGCAAAGGGCTGGCCTCCGTCTTGCCCGACGCCTTTGGGCCAGCCCCGCCTCGCCTGAGGGCAAAGGACCGGCCTCCGTCTCGCCCAACGCCTTTGGGCCAGCCCTGCCTCACCCGAGGGCTGAAGGCTAGTCTCCGCCTCGCCCGTGGGCTGAGGGATACACTCCGCCTCGCCCAACCCCCGAGGGGTGGGTTTGGTCACGCCTAAGGGATAAGGACTGGGCTCCGCCTCGCCCGACGACCGAGGACGAACCTCGCCCCGTTCGATGTCCAAAGGCTGGTTTTATCTTACCTGATAACTTCTCTCCCGTTCCCTCATGATGATGGGTATAGTGCAAGACAAGACGTTCAGGTCAACCACGGTTTCAAGGACCATACCCTGCGCCCCGGTAGGAAAGGTACTGCCAGGGAACGACTAGACAGGTGCTTTAGACCCTCCCGGGCGCCGCAGAGCCCAAAAGGTATTCCAGGCGCGTACTCCTTGCCCTGTAGAGTTGTAGGCACCGCCTTCAGCTCTGGGACACGGGACCCGATGAAGATACACGACAACCACTACACTCCAGAAAAGGATTTGTAATCTCCACAAATGACGGACATGCCGTCACCACATTATGGACCCAAGGGAGTGGCGCCCGCTTCCCGACCCCTCGGGTCCACCAAATCGTAGGACCTTGCCCACAGCGCTACTCCGGACCTCGACTCCGCGTCCCTCCGACAAAGACTCATAGAGCCAGAAGGCATGCCTAGCAAGGCTAGGCGAGGTTCATAAGTCAAAACCACTGTACTCCAGCCCATACCCTGCGCAGGGCACTATTCTGTAACCATCCTGACATTCTACAGAAGCATCGACAGTATTGTAGGCACTTATCTTCCTTTCGCACCCATCAGAATGGGTAAGGAGGCTAGGTAGAGCATGGATCCTAAGCCCTAACCCTTGTAAAGCCGTCCCCTTCATCTATAAAAGGGGATACGCTTCCTCTAGCTAAGGAGACGGACCAAAAACAACGCAACACACACACATAGTCAAGCTACTACCAAGCTCTCGGCTTCCTTTTGACCCTTCCATCAGAGACTTGGGACCTGTCCCTCTCTCGATCGTTTGTATCCCCTACTATGAACCATTCACGGTGCTAATAACACGAGCAGCAACAAACTGGATGTAGGGATATTCAGCCCGAACCAGTACAAATCTTGTGTCCTTTAGCGCACCATTCGAGCCTAACGTGCATTACTATAAATTTACTTGTCGGTGCTTGTATGAAACACCGACAAGAGGAGCGAGTGAGATCATGATGAGAGTCTACGTGTCCCATCTCCCTACCACCGTGCACGGTGCGCTCATCATCAAGCCGAGAAGACTTATAAAACTAATTTGACAATAGTAAATGTAAGATCATTAGTACACTTATTTATACAACTATGACCACAATAGCATATGACAAGGCATTGGCTGCGTTTAGTTCGTACTAAATTATTCTGCTCAAAGAGAATGCCAGCGGTAGTGATTTAATCACCCATTACTGAGAGGTCCACATTATTTTCCTTTGAAACTTGATTATCTACACTGTGTTTCTCCCAAAATAGAGTTTTTGGATATTTGGAAATGGTCTACATCTTTATGGTGATTACCATTCTTCACCATTTATTGACTTAGGCTAAAAAACACTCTCCACTATGCTTCTAGCTGATAGAGTATTGTAGCAGTAATACCTGGCTAATAATTACCAGATTTATTCTCAACTTAATCATGTATGGACTTAGGATGAAAACATGATGAACTTCTTATGAAGAATCATCATAAGTGCCTTGTTGGTTTGATGCCTCTTCCTGAGGTTCATGATCTACATAATAATGTTCAGAATAACAAAAAGTTGAATGGATCATTTCCATGGAACAAATCCGGTAAATGCAAACACAACAAAAGGCAAAGATCTAATTCACAAAAGTGAAAGAAGGACAATGTGAAATCTAGAAATGACACCAAATATCATAGATGCGGTGATTACTAACATTTTGCCAAATATTATCGTGCTCCTAAGCACCTTGTTGCATTCTACCAAAAGTCCCAAAAATATGCAAAATCAGTAGGAGAAACAAGATATGAGGCACACTTCAATCTTGCTTCTAAGGCTATTCAGGAAGTGGGTTGTTCCAACCAGGCTCAAAAAGGAATCAGAGAACAACAATGCTCTTCATGTGCAAGAGAACCTACCATGGACGAATGACATGGTCATTGACTTTGCTTCTAGTGACATGTTTGGAGATAGTGTAATCTCGATCCTTAGTTGATATCACACTTGATACATGTTATAATAATTAAAATTGTACAAACTCATTGTTGTTTTGAGTGGTAGCAACCCATTGTCCATGAGAGTTGTACACACTTATCAATGTTGTTGTTAAATTGTGCAAACTCAAAGGTATTGTAATGTCGTACTCATGTACTTGATGTTCGATATATTGTGTATGTATAATTATATATGTTACATAAGGGTTTGATTAAATTCTTGTTTTACATATATAGGTGTCTTTTGATGTCAATAAAAAGAAGTTATGCCTTGTAGACACTTGTACTACAAGTTCTATACTTATGGAGATGAAATATTTCCATGCTCTTAAGAAAAGAGAAGGAAATATTATGACCATCATTGGACACGATGCATTGAATAGTTGGTTCAGGTGGACCCATTATCACTCTCCCTATAGGTACACAAATAATGATAGAGTATGCCTTGTTGTATCCTAATTCGACTTGCACCCTATTAAGTTATAGAGACATACGTTGGTGGTTCTTAACTCACAATTTTAACCGCCAACATTCATATAAAATTCACTCAAATGAAAACCAAACCTAGTAATAGGGCTTTAAACTAAAGATTTCCATAGGTTTTGGTGAGTTGTGCATTTGTAGGACACATACATGGAATACATATGAAAAACAGTCAAAATGTGCAACAGGAGAAAGCGTAACTCAGATCCAAAACAAGCAAATGAAGGAAGGCCCACTTACCTAGTGAATCTGAGCCACAAACCCACATGGAAGCGGTCCAGACCCAACATGCAACCGCCATGCGAAAGGCGGTCACAGGGAGGGAACACCTAGGTACGCCCGCACCCAGGGTGCGCCCGCACCCCTACATGACCAACCGCCTTCCCCTTCCATGTGGCATCTCCTGGTGGCTCCTCTAAGGCAGTTGCATGCAGGATCCTGTAGAATATTCCCTACAACCGACCATTCCACTCCTATAAATAGAGAGAGAGCCCTCCTCCTCATTCAACAACACAAGTGAGACACCATGTGACAAGAAGAGAAGAGCTACACTCCTATATTTAGTTTTTAGCTAAATTTAGTGTAGGGAGTGAGTGAGTAAGAGTGGAGAAGTATCGAAGTTGTCGGCTACCTCCTCTTGTGTACTTGGGGACCCTTGTACACTTAGAGGAAGGAATACCAGGAATCATCGGCTCCTCTCCACTTGTACCACTATGAACCAAATACTACTTGGAGTATAAGGTTCGTGTTTATCTTCGGTGGTGACTTGTACTTTAAGTTAGTCTTGTTCATTATTTACTTGCTGTTTCGTCATCCGCTCTCGTAGTGGATACTCTAGTAAAGGGCCCTAATAAAGACGGATAACCCTGATCACGCTAGAGTAGTAGTCAATAGCGTAGACATAGTGTCTAGGCTAGAGGCTACCTTCGTTTGTCTCGTACTCTACGGTTGAGGGGTAGGCAGCAGGTGATGATAGCCCTGTTCATCCCTCATAATCCCCCACGTTCGGGTAGGTGTAGAGCTAGAAGCTGGAGGTACTTGGCAGACCAAGTATAAGCCAGTGCCCGAAGCAAGTCTATAGTGGCAAAGCTATCTTAACTTAGGATCTCTATCCTTAGAAAACCTCACTACCCAAGCTATCTTTCTTCTTGTTATCATTAGGTAAACTAGCTTAAGAGACTCTTACACCTCCGTTCCTCATGGAAATACAATACCCTGAATACTTTTGGGTGAAATGCTATAATGGTAATTCCGTGTGCTTACGGATTATTTCTGTATGCGTTAAGAAATACCAACAAGCATTTCTGGCGCTGTTGCCGGGGAACGGTTGCTATAGTTTCTCTGAACCTAGTTCTCCCATGTATCCTTGTGTTTTACCATCAAAAAGAAAAAAATATTCCCTTTTCCTTTTTATCATGAAGCCTTCAACTCAAAATCTTTTTGCTCCTAAGGACGAGTTCTTAGAGCCACCACCATTGCAGCCAATCATAGCTTTTGGCTATGAACTCCATCCTAGCTTTATAGCCATGGTTCGGGAACAAATGTTCTTAGATTAAGTTTACAAAAACTCTTGCCATCATCTGTGGGAGTTTTGAGCAGCTCTGTGCGTGCTTGACAATCTCAGGCATGACAAAAGAAAACCTTTGGTAGAAGTTGTTTCCCTTCTTTTTGAGAGGGTGAAACAACCTCCACCCACAATGTAGGGAAGGTAAACAGAGATTGGGAAGAATTGAGGGACATATTCTGTTTCGTATTCTTCTTTATATCTCAAATTGCTTCCCTACGACATGAGATTTCCAGCTCCTACCAACATGAGAAGGAAACCATAGGTGCAGTCTGGGCTAGATTTTCAATCTTAACACACTCTAGCCAGCCTTGTCTATACCAGACCATGTGTTGTTACAGCATTTTTGGTCAAGTCTTAGCAAGGAATCTGCCCTATAGCTTGATATCATTACTGGTGGGTCCTTTGACCACAAAACCATAGCGGGAGGAGAAGCGCTTCTAGATCACATCCTAGAAAACACCCTTTCCATCAAAACCCTCCGTGTAGAACCTGAATCAAGCCACGAGGAAGTCTCTTTGACTAAGGCCGAACCAATACCTCCCATCCAGAGACCCTCACCCGAATCGGAAACTCCAAAGGAAGGTTTCCAACCTTCGGACTTTCCATTTTTCGAGGACAAACTTTTTGACAATTTTGAAAATACCTCGAATCAATAAGAAAAATCGAGGTTCATTCTGATTTCCACATCCTTGCTAGCCTCGATTTTGATCTTCTCATAGGCTACCCTAAAAAAATTCCAATGGGAGCCTTGATGAAGAGGTTGGGAAAACTAGTTTCGCCACGTTTATAACTCACCCAGAAAACCCTATGGTGAAGCATAATCCCAAAGCACCAACTCTGGAGACCGTGGAGAAGGATTTCACTGTTGAGTATGAGAGTTTCTCTTTTGAGACCCCTCACGTTTCATGCTCACTATTGAAGTCTCCAGAGTTCGTCTCGCTTAGTGTCGCTTGCTTCTATGTGGATCGCAACCACCTCTTGACCTTCATCTTTTAACTTTTAAAGAGGATGGTTGTGGATGCTTTTGTTTTCCACAAATTTTGCAAGTCCCGTAGAAGCACTGTGGCACTAACCTTGCGGCTTAAACATTAATGTTAAATGTTTGGTGGTGAAGTCGAGAACAAAACCACCATTGATAGCTGCAAGATGAAGTTCCCGTGGTCAAGCTTATGACCATAAACTAAGCACTGTCGAAAAGATACCCCAAATTATCATAAAAAATATATTTATTTATAGTAATAAAATAAAAAAAAAAACTTTCCTTTTTAATAAAAGTAAGAACATGTTTTCAAGTTAGTATGCACCTTCGGGAATTTTTGTCGCTAACCATTTTAGGTTGAGACTAAGAAGAACATGGGACATACGGTACTAGAGAATATGAGAGCTACATCAACCGTAAACCTTGATGCCCTTCGGTGAGGGAACGCACTCAAACAGGAGAGTCCGACCTTACACACTTGACTTTTACACAAAAGTCCAAGTGTGGCAGAGGATGGTGAGAGTCTCACTACAAGTTCCATCCATATCAAAGGCAATCCAAAAAAAATGATGATGTCAGCTCTACCTTGCTATATAAAAAAGGGAGAAAAAAACAGCTAAAAAAGAAGAAAAAAGGGGCTAAAAAAGAGAAAAATATATATGAGATATATGTGAAAAAAAGAAGAAGAAGAGAGAAGGAGTAGGCTAGCCCCACATGCCCACCACAAAACTTGTAACACCCTAAAATTTGCTTCTCTTGAAATAGAGCTAAAATGATTTAATTTTGTATTTTTATGCTCATGAAAACATGGGGAAATAATAATTTTTTATTAGATTAAAATTTATTTTAAGGTAGAAACATGTTTGTTGCATTCATGTCGGTCGCACCTTTTGTTTCTATGTGCAAAATATGTTTTTTTAAAATACGTTTAGGAGATGAATATCTATCTCTAGGAATTTTCCAGCTTCTTTCTGGAATTTAATTCCTACCTACTTCACCTTAATCTTTATGTTTCAAGTTCCCAATAATATTATCATGAGCTCCAAATATTTTCTTTGGGTTCATCATGTTCCAAAGTGCCTCTGGGAAGTTTTTCTAAATTTTCAGAGGTCTTGGAGTATTTTTCGTGGCTTAAATATCAATTCTGGACTTTTCTAGAATTATTTTATTCGCAAAATTAATTAATTCTGAAAATAAATAATATATCTCATTTTTCAACCAACTCTCAAAGCTCATATGCAATCATCCTAATAAATCTTAAAGGCCCATGCATTTATTTATTAATGGGCTTTAATGATTATTTAGGTCCATTAGTAAATGTGGAGGGTGCAACATCAATTAGTACCATATTGCTAGTTGATGTAGATATGGAGAGTTTTTCTCCCTATAAATATGTACCAACCCATTGGGCAAAGCATAGCAAAACTACCGTAAGGGGAGCCTCTAGTTTGGGAAATCCCTAGTATAGTAAATTAGATTTTTCTCTATCTCTCATCGTCGCCGCCGCGCTGCCCGACGCCGTAGACCCGCCGTCGACCACAAGAAGGCCCTAGATGAGTTCACCGTCTTCTCCTCTTATTCCCTGTGCTCTCGGCTCATCAAACCGTGGCCTCTAGGACCCAAACCAAGCGCTCTGGGGGCTTCTCGCCGACGGTAATGGAGCTCCACCGTGTCGGTTTTCTTCTCCGGCCGGTGACTCTCTCTCCCCCTCTTTTCTAATTTGGGTCGTCTAGATTTAATCCAATGGTCCAAGATCACCCATACCCCATCGCTGGGTTTATTTGCAAAAGAGCCCCTACAGTTTCGCATAATATATCCCGCAGTCCATGGTGCATTTCTAGAATACGTTTTCCTATTCCAAAAGCGTAGTTTCTTTCTAGTAGATTCAGAATATATTTTCTCTTTCAGAAAGCGTAAAATCCCTCTGTTAGATTTAGAATACATTTCCTTCTTTTGAAAACGTAGTTTCTTCGGTTAGATCCAAAATACGCTTTCATTTATTTACAGTTTTGCCACTAGTCTTATTTAGGCCATAAAATCTTCGTTCTAACTTCGTTTTGATCCATTCAAATTGCGTTAGATTCATAATTGAGTAATCTACATGTTCATCCTACTATTAAATATATTTTCAACTTTTCAAATTTGAGGTTAGATTTAATCTATTATTTTATTAAAGGAAATCTTGTTTAATTCATAATTTTTTCGTTATAGCTCTAATTAGAGTGTTTTTCACGTCTGTGTGTTAGTAGCGAGACATAGATTTGTTTTACAAACTTTTCATCTTGATTTTATGTTTGGTGTACTGTTCTAATTTAGATCTATTGTTTGCTTCGTGTATGATTGCATGAATGCTTGAGTGGTGCTTTATGATCATATCCAGTTGCTGAGCTTTGCATTGGTGAAATAAAAGAAGTTGGTGTCCAGAAGAAGTCCCATGGAGGTTATAATTCAATAGAAGAAGAATTTGTGTTTAAGGCAAGTATAGCATGGGATCTTCCTTGTTGTTCTATTCACCTTAATATCATTTTAATCATATGCATGTGTCTACCTTGGAAACCATAGTAATTTTTCTAGCTATTTGATATCCTGGATTCCTTGATTCCTATGGTTTATTGCATTGGATAGTATGATGCTAGTGCTCAACTAAAGCCATGATCTTATAACTTGACTAATGGTATATGTAATAAACATTAAAAGATGTTTTTTAGCAACATGGAACAAGGGGGCTAGAGCATTAGACTATTTTATGGTGCTCTAGATTCCTCTCCCTAATGACTTATCTGTAAGCGAACATTTAGGACTTATAGTACAACTATGAGGGCTACATGGCTCTGGCTTTAGCTCAGTATGAGGTCATTTTCTAGCTTGTTAGTGGTTACCTTTATGGCGCAAGAGGGGCTCTGACAGGTATGATCTCGGCCTGCCAAGAGGGTGCACTTTGGTTTCTTAGTATTTTGTTATTCACTCCTTGGAGGGAGGTTCATACTTATTGATGGGGAAACCTTAGCGACCCTAACTTGTTAGACAAACCTTTGAAAGGCTTCATAATGAACCCTGCCGACCTTCCTTGGTAGTGGGTCAAGCGGTTGGCTGCCTCGGGTGAAAGGGTAAATCACGACTCACAGTGAAAGTGTACAACCTCTACAGAGTGTAAAATGCTGCCTTGGTAGAGGTTGTGCTCATGGTCATGGTCATGAGCGGCCTTAGACCCTTATGGAATAGATGATGAACACTGATGATACTGATGATGAAGATGCTCACTAATGATTACTGTTTATGCTATTCATTACTCATGTTTACCTGATCATGTTGTTGCCACCCAATTGCTAAAAGATGACTCATTAAAAGCTAATTGCAGTTAAACCAGTGTCAGCATTTTGAGCCTCATGAACCCCATGTTATATTTATTGAGTACGATATGTACTTACGCTTGCCTTACTTTTTAAATCTTTGGAAAAATCTTGGATGGGTACCAGATTGCTAGTTTGGAGGAGTTAGGCTTGTGATCAGCCAGTTAGTTGTCCCTATGAATTGGAGTCTTCACCCGAAGATCGGAGTTGTCTTTTTGTTGTTTGTTGTCTAAGGTTATATCCTTTATACTAAGTATGTTATATATTAAGCATTGTCTATTGATATTACCTTTATTTGTAGCTATATGTGAGATTTGACTTCCTAGGCTCACATATGGTGTGTATCTGGTTTTGTTCTTAAAATCGGATGCTACAAAACACTAAAGTGCCACCTGACTCTATCAAGAATTCTCCTCTTCTATACCTTTGTTGTTTACCACCAAGGCCCATGGTCCATACACACTCGTTGTGTGTGTGGCCTAGCCTTGGTGCTAACCTGAGATGGACCATCTACAATCAAGCCGCCGCTGTAGTAGCTCCAAAGCTTCCATCCACGAATATGGCCGGTAAAGATACTCAAATATGCAAAGGAAATTCAATGTTCACCAACATCGTTACTCATGTTTGTCTCCATGAAAATATAAACCTGCTCATTCATGATTTGCTTGTTTGTCATATGCTCTGCTTTGGGTGTATTTTATATAGATATACCCATAGGCCTTATTGAATTAAGCATGGTGCTTAGGTCAAAATAGCCTTTATTAATCAAAAATTGACATGGTGTTAAAATTTGGTTAATAAACTTTAGAGTATTATTTTCATAAACAATGGAAGTACTTTAATATGGTGATGAACCAAGGCAAGGAATACATTGCAACCTTAATTTAGCCTTGCTTTAGTAAAACTAAAAAAAATAAAAAAGTTGGGTGAACAAGTTTTTAATAATAATAAAATAAAATAAAAAAAAAGATAAATAAAATTATAATAATTATAATAATGATGATGATAATAATAATAATAATAATAATAATAATAATAATAATAATAATAAGATTTAGGCTCCCTAGTGTTCAAGCCGGTAGAGCCCTTGCTTGTTCCATTTTCTTTTCTTTGAATAAATGTAGGTACAAAAAACAAGTGTGGGAGAGATGATCCAAACAAAGCATTCAAAGCCTCCCCCGAAGTGATGCACAAAAAGTTCAACAAGTTCCAAACTCGGTTTGTGCACCGTCACTCCCTACATTTAAATAAAGATTAAAATTGAACAAATTAAAAGTGCAAAACAAATGACAGATCAATCGCAATGCTATCCTTTGATAAAAGTCTGCATACTTTTTATTCCTCACCAATATTCCTATACATGTGAAGCACTTGTTATAGGGACCCCATTTCATCTAACTAAATGGATTTTGTGATATACTAGGATGGAAATGAAACCACCTCTCTCATGCAAAGTACTTGGGATTTAATTTTAAAAAATTAAAATTCAAAATAGCATGCTCCTCGATGATGTTAATGTCCTACCAAAGCCATATGACTTGTTACAATGCAAAAGAAAAAAACTTTAGTCATATGCTGCTTGTTATCACGTTGAGTTTTATCAAATTGTTGTGACCGTTGTTGAGATCCTCGTCATGCACCCATGAACAAGATTCACGTACACCCACATATAAAATGCTAATGCTTACACTAAGAGTTACGCAAAACATGCCTTTTCCATCCACTAAATAAAAATACTCCACTCATATGACATGAGTATCTCTCTCAAAAGTTTTCATGTGCCAAAAGAAAGTATGGGCTATGCTAAAAAAGGAGAAAAGAGAAAATACCCATGCCAAAAGAGCGTGAGAAAAAAATGCCAAAGAGCATGAATAATCCCATGCTAAAAAGCATGAAGAAAAAAAAGAGAGAGAATGATAGCCCATAGTTTCAAATGAAAGGCAACCATCAAAAGAGAGAGAGTTTAGAATCTTACCAAAAAAATTATTACCACACACTTGCACAATCTTGATCAAAGTGTACGACTTGCATCTCCTTGGATCTAGTTTTCGTCTTAGCAACATTATGTGATGCAAGTATGCCTCTCTTCCATACCTACCCAAAAATCCACAAAAAGCCTTTAGAGGTAGAATGAAAAGAAGGCAAATATCAAAAGCCTTTGGTGAGGACTCTACACATTGAGCGATCGAGTGAATCATTTTGAGGAGCAAGCAAAGCTAAACTTTATATTTTCAAAATCAAACAAAACCTAAGTTTCTAAGCAAGAGTAGAGTAAGAAGATTTGAATCCTTGCTGTTCCATTATCCATTCACCCAAGATGTTTTGGTAGACACTTTGATGTTCACATGTTAAGGTGAAGCTTGGAATAACTTGTATGCAGATCAGAAATCAAGGAGATGCACCACCTTAGTCCTTAAACTTTACTCGAGGACGAGCAAAGGGCTAAGTGTGGGGGAGCTTATTGGCGGTTCTTGACTCACAATTTTAACCATCAACATTCGTATAAAATTCACTCAAATGAAAACCAAACCTAGTAATAGGGCTTTAAACTAAAGATTTCCATAGGTTTTGGTGAGTTGTGCATTTGCAAGACGCGTACATGGAATACATATGAAAAACAGTCAAAGTGCGCAATAGGGGAAAGCGTAACGCAAATCCAAAACAATTAAATGAAGGAAGGCCCACTTACCTAGTGAATCTGAGCCACAAACCCACGTGAAAGCGATCCAGGCCCAACATGCAACCGCCATGCAGAAGGCGGTCATGGGGAGGGAACACCTAGGTACGGCCGCACCCAGGATGCGCCCGCACCCCTACATGCACCAACCGCCTTTCCCTTCCACGTGGCGTCTCCTGGTGGCTCCCCTAAGGCAGTTGCATGCGGGATCCTATGAAATATTCCCTACAACCGACCATTCCACTCCTATAAATAGAGAGAGAGAGAGCCCTCCTCCTCATTCAACAACACAAGTGAGACACCATGTGACAAGAAGAGAGGAGCTACACTCCTACATTTAGTTTTTAGCTAAATTTAGTGTAGGGAGTGAGTGAGTAAGAGTGGAGACATACCGGAGTTATCGGCTACCTCCTCTTTGTGTACTCGGAGCCCCATGTACACTTAGCGAAAGAAATGCTAGGAATCATCGGCTCTTCTCCACTTGTACCTCTATGAACCGAATACTACTTGGAGTATAAGGTTCATGTTTATCTTCGGTGGTGAGTTCTACTTTAAGTTAGTCTTGTTCATTATTTACTTGCGGGTTCATCATCCGCTCTCATAGCGGATACTCTAGTAAAGGGCCCTGATAAAGATGGATAACCTTGATCATGTTAGAGTAGTAGTCGATAGAATATACATTGTGTCTTGGCTAAAGGCTACCTTTGTTTGCCTTGTACTCTATGGTTGAGGGGTAGGCGGCAGGTGGTGATAACCCTGTCCATCCCTCGTAATCCCCCATGTCCGGGTACGTCATAGAGCTAGAAGCCGGAGGTACTTGGCTGACCAAATATAAGCCGGTGCTTGAAGCAAGTATATAGTGGCAAAGCTATCTTAACTTAGGATCTCTATCCTTAGAAAACCTCACTACCCGAGCTATCTTTCTTCTTGTTATCATTAGGTAAACTAGCTTAAGAGACTCTTACACCTCCATTCTTCATGGAAATATGATACCCTGAATACTTCTGGGTGAAATGCTACAACGGTAATTCTGTGCGCTTGCGGATTATTTCTGTATGCGTTAAGAAATACCAACAACATCTATAAGAATGGTTTCCATGTGAAAACACATGAGGACAATAAAGAGGAATTTCTTCTCTTAGTTGAGCTCACTGGATATGGCAAACAAGTTTTGAAAAAAAATATTTCACTACGTCTGGATTATACTATACAAACATTAAGCCCATAGAGCTTGTTGCTTATAAGATAATTTTCCAACATGTCGCTGCATTTCAAACTTGGCATGATCAATTTGGGCACCCTAGAACAGGGACGATGAGCAAAATTATCGGCTATTCCATTGGTCATGCTATAAAAAATGTAAAATTCCCACTAAGGATTTTTGTTCCACTGCTTGTGCAGTTGGAAAATTGATTTTAAGACCGTCATATCTTAAAATCAAAGCTAAACCACTCTGTCTGTGCCATTCATGTACTTCGTGGTTTTGATAGACGCATCCCCACTAGATGGTCTCATATGTGCCTTTTGTCCATACACAACCATGCCTTTTCTAAAATGATATCCTAACTTATTAAGTTAAAGGTACATTATTCTAAACATCGGATTCAGGGCCTGCTTGTTTGGCATCCAAAATTTGTCATGTCAAAGATTTGGCAAGCCAAAAGTTGGACAAAAATATTGCCATAGATTTGGAAAGCTAAATGAGAGTTTGGCAAGTTTTAGTAGCAAACCAAATACTAGCCAAAATCATGGCTTGCCAAGTCATTGGCATGATAAAATTTGGAAGCAAACCAATCAGGCCCTCAATTTATCCAAATGGGTAATGTTGTTGAATTCATAGCCTGTCCTAACGTGCGCGCACTCACCCTTATAAACGCACGCACATAAGCCTTACCCTTATGATCATAAGTCACCACAGGCGTATCGCTATCGACGGGAACATCGGGTATCACTGAAAGCATAACGCCAATTAAATCTTAGAATATTTGTTTCCGTGTGGAATCGAACCCAGGACCTGATGTGCTATTGAGGCTCTTGTAACTATTAGGTTATAGACCTTTTGCATAAAACCATAATTTCTTGATTCTCCATTTTTTGAATTTATCATCCAAACAAGTCCTAACATTTATGACATTAGTTAAGTATAATTAAATTAATCATATAATACATTTTTATAGTACTATTAGCTATTTGGAATCATAATGACTGATACTATTATTATATTCTATAAATTTAGTCAAACCGTAAATAGACTTATACTATATCCAGAGGCCCTCTGGAACACATGAATTCTTTTAGGATCATATATGAATTTTGCATAAATCATTTGAATTTCATATTAGAAATATAAAGTTAAAAAATCCCACATTCTAAAAAATCTAGAATTGCATTTTCTTTTTTAATGGAGGGAGTATTTGCTCGTCGAAGAGAGAGGTGATGATTGGGTATGAGGTTTTAGAATTTGTCTTGTCACTTTTGCGCAAAAAAAAAGAATTTGTCTTGTCACTGACGGGCGACTGGCATCAATCAGCATCGGCGCCAATCAGTCAGTCACGTGCAGCCGCCGGGCGCGCCCAAATTTGGCGCAAATCCTCGGAAGTCTCGCCCAGAGCGGGCAGAAAATTTTCGAACCTTCCCCAGCGTCAGGCCGCGCCCGCGAGGCAGCTGGCGCCGCACCAAAAACAGAACACTTTGCAGCCTCCCTCTCGCTCTAACCCGAGAACCCATACCTTCGTCGAATCCAAATCTGGAAAGCACACACCCTCCGCATCCGTCCATGGCTTCCCTCCCTCCCTCGCAAAACTCTTCCAGCTCAAAATTTCAGAGCCATGGCGGGCGGCATGTCCTCCTCCACCACCCACCCTTGACCCATTACAAATACAACCAGCAAGCACCACCTCCTGCTCAGGTGTTCAGCCATCCCGTCCCTCTCCTTCTCGACGACAGATCTCCTCCCTCCTCGCTTCCACCTTCCACCTTTCACCTACAGCCATTCTCCGTCCGCATGTCAGAGGCATCGATCCCAGATGGCCGTCCTCAGTCTCGACTGCGGCAGCGACAAGGAGAACGCGCCGCCGCCGTCTGCCGAGCGCGGCGTCGCCGTCAAGCGCCAGACGATGAAGAGGCCGGGCGGGGCCAGAAAGGCGCCGCGGCGGCGGCCGCCCTTCCGCGACATCACCGGGCTCTTCGTCACCGCCCCGTGCCCACCTCCGTCGACGGCCGTCCTGCTGGCGCACTCTGACGCGGCGCTGCCGGAGGCCGTGCGCCCGGGCGCTGGTCGCGCTTCGGACGGGGTCACCGTGAAGCAGGGAAGCCACTCGCTCAGGATGGGGTTCAGATAGAGATAGCGCGCCGCCGGGGCCGGGAGATGGCAAAATGGCGCACCATTCTTTGATTATTTTTTCTCATAATTTCTTTCAAAAAAATATTTTTTTCTCATAAAGATCCTGCTGGATGCGCAGCGGATCCAATTTCTTATTGGGCCTTGTTTAGATCGTAAGTTTTTTCACTCTCTCTATCATATCAAATCTTTGACATATGTATGGAGTATTAAATGTAGATAAAAAAATAACTAATTATATAGTTTGATTGTAAATTACGAGACGAATCATTTGAGCCTAGTTAGGTCATGATTGGACAATAATTGTCAAATACAAACGAAAGTGCTACAGTGCTGAGTATTGATTTCTAACTCCAATCTAAACAAGGCCTTAGTTGACTTAGGCATGAATTGTTGTCATACATAGATTGGAATAGGATTAGAGCAGGTGAGGCGAATTCATAAAGCTGCAACGGATTCTATTGAGCTTGGCCCTTGTTTAGTTCCTCCCAAGTTCCTAACTTTGACACTATATAAAAAGAAGATTTTTCGTCACATCAAACTTGCGGTATATGCATGGAATAATAAAAGTAGACGAAATTAAAAACTAATTGCACAGTTTGATTGTACTTTACGAGACGAACATTTTGAGCCTAATTAGTTAACGGTTGGACAATTATTACCAAATACAAACGAAATGCTACAATATAGAATCTGACACTATGCAAACTTTACGCATCTAAATTCTGGCCAACTAAACAGTTCATTGTTTTTTGACTGCTCTGTGCTTCATTTCTGTCACATCTTGGCATGGTGCTGTCCCTGCTGCGACCGCGAGCAGTTTGATGGATGCATGGAGCTCGCTGCTTTCGATCCAGTTAGTGTGACACTGTTCCTTGAACGCGCTTCTAAAATTAGTAACTGAGGCTGGTTTAAAGTTTTGGGGTGTCACATTAAAGCAATGCAATTGAATTCTCTCTCAATCTCGTAAAGATAATGAATCAATGATGGAGATGAGTGGGAAGGCTT
The DNA here is from genome assembly GCA_904845875.1 of Miscanthus lutarioriparius. Classification (NCBI taxonomy): domain Eukaryota; kingdom Viridiplantae; phylum Streptophyta; class Magnoliopsida; order Poales; family Poaceae; genus Miscanthus; species Miscanthus lutarioriparius. Next base: position 64,032,117 of record CAJGYO010000008.1, on the reverse strand, counting down.
TGGCTAAGCTCACAAAGTTGCTTGCAAATGGCCAAAAGAATGAGCTTGAGCCGGCCATGGGGCTTAAATAGAGAGCCCCATGAATAGAGCCATTGCCTCTCTATTCACTGAAAAATCGGGACGACCGGACGCGCCGGTCAGATCGACCGGACGCAGGACCCCAATGTCTGATTACGCGATGCACGCCACGTGGCCCCTGCTTCAAATGCTGATCGCCTGATCTCAACGGTCATCAGTGCACTTAAGTTGTGACCGGATGCTCTATAGTGTAGGACTGTACACAGGACCCTAGCGTCCGGTCACTTCCAGTAAGGTTCCAGTCACGACCGGACGCAAGAGGGGCAATCCGGTCGAGTCCAAAGAGCTCCTAGAGCTGCTCAACTATGATCAAACGCGTCCGGTTGGTCACGTTCGGACGCAGCAACAGCATCCGGTCCTTCTCTTCTCTGCGCCGCCATGTCAGCGGGACCGGGCGCACCCACTCCATGTCCGGTCATGAAGTGACCTAGCGTCCGGTCGAAGACCAACGCCAGCGTCTTCACTGCTTCCACTGACCGGACGCACCGGTCCAGTTGAGGCCAGCGTTCGGTCCACTCTGTAAAACCCTATCTTTTCTGTACAGGACGTCGTGGCACCGTTAGACTGTCCGCATTCTACGGGCTGACACTCCACTGGTGAAGTTTTGAACCCTTGCTCCCAAATGCTAAACACAATGTGTATCACCTTTGTGCATGTGTGTTAGCATATTTTCACAAATGATTTCAAGGGTGTTAGCACTCCCCTAGATCCTAAATGCATATACAATGAGTTAGAGCATCTAGTGGCACTTTGATAACCGTATTTTAATACGAGTTTCACTCCTCTTAATAGTACGACTATCAATTCTAAATGTGATCACACTCTCTAAGTGTCTCGATCACTAAACCAAAAAGCTCCTATCAATTTCACCTTTGCCTTGAGCTTTTGTTTTTCTTTCTTCATTTCCAAGTCCAAGCATTTGATCATCATCATGCCATCATCATTATCATATCATGATCTTCATTTGCTTCATCACTTGGAGTAGTGCTACCTATCTCATAATCACTTTGATAAACTAGGTTAGCACTTAGGGTTTCATCAATTCACCAAAATCAAACTAGAGCGATCAACGTCTACAAACTCCAAAAGGCGCTCTATGGGCTTAAGCAAGAACCAAGAGTATGGTATGAATACCTTAAGAAATTCTTACTTAAACAAGGCTTTGAAATAGGCAAAGCCGACCCTACCCTTTTCACTCACAAAGTTGGTAAAGATATATTTGTGTGCCAAATACATATCAATGATATAATATTTGGTAGTACTAATCATACATTTTGTGAGGAATTTAGTATGATCATGACGAAGAGATTTGAGATGTCCATGATGGGTGAGTTGAAGTTCTTCCTCAGATTTCAAATCAAGCAAGTGAAGGATGGAACTTTTATTAGTCAAACGAAGTACACCCATGATATGCTCAAGAAGTTTGACATGGTGAATGCCAAGCCTATCAAAACTCCCATGCCAACCAATGGACATCTTGATCTCAATATTAAAGGGAAAGCCATGGATACCAAGGTATATCGTTCCATGATCGGCTCTCTACATTATTTGTGCGCATCTAGGCCCGATATTATGCTTAGTGTGTGCATGCGTGCTAGATTTCATGCTAACCCGAAAGAGTGTCACTTAGTGGCCGTTAAGAGAATCTTAAGATATTTAGTACACACTCCTAACCTAGGTTTGTGGTATCCTAAGGGCTCTAAGTGTGATCTACTTGGGTATTCATATTCCAATTACGCCGGTTGCAAAGTAGATTGAAAAAGTACTTCGGGAACATGTCAATTCCTTGGATGATCCCGAGTGTCTTGGAGTTCTAAAAAGCAAAATTGTGTAGCCCTTTCCACTACCGAGGCCGAGTACGTTGCGGCCGGTGCATGTTGTGCCCAACTACTTTGGATGAGGCAAACTCTTCGTGATTTCGGATGTCATTTTAGCAAAATCCCATTATTATGTGACAATGAGAGTGCCATTAAGTTAGCCAACAATCCTGTAAGCCACTCAAGAACTAAGCACATAGACATCCGACATCATTTCTTGAGAGACCACAAAACCAAAGGAGATATCAAAATTCACCATGTGAGCACCGAAAAGCAACTAGCCGATATCTTCACAAAGCCCCTCGATAAGTCAAGGTTTTGTGCTTTGCGTAGTGAGATAAATATACTTGATTCTCATAACGTGGTTTGAATTTTAGCATGCCTCTGTTTGATAAACTAGTATCTAGGCAAAAGAGTTGAAAATTTTCATATTATGCATGAAAATGATTTATAAAAGGCAACTTATGTATCATGATCATGGTCTGTATTCATTATTTGTTTCTGGGCATGGTATATAGGTGATATGTGTCCATATCTTTTACAGAGAGAGTCATATAGATTATAGCTAACTCCCACTGTTTTAGGGAGTGTGGCAGTGCCGCACTTTGAATCTCAATTGAGATTTGGCCCAAATGGTTTTTCTGCGGGGCCCATTTATTCTTTCTCTTATCCTCCAGTTCGCAGTAACTTCTTTCTCTCTCTCTTCCCCCCAATGTCGACGCCCGTGCCTCTATCTCCTCTCACACCCGCACCGTTGCTGTCGCCTAGCCGCGTGTTGCTGGTCTCTGGCTATGCCGCGGTAGCTGCTAGCCCTCCCTCGACATTGCTGATGGTTGCTACTGCCCCTAGCCCGAGCAATTTCTTCCCTCTCCTCTCCCATCCTCGTTTGAGAATATGGAGCATGGAGATAATGACCGTAAGGGGAAAAGAAAGATGAATGAGCAAAGAGACAAGAATCCACCTCATTGTGGTCAAGAGAGGTCAACAACAGTAGGTAGTATTGTAGCTCCAAGGGGACTTGGTAACAGGGGGAGGCATGAGCAATACATTAAAAATGAGGAGAGGCTGGAGTTGACAGGTTGTACCACTAATGCTATTCCTGACACCCCACAGCATCTCTCTAAGTTTGATGGCAGATACATGAGAGATTTTGAGGGTGAGATCATCATGAGACCTCCAAATGACTCCCGCTAGTATGCAGTTGTCAACTATTCCAAGAGTGGGAAGCTGGTGGAAGAGGCAAGGGGGATCAATCCCTATGCAGTGCATAAGGATTTGGGCATTGATTATAGATTCTGGAATGAGTTTCATTCCAACTTTTATGCCACTACCATTCTTGCATCCAAGAAAACCAAGATCATCAAGATGCAGTACATTGATTGGGATGAGATGCGAGAAGGAGGAGCCTGAGTTTGATAAGGTAATCAAAATTTGTGATAGGTTCTAGCTTTCAGACATCATGGGTTTCCAGTATAACTGGAATGAGGAGGTCCTTGCATAGTTTCATGCCACATACTTCTATGACTAGACCTCTGATGAGATTCACTAGATGACTAATGGTCGACACTACCGAGTTGACTTTGTCACTTTTAGCCAGATTCTTGGCTTTGGGGAGGAGCACAAAGGTTACACTTACATTCATCATGAGCCTCGAGCTGAGATCCATGACATCAGTTACATGTGGAGAGATAGAAGGATTACAGATGGCAAGAGGAGTGGTCTACATAGCTTCTATTACATCATCAACAACCTCATCAGGACACACCATCAACCCAAAGGATGGAGCAGCCTCAGATATTAATGGCTATGTGAGAAATGTGTTGGCTAGATTTGCTCTAGGTGGGGACAGATTTAATGTCCCTAGATTCATGTGGACTGAGTTAAGATTTGAAGTGGAGGATGGGAGGAGGGGGCTGCCCTATGCCCCTTACCTCATGTTCATGATTGAGAGGGTCACTGGATTTTATTTTCTAAAGGATGGGATGCACACCGTCTACAAAATTAAGAAGACCTAGCCAACTGTAGCTACTTAGGGAGCGGGGAGCTCTCATGCTCATGTAGATATCCCTGAGTCTTTCCACTCTAGGTCTCACAGAGGAGGCAAGATGAAGAAGTTTGGCAAGTGGTTGAAGGCAATCTTCGGCAAGTGCACCTATGCAGCTGACAGAGCGTATGAGACACAGCTTGAGCAGCGTCAGTAGCATGGATAGGACCTTCCATCACTACCTCCTACTCCACCTCCTCCACAGTATGACCTTCCAAGTCTCTCTAACATAGATTCAGATGAGGAGGAGGAGCAGCAAGGACGAGCAGCCGAATGGGATGAGACCCTAGAGGGATATCGTTAGAGAAAGGAGCCGAGACGTTCCACTCGTTCCACTTGCTACACCACCACTACTCACCGTCAGGGCCGTGCACGTATTGACTCTAACGACGATGATGGTGATGGTGGTGCCAGGACTACTACAAGAGGTGCTAGGGCTGCAGGAGGTGATGATATTGATTGGATGGACATCCATGGAGATGATGAGTAGATGTTGATCTTTCTTCTTTTCTTCTCTTTTTGGTGCTTTATGCCAAAGGGGGAGAAAATTAGAGGGGTCAACAACTCTTCGATGCCATGGTTAGCAGTTGCTCTTCATATCCTATTCGATGAGTGTTAGTCTTCGCTAGGTGAAAAGTTTGAGAGTCGCTCAAAACTCCAAATTGTGAAATAATGCTACTATTTGACTTTTTGTGTGGGATATGAACATATATTAATCTATGTTGTCGCTTGTGATACAATTGTGCTAGAATAAATATCTTTATATGTATCACATGTTGTGTGGCGTCTGTTCTGATCTGTGCTGTTACAATAAGTGTGGCAGTGCCGCACCCAGCTGCAACAGCAAACCATGTTGTGCATAAACTGTCATTTGCATCAAGTTTTACATACCTTACACAGTATGCAGCACCCCACAGGAGTATGGATGTAGGGGGAGCCCCATCACTTTCACTAAAATGTGAATCTTGGCTTCTTATGCCAATTTGAGAATTCAATTCTCTATTCACATACTTAGGGGGAGGCTCTACACCCATGGCTCGAAAGTCTCAGTATTTATTTTATATCTTTTGTAAGCTCTAATTGGGTTGTCATCAATCACCAAAAAGGGGGAGATTGAAAGTGCAATCAAGCCTTAATTGTGGGTTTTGGTGATAATAACCACGCAATTAGAGAACTAATGAGATTTATCGAGATGACAAGCAGGGAATTTATTTTCGAGGATGCTACATGAAACGGAGGAGACCCCAATTATAAATATAGATGGCTTCAAACTCAAAGGAGGTTTAAATTCTTTTATATATTGAATTTGTGTATAGGAAAAGTCATACTATAAAGGGGGGCACAATGCTTAAACTAATATGTGCTACCAAGTGCTCAAATAACCACATGCATCCTCAGATTCATAGCCAAGACAGTCTACACTTTACTATTACCATTGTTGTCTTGCGTGGTGTGGTACTGCCGCACTTGAAGAGAGGCTAGCCCGACCCCTTGGTCATGGGCTCTATCTCCCCCGACCCTTTGGTCGAGGGCTCCGTCTCACCCAACCCATTGGATGCGAGCTCCGTCTCGCCCGACCCCTTGGTCACAGGCTCTGTTTCACCCGACCCCTTGGTCATGAGCTCCGGCTCGCCTGACCCCTTGGTCGCGGGCTCTGGTTCGCCCAACCCCTTGGTCGTAGGCTCCGGTTCGCCCGACCCCTTGGTCACGGGCTTTGTCTCACCCGTCCCTGAGGTCACGGGCTCCGTCTCGCCCAACCTCGAGGCCGCGGGCTTCATCTCACCCGACCCCTTAGGTGCGGTGTCCGTTGAGGGCTGGGGTATATATACCTTTCAATTTCCTCCCCAATGGCTATCTACGATTCAAGTGACTATTGGGGGTGGGGGTATATATACCTTCCCCTCCCTCCCCAACGAAAGCTAGCCTCTTCTTCCTCACTTGAGCATGTCCAAAGCAGAGCAGGAGCTCTCTCTCTCTCTCCCTCCATTGTTGACCTCAAGCCCTCAAGCAAGTCCATTGATTTCCCATGAATCCTTGAGGAGAAATGGTCCCAAACTCGATTAGATTGCAGCTCCATTGATTTTCCACCTCTAAAGAGCACTTGGTTCATGTTTTGGCCAACGGTTGTGTTTGTTACTCTTGGAGCTTGGCTCCTATCCAGCTAGAGCATCGCCCGTGGAGCTTGCCAACATGTGTGGCAGCCCCAGGAGGTTTGTAACCACCTCTTGCAGCAAGTAAAATCACCTCTCATCTCAAGAGTTCACTCTCTTGACTTGAGAACGAGGTAGGGCTGCAAACCCCTAAGCCTTAGTAGTTACCTCAACAACGTGGACTTAGGCAAGCCTTGGTGGCAAGCTGCACCATGGGATAAATCCTTGTGTTATCTTGTGCTTGTGTTGCTACACTTGTGTTCCTGTTGTTGTTGAGGTGATTTCTAGAGTTTGAGGCCGATCTACTTGTGTGTGGTGTTCCCACCACTTTTAGTTATCGATCTGTGATCTACTACCCTGCAGGAAGCTAAGAAATATACCCGATCTAAATTTTGTTGGGAAGATTTTGAACTATGAACTAATCTCTCCTGCAGGTGCGGTAGTGCCACGCTCACAGAGCGGCAGTGATGTGGGTGAATTTGACTTTGGTTTGAGTTGAATTTTTATAGGCCTATTCACCCCCCTAGGCATACCAGAGATCCTACAACTGTTCTTCTTCAAAACAAAGCATGATGTCAAGCTTTGTTGAGGTGCATGGATCTTCGGTTGATATGCATACTTGTTCATAGTGCCCCACATTGATTCTTTTGGTTTTTGTGAAACCTGCTTCTGCTAGAACACCTTCTTCATAGGCTTAGTCTAATCAGGAATAGAATGGGTAGCCTTCCCATTTTTGCGAGGTGTGGCACTACCGCCCTTCATCGCAGCACTACCGCTCTGGGCTGCTACATTGTCGTGGGTTGTGTAGGCTGATCTGTACTGATTTTGTCCTTCCTTTCAAGCTGTACACACTCATAGCCATTCATAATCTTTCTTCCAATTGTCTTGGCTCATTTTGTGTGTCTGTTGATGGTAGTTAATGTTAATCACAAACTATCAATATACTTTGCATAAATGATTAAAATGGATCACCAATATAGACTTAGGGGTTTTAACTAATAAATTCTATGAGTTTTGGTGAATCTGTGTTTCTAGCATGATTTAATCAGAAAACCACCAAGGAGGACCTATTCGTCAAAGAAAATCACGTAATTCCGTGACGGTACCTACGTGGGAAGACTCTAGAAGACTCCAGGAGGTACTCCACCGAAGTAGTACTCATGCCACTACCATGTGGGGCCGGCCAGCCCCACTGTCAGGCTAGCTGGCCTGTGGGTCCCACCTATCGGCCTTTCCTCGCTATGTCGGTTCTCCACCGCCTCTAGGTTCACATCTACACTGTTCTTTTAAGTCGATTTGATCTGAGGGTCTAGGATGCTTGAAGGCCCCTATATATACCTACCTATACCCCCTCTCTAGGAGGTCCATACATTTGATCCTGAGAGCCTAAAGGCCAGAAACCCTAATCCATATTTCCACCAGGATCAGAGCTAGCAATCAAGAGAAGATTAGTCTTCAATAGGATTTAGCCTTGTATTAGAGATAGAGAGATAGAGTGAGAGGGAAGAGTTAGAGGAAGTATCGGCCTATCGGTGCTCTCTCTATGTCTTGTACCCTAGCGGAATCAAGTTCTTCTTGAGCTTGCTTCTGAGATTCTCTGGTAATCGACTTCTAATTCAAGTGAGGATCTTGTTCATATTGTTCTTAGGTTTACGACTCTCTTTGAGTACTTTAATCCTTGTAGCTCCTAGGTTAAAGTAGTATTCGTAGTGTAAGTGGGATGCTTAGACTCGGCTACTCGTGGATGTATCCTACTTTTCGAATCGGTGGTAGCTCGCGAGGGTGACTCTTATAGCCTTGTTGAATCATTTATAGTCCACCTCCCATTTGTAGGCCTAGCAGGACCTTGTTACTATAGGAAATATACTCTGCCTGTGTTTTCTTTAGTAATATCCCCAGAATTGAATAATAGAAGACAAAGCTTACCGAAGTTAGAACTAGAAGACCTTAGTGATCTCCTTTATACTCCTGTTATCTAACCTTGTTACGAAGTTGGGTTAAGTTAGATTTAGTTATTCTCACACATGCTTCCTTGAGATCGATATAAAACTAGGATACTCCCGGTGAAGTGCTACATTGGTATAATATCCGTACACTTGCGGATTATTCTGTATGCGTTAATATATACCAACAGTGGCCTAGCCCATGCTTGATTGAGGGATGCCATCCTTTCTTGTATTGTGGCCCTTTTGGTTCATCCTTCTTCTTGTCATCAATTTGGGCCTTGCATTCATGCACCCTTTTCCAATGATCTCATTGAGCCTAACAATCTCCTTTCTCATAGCCTCCATATTTGCTAGGTTAGTGGAATAGGCATTCAAATCAAGATTATAACATTTTCCACAACCTTGACTAGTGGAGGGAGTAGAGGTTTCCTTTGACTTAGAGGGATGTGAGTTGCTATCCCAAAGAATGCCATATTGCAGCTCAAGTTCTTTATGCTTTTCATCCAAATCATAATACTTTTTCTTGAGAGCATTTTGTGCTTTCTTTGTGATAGCATGGTCCTCTTGTTCTTTGGCCAAGGCCTTGCGCAAGAGCTTCCTTGCTAGCAATGTAGAGATCCTCTTGTTTGATAAGAGTTTCCTCTCTAGATTTTAGCTCGGCTTGGACACTCTCTAAATCCTCCATTAGCTTAGTGATGAACAATTTGATCTTTCCATATAAATTTTTAGTTATGTAATTGATTTGTTCATCACTAGATCCATCATCACTAGAGCTATCACTAATATCACTACTAGAGATATCACTAGGAGGTGGAGGAGGTTTGGCTTTTGATTTTACCTTCTCACCCTTTGCCATGAGACAAATGTGAGGGGAGTAGTAGTCATCATCGGACATATTGTTGAAGAGCCTTTGTGTGGAGGATGACTTGTGGATAGCTATGGTTGTCATATTCTCATCCTCTTCACTTGTGCTCCCTCTAGTTGAATCCCACTCATGCCCAATGTGTGTCTCTCCCATGTACTTCTCACTCTTTCTATGTTCAGCCTTGTCTTCTTTCTTGTCCTTCTTGTACTTGTTATCTTTAATCTCATATGGACACTTGGCAATGAAATGTTCGGTGCTACCATAATTGTAGCATATCCTCTTCTTCTTGTTTGGAAACTTTCTCTTCACCACTTTGTAGCCTTGCCTCTTTAGTCCCTTTTGAAATCTCTTCATAAAGAGAGCAATATCATTAACCTTCTCATATTGTTCATCATCATTTTCATCTTCACTTGAGGATGATGTAGTCTCTACTTGCTCTTCGACTTGATTGATTGCTTTTGGCTTGCTTGTTGATCTTGGACTTGCTAGTAGAGCCTTGCTTGCTTAATTTGTTGGCCTTGAGAGCTACATCCTTGATCTTCATGCCATCTAACTTTGCTTGCAATTCACCAAGCTTTTTTCTTTCATTTGCTTCTTCTCTTTGCATATCAAAGGTCAAGATCCTCCCAAGTACATCATTTGATGTGAAGTACTCAAACCTCTTCTTGTCTCTAATTAGAGTAACCACGGTCTCATTTCTTGCTGAATAAGCCTCTAACATAATTTTGACTACCTTGTGATCATCTAGCTCATCACCCCCATAGCCTCTAATCTTGCCGACAATCACCATCAATCTATCAAATATCTCTTGCAGCCCTTCTCCATCCAAAATCACAAACCAGTTGAGCTTGGCCATGAACAACTCTATTATTGCCTTTCTCATAGTGTCAACTCCTTCATGTGCAAGGTGCAAAGTGTCCCATATTTGCTTGGCAACATCAACACCCATCACTCTATTATACTCATCACCATCCAAAGAACTAAGCAACACACTTGTGGCTTGACCATTGAGATGAATAATTTACATTTCAGTTGGAGTTGGATTCTTGGGATCAACCGGTGGCTCAAATCCATTGCAAACTACCTCCCAAATACCGAGATGAAGACCTATAAGATAGGCTATCATCAAGTGCTTCCACTTGGCAAAGTTGGTCCCATTGAAATGAGGCAACTTGCCCAAGGGCACATTAATGAAAGACCTCCGATCATGGTTAGTCAAAGGCATAAAAGAGTAGTTAAAGGATACGGTGGCATATTTGTTGTTGGAGTCGACTTCACCCTTTCCTTTCTTCTCATTCTTGCCCCCCTTGGTTACTTGGTAGGACTCATCATTATCTTTGTCTTTGGAACTACTTGATATCTCACTTGATGATGTGTTGATTGCCTTAGCTTCTTCTTCCTTCTTCTTCCTAGCTTCTCTTCTTTTCTTTCTTGCTTCTCTCTTGAGCTTTCTTTGTTCTTTTCTTTGCTTCTTATCTTTGAGCCTTTGCTGCTCCTTCTTCTTCTTTTCTCTTGCTTCTCTTTTTTGCTTTTCTTGCTGCCTTTCTTTTCTTTCTTTCTTCTTCATGTTGAGCTTTCTCAGATCACCTCTAGCTATGGGAGCATGGTGTTGCTCGCTGTAGATGCGTTGAGCTCGCTGCTGCCAGTCTCGTGCAAGCCCACATCCTCTGGATCGACATCCACGGGCTTCACACCACTGGATCCTCCTTCGGGCTCCATACCTCACGCGGTGAAGCATACATGAGGCAACCTGCTCTAAAACCACTTGTAGGATCTCTGGTTAGACTAAAGGGGGTGAATAGGCCTGTTAAAACAAGACTTGAACAATTGTCAAATTCGATCCACGGCACAGCTGGGCTAAAACAGCGACACTACAACACCTGTAGACAACTTCGAAGCATAGTTCAAAAACTATGTATGAAAACTTAGATCAAAGAAATTACTGAGCTTCCTGCAGGTATGAAGATCACAGATCGACAGCTAGAAGTGGTAGTAATGTTATACACAAGTAGATCGGCCACAAACCCTAGAAATCACCTCAACACAATATGAAATGCAAGTGAAGTAAATCAAGCACACAGTGACACGATGATTTATCTCGTGGTTCAGCGCCACTAAGGCTTGTCTAAGTCTATGTTGTTGAGGTTAGCCATAAAGACTTAGGGCTTTACAACCCTTCATCGTTCTCAAGTCAAGAGACTTAACTCTTGAGATGAGAGATGAGTTTACTAGCTTCAAGAGATGGTTACAAACCTCCCGGGATTGCCACACAAGTTGGCAAGCTCTACGGGCGACGCTCTAGTCGGCTAGGAGCCAAGCTCCAAGAGTAACAAACACAACCGCCGACCAAAATGCGAACCAAGTGCTCTTTAGAGTTGGGGAATAGTGGATCTGCTCTCTAATCAAGTTTGGGACCTTTTTCTCTCAAGGATTGATGGAAAAATCAAAGGAGAAAGCTTGGGAGCTCAAGGTCACCAATGGAGAAGAGAGAGAGTGAGCACAAGTCTATTCCTGTCGGTCTGAATGAGCTGGGTGAGCAAGAAGACCGTTGTGAGGGAAGGGAAGAGGTATAAATACCTCCCATGGTCCCAACGGTCAGATAAGTCATGGCAGTGCCACAGCTTATCTGTGGCAGTGTCGCGCTGTAGCATAGCCGCGTCTCTAGTGTGGCACTACCGCACTGAGCCAGACAACAAAGGTGCAAGGAGGTTAAGAGCTAGCTGTCTTGGCTGAGCTTTGAGGATGCTTTTGTGTAAGATTGAGCACTTGGTTTCATATGTTGACTTAAACATTGTGTCCCCCTTTATAGTACGGTTTTTTCTATACTCAAATTCAAAATAAAAAAGAAATAAACTTCCTTTTGAGCTTGATGCCATCACCTTTTTTAATTGGGGGCTCCTCCATTATGTGCAACGTCCTCTCTTATGATTCTTCTGCTTGTCATCTCGATAAATCTTGTTAGTTCTCTAATTGCGTAGTCATTATCACCAAAACCCACAATTAGGCCTTGATTGCACTTATAATTCTACCCAATGTATCACACGTGAATCCCTAAACCTAAGAGAAGCCTGGTGAGTTTCAACCAATAATTCAGCCGGTGGATAAGGATCGACTGTAAAAGTCACAGATGGGCTTGAATACCAAATAAAGAACGCATATACATGCATTTCACCATAGTAGAAATATAGCTCACTACTTTACTATTAAACACTTGATATATATGGTGGGAACAATGAAGCAGATTCTTCATCTGTAGGTTGCAATCTGTATGATTTCTTCTTGATCTCTTGCTTGTGTTTCACCTCGCACCTAAGCATCACGTTCCCAAGGACAGAGACATCTGCGCTCTAAGGCACGTATCTTTTTCTCTCTTTCCTTCTTTCCACCAAGCTTCTTTATTGGAGTTGACTTATAGTGGTTGGTTCTTGCCTTGTAGCGAGTTGAGAGGCCTATTGTCCGAATTCGAACTAGCTGACAGTCCATATTCCATGCATTGCTGGTGAGAAAGATAAACTACTTAGGATCCCCGACAACTATGACATCTTCTCAACAAAATCTGCTTTTGATGTTATCAAAAGGCCAATAGGTGATTCCACTCTCCTCACTAGCGTTGATCGGGTAGAGTCCTCACCCGGTGAGCACTCCATAGTGGTAAGAAAAGAAGAAGAAAGCATGCCGAGAAAAGTAAAAAAAAGTAAAAATGTGAGCCATCCAAACCTTTCTATACTAGTGGACAAGAAGAGATGGAATGTTCCATTCCTGGACATAAGACCGTGCTGTAGTAAGCTTTCTTTGGCTTAGGAAAGTGAGTCATTTTAGATACCATAGTTTGGAGAATAATAAGAATTCTCATAGGCAAAGAAGTAAGTCAGCACTAGTCAAGTAGGAAAAAAAACAAGTAGGAATAGCTAGAAGTACTTACTATAGGTATAGTAGTTGGCATGTCAAGCTCTATACATAATAGGTCTTTTCATAGCTTCGAAGGCTGGGTCAGTCACAAGTTGACTTTCAAAAGGAATAGAAAGACGGGATGGCAAGTATAGGTAATTATAGTCAAGAAAGTAGAAGTAAAAACCTACAAGAAGCAATGGTATTTCAGGTTGGATATATGCAAGAAAAGAAAACAACTAGTAGAAATGATAGGGTATATGGAAGGTAGATAAGATATGCCTATTTCAAAGTTACTAGGTAAAGTAATTTAAGGGATAAGTAAAGTAAGAAGAGAAAGATAGTCAAAGTTGACATCTTGAAATCGACTCGCATGGGCCAAGTAAGTGCCAACATCACTATCAGTGGGTGCTTTAGAAAACATGATCGAGGAAAGAAAAGTGAAGCGCTAGCTGATTTGTACTCTTCAAAGGGATTCTTTGCTATCAAGCTAGAAAAGAGGAGTCTGTCTGACACATCTCAAATGATTCCTAGAAGAGAAGCTATTGGCGACAAGGCTTCGCGTCTTGAGGACAACTTGCTCTTCCCTTGCTTTTTTGACTTCGCTTGGCAGCGAAATCTGTTAAACGGCTTTGTCCTTCGATTGACAACAAAATGAATCAGGTGACTTCGTCTCTTACTTTTTGTCTTTGTGTTCGAGCGAAGTCATTCTTCAGTCTTCACTTTCTCTTCTTTGCTTGTCTAAGTGAAGATACTTCTAAAAGCATTAACAATGAAATCGTTAATTTTAGGAGGAAGTGTGGGGACTTGCGTTTGTCTGAGGTCAAATCCCCAACGTCAAGCCCCACGGTGGGCACCAGATGTTGGGCAAGATTACTTACTCGAGCATCAGAGAATATGGTAAACTCAATTGAGTATTCATTTCATGTCCATGAATAGTACATGGGATATTTATAAAGGTCCTAACCTTCGTCATTTCTATACAAATACTAAAATACCCCCGACTCAAGTGAATACAACCCCTCTTCATTCAAGAGCAAACTGGTCATTATATCTTTGATTCAATGTTTTACACATCTCAAATGATTTCCAAAAGAGAAGCTATTGGCGGCAAGGCTTTGTGTCTTGAAGACAAGTTGCTCTTCCCTTGATTGCTTTTGACTTCGCTTGGCAGTGAAGTGTGTTAAATGGTTTCGTCCTTCGACTAACAACGAAATGAATCAGTGACTTTGTCTCTTGCTTTTTGTCTTCGTGTTTGAGCGAAGTCATACTTCTATCTTCGCTCTCTCTTCTTTGCTTCTCCAAGCAGAGATACTTCTAAAAGCATTAACAATGAAATCATTAGTTTTAGGACGAAGCGCTGGGGACTTGTGTTTGTCTGAGGTTAAATCCTCAACACCTACCTCCTATTCCACTTCCAACAAGCAAGTAATGCAAGGTAAACGCCCAAAGCTCCATGGTGTGCCCTCGAGTTGCTGAGCAAATCTAGAGAGTGAAAGGTCCTAATATGGCTAGAGGGGGGGGTGAATAGCCTATTTAAAAGTCTACAAATCAACTAGAGCAATTTGATTAGTATGACAAATAGCGAAATACAAACTTGCTCTAGCTCTATAAGGATTGCAAGCCACCTATCCAACAATTCTAGTTGCAATGATTACTAGGCACACAACTTGCAATGTTACTACTCACTAAGAGCTCTCAATCTTGCTACTCTAAAGAGCTCCACTAGATGAACTTAAAATAACAAAGCAAGCTCACAATTCTAATTACACTAAAGAGCTTGCCACAACTAGTTTGCAAGAATATAAATGAGTGAGTAGAGTGATTATACTGCCGTGTAGAGGAGTGAACCAATCACAAGGTAAATATTAAATCAATCACCGGGAGAATACCAAAGGGCAAGAGACAACCAATTTTTCTCCTGAGGTTCATGTGTTTGCTGGCACGCTAGTCCCTGTTGTGTCGACCAACACTTGGTGGTTCGGTGGCTAAGAGGTGTTGCACGAACCTTGTCCACACAATTGGACACCGCAAGAACCTACCCACAAGTGAGGTAACTCAATGACACGAGCAATCCACTAGAGTTACCTTTTGGGGAAGGCACAAGACCCCTCACAATCACCACGATCGGAGCCGGAGACAATCACCAACCTCCGCTCAACGATCCTCGCTGCTCCAAGCCGTCTAGGTGGCGGCAACCACCAAGAGTAACAAGTGAATCCCATAGCGAAACACGAATGCCAAGTGCCTCTAGATGCAATCACTCAAGCAATGCACTTGAATTCTCTCCCAATCTCACAATGATGATGAAACAATGATGGAGATGAGTGGGAGGGCTTTGGCTAAGCTCACAAGGTTGCTATGTCAATGCAAATGGCCAAGAGAGTGAGCTTGAGCCGGCTATGGGACTTATATAGAAGCCCCCAGGAAATAGAGCCGTTGTACCCCTTCACTGGGCACAACACGGGGTGACCGGACGCTCCGGTCACATCGACCGGACGCTGGACCTCAGTGTCCGGTCACGCGATGCGTTCCACGTGTCATCGGCTTCAAATGCCGATTGCCTGATCTCAACGGTCAAGTGATGATCGGACGCATCAGTTAGAAAGTGATCGGACGCAGGACCCCAGCATCCAGTCGTTTCCAGTAAGGTTCCAAACGTCAAATTTCACGACCGGACACGTCCGGTCATGCTCGACCGGACTCACCCGGTGTTCGGTCACTCAACGTTTCCTCTGTGTGCCTCACGTCAGCATACGTCAGCACTGACCGGACTCAGACAGTGAGCGTCTAGTCAGTTTACACACCAGCATCCGGTCACAAGACCGAGACCGTGAGCTTACTGCTGTCACTGACCGGACTCTGAACCCATCGTCCGGTCACTGCACCACCAGCGTCCGGTCACTCTGTGAACCCCTGTCTTTTCTGTATAGGGCACCGGTGGCACCATCGGACTGTCCACACTCTACAGGCGAACACTCCATCGGTGAAGTTTCTAACCCTTGCTCAAATGTGCCAACCACCAAGTGTATCACCTTATGCACATGTGTTAGCATATTTTCACAAGCATTTTCAAGGGTTTTAACACTCCACTAGATCCTAAATGCATATGCAATGAGTTAGAGCATCTAGTGTCACTTTGATAACCGCATTTCAATACGAGTTTCACCCCTCTTAATAGTACGACTATCTAACCTAAACGTGATCACACTCGCTAAGTGTCTTGATCACCGAAACAAAATGGCTCCTACCATTTATACCTTTGCCTTGAGCCTTTTGTTTTTCTCTTTCTTCTTTTCAAGTTCAAGCATTTGATCATCACCATGCCATCACCATCGTCATGATCTTCACCATTGCTTCATCACTTGGAGTAGTGCTACATATCTCATAATCACTTTGATAAACTAGGTTAGCACTTAGGGTTTCATCAATTAACCAAAACCAAAATAGATCTTTCAATCTCCCCCTTTTTGGTAATTGATGACAACCCTTACACAAAGATATGAATTGGGATTTAATTGAATCCACGTTGCTTGCCCAAACATATTTACCATGTGTAAAAGAATATGGACAAGTTTCATGAACTCCAAATGGTAGCAATTGCTCCCCCTACATATGTGCTAAGAGTTTGGATTGTATGTTGCACATATGCTTAGATAGGAAATATAGGAGACAATTTCTACCGTATGATGCTAAGGTATAAGAGATGGACCTTTGAAGTATGATACCAATCGGAATGCACCAATATACCATCCTTAGCACCATTAGTAACTATACATACACAAAAACTAGAATACCCCATGAGATCAACATTACAAGCAAGGGTCTAGTTTCCATAAAATGAACATAAGTCTAGTTACTTTAGCCTATGCATGCTAGTTTTTCATTTCACCATTCAAGCATATAACTAACATACACCATACAAGCATGTATATTGAAATTTAGAACTTGTGCCATGCAAGCAAATATATGAAATGCACATTTAAATGCAACATATAAGTCTATGAGCTTGCTCCCCCCTACTTGTGTTTTTTTATGATCCCCTTACAATGCCAATGTCATTTCATTTCATTTGTTTGCTCCTTCTATCTTACTATCTTTATGAATTTCTCCCCCTTTGTCAACAATTAGCACAAAAGGTGAGCTCAAATTATAGATAGGTTGGGGTGAAACCATATGAAATGAGGATCATTTTCCTAATTTGGTTCAATTTAGATTACTTGCAAAAGATATTTAACTCGGTTTGATCTAAGGACAAGCTTCTTCACACCTCCAAATAAGGGTTATCTTGTACCATGTTGAGTTAAACACTTGTAGCTTATTTTCTAGATCAAACACTAGGTTTATAAGCTCACAAACATGTCATATGCTACCACTAGATCATTTCAAACATACAATCAATAGTGGTACCATACAAGCATCAAATTGATTTGATTTTAATGAATGAGCCTAGGACATGATAGGAATAACTAGATGCACTAAATAAGTCCTTAGCAATGGATGGATGACATGTCAATCAACTTTACCTTGCTTTGCTCGAAGAAGAGGCATGTCATATAATGGGGGTGCATCAACACATATTGGAGAAGTCAAGTATGTTCAATTCATTCCTTAGCTTGCAAAACCTCTTTTCATCAAGTGGCTTGGTGAAGATATCGGCAAGTTGATCTTCGATGCCCACACTCTCAATGCAAATGTCCCCTTTTTGTTGGTGATCTCTTATGAAATGATGGTGGACATCAATATGCTTTGTTCTTGAATGTTGAACCGGGTTGTTGGTGAGCTTTACAGCACTCTCATTGTCACATAGCAATGGCACTTGCTTGAATTTAATTCCAAAGTCACTCAAAGTAGCCTTCATCCAAAGTAATTGAGCACAACAACTACCGGCCAAAATGTACTCTGCTTTGGTGGTTGAGAGTGCTACACTATTTTGCTTCTTTGATGACCAAGATACAAGTGATCTTCCCAATAGTTGACATGTGTCTGATGTGCTCTTTCTCTCAACTTTGCATCCCGCATAATCGGAGTCTGAATATCCAATCAACTCAAATCTTGCTCCTTTGGGATACCACAATCCAACATTTTTGTGTATGCTTCAAGTACCTCAATATTCTTTTTGCTGCCTTCAAATGACTTTCTCTTGGTGAGGCTTGAAATCTAGCACACATACATACACTAAACATCACATCTGGCCTTAATGCGGTCACATAGAGTAGGCTTCCAATCATAGACCGATACATCTTTTGATCCACCATGTTGCCACTAGCATCACTATCTAAGCTTCCACTTGTCCCCATTGGTGTACTAATAGCTTTAGCATCATCTATTCCAAACTTCTTGAGCATGTCCTTGATATACTTGCCTTGACTCATAAATGTGCCATTCTTCATTTGCTTGATTTGAAAACCAAGGAAGTAGCTAAGCTCCCCAATCATGGACATCTCAAACTCACTTGCCATCATCTTGCCAAACTCCTCACAAAAATCTTGATTTGTTGACCCAAAAATGATATAATCAACATAGATTTGCATTACAAACAAGTCATTTCCAAGCTTCTTGGTGAAGAGAGTGGTGTCAACCTTTCCCATCTTGAATCCCTTAGAGACTAGGAAATCCCTCAATCTCTTATACCATGTTCTAGGTGCTTGTTTTAATCCATACAAAGCATTTCTCAACTTGTAAACATGGTTGGGTTTCTTTTCATCTTCAAAACCGGGAGGTTGCTCAACATACATAAGCTCATTGATGTACCCATTGAGAAATGCACTCTTCACATCCATTTGGTACAACTTGATGTTGTGGGCACAAGCATAGGCTAACAAGATCCTAATTGCTTCTAATCTTGCAACCGGGGCATATGTTTCTCCAAAGTCAAGACCTTCAACTTGAGTGTAACCTTGAGCCACTAATCTTGCTCTGTTCCTTATTACTATCCCATCTTGATCTTGCTTGTTCCGAAAGACCCACTTGGTTCCAATCACATTATGATCCTTAGGCCTCTCAACTAACTCCCATACTTGGTTTCTTGTGAAGTTGTTTAGCTCTTCATGCATAGCATTGACCCAATCAACATCCTTCAAAGCTTCATCTATCTTCTTAGGTTCAATGGATGATACAAATGAGAAATGTTCATAAAATGAAGCCAATCTTGATCTAGTTTGCACACCTATTGAAATATCACCAATGATAGTGTCTAAAGGATGATCTCTTACAACATTGGTTGGTTGAAGCACTTGCACTTGATTGCTTGCATTTGATTGATTAGTTGGTTGAGATGATAAACTAGCCACTTGTTGATCTTGCACTTTGTCATCACTAGTTCTTGCTTGAACTTGATCATGAGAACCACTAGCTTGCACATTTGAGTTAGAGAGCACTTGATTCTTGTCATCTTCAACATCAATCACTTCTCTAGGCCTTATATCACCAATGTCCATGTTCTTCATTGCATTGACCAATTGAGTGCCTTTTACATCATCTAGATTCTCATCTTTCTCTTGGGAACCATTTATTTCATCAAACTCCACATCATGAACCTCCTCAAGAGTACCACTAGCCAAATTCCAAACTCTATAAGCCTTGCTAGTAGTGGAGTAACCAAGCAAGAAACCATTATCACATTTCTTTTCAAACTTGCTCAATCTAGTGCCTTTCTTCAATATGTAGCATTTACAACCAAAAACCCAAAAGTATGCTATGTTGGGCTTTCTTCCATTCAAAAGCTCATAAGGTGTCTTCTCCATCATGGGGTGATAATAGAGTCGGTTGCTATAATAGCAAGCCGTGTTGATTACTTCGGCCCAAAATGAATGACTCACATTGTACTCACTCAACATTGATCTTGCCATGTCAATCAAAGTTCTATTCTTCCTTTCAACTAAGCCATTTGATTGGGGAGTGTACTTGGTCGAGAATTGATGTCTAATTCCAAATTTATCACACAACTCATCAATTATATTGTTCTTGAATTCACTACCATTGTCACTTCTAACTTTTTTTATGGTTGTTTCAAACTCATTGTGAATGCCCTTAACAAATGATTTGAATGTTGCGAACACATCACTCTTATCAACAAGAAAGAATACATATGTGTATCTAGTGAAATCATCCACAATTATAAATCCATATTTGTTTCCACCAATGCTTGTGTATGTGGTTGGTACAAACAAGTCCATGTGCATCAACTCAAATGCCTTAGATGTGCTCATCATGCTCTTCTTAGGATGTGTGTTACCAACTTATTTTTCTGGCTTGACATGCACTACATAGCTTATCCTTCTCAAATGTGACATCTTTCAAGCCTCTAAGTCATGCTTAATCAACTTGTTCAATTGTTTCATTCCAACATGACCAAGCCTTCTATACCATAACCAACCCATGCTAGACTTAGTGATCAAATATGTTGTCAATTGAGCTTCTCTAGCATTGAAATCAACCAAGTATATATTCTCATATCTACATCCTTTGAATATCAAGTTAGAGCCATCTACACTTATGATCTCTACATCATCCACACCAAATATGCACTTGAAACCAAGATCACATAATTGAGCTACCGACAAAAGGTTTAAGTTCAAGCTCTCTACTAGTAGCACATTGAAAATGCTCAAGTCATTGGATATTGCAATCTTACCAAGCCCTTTGACCTTGCCTTTGCCATTGTCACCAAATGTGATACTATCAATCCCATTGCTCTTGTTTTCAGTGATTGAATTGAATATTCTTGGATCACCGGTCATGTGTTGTGTGCACCCACTATCAAGCACCCAATGCCTTCCCCGGCTTTATAATTGACCTACAAAAGAAGATCAATTCTTTTTAGGTACCCAAACTTGCTTGGGTTCTTGAAGGTTAGTTGCCAAGGTCTTTGGTACCTAAATGGCCTTCTTCTTTGGGCCCACAATTGGTGTACCAATGAACTTAGCCTTCACACCATTGGCACCCTTAACAAGCATGTAACAAGAATCAAATTTAATTGAGGATACAATAGGTAGCTTGTTCTTGTTAATCTTGCAATATTGCTCTACATGCCCAACTTACTTGCATCTATTGTAAAACTGACCATTGCCCTTCACAAAGTTAACTTTGGGAGTGACAAAAGCCGCCTTGCCTTTCTTGGGGGTATAGCCTAATCCCTCTTTATTGAGAGAAAACCTTTGGCTACCCAAGCACTTTAGCAAGTGGGCATCTCCACCATAGGCATTGCCTAAGGCACGAGTGAGCTCATTCACCTTCTTCTTGAGGGTCTCATTTTCCACCATTAATGAGGCATCACAAGTGAAACCATCACTCAAAGGTGAAGTAGAAGTAGTAGTGCTACAAGAAGTGTTAGTGGGAGCAACTATAATGGGCTTATAAAAAGATTCATCAATAAGATCACATGTTAGTCCCACATCATATGATACAATCACTTGCTCCTTCTTGGCTTCCTCTTTGACTTGCTCGATAAGAGAGGAGTGAGCTTTCTCAAGCTTAGAGTGAGCTTTGCCAAGCTTCTCATGGGCTTCCATTAGCCTCTCATGAGTGGCATTGAGCTCATCAAGGGATTGCTCAAGAAATTTGACTTTCTTGTTAAATTCCTTGCACTCCTTTCTCTTTATCTCAAAGCAAGTATGCACTTGCTCACACATGTCCATGAGCTCCTCCTTGGAGTACTCCTCATCATCATCATGACTCCTACAAGCATCACTTTCACATTCATCATCATCACTCATATCATATTTTACCTTGGTAGGTTTTGCCATGAGGCATGTCGAAGGAGTGTCGAAGATGGAGGGCTTGTTGTTGATGGCGATGCTTGCTAGTGCTTTCTTGATAAAATTTTTTGCCATCATCACTAGAGTCATCACTATCCGAAGAGCCATCACTATCCCAAGTGACCACATAGCCTCCACCCTTCTTCTTCTTTTGGAAGGTCATTCTCTTCTCATTCTTCTCCTTCTTTTCTTTCTTATCCTTCTTGTGCTTCTTCTTCTCATCCTCATCATTGTCACTATTGTAGGGACAATTTGCTACAACATGATCAAAACTCTTGCAATTGTAGCATCTTCTCACATATTTTTTGCTTTTGGTGTGATCTCCTCTCTTTCTTACACCATAGCCCTTCTTCTTCATGAATTTTCCCATCTTACGTACAAAGAGGACCATAGCTTCATCATCAATATCACTAAGATCATCATCATCACTTGATTCTTTCTTGGACTTGCCCTTGTTCTTGGATGATGATGAGCTAGCCTTCAATGCTATACTCTTCTTCTTCTTGTCTTCTTCTTCCTTCTTGTCATCCTTGTTATCCCCCTCCCTTTCCACACGGTATGTCTCTTGGGTCATGACATCACCTAGTACTTGGTTATGGGTAATCTCCTTCAATCCTCCTCTTATGATAAGCAATCTCAACATCTCAAATCTTAGAGGTAAGCACATTAAGAACCAATGAGAGACATCATCATCCTTGATCTTCTCTCCCAAAGCCTTCAAGTCATTTACAATCACTTGCAACCGATAGAACATTTTCAGAATGCTCTCATCTTCCTTCATCTTGAAGCTTGTCAACTTATCCTTGAGAATGTACAACTTAGCACTCTTCACCACCGGTGTGCACTCATATGTTTCCTCCAATTTCCTCCACACCTCATTTGCTCTTTCACAATCCTTGATTTGCTCAAACACCTTGGAATCAATGGCATTGTATATGGTGTTGAGAGCCATTGTATTGCATTGCTTGTTGGTCTTGTCTTGGTTGGTGGGGTCATCGGGATCAATGATAGCATAGTCATTCTCGGTCACCTCCAATACTTGATCATTGATTGAACCAAGATACATCCTCATCTTTCTCTTCCAATAATCATAGCATGTGCCATCAAAGAACGGTGGTTTGCCCTCCACATGGTTGAACACAACTTGAGCCATAATTTAACACCGAGGTTGTTAAGCCTTCAATCAAACGATGACCACGGCTCTGATACCACTTGAAAGGTCCTAATATGGCTAGAGGGGGGTGAATAGCCTATTTAAAAGTCTATAAATCAACTAGAGCAATTTGATTAGTATGACAAATAGCGAAATGCAAACTTGCTCTAGCTCTACAAGGGTTGCAAGCCACCTATCCAACAATTCTAGTTGCAATGATTACTAGGCACATAACTTGCAATGTTACTACTCACTAAGAGCTCTCAATCTTGCTACTCTAAAGAGCTCCACTAGATGAACTTAAAATAACAAAGCAAGCTCTCAATTCTAATTACACTAAAGAGCTTGCCACAACTAGTTTGCAAGAATATAAATGAGTAAGTAGGGTGATTATATCGCCATATGTAGAGGAGTGAACCAATCACAAGATGAATATTAAATCAATCACTGGGAGACTACCAAAGGGCAAGAGACAACCAATTTTTCTCCCGAGGTTCACATGCTTGCTGGCACGCTAGTCCCCGTTGTGTCAACCAACACTTGGTGGTTCGGCCGCTAAGAGGTGTTGCATGAACCTCATCCACACAATTGGACACCGCAAGAACCTACCCACAAGTGAGGTAACTCAATGACACGAGCAATCTACTAGAGTTACCTTTCAGCTCTCCGTCGGGGAAGGCACAAGACCCCTCACAATCACCATGATCGAAGCTAGAGACAATCACCTACCTCCGCTCAACGATCCTCGCTGCTCCAAGCCATCTAGGTGGTGGCAACCACCAAGAGTAACAAGTGAATCCCATAGCGAAACATGAATGCCAAGTGCCTCTAGATGCAATCACTCAAGCAATGCACTTGGATTCTCTCCCAATCTCACATTGATAATGAAACAATGATGGAGATGAGTGGGAGGGCTTTGGCTAAGCTCACAAGGTTGCTATGTCAATGCAAATGGCCAAGAAAGTGAGCTTGATCTGGCCATGGGGCTTAAATAGAAGCCTCCACGAAATAGAGCCATTGTACCCCTTCACTAGGCACAACACGGGGTGACCGGACGCTCCGGTCACATCGATCGGACGCTGGACCTCAGCGTCCAGTCACGCGATGCGTGCCACGTGTCATCGGCTTTAAACGCCGATCGCCCGATCTCAACGGTCAAGTGATGACCGGACACGTCAGTTAGAAAGTGACCGGACACAGGACCCCAGCGTCCGGTTGTTTCCAGTAAGGTTCCAAACGCGAAATTTCATGACCGGACACGTCCGGTCATGCGGTCATGCTCGACCGGACTCACCCGGTGTCCGGTCACTCAACGTTTCCTCTGTGCGCCTCACGTCAGCGTACGTCAGCACTGACCGGACTCAGATCATGAGCGTCCGGTCAGTTTACACGCCAGCGTCCAGTCACAAGATCGAGACCGTGTGCTTACTGCTGTCACTGACCGGACTCTGAACCAAGCGTCCGGTCACTGCACCACCAGCGTCCAGTCACTCTTGTGAACCCTTGTCTTTTCTGTATAGGGCGCCGGTGGCACCGTCGGACTGTCCGCACTCTACGAGCGGATACTCCACCGGTAAAGTTTCTAACCCTTGCTCAAATGTGCCAAGCACCAAGTGTATCACCTTGTGCACATGTGTTAGCATATTTTCACAAGGATTTTCAAGGGTGTCAACACTCCAGTAGATCCTAAAATGCATATACAATGAGTTAGAGCATCTAGTGGCGCTTTGATAACCGCATTTCAATACGAGTTTCACCCCTCTTAATAGTACGACTATCTAACCTAAATGTGATCACACTCGCTAAGTGTCTTGATCACCGAAACAAAATGGCTCCTACCATTTATGTAACACCCCAGGTTTTTGGCTTCCACATTTGCACTTGCATTTCATAAACATGAGCATCATTCATCCATTTATGAGTTCATATTGCATGAAACATGCTCTTGAAACATTGTAACATATGGTCATATATCATGTATGTTTGTTTATGAAATGAATAGGGCGCAACACTCAAGTGCAACATATACAACACACTTTAGTGAAACATGGTTAGTAGTACTATGCAACACAATCATGAAACATGTGAAACATGACTATGAAACAAATGTAACATTTCATGTGTTTTTCCTTGTTTCCCTACATGTGATGTTTGATTTTGGTGTGACCAATGTGTGGTGTGGCTAATAATTCTCTTAAGTAACTTAGTTACACCTAGAATGTCATTAGGAACAATGTTCATGTTGATCATTTTGCCTAATTAGGTTTCCGAGTCATGGGTTGACCATTATGGACCCCTAGAGCTCCTGAGTTTGACTGTTTAAAAAGTGCAACTTAGAGTCTATGCATGCTTGAGCAACCTAAAGCAAAGTTGTAGCAAATTTAATAAGGAACAAACTTTGTTTAGAAACCAAGTCATGAAAATATGCATAACATGTTCAAAAAGGACCCACAAGTCAGCATTGATGGTGGATTCAACATTTGAAAAATTGTCTAAGTATTGGAACTGTTTTCCAGTTTCATGAAGACGACTTTGGAGCCATGTAGATTGAAATCTATGGCAAATTAGCTCGAGCTCCAATTAGCAAACTTGTAGTACTCACGTAGGTCTCAAACTTTGTTAATTACAACTTAACCTGGATCGCCATGGATTAAGAGATCTATTGTCGACAAGTTTCGCTGTCAGTCGGCTCGTTGATTACTGAAACGAAAAAGTTAGTCACCTACAGTGCTGACCGGCAACAGAAGATGGACGCCGCATGGCCGCCACGCGCTCGGATCGCCCTGACCACGCTGCGCGCTGGCTGGCTTGAAGTGGAGGACTCCTTGCTGCCCTCCGCACGCGCTCTGCCCCTCCATTCACTCTCCTTCACCCTCCGTCGCCTTCCCCGTTCATAGCCGAAGAGCAGCGCAGCTCCGTTGTGTCCAAGTGAGCTCCGCCATCGCTAAAGCTGGCCCCCGCTCGCGCCTCTTTGCTCTAGCACCACCATAGCAGCTCCTTCGCACTCCCAATGCCTCACCGAGCTCTATCTGGCTAGCCGGGTGCACTGGGTAAGGTCCTAACGCCGCGTGCCGCTCGCCGGAGTGTCGCCGCCATGCCCTGTCGTCGTGGCCGGGGCACTTCCGTCGGCCTTTCGCCATGTAAACGTGTGTGCTAGCTTCGCAGTAGGATGTAGGAGCTTGACATGACGGTTGGTTGGGCCATTGTGGCTGGCTCCAGCGTATCGCCGTCAAGCCGCGCTGTCTTGCCGCCATGGTCGCCGCCGTCGTCTTGAGCTCCAACGATAGGTCTTGTTAGGTAGTTCTCTAGGTGCACAATGCCATGGTGATGCTCGTCTTGTCGTTGGTCTCGCCGGGAAGGTCGTCGTCGGCGAGCTCCGCCATTCCCGTGCCGGTCCGCGTCGGCTCCTCTGTTTTTGTGTCTATGACACGCGGGCCCAGCTGACCGGTGGACCCCAGTTGTCAACGACTGAGTATTAGAAAGATAGTTCAAAAATGCAGTTTTGAATGCTGATTTGATATTTTTGTATCTCCTGTTTTGTAGATCTAAATTGGGTGGTTCCAATTGTTTTAGATTCACAGTTAGGTCTAGTATTTAAGAAAAATATGTCTTGAGCACATTATGTAGAAATTTTGGATGAATTAAATAGGAACTTGAAAAGTGTTTTTGAATGCATGCAAACTTGTTTAAATCCTATCTTGAGTTTTTGTGATCCAAAAATTATGAAATTTTGTGGGTAAGCTAGTCTTGTATAGTAGAAGCTCTGGTTAAAATTTGAGAGTCATTGCATATGTAGTTTTTGAGTTATAGATTTTCCTTTTATCACTGGTAGATACTTGGGTGAATTTTTGTAAATTATCTATGAATCCAATGACCATGAAATTTGTTGGAGAGTATCCTAGTACCTTAAGGATGCTAGGAAAAATATAAAATCTGTTGTTTGACACTTTTTACTAGGGTTTCCTAATTATGTCATTTTAAGCCATCATGTCTTATCATTTTTGTGTAGGATGTTATACTTACTCAAATGGTGTGAAATTTTTATGGTAGTCTACTTAGGGCATGTAGTGTCTACTGTAATTTTTGTAGATTTAATGGTGTAGTTTTCATATATGTTTACTATTTCCTCTAATTAATTAAATAAATTAAGAAAGGTATTAAAAGAAATGTTTTGGTGATGGACACCCTACTTTCTGGTGTTCTTGTGATAGGTGTGATATGTGAGTAAAGTTAGTTTTGTCCAAGTAAGTGTTTATATCATAAGTTAATAATTATTTGTTTGCATTATGTCCTTCTGGACAGATCTGGGTACTTTGGAAAGTTTCCCATGATCTTTTGGTTTTCTGTGAATATGATGAATACAAAAGTTGTAGATAATTTATGTATCTAGCTCCTGTCAAAATTTGAGGGCATTTGGCCCAGTAGTTTAGAAACTACAGCTGTTTAAGGTTAGGTTCCAGTTTTGCTTACTCTCTACCTTATGAGGACAGAGTTCTGTTGATTTATGAATTCGACTTGGTAAAGTGTTGAATCATGCTTTGAGGTCTAAAAATGAATTGTAGACAATTTCATAAGCTTTCTAGATTGTCTTGTTGCATGTCATTTGGAATTATAAATCTCCAGTTATGGCTAGTTTACTGCACCGCTACATAGTATTCATTTTGCTAAAATACAAATGCTTGAGTGTATGTTGTTGCAAGGTTCTCGTTGATTGTTTAGGGGTTAGCCTAACTTGAGAATATGCTTAAGTGCAGGTGCTAGGTCATTAACTGAAGATGAGCAATTATACATTAGGTTGTACTCCCTCCATCTCAAATTGTAAGTCATTCCAAGAATCTTGGAGAGTCAAAGTTTTTCAAGTTTGACCAAATTTATATAACAAAATAATAATATTTATCATACCAAGTAAGTATCATTAGATTCTTCATTAGTTATATTTTCATATTATACCTATTTGATGTCATCAATCTTTGTGTTTCTCTCTATAATTTTAGTCAAACTTGAAAAAGTTTGACTCTCCAAGATTCTTGGAATGACTTACAATTTAGGATGGAGGGAGTATAAACTTGGTAAGTAAAGTGATTTGAATAGGGCTTAAGTTGGAATATGCAAACTACAGCAAACATGCGCATTCTCCGAGCATCCCTGACATTCGTTCATGTGCATCCATGATATTTATCTTGCGCATTCATGCAATAGGTGTGCCGGAGGGAGTGACATTGCTGGAGTTCGAGGGAGCCAACCAGGAGGAGGAACCCGAGGTGCAGGAAGCCGACGAAGCAGTCGCCGCGGAGGAATTGCCCGAGTGCCCTGACCACCAGCCTTCCTTGTTCCTGAAAGACAAGCCCCGGAGCATATTAAGCCTCCCATGTTTTTACAAATACTTTGAGTACCTTTTATTGTTAATGATGCATTAAGTATAGGAATTGGTTGGAACCAATTACTGTATTATATATCCTTCCTTGTCCAGATATCGCACTGGAATCCTATTTAAGTTCAGGAATGGGTTAAATGCTTAGCCATGCTTAGTGCGGTAGAAGTCAGGTGATTTTCTGTCACCTGTGAGCTTTAGGATGAGGTGGATCACGGTTGGCTATATTTGCTATCGTGGAAAAGAACCATGTGAATAATGAATTCAAGACCGGGCGGAGTCTTGTGTAGGTTTGAACATAGTGACTCCGTCTGAGTCGTTTAAGGACCGATACGCTATACGTCCTCATGTCATGTTGAACGCAGCCTAACACTTAGCTGGCCGGATAAGTCGTTCCGACCGCAAAGCCTAGTAGCTCGACTCAGGCCGGGGACGCGAGCAGTGGTGGCATTCTGAAGGTAGTAAGGATGTGCGGAGAGCCATTGGCATAAGTCCAAGGCGGGTTAGAGTCCCGAACAACCTTGGCAGAGTGGTTCTATGAGAATGTTGATCTGATCGGACTCGCGACTCCTAAATCCTACCAAAGGTGACTTGTTTGCGACTCCGACGGGAGAAGCAGGGTTTGTGTTTAGGAATACCCCTCCAGCTGGATAGGAATCGATTCGAATCACCGTCTCTCTCGGATAGTGAGAACTTGACTGAGCAGCGACAATGTAGATTCAATTAATTTAACGATATGGTTAAATGGATGATGATGATGATAAGGTTGCACAATGAATACCTGATATGGTTATTAATGTTTGCACCCTAATAAAATGATTGCTTAGTACATGCGCTAATATAGTTGACAGGTTAATGGCTAAAAAGTCACTGCTAGTTCAGGTTAAGAGTTAATCATTATTACTTATGCTTTTCTGCAAAAAGAAAGTGTCAGCCAGATCCACTACATTAAGCTATGCATAATCCTTGGTGTCATTTATTTTGGTTTCCGACGGGTAAGTCTAGCTGAGTACATTCCCGTACTTAGGGTTTATTCCCTCTTGTTGCAGATGACCTTCTATATCAGGGATTCTGTAAATATTGTCTCCACCCGGCGGGTGATGAAGACTAGATCATGGGCATGATCTCTGTTATCTTATCTGAATGCTTTTGCGGACTGTGATCAGCGAACCAGTATGTGTATTTGAACTCGGGTGTGTGAGTTAAACTATTTGCTTCCGCATGTTTTACAAGACTTATTTTGTAATAACGATGACTCTGTGATGATGTAATCTATTTGCGAATGTCTGCGAAATGTTGTAACGTACGATATGTTATGTTGAATTACTGTGATCTTGGTTGTATGCAAGTTGGTTTGAAATCCTTCGAGATTTCACTTGACTACCGGGTTTATATGGGCTCAAGTTCGAGAATTTGATCGTTCCGACGATTGTTTTTGTACTTGTGCTCTTATAAATTGGTTGATTCTATGACAATTTATACCTTTGTCTTGAGCCTTTTGTTTTTCTCTTTCTTCTTTTCAAGTTCAAGCATTTGATCATCACCATGCCATCACCATCGTCATGATCTTCGCCATTGCTTCATCACTTGGAGTAGTGCTACATATCTCATAATCACTTTGATAAACTAGGTTAGTACTTAGGGTTTCATCAATTAACCAAAACCAAACTAGAGCTTTCAGAGAGACAAATGATTTGGGAGAGAAGGCAAGAGAAGAACGAGCTGCTCCTCTCGGTGCTATAACACCATTCGGTGGCAACCGTGCTTGCTGAAGGACCATGGTGGAGCGCGACTAATAGGACCTCGACCTCTGCAGTGAATTCAAGGCTTCAACAACACTCGACACATCAATAGTACCGATATTAACGACTTAGTCGAGATGACAGGAATCGCTGAGAAGGTCAAAATCACCCGAGATCGTTGCCGGTGCGGGATGCACCTCCTTGTGCGCCGATTTGCTTGCTGGTACGAGGTATTCCGATCATTCCGTCCGATACCGGAACGGAATTGATAACTATGGTCACTCCTCCTTGTAATGGCATTATAGTAATCTATTTTCGTACTCTTTTACTCTTCTATAAGAATCTTTTGCTGAAGGGTTCTCCTCTGTATTCATTAGTATTTCCTAAAAAATGAATTGTTTTGTAGTGTTATTACTGTGTGTGCAAACATAAAACAGTACAATAAATCTAATGATTTTTTCTGCAGGCCAAACGCAACCACGTGCAAGGTATTAACTAGAGGATACTTGCAAGAGATGAGTGGCTCGGTTGAGCTCGGCCATAGATCAAAGCCGCATTTTGGTCAATTAGTCAGGTGCATAAAATTTAGAAAATATATACAAACATTTATAAATCTCAAAAAAGCCATTTTAATGTGTCACTCCTCGTTATTATATTATGGCATTATTATAAAACCCAATTACGGGAGGGTGTTCGAGCAAGCTTTCCTCCAAATTTCTATTCTGGCCGGTGGCCGCGGCCACGGGACACGTGCGGATACCCATTGGATTCCAAGTTTCCAACGGCCAGGATAACACGTCCGCCTTCCGTACTGCGGCACTTTCCTCCCCGAGCCGACCGCACGGCCGCGCCACCGCAAAAAATATGAAACTTTGCTAGGGTTCTTCGCGAAACCCTCGCCGCCTGCTGCCGAATCCCACCCAATCCGGCCCCTTTGGGGTCCGGAATCAGGGTTTATGCATGGCTTCGACCCCGCCCGCCAATGCCGACGGCGGGCAGGAGGCGGCAGCGGGCCCCGCGCCGGTCGCCGCCTCCGCCACCCCCTCCGCCCCACCCAGGTCGAGGTGGGCGTCGGAGATCAAGGTGTACTCCCGCAAGCACCCTCGCAAAAATCCTAAATCCCCTCCACCGGAACCCGCCTCCAATCCGAATCCCCTCTCGGAAACCCTATCCTCGGTTCGTCAGTCCATTCGCTGCTCGGAGGCTGGGGCCGCTGCGCGGCCCGATCCGGCGGCTCAGAGTTCCACTCAGCCTCCGTTCCCCGATCCGGCGACGCCGGGTTCCGCTCCCCCTCCGCTCCCCGCCCTGGCGGCGCCGATTTCCTCTTCCCCTGTTCCTGCTCTGCCTCCCGCACCGGCGTTGCCTGTGGAACACACTCCCGCCTCGGGTGACATTTCCTCTTCTCCTGTTCCTGCTCCGCCTCCTGCACCGGCGTTGACAGGGGAACACACCCCCGCCTCAGGTGACATTTCCCCGGGGCTTAACCGGGACGGGAGTGCTGTTCCCAATGGCCATGGCAACGGCTGGGCGGTTGTCGCTGCTGAGAAGGCGCAGAAGCGCAGGGCCAGGAGTGAGCTGTGGCGGCAGCTTGCGTCAGAGCTTGACCAGGTGCGTGTGCTCTCCAAGCGGTTGAAGGCGGCTGCTGACGCCTTGGCGCAAGAGGATTCAATGGCCTTGCCCCAGGCTATGGTGCTGCTGCCATCACAGGTGGTGGATGCTGGGTCCCTGCGATCACAGTTTTCGCCAACAGGTCCGGTGACGCCCTTACCTGCCCGGGATATGTTTGTCCCTGCCCGCTCGCTGCTGCAGCGGGCACCACTAACTGTGTCGGTGGTTCACACAGAAGCCTATGAGAAGGACAAGCGGACACCTAAGGCAAATCAGTTGTACCGAAACTCAGAATTTTTGCTTGCCAAGGATAAGTTCCCACCTGCAGATCCTCATGGACGCAAGAAATCAAAGCACCACAAGAAGAAGCGCCGGACCTTAGAATCTCGTGGTTCAGACTTTGATGCTGAGCGGAGGCTATACTCTCATGCATTCAAGAAATCTTCGTCTCTCTTGAGTCGGCTAATGAAGCACAAATTTGCATGGGTGTTCAACAAGCCTGTTGATCCAGTTGCACTTGGTTTGCATGACTATTTTGCAATCATCCAGCACCCGATGGATCTTGGAACGATAAGAGGACGACTCAGCCATGGGCAGTACTGGAACCCAAAGGAGTTTGCTGAGGATGTGCGGCTCACTTTTCAGAATGCCATGACATATAACCCCAAGGGGCAGGATGTTCATTTCATGGCTGAGCAGTTGTTAGGAATCTTTGAGGCACAGTGGCCAGAGATCGAAGCCGAGGTTGATTATCTTGCATCATGTCCTCCACTGCCAAAGAAGTTTCCACCACCCCCTATTGACTTGCGTTTCCTTGAGAGGTCAAATTCTGTAAAACACCTTGTGCCGTTGGACTCCAATTCACGGCCCATAAGCCATACTCCCACTTACAGTGCCCGCACACCATCAATGAAGAAACCAAGGGCAAAGGATCCGAATAAGAGAAACATGACAATGGATGAGAAGCGTAAACTTAGTGATAACCTCCAAAAGTTGCCACCAGAGAAGCTTGACGCAGTTGTGCAGCTCATTAAGAACAAGAATTTGTCAGTTATGCAGCATGATGATGAGATTGAGGTTGAAATTGATAGCATGGATGCTGAGACACTTTGGGAACTTGATAGGTTTGTGGCTAACTACAAGAAGAACCTGAGCAAGCAAAAGCGAAGGGCAGAGCGTGCATTGCTTGCGAGACAAGATGCAGAGTTGCGTGCACGGGATTCTGTGCAACAAATACCAGTATGAGCATTCAATCATTATTAAGTATATGCAGTAGTATAATTGTATGCAAAGCTATCATTGGTGCTGAATGTTACAATCTCATTTCATTGCAGACTCAAGAGCCTAATGTTTGTAAAAAATCTCCAAAGCAAAGTAAGATAGGTTTGCTATATTTTGTATAATCATTTTAAAACCACATTGTAAGCAAGATGGTAATTTTTTTTGTGTGTACCAAAGATTTGACAGTGGGCGAGCAATTGACATCTTCTGCGCCAGATCAAGCTAATAATAATGGACAAAACGCAATTAGTTCAAGCAGTTCAAGCAGCTCTAGCAGTGATTCAGGGTCATCTTCTAGTGGTAATATTTTGTCCTTTCATATTTGCTTTTGCCCTTTGTTTAATATTAACTTCTTTGGTACTTTAAATTAGTATATGGACTGTTGAGAAAATTTCCTATTGTATCATATCCAAATCATTTAACATTCTTTTTTTTTCTGGCAGACTCAGACAGTGATAGTTCTACAGATGGGTCGGGTGCGGCCAATTCATCTTGAAATATAGGTAACTTCATCAGAATACTGTGTTCCCTTTTTTTGCTACTGTACCCAGCCAACTGTGTTGTTGATTGCTTTGTGAATTACTGTGGTTTATTGCATGGACATTAATCTGCATTTTACTATTCCTTTCAGTAGAGTTCTTTTGTTCAATTTTATTGATTTTTAATCAAATGATGTTGTTTTCATGTAAATTACATATTATTTCCAAGAACTTCAAGAGCAGTCAGTATGTGTTATTTAGGTGAATGGCTACTTTTGGCCCTCAACTTTGGCACTGGTTTAGTTTAAACCCTGAACTCTAGATCTGTTTAATCATTATTCTGGAAATGTCAAAACTCAAAGCTGGTGCAACTAAGCATCCTTAACCTGAAGTCCTAAACCACATATATTTGTTTTCTCTTTCTCTTTTGTTTTAGTTGGTGGCTTATGTTGGGTTTCAGCTCTAGCCTACCCCAATTTGGTTGGGATTTGACTTGTTGTTGTTGTTATGGAAAGTGCAATCATTCACATCTTTGCTCTCTTACATTGGGAAAATCCGTTTTTTTATACCAAAAGTTAAACCTAACCTTATTTTATACCAGCATGCATGCTGGAAATATTTACAGTATAATCCAATGTTTTGTAAAAGAAGTTATAGCTGGCATCTGTTCACTTACCCTTGCATAGTTAAACTGACCAATCATAAGGCCATAGCATCTCATATGAATATACTGGAGAGCATATTGCCAGCTATGAGGTCAACCTGATGGTTATTTTCAAAATCAGTACAAGGAAAAGAAACTCTGATATGAACCTTGATTTTCATGACCTGTATTTATGCTTCCATATTTTCTGAGTTACTTTTGCTCCCAGCCTTGGAAATTTCTAAATAGAAATTGTAGACAATATGGTAGTAAAGTAGTTCTCACTTCTTTGCTCTAAACATTTCATGAAATGCAGTTTGTATTTTAATAAAGCCATGGTTGACTACCTTCATGGTTGCTGGATGAAATAGGACAAGGTTTTAGATTTCCTGTTGTTCTTAAGTCTTCCCAGGGTTCAGCCACATGGCCTCTTTGTTAGTCTTGTCTTGATGGCTTGAGGAAGAAGCAAACCAACTGATCAAGGTTGAGTGGCATATACTTGGCCAGGCCTCACTTGTAACTTGGTGGCAATGATCCACAAGACCATGTCCTATCTGGACACACTTGGTGAGCTTGGTATGAAACAAGGTGGAAAAGTAGATATTTGCTGTCCTAAACAAGGCCACTCCGATTTCTGTGGTCACATTCAGATCTTTACTTTGAACTGTTTGTCCTGCAATGAGTCACGATAATAAGTTTAAAATTACTTTATTGTTTTGCTTCTCACCTTATGCCACCAGTTGTCTTAGAGCCTTGTCAGCTTCCTCTAGCACGTGGCACTGGAATCATAGTTCCGCTAGGCGCTCGCCTAGGCGCGACTAGGCTCTAGTCGGAGGGTGTCCGCCTCACCTATGGGGGTAGGCGGACCCCTAGGTGGCGGCGGCTTGTCGTCGGCGGCGGTG
Source organism: Miscanthus lutarioriparius (assembly GCA_904845875.1). Taxonomy (NCBI): domain Eukaryota; kingdom Viridiplantae; phylum Streptophyta; class Magnoliopsida; order Poales; family Poaceae; genus Miscanthus; species Miscanthus lutarioriparius. Next base: position 63,997,391 of record CAJGYO010000008.1, on the reverse strand, counting down.
GTGGTGGAGGAGCGCCTGGCGGAGGTCGTCGGTGGGGGAGGAGGAGCTGCTGCGGCGCGGCGGGGCAGGCTGCTGGCGGGCGGGCGGCTGCCATGCAGAGGCAGGCCTGGCAACTCGGCGGTGTGGGAGGAGGCGTGGATAAGGTGCGCTGGGCCGTTTTTAATGGTGGATAAGGTGGGTTGGGCCGTTTTTATGGGCCTTTCTTCTCTTTTCTCCCTGTTCCATGACCATTGGTCTTCTATTTTTTCTTTTCTTTTAAGTACTTAAGTATGTATTAATAAATTTAAGCATGTATTGGAAAACGCCTAGGAAAACGCCTAGGAACGCCTAGGCGCGATTAATCCCGCCTAGGCGCTAGGCTGAGGGTCAGCGCCTAGATTCCGCCCAGCGCCTAGCTGAACTTTGATTGGAATCCTACCCAGCTGCCTTTATCCATCACCGAGGCATTCAATTATGGCTTCCATCCTGGATTGCTACCTTGCAGCTTGAATATGACCCACATTTAACCATGGCACAAATGAAATGTTATGGCGCTGGATTTCAGATGTTTTAGATCTTTTTAGGAAAAGATTAGTTTCCATTGATTATGCTTCTATACATATTAGAAATTGGCAGGTATGTTTTTGGAAAGGAACAGGAGTGTCATCTTATGGTAAAGGAAGACGATAAGAAATGTCATGGTCTATTATGGTAAAGGAACAGGAGTGTCACTGTTTATTATTTCCTCAATCTAAAGAGACATTTAGTGGATATTTATGTGTTTTCATTATCAAGCCATTACTTTCAACAAATGTTTGTGACAAAAAAAATTCCAATTTTGCTTTGAATCAAGACACTTGGTTTATTTGTTTTAACCAGATGCCCCTGTTAACAAGGCATAATTAGCGTCATTACATACTGATTTTGTTGTGTGCCCTTAATATGGGATTTGATCCTTTTGTCCTTTCTGTTAGTGAGTTAGAGAGGTCCTTCCTATTTGCGTGAGAGTAGTATCATATTGCTAGTTGTTAGTGTTATATAACTTAACAAGTATAAGTGTTGTAGAGGAACTGATTAGGTGATCAGTGTCTGCAAAGTTGCTTCTCCTTTTTTTTGCACCACCTGTTCTTTCGAAAGGAAGAAACAACGTATTTGATATTTTATATAAAAATCAACTATTCAATCTGGTACCCGAACTGTCATATAAGCTTATTAGGTTTCATCTTCAATTATATCTTGGCACTTGCTATAATACTTCGTGCAATTTTCCTGAGAATGAATAATTAATTTTGTCACATTGAATAGCCTCTTCCTTTCTCTACAGACAATTTATTTATTGAGGGGTTTATCCCCTTGTGGCCTGTGGACCACTCGTGTTGTCCATTTTAGGTTAGTCGAATTTTTAGTTAGGAAAGAAGTGGGTCTATACTAAATAGAAGTTAATTCTCACATCTCACGCTCCAAGTACATCTAAAAAAATGCTGATTACTCACCACAGTTTATCCATGCACAAAAGGTTATCCAAGTAGTTTGTCAGATTCTTTGGCATTGCTTGTTTTATATGATAATCTCCATGCCCCATGACCTATGCTTCATTCATTGAGTATCTGTGCATTAAAATGATTCATGGAGCCTATCTGCACAGGGATTTTGAGCTAGTAGCTCTGCTTTGTTTTACACAAATCTTCAAATGCTTTTGTTATGTGAAGGTTCCTGTTTTGGAATTCCAATCGATTGAGCATGGATTTGTGGCATATCATCGCCTTTTCAGGATCTGTTTTTTCTTGGACTCAATAGTGTTACTTAGACTTCCCTGCAAAATATTCTATTGCACAAATAGTTTACATGGAGCTTCCACATACCTTCTTTTCTTCTTCCAGTTTTCCTCCCTCACTCCTTCCTTCAGGATCTGGCAGCACAGCACCTGGACTTGCCGCTCGTGGTCGATGCCTGCATATGGAGCGCAAATGTGCAACACCCAGACGGAGTGTTGAGGGCCTGGCACCCGTGGATCTGTGGCAGTGACTGGTGGGCGGCACCTGCGCCTGCGCTTTGCTCTGCTGTTGCCTGCTGCTCAGTTAGTCGGTGTGGCGGCGGCTAGGGTTAGGTGGACTTGGAGTTGGAGTTTTCCAGAGTTCAAGTAAAGGAGCGTGCGCTTATATATGAGGCAGGGCTGGTGGTCTAGCCGTCTGGGGCACTGGGCTGATTCTAGTGGGCCATTGCCTATTCGGTCATATCGGCGTCTGGGGCACTGGGCTGATTCTAGTGGGCCATTGCCTATTCGGTCATATCGGTTACCTGAACAAAGAAACTGAGTACCTGATATAATGTCTGGTTTTTGTTCGAGGGAAAAAAAGTGCCTGGCTTTCAGCACAGGGCAACCAAAGGAACCCAGGACCGGATTTTCTGTCTGGTTGGGTTCGGTCTTCGATCTTTGATTTTTTTGCCTAGGCCTATCTAGGAGTATAATACTCCATCTGTTTGATTTTACTGGATGTGCTTCTTCCTTGGTTGTTGTGCAAATATAGTGCGTAGGTGTAAATGCTTTGTACCAAAACACCCCTATTTACTTCCTGCTCACAACATTGATTTAATACTACTAGAAAGCAATTTGTTGCTACCGGCCAGTACTCATGCATGTGTGCATGCAACTAGTGCATACCCCCTGTTTGGCTGATGGTAATTAGGAATAACCAAGGGCACTTTAGTCAATTTAGCTACCTCGTTTTTTTTTTTTTTTTTGCCCAGGGAAAATACACCATCTAATTCTGAACAAAGGGAGTAGAGGCCTGCATTAGGTTCAAGCAGTGGCAAATACACAACTATTTCCTGTTTGTATTGTCACATCTTTTTGCTAGTATTCCATTGTTAACGTAAAATTTTCTCGGAGTTATTTGTGTTCCAGGACTGTGATAATCTAGTCCTGCTTGCTCTATTGAACTGTTTCTATTATTCAGCACAAATACTTTATGCTGGTTTTGCAGGTTCAGAAGTTCGTCAAGTTGACTGTAACTCAAGAATTGTATTCAGCATGACAATTCCTAGTTAGATTGTACATGTTTATCTTCTTGCTTAGGAAAGCTCCTAGGTAGCTGCTAATGCTAGGTTGTCAATGGAAGACAAAAAAAAAAAAAAAAAAACTGGGTGTTTACTGACTGCTTGTGTGCTGGTGTAAGGCGGGCCTTCCTCCATCCATCCTTCCAAGCATATTTTGACTTTTATTGGCTAGAATTTGACAAAAGACTGGTTTGGCATAAGTTCTTGCCTCTATCCCATATACTGATGAGCATGTTTCTTTTGGGTTTGTATGTGTCCGCCTCAAAATGTATCTGGCACTGAAGTAGGAAAATGGATGTAAGAAACCAAACAAACGGGCTTATTTCTTGCCCATAGTTGCATAGTTAGAGCTCTTTATCTGCTGTGATTCAAAAATCCTAGAGAGATCAACGCCCATGGTGTACTATGTTATATCTGGTGTATTTGAAATTGTGCATGAGGCTGAGAAGATATATGGTGTGAGATCTTTACTTCTATCTTATTTGATTCTTGAAATCTGAAGTTTCAACGGAAGTATACCGACACTTGGACTGCCGTTGTTGAGTTGTATGCATGAATTGCTTGGAATGTGGACATATGCTTAGCAAAATTAAGAGTTTGACGACAGAAGCATCAAAGAACCCAAGTTGTGGACAGTTAATTTGCATAATAATGAGCCAATTGGTGGAACAGGGAATGTGTTGTTCAAGTGTGATATCTGATGATAAATCTTTTTGGAACTTACTAGGTTCTGCAATTCAATTTTTAATTGATTGTAGTATGTGTAAGGTGCTGTAGCGGGTCATGTTTTCTCCGCCGCAAGTACTTGTGATGGATGTTTCCCCGTTCTCTATTAAACTTCGGTAAATTATTAATGGAACTAGAAATACCAACTTCAAGAAATTCACATGTTTTTGTTTTTTGTTTTTTGTTTTTGGATCTTGCCCTATCAAGCGAGGCCTTAATATAGTTGATGGCATTTTGGTGTTCAAGTTTGCACAGCTTTAGGGTAAGTATATTGATGTTGTTGGTGTCAAATAGTTTTGAGTCGACTTTATTAGATAACTAGAAAGAATGGCGTGGCTTTGCCGCGCCAGCCCTTGATCAATCCGTTGTGGCCTAGGTGGCTAGGAATTCGATGCTACTGAAATTTCTTGTATTTAATTAATACCTTGAATTGAGTTTTCAGATTAATACTACCGATTTCCAACCTGCAACTACCATGACGTTAAATCAATGAACATGAGATTAAATTGCATAGTGGTAAACCCAAAACATTCTTAAGAGCTAACCATCCTCCAGTGGTAAACCTAATAAAAACTATACAAGGAGGGGTAAATTGTACCAAGGAGTTGCAGAGATCAAAAATAGAAAAAAACATATAACAGCCATAGCAACACAGTAGCATGATTGTACTTGATTGACTACCTTTTCATTTCTGTTTTCACATTACAGTTGGTTGTAATAGAATATCAAATGAACTATATGTCCATTCAAGGGGGTTTAGGCGATAAACCAAAATCAAATTGATAAAAAGCTCTGAGCAACTGAATACAATCATTTGGTGTTGTTTCAATGATTAAAAACCCTAGTAAATTATCATATGAACGCTGCATATCTGGTTAGTGGGCAATGACCCCATCACGTCCTCTTGGTATATCTATAGTGGACAAAAGAGAGACAAAATTAAAGAAGGCATAAGATAAATACTGAGTCAACTAATACAGACTGAAAAATGGGAACAATTAACTTGCCTGTTCGCCATATGCATTCACATTCTTTTGCTCAGTGAACAAGTAGGTATCACTGAATTGATTATCACATAAAGCACATGATGGATAAACCGAGGGTAGTGATTTATCATCTACACACTGGAATGTTAAGAGATCATCCAGAATACCATAGTATGAATAAGACGAGTCAAACCCTTGCTGCAAAGCAACATAAGAAAAGTAAACATCATCTGAAGAAGGAATCCAATGTAACCATCTGCGTTCTCCAGCTGCTGCTCACCATATGTGGAATCAAACCTCATTTGTGACAAAAAAAGAAAAAAAATAAAATAAAAAGAAATAGAGTTATCACTTGTTTAAACAAATTAAGATCTTAGCCAATAAGCTAGAAGTTCTGAATACTTGAATAATGTGTCGACATCCTCAAAATTGTCAATGCCAGGTCAATTGATGTAGTTTAGATCATTATCTCCATAAGTGGGGCTATCCTGTGGAGCACTGTGTTTATTGAGATGGATGAACCATTGCTCAATTCGAACTGACAGGAGTTTCAGTTATCTGTTGGATATCTGGTTTCAGTGATTGTATTTCCTTATCTCGACGGCAAGGAATTGGAGCCATTTTTGCGGTCCCCTATGCAGTCACCGGCACCGTTTATATTCTGGAATACTATCAAGTTCTCACATTGGATGTTCTCTAAATCACTTTTCTGTGAATCTGGGTTATTTGTTCCAGAAATGGTACCTTGGATTTTCTCACTGGCAACTGCATGCTTCAACTTCTTACTACTAGTGACACCAGGATCCTCAGCTTCAATTTCATGTTCGTTATATTATGGTGGGCAAACTCATCAGTGAATTTACCTTCAGACTGTAAATACACCAAAACAAGCTTATGTGTTTTAGAGAAACTTATGGTTGGCTCTTTATGCAATTATATGCATCCAGTGAGTTAAGTCAATTAAATTGTATAGAGCCATGGAAAGACTCGCTCCTATATAAAGGGGCAGATAAGATGAATGGGCCATCAGCTTGGAAAGAGGGGAGACTTGGATCCCTGAAGGCTACGATCACACTAAAACGTGGCATACATTTGCTCACTGTAAAGAACTTTTTATACCGAGCTTTCAGATTGTACTTGCAGCAAGTTGCCTTTGTCAATAGAGACAAATTTATCACTGCTGATCCGAAGTATCTCGTAGAGCTAATGCTTTAAAATATTCAACATTTTTTTTGGTAGTTTAGTTTATCATTGTGTAAATCATCATGGCTGGATCTTCAAGTTCTTCCTCTCCAGTTTACATTGAATCTTACTTTGGATAGTGCTTTGTTTTCACGGCTCCTATTTGAACTGAAGATATATTACTACTGTTTTCACTGCAACGTGAATCAGCACAACTCATAGTGATGGGGACAGTACAAAATCAGCAACCAAATATTGAAAGAAAAAATTGCATACATTATGCCCATTTCATAAAACCCATTGAGAGCATTGAAGGGACCATGACGCCTAAGAGGAGAGGGGGAGGAGAAGGGTGAATTGGGCAACTTAAAATCTACTTATGAAAATTCCTTGACTAATGTACAAGGGTTACTGCAGGCCATTAAGGATGAGTGCACTCTTTGGTGCATGCCAGGAGCATCTAAACTTAGTTTTTTTTTCTATCTTGGTCACTATCTCGAGCATCTTAGGTGCTGGGGTCTTGGGTCTCTTTGAGTGTTTGTGTGTTTTTTGGCTGGGTTTCTTTCCCTAGCCCTTTGTACTCTTGTTCTTTCCATCTTAATAAAATGACAACGCAGCTCTCCTACGTCGTTCGAGAATTTTTTTCCCACCTAGTCAAAACCTATGTAATAAAGTAATCTATCTAGATATGCAACAATATTTTGCTAGGTGTGTTGCTATCTCTACCGCAAAAGAGTTATGCAATCTAAATTCCAAACATATCACTTGCCCATGAAATGAAGCTAGAAAAGTAAAGCACACAACCTAATTATATAATATAAATGTGAAAGCTAAAGGATAGAGATGCAAACTCCTGTTGACGACTCCGACATTTTACTCAAGGTATCAAGAAGCTCCTCGCTTCCTCGCAAGGGCCAAGCTCCTGGTTGGGTAACTTCATGGATAGCCTTAGCCCTTTCTCACGTGCAAGTGGGTTTTTGAGATGGCCCCACCCGGATCGCTCTCTACCATCTTCACTATCGAGCTACCAGCCAAAACGTTGTTGGCCTCACAAACGTGTTTGGTGTGGTCTCGCAAGACTACATGCCCCTCCGAGTACAACAATGGTGCGTGCAAGCATCGAGTGGTAAGAGGTATATAAACCCCACTAAACACTAGGCCTAAATCTACAATAAGCGCCTAGGCACTTCGCAAAGCACCTACGCTAATCACCAAATTAAAAACTTAAGCACTTTGGTGGCTAGAGCAACTAGAGATGAGCCTCAACTCACACTACACTTCCTTGAGCTCCACACACCTCCATTTGGCCATCCGAGAGAGTATATATAGCCCCAAATCATGAATATAGCCATTGGACCCTGCTGCATCTTTCTGTGCAGTCACTGGATTGGTCTGGTGAGGTTACCGGACTAATCCGGTGCCTATCCCATAGCTAAACATTGGAACTAGCTATTGCCAACCGTCGGGTATTTTTCATGGCACATGGTCCGGTACTGATCAACGGATCAATGTAGTGCCCTCTTTTTGTCTTTGGAACCTCTCTGGCCTCCTTCTGTGTTCACACTGGACCAATCAGGTGAGTGCAACACTCCTCTGGTGAACACTTCCAGCGCATAGTCCGATGCTTTTGTCGCTGCCACCATCGGACCAGTATGGTGCCTTCTGGACGCCTGCATTTAGGGTTTTAACTCTATAGTCCGATGTCCCTAGGGCGACACCTTTGGACCAATCCGGTGCATGCAAACATCATGCAATGGACTTCGTTTCTTCATGTTGAATGAGAAAACTAGTGCTTAGGTCAAGCTATTCTATCTTTCAACCACCCATGACAAAGGAAAAAGCCATATCCCCATAATGGGCCAAGGTAATATGGGTGAGTTTTCAACATTCTAATTTTTTCACTCAAGGAAGAATATGTTTGTTGTACACATTGTACTCTTGAAATGTAAACATGGAAGCTGTAAGGAAAATGGACCATAGGCCCATTTACTTTGAATTTTGGTGTTTGATAACCAACACAACCAAATTGGACTAATAAATTTGCAAGTAATTGTTTTGTAGTTCAATAGGGTGCAAGACGTGACTTGGATGAAGGTGACGTAATGATCCGATGATCAACACCTCAAGAAAGACCAAAGAAACCAAGCAAAGTCCAAGCATAAAGATAGGAACCAAGTCGGATACAAGATCACGAACAAACAAGCTCAGTAGAGGTGACCGAACGCGGCCCTTATGAGGACTGGACGTGTCCGATCAGTTGCTCGGCAACAACAGGCGTCAGCAGCAGCGACCAGATGCTAAGTGAGGCAGTGACCGGACGCACGGACTTCACTGTTCATCGTCGTGGCAACAACTTAGTGAGGACCAGATGCAGCAGCTATGGACGACTGGATGCGCCAGGCAGTGGCATCTGATCGAGTCCAGAGAGGTTCCAGAGCGGCGAAACATCGACCGGACACGTTAGATGGTAAGCGACCAGACTCGCCAGAGTCTGATCAATAGTGAGCGCCAACAGTCGGCTTCAACGGTCAGGACGACCGAACACGTCCGATCAGGACGACGTGCATGTCCGGTCAATGGCAGAAAGTTGGGTTTCATCCCCAACGGCTACTTTCTTCATGGAACTTATAAATAGACCCCCCCAACCAGCCATTTGAGGTGTGGAGAGTTGAGGAAACATACCAAGGGTGTTGTTACACCACTTTAGTGATCTCCACTTGCATAGTACTTGGTGATTCATTAGGTGATTAGCGTAGGTGCTTTGCGAAGTGTTTAGGTTGATTAGACCACCACTTATGCGCTTGCTCTAGGTTTAGGGCTAGTGTTTAGTGAGGTTTGCACACCTCTTATCACTCGGTGCTTACGCGCACCATTGTTGTACATCGGAGGGGCTTGTAGTATTGTGAGATCGCACCAACCGCGTTTGTGGTGTGGGCGCCACGGTGTACCGAAGGGAATAAGGCCCGCGGCGGTTCGGCCGAAAGCTTGATAGTGAAGACGGGGGGGGGGGAGTGTGTAACAACCCAAAAATCCACACACCAAAAATCACATCTACAAATATTTTTTTGTTTAAACCCTATGTGATGTTGAGTGACACATATAGAAGCCAAACCCTAGTTTTGGATTAGATGTGACCCAACTAGTTTAAAATCATAAGCATAGCTTGGTTTTATGCCACATGTGTAATTAAATTCCTAAATAAACAAATCATGCATGCATCCTTAATTCCACTTGTGATTTGGATTCTTTTGCCTTATGTGATGTTTAACTAACTTACTTAATATTTATGATAAACCCTAATATATGGGATGTATTTTGACCACCATTTGAAACACCTTGTGGGACCCACTACATAACTCGAAGCTCAAGTTTAAACTCTAACTAAATTTGAATCGAAGCAAAAGAAAGAAAAGAGAAACAAACAGAAAAAGAAAAGGAAAAGAAGGGAGAAGCAGCAGCCCAGGCCTGCTTGGCCTTGCGAGCCAGCCTGCCTCGACCGGCCCAGTTAGCCCAGCCAAGCCTCGCCTGTCCTTTCACGTGCGTAGCCCACGAAGCCGGCCCAGCGTCGCCGCCCGCACACGTACAGCCGCTGACAAGCTGGGCTCGCTCGGCAGCCATCACACGCCGCACGCAGCCACAACGCGCCAAGCGCCTGACGACCCGACCCCGCTTGTCAGCACAGTAGCGTCTTCTTCCCCTAGCCCACGTGTTCTCCCCGCGCGACCAGGGGCCGACCAGCGTGGTAGGCGCGGGCCAGGGGGTCACGCAAGAAGCATGACCCTATTCCCCCTTGCGCCGCACCTACGCTACCGCATGTAGGCCGTCGGATGCGCCGCACGCATCACCACCGCCCGATCGTCGTCCGCCATTGGAGCCCTTGGAGCTTGGCTATAAAAGCCAACACCCGCGAGCCCTAACCCTCAGCCCATTCGCCACCACCGCTGGTGGCACATCACCACACCGCGTCAAGCCGAGAGAGAGGGAGGAGGAAGAAGCAAGGAGGAGAAGGAAGCCGCTGCGGAATCGGACCTCGCCAGAGCCAGGAGTGCTGCCCCGATCAGCTACAGCGACATAGCTGCTCGGCACGGCATTGCATCGCCTCATCACGGCCTTGCCTCGCCACCGCACCGCCATCCTACCGCCATGAGCCCTACGGTGAGCCACGTCGTTCGCCGCTCACCGCGCTAGCCATACTCGCCATGAACGCCACCGCGTTCCCGCACCTAGGGGACGCAGAGGTGGAGCATTCCCACTCCTGGACATGCTACACACGCACCACACACGCACAAGCCCAAGGCCTGGCCTCACCGACCCCTAGCGGCTCGAAAACACCGGCACGACCACCCTGCACGCCATGGCTGAGAGCACAACCATGGCGAGACCACCGCGTCTTCTACGTCGTGGTAAAGGCGACGTTGACACCCCGCCTGGCTCCACCATGATGAGAGACACACCGCGCTCACCTTAGCCGAGGATGAAGCCCACTGGAGCCCTGCGTTGCCGCACCGCACCTCGTCGGAGTGCCACCGCCTCCGCTTTGCCCCCACCACCGTGGCCGGAGGCGTTGAGAGCTCCTAGAGCCCCTTCAACCTGCTCGCCATGGCCATAGCAGTGTTGGGGAGCTCGTGCGCACCACCAATCTCTGGTACTGCCGCCACAACTACCACACCGCCACTCGCCGGTGTACGAGGACCGCCGCCACCGTGGCCAGCCAACTAGAGCCGCCCGGCCACCACGTTAACTTCACCGGGGCACCCGCCCTGGCAAGGCCAAGCTTTTGCCCACCTTAATTGCACACCCACGCTGCTGGAGAGGCTCACCGGTGAGCTCACCACCGGCGGGAGCATGCCGGGGAAGAAGATGGGGATTTTCCCCTCACCGGCCACACGTCCGTGCACTTGGTGCACGTGAATCGAACCCTGGGAAGGAGTAAGTGGACCAAGTCCTTCATAGACCGGCTCTGCGGTCTATGGACCAACACAGGCAGGTTCACCATGAATCGCGCCTCACCTGTCAGTCACCGTTTGACCCCGGACCCACCTGTCAGCCGTGGTTTAGCTCTGATGGTGCCATGCCGACGTCATGTCGATGATGTGACCACGCCAGCGTCGGGGACCTCGGCGATCCTTCCGACCACCTCGGCAACCTCTCTGACCACTTTGGTGATATCGCCGACCACCTCGGCAACCTCTCCGACCACCTTGGTGATCTTTCCGACCACCTCGGCGAGCTTTCCGACCACCTCGGCGATCTCGCCGACCACTTCGGCGATCTCACCGACCACCTCGGCAACCTCTCCGACCACCTCGGTGATCCTTTCGACCACCTCGGCGACCTCTCTGACCACCTCACCAGCTGATACACCACTCCAAGTCCCTACATGCCACGTGAACCAGTCACAGTGTGACACGTGTCAGCCCTGAATTAATCAGCCTTCATTATTTTCAGAAATGGATTTAATCTTCGGAAATTCATAACTAATTCATACGACCTCAGAAAAATATGAGACTAGGACCAAAATTCATCTAAAATCGAGCTCTACGCAATGAACCCATGTTTGAGTGCATTTGGCTCTTTTGAATTTTCATTGCTTCTTTGTGCTATTCTATAGACGTCGCTAACGCGACTATAATTCGATCGTATGCAGACTCAGAGGAGAACCAGACGGACGAGGACTGAGAGTACCGTGAGGAGTACGGAGACGACTACACTGAAGGTGCCACATCGCACCCAATCTCGTAGCACCTATTATGCATGGCTAATATAGAGCTGCTATTGCTTTACTTTATTGTTATAATCACACTACGATAGGACTTGCATGGTAGTATGATTTCTTGATGGCCTTTACCTTGACGCAACCTTACCCCTACTCACCCTACTGTTAGGCTAGTCACACGCTTGCTGCTATATTTCATTACTTATTACTTCTACTACGCTTGTACTACATTGATGCGTGGTGGAAACTGGTGTTATCTGGACTATGGGGAGAGTGCTGCGTGTGTGACTTGGGTGCGTGGAGGGTGAGGGTTGTGTCGACCAAGTTGGAATATACGACGAGCCTGGGGCAAGTCTTGCCGTGGGGTGCTACCTGGGCACCCCTGGAAATGGATACCTATGGTGGGTAAATGGTATATAAGGTGGCCCTGGGTGTGAACCTGTGATGGGAGGAGCACAGGGTGGAGGTGCTGTGGTGGCACGATAAATGGAAACCCTGATGAAGACATTCTGGCTTGGTCATCCCTAAGGACTTACTAGTACTCAGATTCACCGGAAAGCCTTACGTAACACTCGCCCTATATGGTGCGGGACGGCCGGACTACTTGGTAGGATATTGCCACTACTGCTAGGTTGATAGCGGATAGTGCGAGGGAGGTACGGGGCGCGGAGGATCCCCCCACACCCTTCCGAGACTTTATGGAGATCTTGTGGACCCGGCTCATGACTCACAGTTTCAGCCACCCCAGACTAGACTTGGGGTGTACCAGGGCTGAATGGTAGAGTGGCATTATCCTAGGCTAGCAAGCGGCCGGAATCAACCCAGTTGACGACGGTCAGCGAGGAAGGCGGATCTTGTGGTTATGTAAAACCTTTGCAGAGTGCATGGTTGATCGATCGATACATATGCCGACTTGTTGGCTATGGACCTTTCCTAGGTTTCGCTTAAACTAGATAGTGAGATGAGTCCTTCTCTTCTCCCCCTAGGAGTGAGTGTTCGGACATAGCCAGGGGCTACGGGCCATGAGACAGTGCCAAGAGGGAGTTGGCCTATCGACTGAGCGATGGTATGGTGGTGATGTGGTGATAATGTGTAGATGGTGGTATATCGATCCTAGGATCGAAACCTGGCTCTAGACGGGAATGGGGTGGAATGGGTGTGGGATTGGTGTTAAAACTTGACCAACTATTATTATATACTTGATATGCTAATACATAGGAAACCCCATCCTTATAGATTCCTTTTGATTATATCCAACTTGCATCCAATTTCGACAAAGCAATGCTCATAGAGTGGGAGTGGCCAGTACAAATTGTACTGATAAATTTTGGCACACAGGTTCTGCTGAGGAGTATAGCCCTGAGGAGTTTGACGATTGAGGGGTTCATTCCTACGCTCGAGTTTGGAGATCTTGTCTTCAAGCTGTTATGAATGAATGCTACTTTTGATTCCACCAATGCGGCGATGTAATAATTTATGTAATTCCGCACTATTTGTACTCTGATATTATCGTTGTATGGATGTGGTATTCGACTGGAATTTGGGTAATATGATCTACAACGGTCATAATACACTTCGACTCTGTGGATTTCTCTTCGTGAAAATCAGGTCGTTTCAGTTAGTATCAGAGCCATACTTGACCCTAGGACGAAACCCTCAGAAACGGACGATAGAATAGGACGTGAACAGCCCTTCTTTCGGTTATATACCGACCTTGCATTTACTTTTATGCAAGGCTTATCTATTCATTGACCTGCTAACACCTATTTCCTTAAAACATGCAGATGGCAACGAACATCGAATGGCCGCCTCTAGGACCGCTACCTCTGGACCACGCCAAGCTTACCTTCGACCTATGTGAGCTCAGGGGTTTCGCACAGACCCTCTGCTGAGTTCTCGTCATGTTAGGAGTCCCTGACGAGCTTGTCAAGGTCACCTGCACCGGGAAGTCAGCTTAGGAAGGAGAAATCGAAGGACCGGTTGTCAGAACAGTCGTATCCCAGCTGCAGTGTATGAGTTAGAGTAGATGACCCTGCATGGTCATGAGTCATGTTAGTGGCTTCCATAAGTTGTACCCCATGATGTACCCCTTATGAGATGTAATATGAGACACTATGCATAGTACGATTCTCGCGAGTCTTCAAGTGTAGCTACTAGAGATGATGCTATGTAATAAAACCCATGTAATGAATGTTTTGGATCTTATTGCATCTTATGGATCTTATTGCTTCTTTGTAATGAGTGTTGGATAGTATAAATGTTTTTCTTTAAATCATCAAAATCATGTAATCATACTGAATTATAAGCACTTATGGCACAAACACTAAAATTCCTATGATCTGGGATGCAGATGCCGAACCGCCGATCTGCTCGCCTAATGAACCATGCACGTGCGCCCACCCCCGAACCAGTTGAACCAAACAGGGGGTGTGGTGGCAACAACCGTGGCTGTGGCCATGGCCGTGGATGTGGAGGGATACCCTTCAACCTGGAGAATACCCTACCGCTTGTTGAGGAGAACATTCCACCACCACCACCACCGAACCTGGCAGAAGTGATGGCGCAACAAACCCAGCTTCTTGTAGCTCTTGTTGACGGAGCAAACCATCGCTAGGGAGGACAGCAGAATGACTTCCAAAGGAAGCTGGAGGGATTTCTAAAGCTGAGGCCACCTACCTATGATGGCACCGACCCTGACCCGCTTGTAGCCGATGACTGGCTCAAGGAGGTGGAAAAGAAGCTCGACCTCACCACCTTCACCGACGATGAGTGTGTTGGAGCTGCCACACACCAGCTCACAGGTGCAGCGCACGCCTGGTGGGACAGTTTCAGTGATTCCCATGAGGACCCTGCCAACATCTCGTGGGATGAGTTCGCCGAAGCATTCACTGAGTATCACATTCCCAAGGGTATCATGGAGGCCAAAGCCGAGGAGTTCCACAACATCAAGATGGGAAAGGATAGGGTGACTGAGTACACTACTCGTTTCACCAACCTTCTATGCTATGCACCTTCCTATGTTGTGAACTCTGAGAAGGAGAAGTTGTACTATTACCGCAAGGGACTTAACCCGCACATCAAGCTGAAGTTTGGCGATATTGAGAGTAGCACGATGCGTGCTCTGGTGGATCGCTGCATCTAGATCGAGAAGGACCGTGCTGAAGCTGGAGAGGAGTACAGGGAGAGGAAGCGTAAGCCTGAGGAGTCCTTCCGTGGCCATGATCACAAGAGGTTCTGCAGAGATGCACCATCCAGGGAACACTCACGCCACAACAGGGATGACAACCCTAGATTGAGTAGGGGTGGTGGAGGCTACACCACCAAATACTCCCGCCCTACTCAGGATCGTTACACCCGGGACTGTTATGCTCAGTACCGCAACACTCAGGACCATTCCAATCGTTCCCGCTCTATGAATGAACGCCCGGCATAGAACCGCTCCGCACCAAGCACTAGAAACTAGAAGGCACCCGCGCCAACCCCTACAGGCGGTGCGCCTTTCGTCTGCTTCGCTTGTGGCCAACCGGGTCACAAAGCCGCTGAGTGCCCTCAGAACTCAGCCATTCAGAAGTCTCAGTTCAAGGGATCTGCTACTCGTGGACGTCTCAACCATCTAGACGCCGAGGAAGCACAGGCTGCCCCTGACATTGTGTACTGTATGTTTATAGTTAATGGCAATACTACATCAGTTCTATTTGACTCTGGAGCAACTTGTTCTTACATATCATCTGAGTTTGCACGAGAGCATGACCTGCCTGTAACCCCACATGGAAAGCCTATCATCACCAGCTCACCTTTAGGAGACCTAAAGTGCACCCACATCTACAAAGGAGTGAGTCTTACCATTGAGGGTCTTATCTTTGAAGCCGACCTAACCCTGTTGCCTTCCACGAGCCTAGATGTCAT
The DNA here is from genome assembly GCA_904845875.1 of Miscanthus lutarioriparius. NCBI lineage: Eukaryota > Viridiplantae > Streptophyta > Magnoliopsida > Poales > Poaceae > Miscanthus > Miscanthus lutarioriparius. Next base: position 63,981,839 of record CAJGYO010000008.1, on the reverse strand, counting down.
TTTAGGTATGGATTGGCTAACCATTCACCGAGGTATCATATCATGTTCATCGAGATACATCCAAGTGACCCACCCATCAGACCAAGTTATTAGATGTGAACCCTAGTCCAGAAAGTCCACTTCTATCCTATGTGCCCTTAAAGCTAGTTCAGAATCACAAAAAGAGGAGAAGACAGTTTATGATGTGCCTGTGGTCAGAGACTATTCCGATGTATTCCCTGAAGAATTGCCGGGTATGCCACCAGACCGTGATGTAGAGTTCATCATTGATCTTTTGCCAGGAACAGAACCCATTGCCAAGAGACCCTATCACATGTCAGTTGACGAACTGGCTGAGCTCAAGAAACAGCTTGATGAGCTCATCTCAAAGGGGTATATCAGACCTAGTGCTTCACCCTGGGGATCCCCTATTCTATTTGTTAAAAAGAAGGATGGCTCAATGAGAATGTGCATTGATTACCGGAACTTGAACGTAGTCCCCATCAAGAACAAGTACCCCCTGCCAAGGATTGATGATTTGCTTGATCAGCTTCAAGGTGCCAAGTATTTCTCTAAGATTAATCTCAGATCTGGCTATCATCAGATGAAGATTCGAGAGAGTGACATCCCGAAGACAACTTTTGTGACTAGGTATGGGCAGTTTGAGTTCACTGTGGTGTCCTTTGGACTCACAAATGCTCCCGCCTACTTCATGAACATGATGAACAAGGTTTTCATGGATGATCTAGATAAGTTCGTGGTAGTATTCATTGATGACATCCTTGTCTATTCACCCATCGCTGAAGAACATGAGCATCATCTGAGAACTGTGCTTGAGAAATTAGCCCAACATCAGCTCTACGCAAAGTTCAGCAAATGTGAGTTTTGGCTACAGGAAGTTGCCTTCCTAGGCCATGTACTATCAGCTGAAGGTGTTGCAGTTTTCCCAGCTAAGATTGAAGCTGTGAAAGAGTGGGATCAACCCCGTAATGTGATAGAAATCAGAAGTTTCTTGGGATTGGCTGGATATTATCACCGATTCATCGAAAATTTCTCCAAGATAGCCCGTCCGATGACCAACCTTCTAAAGAAGACTAAGGAGTTTGAATGGACGCCCGAGTGCGAACAAAGCTTTCAAGAGTTGAAATTGAAGCTTACCACAACTCCTGTGCTAGCATTGCTTGATATCAGCAAAGATTTCATGGTCTACTGTGATGCATCCCATCAAGGACTTGGCTGTGTATTGATGCAAGGTGGGAGAGTGATAGCTTATGCTTCTCGACAGTTGAAAGAACATGAGAACCGTTACCCCACTCATGATCTTGAGTTAGCAGCAGTTGTACATGCATTAAAGATCTGAAGGCACTACTTGATAGGCAACAAGTGTGATATCTATACCGATCACAAGAGCTTGAAGTACTTTTTCACTCAGGAAGATCTGAATATGAGACAACGCCGATGGCTAGAATTGATCAAGGACTATGACCTAGAAATTCACTATCATCTGGGAAAAGCTAATGTAGTCGTAGATGCTCTCAGTCGCAAGAGTTACTGTCACACTTTGATCACTGAATCCGTACCACCTGAGCTCAAGGAAGAGTTTGAAGATTTCCAACTTGAGATACTACCGCATGGCTTGTTGAATGAGCTCCGCATACAGTATGATCTCAGAGATCGCATCCGTCAAGCTCAGAAAAATTGTGGAGAAATTGGGTATCTCCGTGGTCCGATGAAACTAGGCTACAAGACCAACCACCATGAAGATGAACAAGGAACCATCTGGTTCAAGGGTAGAATTTGTGTCCCTTCCGATCCAGCACTACGAGAGGAAATTCTATCAGAAGCTCATGATTCTAAGTACTGTATTCACCCTGGAGGTTCAAAGATGTATCAAGACTTGAAGAAACACTTTTGGTGGAAAGGCATGGAGACAAATATTGCGGGACATGTGGCACGATGTGACACCTGTAATAGAGTCAAGGCTGAACATCAAAGGCCTGCAGGATTGCTGAAGCCCCTTGATGTTCCCGAGTGGAAATGGGAGAGCATATCCATGGATTTCATAGTTGGGTTGCCCCGTTCATAGAAAGGCAATGATTCCATTTGGGTGACTGTTGATCGTTTGACCAAGGTTGCTCACTTTGTACCCGTTAAGGCCAAGACCGATGCCGAAAAGTTAGCAGATCTATATGTTGAGCATATCCTCAGACTACATGGAGCTCCCTCTAGTATTGTATCTGATTGTGGTCCTTAGTTTATGTCCTGATTTTGGGAAGCTCTACACAAGTCCATCGGAACCAAACTTGATTTCAGTACTGCTTATCACCCACAGATAGATGGACAGACTGAACGAGTAAATCAGATCTTAGAAGACATGCTCCGCGCTAGTGTACTAAATTATGGCTCTGATTGGGAGAAATGCCTACCCTATGTAGAGTTCTCTTACAACAACAGCTACCAAGCCAGCATCAAGATGTCGCTGTTTGAAGATCTGTATGGCAGACCTTGTAAGACACCTTTGATGTGGTCTCAACTAGGGGAAAGATCGTTCTTTGACTCCGCTAAAATTCAAGATGCCGAAGAAGGAGTTGCTCAAGTAAAGGAGAATTTGAGAATTGCTCAAAGTCGATACAAGAGCTATGCTGACAAAATAAGAAGAGAACTTGAGTACAATGTGGGAGATTTTGTCTATCTCAAGGTATCCCCGCTATGTGGAACTATCAGATTCCATGTGAAAGGAAAGCTTGCCCCTAGATTTGTTGGCCCATACAAGATTTGCAAGAGGATTGGAAAGCTCGCCTACAAACTTGAGCTACCTGAGGAATTGGCAGGTGTAAATCCTATATTCCATGTCTCACAGCCATGCAAGTGTTTGAGAGTGCCCGATGAAGTAGTTCCAACTGATACGACATTCAAGATACTCTTGAGTACAAAGAACATCCTATCCAAATTCTGGGTAGAGACACCAAAGAAACCTGAAGCAAAACTATTCCTATGTGCAAGGTCCAATGGAGCAATCACACTGAGAGAGAAGCAACATGGGAGAAAGAGTCTGACCTCCGGCTACAATATCCTTATCTCTTCGAAGGGTACGTTACGCTTTAATCTCAGGGACGAGATTCTGTTAAGGAGGTAGGACTGTAACAACCCAAAAATCCACACACCAAAAATCACATCTACAAATATTTTTTTGTTAAAACCCTATGTGATGTTGAGTGACACATGTAGAAGCTAAACCCAAGTTTTGGATTAGATGTGACCCAACTAGGTTAAAATCATAAGCATAGCTTGGTTTTATGCCACATGTGTAATTAAATTCCTAAATAAACAAATCATGCATGCATCCTTAATTCCACTTGTGATTTGGATTCTTTTGCCTTATGTGATGTTTAACTAACTTACTTAATATTTATGATAAACCCTAATATATGGGATGTATTTTGACCACCATTTGAAACACCTTGTGGGACCCACTACATAACTCGAAGCTCAAGTTTAAACTCTAACTAAATTTGAATCGAAGCAAAAGAAAGAAAAGAGAAACAAACAGAAAAAGAAAAGGAAAAGAAGGGAGAAGCAGCAGCCCAGGCCTGCTTGGCCTTGCGAGCTAGCCTGCCTCGACCGGCCTAGCTAGCCCAGCCAAGCCTCGCCTGCCCTTTCACGCGCTTAGCCCACAAAGCTAGCCCAGTGTCGCCGCCCACCCGCGTACAGCCGCTGACAAGCCAGGCCTGCTCGGCAGCCATCACGCGCCGCACGCAGCCATAACGCGCCAAGCGCCTGACGACCCGACCCCGCTTGTCAGCACAGTAGCATCTTCTTCCCCTCGCCCATGCGTTCTCCCCACGCGACCGAGGGCCGACCAGCGTGGCAGGCATGGGCCAGGGGGTCATGCAAGAAGCATGACCCTATTCCCCCTTGCGCCGCGCCTACGCTACCGCACGCAGGCCATTGGATGCGCCGCACGCATCACCACCGCCCGATCGCCGTCCGCCATTGGAGCCCTTAGAGCTCGGCTATAAAAGCCAATGCCCGTGAGCCCTAACCCTCAGCCCGTTCACCGCCACCGCCGCTGGTGGCACAGCACCACACCGCGTCAAGCCGAGAGAGAGGGAGGAGGAAGAAGCAAGGAGGAGAAGGAAGCCGCTGTGGAACCGGACCTCGCCGGAGCCAGGAGCGCTGCCCTGATCAGCTACAGCAATGTAGCTGCTCGGCACGGCACTGCATGGCCTCATCACGGCCTCGCCTCGCCACCGCACCACCATCCTACCGCCACGAGCCCTATGGTGAGCCATGTTGTTCGCCGCTCACCGCGCTAGCCATACTCGCCATGAACACCACCGTGTTCCCGCACCTAGGGGACGTAGAGGCAGAGCATTCCCGCTCTTGGACACGCTGCACATGCACCGCACGCGCACAAGCCCAAGGCCTAGCCTCACCGACCCCTAGCGGCTCAGAAACACTGGCACGACCACCTTGCATGCCATGGCCGAGAGCACAAACATGGCGAGACCACCGCGTCTTCTACGTCGTGGTAAAGGCGATGTTGACACCCCGACTGGCTTTGCCATGACGAGAGACACACCGCACTCTCCTTAGCCGAGGATGAAGCCCACCAGAGCCCTGCATTGCCGCACCGCACCTCATCGGAGTGTCACCGCCTCCGCTTTGCCCCCACCACCGTGGCCGGAGGCGTTGAGAGCTCCCGGAGCCCCTTCGACCTGCTCACCATGGCCGTAGCAGCATCGGGGAGCTCGTGCGCACCACCAATCTCTGGTACCGCCGCCACAGCCACCACACCACCGCTCGCCGGTGTACGAGGAACGCCGCCACCGTGGCCAGCCAACTAGAGCTACCCGACCACCACATTAACTTCACCGGGGCACCCACCATGGCATGGCCAAGCTTTTGCCCACCTTAATTGCACACCTGCGCCGTTAGAGAGGCTCGCCGGTGAGCTCACCACCGGTGGGAGCACGCCGGGGAAGAAGATGGGGATTTTCCCCTCACCGGCCACACGTCCGTGCACTTGGTGCACGTGAATCGAACCCTGGGAAGGAGTAAGTGGACCAAGTCCTTCATAGACCGGCTCTGCGGTCTATGGACCAACGCAGGCGGGTTCACCATGAATCGTGCCTCACCTGTCAGTCACCGTTTGACCCCGAACCCACCTGTCAGCAGCGGTTTAGCTCTAATGGCGCCATGCTGATGTCATGCCGATGATGTGACCACGCCAGCGTCGGGGACCTCGACGATCCTTCCGACCACCTCGGCAACCTCTCCGACCACTTCAGCGATCTCGCCGACCACCTGGGCAACCTCTCCGACCACCTCGGCAATCTTTCCGACCACCTCGGCGAGCTTTCCGACCACCTCGGCGATCTCACCGACCACTTCGGCGATCTCGCCGACCACTTTGGCGATCTCGCCGACCACCTCGGCAACCTATCCGACCACCTCGGTAATCCTTCCGACCACCTCGGCGACCTCTCCGACCACCTCACCAGCTGATACACCACTCCAAGTCCCTACATGCCACGTGAACCAGTCACTGTGTGACACGTTTCAGCCCTGAATTAATCAGCCTTCATTATTTTCAGAAATGGATTTAATCTTTGGAAATTCATAACTAATTCATATGACCTCAGAAAAATATAAGACCAGGACCAAAATTCATCTAAAATCTAGCTCTACGCAATGAACTCATGTTTGAGTGCATTTGGCTCTTTTGAATTTTCATTGCTTCTTTGTGCTATTCTATAGACGTCGCTAACGCGACTATAATTCGATCGTATGCAGACTCAGAGGAGAACCAGACGGACGAGGACCAAGAGTACCGTGAGGAGTACGAAGATGACTACACTAAAGGTGCCACATCCCACCCAATCTCATAGCACCTATTACGCATGGCTAATATAGAGCTGCTATTGCTTTACTTTATTGTTATAATCAAACTATGATAGGACTTGCATGGTAGTATGCTTTCTTGATGGCCTTTACCTTGACGCAACCTTACCCCTGCTCACCCTACTGTTAGGCTAGTCACACGCTTGCTACTATATTTCATTGCTTATTACTTCTACTATGCTTGTACTACATTGATGCGTGGTGGAAACTAGTGTTATCTGGACTATGGGGAGAGTGTTGCGTGTGTGACTTGGGTGCATGGATTGTGAGGGTTGTGTCGACCAAGTTGGAATATACGACGAGCCTGGGGCAAGTCTTGCCGTGGGGTGCTACCTGGGCACCCCTGGAAATGGATACCTGTGGTGGGTAAATGGTATATAAGGTGGCCCTAGGTGTGAACCTGTGATGGGAGGAGCCCAGGGTGGAGGTGCTGTGGTGGCACGGTAAATGGAAACCCTGATGAAGACATTCTGGCTTGGTCATCCTTAAGGACTTACTAGTACTCAGATTCACCGGGAAGCCTTACGTACCACTCGCCCTATATGGTGCGGGACGGCCGGACTACTTGGTAGGATATTGCCACTACTGCTAGGTTGATAGCAGACAGTGCGAGGGAGGTACGGGGTGTGGAGGATCCCGCCACACCCTTCTGAGACTTCATGGAGACCTTGTGGACCCGGCTCATGACTCACAGTTTTAGCCACCCCAGACTAGACTTGGGGTGTACCAGGGCTGAATGGTAGAGTGGCATTATCCTAGGCTAGCAAGCAGCCAAAATCAGCCCAGTTGACGACGGTCAGCGAGGAAGGCGGATCTTGTGGTTATGTAAAACCTTTGCAGAGTGTATGGTTGATCGATCGATACATATGCCGACTTGTTGGCTATGGACCTTTCCTAGGTTTTGCTTAAACTAGATAGTGAGATGAGTCCTTCTCTTCTCCCCCTAGGAGTGAGTGTTCGGACATAGCCAGGGGCTACGGGCCATGAGATAGTGCCGAGAGGGAGTTGGCCTATCGACTGAGGAATGGTATGGTGGTGATGTGGTGATAATGTGGAGATGGTGGTATATCGATCCTAGGATCGAAACCTGGCTCTGGACGGGAATGGGGTGGAATGGGTGTGGGATTGGTGTTAAAACTTGACCAACTATTATTATATACTTGATATGCTAATACATAGGTAACCCCAGCCTTATAGGTTCCTTTTGATTATATCCAACTTGCATCCAATTTCCACAAAGCAATGCTCATAGGGTGGGAGTGGCCAGTATAAATCGTACTGATAAATTTTGGCACACAGGTTCTACTGAGGAGTATAGCCTTGAGGAGTTTGACGGTTGAGGGGTTTGTTCCTATGCTCGAGTTTGGCGATCTTGTCTTCAAGTTGTTCTTAATGAATGCTACTTTTGATTCTGCCAATGCGGCGATGTAATAATTTATGTAATTCCGCACTATTTGTACTCTGATATTATCGTTGTATGGATGTGGTATTCGACTGGAATTTGGGTAATATGATCTACAACGGTCATAATACACTTCGACTCTATGGATTTCCCTTCGCAGAAATCAGGTCATTTCAGAGTGGTCTAGGAGAGGTTTCCTGGAAGCCACACCGGGGACCCACTTACGCATGGGGAGGGCCCGGGGCTATCCATGGAGTTACCTGACTGGGAGCTTGGCTCTTGAGAGGGATTCCTTGCGAGGGGCTCCAACGAGGACTACGGAGAAGCTTGAGCGCTTCTTGATACCTCTGTAAAAATACCGGAGTCGTTGATGGGAGTTTGCATCTCTACCTCATCTTTACCTTCCGCATTTACTTTGTTACCTAGGTTGTGTGCTTTACTTTCCTAGCTTAGTTGATAGGCTAGTTGATAGGGTTGGAACCTAGGTTGCAAGACTCTTTTGTGGTAGAGATAGCAACACATTAGCAAAACTGTAGTTGCACATTTAGATAGATTATTTTCTTGCATAGGTTTTGCTAAGGTGGAATTAGAGGCCATTATTTAGAGTAGATTTTTAAGTTGCCTAATTCACCCCCTCTTAGGCGTCACGGTCCCTTTCAAGTGGTATCAAAGCCGGTTGGCTCAATTTGGACCTTTGGCTTCTCTGCCGTTGAGCCGACGCTATTTAGAGTGGTTGGGATGGATACCTTTAGGACTCCGCACTTCGACGGCACTAACTTCCCCTACTATAAAGCTAGAATAGCTTGTCACCTTGAGGTGGTAGATTTGGGTGTTTGGAGAGTCACTCGTGATGGGATGAAACCCATTAAGAATCCAGATAAACCCACAAAGAGTGATGAAAAAGAAATGGATTCCAATGCTAGAGCTAAAAATTGCTCGTTTGAATCTTTTAGCATGGATGTGTTTAACCAAGTGTTCACTTTAAATACGGCACATGAAATTTGGTTAAAATTACAAGAGTTCCATGACGGCACAAGTAATGTCCGTGAGCAAAAACATTACCTAGCTCAACAAAGTTATGATTCTTTTGAAATGAATGATGATGAGCTTGTTCATGATATGTATTCTTGTTTGAATCTAATTATCAATAAGCTCAATTCTATAGGATTAACAAAGCTAGGTGATGCAGACATCGTGAGGAAGATCATCTCCGTGCTACCACAAAAGGAATATGCAAGCATCATCACCATCCTTCACAACATGGAGGACTTGAGCACCATGACCCCGGCCATAGCCATTGGCAAGATAGTGGCATTTGAGATGTCACGTAAGATGGGTCACGAAGAAGCCTCTTCATCAAGCAAAGGCAAAGCTCTCGCTCGTAGTGAGCACAAGAAGATGAAGAGCAAGCAAGTTGAGACAAGCTCAAGCTCCTCAAGTGAAGAAGAAGAAGAAGATGAGGATGATGATGAAGAAGAATCATGTGATGATGATCAATCTTCCTCCTCCACCTCCGACCTTAATGAAGAATCAATCAAACTTGTCAACAAGGTGGAGAAGATGATCCAAAGGCTCAATGTCAAGTGTGTGCCCATCCAAATTCAAGATTTCATTTTCACCGATCAAAGAAATAAGCAAAGGAAGAAAGGATGCTATGGATGCGGTGAGTTGGGGCACTTTGTGGAAGTTTGTCCAAATAAGCCCACACCAAAGACAGAGACGAAGGCATGCAAGGACAAAGCCCTCACATCAATAAGGTCATGGGATGATTCTTCAAGTGAATAAGAAGACCATCACAAGAGGCGAGGGTACAAGCACTCATCATCAAGCACTTCACAAGTGTGCCTTATGGCATGAGGTAACAAAAAGTCTATCCCTAGTGATAGTGACAATAATAGTGATAGTGATGATGAGCTACCTTCTTATGAGCAACTTGTCCAAGAAAATCTTAAATATGTTAAAAGTTGCACTAGTCAATAAAAGAAGTTAAATTTTTTGCAAGAAAAGCTAGATAGTTCACAAGAAACATATAAAACCTTGCTTGAACAATGAGACATTTGCTAATCTCAATATTGAACTATCTACTGAAATTAAGAAACTTGAGGCTAGTGTAACAACAAATGCATGCACAATCAATGATGAACAACTTGTAATGAAAAATAAAAAATTAAAAGAAAAGTTAGCTAGCTCACAAGATGCCTATAAAAGTTTGCGTGCTAAAATGGAAACCATGTGCAAACATTGTGATGAGCTAACTAATAAAGTTGCTAATTTTGAAGCCATCTGTACTACCCCCACCGAGGCATCTAAAAATAAAAGTTCAATCTTTGACATGCCTAAAAAGGATGCCTCTACTTCTTGCAATGATTTATGTTTAGACTCACCCTTGTGCAACCAAGTTTGTGTTGAGAAAGTTGTTGTAGAAACATGCATACAAGAGGTCGCATTGGAGAATGAGCAACTCAAGCAAGAAGTGGCTTGCCTCACCAAGGATTTGACTCAAATGCAAGGCAAGAAGGAGCAAACCCAACTTCATCAAGATAACACCATCAAGGGAGTGAAGAAGCTTGATGAAGGACAAACCATGGTTTGTTACGTGTGCCACAAGGAAGGCCACAAGTCCTATGAGTGTAAGGTAAAGAATGAAGGAGGAGCTAAGAAGAAGGAGAAAAACAAAAAGCAAACAAGCAAGCTCTCCAACACCTACACCAACAAGGTGGATAAGAAGGCCTCCACACCTTACCTCTTGAAGAAGAGAAAGAATGACAAGGTGGTGGCCATCAAGGTGAACAAGCAAGCCAACAAAGGGGCCAAACACATTTGGGTGCCAAAGGAGATCATTTCTAACATGAAGAGCACCAAGAAGGTTTGGGTCCTGAAGGGGAAGTGAGAAGCCCGATGGACTTTGGGGAATTTGGAGACTTGGCATAATTTGGGTGCATTTCATGGGGTGCATCATGATGGTCAAGGTAATTGCCAAGTGTGTTAGTAAATACTATGGACCCAAATTCCCATCCCCATGTTAGGTAACTAGATTTAATTTCTTGCAATCTCAATTAGCATCTAGTTCCTTTTCATGCCTAGATTTGGATTTGCATGTTTAATCTTTTGTCATGCATACACTAGGTATATCTTATGGTAGGCTTGATTGGTATCACTCTTACCCTTGAAGCAAACCTACATGGTTTAAATTGCATAGGAGCACGACACATAGCTTGTTTTACAATTGTTTATCTAATATGTGCCAAAGTCCAAATTGTAGATAATTTCCCCCAAATATCATTTTTGAAAATGATTCTCACATTCATGTGATGTCATTTTCAAGTGGTATTTTTATTCTAAAATCAATGTGTATGTCTCCTACAAGTATTCCATACTTGTGTGCACAAATTTAGGGGGAGGTTACTCTACAAGTTGGATGCTTTGAGACTAACACCCTTTCAAGCCTATCATGTGTGTAGTAGTCTCATTGTAAGGAAAATGGAGTCCCTAGAGATAAGCATCAAACTTCAAATGATTACCACCCATTTCAAGTGGTGTCAATCAAATTGGTTTCTACATGTGATATTTCTAAACCGATATCGTCATGTTGATTTCAATTTGGTATTTATATGCTTTCTCCATGCATTATATAGATTAAACTCCCTTGAGCAATAATTTGCCAATTATGCATATGCTTTGCCTTCCACCATATGTATGCATATTTTTTGGGGGAGCTTAGTCTATGTAATGTGAGAGTCAAGTTTTGTGATCCATTCCACTCCACATTTAAAGGATCACAAAATTTGACCCTCACTTGTGCTACTAATGTCTTTTCTTTTCGGTGTTTGATTCTAAAGGGGGAGAATTTATAGGACCAAAAGCAAGCCCGAGCATAATAATTTACAAGTGGTAATGGTTCGAGAAAGGGAGGATGGTGGATTATGGAGTTAGGGGGAGGCTTAAATCCATAATGCCACATGGGGACATTTGCAAGGGCAAGATAAGTTTCCAAAGATGTTTACATGTGGTATCTTTTAGCATCATACAACCTTGCCCTTTGCATTGCATCCTAGCAAATAGATAATTTTTAAATTCCAAAAAATTTATTATTTGCTGGCTTTGGTCATGTTGTCATCAATCACCAAAAAGGGGAAATTGTAAGGAAAATGGACCCTGGGCCCATTTACTTTGGATTTTGGTGTTTGATGACCAACACAACCAAATTGGACTAATGAATTTGCAAGTAATTGTTTTGTAGTTCAATAGGGTGTAAGACATGACTTGGACAAAGGTGATGTAATGATTCGATGATCAACACCTCAAGCAAGACCCTAGAAGCACAATAGAAGACCCAAGAAACCAAGCAAAGTCCAAGCACGAGAGATAGAAACCAAGCTGGACGCAAGATCGCGAAGAAACGAGCTCGACAGAGGTGACCGGACGTGGCCCTTATGAGGACAGGACGCGTCTGATCAGTTACTCGGCAACAACAGGCGTCAGTAGTAGCGACCGAACGTTGAGCGAGGCAGTGACCAGATGCACGGACTTCACTGTTCATCCTCGCGGCAACAACTCAGTGGGACCGGATGTAGATTTTTAAGTTGCCTAATTCACCCCCCTCTTAGGCGTCACGGTCCCTTTTACTTGTCTTGAGAAGACTAAACTTAGCCTCCATGGATCAGGAGTTGCTTCTAAAACTTAGCGTCCTACAGTCAGCATTGCTTTGATACAACTTTGTAGCACCCGGTTTTAAAGACAAAACCAGATACATACTATATGTGAGCCTAGGAAGTCAAATCTCACATATAGCCACAAATAAAGGTAATATCAAGAGACAATACTTATTACATAACGTATTAGTAAAAGAAAAATAACCTCAGAGTATAGACATCGGAAAGTCGACTCTGATCTTCAGGTGAAGACTCCAAAATCCACAGGGACGACTGACTGGTTGACCACAAGCCTAACTCCTCCAAACCAACAATCTGGTACGCATCGGGGATTTTTATCCAAAGTATAGAAAAGTAAAGCAAGCATAAGTACATGTCGTACTTAACAATTATATCATGGGGTTCATGAGGCTCAAAAGGCTGACACTGGTTTACTGCGATTAGCTTTAATAGGTCTTCTTTTTAAGCAATTGAGTGGCAAAGAATTTATCATTCCCATAAACACATGATTAGGTAAACATGAATAATGTATAGCATAAACAATTAATCATTAGTATCATTATCCATTAGGGATCATCTCTATTCCATAAGGGTCCAAGGCCGCTCGTGTCCGTGAGCACGGCTGTTATAACAGTTTTATACTCTACAGAGGTTGTACACGTTCACTGTGAGTCGTGATTTACCCTTTCGCCCAAGGTAGCTAATCTCTTGACCCACTTCCAAGGAAGGTCGGCAGGGTTCACTATGAAGCCTTTCAAAGAATTCGTCTAACAAGTTAGGGCCGCCAGGCGTATGTGGCCCATCTCTAGGAGTGGCACACGTGGGCATCGCAGCACGGTACACACTTCCCAACAGCAAAGGAAACATACCCTACGCCTTAAAGGTAACCACTAACAAGCTAGAAAAGATCCTCATACTGAGCTAAAGCCAGAGCCATATGACCCTCATAGCTGTACTGTAAGTCCCGGATGATCGCTTACATATAAGTCCTTAGGGAGAGGAATCTGAAGCATATAAACACTCCAGCCCCCTGTTTCCATGTTACTAAAAAGTCATGTTTTAATGTTTATTGCTTATACCATTAGTCAAGTTACAAGATCATGGTTTTGATTAAGCACTAGCAAAAAACTACCCAATGCAATATCCCAAAGGTTTCAAGGTGCAAGATATAAAATATCTAGGATATCCTTAATGGTAAAAGGGAGACACATGCAATATGAATTTAGTGATTAAATGTGAATAGGTAACAAGGATAATCCCATGCTATACTTGCCTTACACACCGATCCCTCGGTAAGCTTTAATCTTCAATGTCCTTCTTCTTCTTCTTCTAGATGACCACGTATATCTCACCGACTGGACAATCATAGAACACCACACAAACATCCATACACATACATGCATAGCATACAGTTGCATCTATATTAGAACAGTACACCAATCATAGAAAAATTAAGTAAAAGAGATTGATATACGATTCTACGTATCACTACGATCACACAGTCGCGAGAAGCACGCTAATCGAAGCTACGGTTGAAAAGTTACAACTACCGAGAGATTTGCTTAATACGTGGAAAAGAAAACTATAGGCTTTATTTATGTTAACCATATGAATTCATATATAAAAGATATTTTATAAATAATATGGATTAAATTAAGCCAATTTTAGATTTGAATTATAAAACTAAAGTAAACAAATCATATTTTATTTATGAAATCCAGTTGCATAATCATTAATAAAGATATGATTTAAACCATGATTTTTCTGAAATAGTAATATAGTAAACATTATTACTAATGCGTAGATCTCGTCGTTATGAAACAAACGCAACTTGAACGGACTATTTCGGAGTTAAAATGAATAAGTTATGATTTAAACAAGTTTCCCTATAATTAAATAATAAATTAAATCTACCCATGAATTTGAAATATTGGAAACATGCCTAACAGTTGTATAAACATGTAGAATATGTAAATACGATCATAACGCAATTCCAACGGGTCAAATCGGACTTAAAACGCAAAAGTTACGCATGAAATAAGGTTCAGTGGCATTTCTGTAAATAACTCGAACTCATTTTTGAATTAAAACAATTAAAATCTGGATTTAAATGAATTTTGGACTGCGTGCACTATTTATGGAAACTACAGGGACTTAAACGATTAAAATCAGGGCGGATTTGTATTTATTTTGAACTAATATGGACTGCGGTTAATTACTTCAAAATCCAGGGGCTGACCTGCAAAACAGCACGGCTTTGACTACGTGTTGACTGCGGCTGCTGACCAGGCAGCCATGTGGCAGCAGGAGATTGGTGCGGTGCACCACGTGTGCGTGGACCAGCGCTGACGCAGGCACGGTGCGCCGGGTCTACGGCCCACGGTGGACCGAAAACACCACAAACCGATACCATCTAATCCTAACCGTCCAGAACAGATCCGATGATGTTGGTGAGTGCGGGTGAACCGATGGCGGCAGCACAGTGACACCGGCGAGCCTCCATTGCCGGTGGCGAGGAAGACACGGCGGCGGTCGTCGGGAGGGCGATCCGGACTTCCCCGGTCGAAGCCGAAAGCATGTACGTGAAGCGCAGGACCTTGCGAGATCACTAGAATACCGAACGGGGACGGAGAGCACGTCGGGGAGGTGGTCCCGCGGTGGCACCATTGACGGCGGTTCGGAAGCTCGCTGCTACGCCGTTCTAGGGCACCAAATGACGATCTAGGGGCACGGGAAGACGGAGGAGCTCACCACGATGCGTATGGAGCAGAGCGCAGCGTCCGGGAGGGCTTCGAAGGCGCGGGTCGACAGCGGCAGCAATGGCTGGAGAGAGAGGGAGGATGCGGGTGAGAGTGAATCCGAGCAAAATGGGACCAATACGTGGATTTGGAGTTACCTACGGGCGCGGGGGAGGACGGCGGTGCTCTAGGAGACGTTGGCGACGTGGATTGGGCACCGGAGTGGCGAGCGAGCTCAGGCGTGGAGGGGAAAGGGAGAGGAAGGGGGTCCGGCTGGGGCTTTATAGGCGGTGGGGCTGTGGCGTAGAAGGAAGGGGAGCAGGGGCGCGGGCAGGATTCGGTCGCCTTCCATACGGGCGCGGGTGGCTTGCCGTTTGAGGCTGTGCCATTGCCAGGGCAGAGAAAGGAAAGAGGCGCTCGGGAAGGAAAGGAAAGAGGCGGTGCTGATGGGCGGGACCTACGAGCAGTGAGGGAGAAGGAGCGGACACTGGTGGGCGGCTGACGCAGGGCCCCACCTATCGGCGACGCGGAGAGAAGAAGGGAAGGCGTAGCTGCGGGGCTGGCCAATGCGGGCCGCGGTGCCGAACTGGGCCGCGCACGTGTGCGGTGCGACGTGAAGCAGAGGAAGGGCGCGGAGCGGCGTCTGACCGAGCGGGCCGGGCGCTTGCGCGTGCGAGCGACGCGTGGGGCAGGCCGAAACGGAGCGGCAGGCGCGCGCGGAGCTAGGCTACCGAGCGGGCCGAGCGCGGGAGAAAGCGGGGAGGAGCGCGGTTGGGCCGCTGGGCAGGCCAAGGCCAGGAAAACAGGAAGAAAGAAGCGGGCTAGGGAAAAAAAGAACAGTGGGCCTTTGGGCCAAAAATGAGAGAGAGGGTTTTTCTTCTCCTTTTTATTTTTTTCCAAATCCTTTTTCTTTTCTTAATTCAAAACCATTTCAAATACGAACCGAATCGAGTATAAATACGATTCAAAATACACTTTTTAGTTCAAACATAAATGAACCAATTTTGGGTAAGTTTTCCGAAAATAACTTTTTAAGTTCTTTCATTTTCTAATCCCTTTTCTTTTATTTCCAAGCCTTTTTTAATTTCATTTCAAAAGCAATTTTAGCTAATTTGAATTTTCAACTAAAACCACTCAACCAGTAAAATCAAATGCAATGGCATGTATGCTCAAACATGTTGCTACCTTATGATGTATTTTAATTTAATGAAAATTTTTATTTTCCTATATTTCATGAGCACAAAAATTCCAATTTAAATCATTTTTGGCTTTATTTTAAAAGAGGCAATTTTTAGGGTGTTACAACATCGGAGACCCACTTGCGTGTGGGGAAGGCCCGAGGCTATCCACGGAGCTACCCGACCGGGAGCTTGGCCCTTGCGAGGGATTCCTTGCGAGGGGCTCCAACGAGGACTAGGGGGAAGCTTGCGCACTTCTCGATACCTCGGTAAAAATACCGGAGTCATCGATGGGAGTTTGCATATCTCTACCTTGCTCTTTAGCTTCCGAATTTACATTGGTTGCATTATTCCTTTTACGGTAGAGATAGCAACACACTAGCAAAACTGTAGTTGCACATTTAGATAGTTTATCTTTTGCATATTTTTTGCTAGGGGTAGAAAAAGAGGCCATAGTTTAGAGTTAGAATTTTAAGTCGCCTAATTCACCCCCCCTCTTAGGCGTCATGGTCCACTTCAACCGCACGGCATCTAGAAGATCTGATCAGATATACTATACATATTGTAACACCTACCATATAACCGACTAGGATACTTTCTTGTAACCTTACCCCTCCAGAGTATATTAGGAGGGGCAGGGGTCCCCTAGTCGGCATCCCACATCCCATATCTCGTCTCGTATTCCAGCAATACATACCAACAGAGCACATGACGTAGGGTTTTATGTCGAGCTGATGGCCTAAACTTGTATAAATCTTGTGTCTTGTGTCTCTCCTACCATCCGGTTCCTGATCATGCGCACCTATACCAATCAATCTACCATCGTGGGCATACCCCTTAGTCGACTGCCGAGCATCTTTAGTCGACACTGACACACACTTCACATGGATTGAATGTCCCACCACTCATGTACTGAAGATGTCCAAGTGGCCCCACCAACACATACCAATGCGAGGAAGGACCAAGCCCCCCACCTTTGGAGGGGGCACCTATCATAGGGGGGAGGGGTCATTGGACCCCCCATCTACTCCGTTGGTGCTCAAGTTTATCCACCACCATCCTTTGGTCAACATGCAAAGAAGCACAAGTGTGAGGGATCTCCACCCTTCATCTTATGGTGGTTTGATCCAAAGGACGAGGTGAAGACCACTTGGATTCATTGGCCCACATCCATCACTATATATAAATAGGGGATGCCCCCTCACTTCCAATGCATAAACACCACGCCAAGAAGTATAGGGCTCCACTACTGCCTTTGTATCTAGTAGGATAGTTTAGTGTGGGAGTTAGAGTGAGTAGTGAGCTAGTCTCGGATTTCCTGAGTTAGACTTCTGGGGAGTCTAGTGTAGCTCTTGTATCCTTTCCCTTTCTAGTAAGATTTTATCTTGTTCAATATATTTACCTTCTCTACTTTGCTTAGTGTTTAACGTACCTTTGGTTGTGTTGTAGTGGTTATTAGTATAGGCATAGTTGTATGCTTGCTAAGTTGAGTAGTATCACTCTTGCTCCCGAGCACTGCCCTTCAACCGGTGCTCTAGTTGATTTGTGTGTACACAACTAGAGTGGTGAGATATAGTGTAGACGTGGTGTCTAGACTATACTTTGCCACCATGTGGCAACAATCCTATCTGATCCTTGTATTCCACCATGTTGTTTGAGCAAGTTATTAAAATAGTAAGACCACTCCTGCTGGGAGTAGTGGCACTGTTATATCTATTGCCATTGGTCATCTAGTTTTCCTCATGTTCAAGAACTCTATCTTGCTGCTATAACTTGTCTGGCTAAGTTAGAACCATAGAAGTAGGATAGATCTTAGGAAATCTTTGCTCACTTGTTGTCCTCCCACCTAGCTATACCTTATATCTTTGTGTCAGTTATCTCTGTCTTCGGTGTCATTACTACAATATCTATTTATCGATTACCCCCACTATACTTTGATAGCTAAGTTGTGGTATAACTAAGGTCACTCATTTATTATTATTCCTAGCCACCACTTTCCTTATGGATTAAATAAATAACGATACCTTCGAATACTCCTTAGTGAAGTGCTATAATGGTATTCTGTGCGCTTGCAGAATATTCTACTCAAGCATAAGAAATACCAATATTAGATAACTTTACTTCTTGTATAAATGCTTTTAAAACCAACTACCACTACTACATATTGATATATCGCTATCGCCACTTTCACTGCCGTAGCGATAGAAGCGACGATGTGATACTTCCACCATCGGTTGGAACGATAGCGTGGCCTCCTAGGACTAAAATTGGCAGTTCAAACTTCTACCACCGATGGGTTAACGATAGATGCAGTAGTGGTATTGGGGTTGCATTTGCTCCATCGCATGAAAAGCCAGGCTGACTGGGATACGCATTTTGCCTGCTGGCCCTAAAGTAGCTTATAGTCCTTCGAGGAGAACGTCTCCTTCGATGACTGGATGTCTGATTATAGTCCTCCGTGGAGCTCCGAGAAAGAGGAACCAGAGGAGGAGGACGACGAGGACGAGGATGGCGCCGCCACCGCCGCCACCACCGCCACCGATGACTCTGACTCCTACTCTAACTTCGACTCGCCTCCTCCCAAGCGAGCGATGTTTAAGTAGTTTATAGTTAGTATAAGTAGTTTTAATAGTTTAGGTTAGTTGTTATGCTTCCGAACGATTATAATCATATACTCATCCAAATTGTATCTATATGTTAGATATATATAATGAATCATTGAAAAAAAATCTATTCGCGCAGATTTGATCTCTTCAATGCCACCTTTTTTATATGAAATGCAAAGCAAGTTCTTTCCAATACTACTTCCAAAATGCCAGTGCACGGATTTGATCTCTCGATGAATGTTTTTTTATTTTTCTGTATATATATGAATGAATGAAAAGGAAAAAAAACTATCATGTATGGTTACGGTTGTTTCTAGGAGAATCTAAAAGTAGTTAACCGCTTACAATCATCGTATTATAGCATTGGATTAGCGTGGCAATGGCCGGCTTAATATGGACACTGTTTAACTTATCCCGTGCCGTCCATTCTCGCTATCGATCAATCTATAAAGATCGCATCTATGCCGTTTATTCAAGTCAGTTTGATCTGAGGGTCCAGAATTGATGATACCCCCAATATATAGAGCCATGTACCCCCTCCCTAGAGATATCTTGGAAACCCTAATTTATATCTCTGATTTAGATCAAGACACACTAGGAGGAATAGGTCTAGAACTTTCCAATGTAGTAGATAAGTAGCTTGGGAGTGAGGGTCGAGTTGGGCACATGCTCAAGTTCCGGATCTAGTCTTGGAGGCTCGGCAAAGCCTTGTATCTTCACTTTTACATCTTGTAAGACTTATTATCAACTTATCATATTCCTATCTACATGACTATGCTTACTTTGAATATATATCTTGCTTAGTTAAAGGTTATCAATACTTTTGTGTGCGGGTTCATAGAGCTCTTAGCTTGCTAGTTGTTTGGTTAGGCTAAGTAGCCGAGTCTCGTGTAAGCATGGTACTTATATGATGCTCTGCCTGTGAGTACACCCTGTTCCCTAGCCATGTGGTAGCAGCGGGAGGTGATAACCCCGTCTATCCTTTGTAGTCCATACCGAATTGAGCAGGTTCTTAAATTGTAGGACCGTAGTTGCGTTAATAGAGTTATCCTTCGTGATGCTCTACTGTCTAAGCGGCGCCCCTAAGTGCACAAGAGTAGAGTTAGTCTTAGATATAGCTAGGTGTATATATACTTTGACCATGTAATAAGAATATCATAGGAATCTACCTCACCCATTGTTCTCCTGAGTTGACTAGTTTATATTATCTTAGTGATCTATCCCTTAAGTGTCATTATGCTTTATTCCTATCATTACGTTCACCCCTGCTTTAGCTATGCTGGTATGTTGATTAGTAGACATTCCTTTGTTATCCAATCAATCTTTACTCCATTGTTTCCCTATGGTAAAATATAAATAATGATACCTATAACACTCCTGGAAAAATGCTACAATCGTATTATGTACGCTTGTAGAATCCTTCATATTCTATTTGTGTTAATAAATACCAACAAGCATTTTTGGTGCCGTTGCCGAGGAAACAATTGGTGTAAAGATTTAGATCATTAATATACCACGAGCTTTAGTAGGATTACTCCTGTTCTGTTGAATTGTGGAATAAGACAGGACAACAGACGTTGTTTTGACCTTCTGGCAAGCTTCCACAAGAAAAGAAGAAACAATGAAGAACCCTAGGGTGCCTGAACATTCAAGATCCATCAACACTGGAACCCTGCCATCTCACAGGTTTGTATAGACATATATATATATATTCTCTAACCATGTGTAGATTGGAGAAAAGGGTTAACATCACAAGAATTGAAATCACATCTCAAGTGACGGAAATAGACATTGCACTACTGACAAATTCCATCATGTGAGTCATGGTAAGTATGATCAAGAAAGGTGAGATAGTCTTGCTCATGGACTTTAAACTTGATGAGTAGTTATCTTTTAATTATTGCATTCCATTGCATGTTTACTTTGAATAACCCATGCATACACTTCCGCTTAGTTTAAGTTTTTGCATTTCAAATCCACAGCATGTTTAGTTCCTTGCATAAATCCATATTGCTCGCATCTTTATTAAAAAATACATTACTCACCATGATCATGTTCTTTTTCATCTCTATTTGAATAAATCTCTATAGTACTTTCGTGCTACCTTTGTCTGTTATAGTATGCTTTGATTTGGAAGTACTCGACATACTTCCATTGACTTTTAAATTCAGCATGGTGCTTAGGTTGAAACGCCTTCTGTAATCAAAATTAGACATGGAGTCTAGTTTGGTTATTGAACTAAAAGTTGCTTGTGTAGACACTAGATATTTTGTTGGACTAACCCCTGCAAAAAACTCTCAAATTCAATTTGGGTAAGTCAAGAGATGAATTCACATCAAAGATGAATCAAGGCATGTGATGAACTCCAATAACTTTGCGCAAAGAAGACCCAGCTTATTCTTCATGGAAGGAAGAACTGTGAGTATCTAAGTTTATTCACTTATCTTTTGTTGTAAGTTATCTTTGCCTTGAACCATGCTACAATGCAGCAAACACATAAAGTTTGCTAATAAACAAAATCTAGGCTAAAGTAAACCTAAAACCATCCTTTCATTAGCATAGAGGAAAATTACAAAAGTTACGGACAACAACCCGTGTTTTAAATTCATTGTATTCCCTCGGGTATGTGTCCACTAACATTTTGTACAAAAAATCAATAAAAGTTGTGCCTGTCCTTGGTTTGGTATGAACCTGCAAACCCAAACCAAACCACCACTTCAGCTATGGAACAAAGAGAAATGAGACGAGTAACACAAAAAGGTCTAAAATAGAAGCACTCACTCATAGGAAGTGAATGAACAAATCAATAGGCCACAAGTAACGTCAAAGGCAACCTGGCATTGAGCCTTTCCAGGACTCAAGCTAGGAGGTTGATGAGAAGCAGGGTGCAACTCACCTATATTAGCCAATCTAATGCCTTCTTTCATCACCTTCGAAGACACCATCTCGCACATCGGCAACAAGGACCATGATGATGAGTTGCCACTACATCATGGCATGCATCTTCTTATCAACAAACATCAGTAATCAATGGAGGTCTGTCGACAGTGTCTCATGGCTAGCGAATCACTGACAAACAAAGAAGAACAACTCTCTGCCACACTGCTAGACAATCAAGGAGGAGCTTGAGTTCGTATCTCCAATGAACACCAACTCGTCAACCAAGAATCAACATAAATCAAAGAAGGGTTGATGGGAGAAGATCATGCAACTGTCCGAATGCTGCAAAGAAAAGCTTAATACAAGAAAAGGTCTTGCTCAATAGACTATGAGCTCTCGCCCATAGGTAAATCAGATAAGCCTTCTTCAGGTATGTTTGTCACTAATCATTTCAATAAAAAGAAGGAAAACATAAGGTATATCCAACCAAGCATTATGCAACATAGAATCATATTCATTGGAGAATTCTATCATCCAAACTTGATTCCGCATTTCACAAAATTCAAGTATGGGGGATGGAGTTCTTCAAAACATCTCATGCCATGTTGCTAGGTTGTCTTGGTCATCCCTACCTTTATGATGTGCTCAACTTGTTAAATCTCTAACAAGTAAAAATTTAAATAATCATGCTCCTTTGGTTCACCATATTCTTGTTTCTACTTGAATAAATCTCTTGAGGCTTTCAAGCTTCCTTATTCTGTTATAAGTATGCTTTGGAATACTATTTGAACATAATCATTAGATCAAAACATACTTCTATAGAATTTGGTTGTACGGATAGGGAATGTTAGGAGATCATTTGTAGAAACAAACCAAGGTTTGAGGAATTCTTCGAAACAATTTCACACATCTTTGCCTTAACCTTGTTGAAAATTTTAAGTAGTGGTGAACAATAAAGGCACATTATTTAAAATATGGGATAAAGATTCTCTGCTAATTAAAATATTAAAACCAACTCTATTATAGAATAGAGGATGACCTTCAGCTCTATGACAACACTATCCTTTCTTTGAATCATTTGTTTATTCCTTTGGGTATGTGTTGTCTACTAATCCTTTATAGAGAAGAAACAATAAAAGGAGCAGAAGGTCCAAACAAAGTGTTGAGATCCACAAAAGAAAGGACAAAAGGATGGCATGATAAAAAGATGAGAAAGGAATACAATATAGGAGACAAGATGTTCATGAACAGCTCAAGCAAGGAAAGCTTCAAGCACGAAGAAAAGACCACCACAGTCATCTACCTTCGTCACTTGGTGTCATCATGCTCCAATGATAAAGGTAATATCTTAAGGTAAGTGGTCATTATTTAAAAAGCTTCCCTTTGATCTTGCTATTTACACAAATGAAGAAACAAACATGTTTGAGTTACAACTTTGCTTGATTCAACCTGATTAACTCAACATGTCTTGTTCCTTAAGTTTGTTCATAGCACCACTTTATTGATCTCATAGTCTTAACCAAATGAGCTAAAATGTTGCATATCTTATCT
Source organism: Miscanthus lutarioriparius (assembly GCA_904845875.1). Classification (NCBI taxonomy): domain Eukaryota; kingdom Viridiplantae; phylum Streptophyta; class Magnoliopsida; order Poales; family Poaceae; genus Miscanthus; species Miscanthus lutarioriparius. The sequence goes on along the minus strand of CAJGYO010000008.1, from coordinate 63,958,949 downwards.
TTGGAAAATGATAGTCATAATCATGTAAAGTTTGATACATTATGAAAAGATGGACAATCCTTCCATAGGTTAAGCAACTCCACTCTTTTGACAAATGTATTCAAATGCCACATTCATACTCATCCTTCTGATCTTATCACCCATGTTGTAAGAATGAACTATGCACATAACATCAACCTTATCATGATTCAATACACCTAAGGTCGGAGAAGAATAAATAAAGTTTTGGTTCTATTAGTGTTTTCCCACCAACAGAGCCCATGCACTTGATCTCTACCTTGTCTTTATGACCAGAACACACTTCGAGCAAAGTGTGGGGGAGTTGATCCTCTAAATTCTACAAGTGAAGTTCTAAACCGACAATAATGATGCAAACAAGATGTCGTTAGTTTCTACTACTGATGGTTGACTTTGAAACGCTAAACAAGGAGTCAGAACAAGTCATGTAAGGAAGCACCTATCAAACCTAAATCAAACTAAAAACCAAGGCAGGTTTGGCAAAATAAGGAGGCACCACCATTGGAAGTGCCATTACTGGAGGCACCACCTCAAGAACACTCATCTTCAAGAGTGAACCAAGGTACTCGATCAGTGAACTTCCACGACTATCAAAGGCAAGATTATGAAGCAACCTCAAGGGCATTAGGGAGGACACATGTCTTTCTTTGGCTAAGGGTATCATGACTCTTAGGAGGCCTACCACTGCTTCGACAACAGAACTGCAAACATTGAAGAGACAAATGCTGCCATACAAGGTACATTACATAATCATGCAAAATGGCAGGTAAGCATGGGACATGAGATGGCCAGCCTCTAGCAACAATAGCAACAACAAAAATCAAAATTGGGAGGCTCTGTTCCCACACCTCCACATCCAGCCACCTCGTTGAGCAACCACAACAACAACCAGCTTGGGGGAGAAGGCATCCCCCATATATCTAGATAAGTATTTCTTTTGCTTTTATTATTCTTAGTTTGTTTTAGAAAAAAGGAATAACTAAAAACAAAATAAAAAGTTATCTTTGTAGAAATATATATAGTTATAATGTGTGATCTAAAAAATGAAAATAAAATAAAAAGAGTGTGTCTAGTTTCCTTTAATTTCTTTTAAGAGCTAAATAAAATAAGGACTCTGAAGACAATCTTTTAAAATGGAAATGATGAATAGTTGCTCTATTGTAATTTCTTTCAAGTACCTAGTTTTTAGCCTTGAATTCTCTCAAGTTTTGGATAAGATTGTTTTGATATAAGGATTTACTCTAAACTTAAAACTCATGGTAGCATATGCTTGATCTAAGTCTAGGTAATTGACAGATATGATATGAGAAGGTCTGAGCTGTTGTTTATCTTGTTCCAAGTGACACTAAAGTTCTAGAGATTTATCTTTTGGAAAACATAAAAATGCTACATGATGGGTTCCTGTATGACAAAGCTTAAATTCCTACCAGAGCCATACATGTTATTTAGGCTAGGAAAACTTCCACATATATGCTATTTGTTTTGCATTGAGTTTTGTCAAGCCTTGTTGACTCTTACGAGAAGTTTGTCATGCTCTTGAAATCAAGATCTCGTACACTCCACCCACATATGCACTACTCCTACACTGGGGGTAGGCGCAAAAACATGTCATTCCATTTAGATCCACCCAAAATGTTTTACTCCTACACTGGGAGTGAACACCAAAAATACGCTTGATAGGTTTTTCCATCCACCAAATAAATGCTCCAAAGTTCTAGTTGCTATCTCTCAAAAGTTTTGTTGCAGAGAAGAGGCATGAGCTATGCAAAAGTTATTCATACAAAGAAAAAAAGGGAGAGTTGAAAAAATGGACAAGTGTCTGAGATATCTAAAACAATGGGTACTCAGATGCCCGCCTGAAAAAAAAGAGAAAAAAATGATGAGAATAAAGATAGCCCATGTTCTCTTGCTAAAATGTTCCCAAGTTTCAAAAGAGAGATATGTTTTCAAGGAGCAAAGTAGAATTAGGTTAGCCACCACATATATCCACCTCATATATCCACACACATGCACATCTTGATTTGATTGTATGACTCAACTTGCTTTGGATCCGTTGTTTGACTTTACAATATATGCATTGTAAGTATGCTCTAGCTTTCTCCCTACCTATGAACTCCATATAAGCTTTAGTGGTAGGAAGAGATAAGGCACAACATCATTTTATGCCTTGGTGAGGATCCACAAATACCATATATATTGAGAGAGTTGAGAGTGTCATACAATGGAATCTCTAAGTTTTATTTTGAAAACTTACAAAAACTCTAGAACAATGGTGAAACAAAGAACTTGAGATATAGTGTTTGAATTTATCATTCTGTCTTGCAATTACTCAAGACCCAAGTGAAGGCTAAGAAGCCCCATGGTTGAAGGTAATATGGGTAAGTTTGAAAGTTAGATCAGTTTATTCTAATCCAGAGGAGAATTTCTGATTGAACATGTCGACAAAAGATGCTCGGCAGTCCACCGAGGGGTATCCCACGATGGTAGATTTGTCAGTGGAGGTGCGCATGATCAGGAACTGGATGGTGACACAAGGCGTAGAGACAGCGATTTAGATAGTTTCGGGCCGTCTGATCGATATAATACCCTACGTCCTGTACCTTTGGTGTATTGTATTGAGATGTAGTAGATAGATCTATCCACTAGGGGACCCCTGCCTCTCCTTATATACTCTGGAGGGGTAGGGTTACAAGGAAAGTATTCTATTTGGTACAATACAATAGCTTGCGGTGCACGCCGAGCAGCGCCATGCACGCCTTGATCTTGTGGGCTGGGCCACCTCTGATGGTGCGACCCATGTCTTGTCTTGTGGATACCAGGGGCCATACCCTCACAGCTAGTTCCCGAGCCTGACAGTAGGTGACATAGTCATGTTGTGCCAGGGTTAGAAAGTAGAAGACCTACCGAGTAGGCAGCCAGTCCCCGGGCATAGCCTTAAGATGAGAAAAGCGCACATTCACCGTAAGGTGAAGTGTGCCCACTTAGTCCCCGAGCCTGCTGGAAGATGAAGAATGAATCTTGTAGTAGGGTCAAAGAAAAAGAAGTCTGAAAGCTTTGTCGACGTCGTCCAACATGCATGTATCAAGACCCTAGACGTGCTGCCCAAGATCAGCACCCTGATTCGAATAGCATGGAGCAGCTTGATAGAACACCGATGAGATGTAGCAAGATCTAACCACCAAGGGCGATGTCCGAGCACCGAGGAGTCCCCAGTGTAGCTGGTGACGTCCGAGCACCGAGGAGTCCCCGGCGTAGGTGGCGATGTCCGAGCACCGAGGAGTCCCCGACGTAGCTAGCGATGTCTGAGCACCGAGGAGTCACCGGCGTAGCTACCGATGTCCGAGCACCGAGGAGTCCCCGACATAGGTGGTGATGTCCGAGCACCAAGGAGTCCCCGGTGTAGGCGGCGATGTTCGAGCACCGAGGAGTTCCCAGCGTAGCTGGCGATGTTTGAGCAGCGAGGAGTTCCCGGCGTAGCTGGCGATGTTCGAGCACCGAGGAGTTCCCGGTGAAGCTAGCGAGGTCTGAGCACCGTGGAGTCCCCGGCGTAGCTGGCAATGTCCGAGCACCGAGGAGTTTCCAGTGAAGCTGGAGAGGTCCGAGCACCAAGGAGTCCTCGGCGTAGCTGGCGATGTTCGAGCACCGAGGAGTTTCCGACGAAGCTAGTGAGGTCCGTGCGGTGAAGTGTGCCCACTTAGTCCTCGAGCACAAAGAATCCAAGCACTGAGGAGTAACTGATGTAGCTGGCGATGAAGCACGAGTGACGAACAGTCTATTCAACTGGTCGGCGGCGAAGTGAGCATTGAGTAGAAGCGACTGGCGAACAGTCCGATCAACTGGTCGGCAATGAAGTCCATGAACCTAGCGGTCCGACCAGTTGATCGGTGGAGAAGTCCGAGCACCTGGTGGTCCGTTCACCTAGACGATGATCCTGCAATACAAATATGTAGAACGGGTAGTACATGATGTAAAAATATATGAACTCCGGAGAAAAATCAGCAATGGCGATGAAATAGCGTATGTAGCTCGGCGATCAGTTGGTGTGAAGATGTATTTATATTTAATATAAACCGCCCAACCAGTTAGTGTGTAGCTGAGTCTCTAGCCCTAGCTAGCCTGTTAACCATAACGTCGAGCGCGGAGCCCATGCACGTGTAGGAGGAATAGAGCATCACTAACGAGACGCTGCTGACCACCCATAACACAAAGGGCAGACACTCGTGCACGTGTAGGGAGGAGCCGGAGACAGGGCCATCTCTAGAGGCGTCCGAGCATCAACATGACTGTTCGGGGGTTCAAAAAATCGTTTGGAGAGCAAATATGGAGAAAACAGCTCAGAGAAACATTATGGCGATATACGAAGATTGGAGAATATTTAGAAGAATATTAAAGCTTGACTTAGCTTTAGACAAGATGTCTGGTCAGCGACGTATGGTGTTATCTGGTCGGTGTTGACGAAATTGCTAGGCGCTCGAGCTGTCGTCATGGAGGCAGTCGCGGTTGTCATGACGCCGTTCTTCACGGCGATCATCATTGCGACGTAGTAGGTGGTCAGAGCGAGTAGTTCTTGGTCATCTTCTAGGTTGTTGTCATTGATGAATACACATACGAAGCCAAGTAGCTTGCATGGTACAAGCATCGTCCGACTCCATGTAGTCTGTAGTAGTCGCGCTCGTCGATAGGTTTGCTGGAGTAGGAGTCCTGTTCCTGTGGCATGTTGTAGCTAAAGCTTGATACACCGATGTCGTCGGGAGGTGACACATGCGCCGCATGTCGAGCCCATAGGGCTGCTGAAGGATGCCGCCGTAGGAAGTCAGGTTGCCACGAGCGGCATCGATCTTGAGATCCCATCTGGCCCGCCATGGATCAAGCGCACACCCCAACCAGGCGCGCCAACTGTCGACAAAAGATGCTTAGCAGTCCACCAAGGGGTATCCCACGATGGTAGATTTGTCGGTGGAGGTGCGCATGATCAGGAACCAGATGGTGACATAAGGTGCAGAGACAGCGATTTTGACAGGTTCGGGCCATCTGATCGATGTAATACCCTATGTCCTGTGTCTTTGGTGTATTGTATTAAGATGTAGTAGATAGATCTGTCCACTAGGGGACCCCTGCCTCTCCTTATATATTCTGGAGGGGTAGGGTTATAAGGAAAGTATCCTATTTGGTACTATACAATAGCTTGCGGTGCACGCCGAGCAGCGCCGTGCACGCCTTGATCTTGTGGGCTGGGCCACCTCTGATGGTGCATCCCATGTCTTGTCTTGTGGATACCGGGGGCCATACCCCCACAGCTAGTCCCCGAGCCTGACAGTAGGTGACGTAGTGACGTGGTACCAGGGTTAGAAAGTAGAAGACCAGCCGAGCAGGCAGCCAGTCCCCAGGCGTAGCCTTGAGATGAGAAAAGCGCACATTCACCACAAGGTGAAGTGTGCCCACTTAGTCCCCAAGCCAGCTGGAAGATGAAGAATGAATCTTATAGCAGGGTCAAAGAAAAAGAAGTCTAAAAGCTTTAATGACGTCGTCCGACATGCGTGTATCAAGACCCCAGATGTGATGCCCAAGATCAGCACCCTGATCCGAACAGCATGGAGCAGCTTGATAGCACACCGATGAGACATAGCAAGATCCAACCACCAAGGGTGATGTCCGAGCGCCGAGGAGTCCCTAGCGTAGCTGGCGATGTCCGAGCACCGAGGAGTCCCCAGCATAGGCGGCGATGTCCGAGCACCGAGGAGTCCTTGGTGTAGCTAGCGATATCCGAGCACCGAGGATTCCCCGATGTAGGCGGTGATGTCCGAGCACCGAGGAGTCCCTGGCGTAGGCGGCGATGTCTGAGCATCGAGGAGTTCCCAGCGTAGCTGGCGACGTCTGAGTAGCGAGGAGTTCCTGGCGTAGCTGGCGATGTTCAAGCACCGAGGAGTTCCCAGTGAAGCTGGCGAGGTTCGAGCACCGAGGAGTCCTCGACGTAGCTGGCGATGTCTTTGCGCCGAGGAGTTTTTGGCGAAGCTGGCGAGGTCTGAGCACCGAGGAGTCCCCGACGTAGCTGGCGATGTCCGAGGACTGAGGAGTTTCCGGTGAAGCTGGCGTGGTCCGTGCGGTGAAGTGTGCCCACTTAGTCCTCGAGCACGAAGAATCCGAGCATCGAGGAGTAACTGACATAGCTGGCGATGAAGTATGAGCGACGAACAATCTGTTCAACTGGTCAGCGGTGAAGTGAGCATTGAGTAGAAGCGCCCGGCAAATAGTCCGATCAACTGGTCGGCAACGAAGTCCATGAACCTAGAGGTCCGACCAGTTGATCGGTGGAGAAGTCCGAGCACCTGGTGGTCCGACCACCTGGACGATGATCCTGCAATACAAATATGTAGAACGAGTAGTACATGATGTAAAAATATATGAAATCTAGAGAAAAATCAGCAATGGCGATGAAAGCATTATAGCAACTACTGATCCATTGCTGAGTTTAGCTTTGCTCAGGGACTAGCAAAGGTTAAGTGTGAGGGAGCTTGTTGACGGTTGTTAACATCAATCATCAACCATCAACATAACTTGTATAAATGTATAAAAATGATCACCAATATAGGTTTAGGGGTTTAAACTAATAAATTCCATAAGTTTTGGTGATTCTGTGTTTTCAACAGAGTTTATCCAGAAAACCATCCAGGTGGACCCAAATGTTAGACTTAATCGCGCTTAATCATGGCGTAAACAACTCTAGAATGTTCCATAGGACACCACACCAAAAAAGACTATGAGAGGCTTCCAGGTGGGGCCAGCTAGCCCCACCTGTAGGCCGGCCGGCCTATGGGGCCACCTGTCAGCCTCTGCCTTGCTACGTTGGTTCTCCACCGCCTTAAAGATCGCATCTACGCCATTTATTCAAGTCGGTTTGATCTAAGGGTCCAGAATTGACGCTACCCCCTATATATATACAGCCCAATACCCCCTCCCTGGAGACATCTTAGAAACTCTAATTCAAATCTCTGATTCAAATCAAGACACACCAGGAGGAATAGGTCTAGAACTTTCCAGTGTAGTAGATTAGTAGCTCAGGAGTGAGGGTCAAGTTGGGCTCATGCTCAAGTTCCGGATCTAGTCTTGGAGTCACAACAAAGCCTTGTATCTTCACTTCTACATCTTGTAAGACTTATTATCAATTTATCATATTCTTATCTACATGGCTATGCTTACTTTGAATATATATCTTGCTTAGTTAAAAGTTATCAATACTTTTTTGTGCGGGTTCATAGAGCGCTTAGCTTGCTAGTTGACCGGTTAGGCTAAGTAGCTGAGTCTCATGTAAGCATGGTGCTTATATGATGTTCTACTTGTGAGTACACCCTGTTCCCTGGCCATGTGGTAGTAGCGGGAGGTGACATCCCTATCTATCCTTTGTAGTCCATACCAAATTGAGCAGGTTCTTAAATTGTAGGACCGTAGTCGTGTCAATAGAGTTATCCTTTGTGATACTCTACTATCTAAGCGGTGTCCTGAAGTGCACAAGAGTAGAGTTAGTCTTAGTTATAGTTGGGTGTATATATACTTTGACCATGTAATAAGAATATCATAGGAATCTACCTCACCCGTTGTTCTCCTGAGTTGACTAGTTTACACTATCTTAGTGATCTATCCCCTGAGTGTCATTATGCTTTATTCCTATCATTATGTTCACCCCTGCTTTAGCTATGCTGGTATGTTGATTAGTAAACATTCCTCTATTATCCAATCAATCTTTACTCCATTATTTCCCTGTGGTAAAATATAAATAACGATACCTAAAATACTCACAGTAAAATGCTACAATGGTATTCTATGCGCTTGTAGAATCCTTCATATTCTATTTGCTTAATAAATACCAACAATGTTCAAACATAAATTCGTATAGTGCTTATACGTTGTTTACCTATGGATGCACCCTATATTTCTTGCCATGTGGTAGATCACGGATGTGACACTCCCGTTGAGTCCTTTGTAGTCCACTCCCTGAACATAGGACAAGTAGGATCTAGTTACGAAGGAAGACAAGCTATGTTCTTAATCTTCCTTAGTAATATCCCTTATGTGTAGATATGAAGTTGATCTTAGCCATGACTACTAAGTGTAATTGCACTAATCAACGTATGCTTTGACTTGTAATTAAGAATGACTTAGGAATTATTCCTCTAATATTCTATTTAGCCATGCTAATGCCATAGAAAGGAATACTCTGAGTGATTAATTATCATTTATCATTACTTATCATATTAATCTCTTAACTTACCCCTGTTATGAGTATAAGTTTGGTTATGGTTTATTTCTTCATCATACATATAAGTTACTAATATATTCCAACCGCCCGTCCTTCCCTGTGGTAAAAATATAAATAACGATACCTGGAATACTCCTAGGTGAAGTGCTACAATGGTATATTATCTGTGAGCTTGAGGATTCTTTTCATTCATATATTTTCTTTCAAGTCACAAGTAAATACCAATAAGCATTTCTGGCGTCGTTGTTAGAGATTAAATTCAAAACCTTGTTCTTTGTAGCGACGTTAAGAAATGCCTACAAATTCCAAGGAGGGGGAGTACACCAGAGATGCTGGTGAAGTTTCGATTGCTATTCTCACTATCATAGAAGAAGCTGGCCATAGTCTGGGACAGCACCTGATGATTGTTGGAGATGAGGCGCTTCCAAGAGTGACAGACACATTTGCAAGAGAACAAGGAGCGAGTGGGGAGGCGGTGGAGGATCTCCAGAACAACAACCTCTATGAGGATGGCCAGTGCATTCTTATTGTTGGGGGCCGCCTCCATTTTGAAGAGCCTACGATCGTCATTGTGCAGTAGGATGAGAGCTTCCTTAGTAATGAGATCACTAAAGAGGCCAATAATTTGACAAAGATCCATCAGTGAAGTCCACAACTGATACCAAAGTGCAACTTTAACAACCATTAACAATTTTCATGGTCTGACCTCATCTAAATTTAGAGTAGCACCACATAGATATATATAACTCAAACTAGAGTAGTAGTTAATGGAGCTGTAACCATTACAATTTCAGTTAAATCAAGTCTAACCATCACACTTACAATCATTACATGAGCTTAGAGCTTCTTCCATAGGAGACAGACAAAGATTAAGAGGACTACAATTACAACAGTTTTGAAGGAGAAAGACGGTAGAGTAGCTGTTGGGTTTTGAAGATAGAAGTCATCATCATGAACTAAGGGTTGATTTGAGTTAGTTCTTGACTTGAAGGCAGCAATTCCTTCTTCATAGGAGTTGTACTTTTTATAACAAGCACCACAAAACCTATGAACTTGTTCCTGGTAGTCAGGTTAGTTGTAGTAAACTCCTAGCTCACGACCATTGAACACAACATAGCATGGATAACTCATCTCAAATCTGCACAACCCAAACAGGCTACCTCAGTTTTCACAATTAGAATGCCAGTGAACAAGTGGTAGTGATCATCATTAGCATCAGTAGCAACATGTGCAGCTTAAACATTAGTGGCCTCAGTCATGTGAATGATGGACACAAAGCATTGATTTGCTTTCAATGCCTTCCTCTTGTTTTGAACCAAATGGATAACTATAACTTGGTTGTCAACAAGGAGAAGACACAGAAAGCAAACATATGAGCTACATCCTAATGCATCCAACAACCATATAGACATCATTGGCAAAGAAATGTGGCCTTAGATATGTTACAAGTTCAAATTAGGTATAATCAAGCAAGCACTTGATAATTAACAGGCCTAGTTGCACATAGCCATTTACAGTAAGAACACTGAACATATGCAGAAAACCAAGACATCAGCAGAAAACCAACCAGTGCCACCTCCTAATTCTTTTCATCATCATTGGTCTAACCAGATCTCTAACGCTAGAATGTTTGTTGTATACCTAATGTTCAAGTAAGGACCAAAATAGTGAAGCGAACAGGAAAAGGCGAGAAAGGAGACCAGTGAATCAGATCTGTCGCCTCTACCATGGCACACAATAGACACGAACGCCAATGTTTCCACGCTCCATGGGGAAGCCCTGCCACCTAGCCTCGAAAAGGATGCCTGAGCCACCACAGCACACCAGGGATCCTCCGTTGCCTTCAATTTCATCCACCGCTTTGAATCGCTGCCTCCGCCAAGCTAGGGTTCATCCAAGAGAAGGGGAATGGGAACAGAGAAAGGGAATGAGGAATTAATGGGTGACGGTGGCCTGGTTGTAACAATTATGTGCTGACAGTGGGCCACTAGGTGCTCAAAAGGGTCAAAAAAATTGTACAAAATGGCATAAAATTTTGTCACACTAGAGGCTTGAACCGAACACCTCAGGCTTCATAGGCTCTTTACTCGACCAACATGACAGACCAGTGAGTTCGTTATTGTAGCTATTTTAATTGGGAAAAAGGCAGCAATGATCCAATGATCTAATGGCACTGGTTTGCGGTTTAGGTCCATCGGCGTATGAAACTGTGTACAAGTGCGCAATGATCTGACGGTGTCCACAGTTTTTCACCTGTTTCTTCATTATTAAGATGATAGATGGTGCCCACAGTAGTTAACATAAAATATTATTATTGAAATTTTAATGTTATTTACAAGATATAGAGGAGAGTTCACAAGCAAGCTACTCCCCATCGGGAACATTATTGATGATGTCCGCTACATGCACCACCACTACCACGGCGTCAGCCGACTTGGTGAATTCGCCTACCATCTATTCAATGTTGTCCCACAACGACTTTGGTGGGAACCCTGGCTCCACCTTGTTCAGGTCAAGGCCGGATCGGAGCTGGGTGGCGGCCAGGGCCGTGGCTGCCCCATGACAGATGCCATGGGTAACCATTGCTGCGACCCGCATGCGCAAGGCATGGAGGCTCTCCTTGAGGTTGGACCTCATGGGTGACACCATGTTGATGGTGATGAGTGCCATGTCTTGAAGTAAGATGAGTTCAAGGCGGTGCTCCTCCGTGCACATTGTCACGTTACGCGCCAAGGCGCGCAACTTCCCCTCTAATTCATGCATGGTGTCCAGCTCACCCTAGACATCACCTAATTGCTCCTAGATGGCGACCAACTGCTGCTGGACGGTGGCCAACTGCTCCTGGACACCTGAAAAGAGGAGCAAGAAAGACCATCACACACTCAATCCCGGTGTCGCATGAAATGCATAAATGAGAAGACACCAACGCTTACCGGCGACCTGCGCCTAGGCTTCAGCGGCTGCCGCCTCGGCCACGGCCATCTCCTGGTCGGCTGTGGTGAGTGCTGTCTCCACGGGGAAAAGCACTATCATAGCCGCTCTAACTTCCACCTCTCGGTCATCTCCTTGGCCGACTCGACCGTCAGGCACTTCCTATTCACCATGGACCAATCTTGAGGGTGGAGCGGAGGGATGGGAGCTATAAATTGTGGTTATGTACCCTTGTTCATTCTGCTTCCGCTTTTATAGAAGGATTTACAAAGAAGCGGTTATCTATGATTACAATGATCCCTCATCCTATGGAACGCCTTTTTTTACAATGACCCTCGGTCCCATTTTTTACCTTTGCTCCTGTCCCTTTGGTCCACCAGATATTGCGCATCATTAAGTTATAAAAATAATGCCAGGGAATCTGAACCGCATCCTATGGAACGCCGACTCAGTGTGTGAGTAATGAATGTCCCAACTTCCAACACTGTCTCACCACTTTCCCCAAGAACCGGTGTCTTCCATAGATCACACGAATCTTAGCTGCTCCTCTCCGCTTCTCCATCTTAAGGTTGGCTTATTCAAGCCAGGGTTGGATCCGTGTAACACCCTAAAATTTGCCTCTTTTGAAATAGAGCTAAAATGATTTATTTATGAATTTTTGTGCACATGAAATATAGGAAAATAAAAAATTTCATTAATTTAAAATTCATCATAAGGTAGTAACATGTGTGATGGGACAAGGGGTTGTTCCTGATCTTTTGGTGAGTGTGGATAAACTCGATTTGGGGTGGATTCGACGTTGGCTGTTCGACTACAATGACAACAAGGTTGCTGCGCCTTAGCAACAGGTACACCGGCTCCGATTGTGATGTTCTTACCGTGCCAAGAACACCATGAACCTACAAGCAACCGAGAACAAGCAAGAACAAGATGAACAAGAAAATAACTCACAGATTTAAACCAAAGGCTGAATCATAATCACAAGTTGTGGTCTTGAAACAAGCAAATCGGGTGGTCTAGCCGACACACACATTTATAAGGAAGAAGCAGTAGCTATCTTGCATCTAAACAAAACCCACCCTCATTCTGATGGCTGTTGGTTCTATTTATAAGGAGGAGAGCACAAGGGGGAGTGGAAAACCCTAATCTGGGCGTCCCTCAATGGGCTCTAGTCAGTACAAGGCCTAGGCCCAAGCTGTAGGTCTGTGCATCCTTTTGCTTGCTGCGCACAGCTTCGGTAGATTCTGATAGTGGGGTTGGACCCATCTGAAAGAGGATGACGAGCTCTTTCCAATAAGTCAAAAATAGCTTCATTGGATCTCGTATCAAGGAGTTATGGTATTTTTCATGGAGTGTTTCATGCTGTCTCGGGATGAGCTGAGCGCCCCATTAATGATGATTCCCACTTGTTCGGCTGCTCCATCCTCATCATGGGGTCTAAACATGAGGCAATGGGGTCTTGACCAACATTCCTAAGAATAAGACAATCATCACCATGATTTAGTAGCATCCAATTCTGAGACGGGTTTGTATGAACAGCGAGGAACAACTTTACCTGATAATTAAGTTGTCGTGCTCGAGCTCTTGTCATCGGACCTTGTTGTGCAGCAGGTCTGGTTGTACCAATGGAAGGGATGTCCTCATCAATGTGTGAATGTTTATTGGATATGGTGAGGTTTGATCCCAGTGCGTCACATTCATTTATCTCTAGTGCATATGTAAAAGATCATAAGATAACTATGCTTCTAATGAGGAAACCAGTGATAGTTAAGTCCCTAGGAGGAGAAATAAAGGCAAACCACATATGCCAAAGAGTTAGTCTTGACATAAAGGGGGTAAAATTTGAAGCAAACCTTATTGTATTAGAGTTAGTGGGCATTGATGTTATTCTTGGAATGGGATGGTTGTCTGCATGTAAAGGAGTGATCAAGTATGCCCAGCGTTTGGTGCTTCTAACTACACCGTCAGGAGAAAGAATTGAGTATAAGGGCATTCAACTTGCACTTGAGGAATATGACAATGGGAATGATCTAATAGAAGGTGTGAACACTGAGGATAGTAAAGTGGACTATGAGTTTCCAGATGATGGTGTAGAGGAACAAACATCCTTGGAGGAGCTCCATCCGACAGATGGTGATTATCCAGTTAGGATCTTAGAAAGAGCCTAGAGAACTCTTAAGGGAAGAGTGCTTAATGTGTGTAAAGTTCAATGGAATAACCAATCAGAGGAAGATGCAACTTGGGAAAATGAGAATCAAATAAAGATCGGTTTTCCTCATCCCTTTGAGGTGTAACACAATCACATTAGAAGTCAAGATGGGGGTGTCATATGAAGTTTGGTTGTGCCCTTGAGTTTAAAATTTTTGTATTCAAGACAGTTGTATCCCTTGACTTAAAGGGGTAGTCCGTGCATCCAAATCTTTTTTGTTCTTGAGCTTTGGAGATGAGACATGTGTTGCTTGTTAAGCTGGTTTACAATGCAAGTTGAGATGTTGGAATGTTTATCGGAGTTCTATTCCTAGTTCTGTCTCCCTTCCTTGTCCCTAGTTTTTTTTCGAATCTCGGGACGAGATTCATCTTAAGGGGGGTAGAATTATAACACCCTAAAATTTGCCTCTTTTGAAATAGAGCTAAAATGATTTATTTATGAATTTTTGTGCACATGAAATATAGGAAAATAAAAAATCTCATTAATTTAAAATTCATCATAAGGTAGTAACATGTGTGAGCATACATGCTGTTGCATTTTATTTATTGTGATGAATAGTGTTGATCCAAACTCCAAAGTAATTTGGAATGTTTTTTAAAAGGGTTTGAAAATGGCTTTGAAATAAAAGAAAAGAAAATTTGAAAATAAAAGTATTTTTTTAGTTTATCTAGGAAAGTCTAACAAAATTGTCCATTTTTATTTGAATAGGGAAGTATATTTGAAACTATACTTGAATTTGATTTGAATTTGGCTTAGTTTTGAGAACTAGAATTGAAAAAGAATTTGATTTGGAAACACTCTCTTTCTTCCATTTCAGCCCAACCTGTGAACCGCCTGCCCGCCCTTCTTTCTTCTTCTTCTTCCCTACTGGCATTGGGCGGCGCCCGTGCACTGCAGCCTCCCCTTTCCCCGCTTTCTCGACGGCTCGCTTTCAGATCGGCTGGCCCGCTTCCGCTTCGGTCCTTCACATCAGCGCCAATACCGCCGCCGCACTCAAGACGCTGCTTTCCCATCCCCCTCGATCAAGGCTTGGCTGCCCGCCTATCACCGCCACACACACCGGTCGTCCCCTTCCTTCCCCTTCATTCCTTTTCTTCCCCGCTTCCTTTCCTTCCCAACTGCCTGCCGATGGCGTGGCCATGCAAAGGAAGCCACCGCGCCGTCTCTCCTACAAGGCAAGCGGCCAAATCCGCCCGCCTCCTGCTGCCCTTCCATCTACACAGCGTCGACCCGCCTATAAAGCCCAAAACCAAGCGCTTCTTCTCCACTTTCCTCTATCCGCACTCACGCTCATCAGCCGCTGCCGCGATTCCATGTTCCGGTGCCCCTAATCACGACGTCGGAGTATCCCAAAGCTTTGCCTTGTTCCCCCGCGCCCGTAGGTGCCGTTAATTTCGCGTTTTGGTCTCGATTTGCATGGTTTTTCCTCACCCACCCCCTCTCTCTCTCCAGATCGCTGCCGCCGTCGAACCACCCCTTCGGAGGCCTTCCAGATGCCGCAACCACCTCCATACGCATCATGGTGAGCTCCTGAACCCCCTCGATCCTTTATCATCACGTTTGGTGCACCGGAGCGCCGTAACGGCGAGCTCCCGAACTGCCGTTCATGGCCCCGCCGTAGGACCGTCGCCTCGATTTGCTCTCTGTCTTCCATTTGTACCTAGTTGAATCCGCAAGATCCCATAGTATGTTCCTGTGTTATCGGTTGAACGCGAGATGGCCGGAATCACCCGTACCAGTGTCATCGGTGAGCTCGGGCCACCGGCACACATGGCGCCGCCGTCGTGTGCGTCTTCCCCGGCGACCCGCTACCTCCATCACGCTAGCGCCGTTGGATGCGTGGTGGATGGCCGAGATTGCGTACCCCTTCAGGGTTAAGTGGCCGGTCCACAGCGAGCCATTGACTCGACCCTCCCCGCCATGTCAGCGCACGCCCACGCCGCATGGTGCATCACACTAGTCTGCGCGCGCCACGTGTCGAATGAGTCACAGCTGAGTCAACATGTAGTTAAGCCATACGCATTTTGCATAAAAGCCCTTCTGGTTTTGGTAAATCAACCCGCAGTCCGTAGCAGTTCAAATTCATTACAATTCAGCCCTGCTTTTATTCGTTTAGGACCCTGTATTTTCCAAAAATAGTACGCGCAGTCCAATAAACGTGTAAATTCAGATTTTAATTGTTTTAATTCAAAAATAAGTTCAGTTTTTTTACAAAAATGCCATTGCACCTTATTTCATGCGTAACTTTTGCGTTTTAAGTCCGATTTGACCCGTTCGAATTGCGTTAGCACCGTATCTATGTTTTCTACGTGTTTATACTACTGTTAGGCATGTTTTCAATATTTAAATTTCATGGGAAGATTTAATCTATTATTTAACTAAAGGAAAACTTGTTTAAATCAAAACTTATTCATTTTAACTCCGAAATAGTCCGTTCAAGTTGCGTTAGATTCATAATGATGAGATCTACGCTTTAGTAACAATGTTTACAATATTACTATTTTAGAAAAATCATGGTTTAAATCATATCTTGATTAATGATTATTTAACTGGATTTCTTAAATAAAATATGATTTGTTTTACTTTAAGTTTATAATTCAAATCTAAAATTGACTTAATTCAATCTATATTATTTATAAAATATCTTATATGGATATAAATGAAGCTTATAGTTTTCTTTTCCACGTATTAAGCAAATCTCTCGGTAGTTATAACTTTTCAACCGTAGCTCCGATTAGCGTGCCTCTCGCGACTGTGTGTTCATAGCGATACGTAGAATCGTATTTCAATCTCTTTTACTTATTTTTCTATGATTAGTGTACTATTCTGATATAGATGCAATTGTATGCTGTGCATCTATGTGTATGAATGTTTGTGTGGTGTTCTACGAATTACGTCTAGTCGGTGAGATACACGTGGTGATCCAAAAGAAGAAGAAGGACATTGAAGATTAAAGCTTACGGAAGGATCAGTGTGTAAGGCAAGTATAGCATGGGACCATCCTTGATACCTATTCACCATTAATCATTTTATTCATGATGCCTGTGTCTACCTTGGCAACTGTAGTAAATTCCCTAGCTAATTGATATCCTGAATTCCTTGATACCTTTGGGATATTGCATTGGGTAATTTTTGCTAGTGCTTAATCAAAACCATGATCTTGTAACTTGACTAATGGTATATGCAATAAACATTAAAACATGACTTTTTAGTAATATGGAAACAGGGGGCTAGAGTGTTTAGCTACTTTCTAAATGCTTCAGATTCATCTCCCTAAGGACTTATCTGTAAGCGATCATCTGGGACTTACAGTACAACTGTGAGGGCTATATGGCTCTGGCTTTAGCTCAGTATGAGGACCTTTTCTAGCTTGTTAGTGGTTACCTTTATGGCGCAAGAGGGGCTCCGACGGGTATGATCTCGGCCTACCAAGTCACTCCTTGGAGGGGAGTTTATGCTTATTGATGGGGAAACCTAGCAGCCCTAACTTGTTAGACGAACCTTTGAAAGGCTTCATAGTGAACCCTGTCGACCTTCCTTGGTAGTGGGTCAAGAGGCTGATCACCTCGGGCGAAAGGGTAAATCATGACTCATAGTGAAAGTGTACAACCTCTGCAGAGTGTAAAACTGTTATAACAGCCGTGCTCACGGACATGAGCGGCCTTGGACCCTTATAGAATAGAGATGATCAGTAATGGATAATTGTACTAATGATTAATTGTTTATGCTATTCATTATTCATGTTTACCTGATCATGTGTTTATGGGCTTATGGATAAATTCGTTGCCAACCAATTGCTAAAATTGTGCTAAACAAAGGCTAATCGCAGTTAAACCAGTATCAGCCTTTTGAGCCTCATGAACCCCATGTTATGTTGCCGAGTATGACATGTACTTATACTTGCTTTACTTTTCTATACTTTGGATAAAAATCCTGGATGGCTACCAGATTGCTGGTTTGGAGGAGTTAGGCTTTTGGTCAACTAGTCAGTCGTCCCTATGGATTTGGAGTCTTCGCCTGAAGATCGGAGTCGACTTTCTGCTGCCTATACTCTAAGGTTATATTCCTTTTACTAATACGTTATGTAATAAGTATTGTCTCTTGATATTACCCTTATTTGTGGCTATATGTGAGATTTGACTTCCTGGGCTCACATATAGTGTGTATCTGGTTTTGTCTTTAAAATCGGGTGCTACAAAGTGGTATTGGAGCAATGCTGACTGTAGGACGCAAGCCTAGTTAGAACTGGACATTTTAGCATGCTTTCATCTTTGCTTAGTTCTTGCTTTCTCTCTAACCTTTTTATTTGCGAAAAGTTATGCTCACTTCTGCCTCTGTTCTGTTATGAAAACCTTGTCCCTATTCTAAATCTTCTCTCTTGGTCTATTAGTTGGATCATAATGAGATAACTGCCAACATCAGAGAACAGGAGGACCAAGCTATGCTACCCTTAATTGCATTTGATAAGGAAAAAGCTATTCGCTATGCAAAAGCAAATACTAGATGGAATGAATCAGCCCAGAAGTTCTCAGCAGTGCTTGTCGCAAGATCAGAGCAACATACTAAAGGGGCCAGTGAAGAGACAAGTGGCATAAGCTTGGAAGAAGATGAAGTCCAATGAGGGTGTTCATAGCAAGACTCTTGGAAGTCAGGATCCATGTCAGTGCTATAAACATTATGGTTTTCCCTGTCTCCAGGACAAGTCTAATAAGAGAGAAGTTAAGGTGAACCTGAGTTGTGAAGCTAATGTGGATAAGAAGAGAAAGGAGGTCTCACCAGAGTCAGTATTAGCAAGCAATCAACATTTGGATTTGTCACATCTAGCTCTGATCCCTAGTCAGATGAATCTAAACAGTAAAGAGTTAGAAGCTTCTCAAGCTAAAACTACTACACATGAGGTATGCATAGATGGGTGGACAATCACCTACAAGGAGTTTCAACCCCGAAAGATCAAGTGAGCTAAAAAGTGGTCCAGTCAAACAAAGATGACCTTATAGAGTCAGCAAGCTGACAATACTCTAAGCAACAATTCTGTGGAGTATGACATCACTAAAGATCCAGCTAAGAGAAAGTGTTATCATTGCCAGCAGGAAGGACATTGTGTTAAGTCTTACCCACAGAAGAATCAACAATTACACCAAGGAAGTAGCCAGAGTCAGATCACTACTGGACTGTTACCAGAAAGTGTCAGTGATACCCAACCCAAAAGAAGCATTTGGTGAAATCGAGAACCTTAGTTAAGGGATAGGAGTTGTGCCCTTTATGTAATAGAAGCGATAGTAGTGCAAGTTGAGTCAATGATTGAGTTGTGCATCTTTAAGTGCTTTGTTGCTTTGTCATTATGTTTATGCTTGTTTTGCATCTTTGTAATGATTGCAAGGATCTTGTTGGGTGTTCCCACAATTTCATTTAGTTTATAGGCCTAAGGTATAAGGATTAATGAAATAAATAGTTGGGTTATGGTTTTCTTCTATTTTTCCTATCCTGTCTTCAGAGCAGCCTGTCTTTATCGGTTCATATCTCTGATTTTGGACGATAAAAAATCATGAGGAAATTCTAGACAACAGTAAACTTCAATCACAAGACGATGCAAGCTATACTTTGGTGTCCCCTACTTTACCTTATCTTAAGGGGGGTAGCCAAGTTGAAGGGTTTGCAAGATGAAGTTTTCTTGTATTCTAGTGTTTCATGTGGAAGAATTGGATATCTCGATGGTTGGGGTTTTCTATAGTCTTTCATACTACCAATCCTATCTTGTCATCTCTTGAAAACTATAGTAAATAATGCTATGAATGACTGAATCCTAATGCATATATGTTGGAAACAGATGGCCTCTACCAGGAGAAGTGCTTCACAAGATGTTGGAAGGAATGTTCCCACTCCTAATCCATCGCTATCAAGTCCCCTAACTATAGAGCAAGCTACGATGATGCAGACTCAGCTGATGGAAGAGAAGAAGAGAAAACGTGATCTTCAATGCCAACTAAGGAACACTCATCCTCGGTTCGCTATGCAACCAGAATATCAGTCACATCCTATGAATCTACTTGTGAGTATAGATCAGAATCAGTACCTGCAACCCGATGATGAAGTGCAACAAGTCAACTCTCAAGAGCCAGAACAGAATGTCCCTGGGAAGCAGGTGCATGGAAATAAGTTAAAACAGAATTACATCCTTGGAAGATTGAATAGTGTGGATATGATTACCACTCATGGAGCTAAGGAGGTCATTTATGGATTGATTGCAGTAAGCTATGCCATTGCTATGGTGAGGTTTGATCCCAGTGCGTCACATTCATTTATCTCTAGTGCATATGTAAAAGATCATAAGATAACTATGCTTCTAATGAGGAAACCAGTGATAGTTAAGTCCCTAGGAGGAGAAATAAAGGCAAACCACATATGCCCAAGGGTTAGTCTTGAGATAAAGGGGGTAAAATTTGAAGCAAACCTTATTGTATTAGAGTTAGTGGGTATTGATGTCATTCTTGGAATGGGATGGATGTCTGCATGTAAAGGAGCAACCAAGTATGCCCAGCGTTCGGTGCTTCTAACTACACCATTAGGAGAAAGAATTGAGTATAAGGGCATTCAACTTGCACCTAAGGAATATGACAATGGGAATGATCTAATAGAAGGTGTGAACACTGAGGATAGTAAAGTGGACTATGAGTTTCTAGATGATGGTGTAGAGGAACAAACACCCTTGGAGGAGCTCTATCTAACAGATGGTGATTATCCAGTTAGGATCTTAGAAAGAGCCCAGAGAACTCTTAAGGGAAGAGTGCTTAATGTGTGTAAAGTTCAATGGAATAACCAATCAGAGGAAGATGCAACTTGGGAAAATAAGAATCAAATAAAGATAGATTTTCCTCATCTCTTTGAGGTGTAACACAATCACGTTAGAAGTCAAGATGGGGTTGTCATGAAGTTTGGTTGTGCCCTTGAGTTTAAAATTTTTGTATTCAAGACAGTTGTATCCCTTGACTTAAAGGGTAGTCCGCGCATCCAAATCTTTTTGTTCTTGAGCTTTGGAGATGAGACATGTGTAGCTTGTTAAGCTGGTTTACAATGCAAGTTGAGATGTTGGAATGTTTATCGGAGTTCTCTTCCTAGTTCTGTCTCCCTTCCTTGTCCCTAGTTTTTTTTTGAATCTCGGGACGAGATTCATCTTAAGGGGGTAGATTTGTAACACCCTAGAATTTGCCTCTTTTGAAATAGAGCTAAAATGATTTATTTATGAATTTTTATGCACATGAAATATAGGAAAATAAAAATTTTGATTAATTTAAAATTCATCATAAGGTAGTAACATGTGTGAGCATACATGCTGTTGCATTTTATTTATTGTGATGAATAGTGTTGATCCAAACTCCAAAGTAATTTAGAATGTTTTTGAAAAGGGTTTGAAAATGGCTTTGAAATAAAAGAAAAGAAAATTTGAAAATAAAAGTATTTTTTTAGTTTATCTTGGAAAGTCTAACAAAATTGTCCATTTTTATTTGAATAGGGAAGTATATTTGAAACTAGACTTGAATTTGATTTGAATTTGGCTTAGTTTTGACAGCTAGAATTGAAAAAGAATTTGATTTGGAAAAACTCTCTTTCTTCCATTTTAGCCCAACCCCAGGAACTGCCCCGGCCCGCTTCTTTCTTCCTTCTTCCTGGCCTGACCGCTAGCGGCCTAGACCGCGCGCCTCCCCTTTTTCCCACCTCCTACGCCGGCCTGCTTCGCATCGGCGGCCCGCTCCGCTTCGGCCCTTCACCGCAGCGCTAGTCAGTCGCCCGCACCCGCACGCGTTTCCCTTCCCCCTCTCACTATGCTGCTAGCCCTGCCTGTCAGCTGCCTGCACACCGGTCGTCCCCTTCTTTCCTTTTCTTCCCCGCTTCCTTTCCTTCCCAGCCACCTGCCGATGGCGTGGCCATGCACGGCAAGCCACCGCGCCGTCTCTCCTACAAGGCAAGAGGCCAAATCCGCCCGCGTCTCGCTCCCCTTCCATCTACGCAGCGTCGACCTACCTATAAAGCCCCAAACCGAGCGCTTCTTCTCCACTTTCCTCTGTCCACGCTCACGCTCATTAGCCGCCGCCGCAATTCCTCGTTCCGGTGCCCCAAATCACGACGCCGGAGTATCCCAAAGCTTCGCCTTGTTCCCCCGCGCCCGTAGGTGCCGTTAATTTCACGTTTTGGTCTCAATTTGCACGGTTTTTCCTCACCCGCCCCCTCTCTCTAGATCGCCGCCGCCATCGAACCACCCCTTCGGAGGCCTTCTAGACGCCGCAACCACCTCCATACGCATCGTGGTGGGCACCTGAACCCCCTCGATCCTTTATCATCGCGTTTGGTGCACGGGAGCGCCGTAACGGCGAGCTCCCGAACCGCCGTTCATGGCACCGCCGTAGGACCATCGCCTCGACGTGATCTATGTCTTCCATTTGTACCTAGTTGAATCCGCAAGATCCCGTAGTATGTTCATGTGTTATCGATTGAACGCGAGATGGCCGGAATCACCCGTACCGGCGTCATCTGTGAGCTCGGGCCACCGGCACACATGGCGCCGCCGTCGTGTGCGTCTTCCCCGGTGACCCGCTGCCTCCATCACGCCAGCGCCGTTGGATGCGTGGTGGATGGCCGAGATTGCGTACCCCTTCAGGGTTAAGTGGCTGGTCCACAACGAGCCATGGACGCGGCCCTCCCCGCCATGTCAGCGCGCGCCCAAGCCACGTGGTGCACCGCACCAGTCTGCGCGCACCACGTATCGGATGAGTCAGCAGCCGAGTCAACCTGTAGTCAAGCCGTACGCATTTTGCATAAAAGCCCTTCTGGTTTTGGTGAATCAACCCGCAGTCCGTAGTAGTTCAAATTAATTACAATTCAGCCCTACTTTTATTCGTTTAGGACCCTGTATTTTCCAAAAATAGTACGCGCAGTCCAATAAACGTGTAAATTCAGATTTTAATTGTTTTAATTCAAAAATAAGTTCAGTTTATTTACAATTGCACCTTATTTGATGCGTAACTTTTGTGTTTTAAGTCCGATTTGACCCGTTCGAATTGTGTTAGGACCGTATTTATGTTTTCTACATGTTTATACTGTTGTTAGGCATGTTTTCAATATTTAAATTTCATGGGAAGATTTAATCTATTATTTAACTAAAGAAAAACTTGTTTAAATCATAACTTATTCATTTTAACTCCGAAATAGTCCGTTCAAGTTGCATTAGATTCATAATGACGAGATCTACGCTTTAGTAACAATGTTTACTATATTACTATTTCAGAAAAATCATGGTTTAAATCATATCTTGATTAATGATTATGCAACTGGATTTCATAAATAAAATATGATTTGTTTTACTTTAAGTTTATAATTCAAATCTAAAATTGACTTAATTCAATCTATATTATTTATAAAATATCTTATATGGATATAAATGAAGCCTATAGTTTTCTTTTTCACGTATTAAGCAAATCTCTCGGTAGTTGTAACTTTTCAACCGTAGCTCCGCTTAGCGTGCCTCTCGCGACTGTGTGTTCGTAGCGATACGTAGAATCGTATTTCAATCTCTTTTACTTATTTTTCTATGATTAGTGTACTGTTCTGATATAGATGCAATTGCATGCTATGAATGTATGTGTATGAATGTTTGTGTGGTTTTCTACGAATTACGTCTAGTCGGTGAGATACACGTGGTGATCCAAAAAAAGAAGAAGGACGTTGAAGATTAAAGCTTACCGAAGGATCGGTGTGTAAGGCAAGTATAGCATGGGACCATCCGTGATACCTATTCACCATTAATCATTTTATTCATGATGCATGTGTCTACCTTGGCAACTGTAGTAAATTCCCTAGCTAATTGATATCCTAGATTCCTTGATACCTTTGGGATATTGCATTGGGTAGTTTTTGCTAGTGCTTAATCAAAACCATGATCTTGTAACTTGACTAATGGTATATGCAATAAACATTAAAACATGACTTTCTAGTAACATGGAAACAGGGGGCTGGAGTGTTTAGCTACTTTCTAAATGCTTCAGATTCCTCTTCCTAAGGACTTTTCTATAAGCGATCATCCGGGACTTACAATACGACTGTGAGGGCTATATGGCTCTGGCTTTAGCTCAGTATGAGGACCTTTTCTAGCTTGTTAGTGGTTACCTTTATGGCACAAGAGGGGCTCCGACGGGTATGATCTCGGCCTGCCAAGTGGGTGCACTTCTTAGTCACTCCTTGGAGGGGAGTTTATGCTTATTGATGGGGAAACCTAGCGGCCCTAACTTGTTAGATGAACCTTTGAAAGGCTTCATAGTGAACACTGCCGACCTTCCTTGGTAGTGGGTCAAGAGGCTGATCACCTCGGGCGAAAGGGTAAATCACGACTCATAGTGAAAGTGTACAACCTCTACAGAGTGTAAAACTGTTATAATAGCCGTGCTCACGGATACGAGCGGCCTTGGACCCTTATGGAATAGAGATGATCAGTAATGGATAATTGTACTAATGATTAATTGTTTATGCTATTCATTATTCATGTTTACCTGATCATGTGTTTATGGGCTTATGGACAAACTTGTTGCCAACCAATTGCTAAAATTGTGCTAAACAAAGGCTAATCGTAGTTAAACCGGTGTCAGCCTTTTGAGCCTCATGAACCCCATGTTATGTTGCTGAGTACGACATGTACTTATGCTTGCTTTACTTTTCTATACTTTGGATAAAAATCTCGGATGGGTACTAGATTGCTGGTTTGGAGGAGTTAGGCTTGTGGTCAACCAGTCAGTCGTCCCTGTGGATTTGGAGTCTTCGCCTGAAGATCGGAGTCGACTTTCCGCTGCCTATACTCTAAGGTTATATTCCTTTTACTAATATGTTATGTAATAAGTATTGTCTCTTGATATTACCCTTATTTGTGGCTATATGTGAGATTTGACTTCCTGGGCTCACATATAGTGTGTATCTAGTTTTGTCTTTAAAACCAGGTGCTACAATCCACTTCTTGGCAATCCACACACTCCTTCCTCCTTAAATATAGATAGATACGGGCAAAGCTCTTGAGCTAACCATCTATATTTTCTTTATCGCCATGGCACTCCTTCTCCAACTTCTCTGGCGACAGCAGCAACATTGGGAGAAGGCCTTCAAGATTGGGCAGCAGCGAGGGCTGCTCTATCTAGGTGCTAGTGGAAGTTTTGTGATTAAGGGGTTTCGCTTATTTGGGCAAGCCAATGGGTACTGAATGCATTTTGGTATCCCTGGTTTGGTATTCAATATGCATAGGGCCGCTATGAAGGTGATATGTATGTATGTAAAGTTGCCACATTTTTGCCCTGCGCATTTCTTGTACTGCTGCCGATTCATCAGTCTCATGCCCTAGTGATCCTCCTTCCTCTGGAGTAGCAGCGACGACAATGGCGCTTCTCTTCCCTGCCTCCTCTTCTTGCCTCTATCTCTCTCGCGCTCGCGACCATGAGAGGTGCAGCAGGGAAGGTAAAGCACCTCATTGAGATGCTAGTGGAAGTTTTGGGAGGTGCTGCCTCGTCCTTAGCTTGCACTACTTGTCTCAAGACTCGACTCTAGGATGTACCTATACTCGATAGGTCTTTGTTATTGTACACCCAGTAGTCTTCTATATGTCTTTGTTATTGTACAACTGTGGAATGTAACTGAAGTTATCAATGAAATTGCTATGATGATTGTTAAGTGTTGTTTATATATAGTTTTTGCCTTACAGAACAATTAAGAACTGAATGTCTATGACATGAGTGGTTTATGTAAATCATCATATCATATGGTGTACTTCTGCGTAAATCTATTCGGGTTATACCCCATGCACTTTAACTTCCCATGTACGAGTCCTTTGGTCCGCAAGATATTGCGCACCATTAAGTACTGTTATAGATGAGGATGAAATGTGGCAGGGAATCACAAGTGCCAAGGAATCAAATGTGGCATCGTGTTCACCGCTCTGTCACTCGTGACTCGTGTGGGGTGGCCATGAATGTCACGAACCTCGACTGTTGCCTTCCCCATGCTCGTCTTGAGGTGGAGCTATTTAAGCCAAGGTAAGGGGAGCATCTATAGCAAACTCCAATCCTTCTTCCTCCCTTCGCATCAGAAAAATGAGAGAAAACACATTGAGTTGCACGTGGTAGTCTCTCATCGCCATGGGCTCCCTCCTAGTCCACCTCTTATCCTCATCAGAAGCTTGCACCAACGTGAGACGCATTGTGCTAATGCCAACTTCTGGTGAGGATAAGAGGGCATCTACGAGCATTTCTCATGAAGCTATTGTGAGCTATGTCCAACAAGTCTCCCGTCACCATGGCCTCCCTCGTCCTGCATCGACTCCAACACCATTGGGAGAAGGCCTTCAAGATCATAGATTCTTCCACCAACACCTATGAGAGACCATATGTCCGCTCGTCCTGGGTGTTAGTGGAAGTTTCGCAAAGATAGGGAGGAAAGCATGCTACCATGGTGCTCTATGATGGCGAAGCAACCACCATGCCTGGGTGCCTCCATGCATGTAAGGTCCTCCTCCAACCCACGGTGGACCTCGGCGAGTGGGGTAGTCCATGGGGTTCTAAAAACATCATAAACCCATGCCCCGCGTGGCCCCCATGTATCAATTTGACGACTTGAGCCTTGTTTGGATGTAGTCTGATTTGCATCAACCCATATGTATTGGGGTGGATTGGATTGGAACTTGAACTAAATTCCACCCCAATACACCCTAACACTTGTGGATTGAGGTGAATCCGACAACATCTAGAGAATTGAAGGCCTAGCTTGGTCGTTCATTGGCATTGGGTGGTCCTCTCTCGTGTGAAGTAATCTGCTGAGGGAATAGGTGTCCTATGTAGTCAGGTATGGGTAAACCCCATACTTGAGAGGTATTTGTTATTGTATATCTGGAAGTATTTGATAGGTCTTTGTTATTGTACACCTGTCAGAAGTAATGGAGTTTATCAATAAAAAGTTCGTTTGCCACCTTTATTGTTGTATGTTCGACTCCGTTAGATCAGATGACACTGGTTTCCGAAGTAACTAACGGTGGTAAGTTTATGTAAATAGCCGTACCAAACGGTGGACATGTGTGCTATTAGATCAAACAGCACTAGTTCTCTTATTAGTACATAACGGTAACATGTGCAAGGGAATCTAAACCACATCGTGTCCTCCACTCCATCGCTCTGTAGTAGCAATATATTAACCGCCATGATCTCGTACACAACTCCGCTTGTATTCCTTCCTTCCTAGAGCTCTCCCCACTCCGTTAAAATCTCCAAGAACATGCGGTTGCCTTCTCCAAACCTACTTCTCTCTTAGCCACAACCATGGTGAAGGGTGAGCCTTCGGTGAAGTTTGCACGGGAGGGGGATGAAGCCATGCACATGGTGAAGGAGGATGACGTCGTGCCTATGGTGAAAGAGGATGACGCCGTGCCCATGGTGAATCAAGATGAAGCTCTAGTGGATCCCTTTGGAGATAGAGACGATTGGGCCATTGGCATCATGAGTAAGGCTTTCTTGAAGATCAGGCGTGTGCTATAGAACTGCCAGCCTACCTGAATAAGAGTCACGTGGATAAGGTGGCAGTTACGTCTTCATTTTTCACCAACTTGCCAATGTCCTGGAAAAACTGCTAGCCTACCTAAATAAGAGTCGCACGGACAACACGGAGTACATCCTTGCCTGCTACCAGAGCTAGATAGATGGCTTCGACACTAGCGCCACAACGTAGGGAATCAGCACTGCTAGCAACACCGAGAAGCATTGGCGCAACTTGGTTAGTGCCGATGCTGAGCAGGTGGCCAACCGCATCGCCGCTGATGAGGACGATGATGTTGATAACAACGACGATTTCAAGGATGAGGATGCTGATTCCGACAATGAGGAGTAGATGTGATTTGTTATTTGTTCAATGACTTATGTCAATGGTGAATCATGAGACAAAGTGAGACTTCTTAATTGCCGTGCTACTTTGTGGCACTATGTGTTCAATTGCTCAGTAATGTATTGTCGTACTACTTTGTGGCACTAGTTTCCTCCTTGACTTTGCACGGTTTATATACACGGGCGTATAATACGGTATATGTACGCTATTAGGTCAAACGGCACTAGTTCCCATAGTAAATAACAGTGATTTGATTTGAAAGTTCATCGTATCATGCGAGGGTATTTGAATCTTCCCCATGGACTCCGATTTCCCATGTACGCATGCACGTGTCATTTGGTCTGCCAGGTATTGCATGTCATTAAGTCCTATTTAAGATGAGGATGAAATGTGGCAGGGAACCAAATATGCTAGGGAATCTGGACCGTATCGTGTTCTGCACTGAGTCACCCATGACTCACATGGGTGGCCACGGAAGTCACCCACCTTGACGGTTGCCTTCCCTGCTCGCATCTTGAGTTGGGTGTTGAGCTATTTAAGCAAAGGTAAGGGGAGCCTCTCTAGCAACCTCCAATCCTTGTGCCTCCTAGAAAAACCAGAGAAAACCTAGAGTTGCACGTAGTCTTGCATCGCCATGGCCTCCCTCGTCTTGTATCGGCTCCAGCGCTGCTGGGAGAAGGCCTTCAAGATCAGCTTCCAGCACCACCTGCAGCGGCTATATGTCTGTTCATCCTAGGTGTTAGTGGAAGTTTTGCAAAGATTGAGAGGAATGCAGCCATCGAACGGCCCTCTGCCAGGACACCGGTTGTAGCATTACAGCTAGAGCACCGGCGGTGGACCTCAGCGACTGGGGTATTTTGCAATGGGGTTCCTCTCTTCCCCATAGTTTCCTCTGTGGGTTGGTCTCCTCGTGAGACTCCTCCTCTCGGGGCTCCTTCTCCTAGTAGGGCTCCTTCTCCACACCGGATTTCATCAGGTACGTGGCAGAGAGCATTTGAAGAGGTTCTGGTGTTCGCTTGGTACAAGTGACTAGTTTCTCATGCACAAGCGCAAGCTGCATCGGTTATGAGTTAGCCCCATACTCGTTAGGTCTTTGTTATTGTACATCTATTGTTTGATAGGTCTTTATTATTGTAAACCTATTTAATGTAATTTAGTTTATCAATAAAGAGTTGCTTGCATCACTTTATTATTGTGTAATGTTCGCCTCGTTCGAGTTCGGATGATACGGTGTACACGTGTGCTATTTCATCAAGCGGCAAGGGTTGCCAATGTAAATAAAGGTTATCTATTTAGTACCATAGGCGCATCATATGGTATACATGTGCGTAATTAGATCAGTGGCACTTGGATGCCCTCCTACTGGCGCTCCACTGTATCCGCCATGTTGGTGTCCATACGCCTTCTATATTTCTTATATTGGTATTAATTGTGTTTATTAGTGGAGATGACTTGAATAGTTTGTATTAATAAGTTGGAAATTAGTAGGATGACGTAGCTATTAATGAGAGATGACATGAATAGTTAGTGGGATCATAGATGATATAGATCACATGCATGTCGTGGTTGTTGTCTAATTACTCTTTTGTATTCACCGTTTCATATTTTGTTCACTCGTATGATTCGGTGCACGTGCCATGATGCCTCAGACTAACTTGTCATAATGATGTTAGCACCTAACTATGACATGTCATGCGGTCATACGTGTCAAAGGCGCACAAATGGAACGTGTAACATCCCAGATGTTAAAAAGTAATTAAGAAGGTGATCATGTCATCATTATGCATAATCATCATGCATCAACTCATGAATGCATTTCATGTTTATATTATAGCATGTAAATGTTATTTTATGGAGTGTTTTATATATTACCTGAAATAATGTTAATAATAATGATTATGAAACTTTGTGAATTTTAATGTGGGAATCTATTAAACAATTCAAATTCTTCCTTAATAAAGTTTAAAGTGTTAAATTGATGCTTTACATTGGAATCAAAGTTATGTTGTGTTTTTGAATTAATCATGTTTAAATTCAAGATCCAATGTTGAAGTTAATATCAACTTTTATTAATTAATCAAATTGATTGAACTTCTAAAAGATTTGATTTAAAGTCCAATTTCTAGGGAATTAATAAATCAATTTTTACAAATAAAAGTTTAATAATTTTTGTTGCAATGCTTGGTGTGAACCTTGGTTTATGATATTGTGATATTGGAAATTCTATAAATTCAATTTTCAATATATACATTTCGTCAGAATTCTACAATTTTTAAACCATCAAGAATTTGATGTTAAGCCTTAAAGCAAAGTTGAAGAGCTCATCAAAGTAAATAAGTTTGCTTTAAGGAGCAAAATGAGATGCTGAACAGTTTGGGAGTAATTTGAGAAAAATAAAATCTGCTCTTTGCTACAGTAACAAGCCGTGAGCTCCTTCTCTTCTCCCCTGTCTGCCCATACCGGCACCGCCGTCCCTGCTCGGCACCTTCTTGCGCCATGCTATGTAGGCAGCCCATTGGCCAGTCCGAGATGCCCCTAGACAAGTTGGAATGCTCTTCTCCTCTTCTTAAGACACCAGAGCCGGTCGACGTTGCCACTGGTCCGTCCTTGTTCCACTCAGCCGCCGTCAGGCCTCCATCCGCCGGCGCACACCACCTCCACCGCTCGTCCTCTAGCCGAATCGAGTGCGCAGAAAGCTTCGCCTCTCCCTTGCGCATCGCCTGAGCGCCTCGCCTCACCGGAAATGGCCGCGCCCGCCGTTCACGCCGCGACCAGCTGCCATGGCCGCTGAGCTCGCCTCCGCCGTGGCCGGCCTACTCTGGCTGCTCTCGTTCCTTTCTCTCTCTTATTTTGCGCTTACCTCTGTGCCGTGATGCTCACAAGCAAACTGGTTGCTCGTCTTATCCACAGGACATGTCAGAGCACAGCCTGCCGCCATGTCCGCCGCTGCAGGTCACCGGTGCACGTGGGCAGCCCTTCACCGGCCATCTCCGGCAACAATTCGTCCACACATGGGTGTGCACAGGCCCTTGCTTGCTCCAGCACCTCTCCCTCTTCGCCTACGAGCGTCAACCGGCCAGAAATCGAGCCTCTCTGGCATCCTCTGTTCTTCAAAATCGCGACAGGGGCTTCACGCCGAATAGAAACTAATACAGGGGCCTAAATGCGAAGAGCGTGACTCAGGTGAATAGTTTGCTACAGGGTTTTTCTTTTTTCTTTTTCTATTTTCAGCTGAAACTTGTGAATTTGATTACTATTTATTGGTGCACGCTAAAATCATGAAACTTTTTGTGTAGCCTCTTCATGATGTCCTCTATGTAGGAAAACTATGAAACCATGAAAATCAATAGTTTTTGGATGCTTAAAAATTAGCTCTTTTAATTAATAAATGCTTGTTCCATGATTTTTCTAGGCTTAAATAAATATAAAAAAATATGAAAATTGTTTTGCCACTTAGTTATCATGTGATGAGTCTTCACAAAAATTTTGAGCTCATTTGGAAGAAGTTGATTTATTTCATAATTTTGAATTAAATAATTAATTCATAAAAAGAAATAGTAAACCTTAATGACTTAGGTTTTGTTTGAATTTTTGGATTGAGTGATGACCTTGGGTCATTAGCATAAATTGATCCTTGGTACTTAAAGTAAGTGTTTGAGTTTACGAAAAGATTTAGTTAGTTGTTGGTTTGGAACTGTACCGCGAAGGAAAGTTGTATTCAAGTTACTAACTTTTGCATCCATCGTCAAGCATCATGTTTTATATCTCGCATCATTTTAAACATGGCATTGTTACTTTGTGTAGTGAACGAAAGTGAGAACGTGGTAGTCAACCAAGTTGTTGAGGAAGTTAATCCAACTGTTGAGGTTAGGTTTGATATCTGTGGAACATCTCCGGAACCTGACTATTCCGACAATCAAGGCAAGCCCCGAATGCATTTAAACCTACCTTGTGTTTTACAAATTTATATCGCTTTTGCTTTCAAGTACTGCATTAAGTGATTAGGAGTTGAGTGAAAACCTAATTGGTGCATTACCCACCTTGTCTTTCCATATCAACCTTGTTACCAGTTTTAATTCGAGAATGCCTAGTTATGCTTAGCCATGCTTAGACAGATAAAAGTCGGGTGATTACCTGTCACCTGTGAGATAAAAAAGGGTTTTTTGATACGACTGGTTATTTATGTTATCATGAGATATAAATATGTGGAGTAATAAATATAGACTGGGCGGACTCGGTGTATGAGAGCCACAAGACATGGATCTCTTGTGAGCGGGTTCTTTCCGCCTGTGTCGATTAAGAACCGTCCGTTGTTGAATTGCATGAGGTGAGACTTTGTAGTACTGGCCACATACTCCGGTAAGCCTTAACTCGGCTATTCTATTACGAGAATGGCTACTCGCGCACTGGGAGTGGAGAGATGGTGAGAGTAGCATGTACCCACGTGGCAATGGGCTGGATTGGTGGAGTACTGTGCTCTCGGGTGGCGCGGACCCGTTCTTGTTTTAGAGGACCTGAGGGTAGGTTGGTATATGTAGGTTAGGGGCCTGCATATGTCGTGTGGTTGGGGATCCCCAGCTAGGTTATTATCGGTTCGAATCGTCGTTGCTCCTCGGTTTTGGAGACTCAACTCACTGTTCATCATCGTAGTAAATAAACGGAACTTGAGTAAGATTTGAGAAAGAGTTTGATATGGAGTTTCATGATCTCAATATGGACCATGTCAGCTTTATATATGATCTTTATGAAGTTTTATATGTTGAAATAAAGAATCTTGTTAGAGAGCTTTTACGCAAAAGAACTTTGATTTTTGCTAAAGCCTTACATTGAATCCCTGAGCCTGCATTCCTGAGTCTTATCTATTTTTACTTCGGTTAAGTCTTGTTGAGTACTTTTGTACTCAGGGTTCATTGACCCTTGTTGCAGGTGAGTCTCATGAGCAGGTCTGCTTTGGACCGTGCTGCATGACGGTTTTTCAAATTGAGGATGACAAGTAAATGTGTGGCTCTTGGGCAGGGCACTTTATTGTGTGTTTTGTTTTATGTTACTTAGCTACTCCACTACTATGGTTTGTAATAATAATCGCACTTAGTTTGTAAGGTTTGAAACAACTGTTTTGTAAACTAAGTTATTGTAAGACTTCTGCTATTTCACTATGATGTAAATTAATGAATAAACTATTGTAATACTGCAATGACTCTGTAATGGATCCTGCTCAGAAAAAATCGTGGATGATTCAGGGTTCCCCGAGGACACCCGACAGTCTTCTTAAGTTAACGGGAACATATGCATAGTCGTCAGTGGTCATTGGACAGTGACAGGTGCATGTGGGCCCTATAATTTAGGAGGTTCTACCATAGAACGTTCTAGGTAACAGTAAAAATAGAGATGTTCAAAGTTCAAACTTAAAGTACTTATCTATAGTAGTATGAACACTTTTTGTACAGGACAATGTAGAGGCAGGTTACAATCCAACTACTCATGGGGAGCGTTAAGAATGATGTCCCATACATCCATCAACGTCGAGACGGCCTCGCCCATGGGCTAAAAGTAGACAACGAGCTCCTCTCGCTCGAGAAAGGACGACCATGGCGGGAACCCTGGCTCTAGCCCATGCAGGCTACCATGCTAAAGCTAGGCGGTGGCTAGGGCCCTAGCGGTCCCTTGGTGAATGCCATAGTTGGTCACCTCCATGACACGCGCTGGTAAGGCGAGGAGACACTGCTCCATGGTCACCCCCGTAGGTGCCACCACGCGAATGGCGGTGACTGCTGCCTCATAAAGGTTGTTGAAGTGGCGCCTATTTTCCACCGACAATTGGGCCACGATGCGGGTGTTGTCATCGGCATCCCAGTGAAGGAGGATCACCTCCGCCGTCTGCTAGACCAAGTCATCATTGGCCCAACACAACTCCATCATCTGCCGGACCAGGTCATCATTGGCCCAATGCAACTCTGCCACCTCAGCCTGCGTGGCGTTCAACTGCTCCTCGACGCCTAAAAAAGGTGATAAGAAAACGCTACAACCAAGCACACCACATCACACAAAGTGAAAAGAGCAAGATCATGGCCAATGCCTTTCTAGCGAGCCATGCCTAGGCCTCGGTGGCCGTAGCCTCCACCACGGCCATTTCACGTTCCAACACGAAAAGCACCGTCTCCATGGCGTTGAGGCACAGCTGCAGCCGGTCTGCCTCCTAGCTCTCCTCCCCAAGGGTGGATCAGGGCATCAATTGCGGTCACACCGAGGTCCATACCACATCAGTGGGGAAACGCGCTGGATACGCCATGGAGATAGCACTATACAAAGGGGAAGCATCAAGACCACCAGAGTAAGATGAAATGCAAGATCCATACTTACCCATATTCCTGTCGCATCAAGTCATGAAGGAGAGGAGGACCTCTGAACACCTGCTCCTCCATTGAGTCTTTCCTTGGGCGCTTCTACCGCTCTGCCATTGGAGATTTGGAAGATGGGGTTTCTCGGTGGAGTGCCGAATGAATTAGAAGATAACGAGAAGGAGGGTAACTGTAACAAGTTTAGAAAGGAATCCTACTTACTTCCCCTTCTTAGCCTTCGCTTTTATAGAAGGATAGGCGTACGATACGGTGCGGTATCTAGTGGGAGGTGTTTACACCAAAATTTGGAAGAAGAATCGTAGGGACTCAAAAGCTCCCAAGATCATGACATCAAGGAATCAATTGCGTACAGGTCGGTATCTGCTGATTCGAATGCAACACTGGAATCGGCTTTCAGATAGCGCCAGCAGATAGTGACAAAGGCGACGATCGGCGCTGGGACAAGGCATGTTGGACTCTACAAAAAGGGAAAGATTAGAATCTAAGTAATCTTAAATTCAGAATGTTTTCTCTAGGGTCAAAAATTGTGATGAGTCATGCTTAGGTAGGAATCATGCATAGGTTCCAGGTATAAATATTGGACCCGGCTATTGTAAAGGAGATACAATCAATCAAATACAAGTTACTTACTTTTTCAACTCCGGCCACCCCTTAGGAGTAGGACTAGAGTAGATCTCGATGAGTTCTTGAGCAAGTACGGCTGCATCGATCCGGTTGACCTCCACTGCTTATCTGTAAGAACCGTCATTGCTTATACTTCTATTCGTACGGCTGCATTGATCCAGTCAACCTCCACTGCGACTCTGGTATAAGCTAGTTATCGACTCTTGTCTAGTTCAAGTAAGGCTGCATCGATCCGGCCGACCTCCACTGCTCGAACTAGATTAAGGTCAAGTTATCACCTCTATCTAAGGGTGGCGTTCCTTCGGATAGATTCATTAAGTTACCGATATTGCTTATTGCTTCCATTATTTATTTAATTACAGCAATATCACTTCGCCCGATTGGGATTGATCTAGATCGGCCTTATATCCTATTTAACCCATCGTTTGTTAATCTAAACTGATCTAACATGCATCTTAAACGATGAGTTATGTTTTATCGGCCGTTTTATGTCAATCTTGATCGCGCATAGTGTGCGGTTAAGGCATGTTTTGTCTTGAATAGATCTGTTGGCTAACAAAAACCGTTTCATGGCCCGTTATCATGGCCTGTGTGATTCTGCCTTACACCCCACTGTTAGCACCGTGGAGTGAGGATCGTGACTTGGTAGATTTGTTCCTGATAGGGCACGACCTTAACTGTGCGCTATGCCTAAATCGGCTGTTTTAACCGATATC
This sequence comes from Miscanthus lutarioriparius, assembly GCA_904845875.1. Classification (NCBI taxonomy): domain Eukaryota; kingdom Viridiplantae; phylum Streptophyta; class Magnoliopsida; order Poales; family Poaceae; genus Miscanthus; species Miscanthus lutarioriparius. Next base: position 63,923,942 of record CAJGYO010000008.1, on the reverse strand, counting down.
GAATGCTTTCATGAACTGTTCACATCATGAGACGATTGAAGTAAAGATAGGTTGAAAGATGTGTTAGCCCCATGATCTTATTATTGTATTACGGCCTGCATGATTCTGCCTCATGCCCCACTGATATTAGTAATAAGTTAGGGTTGTCGAATCTATTGTTGTTTCTACGGCCTGCATGATTCTGCCTCATACCCCACTGGTCATAGCAATAGATGAGATCTAATATGTTCATTAGATTTATCTTTATTAAATGGTTAAATGATGATGAGCTATTTCTTTTATATTAAAAGAGATTTGGTTACTTGTAGTCATTGGCTTAGCATAAATTAATCATTGTTGACATCCTTTTGCCATTGACTAATGTTTTTCTAAATAACGAGATCTATCCTGAGCGATAACCGATTTACCTTCCATAATTCCATGAGCTTTAATTGATTTATTCTTATGAGTATGCGGGAATTGACTATTTAGTCGATTTCCTTTCATATCGGCTCTCAGAGCCGCACATTAGGGACTGTCTAGCAACACTGGCATGTTCTGCCTTAAATTACTGATTAGCTTTCTCTCCTTGTCAATTGTAGGGTCAAATTGACTGGCACATCTCGGGAGGAGTGTGTAGGATCAACCATCCCTACGCTGAAGCTAGGCGGATCTCCAGCTCCATCGAGCGGACCCTTCCGGCTTGCTCGTGTGCCCTCAGCATGGGATGAAATTTTGTGCTGACACACGTTCTTGGCACGCCTGGTGGGACACCACAATTGTCATGGTGGTTCACAACAACAACAACATCCTTATGGTACATTATGAAGATCTACCTGATTGAGATAAAGATGTCATCGGCAAAGCTATAGAAGAATTTCAGAACAAGTGTTTGTTGTCCTACACCAAAACACGTGACAATACAATTGTTCAGAAATATCCATTGCCAAGAGTTCTATTGCATGGGCAGACATATGCAGTTGAAGCTGAAGACAGACATTTCTTCACGGAAGCTATAAACAAATCTGTTCGTGATGCCATATCAAGCCATAATGAAGCTTTCTTGGACACGTTCCATAACGCCATGAAAGAGGTGTTTCATGGGTTTCTAGTTGGTTAGGTTAGGCCATCTTATTACAGCATTCCACATCCATCGACCCAAGGGACTAATCAAGTCGGTACCAGCCATCAAGAAACAGCACCGGCTGGTAATGATGATGTCCAGGTAGTTTAGAGTTCATCTGAACAAGCTTAAGGTATTACTACGAATCAGATACAGTATAATCCTAGATCGTCAGTGCAGCATGTGCAACAGCCGACGGAGTAAGGTCAAAATCAGGTGATTAATTTTGGCACATCGGGCCATATACCATTGTCGGCTCAAAAAATAGAACCATCAGTTCAAAGGATCCGTAGAGATATAGATCCTCATGTCTATAATCAAAGACTTCAAGCAGCAAACTAGCAAAGGACCTAGCAAATAGAGATTCCACAAGGGTATCATTATGGCACAGATTATAACACCCTTCACATGATTCTGAATCCAGGGTATCAAGGCACACAGGATTTCAATCCGCAGATGGGTCAGCAGGTGCAGAGAAATCAAAATTCACATGCTGATGAGCTGTTGCTGAAGGTGACTGAGATGATGAAGAATCAGTTTGGTCTGAAGCCAAAAGGGCTGACCTTCTCGTACAAATGCCTATATCCAGAATCGTATGATTTGGTCGCTCTTCCTATAAATTATAGGCTCCCAGAGTTTGCTAAGTTCACTGGCTAGGACAGCACAAGCACAATAGAACATGTCAGTCAGTATCTTACACAGTTGTGCGAAGCATCAATTGAGGAGGCCCATGGAGTTCATTTCTTCTCCTTGTCCCTGTCAGGACCAGCCTTCACTTGGTTTTCATCACTGCTTGTCAACTCCATTGCCAATTGGGCTGATCTAGAAAAGAAATTTCATACATATTTTTATACTGGGACTGGAGAAAAGAAGATTACTGATCTAACAACTATAAGGTAGAAGACTAATGAATCAGGCACTGAGTTTCTTCAGAGGTTCCGAGAGCCTAGGAACTTATGCTTCTCATTAAACTTGGCTGATGTTAGCTAGCTGCTTTAGCCATTCAAGGAATGCTGCCAATGTAGAAACAAAAACTGCTGGGACAAGAATTTGACAACTTGGGTCAATTGGCTCAATGGGTGGCAGCGTTCAATAGCCAATTCTAGAGTATACACAGAGATACCCGATTCCAGAAGAGTACCACAGTGGGAAAGTGGATTCTTGCGTTATTGGAATTTGACTTGAAGTACGAATCGGCTAAAGCAGTCAAAGGACAAATAATGGTCGATTTTGTCACCTAGCATCATAAGCCAAGCATTGGTTTTGTAGAGCCGATGCCTTGGACGTTACTCTTTGATGGATCATCATGCAAGCAAGGTGGTGGCATTGGTATTGTTATTATTTCGCCTCGGGGGGGGCAAGTTTTGAGTTTGCTCTTCCAACTGAACCAATGATTACCAACAACCAAGTGGAGTATGAAGCTATTCTTAAGGGACTTCAACTTCTTCACGAAGTAAAGGCCGAAGCAATTGAAGTATTTAGAGATTCACAGTTAATTATTAATCAGTTGATTGGCCTATATGAGTGCAAAGAAGATACTTTGAAAGGATACTATGATGAGTGCCAAAAGTTGCTCAAAGAATTTCTTCATGTCTCTTTCCAACATATTCTGAGAGCACAAAACCAAGAGGCTAATCGTCTAGCTCAAAATGCGTCAGGATATCGAGTGTTTCGAGAAGTCTTGAGTAGTGAAGCCTCGAATGTTGATTGGAGAGTCGAAATAGCCGACTACCTTAGAAATCCATCATAGAAAGTTACCAAAAAGCTAAGGTATAAATCGACTAAGTATGTTTTACTGAATGATCAGCTGTATTACAAAACAGTCGATGGAGTTTTACTCAAATGCCTAAATCGAGAAGAAGCTAAGGTGTTGATGGGCGAGGTGCATGAAGGGATATGTGGAGCTCATCAATCGACTTATAAGATGAAGTGGATTATTCGAAGCACTAGATATTTCTAGCCAACAATATTGAAAGATTGTTTTGAATATTACAAGGGGTGCTAGGATTGTCAACGTTTTGGTAATATCCAGAAATCGCCTGCATCGGCCATGAATCCAATAATCAAGCCATGGCCGTTTTGAGGTTGGGGAATTGATTTAATTGGCCAGATTTTTCCGCCCTCAAGCAAAGCAAAGGACATAAGTTCATATTGGTAGCAACAGATTACTTCACTAAATGGGTTGAGGCAATTCCTTTGAAGACGGTAACCTCAAAGAACATGGTTGATTTTGTCAAGGAGCGCATTGTGTATCGTTTTGGGATTCCTCAAACTACAACTACCGATCAGGGGATAATGTTCACATCAGAGGAGTTCGAAGATTTTGCTGCCAGTATGGGAATCAAGCTACTAAATTCTTCTCCTTACTATGTTTAGGCTAATGGCCAGGCAGAGGCGTCCAATCATATTATGATTAAGCTGATCAAGAAAAAGATTGAAGAAAAGCCAAGAAAATGGCATTCAATGCTTAATGAGGCACTATGGGCATATAGGATGGCCTGTCATGGATCAATTAAAATGTCTCCTTATGAACTTGTGTATGGCCATAATGCAGTTCTTCCTTGGGAAGTTCAGATTGGATCGAAGCGTGTTATATTGCAAAATGATTTGTCAGCCGAAGTCTACAAAAATCTTATGATAGATAACTTAGAGGACTTGAGTTGCCTTCAGCTACGTGCTCTTGAAAATATCGAAGCCAATAAACTGAGGATTGCAAAATATTACAATAAAAAGGTCAAGATTAAGCAATTTTCTGAAGGAGACTTGGTCTAGAAAGTAAAATTGTCGATCGAGTCAAAGGACAGTAAATTCGGCAAATGGTCACCTAACTGGGAAGGACCTTATCAGATCAAATGTTGTGCACCTGGTAATGCTTATATTTTGGAAACACTAAGAGGAGAGGAAGAATTTGGCCGAGCAATCAATGCGAAATATCTAAAGAAATATTACCCTAGCGTTTGGATTAATACTTAATAACCGATTTGTTCGGTCGTCAGCTCTAATAGCTGATATCAGAAAGGTATCACCTCTAGTGCAAAAATAAACCCAAAGGGGTAAAAGCCGGTACGATGTGTATCGTCTATAGGAGCAAAGCAAACACGGATGAAGTGATGTGTATAATATGAAGTACGAAACAAAGGAAAATCACTCAAGACGAGGAAATTGTTTGCTAAATATCACCTATTACAAGCTACGGGCCAGAAAACACTTTGCTTACTATATCATTGGCCAGGGTGTTGAAGGCTATAGAGTTGGCGGCGCTAAAGAAATCCTCAACCAAGCGCTCATGATCCCCAGGGTGCGCCGCGTTTGGAAAACCATGGGGAAGAAGACAAAGATTATGGCGAGAGCGGGCTTGTGCAGCAGCCAACGCCATGGCAGCACCATGATGAACGCCATGAAGAGCGACCTCCCTAACACGGTTTAGGATGTCATGCAAGCGAACCACCGGAACGGCACCCCTGGCATTGACAAATCCTGCTGCGTGATCCGTAGCTGATCAAAGGCTTTCCAACTGAGCAGTTAGATCTAAAAGATTTAAGGAAAGAATGATCAAAAATCTTGAAGGCAAAATTAAGAAGACAGAGAAATTGTGGTAGACGTCTCACCTATGATTCTGGCTTTAGCCGTGGCCAACCTTTCCCCCACCGGGCTGGCCTCAGGGGGTGATCAGCCTTGAATCATGGCCAAAGCCGATTCTGCAAGGGAGAGGCAGCTGGCTAGATTCTGGTCAGTCCGATCAATGGAGGCCCATAGATCATCATTGTCAATCAGCCTCCTTGGATAGCAGGGGAGCTAGAAGTGAATTGGTGCTGAAGATGACCCCAAAGGCTGAGTAGAGTCGGCCCTCTGCTCCAAAACGATGGGAGCATCCCAAGTTGCACCCTCTTGGCGATGAAGGCGTTGGTGCGATGATGCAGATCCGTTGAGGGCCTCCTCAGCAGACCTCTTGCTGTTCTTCATGATCTCAAACCTACAGAAAAGCAGGAACTATACTAAGGACGCAGAAGGTTTGAGACAAAGCGGGTTGTTTTTCGATCCATAGCCGTGGCCCGTATATATAGCCTGGGAGGGCGAGAAGATAGATTTCGCCGAGGGCATGAAATTGAAATCAGATACAAAAATGGATCGACACTCTAAAAATTCAGGGGATAGATAACGAAGAGATAACAAATTCAGACTTATTGCTTCCCCAAATTACAAAATATCGTGGGATGGATACGAAGAATTTACACTGACCAGAGATCAACCCACCAAGGCTTCTTTGGATTGAAGGGATCTGGGTCCCCACAAGGCCAAAGGTCATCGTGAACCAAGTCACATCGGCCCATTGATAAAATTATGCCAGGAGAAGGGGAAAGGCCGCCCGCCTAATAGATGTCCAGCTGATTTCTCGGTGACTGGGAAACTGTGGGAAAGAAGCCTATGGCTTTCCCGGTGGGCGTTTGGTGGAACAAACAAGGGGAAGGTGTCCACACATTTTAGCCCTTGCAAACACTAGAACAGCTCTATGAGCATGGAGAGAAGACTCAGGTGATATCATAAGAATTCTTCTAACCGCAGTAGCTGATCCTCTTGCTCGACAAGGCACTAGAATGAGCGACACAATCACCCTATGCACAAGAATTCTTCTAACCGCTCAAGATCTTCATATCAAAAGGATAGACCATGGAGGGTCCGGTGGAGGCAGAAGCACTCGAGGGGCAGATGGAAGAGAAACATAGCTGAATTGTTGAGTTGCTCTCGCCAGGGTCGGATAAACATTTTATAGCCGGCCTAGAAAGATGAATCCAAGTGCCCGTGAAGCAATGATGCTCTTGTAAAAGTTTTGAAGCATGGGCTCATGAGCTGACATAGACGGTGACAAACAGTAGACCCTAGATCAAGATTCTCTACCCGTGACTGCGGACCTATCAGGGATACAGACGTGATAATTTTGGAATAAAATTACTTTTATCCCAAAATTGAGGGGCATGTGTTTACACTAAAATTTGGAAGAAGAATCACAGGGACTCGAAAGCTCCCAAGATCATGACATCAAGGAATCAATTGTATGTAGGTCAGTATCAGCTGATTCGAATGCAACACTGGAATCGGCTTTCTTTAGATAGCGCCAGTAGATAACGACAAAGGCTACGATCAGCGCCGGGACAAGGCATGTTGGACTCTATAAAAAGGGAAAGATTAGAGTCTAAGTTATCTTAAATTCGGAATGTTTTCTCTAGGGCCAAAAAATGTGATGAGTCCTTGTAAGGTCGAGATGGCGGACTAGAGGGGGGGTGAATAGTCTTTTCTAAAATTAATCGTGTCGGCTAACCGATATAAATGCGAAATTAAAACAATCGGTCTAGCCAAGACTACACCCCTCTATATATGTTCACTAGCACCTTGCAAAGATACTAATAAAGCAAATAAGGTGCCGGGCTAGCTAGAGCTCTCCTAAACAATTCTAGGAGCAAGGTCACACAAACCTATGCCACTAGTACTTTAAGTAACAAGGGAGCTCCTACACATGCTAGTAAGCAAAAGCACAAAGCTAACTAAGCTCACTAGCAATGCTCAATAACAAGGCAACCAACGCCTAATTAGAGAGCGTAAATACTTAGCTACACAAACTAAGCAATGTGACTAACAAGGTTACTAAAACCAAATTAGCCACGCAAGGGAGCTACTTCTATGCTACACAAGCAAGAAGGTAATTAGCTAGCTACACAAGCTATCTAATTACAAGAGCAACTACACAAGCTTAAGATATATATATAAGTAATTGCAAGCTTGTGTAATGGGGATGCAAACCAATGGGAAGAACAAGGTTGACACGATGATTTTTCTCCCGAGGTTCACGTGTTTGCCAACACGCTAGTCCCCGTTGTGTCGACCGCTCACTTGGTGGTTCGGCGGCTAATTAGCATCACCCGCTAAGCCCGCACGTCGGGCACCGCAAGAACCTACCCCTTGAGTGAGGGTAGCTCAATGACACGCTTTACTAAAGTTGCTCTTCGCGACTCCCGCGGAGCGAGCACAAGTACCCCTCACAAGCACTTCTCCGGAGTGCCGCTCAAGCTTCTTGCGGGCTTCGACGGAGACCACCACCAAGCCGTCTAGGAGGTGGCAACCTCCAAGAGTAACACGCCTAAGCATCCAAGTCCGGTTTGAACCAATGACAAGCTTCTTCACACCTCTTTTAAGGGTTATCTTGTCAATGTTGTACTTGTCACTTATTAGCAATCCAAATTAAGTCAAGTACTTGGGTTCACTAGCTCATGAACAAATTCATGTACTAACCACTAGATCAAGTAATCATTCAAACAATAGTGGTAGGCTATGAATTTAAACATTTCATTTGTTATGAATGATCCTATGAAGCATGTACTATATGCACTAACCGCATACTAGTAAGGGATGAAATGATCATGCACATTACAATGATACCTTTGCTATGTTGGAGTAGAGGATAGTCACATAGATTCCAATTCATTACTCCAATAGCAATGTGAAGTCCAATTATAAGCTTGGTGAAGACCAATAGATACCATGTGGAATTTCATTCTTCACACATATGAAAATGAATACCACTTATGATCAAGTGCACTTTCTTGTTGTGGTTGACTTGCTTCATCTTTTGATCTTAGCTTGCATGAGAGCATCAATATGAGAATACCACTTGAAATATCATGACTAGCTCTCTTTTGGGTGTTGCTTGCTTTTCTTGATCAATCCTTTTGATTGCTTCAACTAAGCATCTCAAATGTTCCTCGGATCACCACTTCCATGTTAGCCTTCCAAGTACCACACTTGGTTCACCTACACATAGGCGGCAAGCCCCTACACTTAGGGAGAAGTGACCTTTCTCCAAGAACCATTCTTGATACTCACTTGAAATGACTTGATTGATTGATCCAAGTGATGGACTTAACTTGATGAGTAACCTTGATTCCTTCTTTAAGTCCTTTTCTTTCTACTTGTTTAAGTTCTTTTCTTTCTACCAAATGATTTCCAATAGTCACTAGAACTTAAACTTCAACTCCAACTTGAGTTTGATCTTGATCTTTATCTTGAGTACTAAAAGTGTGCAAAATACACTCCACAATCAAATGGCCTTGTACTCTTTGCTTGTCATGCTTCTAGATCATCTCAAAACCAAACTTAGTTACCTCAATCACTTGTAAACATGTTTCCAACTTGAGGACCTTTCAATTAAAGTGACTCTAGATTAATCCAATATTTGTCACTTTTCTGGCAGATTCTGTACTCTCCAAAGAAATAGGCATATCTCCCAAAGTACAAATTCAAATACCACGAAATTTGGTGGAGATGTGCATTACTAGGTTATATAGCATCTGTAAAAATTTTAGCTTCATTTGACTTATATATTGCTGCCAAATTTCAATTCTTCCACCACTGCTACATGCTGAAAACTGCTGCACTATAGCTGACAAGAACCACTCCAAAACCGAAGCATTTCTTATCCAATTTCAATGAAATTTCTACAGAATCTCATACTATATGTCTAGAGCATGTATACCAATTTTCATGCCAATCCAATAAGATTTGATTACTCAAACATGGCTATGATCACAGCTAGCTCAGATTTTGAATATAGGACAGATTTCAAGCAATTGAGCTATACTTCATCAAATATGAACCAAACTTGAAACTAACTTGTTTGAATACTTTCATAAGACATATATCCATTCAAAACACTTACTAAATGTCATCTTATGAACTTATCCAATCACAAATCAATCCAAACTTGATTACTAAGCAATTATCCATTCAAACATCTCATAGCAAGCAACATTGCATATTTATCCAATTCAATCAACTCATATGCACCCAAATGAAATGATCAACAAGAGATATACCTTGGTTAGCTCATGATCATCCAACTAGCAAGCTTCAACTCAATTATTTGCAAGTCATCAAATATTCCAATAAATCACCACAACTTGAATATGACACTTGTAAGTTGTAGCACATTTGGACTTCATTCAATTTGTCATGGCATTGGGATAATGATCATCACTTAGCAATACTTGGCTCAACTACATGATCAACAAGATGAATATCATTTGAACCAAGCCTCCAATGCCGATGGTACCTACACACAATCATCCACTTTTTGATGGTACCCAAACAAGTTTGGGTCCTCTCAAGTTAGGTGCAACATACTTAGGCGTAGCCTTAGTATGAATAGCGGGATGTTTTGCAATGGCAATCATAGAGGTACCATTTTCATCCTTTCTAAGCACATTATTATTATCAATTGAAATAGGCTTAGAAATATTACCTAGGGGACATGAATGTACCATGTGTCCCCTTTCCCGGCATGAGTAGCACCTTCTCTTTGCTTGAGCCTTCTCTTTCTTGCTCATGTTGTGCTTCTCATTGCCTTGCCTCTCATGGGTTGCTTGAGCCTTCTTCTCAAGCTTGGTAGGACACTTAGAGGCAAAGTGTCCCGTACTTCCACACTTGAAGCACTTGATGTGAGCATAGACTTTCTTCTCATCTTCATTCTTGCTCATCATCTTGGCATCTTGGATTTGCATTGGATGCCTTCCTTTTCCACCCCTTCTTGTTTTCTTCTTCTTCATCATCAAGTGACCACCATCTTCATGGTTGATCTTGATTTGCTCTTGGGGTGTCTTCTCTTGCTCAACTTGTGGCTTTGGTTGAGGCTTCTTTTGTTGCTTCACCAATTGCTTGGTTGGGCACATTGAGGTAAGATGACCCCAAGTGCGGCACTTGAAGCACTTAACATGCCTTAGCCTCTCTTCTTCTTTCATCATCTTGAGCTTCTCAATGTTAGGGCAACCATTTGCAAGGTGTCCCGCTTCATGACACCGGTAGCACATGGTGTGAGAGAGTTTTCTTTGTTGAATCTTCTTCATCTTTCTTTCTCTCTTTCTTTCGCCCTTTGTCATCTTCTTCTCGAAGCCAAGGCCACACTTGTCACCATAGATTCTTTGAGTCTTCAATATGTGCTCAAAGGTGACTTTTGAGTTGTAGCACCTCTCTAACTTATTTCTCAATTTCTTCACTTCATTTTTGAGCTCATTGTTCTCCTTCAAAATGTTAGTCATACAAGACATAGAAGTAGAACAAGCATCTATATGTGAAGAGCATGGCATATCTAATAAATCATCACAAGAGGTGGATACATGCTTCTTTTCTACATCACAAGGTTTAGCAATATTTTGCAATTGATCTTTTGACCCATGTGATGAGTTCTCATTATTTTTAAGTTTCTTTGTAAACACTTTAATGAGAGAAGCTTGTTTTTCTAATAATTCATCATGAGATGCAAGAAGTGTTTCATGATTCAATTTAAGCTCATCAAGTGAAGATTTATAAGCATTAAGCAATTTCTTATGTTCTTCACAAGAGTTCTTTAGAAATGAGTTTTCATTTTCTAATTTCAATGTTTTAGCTTTCTCATTTTCTAAAGACATGGTCATGCTAGCAAGTCTACTAACAAGCTCATCATATGACTCAACATGATCAACCACATTATCATTTGATACCTTGGTGTCACCTTGTGACATGAGACAATGTGGTGAAGTGGATGGGCTTGTAGTAGCATCATCATGGCTTGAGCATGAACCATCATCACCATCAAGTGTGCATGGGGTAGCATCATCACTTGCAACACTTGTGGCATCATCGTCAACCTTGTCAAGTGAACTTGTAGTGGATTGATCATCATCATCCTCACTTGACAATGAGGTGGAGCAATCTTCCACAATCACCAAATTGTGGTTATGCTCAACACACTCATGTGTCTCCTTCTTGGGCTCATCCTCCTTCTTGAATTTGCCATCATCCCATGTGGAGGAATCACCATAGAAGGCTTGGAGTGCTAGCCACATATCATGTGCATTCTCCAAGTCCCACACACGTCTAAAAACATCATCATGTAAAGCACATATTAGATAATAAAGAGCACGATGATCAAGTTGTAAGCAATCCTCTTGTGCTTGGGTTAGGTTGTCCTTATCCAAAGCATCACGAGAAAAACCAACAACAATGATCCACCATGCCTTGGGACCCAAATCACGGAAATGATCAAGCATATGACGTTTCCACCGTGCATAGTTTGTGCCATCAAAAATGTGTGTGTCACAAACAACCTCTAGCCCAAAGTTCGCCATCCTCTCGGGTCGGTGAAGACCACAAATGAGAGACCGGGCTCTGATACCACTTGTAAGGTCGAGATGGCGGACTAGAGGGGGGGGTGAATAGTCTTTTCTAAAATTAATCGCGTTGGCTAACCGATATAAATGCGGAATTAAAACAATCGGTCTAGCCAAGACTACACCCCTCTATATATGTTCACTAGCACCTTGCAAAGATACTAATAAAGCAAATAAGGTGCCGGGCTAGCTAGAGCTCTCCTAAACAATTCTAGGAGCAAGGTCACACAAACCTATGCCACTAGTACTTTAAGTAACAAGGGAGCTCCTACACATGCTAGTAAGCAAAAGCACAAAGCGAACTAAGCTCACTAGCAATGCTCAATAACAAGGCAACCAACGCCTAATTAGAGTGCGCAAATACTTAGCTACACAAACTAAGCAATGTGACTAACAAGGTTACTAAAACCAAATTAGCCACGCAAGGGAGCTACTTCTATGCTACACAATCAAGAAGGTAATTAGCTAGCTACACAAGCTATCTAATTACAAGAGCAACTACACAAGCTTAAGATATATATATAAGTAATTGCAAGCTTGTGTAATGGGGATGCAAACCAACGGGAAGAACAAGGTTGACACGATGATTTTTCTCCCGAGGTTCACGTGTTTGCCAACACGCTAGTCCCCGTTGTGTCGACCGCTCACTTGGTGGTTCGGCGGCTAATTAGCATCACCCGCTAAGCCCGCACGTCGGGCACCGCAAGAACCTACCCCTTGAGTGAGGGTAGCTCAATGACACGCTTTACTAAAGTTGCTCTTCATGACTCCATGCTGGGCGAGCACAAGTACCCCTCACAAGCACTTCTCTCCGAGCGCCAGCACAAGCTTCTTGCGGGCTTCGACAGAGACCACCACCAAGCCATCTAGGAGGTGTCAACCTCCAAGAGTAACAAGCACCACCGGCTTGCAACACGACCACCTAGTGCCACTCGATGCAACCTCACGATGCAATCGCACTATAATTGCTCACTCACAAAATTGAATGATCACTATCAGGTATATGTGTGATGGAGGGCTCCCAAGCACTCACAAGCATGGACACTAAGTCCCCTTAGGTGCTCAGCACCAGCCATGGCCGAGGGCCACTTCTATTTATAGCCCCAAGGGCTAAACTAGCCGTTACCCCTTCACTGGCAGCGGTCGGGCCGACCGGACGCTCGGTCGTGTTGACCGGACGCTGGACCTCAGCGTCCGGTCGCCCAGCAGACGGCCACGTGTCCCGGTTCCAACGGTCACTTGACTTGACCGGACGCAGCAGCTTTCAACTGACCGGACGTTGAACCCCAGCGTCCGGTCGTTTCTAGTAAGGTACCGACCTCGACCGGACGCGTCCGGTCACACTTGATCGGACGCAGCCAGCGTCCGGTCACACTCCAGCTTCTGCGTCATTGTCACGTCGGCTGACCGGGGCGTAGCTTTGCCAAATCGTCCGGTCAGTTGACCGACGCCAGCATCTTCGTGACTAACTCGTTTTCACTTCTAACTTCATCACCCTTGCTCCAATGTGCTAACCACAAGAACTTGCATCCGCGCAATAGAAAATAGGCATTCTATTTTCCCGCGCCGAATCCCACCGAAAGCAAGCTTCGGCGGGAGGGAGAGGGACCCAAACCCATCTCACCCCTGCAAACACCACCTCCTTTGTAAATGTGCCAACACCACCAAGTGTACACCACCATGTGTATGTGTGTTAGCATTTTCACAATCATTTCCCAAAGGATGTTAGCCACTCAACTTGCCACGCCACTCGATCCTAGCGACAATGCAAAGTTAGATCACTCGAGTGGCACTAGATGACCGATATGCAAACACGTTTGCCCCTCTTGATAGTATGGCCATCTATCCTAAACCCGGTCATAAACTTCTCTACACACCTATGACCGGTGAAATGAAATGCCCTAGGTTATACCTTTGCCTTGCGCATTCCATTCCATCTCCTTCAATGTCGATGCAACACATGCACCAACACGATCAACAATGATATGATCCACTTCATATCATCACATGATCATATTGGTTCATCGATATTGACTCTACTTGCTCTTCACCGTTGCTATCGTCCATCGGCGCCAAGTCTTGCTCAAGCTTCACCGCCACGCGGTCCATCACTCCAAAGCCTTTGACTTGCCCTTCACGCTTGCAACCGGTCCATCAAGCCAAGTCTTGTCTTGATCTTCTCCACCTTGATCACATGACTCAATGTCATGTCTCATGTGCAATAAGCTCCTTCATCATCACATGTGTGAGCTTTGCAACATCTCCAAGCCATTTTCACCTCCATGGCATATGTTGCTCATACACATGTACCTGTGGACTAATTACCTGTGTATCTCACATAAACACAATTAGTCCACCTAGGTTGTCACTCAATTACCAAAACCAACAAGGACCTTTCAGTCGTGCTTAGGTAGGAATCATGCGTAGGTTCCGGGTATAAATATTGGACCCCGACTATTGTAAAGGAGACCCAATCAATCAAATATAAGTTACTTACTTTTTCGGCTTCGGCCACCCCTTAGGAGTAGGAGTACAGTAGATCTCGGCGAGTTCTTCAGCAAGTATGGCAGCATCAATCCGATCGACCTCCACTGCTTGTCTGTAAGTACCGTCATGGCTTATACTTCTGTTCGTATGGCTGCATCGATCCGATCGACCTACACTGTGACTCTAGTATAAGTTAGTTATCGACTCTTGTCTAGTTCAAGTAGGGCTATTTCTTTTATATAAAAAGGGATTTGGTTACTTGCAGTCATTGACTTAGCATAAATTAATCATTGTTGACATCCTTTTGTCATTGACTAATGTTTGTCTAAATAACGAGATCTATCCTGAGCGATAACCGATTTACCTTCCATAATTTCATGAGCTTTAATTGATTTATTCTTATGAGTATGCTGGAATCGACTATTTGGTCGATTTCCTTTTATATCGGCTCTCAGAGCCGCACATTCAGGACTATCTGGCAACACCGGCATGTTCCGCCATAAATTACTGATTAGCTTTCTCTCCTTGTCAATTGCAGGGTCAAATTGACTGGCACGTCTCAGGAGGAGTGCGCAAGATCGACCATCCCTACGCTGAAGCTAGGTGGATCTCCATCTCCATTGAGCGGACCCTTCTGGCTTGCTCATGTGCCCTCAGCATGGGACAAAATTTCGTGCCGACAGGAGGTGTATCATCCAGCCATAAATGACACTTGATCTTGGACATTACACATGATGTGGACGACTCATCCCAAAACAACATGGCTTTATTCCTGAGGTGACCCAAGGCGAGGTCACGCTGGCCTAGTTATGGTTCCCGAGGTGATATGAACCCGCTAGGGTGAATCCCGATGTTTCGATGAGGGAAGGTGGATAACTCAATTTGGGGATGGAGATGACGTTCACGGCCCGACTACAACCATCCAAGGATGCTGCGCCTTAGCAACCGATACACCACCTCCAACGGCTGTCGTGATCTTGTGGAGCACGATCAACCAAACCACTAGGGTAATTCCTGCAAGCAATCGAGGAACAAGCAAGAACAAGTAGAACAAGCAACTCAATTGCAAATATGGAGATGAAAAACCAATCTGAACTCACAAAGTTGGGGTTCTGAATCAAGTAGAACGGATGGTCTAGTCGACACACGCGTCTACAAGGAAGTAGCAATGGCTAAACTTTCAACAAACAAAACCCAATCTCTTTGTGGCGGCTCTAATCCTTATTAATACCTAGGGGAACGACCAGGGGGATGTTGGGGTCGTTCTCCAACCCTAGGACACGTCCCTAATGGACCCAACTTGATACATGGGTCATCGGCCCAAAATAGGGTGACGCAGCACCAAAGGCAGAAAAGGTCCCGGCGTTGAAACGACAACTGCGGAAGCATCGGATAAGATATAGCCATGAGTCCAGATCCGTTGGAAAATAGACTTGATAAGCTTTCCAAAAAGTGCTAGAATGTCCCAATCGGAGTCCGTATGAAATCATGGCGACCGTCGCAATTTGGGACTATTTTGCTGTCCGAATTCAACTTCCAAAACGTGTTGGACTTGGACTCTTTCTATCCTTGGAACCAAAGTGACGTGGTGGCCTAGTGGAGGACATTAGGAATACTTGGATCTGGTCCCCAATCAACTTCATTAACCTTCCATGCTTTCCGTATGCTATCAAACCTTCCCTTTATCCATGTAAGTAATTCTGAAAATGAGAATAAACACACATCATGGTGCAGCATCAATTCATCAAATGTATCAAATACAATCATGATAAACAATTGTTTCACCTATGAATCAAAAGTTGCCAATGTGGTTATATCCGAGCAGGTGATGTCCTCATCATTCTCCCCTTCTTGCCTACAAGTCGTCCTCGACTTGCTCCAATGGCATTCAAAGGTGCTTGCTTTAATGTTGGAGCATGGAGCGACGACTATGCTGCATGGCCACAACCAGCAATGCTCCCCTTCTTTGGCCTTACCCTGTTGCATATCAGAAAAACTAGGAAAACTTTGCAAGACATTATTAGTGTTAGTGCAGCCCCCTATTTGATCATGGTATTGTAGCCCAAAAAGATATTTCATCTTAGAGCAAATATAAACTTTATACACCAAATATTCTCCTTTGCGGTCATATTTGCCAATTGCATGAAGCGAACAATGATTAAAACTTGGCAAACCAGAATCAAATTTAAGTTTCTCTTTTAGACAATTTAGATTACACAGAATATCAAATTCAATATAACCCAAAGTATTTAAAGAGGACAACAAATTCAGTTCATCTTGTGCACAAGTAATAGGATGAAAAATCTTATCTTCAGCACATTTGTATGGTTCCAAACCAAAAGTATCACACTTATTCGCTACTTGTGGCATAGGAGTAAAAGAATCATCAGCACACAACTCCTCTTTATCACAAGGAACAGCAAGTAATTCATTTTGTGACAAAGGAAAATCAGTAGGTGGGTTCCACTATTTGTTGCTCTTCATTAGAATGCAGAGTGGACAAATTTTGGACATTATGGGTCACATCATTCTTATTCACAAATAATAGAATCTCTTTTTCAGCATTGAGAGCAAGACAAAACAATTGACCAATATGGCTATAAGAATTGCTAATTAACAAGGTTTGAATTTCAGAATTGAGCCCTCTCATGAACCTACTCATAACATCTTCCATGCATTCATCTAATCCACCAAACATGATGCAAATCTTAAAATCATGGTAGTATGCTTTTACAGTCCTACTATCTTGCTTCAAGTTGTCTAATTTTGCAAGCAAATAATCAGCATAATATGCAGGAATGAATGCATCTCTAAAAAGAAATTTGAAGTCTTCCCAAGATTCTAGAACTTTGTTGTGCCTACAAATGTGTTTCCATTTTAGCAAAGCAAATTCAGTCAAAACATTGGAGGCAATATAAATCCTTTGTTTCTCAGACAGGTCATGCTCATCAAATTCATTATCTACTTTTAGCTCCCAATCAATGTAAGCTTTAGGATCAAACTTACCATCATATACCGGCAAGTGTTGAATGACATCCTGAATATGAGGGTCTAATTTCAACAGCTCAAAAATCTTCGTATCACCTGCCATGATTAGTAGAAAACAAGAAACGCAAAAAAAATATGTATCCTCCTATCAACTACTAGGATGTGTTGGTTGTAATTCTGATATTCCCTCAAACTCAACTTGTTCAAAACAAGCCCTTACAAGTTCTTACCAAGCCAAACAGGAGGTGACGGCAACCAACAAGTCTGCAACCGTGGAGCGAAGTGTATCGGTGCTGCAGCAACAAAAACCTCTCAAGCTGTAGTCGAATATGTGGAGCTGTAGGTGGGCTAAAGAAAAAGGAGTACTAGAACCACGTTAGTTGCAAGCAAATTGAACAAACGCTCAACGACATTATTATGCTGGTCCTAGGCTGAAATGCGTGCTAGAGAGACGCGCACAGCACACACAAACGAAGTCACCGAGCTGCAGCAAACAAAGAAGGGTCACAAGGGCAGGAATAACAACAAAAGAAAAACTCTTCTCTTCTTCTTTCTCTTTCTTTTTCGTTCTTTCTTTACATCTTTCTTTTCTTTCTTTCTTTTCTTTCTTTCTGTCTTTTTTTTTGTTTTTTCTTTCAACTAGCACAAAACTGAAATTTTGCAACAAGAAATAACAAGCTACTTACACAATTAAATGTTTCCTTGGGAAGGGTGATTCAATAGCAAAGTCAAACAAGTGGTTGTTTTGCAAAATCAGTGACGCGCAAATCTCTAGGGCAATTGTGAAGCGCTTTCGAGAATGAATTTGGGACCAAGCCCTAATCCGTTGGAAAGAGGACAAGTTAAGGTTTCAGATTGTATTTAAACTCCCTATTCGGACTCGACAAAGGAAATATGGTGCTTTTCTTTTCAAGATAAAGCAGGACTCGAATCGAATTCTATCTTGATCTTGTTGGATTTCCTTTTGTAGATGGAAATATGGACGTGGATGAAACCTCCAAGGACGTGGCTAGGATAATGGTGGTAAACAAAACAAAGGAATTTGAAAATCCACTCGGTTCCTAGAGAGAAACAAATAAACTCAAATCTGCGATGGTGATGAAAGCGTGACTAGAACTCGAAACTCTAAACGACTAGACGCTAAGACCAGCAACTTGCACGATGATGCAACCGTTAATTCAATAAGCCCTAACTAAGCAAAGTAATAGTATTAAGCTCAAAGGGGTTTTGGGATTATGAAGAACTAATCTACTAATTTTGTTTTGGCTTTTTCTAGACCATAGGAGATTAAAAACAGCAAAGAACTGGAAGTCTCTCACCGATCAACCTTGCTCTGATATCAACTGATATGAACCCGCTAGGGTGAATCCCGATCTTTCGATGAGAGAAGGTGGATAACTCAATTTGGGGATGGAGATGACGTTCACGGCCCGACTACAACCATCCAAGGATGCTGCGCCTTAGCAACCGATACACCACCTCCAGCGGTACGTCGCGATCTTGTGGAGCACGATCAACCAAACCACTAGGGTAATTCCTGCAAGCAATCGAGGAACAAGCAAGAACAAGTAGAACAAGCAACTCAATTGCAAATATGGAGATGAAAAACCAATCTGAACTCACAAAGTTGGGGTTACGAATCAAGTAGAAACGGATGGTCTAGTCGACACACAGCGTCTACAAGGAAGTAGCAATGGCTAAACTTTCAACAAACAAAACCCAATCTCTTTGTGGCAGCTCTAATCCTTATTAATACCTAGGGGAACGACCAGGGGGATGTTGGGGTCGTTCTCCAACCCTAGGACACGTCCCTAATGGACCCAACTTGATACATGGGTCATCGGCCCAAAATAGGGTGACGCAGCACCAAAGGCAGAAAAGGTCCCGGCGTTGAAACGATAACTGCGGAAGCATCGGATAAGATATAGCCATGAGTCCAGATCCGTTGGAAAATAGACTTGATAAGCTTTCCAAAAAGTGCTAGAACGTCCCAATCGGAGTCCGTATGAAATCATGGCGACCGTCGCAATTTGGGACTATTTTGCTGTCCGAATTCAACTTCCAAAACGTGTTGGACTTGGACTCTTTCTGTCCTTGGAACCAAAGTGACGTGGTGGCCTAGTGGAGGACATTAGGAATACTTGGATCTGGTCCCCAATCAACTTCATTAACCTTCCATGCTTTCCATATGCTATCAAACCTTTCCTTTATCCATGTAAGTAATTCTGAAAATGAGAATGAACACACATCATGGTGCAGCATCAATTCATCAAATGTATCAAATACAATCATGATAAACAATTGTTTCACCTATGAATCAAAAGTTGCCAATGTGGTTATATCCGAGCAGGTGATGTCCTCATCACGAGGCACCGGCCAAACACTCCCTGTCATGTCACATTGAAGCGGCGTTGGAAGTTGGATGGAGAAAATTTACTCCACCACAGTAGCAGACATGTAACATATATAATTAATGTTATGTTCATTATTATGACAGTGATAAATTGTTTCATTATCATGCTTTATTATCATTTTAGTTTTCCTCTGTGTATGCCCAAAACTGTATCGACACATGAATCTCTTCGATCTTCCATTGAAGGCCAAGAATGATGCAGCACCTCACAAAACTTCACCCTGAGTGAGGTGCTCTACCTTCCATCTTAGAACCCTCATGGTCAAGAGATGCAGATATACTTCTTGACTCTAAGAGATCCAAGATGGAATATAAAGCACCTGACCTTGAAGTACTTCTCCCAACGCCGCTTTGCTACCGCCGGAGGAGATGGAGAAGGATCACCTCGCAAACTTGCACTAGCATAGGTGCTTTACCTTCCATCTCGTAGCTCTCAGGTTGATGGTTGTAGATCTACATCTCGACCGTGAGAGGAGTGAGTTGAAACATAAAGCACCTAATCTTGAAGGCTAAGAATGACGTAGCACCTCATAAAAAACTTCACCCTCAATGAGGTGCTCTACCTTCCATCTTGCAACCGTCACACAGTCAAGGGATGTAGATCTACTTCTTGACTACGTGAAAGATTCAAGATGGAATATAAAGCACCCAATCTTGAAGTACATCTCCCAACGCCGTTGTGGAGTATGGAGGCACTGAACAAAAGAGCATCCGGATGATTGTACATCATCTGTTAACAGAAGATCTAGAAAGAAGATGTGCAATCATCCAGGTGCTCTTCTGTTTAGCACCTTGCACCACCAGTACTAGGCTGTAGCCTAGGAGAGCAAGGACAAGGAAGAGTGTATCTACTCTAAAAGATTAAAGGAGGAAGAGTGTGTGGAATGAGGCTAAGAGGTGCACCCAGACCCGGCTTAATAAATAGGCCAACCTTGAAGATGGAGAAGCAGAAAGGAGCAGATAGAGCAAGGTCAATAATAGAGCTATGAGCAAGTATGCTCTTTAGTGCTTGGCTATAAGCTTATAAGTTATCAGAGCCAATTATACAATAGTTGTTTCCTATTTGTCTGTAAAAAAATTCTCTTTCCAATTCCCCCTAACAACACTTGCTATTTGGGTCCACCACTGCATATGCATTTGTGCCCAGCTTAGTGCTTGCATGAGAGCCAAGCTATCATCTCTCTCCACTCTTCTCTCCTCCACATCAGCCTGAGCTTCGCTATAAGCCCATTATTATACTCGCTCTTAAAGCACTGGCTAGTACAATGTTTGAGTTGTCGGTTCCTACATTAGAATGCATATTTTGGCAACAAACCAATTAGGCCATCATGATTTTTGGCCACAACTAATATATTTCGTAATGGCAATTTTGGGTATCAAGTATCAACCAATTAGGTTGATTTGGCAACCAAAATTACAGATTCTAAAGTGCCTTGAAAACATGGCAATTGGGTATCAACGTTTGATACGGACGTTCCCCTCCCTAATCTGGCTGAGTGGAAAACATCACTGCTGGTTCTGGCTGAGTGTCCAATTCAATTTGTTTGTTCGCAGTCCACGGTGGGACCGACGGTGATGTTTGACGTAGCACCGCTGTCCAAGGGTTCTGACCGGCGGTGTAAAATGAACCGGTATATAAGTGCGGGCGGCAAAAACTTTTCCCCAAATTTTCTGTTCCCGCCCCACTTAGCATGGAGCCGCTCCCCGCTTGCCGTCGCCCTACCCGTCGCTGCCGTTCCACCTGCTATCCTCCATAAATCTTGTTCACAGCGCCGTTCACCGGCTCCCCCCACCCCACTCCACCGTTCACCGGAGCCACTTCCCTCTCGCCAATGCCCTGCCATTCCGCCCCCTCTCCTCCATAAATCTGGTTCTCAGCACCGTTCGCCAACTCTCCACCACCCCTCTCCACCGTTGGCCGGCTCCCCACACCTCGCTCCACCGTTGGCCGGCGACAGTCGAGCCCGCTATCCGTTTTTGTTGGCCGTCCAATTCCATCTCTCTGGCTGTCATTTTCTGCACATCTGAGGTAAACAACCTTTGAATTGGCCCTGGTCCCCTTTGAGTCTAACCTATCCTCCACCTTTATAGTTTATTGTCAGATATTATCGGCATTTGTTCTTTGAGCTTCCAATCCATTGCATCCATTTGCATCCGTGTTTTGGTATGTTCTGTCTCTCACATTTGTGAACAATTTGGCATATCTTTCTCTGAGATCTGCAATTTGTAGAAATAATTTGTAATTTTTTCTAAATAATTTAGCATATATTTTGTTGAGATCTGCAATCCATAAAAATAATCTATATTTTTTTCTAAATAATTTGGCATATATTTCTATGAGATCTGCAATCCATAGAAATAGAAGTTGTGTTATCCCCAAATTACATTATTTTGTCCAATAACATCTGTGATGAATTCATTGTAAATGTAGTAATAAGGCATTATGAATATGTAAAAAAACATTGTAAATGCAACCGAGTGCCAGGCATGGTCAGAACACTCGGTTTGCTCATATTTTATTGAGTTCATAGCATTAATATGTACTCATCTGGAGCTTGGGCATGCATCTGGTGTTGAACAAGGCTTGCTTTATTTGTGCAGGTCCAAAACAACTTGTACGGCACCTTCATCGCAAGGTTCGTCATCACCTATGAAGTTTTTAGTTTGGTTATGTGTACACATATTTGAATGTTCTCGGTGGGAGCTTGCTAGTTAGCATCAAGTCATTTTTTGCTGTGTTTTGACTTTTGAATTGAATGGATTGACAACATTGTGTTCTATTAGGACTTGTACAAGGATGGCGGGAGTATATGCATAGCTTGTTTTAAAATATCCCATTAAGGGGAACCCCTCCTGTTTTACGCAGAAAAAGCAAGGCTCATTGCTCATGAAGCACCAGTGCCTGAGGCTGTATGCTCGCCATCCCCTTCCTCGTATGTTGACCTTGGGGGAATCAATGGGGTAAGCCATCTGTGTATTTCGGTAGCTAAGACAATTACTCTGTTATATATAGTACAATCTTATAGCCTGAGTATTTGATTTGTATGTGCAGGAGCAAGCTTCCACCAAGAATGACACAACCATAGCAGATAGGCCTGCTAGGCGTCGGGGTATCATCGAGTTGGATCCATCTGGAGAACCTGTGGAGCCTTCATGGTATCTCGACCTTGGGGGAATCGGTGGGGTAATCCATCTGCGTATATCCGTAGCTAATTCAATTACTCTGTTATATATAGAACAATCTTACAGCCTGAGTATTTGATCAATATGTGCAGGAGCAAGCTCCAACTGAGAGTAACACAACCACATCAGATAGGCCTCCTAGGTGCTAGGCTAGGCGAGGGTGGAGCAAGTTGCGCACCAGTAAACATTTTTATCACTAAGTTGGATCCAGATGGAGAACCCGTGGTGCCATTTGGTGCCATGGGGCCTTACAAGATGGCCATCTCAGTGTTAGTGAAGGACAACATACCTATCAAGTATAGGTACTGGAAACAACCGGGCAGCGAATGGGCGGTTCCATCCAGTCTGAAGAGTCTTTACTGGGAGAAGCTGAAGGAACTGTTTGTTTTTCCTAATGTGTTTGATAAAGAAGTGGTAAAGGGTCAGTCATTCTTTATCATGGGCAACTCATTCAAGTATTTGAGGTAGTCATTCTTTATCATGGGCAACTCATTCAAGTATTTGAGGTACTACCAGAACTCCCAATATGTAAGGAAGGGCATCGAGCCAGAATGGAGTGAATACCCACATCAGCAAGAGTATTGGAGTGATTTCTTGCGTGAGAGGAATCTGATGCGCATGCATACTCATCTATGATCTCTCCTCCGGCTCAGAGGTTGGCCCCTGAAGCCCTTCAGTCAACTGACAACCTAGCGACCTACTTAGACTGTGTAGCAAAGCTTGTCTTAACTGTGTTTCACCTTTTTTTCTTGTGTTGCAGACAATAGTATCATCTTTAGTGGAGCTGACTATTTTGGAGATATCTGGTCTACAAGAAGATCTTGGTGGTTTCATTATAGAGACCATCACCTTATCTAATCAAGGTGCTACAGTTCCTAACCTTGGAATGCCGGTTTCATTTTGGACGTCTATTTGTGTTCTGAAAACTATATATTTGTTGTGGTTGGATTTGGACGTTATGTCGTTGTGGTTGAAAACTATGTATGTTGCTGTCGTTTTGTATGGATATTTGTGTCGGTGGTGTTCTGAAAAATATATACGTTGCTGGAGATGCGTAAGCCATGAAATTTCTATATTGTTGGTGCTATAATGTATTGTGAACAATAATGATGCACACTGGTAACGCCGGCGGTAATGGACAAAACATTACTACCAGAACAAACACAACGGCGGCGGTGATGCTGGCCCTCATTACCACCGGAGGGCACACCGACCACATGCACTGGCGCCTACATCACTGGCGGATGGTACACTGGGCCGGTATTGATGTTCTCGTCATCACAGCCGGATGGTACATCGGTCTGGCGTCGATAGGGCCATCATCACCGACGGCTGGTACGCTGGCCCGGCGATGATACACTACCGGACAGAGCATCTTTGTCGAGGGCCTGAGAATTTGCTGAGGGAAAATGCTCGGGCACTCGGCAAAGTGTCTTTGCCGAGGGCCTGGCCCTCGGCAAAGAACAACCCTCGGCAAAGACTCTTTGCCGAGGGCCAGACCCTCGGCAAAGACAAGCACACGGCAACAATAATTCTTTGCCCAGGGCTAAGCCCTCGGCAAAGGGCCGGCCCTCGGCAACACCGCCTGACACGATGTCCTTCCCCTGTCGTCAATCTTTGCCAAGGGCATCACCGTTAGGCCCTCGGCAAAGACTTTTTAACTGTTTTTGAAAATTTTCTTTTAAAAAATTCTTTGCCGAGTGCCCATGGCCTAGCACTTGGCAAAGACAGTCTTTGCTGGGCAAATTTTCAAATTTTTTTTGTTTTTTTGACCCCAAATTTTTTGTTGGGCCCGCCTACATTGTTTACAACTTCATGTTCAAATTTGGTACTTTTTCTAGTTTTTTTGTTATATTTGGTTGATTAATTTGATTATGTTGAATTTTTATATATAATTCAAATTTGAACTACAAGTGCATGAAATATTGTAATCTAGTGCTTCGAAAAATGTTATTCATGGTATTTGGTGTATGTTGAGTCTCTATCCACGAACTCACATCAAATTTAGCATCTTCTTCATGTAACATGAGCCACTTCTTGGAAAAGTGTTTTAAAATTATATAAAGTCCATCTGAAGTCCGAAAATCATAAAACTTGTCGAGGTGTCATGTTATACGCATGTGTAGGCTATGGTAAAAAATTGAGAATGTTTGAGCAAGTTGCGACGTCAGATGATGTCATGAAGGTTTTATGCATCGTAAATTTGATGCAGTTCGTGATAGACACTCAACATTCACCAAATACCATGAATAACATTTTTTGAAGCACTAGATTACAATATTCCATACACTTGCAGCTCAAATTTGAATTATATATATAATATTCAACATAATCAAATTTGATTATATATAAATATAACATAATCAAATTAATAACCAAAATAACAAAAAATTAGAAAAAGCACCAAATTTGAACATGAAGTTGTAAACAATGTGGCGGCCCAACAAAAAAATTTGAGTCAAAAAAAAAAAAAAAATTGAAAATTGCCGAGTGCCGCTTGACACTTTCGGCAAAGACTATCTTTGCCGAGTGCTGGGCCAGGGGCACTCGGCAAAGAATTTTTTTTAAAAAAAATAAAAACATCTTTGCTGAGGGCCCTAGATCTGGGCCTTCGGCAAAGGCCCAAAACCTAAAAACCGGGGTCGGCCCAAAATCCTTATCTTTTTCCCTTCGGCCCGCCTTGCATCAGGTTCTGCACCCTCGCCGCCGCTCACCTCGCCGCCCGCCCGCCACGCCTCTGGCCGCCTCACCGCCCGCCTCACCGCCCCCGCCTGGCCGCCTCCCGACCTCGGCTCCCACCGATGGCCGCCCGTGACCCACACCCCCCCTCTTCCACCCACCACCACCACCGGCCCACCTCCTGACGCACATGCCCCCGGCTCCACCCGACCGCCCACGCCCGGCCGGCCCTCCTCCTCCTCCTCCAGCCCACCACCACCGTGTGCCCCCCACCCGCCGCCCGGCTCCACCGGCAGCCGCCCAGCCCGGCCCGGCCCTCCTCTCCCCCCATGCCAGCCCTCTTGCCTCCGCGCCCGCCCCCACCGGTGGCCCCCTACGCCCGGCCACCCCATCCCCGCCGCCACCCCGGAGGCCAGCCCCACCGGCTCGGCCGTCAGTGGTGGTGTGTTGGAGGGGAGGAGGAGAGGTGAATTAGGAGGAAGAAGAAGGAAAAGAGGAGAAGGAGGAAGGGAAGAGAAGGAGAAGAAGAGGAAAAGGAGAGGAGAAGGAGAAGAAGAGGAAGGAGAGGAGGAGGAGGAGAAGCGAGAGAGAGAGAGAAGGAAGGGGAGAGGAGTACTCGACGCCTCGACCTCACCGGAGAAGAAAAGCGAACAGCACCGCGACGCCCGACTCCACCGCAACACTAGGTAAAACTCTCGTAATTGGCCTTCGTGCCATATGTGGTTGTGTGGGCCTTCGTGCTATATGTCGATATGAGGGCCTTCGTGCCATTGTCGTTGTCGGCCTTCGTGCCGTTCTTTTTTGCAGGTTATGGAAACCTCACCGTGCAGGGGAGGTGCTGCCGAATTTTTTAACAAATACTAACCTGTTGTCTTTTTATATTGCAGAGGATCTGTCGGAGGGGACCAGAGGACCCCGATCGTCTTCGTGGGCGTTGCGGGTCTGCCTACAACGCGTCGCCTCGCCACTGCACTGACTCGACACTGCCCCGCTAGCCTTTGACCTCACCGGCACCTTAGGTATAACCCCTCTATCCGTATCATGGTCGTAGGTCGCATAACCCAGTTAGGTGTCTCCCGTCTGAAACAGATACGGTCGGAGGTATGTGGATTTTTGCATATCTGCGACCATATCTGTTTTGGATTGTCCACATTTTTTGGATAGCCTGCGGATGCTTAGATGAGGTTAGTTTCCATGGTCTGCTCTGGTCTGAGGCATACTTTTGGCATCACCTCCTTGTTGTTCTCTAGATACACACTCTCCCTTGTAGGACGTGTATCGGGAGAATGGCGGGGAGGTGCTGCTGAAATTCTGTCTCGGATAGGGAGCGGAGCATGGAAACTAACCTCATCTACGCATCCACGGGTGGGATTAGGACCTATCCTCACCTATTAGAGAGTAGGAACACCGCGTAGATGCAATTGATGGTTACATTACTATGTGCTATATATGTGGAAGGATGGAAGACCGTCAGTGGATGTACACGGGCCGGAGAAGCAGGAGTGACTTTGACATTGAGTGGGTGAATGGGACAGATGCTTTCTTGGAACATGCATGGAGCTCGGGTGTAGCTAAAGGACATTCTAAACTTTGGTGTCCCTATAGCAAATGTGACAACAACAGAAGGGTAGACAAGGTGACCATGGGTAAACATCTTATGTACAATGGTTATACGGCTGGCTACCACCGATGGATCCACCATGCTGAAGCAGATCGTATAGGAGCGGAGGTGGTGAGACCACGCCTTGAGGCTTTTGATGATGATGCCGGAGTAGCAGACATGCTAGATGACACTCACCAAGCTCACTTCACAGAAGGACGTGAGAAGGAGGAGATGGAGGAAGCCGCTAAGGCCTTCTACGAAATGTTGGACTCGGCATAGAAACCCCTTCATGAGAGTACAACGGTTTCTCAGCTGGATGCCATTGGACGTGTTATGGGGTTGAAGGCCGAGTTAAATCTGAGTCGCGAAGGCTTTGATAAGATGTTGGCCATGTTTGGCAGCATGCTACCGGAGAAGCACATTCTGCCGAAGAACTTGCACGAGTCACAGAAACTACTTCGTATGCTTAAGATGCCATATGACAAGATACATGTTTGTCCGAAGGGGTGCGTCTTATTTAGGAAAGATCACAAGGATGCAAAGTACTGTCCGAAGTGTAAATCCTCAAGGTACCTAGAGGTAGACTCTAGAGATGGCCAGAAGAGGCAGCTTACGATCCCCGTGAAAGACCTACGGCACCTTCCGTTTATGCCGAGGATCCAACGGCTTTTCATGACCGAGGAATCCACGAAACAGATGACATGGCATAAAGAAGGTGTACGATACAAGCCATGGACGATGGTGCATCCGTCCGATGCTGAAGCATGGATGTACTTTAATGACAAACATCCTGACAAAGCAGCTGAGGCTCGTAATATACGTGTTGCGCTGGCAACAGATGGGTTCAATCCTTATGGATAGTTGTCTGCCCCATACACATGTTGGCCCATGTTTGTTATCCCCCTGAATCTCCCCCCTGGCATCTCCTTTCAACGGCATAACGTCTTCTTGTCGTTGATAATTCCTGGACACCCGGGGTGTAATATGGGTGTGTACATGGAGCCTATGATTGATGAATTGATCGATGCTTGGGAGAAGGGGGTATGGACATACGACCGAGCTACAAAATCATCCTTCAAGATGCATGTTTGGTACCACTACTCCCTGCATGACTTCCTGGCATATGGGTTATTCGCCGCCTGGTGTGTCCATGGGAAGTTCCTGTGCCCAATATGCAAGGAAGTTGTGAGGTTCATTTGGTTGAAGAAGGGTGGCAAGTATTCGTCGTTTGACAGGCATCGTCAATTCCTCCCTTCTAACCATCCATTCAGACAAGACATCAAGAACTTTACGAAAGGTGTTGCAGTGATAGACCCTAAACCGTGAATGAAGAGTGGTGCTGAGGTGCGTGCTCAGATAGATGCTCTCGTAACCAATGAAGGAGGTGGTTTTGTGGGATATGGTGAGGAACATATATGGACTCATAAGTCTGGCTTGACGAGGCTCCCCTATTTCGATGACCTTCTTCTGCCACATAACATTGATGTAATGCACACCAAAAAGAATATCGCCGAGGCACTTTGGGGAACTCTCATGAACACTAACAAGTCTAAGGACAACATTAAGGTTAGAGTGGACCTAGCGACGTTGTGTGATAGACTGAAGCAAGAGATGCGGCCTCCTAGTGGCCGAAACAAACAATGGAAAAGACCTAATGTCGATTTCGTCTTAGAACCTGATCAAAGGAGGGAAGTACTAAAATGGATCAAGACGTTAATGTTCCTAGATGGATATGCAGCGAATCTGAATAGGGGAGTGAACTTAGGCACTTTACGAGTCAACGGGATGAAGAGTCATGACTACCACATATGGATTGAGCGGCTTCTTCTGGCGATGGTCCGAGGCTATGTCCCTGACCATGTCTGGCAAGTGCTGGCAGAGTTGAGCTTTTTCTTCTGTCAGCTTTGTGCCAAGGAGATATCTTGGACCGTCGCTCAGGACTTGGAAAAAGCAGCACCTGTGTTGCTCTGTAAGCTGGAGAAGATCTTTCCACCCGGCTTCTTCTTGCCCATGCAGCATCTGATTGTGCACCTCCCGTCCGAGGCACGTTTGGGGGGCCCGTGCAAGCCTGGTGGTGCTATCCAATCGAGAGATGTCTAAAGACTCTTCGCAAGAAATGTACAAATAAAGCCAGAATTGAGGCTTCCATTAGAGAGGCAAGTCTAAGGGAGGAGGTGGCAAACTTCACAACACTATACTACAAGTCGAAACTTCCTAGCAATCATAATCCACTCCCTCGTTACAATGTTGGCGAAAATGAATGGACCCACAGCCTGTTCCAAGGCCAACTCGGCAGCGCAAGTGGATCGACCAATAAGATATTGGGAAATGAAGAGTGGCGAAGTGTCATGCTATATGTGTTGACCAACCTTCCCGAGGTGTAGCCGTTCGTCGAGTAAGTTCTCAACGAACTTGTTTCAATACACCCTGAATATTCTTCATGCAACCCCACTGATTCTTGTTCAGACAGGGAATTTGTTCGTGAGTCCTGGCATCAATCAAGGGATCCTACCTCGCAGGAACATGACACCCTTCTTTCTCGGGGTGCGGGTGCGGGGAGGCCTGATTTCATTTCTTGGTTCAAACAAAAGGTAATGTCCAATTTAGCTCCCACGTTCCATATTCCAAGTTTCTTGTTCGTTCGATTAATATAATGACCTATCATGCTTGAGCTTGTAGGCCCAGACTGACTTGTCCATGAGTGAGGAGTTGAGACAGGTTGCAGGCGGCTATGACGTTAGGGTGCAGTCATTTACCGGTTATGACGTGAACGGATATCGCTTCCACACAACAAGATATGAGCAGACTCGGCCCAAACGGAAAACCACAAATAGCAGAGTTTATACGTCCAGCACTGATGGCCTCGACTATCATGGTAGAGTTGAGGAAATCTATGAACTCTCATTTCATGGTTACAAACATAAACCTGTCATGTTCAAATGCCACTAGTTTAATCCTCGAGAAACGAGATGGACCCCTCATCTTGGGCTAGTCGAGATTCGAGAAGATTCCGTCTATCTAGGAAAAGATGTCTACATTGTGGCTCAACAGGCTATGCAGGTGTACTATACATGATATGCCAACCAAGACAAAGCGGATCTTACGGGTTGGGCTATTGTGCACCAGGTGTCTCCACACGGTAAACTACCTGCCCCAAACGATGACGATTACAACTTCAACGCAAACACATATGATGGACAGTTCTATCAAAGATGGGCTACCAGGCACGTTTGAGATAATCTTACCCGAAGCGATCGAAATGGAAGTAGACAACGAAATGGAGGATGACGAGGTTGATGGAGATGTGGTGCAAAATGCCAAGGACATAGAAATGCTTGACCGATTAAGGCTAGGCAATGATGACGAAGACAACATAGAACCTTCAGATAGTGTTGCCCATTTGGACAATTTTGATAGTGATGACGACACCTATGATCCTAATCATGAAGATTATTCCTAATACATGTAATACTACGTTTGTTTTAGTTTGTGTTTTCTTTATTTATTTTGAATATATTTCTAATATATATACTAATAAGTCTTGTTCATTCTTTGTGATTGCAGGTGATGGCGAGCAGCCGTCCATGATGTGAGACGGCCTCCCTTTACAGGAGACCATGCCCTCCCGTTTTAGATGAGGGGTCAGGGTCAGGGGTAGCGTCCACAGGAGGTCAGAGGAGGAGGACCAGGGTCAGAAGGAGGCAGCGGACTCCTTCCCCACCACCTTCAGACGAGGTGATGGAGGAGGAGCACGTGACGGCCACACCCGAGGACGAGGTCGAGGATGAGGACGTCCGATAGACCGAGGACGAGGCGGCCAAGGATGAGGCCGCCGAGGGCGACAGTTCCGCTACCCCGACTGTCTACCAGCGAGGTCCCGCGAGCCTCCCTCAGCCTCCGCTTCCTCGCAACCGGGCACTGATTCGCCCTATGGCAAAGAGGTAAGTAACTATAGATGTTATCACAACTACTTCATATGATAATGTTGGAAATCAAAAGAGGAACTGATAAATTTTCTTAATCACTTGTGCAGGGCCTGGTTGGTTTTGTCGGGTACTCCTGCACGCTCCCCCGTGAGCATCCTTGGTGTTTTGTGTAGGAAATGGTACCCCGGCCTTGTGAACAGTGACGACGTGTCTGATTTGAAGCCGGATCGCCAACGTCGAGATCTCCACATATCGAACTTACCGGCTACCTCTCGGAAGATCGGGCCTGTACTCATCGGATATATCACGGGAGCCACCTACACATGGGGCAGTGCCGGTTGGCCCCGACGGCAATGTACTACAACAAGCGAGGAGCGGCACCTTGCGCGAGTTTTGGGTAAGTCTCTCTCGCACAACATTTTCATTGGGTAAGTCTTTTATTGAAATAATGAATGGATACATCAGTTTTGTATGCAGAGGTATTTCAAGCCGGAAGGACTTGAGGCCCGAGCGGATCAGGCGGCTGCCGCCGCCTGTAGGAAGTACGTCACCGACATGCACCACGAGGCGCGCATGCAGGCCCACAGAGACTACTACACCATGGTGTTGAAGCAGTCCATCAGCAAGCCTAATGCAAGACAGGTGGAGCTGTCCCGAGCCCAGTACCTTGAGGTAGACGAAAAACATTAATAATGATTCGTTTTGAGATTAAGTCAGTTTAATTTTATCTTTTTCTATGTCAAATAATCGATGACTTGTAGGTGATTCCCTGGTGGTGCTGATCCCACTCCATGTGCTGGGAGATGATCGTGGACAGGTGGTTGTCCAACGACTTCGTTGAGAACCACGCTAGGCAGCGGGACCAGCGTCTGCTGAGGCGAGGTGCTACTCACCATCAAGGCAGCCGCAGCCTCCTCGCCTACAAACAAGCATATGTAAGTGATTTCTTTTATCTTATTTGACGCTGAGTTCTGCCTTATTTCTCACCATCTTGCCATCTTACTCGCAGGAGGCTACACACCCGGGCGTGGAGGTCTCAGAGTTCTCTGCATGGGCTATGTCCCACATGGGCAGGGCGTCTTCCTCTGTCTCCTTCGACTCGTCTACGGCCCAGGAGAGGAGGATGCAAGAAATGGAGGCCTTCATGCGGAGTGTCCAGCAAGGGGGTGTACCTTTGCCGTTGGCAGCTCCTCCACCGCCTACTCCTATAGCCACTCCTGTAAGTATGAAAGTTCACTCTTACTAGATGCTTCCTTGACATACAACCATGGTTGACATACAAACTTACTAGATGCTTGACATAGAAACTTACTACATGCTTGCACTAGCTATGACATACAACCATGCTTGACATTCTCAATTTACTAGATGCTTGACATAGAAACTTACTAGATGCTTGCACTAGCTATGACATACACCAATGCTTCACATAGAAACTTACTAGATGAATTTCACACATGCAACCTCTTAACCTTTTTGCAGCTTCCGTCGGCGGGTTCGAATAACTCCGCTCATGCATCACCTAATGATGGAGCCTTTGCTTCACCATCGTGTCATAGGCCGCCTTTTTGAGGAGTTGTGCTTTGTCATGTGCTTGGACTTGAGCTTCACTTGTGGTTGTGACTTGTGCTTGGACTTGATGGACTGTGGTTGTGAATTTGTGACTTGTGGTTGTGATATTTGACTTGTGGTTGCGATATGTTGTTATTTGAGTTGTGGTTGTAATATAATGTGTGAAAATGGTTTTGTTGTGATATATATGTGATTATTGTGATGTTTGTGATATATATGTGACATGTGATATATATTTGAACTGTTTGTGTCAGTGGAATGCAAAAAACAAAAAAAAAATTGCAATTTTGGTTGATTTGCCGAGTGCAACGGTCATGGCACTCGGCAAAGCTGGGAAACTTTGCCGAGTGCCAGGACATTGCACTCGGCAAAGATTTTTCTTTTAAAAAAAGCAAAAAATCTTTGCCGAGTGCCAAGCTGGGGAGGCACTCGGCAAAGAGCTTTTTAAAAAAAATAAAAAATGGCTTTGCCAAGTGCGCGTCGCCGTGGCACTCGGGAAAGAGTTTTTTTAAAAAAATAAAAAATGTCTTTGCTGAGTGCCTTGCCGCCGCGGCACTCGGCAAAGAGTTTTTGAAAAAAGAAATAAAAATGTCTTTGCCGAGTGCCCTAACTGTCGGCACTCGGCAAAGGCGCCGTCAACGGAGCAGCGCCGTTGACGGCTGCTTTTCTTTGCCGAGCGCCGCCGTTGGCACTCGAAAAAGGCTTTGCTGAGTGCCCGACAAATGACCCTCGGCAAAGAGCCTCTTTGCCATTAATTTTTTTTTCTGAGGGCTCTTTGCCGAGGGCGGCACTCGGCAAAGCCTTTGCCGAGGGCTTTTGGGCCTTTGCCGAGTGCCCTGGGCCCTCGGCAAAGAGGGCGCCTCTAGTAGTGATAGGTACATAGTCACCACCGGATGGTGCACCGGGCCAGCAACAATGGACGCATCATCCCTGCCGGATGGTACACCGGACCGGCGTTGATGGACACATCATCACCGCCGGATGGTACGCCGTACCGGAGTCGATGGTTACATCATCTCTGTCGTATCATACGCCAGGCCGGCGTCGAAGGTTACATCATGACCGCCGGACGGTACGCCGGGCCGGCATCGATGGATGTATCATCACTGTCGGACGGTACTCCGGGCCGGCGCCGATGGACGCATCATCACCGCGGGATGGTACGCCGGACCGGCATCGATGGACGCATCATTGCTACCGGATGGTACGCCGGGCCGGCGGTGGTAAGACAACGTCACCGCCGTATGGTACGCCGGACCGACGGTGGTAAAATACAGTCACCGCCGGCGCGCAACCGGCGGAGATAAAGGTCGCCGATCACCACCGACATACACCAATAGGGGCTAAACCGTCGGTAGTGGGGGTTCTGGAGCCGACGGTGTTTAGCTTTCTATAGTAGTGTTGATGTTATATATATATATATATATATATATATATATATATATATATATATATATATATATATATATATATATATATATATATATATATATATATATATAATTGAACTATAATATGAATGAATGAATTATTTGAGAAACTAGTTTGTGGATTTTAATTTCCCTGTGGTAAATAATTTTTCTGACTATAATCGACAGAAATTTATTCGTTGACGGTAAATCTTATTTTTCTGTCGTCTGAACTCGATAGGGATAGAATTCTAGACCTCGCGGCTGGTAATTTGCTTGTTGACATCGACCAGACAAGGAAATTGGGGTACTAACAAGGAAATTGTTTCACCGATATACAACTTTTCTATCCTTATCACTTTTGTCCAATCGGTAGTTTTTTGTCGGTGAAACGACCTGGAAATTAATTTTCTAATTTCCTTGTCAATTTCACACTAACACTTAGGGAGTAGTGTAAGGGAATCTAGTCACATTTTGTTACTCATCTATTACATGTGGAACCTAAAAGAAACTTGCCAAATTTAGTTGCCAACCAAACATTTGCTAACTTGATAAAAATTTCCTAAGATGAATTGTGTCAAAGTGTGGCTAGGAACTAAATATACCCCCAAAATGATACAATATGTTCTAGGTAAAGTATAAATTTGAATGGGTTGTCACTGTTTAGTTCCTTTTCTGATTCAAATGGCACTATCTTCATGCTGGATATTTCATCATTGAACTTACACGCATACTTTATTTGATAATTACATACATCAATATTTTAGCAATAGATTTTGGTAACATGGAAACTCGATAGTGATTGGCATGTTGCTGTGAATCACTGTGAAATGATGCAATCGATGGCAAATAGAAGTCAATGGATGACAATGCCGTACGTATATCAGGAGTGATCATGCAAGCCCGTGTTTTAGATATATGATCAGCTCGACATTTTCATATAGGATACGGTTAATCGTAATATGGGCAACTTACTAAAATTCAGACCGTCGCATGTGTGCGTGATACATCCGTTTCGACTGAAATACGCTACAAAAAAAAAGTAATAAAAAAACACAACCACATACATTATACGTCTAGCCATGTTAATTCCTAATTCTTGGCCCTTCAAACTCGGTACCAGTCGTTAGAATATATGGGCTTGGCCCAAATAAGAAATTTTGAAATTCCTAGAGAAATATCAAAGAGTAGAAGTGAGAATTCTTTAGTCTTGTCAAAGTGGAGGTAGCTATACTTAAATATATATGGAAGTCCTCTCCACTCCTATGAGTTCAGCATGAGGAGGAGAAAGGAAGCCCACATACATGCGCTTGCTTCGCCGGGTGGGGAAGGGTGAAGGGCGTGGGCACGAGGCACTTGCATACGAAATCAGGCTCCGCACCGAAATCCGGCTCCCCCTTGTGGGGGCGTAAACGTGCCCATGAATTGCAACAGGAGAAAAAGTGCTACATACCAAGGGCTACTATGTGTGAGGATTTTTTACTACATATTTATATGTTTTTCCCTTTTTATAAAATTTGAGAGCTATAATTTATTCTATGACGACATCCAAAATATAAGCAAATGTTGGCAATAATATGACAATATATAATTAAGCTTGTTTCAAATTAAAATAAGGTCCTAATAAACTTTTTTCTCGCATTGCTAAGCACAAAAATATTTGCTCATAGATATAATTAATTTTATTTTTTATAATTCATTAGTGCAGTTAAATATCAAATTTTACGAAATATTTTGAAGACACGTAACAATCTGTAACTCAAATTAGCAAGGAATTAATTATTGATACCAAGGGCTACTATGTGTGAGAGTTATGACAGAAGGCCGATCTCGATTTTCCATGTTTTATTGTGGGCAATGGCACTGGTGCATACTTCAGGATTTTATTTTGAACTATCGACTAAATCAGGTTATAATAATAATATGAGTCTTGCTTTTAATACATTAATAACATGTTGGTAGAAATATTTATTTTCTCATCAGTCAGTTATGGAGTTCAAAGCCGATAATTTTGTTTTTTTTATTTTTTTATTTTATTATATTTATCCACCTGATTCTATGTATTTAGTTGAACGTGTGAACGTGATGAATAAAGAAATATAATTGCTGGAACTGGAAAAAAGAATCAGAAAAAACCATGGTCGACGAGGACTTGAGCTCTTGTGTCCATCCTCTGGTTGGTCTCTACGGCAAAAAAAAAAAGAAAAAATCCCAACATTCTTGAAAAAACTGAAAAAATAAAAAACCAAAACTAAGAAACTTGCCGTGGTTAGTATTATTAGGAATAGATTTGTATTTTTTTCCTATTTGGAACTGGATTAGGAACGCGGGATCAATTTGGATTATGATTCCTAACTATCTATATAAAATAGGAGAGATGTAGAGAGACGATCAAAGACAATTTTCACATTCACGTGTGAGTTAGAAGGAGACGGACCAAGACAATGGATGGAGAGAAATTTTGCCTCTTTAATATTAGATATAGATTACTGGGCCTTCAAGTTTGTAGATAAGATTCCTAAACGGTTTAGATCGTGATCATATACCACAGAGATTGGGTCGGACAGTCCTATATATACCGCCTATCGGCCAATGCCAAAACGTATCTAATCAAGCTAGGGTTCTTGTCTCTTCTCACTATTATGCCGCCGTCGTAGCTTCTCCATCCCGAGCGTCTACGTGCACCGGTGTTCGACAGAGCAGGTCTCCAGAACCCTCGTCTTTGCGATCCTGCACTCGGAGAGGATGAATAAGGTTTTTGGGAAGCGCTTTCGCGCGACTGCTCCCAACCTGCACAACGGCTCATTTTCCAAAGTAGGCTACGTTGGGACGTCGTCTACGCCTCCAGCAGATTCACCACATCATCAACGGCAACGTTACTCCACCTCTCATCAATGACTTTGTGCTACCACCAGCAACAACGTCTCCACCACCAGTAATGCTGTCTCCCCCGCAAACTAAAGGTACACACCCCGTGATCCAATCTGTTATTACAGTATGCCTACTGTCTTGATCATGATATGCCATTCGTTATGCCTGCTGTCCTAATCTTGTTGCCGTTCATTATGTCGTTGTTCATGCTATTTGATCTAACTAGTATGTTAGGACTGTTCACGATAGTATATGAGATCGTCATGATTTATATTCTGGTTTTAATATGAAAAATGCTTACTTTTTCAACACCACTTAGCAGATATCAGTCATGTATGTCATTCTCATGTAGGGCGCACACCAAACTATACTCTCGGTACAGACCGGAGCTATAGCTTTCGTACCGTAAGAGTCGTCTAACGCTACACACATCAACAAATTATATATATCAAATATTACTCAGCATAACGACACATAAATTGGCGAGCTCTCGCTGGCTTTGGAGGCAGCAGGAGCACCCCATTATTGATATTGATTAATCAGCGGTTAGCTACGCGCTAACCCAGGGGCCGGCCGGCCGGATTAACAAACTAACTTGGTCGGCATAATTTTAAGTGGCCTTATCTTTCAAAGTCGGACCAATGGGACAGCGATACGAGGACCAGTGGGAAGCGAGTCTTTTGGGCGAGGGCGTGGGCGTGGGTGGCCACACCGAGGGCTGGCTAGCTGCAAGGTCTGGTCTTGAAGGGATATGATATACTGCAGCAGCACCGTGCCCTTCTGAGCATGCATGATTAATTAGTTAGCGGTCGCGCGACTCCCCAGAACCAGCCTGTCTGAGAGCTAGCTAATCAAGGTCCGCGCTCCGCTGCTGCCGCCTGTTGGCGTGGATCTACCGGGAAAAGGGGGAGAGAAAAAGAAAGTAGCCTAGCTAGTTTAGTTAGATGCCCTAGAATGAGGAATCAGCTGAGAATTTGGTGGTTGACATGAGAAGTGCCTAGCTTGCCTCCTCCCTCCTTGCTTTGTCTGGTACAGGGTAGTAGCGGTGGTGGTGGTGGCGGCGCCCCTCTCCTCCTCCCCCTCCCTCCCACCTATCATTCTTCTAATCTAGCAGCGGCAAAGCGTGGGGAGGTGAGAGCGAGACAGAAAAAGAAGGGGCAGGACGCTGTCCTCCTTTCCATCTGATCCATGGTCTCTTTTCCCCCCAGCCCTCCTCTCAGTCTCACACACCACAGCACAGGCACAGCCGCACAGCCCAGCCATGACCTCATCAGCTCCGTCCTCCTCTCCTAGTAGTCCTAGCTTTCGTATACATGCCTTGATAATTCGCTAATTCTTCGATCTGCTCCTCCCAGGCCTCCTTAGCTTGTTTACTGCTCCCTTTGCTTTCGTTGCTACTGTTCCATCTCGTAGGTTTCGTTGTCGTCCCTGGCCGCCACTTGAGTGATTTGTTAGCAGATAAGATTGAGGCCTCAGAAATAAAAAAGAACCCGCCGCGAGAAAAAAGAAAGAGGGTGAGAGGAGAGCTAGCACTAGCAGCAGCAAGGAGGGAAAGAATAACCTAGCAAGCCTGTGCTGTGAGGTGAGGATGGATCCGATCTCAGCATCCATACACGGTCACCATCTTCCTCCACCATTCAACACCCGCGACTTCCATCACCATCTCCAGCAGCAGCAGCATCACCACCAGCTGCAGCTCAAGACCGAGGACGACCACGGCAGCGGCGTGCCGGGGGTGTTCGGCTCCCGCGGCACCATCAAGGGCGACCACCACGAGACTAATGACGAGAACAGTGGAAACAGCAACGGGAGCGCCGGCGGCGGCGGCGGAGGCCACGAGCTGGCGCTGGTTCCCCCATATGGTGGTGGCGGGCCAGAGGGCGGAGGAGAGGGCACCCCGCGCCGCCCGAGGGGCCGG
Source organism: Miscanthus lutarioriparius (assembly GCA_904845875.1). NCBI lineage: Eukaryota > Viridiplantae > Streptophyta > Magnoliopsida > Poales > Poaceae > Miscanthus > Miscanthus lutarioriparius. Next base: position 63,885,598 of record CAJGYO010000008.1, on the reverse strand, counting down.
CCGGCGGGGTCCAAGAACAAGCCGAAGCCGCCCATCATCATCACCAGGGACAGCGCCAACACGCTGCGGACGCACGTCATGGAGGTGGCCGGGGGGTGCGACATCTCCGAGAGCATCACGGCGTTCGCGCGCCGCAGGCAGCGCGGGGTCTGCGTCCTCAGCGGCACCGGCACCGTCACCAACGTCACCCTGCGGCAGCCGGCCTCCCAGGGCGCGGTCGTCGCCCTCCACGGCCGGTTCGAGATCCTCTCCCTCTCTGGCTCGTTCCTCCCGCCGCCCGCACCGCCCGAAGCCACGGGGCTCACCGTCTACCTTGCCGGCGGCCAGGGCCAGGTGGTGGGCGGCACCGTCGTCGGCGCGCTCACAGCAGCCGGGCCCGTTGTGATAATGGCAGCATCTTTCGCCAACGCGGTGTACGAGCGATTGCCGCTGGAGGAGGATGACATGCTCGCGGCACAGGCACAGGCCGACAGCGCAGGAATTCTCGCGGGTGCGCAGCAAGCGGCGCAGCTCGCCGCCGCCGGCGCTGTGGATCCAAGCCTCTTCCAGGGACTGCCACCGAACCTGCTCGGCAACGTGCAGCTGCCGCCAGAAGCAGCCTACGGATGGAACCCGGGCGCCGCCGGTGGCCGTCCGGCGCCGTTCTAATAATTGATCAGCCCGCACGCAGCTTAGATGGTTAAGTGATTTAGCTTTCTTCTTCCATCTTTTACTTGAATTTGTATCGTGGAGAATTTCCGTCGGAATTGCATATGATTTCCCATGTTAATTAGTAAGTTATCTTAATATTGTTTCAGAATATGTAGCTCGATTTCTGCCATTTCCTTACGCTATTTCTTGTGTCGTCATGCATAACTCTTGTTGCTGTTGTTGACTTGAAGCCGGGTTTTGTACCTTATCAAAATCATCTCTTTTTTCCCCCTGTATTCAGTACATCAATTAGTCCTTTTTTCCGTATAGGACATACTAACTAGGAAGAAGGGCAAGAGACGAAACTGGCCTGGGAACGAATTGAGGAATGATAAAATGGTATGGGATAGGCTTGGGGAACATGTGGAAAGATGTGTGTACTTTTACCCTGGCCTGTGCAAACTTCTCTGACTCCCAAGCCTTGGAAGTGAAGGTTTGATCGGTACGAAGTGCCTGTCCTGACACCACCCTCACAGGCACCACCACCATCATCATTGCATGCTACAAATTCTGCCATCTCTTCCCACACTCCCATGGACACTGACTCTCGGAATAACTGAAAGTCTCTACCCACTGACCAGTTACTACCGTCGTGTCCTGCTGCAGGACAATTAGCAGTGGCAGTAACTTCGATTGCACGTACACTACTACCTTACAAATTTTTTTTATTATGTTCCGCCACCACATACATCACCCGGCTCTAGGGCCTGATACAGGCCGCCTCCATTGCCGTCCATGACCATGATCGTTCATACATAACCTGAGTTTTTTTATCTACTTCAGATCCGGCACGAGCGCGCCCTCGTCTCCACCACCTCCCAAACTCCCGTTGCTCACTGCTTATGCCCTCCACCGTCACCATGCTAATCCTGACCTTCTCGGCCTCCTTCTCTGGCCGGCCGATGCCCCTGTCACTCACCACCCACCCGGCGGGCGGCGCCCCCGCTGCCCTACCCTCTATTATTGTCTTGACCACCAACACCGTTGATCTGGCGGTCTCCGTGGAAACCCCCTTCTAATTAAGCCGGTAGCTATGAAAACTCCTTAACTCGTAAAGCCCCGAACCCTAACGCCAGAGTGTCCGGTCTTGGTCTCTAGCAACGGCATGTCCATTTCATTTTGTCCTTTTTTGTCTGCATGCATGCCGCTCGGGTGAATCCTGGTGCACAGGATGATTAAGCATGCATTTATCTTTTATATATACCAAAGTTAGCTTGATCTGTTTGGTTTTGTTGCTTGATTGTTGCAGTGATCATACTGCACTTCTACTAAAATATTATTCGCTACTAAAATATTATTCGCCACCGAGTAAAATGGTTACGGAAATCAGGGGCATGCCTAATAGGTAGCCCCATGCATGCGCGAGAGATCAGACTCGGGAAAATATTGCCTCGTCCCAAAAAGAATCGAAATATATGTTGCTTCTTCAGGATTAAAAAAATCAAGTTTGATTAGATTTATAGAAAATAATATCAGCATTTATATATTTGAATAGGCTTATTATAAAAATATATTTCATGATTAATCTAGTGATATTTATTATAAATTATAAATATTAGTACTTTTTTATATATTTTTGTCAACCTTGAAATTGTTTGAGAAGCAAGATTTCATTTTTTATTCTATACGGAGTGAGTATTTTATGCAGTGCTCTTGCTCCCGTGGTCTCCCGGTTGGGGATCTATGAACGTGACAACTGCACCACGTTGCAGGTAGAGGGTCAGTGGAAGTCGTACATTTTCGAGGCATACTGCCAGTTTTCAATGCCTGCAGCACCAAACAAGGGAGCACACGAGGTGTTAGATCTGGACTCTATTTGATGCCATGCTATATCTCATGTTTAAATTTTTGTCCACTGCTCTGGTCAATTTGGACGGTATCTGTGTGATCTAGCACGAAGATATGGCTGGTCTTCAGTTTTAAATATTTAGTTTTCTCTCCTTATAATTCGCTAGTAGATTTAAACTACTTGACCAATCATTCAAACTTGCATGACTACGTGTCTAGATGATATTAAGGGCAGTTCCAACCTCGAAGTTATGTGGTAGTTTCTATATTTGTGAAATCATATAGACACAAAGACATAGAAACTATATTTTTATTGGATAGTTTAGTTTTTTGTCCAAGCACATGTCTTCTCTCTCCATCAGCTACCTATCACATATCTTCATATCTTAGTTCACGCATTGATATTGTTTCTTATGGCACTCACAATGTTAGAAACTACAGATAGTTTATACTACCTCCGTTCCAAATTATAAGCTGTTTTGACTTTTTTGGTACATCCATTTTGCTATGCATCTAGATATAATATATGTCTAGATATATAGCAAAATGGGTGTACCAAAAAATTCAAAGCAACTTATAATTTGGAATGGAGGGAGTATATGTTTATTAATTTAGGTCTTAATTTCCCTCATCTATCTATCACATCTCTTTATGTCTTGGTTTCCCTGTAGACATGGTTTCTTATTAAGAAACAATTTCCTCATCTCTCCTTACTAAATCGCATGCTACATTGGCAAAATGCTTACGTGGTAGGGAAATTAATGCACATAGAAACTATGATAGTTTCTGCACTGTGAGTGCCCTTATCTAAGAAATTATTACTTCCTCTTTCTCTCTTCTTATTGCAGTGTCACATCATCTTTTTGTTTAGTTGTCATCCTAATTAATAAACATAGAAACCATCTTGTTTTTTTGGTTGGGAGTGCCCTAAGAATAGGTGGTTTCCATGGCATTAATTAAGGTGCCTAGTAAAATGCTTGATGTAGCATTGAAATTAAGGTGAGATAAGAAAATGGTTTCTTATTCAAGAAACCATATCTAAATGGGAACACAGATCAGAAGAGTTGTGATAGGTAGATAATAAGAGAAAGAAGATAGATGACTGAATGAAAATTTTATTTGTAGGAATTATCCATTGGGAGTATAGTTTCCATGTGTAGTATCTACATTAGTTCATGATTGGGACTACCCTAACAATGCTAATTAGTTCTTCCTTCCTATTAGCTTGTGTGCTACTATTATTCATAATATGGGCAACTACGATATTCGACCAAGACTATCTTGTTAAAAATTATCCCTCACATCGACATGTTGGCCGTTAATCTCCACAAATAGAAATGGTGATTAGATTTATCAATACAAATAGACAACATCAAAGATGACACAAAAGGCACAATATTTGTTTAATTTGTAAGGTTGAACTGAAGAGTATGAGCCTAGTACTTCAACTACGAGCCACTACTACAAATTGGATTTCAAGAGACTATTGCCTAGATTAACATAGGTGGGCATAAACGAACACTGCGTCTAGAAATTGAGAAGGGTGCCTATAGAATAGTTTTTACTTCAAATTATTGGATACTATATTATCCAAGCACCTCAGTCCACCCCTTGGTAATGGAAACTTCTGATCACACACCAGGTGTAATTTCCATTGGAACTAGCTAGCTAGTATCCCAAAAGGAAAGGTATTTTGTTTTGAGGGAGCATGAGAACTTCTTACTAGTTAGTTCAACATGGATGGTTAGTCCCTACCTTTCAGCATGACAAAGCCAAGCACCTACTGCTAGGTTCAAAAATCTAAGAATACTCAAATCTTGGTAAGCCCATCTTTCAAGTCTACCTTCAAATTTCAAATGTCAAATTGACCGTGTCTTTTCTAGAAATACTTGAACAATTCAGAGATCTGTCTTTACCAAAATGGAATCTCAAGGAAATACTAAATGACAAGCTCCATGCCCTACTAAAACAACACAAAACTTATTGGAAACAGATAGGGACAACTAAATGGGTCAAACTGGGATACGAGGGAACCAAATTTTTTCATGCAAATGCAACAATTGAGCATAGGAAAAACTTAATCTCCTCTCTGAAGAATGAAGATGGCAACCCTATTTTTGCTCACCATGAGAAAGAAGATTTCCTCTAGACACATTTAAAGAAATATTGGGCACCACAGAGGTGCATCAAATGCACTTTAACCTTACAGACCTGATTCTTCCTTTAGATGACTTGTCTTGCCTCGAAGAACCCTTCAGCACAGAGGAAATAAAGGGTGTCATACAAAATTTACCCTCAGAAAAATCCCCAGGGCCTGATGGGTTTAATAATGAGTTCATCAAAAAATGCTTAACAATAATTTCTAATGATTTTTATAATTTAATCTCAGTTTTTCATCAAGGTGCTCTCTGCCTTCAGAGTCTAAATGGGTCTCTCATAACACTAGTACCAAAAAGGATGTAGCTGAAAATGTTAAGACCAATTTCTCTTCTAAACTCCTAAATGAAAATAATTACCAACTTATTGGCAAACAAACTACAAAAAGGTTATCTTGGCTATGGTGCACAAAAATCAATATGGCTTTCTCAAGACAAGGACAATCCAAGATTTTCTTGCTTGGTCCTTTAAAGATTTACACATGAGTCATGAATCAAAAAAAAATGAATTGTTAATCCTAAAATAAACCATGATGTTATGTTACAAAACATGAGAGCAAAAGGGTTTGGGGAAACATTGCTTTCATGGATGAGAAAAATCTTTGAGTCAGGAACATCAACAATGCTACTAAATGGAGTGTGAGGGAAAAAAATTCACTATAGAAATAGGGGTGAGATAGGGGGTCCCACTCTCACCTTTACTTTTTGTACTAGCAGCTGATCTCCTTAAGTTAATTCTCAATAGGGCAAAAAATCCGAACCTTTTGAAGCTACCAATCCCCATATTGCATACTCAAGACTTTTCAATCATCCAATATGTTGATGGCACACTAATTATTTTGGAACATTATGGCAGACAATTATTTATCATGAAGGCACTCTTAAATACCTTCTCTGATTCTATGTGTCTTCAGTGAAATTTTCTAAATCTATGATGGTGCCCATAAACATGCAGCCAGATAAAATTGATCATTTGGCCCAAACTTTTGGTTGTTCAAAGGGAACTCTTCCATTCACTTTTTTGGGGCTGCCTCTTGGTCTCACCAAGCTTAAAGTTGAAGATTTTTTTTGCATCTATTGCATAGATGTGAATAGTGTTTGGTCAGTACCTCAACTTTTTTTTGTCTCAAACTGGAAGGTTACAATTGACAAATTTAGTTTTCTCGACATGGCCAGCATTTTAACTTTTGTACCTTCAAAGTCCATGCCTAGGTCATTGAGCAGATTGATAAGTATCACAAGCACTGCTTGTGGAGAGCTGCGGATATGCATGCTAGAACTCCACCCAAATTAAGCAGCATGGACCATGGTCTGCAAGCCTAAATATGGAGGCCTTGGAGTTATAAATCTACGAACCCATATGGTGCCCTTCTCGTGAAAAGTTTGTACAGGTTCCTCAACAAGAAAGACATTCCATGGGTACATCTAACATGGAAAAACATTTTTTTAGAAATGGGAAATTGTCATGTTGTTGGTATTTGTGCTCAAGTAGAGAATTCCGCAAGCGTACAAAATATACCATTATAGCACTTCACCCGAGAGTATTCCAGGGTATCACTATTTATTTTATCCCAAGGAAAAGCAATGGCTAGGAATAATAATAAACTAGACATCTTAAGATTTACCACAAAACTATAGTACCAAATATTGCAGAGGAGTAATCGAATGTTGGATAGGAAGGGTGATGAAGCAAGTGCAAAGTAGCCTAAGGATAATTTAGTAAGGTATAGCTATGTAGGAGAACAACGAGAGAGTACAAGGTTCCTATGATTCAAACTCTACTCCTATGGTTTATCTTAGTCAGACAGTTGCAACATAAAGATTGAGTCCTTACAATAGGTACACTAGGCAATAGTTGAGACAATAGGAGGCAAAACTCCTACCCAAATCAGTTATTTTTTATGGGGGCCTTACCTTTTAAGAACTTGCCTAAGAACATGTGGTGGAATACAAAGACTAGACAAAGTTGTCACTACTTGCTAACTACCACAAACAATATGTGCGACAAGCGGCAACCAAAGGCAAGATCGAGTATAAGCACCACGCTTACACCTTCCTCGCTACTCTAATTGTGATCACACAAGCTGATTAGAGCACCTAATGAAAGGCGATGATCATGTACAAGTGTGCTTACAGAATCATCAAGCTATTATAGAGCAACTATATGCTAAGACTAACCACAACAACAATATAACAAGTATAATGTTACACAAAGTAAATACTAAGTAGAGTAGAGAAAGAATAATATATTGAATAAAAGTAAAGTCTTACAAAATGGAAAAGGTACAAGAACTATACCAGACCAAAAGACCAGCTTCGGGAACCTAAGCAGAGCTCGACTATACTTCTAACTCCCACACTAAACTATCCTACTAAGAAGATAAAGTGGAGCTAAACTAATCTTGAGAGCTCTGAAAGGTCCTAATATGGTTAGAAGGGGGTGAATAGCCTGTTTAAAAATTCTACAAAGCACTAGAGCAATTGATTAGTACGACAAACAGCGTAATGCAATTTTGCTCTAGCTCTACAAGGGTTGCAAGCCATCTATCTCAATAATTCTAGTTGCTATGATCACTAGGCGCACATAAGAGCTAAGTCACTACTCACTAAGCTAGTGTGCAAGAAATGTAAAGGAGTGAGTCAACCAACACTTGGTCCCCGTTGTGTCAACCAACACTTGGTGGTTCGGCAGCTAATAGGTATCACACATCTTGCCACAAACTAGTTTGCAAGAAATGTAAAGGAGTGAGTAGGGTGATTACCGCCGCAAGGAACCTACCCACAAGTGAGGCAACTCAATGACACAAGCAGTCCACTAGAGTTACCTTTTGGTGCTCCGCCGGGGAAGGCACAAGACCCCTCACAATCACCGGGAGACGGCCATGAATAATCACCAACTCGTGATGATGCTCCTCCACTGCCGCAAGTCATCTAGGCGGTGACAACCACCAAAAGTAACAAGAAATCCACAGCCACAATGATCCCCAAGTGCCACTAGATGCAATCACTCAAGCAAATGTACATGGAATCACTCCCAATCTCACTATGATGATGAATCAATGATGGAGATGAGTGGGAGGTGTTTGCTTAGGCTCACAAGGATGTATCACAGGTGAAAATGTCCAAGAAGTGAGCCCAAGCCATGCCCCTTCTATTTATAGAGCCCCAAGGACTCCACTAGTCATTGCCTATCGGGGGCTTGACCAGATGCACCGACCGGACACACCCTAGCATTCGGTCAGCTAGAGTCTGGTCACTCTCGGCTATCCACGTGTCCACATTTAAATCCCACGCATTGATCTTCAACGGTCAAAAACGGTCAGCGCAGCTAGTCAACCACTAATCGGACGAGCCGTTGCAACGCACCTGACGTAGCGCCCGTTGAGTCTGATCGATTACAGAGAGCATCTAGAGCCAATTTTCATCGACCCGACGCATCCTGTCATACATGGCCTGACGCGCGTCAGAGTTCGGTCCTCACTACGCTTGCAAACCCTACCGACGTCAGCGTACGTCAGCGTTCACCTGACGTGGCCCCTGCGCGTCTAATCTCGTAGCTACACCTGTGTCCGTTCACCACCTCACGCTGCACCCCCATTGGACAGCATGACCGGACGCACCCCCTGCATCCGATGCTAGCATCCAGTCACTTCCCCATGCCCTCGGCCAACTCTGCCAACCTGGCTAAAATTGACCGGATGTGACAGGCAGAGTCTGGTCACTGCCCAACACAGAGTCTGGTCACTATGCTACTCCTCCTTTTCTTTTTCTATCTCCTCAACCCCTTCACCCTTGCTTCCAACTTGCTAACCATAAAGTGTAGAACTTGTGTGCACGTGTGTTAGCATTTTTCAAAGTATTTTTACAAGGGTCAAAGTTAGCACACTAGGTTCCTAAATGCATATGCAAGAATCATGTCACCTAGTGGCACTCACCACTTAGCCAAAGATTTCCCCTCTTTATAGTTCGGCTATCGATCCTAAATGTGATCACACTCTCTATAGTGTCTTGATCACCAAAACAAAACCTATTTGATACCTTTGCCTTGACCTCCTTGGTTTTTGTTTTTCTCTTTCTTCTTTTCAAGTTAAGCACTTGATCATCATCACATGTGGCCATCTTCTAGCTCCACAACTTGGATTGGACTACCTCATCTAATTCATACACTTAGATCAAAGGTTAGTCCTAGGTTTCATCAATTATCCAAAACCAAACTAGGGCTTTTAATCTCCCCCTTTTTGGTAATTGATGACAACCTATTTACGAAGATATTCAATGAAATCTTTCAGGATTCATGTTGCTTGCCCAAGCATATTACCATGTGTAAAGGATATGGACAAGTTTCATAGACCCAAATTGGTAGTATTAGCTCCCCCTACATATGTGCTAAGAGTTTGGATTTGAAAGCTTGCACATATGCATGGAAAGGATGTTTGGGAGAGTAATAGCTACCAAATGATGCTAAGGTGTAAAGAATGGTCCTTTGAAGCGTGATACCAATCGGAGTTGTCATTTGAACACCAACCTTAGCACCATGGTTTGCTAGATACCACTTGAAAAACAACAAAGAACTAGATACCTCATGAGATCAACATTATAAACAAGGCTCTAGTACCACTTGTAAAAGTTCAAGGAATATCTAGCTATCCTATGCATGCTAGTTTTCAATTCATCAATCATTTTCTATAATCTAGCATACACCACACAAGCATGGAAAAAGAATTTAATACTTGTGCCATGCAAGCAAACATATGTAATGCACATTTAAATGCAACATACAAGTTTATGAGCTTTCTCCCCCTACTTGTGTGCTTCAAAGTTTAATTGATCCCCTTACAATATCATTTCATTTGTTTGCTCCCCCGATCTCTTACTATCTTCGTGAATTTCTCTCCTCCTCTGTCCTAATTAGCACAAAAGGTGAGCTTAAATTTTAGGTAGGTTGGAGTGAAACCATGTTAAGTGAGGATCATTTTCACAATTTGGTTCAATCTAGATCACTTGCAAAAGAAATTTAACTCAGTTTGATCCAAGGGCAAGCTTCTTCGCACCTCATTTCAAGGGTTATCTTGACCATGTTGAGTTAAACACTTATAGCTCATTCTCTAGATCAAACACTAGGTTGAGAAGCCCATAAACATGTCATATGCTACCACTAGATCATTTCAAGCATAGAAGCAATAGTGGTACCATACAAGCATCAAATTCATTTGATTTTCATTAATGAGCCTTAGACATGATAGAATGACTAGGTGCACTAAACAAGTTATTGGCGGTCCTTAACTCATATTTTCAACTGCCAATCTTTACGTAAAATCCAACCAAATAAACACCAACCTTAGTGATAGGGTTTAAAACTAACATCTTTCCATAAGTTTTGGTGAATTATCTTTTTGTAGGATGACTTACATGACAAGCATGGAAATATGACAAGAATACACAATCACGCAAAGAGCATTTCCATCCTACAAATAGCAAAAGAGGAGAAAGCCCACTACCTAGCAATTCTGGACCCAAAACCCACAGAGGCCCACTCTAGAAGATCAAAGGAGACCACACGCCAAAACTAGACTCGAGGTGGGCCAACCAGGGTGCGGGTGGGCGCACCCTTGGTGGCTCACCTCGGGCCCAACCTTATTAGGTCGGTTCATACAGCCTCTCCAAGGACGGTTCATAGGGTTTCAGCCAGGTTCAATGCACCTAAATGACGGTTTGCACTTTCCATGAGGGGACGAACCATTTTCCAAGGACCCCCCATCCTCTCCACCTATAAAAGGAGGCCATCCTCTCCTCATTTGAGGACAACACACAACAAGAGAGCAAAAAGAGAAGAAGAGCTTCATTCCTACATAGGCTTTAGCTAGAATTAGAATAGGGAATGAGTGAGCTAAGAGTTGGAGGAGTACCGGAGTGTCGGCTACCTCTACTTCTTGTACTTGGCGACCCTTGTACATCGAGTGGACGGAGTGCCAAAGTTGTCGGCTCCCTCTACACTTTTACCTCAACGTACCGAATAATACTTGAAGTATAAGGTTCATGTTTATCTTTGGTGCTGAGTTCTTAAGAAAAGTTATCTTTGATCACTATATTCTTGTGGGTTCGTCATCCATCCCCGTGATGCATACTCTAGTTGAAGGGCCCTGATAAAGACGGATAACCCTTGCATGCGTGCTAGAGTAGTAGTTGATAGCATAGACGTGGTGTCTAGGCTAAAGGCTACCTTCGTTTGCCTCATACTCTACAGTTGAAGGATAGGCGGCAGGTGGTGACAGCCCTGTCCGTCCCTTGTAATCCCCCATGTCCAGGTACAGTGTAGAGTTGTAGGCCGGCAATGCTTGGCAGACCTAGTGTTATCCGGTGCTCGAAGTAAGTCTATAGTGGCAAAGCTATCTTAACTTAGGTTCTCTATCCTTAGAAAACCTCACTAGCCAAGCTATCTTTCTTCTTGTTATCTTAGGCAAACTAGCTAAGAGGCTTTACACATCTGTTCCTTTGGGAAAATACGATACCCTAAATACTTCTGGGTAAAGTGCTACGACGGTATATCCATGCACTTGCGGATTCTTTCGCTTACGCTAAGAAATACCAACAAACATTTCTAGCGCTGTTGCCGGGGAACGGTTGTCGTAATTATCTCTGAACCTAGTTCGCATGTGTATCATTTTATTTTTATCTTTCATTTCTTTTATTCTTTTCCAATGGAGCACAAAACAATTCATCAACTTTCTACTCCCAAGGGTGAGTTCTTAGAGTCACCACAATCCTCGAAGCCAATCACAACTTTTAGCTATGAACTCCGCCCTAGCTTTATAGTCATGGTTCGGGAACAAACCTTCTCGGGGTTAGATCACAAAAACCCATATCATCACCTATGGAAATTTGAGTAGCTCTGTGTATGCCTAACCATTTCGGGCATGTCACATGAAACTCTTCGGTGCAAGTTGTTTCCCTTCTCTCTTGATGAGTGGGCAAAACAATGGTATGCCCATAACGTAGGGAAGGTAAAAGGAGATTGGGAAGAATTGAGGATTAGATTATTTCTCATGTTCTTCCCTATATCTCGAATCGCTTCCCTATGGTAGGAGATTCTCAATTTCCAACAAAAAGAGAAGGAAACCATAGGTGCAGCTTGGGCCAGATTTTAAATCCTAACACACTCTGGCCTAGACTTGTTTATACCAAACCATGTGCTGTTACAACACTTTTGGTTAGGTATTAGCAAGGAATCTGCCCTATAGCTTGATATCGCTGCTAGAGGTTCGTTCAACCATAAAACCATAGCGGAAGGAGAAGCGTTACTAGACCGCATTCTAGAAAACACTCCTCCCCTAGAACCCCTCCGTTAGAGCCTAAATCAAGACATGAGGAAGTCTCTTCGGGTGAGTCCGAGCCCATAGCTCCCATTTAGAGACCCTCACCCAAACTGAAAACTTCGAAGGAAGGTTTCCAACCTTCGGAATTTCGATTTTTCGAGGATGAATTTCATGAAGATTTCGAAAATACCTCGAAATACTCTTACCAAAAGAGACCACCAGTTCCTGTCACTCCCCTAGATCCTCTAGACAAAGAATTCCTCATGGAATCCATTAGGGAGTTGACTTCTATCCTAAGTAGCGAATGGGTAGAGGAAGCAGAGTGTTCTTCTAAAGAAATTCAGATTCGCACCACTTCTTTAACCATCCAATGCCAAATCTACAGAACCACGGTGGACATACTTTACAATCCTACTATCGGAGCAAACCTCATTTCCACATCTTTTGCACACACCTACTTAGGTGCTAAACCCCTTGCTTCGACAAACAAATCTCTTAGGGTTGCCCCGTGCTCCAACCTTGAAGGATGTGGGATCCTGCACAACATAACAGTGCATCATAATAATGTCGAAACGGTCCTTGATTTCCATGTCTTTGACATCCATGATTTCAACATCATGATAGGACATCCCCTAGAAAAATTCTTCATAGAGCCACCCACATCAGGGGACCTAGACATAAAGTTAGGGAGAGACACTTTCTTCATTCCTATCACTCGAGCTAAAAACTCAATGGTAGAATCTCTTCCCTATTCAAAACTGCCTGAGGAGGTCATGTCAGTTTCACCCTTTGAATCTCCCGATTCGGCCTTAGAAATAGATGACAAACTCTTCATTGAAGAGGTGGATGACTTAGGTGAGACCATAGACCATCCAAAGGAAGAAGCACCGGCATAACCTCCGGTTGAACTTAAACCGCGACCCGCCGGCCTACGTTATGCTTTTCTTAATGGTGACACCAAAACTCTTGTGATCATTAGTGACAAGCTTACTGATGAGGAGATAGCCAAACTCATCGCCATCTTAGAGAAACATAGGCCTATTTTTGGGTATTCCCTTCAAGATCTTAATGGGATAAGTCCAACGCTCTGTACCCATCGCATTTCGATAGACCCTTCGAGTACACCAACTCGAGAGCCTTAGCGTAGGCTCAATAAAGCCATAGAAGAATTTCAGAACAAGTATTTGTTGTCCTACACCAAAACACATGACAACACAATTGTTTAGAAATATCCACTACCATGAGTTCTATTACACGGGCAGATAGATACAGTTGAAGCTGAAGACAGGCGTTTCTTTATGGAAACTGTAAACAAATCTGTTCGTGATGCCATATCAAGCCATAATGAAACTTTCTTGGAAACATTCCACAACACCATGAAAGGAGTGTTTCATGGGTTTCCAGTTGGTCAGCTTGGGCTGGCTTATTACAACATTCCACATCCGTCGACCCAAGGGACTAATCAAATCGGTACCAGCCATCAAGAAGCAGCACCAGCTAGTAATGATGATGTCCAGGCAGTTCAGAGTTCATCTGAACAAGCTCAAGGTATTACTACGAATCAGATATAGTATAATCCTAGATCGTCAGTGCAGCATGTGCAACAGCCAGCGGGGCAAGGTCAGAACCAGGTGATTAATTTTGGCACATCAGGCCACGTACCATCGTCAGCTCAAAAAATAGCACCATCAATTCAAAGGAGCCGTAGAGATATAGATCCTCATGTCTACAATTAGAGACTTCAAGCAGCAAACCAGCAAAGGACCCAGCAGATAGAGATTCCATAGGGGTATCATTATGGCACAGATTATAACACCCTTCACATGATTCCGAATCTAGGGTATCAGGGCACACGGGATTTCAATCTACAGATGGGTCAACATGTGCAGAGAAATCCAAGTTCACATGCTGACGAGTTGTTGCTAAAGGTGATCGAGATGATAAAGAATTAGTTCGGTCTAAAGCCAAAAGGGCTGACCTTTTCTTACAAACGCCCATATCCAAAATGGTATGATTTCGTCGCTCTTTCTGCAAATTATAGGCTTCTAGAGTTTGCTAAGTTCACTGGGCAAGACATCACAAGCACAATAGAACATGTTAGTCGGTATCTTATACAATTAGGTGAGGCATGAGTTGAGGAGGCCCATCGAGTTTGTTTCTTCTCTAGTCCCAGAATAAAAATATGTATGAAATTTCTTCTCGAGGTCAACCCAGTTGGCAATTGAGTTGACTGGCAGTGATGAAAACCAAGTGAAGGCTGGTCTTGACAGGGATAGGGACAGGCCAGACGAGTAACACATACCATGGATTATTTGACTGGCTTGATCACAGAGGTGCAATGTTTAAGAAGAAGGAGAAGCTGTCTAAAGGGAAGCATATGCATGTCTACAGCCAATCGGCTAAATAAAGCCAATGATGGAAGGGATGAGGCAAGTACGGATGAAAATTTGCATGAAACTAACATGCATTTGGATGAAAAGCTGCTGCACTAGATTACCGTCTTTAGCTTCCCAACTGATCAACATGAGAGAAGTTCAATTCTTGTCACATACGTGCCAGCAAGTCCTGATGATGCATCAGAAGTTGACACATTGCCAACACATGGTGGTTTATGTACTTCAGCTGCTGCAACAACGCCACCAAGGACATCAGCAGATCAAGTGGTAGATGGACTTACCAAAGTACTAAGGATCCCTAATTGATCAGACTCATGAAGGAACTATAGGCCATGCCACCGTTGGCACAGTGACGGAAACAAATGCAGGACACCATTGGCTAAGTTTGACGTATGCATTGAAGATACAAAGATACTCATTAGCTCAGAATGCGAAGATTAGGCTAATAGTCGATTGGGCATTTTATCAAGCAACATTGATTGGTGCAAGTTCTATAAGATAGCTTTAGAAAGATTCTTCAGTTCTTGGCCCTTGCCGAGGATCTCTTGACAGATAGCAACCAGTTACTTTGACAAGTCGGCATCTTCTACCAAGACGATGATAGATCAATACCTGCTCAAGAGCCGATGCATTAAACCTTCATCGGCTCCTGGTATAAGAACTAGAAAGAAATGAGTCACCAACCAGGAAATTGGAATATATATATATGGCATTGATGATTCGGTGATCAAAAAGAATATAAAATATATCGTGAAAGTTGTTGGGACATCGGCCTGTGAAACAACCGATACAGTCAACTATGTAGGAAGATACAAGACAAGATCAGGATGAACGAGTCCCATACAAGGCGAAAGCGGCCACCCCTGACGACTTCTTCTCCAGCTTCCTTGCCAAGCCTGATGTCACCAACAATACAATCAGCTCATCACAGGAGCCAATGCCGAGAAGATCCTAGAGATGAACATGCCTGGCGTCTTGATTCCCCGCATCGACTATGCATCGGGGGGGCTGTCAGGCCTGAACTCATGCACGTCGATCATGGTGGATGAAGAGTGCGGGCAGCTCCAAGATCACGCCAGCAGTTCCTCAGGTTCTCCAGCAAACTTCCTATGGAATCAGATTCGAATAGGAGCAGACTCTATTGACATGGTCATATACATCTAGAATCAGCTTCTAACAGAAGTAAATTCATCAGCTATGGACGCATCTAACTACAGGTGTTTTGGAAGGTTCATGTTACAAGGGTAAAACAACTAATGATTATATTCTAGAATAATGATTGTTGGGGACCTAATACCGGGGTACCCAATGAAGTGGAACTAATAACCATTGAACATTGATGCTTCTGGTCAGACAAGAACGCTACTACGCTTCTTGCCCGAACGATGGAAGATTGGTTCCATCTTGCCCGACCCCCGAGGGCTAGACTCAGCCTCACCCAACAGCTGAGGGCTAGCTCCGCCACGCTCGACGACTGAGGGCTAGCTCCGCCTCGCTCGACATCTGAGGGCTGGCTCTGCCTCGCCTGATGTTCGAGGGTGGGCTCCACCTCGCTCGATGGCTGAGGGTAGGCTCCGCCTCGCCCGATGATTGCACCTTGCTCCTTCATGATGATGAACAGGAGGAAAGACAGGACACTCAGGTCAACCGCAGTACCGAGGACCATGCCCTGCATGTCTATAGGAAGGTACCGTCAGGATACGATGGGACGGGCGCTTTAAGCCCTTTCCGACCTAACAGAGCTTGAACAGTGTTGTAGGCGCCGACTTTTGTTCTACAGTGTTGTAGGCGCCGCCATCAGCCCTGGGGCATGGATACTAACACAGGCATATGACAACCACTACAATCCAAGGAAGAACTCACATCATCTATAGTAACAGGCATATAGTCATTTCCCCGTCTACTCCCCGTAGAGTCATGGCTCGGCGCCCTGACACACCGCACCGTCCGCCAGGGGAGGATGGGACATGACCACTCGCTGAGATAAAGCCAGAGCCTGGCCCTATCAGGATCAACGAAACATGCTATCCCTGGCGTGGTCTGCCATGTCAGCAGGGCAGGATCAAGGGAAAAGGAAGACCCGGCACCCTCGAAGGACCTTCTCTACCTTTTGTTTTTTCCTCTTTCTCCCATCTGTAACCCCTGCTCCCCCCTTGGTCTATAAAAGGGAGGGCAGGACGCCCCACTAGAGGGATGGATAAATTCCACACACGACACATAGCCAAGTAGCAACCGAGCTCTTGGCATCCTTTCAACCTTTCCATCAGAGACTTGGGACATGTCCCTCTCTCGACCGTTTGTACCCCCTACTACGAACCTTTTTTGGTACTAATAACACGAGCAGCAGCGAATTGGATGTATGGACATTCTGCCCAAACTAGTATAAACCTTGTGTCCTTTAGTACACCATCCGAGCCTAACGCGTAATAATGTAAATTTACTAGTTGGTGTTTGTTCGAAACACCGACAGTTGGCACGCCAGGTAGGGGCCTTTGCGCGTTCCAAATCAGGCCTCGGATGGCTAACCAGGCGATCAGCTGGGTCTCGGGCGCATGCGTGCATTTCGGTGACCTGGACTTCATCGTCATGGTGGGAGGAGAGTTGGAGTTGGCCCACACCACCATCCAATCTCTCCCCTCCATCGGCTTCAATTACGGGAGGCTTGAGCGCCAGCCCGGTGTCTCCCTTGGACCCCAGCAGTCTAGGGAGGACCCGCGCCGCCTCACCCTCTCTCCCGAACACTCCGCACGGAGTGCCCCAACGGTGCTTCTATTCGGTCTCCACAACGCTGCGACGACCGTTAGCCACCTTGTGGCACACCGCACGATCCCGTCCCCCGCGAACAACGAGTTCATGGGGATGATCGAAAGAGTCACGGAATCCCTCCAGGGCCTCCTCGTGGAGGGGCCAGGGGTCAAACTCTGGCTCTAACTCTAGCAAGGGGAGCCACCACCCCTCCCGGGAATGTTTCATGGTGGGTACCCCCGAGGGACACGTCGAAAGCATCATCGTGGAGGAGGCTACCCCGGCAGGCAACCTCGGCGATGAAACTAAAGGGGAGACTATGGCCCCACCTCGCGTAGGGGTGGAGCAGCTAAGAGCTCGAAAGCGGGAGATTGATGAAGCCAGACAACAGCTTGTGCGGGAGTAAGCGGAGGTCGATCGCGAGATTGAACGCCGCGGGGACGGTGGGCGTGCACGCGCCGTGGCCCGTGACATAAATCAAAGGATCATCACCGATGATGAAACCCTTCCTCACTTCACTTGAGCAAGCCAGAACATCACCGCCACAATGGCCTTGCTCCAAGTCCTTCCAGAGGCCGCAACGCCCTAGGATCATCGGGCCCACCGTGAAATTCGCACGCTACTCGAGCGTGTGGAGGCGCAGTAGGCAGAAAGCTCGTTGTCTCGGCGACGCGAGCTCGACACTAGCCAACGTATGCCCTCGGTGTGCCCCGCTAGGGATGCATCAGTCCACCAAGCACCACAAGGTGGTAGGCAGTGCGCTGTGGCCTAGATACATCAGCATCTCGCCCATAACCGCGATGCGTGTAGCACCCTCGACGCCCGCAGATGCACCTATAGTGACCCAAGAGAAGAAGCCCGCCGCGTCTATGATCCTCGTCACGGCGGACACTACAATAGCAGCGAGGACCGAAGCCTTTCCTGTTAAGCATCTGCTCAAGGACTGCGGCCTCATGCGGCGGTTCTTGTCTAGAGGCTCCAACAAAGGGGAGCAGGGGAAAGACCCTCCCCCCACTGTGGACGACGCCGAGGAGAAGGACGATGGCTTTCCAATGTCGAACGGTTGCCTTATGATCTTCGGAGGATCAGTGGCCTATGACTCCAAACACCGTCAGAAGGTCGCGCGCCATGAAGTCTACACAGCCCAACCAGCCACACCTCCCTTCCTCCGGTGGTCGGAGTCCGCCATAACCTTCGATCGGACAGACCATCCGGATACCAAAGTGCTGATGGACGGGGGCAGCGGCGTCAACATCATGTACACCAAGATGCTCGACGAGATGGGCATCGACCGAACGCGTCTCCGCCCAACCCGAGCACCTTTCCATGGCATCGTGCCCGGGAAGCAGGCCATGCCACTCGGGCAGATTGATCTACCCATTACCTTTGGGGATCAGTTCAATTACAGGACTGAGACCCTCACCTTCGAGGTGGTTGGGTTCCCTAGAACCTTCCACGCCATCCTAGGATGACCATGCTACGCGAAGTTCATGGCCATCCCAACTACACATACCTCAAGCTGAAGATGCCAGGCCCCCATGGGGTCATCACCATCGGCACCTCCTTCCAGTGCGAGGTCGAGTGCTGCGGCCATGCCACAACAATCGTTGCCTCCAGGGAACTCACCGTCCTCAAGGAGGAGGTAGCTGAAGAAACACACTCAACGCCAAGAAGTTGACCAGGTCATTCGAATCAACAGAGGGCTCCAAGGAAGTTCTCATAGATCCCAGCAGCTCTAAGGGTAAAATGGTACGCATCGGTACCACACTTTCCTCCGAATAGGAAAGTGCACTCGTCGACTTCCTCCGCGGCAACAAAGACATCTTTGCGTGGAAACCCTTGGATATGCCAGGCATTCCGAGGGAGGTCACCGTGCATACCTTGAAAATCCATCCAGGCTCTAGGCTGGTGAAGCAATGCCTACGTCGCTTTGACGAGGAAAAACACAGGGACATCGGCGAGGAGATAGCCAAACTTTCAGCGGCCGAGTTCATCAAGGAAGTATACCACCCAGAGTGGTTAGCTAATCCCGTACTTGTATGAAAGAAGAGCAGGAAATGGTGGATGTGTGTTGACTATATGGGTCTCAACAAAGCGTGCCCAAAGGATCTGTTTCCTTTGCCGCGCATAGACCAAATAGTCGACTCTACCTTGGGGTGCGAAACCCTCTACTTCCTTGATGCGTACTCCGGATACCATCAAATCGCGATGAAAGAGTCCGACCAACTCACGACGTCTTTTATCACCCCCTTAGGATCATTTTGCTATGTTTCAATGCCGTTCTGACTGAAGAACGCTGGGGCTATGTACCAGCACTGTATGCTCAGATGCTTTAGGGACCTCATCAGGGGGACCGTTGAGGCCTATGTTGACGACATCGTAGTTAAATCCAAACGGGCTGACCACCTCATTGCCGATCTTGAGCAAACCTTTGCGAAACTCTAGGTGAATGGCATCAAACTCAATCCCGAGAAGTGTGTTTTCGGGGTCCTGAGGGGCATGTTGCTCAGCTTCATCGTCTTCGAGCATGGCATCGAAGCCAACCTAGAGAAAATTTCAGCCATCATAAGGATGGGCCCGATCTAGAACATAAAGGGGGTTCAGCGAATCACAGGGTGCCTTGCCTCCCTCAGCCAATTCATCTCACGCCTCGACGAATGAGGTCTCCCCCTTTATCGACTCTTGAAGAAAGCCGACCGCTTCGAGTGGACATCCGAGGCCCAGGAGGCACTTGACATGGTCAAACTGCTTTTGATAAGGCCCCCGATCTAGTTCCTCCAAGCGACGGAGAATCCCTCCTGCTATACATAGCGGCCACCACACAAGTGGTCAGCGCCACCCTGGTAGTACAGCGGGAGGAAGAAGGGCACGCCCTCAAGGTGTAGCACCCTGTGTACTTCATCAGCGAGGTACTATCTGACTCCAAGACCTGCTACTCCCAAATCCAGAAGCTCCTGTACGCCGTCCTCATCACCAAGAGAAAGCTATGCCACTACTTCGAATCACACACCGTGATGGTTGTGACGTCGTTCCCCCTCGGTGAGGTCATCTAGAGCTAGGACGCCACGGGAAGAACCGCAAAGTGGGCACTCGAGTTGATGGATCAAGGCATCATGTATGCCTCCCAAACAACGATCAAGTCCCAGGTGCTGGCTGACTTCATCACGGAATGGACCGAGGTCCAAACACCACCGGCGGTCGTCGATCAAGAGTACTAGACGATATACTTCGATGGGTCGCTGATGAAGAAGGGTGCCGGTGTAGGGCTGGTCTTCATATCACCCCTCGTGGTACACATGAGGTACATAGTTCGGCTCCATTTCCCCTCATCAAATAATGTGACTGAGTATGAAGTGCTCATCAACAGCCTACGAATCACCATCGAGTTGGGCATCCGATGCCTCAACATCCGAGGCGACTCCCAGCTGGTCGTCAACCAAGTTATGAAGGAGTCGAGCTGCCACGATGCCAAGATGGTTGCGTACTGCCAAGAAGTCCGAAGGCTAGAGGACAAATTCGATGGCCTCAAACTCAATCACATCCCAAGGCGCCTCAATGAGGCGGCCGAGGCACTTGCAAAAGCGGCGTTCGGTCGAGAGCCGGTGCCAACGGGTGTCTTCACCAACGACCAACATAAGCCCTCGATATGCTATGAAGGGTCAGAATGGGCCAACAATGGTCCATCTGATTCGGCATCAGGGGCTAACCAACCAACGGCTCCATCCAGCCCTGAGGTCATGGAGCTTGAAGAGGATCCAGTGATAGAGCCTGACCCTCTAGATGACTAGATAATGCTCTACTTCAACTATCTCCTCTGTGACACGCTACCGACGGACAAGACGAAAGCTCGACGGCTCGCACGTCATGCTAAGTCCTTCGTTCTTGTAGAGGGCGAACTCTACAAACAAAGCCACACCGGGATCCTATAGCTCTGTATCCCCGTCGAACTGGGGAAGCTTCTGCTGAGCGATATCCACGGAGGGGTCTGCGGTCACCACGTCGTGCCTAGAACCTTGGTTGGGAACGCATTCCGATAGGGCTTCTACTGGCCCACTGCAGTAGCCGACACCGAGCAGATCGTCCGCACCTACGAAGGGTGCCAGTACTACGCTCAGCAAACACACCTCCTAGCCCAGGCACTCTAGATGATCCCCATCACGTGGCCCTTCATGGTCTGGAGGCTCGATCTGGTTGGGCCTCTCAAGAAGGCGCCCGGGGGTTACACCCACTTGCTTGTCACCATAGACAAATTCACAAAATAGATCAAAGCTCGGCCGATCTCTATGATCAAGTCCAAGCAAGCCATGTTGTTCTTCCTCGACATCATCTGTCATTTTGGAGTACCAAACTCCATCATCACGGACAACGACACATAGTTCACCGGTAAGAAATTCCTTCGATTCTGTGATGAACAACACATCTGGGTCGATTGGGCCGCCGTCATGCACCCCCAAATGAACGGACAGGTCGAGCGCGCAAACGGCATGCTCCTGTAGGGCCTCAAGCCTAGGATGTTCAACCGGTTGAGCAAGTTCGACGCACACTGGGTCATCGAGCTCCCTACGGTGCTCTAGAGCCTAAGGACAACTCCCAGCCGGGCCACCGGCTACACGTCTTTCTTCATGGTCTATGGTTCCAAGGCCATCCTCCCAACCGACCTCGACTATGAACCACCAAGAATTAGAGCATACGACGAACAGGGAGCCAAGGCATCCCATGAAGACACCATGGACCAGCTAGACGAAGCCCGTGACATCACCCTCCTCCGTTCGGCCAAGTACCAACAGGCGCTGCGACGGTACCACTACCGACGGGTGCGGGACCGAGCCTTCAACGTCGAGGACCAGGTTCTCCGCCTCGTACAGAGCAACAAGGACCGCCACCAGCTCTCTCCACCCTAGGAGGGGACGTACGTCGTCGTGGAAGTACTCCGGCCAGGTGCCTACAAATTGAAAACCATCGACGGTGAGGTCTTCACCAACGCCTGAAACATTGAGCAGTGTAGCACCCGGTTTTAAAGACAAAACTAGATACACACTATATGTTAGCCCAGGAAGTCAAATCTCACATATAGCCACAAATAAGGGTAATATCAAGAGACAATACTTATTACATAACATATCAGTAAAGGGAATATAACCTCAGAGTATAGACAACGGAATGATAACTTCGATCTTCAGGCGAAGACTCCAAATCCACAGGGACGACTGACTAGTGGACCACAAGCCTAACTCCTCCAAACCACCAATCTAGTACCCATCTGGGATTTTTATCCAAAGTATAGAAAAGTAAAGAAAGCGTAAGTACATGTCGTACTCAACAACATAACATGGGGTTCATGAGGCTCAAAAGGCTGACACTGGTTTAACTGCGATTAGCTTTTAATTATCATAATTTTAGCAATTGGTTGGCAACAAGTTTATCCATAAGCCCATAAACACATGATCAGGTAAACATGATTAATGAATAGCATAAACAATTGATTATTAGCATCATCATTAGCCATTAATGAATCATCTATTCCATAAGGGTCCAAGGCCGCTCGTGACCGTGAGCGCGGCTGTTATAACAGTTTTACACTCTACAGAGGTTGTACACTTTCACTGTGAGTCTTGATTTACCCTTTCGCCTGAGGTAGCTAATCTCTTGACCCACTTCCGAGGAAGGTCGGTAGGGTTCACTATGAAGCCTTTCAAAGGTTCGTCTAACAAGTTAGGGCCGCTAGGCGTATGTGGCCCTTCTCTAGGAGTGGCACACGTGGGCACGCAGCACGGTACACACATCCTAGCAGCAAAGGAAACATACCCTCATGCGCCATAAAGGTAACCACTAACAAGCTAGAAAAGGTCCTCATACTGAGCTAAAGCTAGAGCCATATAGCCCTCATAGCTGTACTGTAAGTCCCAGATGATCGCTTACAGATAAGTCCATAGGGGGAGGAATCTAAAGCATTTAGAAAGTAGCTAAATACTCTAGCCCCCTGTTTCCATGTTACTAAAAAGTCATGTTTTAATGTTTATTGCATATACCATTAGTCAAGTTACAAGATCATGGTTTAGTTAAGCAGTAGCAAAAACTACCCAATGCAATATCCCAAAGGTATCAAGGTACAAGATATCAAATGTCTAGGATATCCTTATTGGCAACAAGGTATACACATGCAATATGAATTAAGTAATTAAATGTGAATAGGTAACAAGGATGGTCCCATGCTATACTTGCCTTACACACCGATCCTTCGGTAAGCTTTAATCTTCAACATCCTTCTTCTTCTTCTGGATCACCACGTGTATCTCACCGACTGGACGTAATCGTAGAACACCACACAAACATCCATACACACACATGCATAGCATATAATTGCATCTATATTAGAACAGTACACCAATCATAGAAAAATAAGTAAAGAGTTTGAAATACGATTCTACGCATCGCTACGAAGACACAGTCACGAGAAGCACTCTAATCGGAGCTACGGTTGAAAAGATACAACTACTGAGAGATTTGCTTTATACGTGGAAAAGAAAACTATAGGCTTGATTTATTTTAACTATATAAATCCATATAAGATATTTTATAAATAATATAGATTGAATTAAGTCAATTTTAGATTTGAATTATAAACATAAAGTAAAACAAATCATATTTTATTTATGAAATCCAGTTGCATAATCATTAATCAAGATATGATTTAAACCATGATTTTTCGAAAATAGTAATATAGTAAACACTATTACTATTGCATAGATCTCGTCGTTATGAATCTAACGCAACTTTAACGGACAATTTCAGAGTTAAAATGAATAAGTTATGATTTAAACAAGTTTTCGTATAGTTAAATAATAGATTAAATCTACCCATGAATTTCAAATATTGAAAACATGCCTAACAGTTGTATAAACACATAGAAAATGTAAATATGATCCTAACGCAATTCGAACGGGTCAAATCGGACTTAAAACGCAAAAGTTACGCATGAAATAAGGTTCAGTGGCATTTCTGTAAATAACTCGAACTCATTTTTGAGTTAAAACAATTAAAAATATGTATTTACACGGTTGTTGGACTGTGGGTACTATTTTTGGAAAACATAGGGACCTAAATGAATAAAAACAGGGCTATTTTGCATTTATTTTGAATTAAACTAGACTGCGGGTTGATTACTTCAAAACGTGGGGGCTAAACTGCAAAACGGGCGTGGCTTTGACTGCGGGTTTGACCCGGCTGCTGACCGGGCCGACATGGGGCGCGCTCCGGTTGGCGCGGTGCACTACGCGGCATGGGCGTGCGCTGACGTAGGCACAGTGCGCCGGGTCCATGGGTCCACGGTGGACCGGCCACTTAACCTCGAAGGGGTACACGATCTCGGCCATCCACCGAAGATCTAACGGCTCTGGCGAGTAAGGGGCAGCGGGTCGCCGGGGAAGACGCACACGACGGTGACGCCATGGCTGGTGGTGGCTGCGTTCTACTCTACGTCATTCTAGGGCGCCCTTTGACGATCTAGGGGCACGGGAAGACGGAGGAGCTCACCGTGAAGTCGAGGGAATGGAGAGTGGCGTCCGAGAAGGGCTCCAAAGGTGCAGTCGACGGCGGCGGTGATCTAGAGAGAGAGAGAGAGAATGCGTGGGTGAGGGTAAATTCGATCCAATCATGACCAAAACCGAGAAATTACGGTACCTATGGGCGCGGGGGACAACGGCGGAGCTCACGGGCACGTCGGCGTCGAGGTTAGGGAGCTGGTCGACATATTGCAGCGGCGGTGGCGAGCTCGAGCGTGGAGGGGAAAAGGGAGAAGAAGGGGGCTCGGCTTAGAGCATTATAGGCGGGTAGCGATGCGATAGAAGGAAGGGTAGCGGGGCGCTCGGTGATTGGCCACTTGCCATGTGGGCGTGGCGGCGTGGTGGCTTGCCATAGGGGCAGCGCCATTGGTGGGAGCGAGAAAGGAAAGGGGCAGGGAAAGGAAGGAAGGGGAAGACGACGGGCGTGCGGGCGGCTGACAGGCGGGACCCGTGTCGCAGTGAAAGGGAGAGAGGAGCGGCGCGTGTGGGTGTGGGTGTAAGCACGCGGGGCAGACCGAGCAGAGCGGGCTGCCTAGCTAGGCCACGAGGGGCGATGCAGCAGGCGTGCGCGTGGGCGACGAGAAGCGGGCCACCGATGCGAAGCAGGCCGGCGCGGAAGGCGGGAAGGAGGAGCGGAGCAGGCGACGAGCAATGGGCTGCCGAGTGGTCTGGTGCGGGGGAGAAGGGAAGGGAGGGGAGACGCGCGCTGGGCCAGCGGAGACAAGGAAAAGAGCGGGCCGGGGAAAAAGAACAGTGGGCCTTCGGGCCACAAATGAGAGAGGGGAGGTTTTCTTCTTTTTTATTTTTTTTCAAATCCAAGCCAAATTCTATGTAAAGTATATCAAATCCGAATATGTTTTTAATATACTTTTCATCTCAAATATAAATGAGCAATTTTGGTAAGTTTCCAAAAATAAATTTTACCATTTTTTAAATCATCTTATTTTCAAATTTTCTTTTCTTTTATTTCAAAGCCATTTTTAATTTCATTTCAAAAGCATTTTAGCCATTTTGACTTTTCAATTAAAACCACTCAACCAATAAAATCAAATGCAATGGCATGTATGCTCAAACATGTGGCTAGCTTATGATGTATTTTAATGAAAATTTTTATTTACCTATATTTCATGTGCACAAAAATTCATAAATAAATCATTTTAGCTATATTTCAAAAGAGGCAATTTTTAGGGTGTTACAATTCTACCCCCCTTAAGATAAATCTCATCCTCGAGATTCAGAAGACGTCGCCTAAGATATGGGAATACTCCGTCCTTGGATTCTTCTTTACTTTCTCGTGTAGTTCCATCTTCTTGATAAAGATCCACTTTACTTTGCATATCTGTTGCCCTTACTCCAAGTAATTTGCCTAACTAATTTCAAAATTTTGACAGGTACCTTGAACAACTCTTAGGTAACCCTAATCACTAGGCCATAATTCTCTTTCCTCATATGTTCACCTTCCAACGGAGCTTCCTTATCTTCTTGGTCCGAAAGAGAATCTACCACCAATCTTCAAAATATTAATGATCCTAGTTAAGTTGCTCGAACTAGGAATACAACTCTTAATCCTTAGTGTCACCCGAACCTTCTTAGCACATTTCTCCATTGCTAAGGGCATCGGCCATGACTTCGCTTCTTGAAGTGATAGCACTTTTCCAAGTCATAATCAATCTCATTCCAATGAGGATATCACAAGCTCAAGACCAACTTAGTGAAGATGTCCTATATATTCTTGTGATCCTCCTAGATGTCACTTTTACTTTAAAAAAGATGGTACTTCCATGCTCCACAATGGATAGCTCCAGATAACATGTTAGTTAGTTCAACTCACGCTTCCTTAGCTGACTTAACGAGCAAGCCACTACTTTTCTTCTCATATAAGGAAACATCCCACACCTTCACAACATGCATTATTGTAGATACAAAGCTCTTGTCCTGATCTGACAAAGCTAATACTTAGGTTTTACTTTGACCTCTTGGACTCCTTCAAACACTTGGCTGAGGTCTCTTGATCCAAACTAACTTAAAAGCGTCTCCGGTAACTTTATCAACATCTTGCTGGTCTTGGATAAACTCCCCTCAAACCTCATTATTTAATACTCTGAGTTCTCTCTTACATCCTTGAGTACCACCACGCTTCCGCTGCGCAAAATAGAACATAGGACACTTCATCTTGCAAATTCTTCAACTTGGCTACCCCCCTTAAGAAAAGATAAACTAGGGGACACCAAAGTATAGCTCGCATATTTTTCAGATGAGCTTACTAGTATCAAGATGTTCTGTCATCCCAATGATACTCTTGTACATGGGCAAGGACAAGAAATCTGAATTTCCTCGCGAGCAGAAATACAACAGCGCAGTAAAATAGCTGTAACTCTCATTCTGTTAATCCAATGAAGTTGTAGCTTATACCGTTGGAAAGCTTATCAAATTCTCCACAACTTCCTTATGGAACACTTTTCTGAATTCTATAGTTCACTTGGTCGAAAACAGTGCACAAGAGAAACTGTTCCCGGTTCCAAACAGCACAGATGCATTGCCTTGTGATTGAAGTCTACTGTTGTCCAGAATTTCCTCAGGATTTTTGATCGTCCAAAATCAGAGATATGAACCGATAAAGACAGGCTGCTCTGAAGACAGGATAGGAAAAATAGAAGAAAACCATAACCCAACTATTTATTTCATTAATCCTTATACCTTAGGCCTATAAACTAAATGAAATTGTGGGAACACCAACAAGATCATTGCAGTCATTACAAAGATGCAAACAATCATAAGCATAATGACAATTCAACAAGACAGTAAAGATGCACAACTCAATCATCGACTCAACTTGCGATACTATCGTTTTTATTACATAAGGGGCACAACTCCTATCCTTAACTAAGGATCTTGGATAGTCTTACATAACTTCTTCATTCGCCACTCAAATGCTTCTTTTAGGTTGGTTATCACTGACACGTTCTGGTAACATACCAGTAGTGATCTGACTCTAGCTACTTCCTTGGTGTAATTGTTGATTCTTCTGTGGGCAAGATTTAACATAATGTCCTTCCTGCTTGCAATGATAACACTTTCTCTTAGCTGGATCTTTAGTGATGTCATACTCCACAAAATTGTTGCTTAGAGTATTGTCAGCTTGCTGACTCTGTAAGTTCATCTTTGTTTGACTGGACCGCTTTTTAGCTCGCTTGATCTTTTAGTGTTGAAACTCCTTGTAGGTGATTGTCCACCCATCTATGCATACCTCATGTGGAAAGAGTGGAGTAACCTTAGCTTGAGAAACTTCTAATTCTTTAGAGTCTGAGTTTATCTGACCAGGGATTGGAGCTGGATGTGACAATGTAATAGAACTTGAATGTTGATTGCTTCCTGATTCTGACTCTGGTGAGACCTCCTTTCTCTTCTTATCCACATTGTTCAATCTTCCTTGGATGTAGTTTCTCTTTACTTTACTTCCTTGCTCCTGTTTCTTCTAGATCTTCTGTTCTTGCTTCTATTATGGTTGATCCTGGCATTCATGTGCCGTCCTTCCAACATCTTCGTTGGACTTCATATTCTTCCAAGCTTCTGCGACTTGTCTCTTCACTGGCCCCGTTG
The DNA here is from genome assembly GCA_904845875.1 of Miscanthus lutarioriparius. Lineage (NCBI taxonomy): Eukaryota > Viridiplantae > Streptophyta > Magnoliopsida > Poales > Poaceae > Miscanthus > Miscanthus lutarioriparius. The sequence continues at coordinate 63,857,348 of CAJGYO010000008.1, read as the reverse complement.
GTATGTTGCTCTGATCTTGCTACAAGCACTGCTGAGAACTTCTAGGCTGATTCATTCCTTCTAGTATCTGCTTTTGCATAGCGAATAGCTTTTTTTCCTTATCAAATGCAATCAAAGGTGGCATGGCTTGGTCTTCCTGTCTCTGATGTTGGCAGTTATCTCGTTACGTTCCATCTAATAGACCAAGAGAGAAGATTCAGAATTGGGACAAGGTTTTCATAAAAGAATAGAGGCTGAAGTGAGCAAAACTTTTCGCAAATAACAAGGTTAGAGACAAAGCAAGAAGTAAGCAGAGATGAAAGCATGCTAATACGTCCAGTTCTAACTAGGCTTGCGTCCTACAGTTAGCATTGCTCTGATACCACTTTGTAGCACCCGGTTTTAAAGATAAAACCAGATACACACTATATGTGAGCCTAGGAAGTCAAATCTCACATATAGCCAAATATAAGGGTAATATCAAGAGACAATACTTATTACATAACGTATTAGTAAAAGGAATATAACCTTAGAGTATAGACAGCGGAATGACAACTCCGATCTTCAGGCGAAGACTCCAAATCCACAGGGATGACTGACTGGTTGACCACAAGCCTAACTCCTCCAAACCAGCAATCTGGTACCCATCTGGGATTTTTATCCAAAGTAAAGAAAAGTAAAGCAAGCGTAAGTACATGTCATACTCAACAACATAACATGGGGTTCATGAGGCTCAAAAGGCTAACACTGGTTTAACTACAATTAGCTTTTGATTATCATAATTTTAGCAATTGGTTGGCAACAAGTTTATCCATAAGCCCATAAACACATGATCAGGTAAACATTATTAATGAATAGCATAAACAATTGATTATTAGCATCATCATTAGCCATTAATGAATCATCTATTCCGTAAGGGTCCAAGGCCGCTCGTGACCGTGAGCACGACTGTTATAATAGTTTTACACTCTGCAAAGGTTGTACACGTTCACTGTGAGTCGTGATTTACCCTTTCGCCTGAGGTAGCTAATCTCTTGACCCACTTCCGAGGAAGGTCGGTAGGGTTCACTATGAAGCCTTTCAAAGGTTCGTCTACAAAGTTAGGGCCGTTAGGCGTATATGGCCCTTCTCTAGGAGTGGCACGCATGGGCACGCAGCACGGTACACACATCCTAGCAAGAAAGGAAACATACCCTCATGCGCCATAAAGGTAACCACTAACAAGCTAGAAAAGGTCCTTATACTGAGCTAAAGCCAGAGCCATATAGCCCTCACAGTTGTACTATAAGTCCTAGATGATCGCTTACAGATAAGTCCTTAGGAAGAGGAATCTGAAGCATTTAGAAAGTAGCTAAGTACTCCAGCCCCCTGTTTCCATGTTACTAAAAAGTCATGTTTTAATGTTTATTGCATATACCATTAGTCAAGTTACAAGATCATGGTTTAGTTAAGAACTAGCAAAAACTACCCAATGCAATATCCCAAAGGTATCAAGGTATAAGATATCAAAGGTCTAGGATGTCCTTATTGGCAACAAGGTAGACACATGCAATATGAATTAAGTGATTAAATGTGAATAGGTAACAAGGATGGTCCCATGCTATACTTGCCTTACACACCGATCCTTCGGTAAGCTTTAATCTTCAACGTCCTTCTTCTTCTTCTTCTAGATCACCATGTGTATCTCACCGACTGGACGTAATCGTAGAACACCACACAAACATCCATACACATACATGCATAGCATACAATTGCATCTGTATTAGAACAATACACCAATCATAGAAAAATAAGTAAAGAGTTTGAAATATGATTCTACGCATCGTTATGAACACATAGTCGCGAGAAGCACTCTAATCAGAACTACGGTTGAAAAGATACAACTACCGAGAGATTTGCTTTATACGTGGAAAAGAAAACTATAGGCTTCATTTATTTTAACTATATAAATCCATATAAGATATTTATAAATAATATAGATTGAATTAAGTTAATTTTAGATTTGAATTATAAACTTAAAGTAAAATAAATCATATTTTATTTATGAAATCCAGTTGCATAATCATTAATCAAGATATGATTTAAACCATGATTTTTCTGAAATAGTAATATAGTAAACACTATTACTATTGCATAGATCTCGTTGTTATGAATCTAACGCAACATGAACGGACAATTTCAGAGTTAAAATGAAGAGATAAATGCACTGTAGGTCCGTCAACTTTTTGTGCTGTGTCATTCAGGTCCACTAACTCTAAAAGTGCAGGTTTGAGTACAAGAACTTTTAAGTTGTGCCATTTAGGTCCAAATCTATCCGTTTAGGGATTAGATCCTACGTGGCAATGCATGACAGCAGCCACCGTGTCCATAGGTCATGTGAGCAGCACGTGAGGGCCCTTTGCCAATCGTTTTTTTGCCGATAGCCCCCTATGCTTTCCATTCCCTCACTCTTCACCCATTCCTCTCCCTTCCCTTCGAAGCCATCGTCTTCAGACAATGCTGGGGTGCTGGGTGGGATGACAGAGGCTGTATGTAGCTACTGTGGAGATACTGTGGAGACAAAGGACATAACAGGGCTACATGTAGCATGAGAAAGGCTGGACTTCCACCCAAGATACCTACACAGAGGAGCCAAACTTCTATGCCTGTTGAAACTAAAGAGGTTTTTCAGGAAGCTGCAAATGAAGATTATAGTGACATGGCAATGATTAGTCAGGAAAATGCTCATGTGACAACACATTGTACTAGTATGTCTTATCTAAGTTGTCAATTATATGTTACAGGTTTCCATGTTTGAAGAAACTGACATGCCAATGATGTCCCAGTTATCAAGTACCATGATGTCCTAGATGTAAGCAGAGGTTAGTATCACTGTCATGTCACTATCATTTAATTCCTCCAAATCACCCAGCATCTCATTCAAACTAATCATCTCCATTCTCAGTCATCACAGAGTAGATTACTGGAAAAAGAACCACTTCCATTTTCAAGCTTCATATTGTCTAACCAACCAGCAGCTAGGCCAGTTCCACCCACTACTACAACATAGTCTAGGAGATCAAGGCCCACTGCTATGAAGAAAACAACTGCTACAAAGAAGACTACGGCTGGCAAGAAGAAAACATCCCACAAGAAGGTTTCTGCTGCAATGAACAATCCTGATGGTGCTGTTGGTTGAAGAGGACAAGTAGTGATGTGTGTGAAATTATAAATCATTCAAAAACTCTAAGTGCATGTTCTTCTTTTCTGCCTTTTGTACAACAGAAAGATGACCTCTTGGTTAGGTATAAGTATGTGAATGTTTCAGCAGAAAGATGACCTATCTTTTGTATATGGCTTTTGGTATGCTATACCAGCAAAACTATATGTATGCTTTGGTTGCAAAACAATGCTCTAGTTCACTGGAATGATATCAAAGCATCTTTGGATTATCAGTTCATTTTCTGTGTACACTCTATGCTTGTTGAAATCAGTTTGGATTTCTTTCATTTTTCAAGATGAGAGAAAAATTGCAAACTCACATTCACATTTTAGACAATACACCTTCAAATTGCATAGAACTTCATAACTTAGTCATTCATCCATACACATTCAGACCTTAATGGTGATTATAACCAGGATCAAGAATAGCAACAAGGTAATACATAGAGCCATGAAACAAGTCAGTTGCATCAACCTAACTAAGTTGTCACCAGTTCTAACCAAGGTTTTCAAATGTTTCACAATATCAGCATCAACAGTAATGCCTCTTTCCTTCTTCATCCCTATGGCTGCTTCCTGCTCTTTAGATTCCACAACTTGCTCAGCAATGGAGGCACTTGCTTGCTCCTGCGGCATCAGATGCTGAGAAAATCCCATGCCCTCCTTCTATAAAGAATCAACATGTTCGATATACTCCTTCTCCCATTTGAAAAAGGGACAGCCCAAGCCTTTGCGCTACAAGCAAGAGGAAAGGTTCAATCTTCATTGCAATGTAAACACCCAGTCGAATCAAAACAGTTTGAATCTCACCTTGTGGGCCGGGCAACAGTAGAAAACATCACTGTCGCTCTAGGGTTGCTTCGAAATACGCCGAACCACCTGCCACTTGTGGCATTCTGTGCACCTAATCAGTGGAACATCACCTGGTTTACCCAGATCTGCAGCGGAGGAGCTAGAATCTTGAGGAAACATCAGTCGACCACCCGCCGCCTCCGTCGTCCTACCCAGCGCCCCGGCGTCGTCTGAAGACGATGGCTTCGAAGGGAAGGGAGAGGAAGGTGTGAAGAGTGAGGGAATGGAAAGCATAGGGGGCTATCGGCAAAAAAAAACGATTGGCAAAGGGCCCTCATGTGCTGCTCACATGACCTATGGACACGGTGGCTGCTGTCATGAATTGCCACGTAGGATCTAATCCCTAATAGGATAGATTTGGACCTAAATGGCACAACTTAAAAGTTCATGTACTCAAACCTGCACTTTCAGAGTTAATGGACCCAAATGACACAGCACAAAAAGTTGATGGACCTACAATCCATTTATCTCTAAAATGAATAAGTTATGATTTAAACAAGTTTTCCTATAGTTAAATAATAGATTAAATCTACCCATGAATTTCAAATATTGAAAACATGCCTAATATTTGTATAAACACGTAGAAAACATAAATACGATCCTAACACAATTCGAACGGGTCAAATCAGACTTAAAACGCAAAAGTTACGTATGAAATAAGGTTTAGTGGCATTTCTATAAATAACTCGAACTCATTTTTGAATTAAAACAATTAAAAATATGTAATTACACGGCTGCTGGACTGTGGGTACTATTTCTGGAAAACATAGGGACCTAAACGAATAAAAACAGGGCTGTTTTGAATTTATTTTGAATTAAACCGGACTGCGGGTTGATTACTTCAAAACGTGAGGGCTAAACTGCAAAACAGGCTCGGCTTTGACTGCGGGTTTGACCTGGCTGCTGACCGGGCCGACATGTGGCGCGCTCCGGTTGGCGCGGTGCACCTCCTGGCATGGGTGTGCGCTGACGCAGGCACAGTGCGCCGGGTCCTTGGGTCCACAGTGGACCGGCCACTTAACCCCGAAGGGGTACGCGATCTCGGCCATCCACCGAAGATCTAACAGCTCTGGCGAGTTAGGGGCAGCGGGTCACCGGGGAAGACGCACACGATGGCGGCGCCATGGCCGGCGGCGGCGCCATGGTCGGCGGTGGCTGCGTTCTACGCTACGTCGTTCTAGGGCGCCATTTGACGATCTAGGGGCAAAGGAAGACGGAGGAGCTCACCGTGAAGTCGACGGAATGGAGAGTGGCGTCCGGGAAGGGCTCCAAAGGCGCGGTCGATGGCGGTGGGGATCCGGAGAGAGAGAGAGAACATGCAAGTGAGGGGAAATTCGATCCAATCATGACCAAAACTGAGAAATTACGGTACCTACGGGCGCGGGGGACAACAGCGGAGCTCATGGGCGCATCGGCGTCGAGGTTAGGGCGCTGGTCGGCGTATTGCGGTAGCGGTGGTGAGCTCGAGCGCGGAGGGGAAAAGGGAGAAGAAGGGGGCTCGGCTCGGAGCTTTATAGGTGGGAAGCGATGCGATAGAAGGAAGGGGAGCGGGGCGCTCGGTGATTGGCCACTTGCCATGTGGGCGCAGCGGCGCGGTGGCTTGCCGTAGGGGCAGCGCCATCGGTGGGTGGGAGAAAGGAAAGGGGCAGGGAAAGGAAGAAAGGGGAAGACGACGGGCGTGCGGGCAGCTAACTGGCGGGACCTGCGTCGCAGCAAAAGGGAGAGAGGAGCGGCGCGTGTGGGTGCGGGCGTTGGCGCGCGGGGCAGGCCGAGCAGAGCGGGCCGCCTAGATGGGCCGTGCGGGCGATGCAGCAGGCGTGCACGTGGGCGACGCGAAGCGGGCCGCCGATGTGAAGCAGGCCGGCGTGGAAGGCGGGAAGGAGAAAGGGGCACACGGAGCGGGCCAGGCAACGAGCAACGGGCCACCGAGTGGATCGGTGCGGGGGAGAAGGGAAGGGAGGGGAGACGCGCGCTGGGCCAGCGGACACAAGGAAAAGAGCGGGCCGGGGAAAAAGAACACTAGGCCTTCGGGCCAAAAATGAGAGTCGGGAGGTTTTCTTCTTTTTTTATTTTTTTCCGAATCCAAGCCGAATTCTATGTAAATCATATCAAATCCGAATATGTTTTCAATTTACTTTTCATATCAAACCCAAAAATAAATTTTACAATTTTTTAAATCCTCTTATTTTCAAATTTTCTTTTCTTTTAATTCAAAGCCATTTTTAATTTCATTTCAAAAGCATTTTAACCATTTTGAATTTTCAATTAAAACCACTCAACCAATAAAATCAAATGCAATGGCATGTATGCTCAAACATGTTACTACCTTATGATGTATTTTAATGAAAATTTTTATTTTCTTATATTTCATGTGCACAAAAATTCATAAATAAATCATTTTAGCTCTATTTCAAAAGAGGCAATTTTTAGGGTGTTACAAGCAGCTACGTCGTTTTTACCCTTAAATAAATGCATACCTCTTCTTATCAGTTTTTGTCTTCAAAAATCCCTGATCTTTAGTGACATCTGACCCCTGCAAAGTGCGAGGGGTCAGACCTCACTCAGGGGCTGATATAAGTATGTTTATCTTACAAATACTCTCTGTGTTATCTTGCAAACATTGTTTGTGTTTTCCCTCTTTTCTCATGGTAAGTCCTAAAGGCTAGAATTTCAAGAACAAAATTTGAGTATAACTGGTAGAACTGGGGGAAACCCACGCCCCAGTGGCTACGGCCTCCTTGCTCACCAGCGTGATCAGAATTGTTTCGCTCGCACTCCAAGTTTTTTGCGACCTTAACTATGGGAAGGGTCGAAAGGCACTAAAACCTGTTTTACAAAAAGAGGGAGAAGAGCTGAAAAGCTGTTTGCCGTAACGAAAGTTGAAAACTTGTTCATTTTTTCGCACAAATTCATCGCTTACAAAGTGATTTAATCACGAAAAGACTAATGTATTCATAAATACAAAAGACCGTTCACTCAGAGGCTCCCCCACAACTTATTCTATTATAGTTTCTGACCAGTTCTACTATGGGCACTACTATGGTCGCCGCGCCATGCTCTCCATCGGCGACGTCCTACCGCTCCATGGGATCCTCGAGGGCGCCGTCATCTGCAACGTTGAGCACCACGTCGGCGACTATGGTGCCTTCGCCAGGGCATCCAGGGACTACGCCATCGTGATCAGCCACAACCCTGACAACGGGACCTAGACGGGGGGCACTCCCCATCGAAGAAAGGCCGCCATAGCCGATGGATGTCTCTGACATATCATCGGGCTTCATGAACTGGCCGATCTGAGCGGCTGCAAGGGTGAAACCCCCCATTGATGCAGTCCTAGGTAGCCTCCCCACCAACATGGCTCGCCTAGAGAAGATTCGCTGGAAGGGCTTCCTGTATGGCTCCATCCCGACGAAGGCCTCACGGACGACGGCAAAGCCGACGATGCTCAGCACCCTCCAGTGCGCCTCCTCCTTCAACAGTAGTGGCCCCTTCTCGACAAAGGTGGCCAACACCATCTCATCTATGTTGGATGACCTCCAGCTCGACATCGCACTCCGGATTCCCGAACGGATCTGTGAGTTCTCCTCTCCCTCACATTACCCTCTCTCACTTAGGAATCACCACAACATACGAACGCACTCGGCGAGAAGGAGAAAGGAGGAGAGGTAGCGGCTCAAGAATAGGCAAAGGAATGGGACAAGAGCTCCCCTCCCCCTCCCTATTTAAGGAAGAGGCACAGCAGCTGTGGAAAGGCGAAAGGTTGGGACGAAAAACTCTCTCCCTTCCCCAATTCAATGCAGATGGGAAATCGATGCTGATGGGAATCCAAGGGTACGCGCCTGGACTAATGGGATGCGCTCTGGTCGATGAGACGTCGCCTGGTCAATCAGGACGTTGCCTGGGCATGGCCCACCACTATCACACGCTGGGCACGAGAATCAGGGTGCACCCGCATGCAGGCGACTCTCCGCTTCCCTAGGCAGGACCTGGACCCCCATCCAGGGGAGCCAACGGGCCTCCTGGGTTGATTGGACAGCCCAGGTAAAACGATAAACGAACGACAGCTGAAAGATAAGCACGTATGTGTTACTTACTTTGCGTGTTAATTTCATTACCGAGCTTCCGACCCCAGCAACGGCAGGGGCACAGACATCGCTCGGGGGCTGCCGAGAGTGTCTACTTGTTTAGACACCCTCATCGCCTGACCCCTCCTTACATTTAAAAACCAAACACACGGGGTGCGGGTGTAAAACTTTGAGTAAAACTGGACGAACCGCTAGACCCTACGCCCCGGCGGCTACGGTGTTTCTGTTCACCAGCATAATCGAATTCATAGTTCCCCGCACCCCAATCTTTAGTATTCGCCTTCTCAAGAAGGGTTCAGAGGGGTTCTCCTGTAGAATCTCCTTCAAGGAGAAGCTGCCAGGTCTCCTAGAAATGATCGAACGGCTCGGATCACCGCCGAGAGACAAAAACAAAAAATTGCGATGCTCGTGCAGGTCACGCTGGCCCCATCGCAAACGCTAGACCCGAACCCCACACGGACATGTCTGGTAAGAGCTTCTCGTCGCTCATGCCACCAAGTTAACATTACCAACCCCCGCTTTCATTTCAATTAAATCATACATTAATCCCATACATCTAAACGTTGCATATGCAATCGCTGCATCTTAACGCTTCGTGTCGTGCCACGAAGTGGCACCCGCCTCATTCAATATGAGCGGCAACTGACCGAGGTTGGAAGGCCGGCCCACGAAGGGCTCAAGGCTGCCTCGCGTCAAACAGAGCCAGGGGAGAAAAAACTAAGATGAGCCCCAGCGGCCTTGCCTGACCCCGCTCAGAAGTGGACAGGGACACCTCGACCTTTCTCGTTCGATTCTAACCTCGAGCCAAACCCACAGAATCTCTGTCGAGGAGAGGCCAATGGGCCACCTGAGCCTATCGAACGGCTCGGGCATCTGTCAGGAGGTGGGTTAAGAAGTAGTGGAATGCCACGTGAGGGCCCTACCAACCCCGTCAGCGAATGGTGGACCCGGATTCCACACGAACATACCTGTTAGCGAGCTCATTGAACATGACACTCGAGCCATCGAGGCAAGTGTCGTCAACTCAGCCCCTCCGATTGTGGAAAACAAGGATGGGGTGATGCGCAAAACACGGCCGACCCCTATCAGACCCTAAGGGGCTCGGGGGCTCGAGCCGCTCGATCTGAGATCGAGAGACCGAGGTTCGAAGGCCACCTCTCATCAAACAAGAGCCAGAGGAGAAAACGAAGATGAGCCTCAGTGGCCTTTGCCCAACCCGCATTGAGGCGGATAGGGTCATCTGAACCTTCTAGTTCAATTCAGCCTTTAGCTGATGTAACACCCTAAAATTTGTCTCTTCTGAAATAGAGCTAAAATAATTTATTTATGAATTCTTATGCATATGAAATATAGGAAAATAAATTTTTTTATTAAATTAAAATATATCATAAGGGTAGCAACATGTTTGAGCATAGATGTCATTGCATTTCATTTTATTGGTTGAGTGGTTTTAATTGAAAAGTTAAAATGGTTAAAATGCTCTTGAAATGAAATTAAAAATGGATTTGAAATAAAAAAAAGAAAGAAAAGAAAAATAGAAAAAAATAAAAGAATTTTTTAAAAAAGTTATTATTCTCGAAAAACTTACCCAAAAATTGGTTCATTTATGTTTGAACTAAAAAGTGTATTTTGAATCGTATTTATACTCGATTTGGTTCGTATTTGAAATTGTTTTGAATTAAGAAAAGAAAAAGGATTTAAAAAATATATAAAACCTCCCCTCTCTCATTTTTGGCCCGAAGGCCCAGTTTCTCCTTGGCCTACTTCGCGCCTCCCTGCCGCAGCCCGCTCTGGCTCGGCCTGCTGGTGGCCTTGCCAGCAGCCGCCCTCCCTTCTTCCTCTTTTCTCCCGCGCCTGGCCTTCTCCGCATCGGCCCAACTCGGCGACCCGCTACTCGCTCCCATCCTCTGCTTCACGTCGCCCGCACGGCCCAGCTCCACCGCGGCCCGCATCGTACAGGCAGCAGCACCTTCACCCGCACGCCACCTCCTTCTCCCTCACTGCCCCGCGGGTCCCGCCCGTCAATGTCGTGTCTTCTTTCCTTTCTTCCCCACGCTCCTTCCTTTCTCTGCCCCGGCAATGGCGCAGCCCCGAACGGCAAGCCGCCGGTCCATCGCACCTACAAGGAAAGCGCCGAATCCGCCCGAGCGCCCCCGCTCTCCTTCCTTCTACGCTGCGCCTGTCCAGCCTATAAAAACCCGAGCCGACCCCCTCCTTCTCCCCTTTTCCATCCGCTCGAGCTCGCACTCACTGCCGCCATAATCCACCCCTCCCGAGCGCAAATCCCCGTCACCGATGTGTCCCAAGGCTCCACCGTGTTTCACCGCGCCCGTAGGTACCTCCATCTCTTGTTTTTGGTCACGTTTTGATCGGATTTCCCTTCACCCACACCCTCTTTCTCTCTAAAGCCGCTGTCGCCATCGAACCGCCCCTTTGGAGCCTCCCCGGATGCCGCACTCCATTCCAATCAACTCGTGGTTAGCCTCTAGTTCCTCCCGTGCTCTCCGTTCCTCAAATAGCACACTAGAACGCCCTCCCGACGATCACCGTAGAGCACCAGTTGCCGCCGGCCATGGCGCCCCTGCCGTCGGGACTGTGCAGTCGCCGGAGGTGCCCTGTAGCCACAGTGGGATCCCCCGATCACCAGCACCGTCGGATCTGTTCTGGAGGGCCGAGATTGCGTACCCCTTCGGGGTTAAGTGGCCGGTCCACAGCGAGCCATGGACCCGGCCCTCCCCGCCATGTCAGCGCGCGCCCACGCCACGTGGTGCACCGCGCCAACCGGAGCATGCCATGTGTTCGCCTGGTCAGCACCCGGGTCAACCCGCAGTCAAGCCATGTGCATCTTACAGAAAAGCCCCCGCGTTTTGAAGTAATCAACCCGCAGTCCGTAGCAGTTCAAAATAATTACAAATCAGCCCTGTTTTCATTTATTTAGGACCCTATAATTTTCAAAATTAGCGCGCCCAGTCCAATAACCGTGTAAATTCAGATTTTTAATTGTTTTAATTCAAAAATGAGTTCGAGATATTTATAGAAATGCCACTGAACCTTATTTCATGCGTAACTTTTGCGTTTTAAGTCCGATTTGACCCGTTCGAGTTGCGTTAGGACTGTATTTACATTTTCTACATGTTTATAGTACTATTAGGCATGTTTTCAATATTTGAAATTCATAGGTAGATTTCATCTATTATTTAACTATAGGAAAACTTGTTTAAATCATAACTTATTCATTTCAACTCCGAAAAAGTCCATTCAAGTTGCATTTGTTTCATAACAACGAGATCTACGCATTAGTAATGATGTTTACTATATTACTATTTCATAAAAATCATAGTTTAAATCATATCTTGATTAATGATTATGCAACTGGGTCTTATACATGAAATATGATTTGTTTTACTTTTTGTTTTATAATTTAAATCTAAAATTGACTTAATTTAATCTATTTTATTTATAAAATATGTTTTATATATGAATTCATATAGTTAACATAAACGAAGCCTATAGTTTTCTTTTCCACGTATAAGGCAAGTCTCTCGGTAGTTGTAACTTTTCAACCGTAGCTCCGATTAGAGTGCTTCTCGCGACTGTGTGTTCGTAGCGATGCGGAGAATCGTATTTCAATCTCTTTTACTTATTTTTGTATGATTGGTGTACTGTTATGACATAAATGCAATTGTATGTTATGCATGTATGTGTATGGATGTTTGTGTGGTGTTCTATGAATACGTCCAGTTGGTGTGATATACGTGGTAATCTAGAAGAAGAAGAAGGACGTGAAGATTAATGCTTACCGAAGGATCGGTGTGTAAGGCAAGTATAGCATGGGACCATCCTTGTTACCTATTCACATTTAATCACTAAATTCATATTGTATGTGTCCACCTTGTTGCCAATAAGGATATCCTAGATATTTGATATCTTGTACCTTGGTACCTTTGCGACATTGCATTGGGTAGTTTTTGCTAGTGCTTAACTAAACCATGATCTTGTAACTTGACTAATGATATATGCAATAAACATTAAAACATGACTTTTTAGCAACATGGAAATAGGGGGCTAGAGTGTTTAGCTACTTTCTAAATGCTTCAAATTCCTTTCCCTAAGGACTTAGCTGTAAGCGATCATCCGAGAGTTATAGTACAGCTGTGAGGGCTATATGGCTCTGGCTTTAGCTTAGTATGAGGACCTTTTCTAGCTTGTTAGGGGTTACCTTTATGGCGCAAAGGGTATGTTTCCTTTACTGCTAGGAAGTGTGTATCGTGCTGCGATGCCCACGTGTGCCACTCCTAGAGATAGGCCACATACGCCTAGCGGCCCTAACTTGTTAGACGAACCTTTGAAAGGCTTCATAGTGAACCCTGCCGACCTTCCTTGGAAGTGGGTCAAGAGATTAGCTACCTCGGGCAAAAGGGTAAATCACGACTCACAGTGAAAGTGTACAAACTCTGCAGTGTATAAAACTGATATATCAGTTGTGCTCACGGTCACGAGTGGCCTTGGACCCTTATGGAATAGGGATGATCACTAATGGATAATGATACTAATGATTAATTGTTTATGCTATACATTATTCATGTATACCTGATCATGTGTTTATGGGAATGATAAATTCTTTGCTACTCAATTGCTTAAAAAGATGACCTATTAAAGGCTAATCGCAGTTAAACCAGGGTCAGCCTTTTGAGCCTCATGAACCCCATTATATAATTGTTAAGTACGACATGTACATACGCTTGCTTTACTTTTCTATACTTTGGATAAAAATCCCGGATGGGTACCAGATTGCTGGTTTGGAGGAGTTAGGCTTGTGGTCAACTAGTCAGTCGTCCCTATGGATTTGGAGTCTTCGCCTGAAGATCAGAGTCGACTTTCCGCTGTCTATACTCTGAGGTTATTTTCCTTTTACTAATATGTTATGAAATAAGTATTGTCTCTTGATATTACCCTTATTTGTGGCTATATGTGAGATTTGACTTCCTGGGCTCACATATAGTGTGTATTTGGTTTTGTCTTTAAAACCAGGTGCTACAAACTGATATCAGAGCAATGCTGACTGTAGGACACAAGCCTAGATAGAACTAGACTTTTTAGCATGCTTTCATCTTTGCTTAGTTCTTGTTTTCCCTCTAACCTTGTTATTTGCTAAAATTTATGCTCACTTCAGCCTCTGTCTGTTATGAAAACTTTGTCTCTATTCTCAATCCTCTTTCTTCGTTTATATAGATGGGTCGTAATGAAGAGACCACCAGCATCAAAGATCAAGAGGACCAAGCTACGTTGTCCTTGACTGCATTCGACAAGGAGAAGCTTGTAGCTGTGCAACAACAAGCACCGGAAGGAATGACTCAACCTAGGAGTTTTCAACAGTGCTTGCCACAAGGTCAAACCAACATACCAAAGGGACCAGTGAAGAGACAAGTAGCAGAAGCTTGGAAGAATATGAAGTCCAGCGAAGATGTTGGAAGGACAACACATGAATGCCAGGATCAACCACAACCGAAGCAAGAACAGAAGGTCCAGAACAAACAAGAGCAAGGAAGTAAAGCAAAGAGAAACTACATCCAAGGAAGATTGAATAATGTGGATATGACTACCACTCATGGAGCTAAGGAGGTTGTGTATGGTATCATTCCAGTAAACTCAACTCCCGCCACAGTGCTATTTGATCCCAGTGCATCACATTTGTTCATCTCTAGTGCATACGTAAAGGAACATAAGATAACTATGATTCCAATGAGGAAACCAGTGATAGTTAAGTCTCCAAGAGGAGAAATGAAGGCAAACCACAAATGCCCAAGAGTTAGTCTTAACATCAAAGGGGTAAAATTTGAAGCAAATCTTATTGTATTAGAGTTAGTGGACATTGATGTCATTCTTGGAATAGGATGGATGTCAGCATGTAAAGGAGTGATCAAGTATGCCCAACATTCGGTGCTTCTAACCACACCGTCAGGAGAAAGAATTGAGTATGAAGGTATTCAGCCTGTACCTAAGGACAATTTGGATAAGAAGAGAAAGGAGGTCTCACCAGAGTTAGAATCAGGAAGCAATCAACATTCGAGTTCTATTACATCGTCACATCCAGCTCCAATCCCTAGTCAGACAAACTCAGACTCTAAAGAATTAGAAGTTTCACAAGCTAAGGTTACTCCACTCTTTCCACATGAGGTATGCATAGATGGGTGGACAATCACCTACATGGAGTTTCAACCCCAAAAGATCAAGCGAGCTAAAAAGCGGTCTAGTCAAACAAAGATGAACTTACAGAAGCAGCAAGCTGACAATACTCTACGCAACAATTCTATGGAGTATGACATCACAAAAGATCCAGCTAAGAGAAAGTGTTATCATTGCCAGCAGGAAGGACATTATGTTAAATCCTGCCCATAGAAGAATCAACAATTACACCAAGGAAGTAGCCAGAGTCAGATCACTACTGGTCTGTCACCAGAAAGTGTCAGTGATAACCAACCTAAAAGAAGCAATTGGTGAGAGTGGTGAATGAAGAAGTTATGCTAGACTATCCAAGATTCTTAGATAAGGATAGGAGTTGTGCCCCTTATGTAATAAAGAAACGATAGTATCGCAAGTTGAGTCGATGATTGAGTTGTGCATCTTTACTGTCTTGTTGAATTGTCATTATGCTTATGATTGTTTGCATCTTTGTAATGATTGCAATGATCTTGTTGGGTGTTCCCGCAATTTCATTTAGTTCATAGGTTTAAGGTATAAGGATTAATGAAATAAATAGTTGGGTTATGGTATTCTTCTATTTTTCCTATCCCGTCTTCGGAGTTGCCTGTCTTTATCGGTTCATATCTCTGATTTTGGATGATCAAAAGTCATGAGGAAATTCTGGACAATAGTAGACTTCAATCACAAGAAGATGCAAGCTATACTTTGGTGTCCCCTAGTTTATCTTTTCTTAAGGGGGGTAGCCAAGTTGAAGAATTTGCAAGATGAAGTGTTCTGCGTTCTAGTTTACGCAGCGGAAGTGTGGTGGTACTCAAGGATGTATGAGGGATCTCAAAGTTTCAATGAGGTTTGGTTAGAAGTTCAAGAAAAGTTTATCCAATACCAGCAAGATGTTGATGAAGCTACCGGAGAAGCTTTTAAGTTAGTTTGGATCAAGAGACCTCGGCCAAGTGTTGAAGGAGTCCAAGAGGTCAAAGTAAAACCTAAGTATTAGCATTGTCAGATCGGGACAAGAGCTTTGTATCTACAATAATACATCTTGTGAAGGTGTGGGATGTGTCCTTATACAAGAAGAAATGTAGTGGCTTACTCGTTAAGTCAGCTAAGGAAGCTTGAGTTGAACTACCTAATAGGTTATCTAGAGTTATCCATTGTGGAGCATGGAAGTACCATCTTCTTGAAAGTAAAAGTGACATCTAAGAGGATCACAAGAGTATATAGGACATCTTCACCAAGTTGGTCTTTGAGCTTGTGATACCCTCGTTGGAATGAGATTGATTATGACTTGGAAAAGTGCTATCACTTCAAGAAGCGAAGTCATGGTCGATGCCCTGAGCAACAGAGAATTGTGCTAAGAAGATTCGAGTAACACCAAGGATTAAGAGTTGTATTCCTAGTTCGAGCAACTTCACCATGATCATTAATGTTTTGAAGATTGGAGGTAGATTTTCTTCCGAACCAAGAAGATAGGGAAGCCTTGTTGAAAGGTGAACATATGAGGAAAGAGAATTATGGCCTAGTGATTAAGGTTAGCTGAGAGTTGTTCAAGGTACCTGTCAAAATTTTGGAATTAGTTAGGCAAATAATTTGGAGTAAGGGCAACAGGTATGCAAAGTAAAGTGGATCTTTATCAAGACAATGGAACTGCAGGAGGAAGTAAAGAAGAATCCAAGGACGGAGTATTCCCATCTCTTAGTTGACGTCTTCCGAATCTCGAGGACGAGATTCATCTTAAGGGGGTGGAATTGTAACACCCTAAAATTTGCCTCTTCTGAAATAGAGCTAAAATAATTTATTTATGAATTCTTGTGCACATGAAATATAGGAAAATAAAATTTTTTATTAAATTAAAATATATCATAAGGGTAGCAACATTTTGAGCATACATGCCATTGCATTTGATTTTATTGGTTGAGTGGTTTTAATTGAAAAGTCAAAATGGTTAAAATGCTCTTGAAATGAAATTAAAAATGGCTTTGAAATAAAAGAAAAGAAAAATAGAAAAAAATAAAAGAATTTTTTAAAAAATTATTATTCTCGAAAAACTTACCCAAAAATTGGTTCATTTATGTGTTGAACTAAAAAGTGTATTTTGAATCGTATTTATACTCGATTTGGTTCGTATTTGAAATTGTTTTGAATTAAGAAAAGAAAAAGGATTTTAAAAAATATAAAACCTCCCCTCTCTCATTTTTGGCCAGAAGGCCCAGTTTCTCCTTGGCCTGCTTCGCGCCTCCCTGCCGCAGCCCGCTCTAGCTCGGCCTGTTGGCGGCCCAGCTAGCAGCCGCCCTCCCTTCTTCCCCTTTTCTCCCGCCCCTAGCCTTCTCCACATCGGCCCAACTCGGTGACCTGCTGCTCGCTCCCATCCTCCGCTTCACGTCGCCCGCGCGGCCCAGCTCCACCGCAGCCCGCATCGGCCTGGCAGCAGCACCTTCGCCCGCATGCCACCTCCTTCTCCCTCACTGCCCGTGGGTCCTGCCTGTCAGCGTCGCGTCTTCTTTCCTTTCTTCCCCACGCTCCTTCCTTTCTCTGCCCCGGCAATGGCACAGCCCCGAACGGCAAGCCGCCGGTCCATCGCACCTGCAAGGAAAGCATCGAATCCGCCCGAGCGCCCCCGCTCTCCTTCCTTCTATGCAGCGCCTGTCCGGCCTATAAAAACCCGAGCCGACCCCCTCCTTCTCCCCTTTTCCATCCGCTCAAGCTCGCACTCACTGCTGCCGTAATCCACCCCTCCCGAGCGCAAATCCCCGTCGCCGACGTGTCCCAAGGCTCCGCCGTGTTTCACCACGCCCGTAGGTACCTCCATCTCTTGTTTTTGGTCACGTTTTGATCGGATTTCCCTTCACCCGTGCCCTCTTTCTCTCTCCAGTCACCACCACCATCGAAGCCTCCCCGGATGCCGCGCTCCGTTCCAATCAACTCGTGGTGAGCCTCTAGTTCCTCCCGTGCTCTCCGTTCCTCAAATAGCGCACTAGAACGCCCTCCCGACGATCGCCGTAGAGCACTAGTCGCCACCAGCCATGGCGCCCCCACCGTCGGGACTGTGCAGTCGCCGGAGGTGCTCTGTAGCCACCGTGGGATCCCCGATCACCAGCGCCGTTGGGTCTGTTCTGGAGGGCCGAGATTGCGTACCCCCTTGGGGTTAAGTGGCCGGGCCACAACGAGGCATGGACCTAGCCCTCCCCGACATGTCAGCGCGCGCCCACGCCACGTGGTGCACCGCGCCAACCGAAGCATGCCGTGTGTTTGCCTGGTCAGCACCCGGGTCAACCCGCAGTCAAGCCATGCGCATCTTACAGAAAAGCCCCCGTGTTTTGAAGTAATCAACCCGTAGTTCGTAGCAGTTCAAAATAATTACAAATCAGCCCTGTTTTCATTTATTTAGGACCCTATAGTTTTTAGAATTAGTGCACCCAGTCCAATAACCGTGTAAATTCAGATTTTTAATTGTTTTAATTCAAAAATGAGTTTGAGATATTTACAGAAATGCCACTGAACCTTATTTCATGCGTAACTTTGCGTTTTAAGTCCTATTTGACCCGTTCGTGTTGCGTTAGAACCGTATTTACATTATGTACATTTTTATAGTACTATTAGGCATGTTTTCAATATTTGAAATTCATGGGTAGATTTAATCTATTATTTAACTATAGGAAAACTTGTTTAAATCATAACTTATTCATTTTAACTCCGAAAAAGTCCGTTCAAGTTGCATTTGTTTCATAACGATGAGATCTACGCATTAGTAATGATGTTTACTATATTACTAATTCATAAAAATTATAGTTTAAATCATATCTTGATTAATGATTATGCAACTGGGTCTTATACATGAAATATGATTTGTTTTACTTTTTGTTTTATAATTTAAATCTAAAATTGACTTAATTTAATCTATATTATTTATAAAATATCTTTTATATATGAATTCATATAGTTAACATAAATGAAGCCTATAGTTTTCTTTTCCACGTATAAGGCAAGTCTCTCGGTAGTTGTAACTTTTCAACCGTAGCTCCGATTAGAGTGCTTCTCGTGACTGTGTGTTCGTAGCGATGCTGAGAATCGTATTTCAATCTCTTTTACTTATTTTTCTATGATTGGTGTACTGTTCTGATATAAATGCAATTGTATGTTATGCATGTATGTGTATGGATGTTTGTGTGGTGTTCTACGAATAGGTCCAGTCAGTGAGATATACATGGTAATCCAGAAGAAGAAGAAGAAGGACGTGAAGATTAAAGCTTACCGAAGGATCGGTGTGTAAGGCAAGTATAGCATGGGACCATCCTTGTTACCTATTCACATTTAATCACTTAATATATATTGCATGTGTCCACCTCGTTGCCAATAAGGATATCCTAGATATTTGATATCTTGTACCTTGATACCTTTGGGACATTGCACTGAGTAGTTTTTACTAGTGCTTAACTAAACCATGATCTTGTAACTTGACTAATGATATATGCAATAAACATTAAAACATAACTTTTTAGCAATATGGAAACAGGGGGCTGGAGTGTTTAGCTACTTTCTAAATGCTTCAGATTTCTCTCCCTAAGAACTTATCTATAAGCGATCATCCAGGACTTACAATACAACTATGAGGGTTATATGGCTCTGGCTTTAGCTCAGTATAAGGACCTTTTCTAGCTTGTTAGGGGTTGCCTTTACGGCGCACGAGGGTATGTTTCCTTTACTGCTAGGAAGTGTGTACCGTGCTACGATGCCCAAGCGTGCCACTCCTAGAGATGGGCCACGTACGCCTAGCGGCCCTAACCTATTAGATGAACCTTTGAAAGGCTTCATAGTGAACCCTGTTGACCTTCCTTGGAAGTGGGTCAAGAGATTAGCTACCTCGGGCAAAAGGGTAAATCACGACTCACAGTGAAAGTGTACAAACTCTGCAGAGTATAAAACTGATATATCAGCCGTGCTCACGGTCACGAGCAGCCTTGGACCCTTATGGAATAGAGATGATCACTAATGGATAATGATACTAATGATTAATTGTTTATGCTATACATTATTCATGTATACCTGATCATGTGTTTATGGGAATGATAAATTCTTTGCCACTCAATTGCTTAAAAAGATGACCTATTAAAGGCTAATCCTAGTTAAACCAGTTTCAGCCTTTTGAGCCTCATGAACCCCATGATATAATTGTTAAGTACGACATGTACTTACGCTTGCTTTACTTTTCTATACTTTGGATAAAAATCCTGGATGGGTACCAGATTGCTGGTTTGGAGGAGTTAGGCTTGTGGTCAACCAGTCAGTCGTCCCTATGGATTTGGAGTCTTCGCCTGAAGATCAGAGTCGACTTTCCACTATCTATACTCTGAGGTTATTTTCCTTTTACTAATACGTTATGAAATAAGTATTGTCTCTTGATATTACCCTTATTTGTGGCTATATGTGAGATTTGACTTCCTGGGCTCACATATAGTGTGTATCTAGTTTTGTCTTTAAAACCACGTGCTACAGCTGAGCCCATAGAATCCCCATTGAGGGGGAATCTATTGGAAGGCAAGTCAAGGAGCAACGGAACGCCACCCGGGGGCTTTGCCGACTCTGTCGCAAAGCAACAGGATCGTATTCCGTTCAAACATCCCCATTAGCGAGCTCATCAAGCACGTCACTCGAGCCGTCGAGGCAAGTGACGCCGCCTCAACCCCTCCAGTTGCTGAATCCGCGGATAGGGCGACAGTCACAAAACGAGCCGACCCTTAACCGAATCCCTGCCACACGTGGGGGCTCGGGGAAGGCCGGGCCAGCAATGAGACCAAACGCACGGTCATGGAATGATCACCAAAATCCTAAGTAAGGGGTAAGTGCGAATACAAGAGTAAGTTTGCTACCCTCACTTCGGTCTCCAGTAACATCTGGCCCCAGCAACCGCAAGGGATCAGATCTCACTCGGGGGATGACAAAGGTATGAATACCTCCTTTTTTTGAAACAGTCGTTGCGTCAGACCTCTTCCTCACATTAAGGTTAGCGGCAAGGTTTGTGGGAACAGATAAACGAGCATGCCTGGTAAGACTAGAAAAAACCCATGCCCCGACAGCTATGGTAACTTTGCTCACCAGCACAATCAAAATTTCCCCTTATACACCTCGGGCCCTATAGTCTTAATGAACGGAAAGATCGGATCGCATAAACCTTTTTTCTCAAATACAAAAGGGAAGAAAGTAAGCTCAAACGAATGAAACAAAATTGCGAAACGAAATCACGAACCTGTTCTCGGACACAAAAGTACCAACACTTGTCCGCATATTATAGATAAATGTTTATCAAACTTATTCAACTAACTACTTCTCAGAGGGAGAACTATGTCTTTCAGCCTATTCGCCAGGTTCCACGCAATGGGAGTCACGCCTTCTCAATCTCATCCAGCTCAGAGTTTTTGTAGCCAGGCACGAAGCCAAGGCTCATTGCCTCCAAGTTGATTTCCTAATCATAATGAGAGTGGGCAACAGTAAAGGCTAGGGTAATCCCAGCGTGAAAGGCGTTCTCCTCAAGCTGGTGCACCCTCGCCGTGATATCCACGGCATGAGCCGCAAGTGAGCTGGTTTCCTCTGGCCGCGCCACTCCTAGGTAATCGAAGACCACCCCGACGGCGGCGCATAGAAGATCGTGCTCATCACTCTTGGCCTGAAGAATCCCCCGCACCTCGGCGAGCTCCGTGCCCAGCCCAGTAGAGACGCTCTTGGCCTCCAACATTCGGGCCACCGTGACTCCAAGATCCGCCCGGAGGGAGCTGACCCCCTGACGCGCCTCATCGCGCTCTCGAATGGCCTGATCGCGCTCCTCATGGGCCGTGCCATGCTCCGAACGAAGTCTTTCTGTAGTCTGGCGTAGTTTGTCTCACTCCCTACGTAGCCAGGCGATCACCTCGGCATCCTGATCGCCCTCTACTATAGGGCCGCGGACCTATCCTCGGCTTCTAGCTTGAGGTTCGGCTCCCTCTCCAGCTCTTCCAGGAGCTCGATGGCCCGCTGGCTAGCCTCGGCGTCCTTCTGGAGCAGCTCATCCCGCTCCTTTCAGACCCCCAACGGCCACCTCCTTGTCCTGTTGCACCCTCGCTGATAGATCCTGGAACATCCCATGGATCTTCTTCGCGTCTCGATGTGCCTCGGCTTCCCGCTGTTGGGCGGCAGCAAGCTGGGCACTCATGTCTCCGCGCAGCCGGGCCTCCTCGGTGAGGCGGTCCCATTCCACCTTCTGCTCATGGAGGAACCGGGACTTCTCCCCGCTACGAGCAATGAGGGACTAAAAAGAAGACCAGTGTCAATAATACAAAAATACATGAAGAAAGAAGAAAGCGAGAGGGAAGATCAAGAAGATACCCAGCCAGTGGGAATGATGATGTCACGCAGGATGCCCCTGGCCTAGCTTAAGGCATCCATCATAGCCGAGAACCCAATGTCGAGACTCTCCCGCTCCATGCTCTCGGCAGCATCGTCGAGCGAGAAGAGAGTCGACATAGGGTCTTGAGAAGCCATCCACTGGAGTGTGACCTCGCTCTGATTGGGAGGGGGGTGGATGCGAGTATAACAGTGGTTGCGATGCGGATGCGAGCTTGACGGTGGCTGCGATGCAACTGCGGGAGGCTTAGGCCATTGGCGGTGGAGGTTGTCGATGCGAAGGTGAGGAGGCAAAGTATGGAACCCTAGGGGCAAACCCCTTGGTTTTATAGGGGCGACGGATGCGAGAAGCGCAACTGCCCGCCTAGGTCTCCGAGCCTGCCATGATACACCACCATATCACGTTGCGGGATATGCTCCCGTGGTCCCTATCCTTTCCCACCAAAATCACGCTGGATGTTTCACCTTCCCGAGCAGACCAGGACACTTTTCCCATAGAGGGGATATGGGTCAAAAAGCTTTTCTCCAGCCCGCCTAGGCCCAGGAGTTCAAGGGCTGGCCCAACAGTCTCGACGGCCATCCCAATGAGGGATGGGCCTATGAACGGCCAAGACTCAGGTGCACGAACCTCAAAGGATTCTTGATCCGCAAACAAGTCTCAATCGGGCTGACCTTGGATGAATCCCCACAAACGGGATACCAGGGTTCTCTTTAAACTGTCCAGTTGACAAAAACCAAATCTCACAGCCATACATGTGAAGGGTCTGAAATTACCCCTGGGTGATTCTATCTGAATCACCTAAGGGCTTGGGGGCTACACCTGACGGGTGCGCTCGCGCGCACCCTCTGGCAAATCGAAATACCCCCCGGGCGATTCTGCCCGAATCACCTAGGGGCTCGGGGGCTACACCCGTCAGGTGCGCTCGCGCGCACCCTCTGGCAAGTCAAATCACCCCCCGGGCAATTCTTTCCGAATCACCCGGGGGCTCGGGGGCTACTATCGGAGACCTAATATCGGGGTACCCAATGAGGTGGAACTAATAACTATTGAACATTGACGCTTCCGGTCAGACAAGAACGCTACTACGCTTCTTACCCGAACAACAGAAGATTGGTTCTGCCTCGCCCGACCCCCGAGGGCCAGACTCCACCTCACCCGATGGCTGAGGGCTGGCTCCGCCTCGCCCGATGACTGTGGGCTGGCTCCGCCTCACCCGACATCTGAGGGCTAGCTCTACCCCGCCTGACGTCCGAGGGTGGGCTCCGCCTCGCCCGACGACTGAGGGCAGGCTCCGCCTCGCCCGACGATTGCACCCTGCTCCTTCATGATGACAAACAGGAGGAAAGACAGGACACTTAGGTCAACCGTAGTACTGAGGACCATGCCCTGCACGCCTGTGGGAAGGTATTGTCAGGATACGATGGGACGGGCGCTTTAAGCCCTGTCCGACCTAATAGAGCCCGAACAGTGTTGTAGGCGCCGACTTTTGTCCTATAGTGTTGTAGCCGCCGCCATCAGCCCTCGGGCGCGGATACTAACACAGGCATACGACAACCACTACAATCCAAGGAAGAACTCACATCATCTACAATACATGCATATAGTAATTTCCATGTCTACTCATAGAGTCATGGCTCGGCGCCCTGACACACTGCACCGTCCGCCGGGGGAGGATGGGACATGACCACTCGCTGAGACGAAGCCAGAGCTTGGCCCTATCAGGATCAATGAAACATGCTATCCCTGGCGTGGTCTGCCATGTCAGCAAGGCAGGCTCAAGGGAAAAGGAAGACCCGACGCCCTTGGAGGACCTTCTCTACCTTTGGTTTTTTCCTCTTTCTCCCATCTGTAACCCCTGCTCCCCCTTGGTCTATAAAAGGGAGGGCAGGACGCCCCACTAGAGGGACGGATAAATTCCACACACGACACACAGCCAAGTAGCAACCGAGCACTTGGTGTCCTTTCGACCTTTCCATTAGAGACTTGGGACCTGTCCCTCTCTCGACCATTTGTACCCCCTACTACTAACCTTTTTTGGTACTAATAACACGAGCAACAGCGAACTAGACGTAGGGACATTCTGCCCGAACCAGTATAAATCTTGTGTCCTTTAGTACACCATCCGAGCCTAACACGCAACAATATAAATTTACTAGTTGGTGTTTGTTCGAAACACCGACAATGATATTAGCTTGGAAGATCATGGATAAATTCTATCGACTCATCAGCTCGCATGAAATCCTAAGTGGCCTCCAGGTTGCCTATCGGCTTGCATAAAATGAGTATAGCTCATCGGCTATAAAAACTAAATAGTCGATGGAGTATTAGCTGAATGGAGTTATTTTATTGAGAAGCTAATAGCCGATGAAGCATGTTCATGTAATGAAGTTCGAAAGGAGAGTAATGTGGACCCCGAGCAGATCATCAGCCGTGCTGGATGAACAAGACTGCCGAGGAAAAGATCCACAGCTACATTGGATGGGAAAAGGAAAGCGCTTATGAACCATGGTAGTTCATCAGCCTCCTGCCACTATTCGATCCACTGCGACACGACATCACGAAGAACAAGGACGGTGATGGACGGTCCAATCAACAAGATAGATGGATCCACCGGGATGTTCCTAAAGTGCACGTACGAGATCATGAAGTGGCTAGACACATCTACGGCGTACTAGTGATGGCGTGAACAACACGTCGGTGTTGAGGAAGACGAACATCAACATCGCAGTGAACGACACGATGGATACGGCTCCGAGTGCGTCGGACATCATACCGTTGAATTCGGGTTGAGCATGATCTTGAGTACCATGATCGCCAACTATGGTGAGGATGAACGAGAAGCGCTGGCGTGGTACAAAGGATGTCTCATGGCCTCAACCAGGCTACTGCCAATCCCAACTCCTTCGGCGATGGCAACCAAGACTGCCACAAGCTGTCAGAGCTCGAGAAGTAGGTCACAAAGTACGCCGAGGTAGTCAGGTCCAGGGAGCTACACACGTTCAAGCTGATGCATCAGGTGATGAAGCCATTTGGCCTAGTAGACATGATGTGACCAACTCAAGTAGAGCTACCGCCAGCAAAGGTACGTCAGCAGTGGACGACCGCGTGCGACGTGAAGAGCTCAGATACTCGGATGGTGTTCTGAACGTACAATCGGCTATGTAGAGCCGATGCAGCCACAATCGACTAAATTTGCTGCTGAAACAAAAAAAGGAAGGGATCAGAGTGCAAACAAGAATCTAGCAAGGACTATCACATATGCAAGTATTGATATGATGGCCAAGAATCAGGACTCCAAATATATTGTGACACGGGATGC
This sequence comes from Miscanthus lutarioriparius, assembly GCA_904845875.1. Classification (NCBI taxonomy): domain Eukaryota; kingdom Viridiplantae; phylum Streptophyta; class Magnoliopsida; order Poales; family Poaceae; genus Miscanthus; species Miscanthus lutarioriparius. The sequence continues at coordinate 63,832,336 of CAJGYO010000008.1, read as the reverse complement.
ATATATGAAGAAATAAATAAAAGGAAAATTTGCATGTGTGCGTCTACAAAAAGAAGTGGAGTCCAAACTCAGGTTTTTCGTAGGTCAGGTTTGCATGCTATTATAAATGGCTGATAGGTTAAGGAAATATTTCTTCAAATTACCCCACCGTCGACCGAGTGATTTTGAGCAATAACCATTGGCCAAAAGTTATTATCAACATACAGAAAATCAGCTCCGAGTATTGAAAGGTTCTCAGAGTTTGTTTAAATATTGTGGTAGCCAAGAACGAAGGTATCAAGTCAATAGCCAATAAGATGCTCAGAGTATATCATTGTTATGCCAACCGATGCAAGCAAGAGAAGATCAAATTAATAATGATTATTCTAATATATGGAGATAGGCTATTTTTACATTGGCTTACTATTCATGGATGCGTACATAATATGGATTAATTGAGATCGGCTATTTTACATACGCATGAAGGCGTTTTACTATCAGTGGCCTTTATTGAAGAGTGGACCAGGAAGCAAGGAATTGTTGTTTCTTTAAGTTGCCATGCGAGGAAGGTCTTGTCGATGAAGCATTTACTCTCTAAGCTAACAAAGACCAATCACCTCTCTTGAGGTAGAATCGGCTGTTGGTTCAAGACCTTACCCTTCAAACTGACGGAGTCTATAGCCGATCGACAAGGGTGTAAGACTAGTGAGATATCAGTTTTTGGTACAGCAGTGGAATTTCAAGAATAATCACATAGAGCCAATAGCCGATGGCCGTCACTAGTTTGATTGTCGAGGTCACATTTAGTTTTCCTCCATGGGTTATTATCATCGGCTGTTCGACCAAGTATATTTTTTGTTGAGAAGGAAAAGTCATCATGGGAGGTTGTATCAGAGATACGAAAAAGGTTGACAACCTAACAACCGATAGGAGACCATCGGCTGAAAATTATTATCGACATGCGGAAGACGGTGGAGATTAGCTATCAATAAGGATATCAGGATAAGGTCATCTGGCTTGATTACTTCATCGTCATCGCTGAGGACACCATTGTCATTCAGGAGGTCGGATCACCGAAGCGAGGACTAGTGATGGCTACCGATGCCATGTGTCCTGGACGCCATCTTCCAATGAAGTAGAATCGGCTGCCCCCAAGCCTATGAACCATTTGTTCCCCAAGTGTGGATAAACAAGCATGAGGACCTAGTGTATCACGTCATGCTAGGCGCCGACAAGTTCTCACTGAAATTCTTGCTTGAAACGCTCAACATCTCGTCGGAGCATGACTTGCTGGCAATGGCCGACTAGGTAGAGATTGCTATGTACGTGTGGCGATGCAAGGTTAGTGGCAGCAGCAACAAGTTACCATGGAACAAGATCAAGGAACTCATGGCTGACGACGATGACAAGGAAGTGATGCTGGCAAACAAGGCTATGGACCTCCTCCTCTACATCGACTATATTCTCTCATGGATGCATAACTGATGGATGGGCAAAGGACGTGGAAGAGTCTAGGCCATAACACGACAAATGCTGCTCATTGTTGTCCACATGGAGTCTCATTGATATGGCGAGTGACCTCAGCTGCGCCGTGTCCGACGCATCCATGTCCTTCTCAAAGCAATGCAACAGCGTTGACATCAGCAGACTATTTGAGCCGACCGCCATAGTGGTCAAGCTCCTCGGTCGATCCTCGGCATTTACCGCCGCGCCCTTCAGATGACTCAGCATGAAGCCCCATGCCAACATGACTGACCACCGCTCCATGGACGACAAGATAGGAGCTGGCGGAAGATATGGTCTCTAAGCTCGTGCTTGGTGAGGACATGTCCGATGACAACAAAGACGTCTGCACTACCATGATGTACCTACAGTGCGCTCAGCGGCCAACGCAAGAAGCCTCTTGGCTAGCCCTGACCTTTGTTGCAGTTTGTGGATTCAGCAAGCGAATTTTTTGCAGTGCTCTTTCTATGTTCTCAACTTGATCTGATTGCGGGACTTTTGAAACTGACAATTGCCTTATTAAAAGTCAGAAGCAATAAATAAAAGATTGCTCACAATCGGCTCAGGATTGGAAGATCAAGACATCAAGCCAATAGAGCCCTTTATGTAGTGCATGCAAGTCAGATTTCCATGCATATATATACACGATGTTTGTGGGCACAAAAGGGATGAGTCAGATCTTGGAAGTACGTGCGGTCATGCCATATTATATGTTTGATTGAGAATGCAGAGATTATAACGCCGACGAAGTCTAGCTGATATGTACATACTGGGAGAAAGTTCGAGCAAAGGCATTCATTGGTTCAAAGCAGAGGTACGCATATTCTTTATTTCATGCTTTTCCTATCACTTGTGAACAATCTATCATAGGGAAAACATGCTATCTAAGTAGTTGATGAATGAGATATGGTATGATGAAAGAAACCTTGCTTCTTTTTGCAAAGTACTTGAAAATTTTTCTTACAAAAATTCAAAATCAATAGATTGTCTCCTCAATAATGTTGAATTTCTTACCAGAGCCATATATTAGTCTCATTAAAAACCTTCCACATAAGTTGCTTGCTCTGTGTTGAGTTTTGTCAAGTTTTGTTGACCCTTGTTGAGAGATTTATCATGTTCTCAAGATCAAGATCACGTACATGCCACATATATGTGCTACTTCTATACTGGAAGTATGCAAAAACATGTTCTTCATCCACCTCAAAATGTTCTGCTCCTACAATGGGAGAAGACAAAAAATATGTTAGGTTTTATTAGAGTAAATGCTCTAAGTTCTTGATAATATTTCTCTCAAAAATTTGTTATAAAGAGAGACATAGGTTATGCGAAAATATATAAAAGATGGATACAAAAGAAGTCCAAAATAAATAAATAAATAAATAAAAGGGAAAAAGAAAAAGTTGAGAAAAGATAGCCCATGTTCTCACAAAAATATTCCATAAGAGAGAAATGTATTTCAGAGAGCATAGTAGAATTAGGTTAGCCACCAAATATTCCACGCACATGCACATCTTGATCTAAGAGTATGACATTTCTCTCATTGGATCCGGGATTTGACCTTACAATATATGCAAGGTAAGTACGCTACATATTTTATCCCTACCTAAAACTCCACATAAGCTTTTTAGAAGTAGGATAAGAAGAGACAAAACAATGCTTTGACGAGGAACTATACATATTGAGCGATCTGAGAGCATCATTTGAGGAGCAAAGCTATGTTTTAATTTGAAAATCTTTTAAAAACCCAAGTTTTCTGAGCAGGGGAAGTGATGATGACTGGATTCTAATCCGTTCCATTCCTCAACCACCCAAGATGGTATGGTAGACACTTCAAAGTTCACATGTGTAGGTGAGGCTTGAAATAAGGTAATGTCTCTGCCAGTAAATTCCTTGGCTCCTTGGAAGAAGACTATCGGCTACAATACCTAAACTTTTATGCAGCATATTTCCGTACTACCGGTTAACTTGTCTTGCTATGATCGAACTTGGGGGCGAGCTCCTAATCGGCTAAAGCAGATGAACGGAGATGCAGAGAAAGATCAATTTTGAAGTTATCAAGATCAAAAAGAAGATGGAGCCGATGCAGCTTTCAGTGATTGTGATCAAATGTCATCGGCTAGGGAAAAGAAGACCATTAGATCAAAATAGTTCGAAGCATGAAAACTCAAACTTTGAACTAGGGGGGCCTGTGTTTACACCAAAATTTGGTAAGCTTATCCTGGAAAGGAAGAGATCGGCCGATGGTGTCAAAAGCGAGAAAGTTTCCTAATTATGGGATATTTATGAGCCGGCCAAGAAATATTATTTAATTAATTTGAGAGAGACATGACGTCCAAATGCATATTAGGATGAAAGAAACAAGGACACATATCAAACAAGGAAGCTTCATCAGCAAGGATTCTACATAAGGGAAATTAGAGTCCATGTATCTTAGTATTTCTTTTTGTTATCTAGTCGTGTTCATTTAGGACTCTTATCAGTCCAGGGTATAAATATAAACCCCCGGCTATTGTATCAGACACACAATCAATCAAATACAAGTTACTTACTTTTTCGGCTCCGGCCACCACTTAGGAGTAGGAGTAGAGTAGATCTCGGTGAGTTCTTCAGCAAGTACGACTGCATTGATCCGGTCGACCTCCATTGCTTGTCTGTAAGTACCATCATGTCTTATACTTCTGTTCGTACAGCTGCATCGATCCGGTCGACCTCCACTGTGACTCTAGTATAAGCTAGTTATCGACTCTTATTTAGTTCAAGTAAGGCTGCATCGATCCGGTCAACCTTCACTGCTTGAACTAGATTAAGGTCAAGTTATCGGCTCTATATAAGGGTGGCGTTCCTTCAGATAGATTCATTAAGTTACCGATATTGCTTATTGCTTCCATTATTTATTTAATTACAACAATATCACTTCGTCCGATTGGGATTGATCCAGATCGGCCTTATATCTTGTCTAACCCATCTTTTGTTAATCTAAACTTATCTAATATGCATCTTAAATGATGAATTATGTTTTATCGGCCATTTTATGTCAATCTTGATCGTGCATAGTGTGCGGTTAAGGCATGTTTTGTCTTGAATAGATCTGTTGGCTAACGAAAACCGTTTCATGGCCCGTTATCACGGCCTGTGTGTTTCTGCCTCACACCCCACTGTTAGCACCATGGAGTGGGGATCATTACTTGGCAGATCTGTTCCTGATAGGGCATGACCTTAACTGTGCGCTATGCCTGAATCGTCTGTTTTATCCGATATCGAGTGCTTTCACATATGCAGTTCACGTTATGAGACCATTGGAGTAAAGATAGGTTGAAAGATGTGTTAGCCCCATGATCTTATTATTGTATTACGGCCTGCATGATTCTGCCTCATGCCCCACTGATATTAGTAACGAGTTAGGGTCGTCAAATCTATTGTTGTTTCTATGGCCTGCATGATTCTGCCTCATGCCCCACTAGTCATAGCGATAGACAAGATCTAATATGTTCATTAGATTTACCTTTATTAACATGGATAAAAATGATGATGAGCTGCTTATTCTATATAAAAAGAGATTCGGTTACTTGCAGTCATTGGCTTAGCATAAATTAATTATTGTTGACATCCTTTCGCCATTGACTAATGTTTGTCGAAATAACGAGATCTATCCTGAGCAATAACCGATTTACCTTCCATAATTCCATGAGTTTTAATTGATTTATTCTTAGGAGTATGCTGGAATCGACTATTTAGTCGATTTCCTTCTATATCGGCTCTCAGAGCTGCACATTCGGGACTGTCTGGCAACACCGACATGTTCTGCCCTAAATTACTGATTAGCTTTCTCTCCTTATCAATTGCAGGGTCAAATTGACTAGCACATCTCGGGAGGAGTGCGCAGGATCGACCATCGCTACGCTGAAGCTAGGCAGATCTCTAGCTCCATCGAGCGAACCCTTCTGGCTTGCTCGTGTGCCCTCAGCATGGGACAAAATTTCATGCCGACAAGAGCACCTGAAGAGGAGGAGCTAATACCATAAACATTGATTCATCCGAGCAGTCAAGAGCATGACTACAGCTCTAATCGACCCCTAGGTGCGCAAGCTCCACCTCGCCCGGCCTCTGGGGGTGGGCTCCGCCTCGCTCGACACTAAGGCCATGGGATTCTCCTCGCCTGACCTCTAAGGGCTGGCTCCGCCTTGGCCGGCCTCTAAGGATGAGCTCCGCCTCGCCCGACCCTTGGGTTTGCGCTCTGCCTCGCCCGACCTCTGAGGGTGGGCTCCACCTTGCCCAACACTGAGGCCACCAGCTCTGCCTCGCCCGACCTCTGAGGGCTGGCTCTGCCTCGCCCAACCTCTGAGGGTGGGCTCCGCCTCGCCCAACATCGAGGCCGCGGGCTCCACCTCGCACAACCTCTGAGGGCAGGTTCTGCCTCACCCAACCTCTAAGGGCAGGCTCTGCCTTGCTCAACCTCTGAGGGCAGGCTCTGCCTCGCTCGGCCTCTAGGGGTAGGCTCCACCTCACCCGACCTCTGGGGGGGACTCCACCTTGACCGACCCCGAGGCCAGGGGATCCGTCTTGCCCGACGGAGACCCATACCACCACCAACCACTCTAGGTCCAAGCGAATGGGCCTGGGTCAAAGCTCTAACACCAGGGAGGTGACCGGCATGCCCCAATATAACCCATGGCCATGATGGGCCATACCTCGGGATTCACATCATGAACAACGTCGGGCGTACCGATGCTATTCTACCTAACCCTCATATGAGGACTGATAGGCGCGTTAGTTCACCACAACGTCCGCTAGGACAGAGTGGAGCGCCATGACCGGGAGACGATGCCTACGCATGGCACCAGTGACAGATAGGGCCATGATGTGGAGCTATCCCTGTTGACGTCTACAGGGTCGGTGGCACTCGCGTGAAGGAAAAAAGGACCCGACGATCCTAGAGGACTTCTTCTCCTCATTCTCCTTTTTTTCTTCCACTGTAACCCATGCTTTCCCTTGGCCTATAAAAGGGAAAGCTGGGCATCCCATAAGGGGCATTGCAACACATTACATCGATTTAGACTAGAACCCATCGAACCCCTAAACCAATTAGAACACATAAGCATATAGCCGGGAAGTGACCGAGCTCTCGGCACCCGTTCGCTCCTCTCACCAGAGACTTGGGAACTGTCCCTCTCTCAACCATTTGTAACCCCTACTATGAACTTTTAGTGCTAATAACATGAGTAACAGCAACGAACTAGATGTAGGGACATTCTGCCTGAACCAGTATAAACCTCATGTCCTCTTAGCACACCATCCGAGCTAGACGCGCAATATTAGAAATTTACTAGTCGGTGGCAACTCGAAACACCGATAGTTGGCACGCCAGGTAGGGGCTTTTGAGTGTCTTGACATCCACACCAGGCCTCGGATGGCTAGTCACAACCTTAGCTGGGTCCCGGGCACGCACGTGCGCTTCAGGGACCTAGACTTCATCGTTACGACAGAGGGAGAGTTGGCAATGGCTCCCACCACCATCCGACCTCTCCAATCCACTGGCCTTGACATGATCACCGAGGCGCTTGAGGAGCTGCAGCTGCATGCACCGAAGGTCCACGCCCTTGGAAGCGACCAGCTCCTCGACTTTGATTCTAGGAGGTTAGAGCGCTAGCTTGACGCCTTCTTGGGACCCCGACCGTCTCGGGAGGACCTATGCCACCTCACCTTCTCATTCGCTAATGTCATGGCACAGCTTGCCAGACGGGAGCTGCTCTCTCTGGAATACCTCATCTGGAGCACCCCGACAACGCTCCCGTTCGATCTCCGCAACGCCGCAGAGACCGATGGCCACCTTGTGGCACAACGCACGCCCCCACCCCTCACGAACGATGGGTTCATGGGGATGACCGAATATGTCGCGGAGTCTTTCCACGACCTCATCGTAGAAGAATTAGAGTCACCCTCCAGCTCTGACTTCAGCAGGGTGAGCCATCACCCCTCTCGTGAGTGCTTCATGGTGGGTACCCCCAAAGGACACATCGAAAGTATCCATGAGGAAGAGCTACCCCAATGAATGACCTCGATGATGAGGTTAGGGGGGAGGCAGGGGCCCCGCCTCGCCTAAGGGTCGAGCAGCTAAAGGCCCAACACCAAGAGCTCGAGGAAGCATGACTCTAGCTCGAGTAGGAACACGCGGAGCTCGATCGAGAGATCGAGCACCACAGAGACGGTGGGCGTGCACACGCCATGGCCCGCGACGTGAACTGGAGGATCATTGATGACAATGAAGCACTCTCGCACTTTGGTCGAGCGAGCCAGAACATCACCGCTGCGGCGGCCTTGCTCCGGCGGCTTTCGGGGCCCACGACGCCTGAGGATCCTTAGGCCCATCGTGAGATTCGCACGCTACTCGAGCGTGCGGCAGCGCAGCAAGCCAAAAGCTCGTTGTATCAATGACGCGAGCTCGATGCTAGCTAGCGCACGCCCTTGGAGCGACCTGACAAGGACGCATCAGTCCACCAGGCGCCGCAAGGCAACAAGCTGCAAACCGCGGTCCTGGTGCACAAGCGTTTCGGCGGCAACCGTGACGCACGTGACACCCACGATGCTCGTAGGCGTACCGATGGCGATACAAGGTATGGATCTAGCCATGGCTACCACCCTCGTCATGGTGGATGCTATGAGAGCGTTGAGGACTGAAGCCCGAGCCCTGGCCTGCCGGGACCTCAGGCCTTCGGCCGACACATCCTCAACGCCGCCTTCCCACCACAGTACCAACCACCAACCAACATCCGGAAATACTCTGGGGAAATGAACCCCGGACTATGGCTCGAGGATTATCGGTTTGCTTGCCAAGCCAGTGGAGCAGATAATGATGACTTCATTATCCGCAACCTTCCATTGTTCCTGGCCGATTCGACATGAACATGGTTGGAACACCTTCCGCCCAACGGAATCCAAAGTTGGGCAGACCTGAAACAGATCTTCGTGGGGAACTTCTAGGGCACGTACAAGCATCCTAGGAACCCATGGGATCTAAAAAACTACCGACAGAAGGCCAGAGAAACCCACCGTGGGTACATCCAGCACTTCTCCCAGTAGTGCAATGAGCTGCGTAACATTGCCGACGCCGACGTTATAGGAGCTTTCCTGTCTGGGACCACCTACAAGTCCCTGGTTCACAAGCTAGGACATACGGGTCCACGAACCACCATGGAGCTCCTCGACATCGCCACCAGCCATGCCTTAGGTGAGGAGGCGGTCGGAGTGATCGTCGACCGCATCAAAGGCAAGGCGAAGCGGGACGAGGATGCCGACGAAGTCGCCTCCAACCGTCTTGTCAAGAAGAAGAAAAAGCAGCGGCGCGAGGGCTCGCTCGTGGCCGCCACCGACCGCAAGGGGGGCCAAAGGCCCATGGAGGGTACCCCAGACCACTTCAAGAAGATACTCAAAGGGCCATGCCTGAACCATTCCTTCCCCGTCAAGCATCAATTCAAGGACTGCGGCCTCATGAAGCGGTTCTTGTCCAGAGGCTTCAATAAGGGAGGGCATGGGAAGGACCCTGAGCCAACCATGGATGATGCTGAGGGGAGGGATGGTGGCTTTCCGACACTGGATGGTTGCCTCATGATCTTCAGAGGGTCAGCGGCCTATGACTCCAAGCGCCGCTAGAAGCTCACGCGCATTGGCACCACGCTTTCCTCAGAATAGGAAAGCGCGCTCATCGGCTTCCTCCGCACCAACAGAGACATCTTTGCATGGAGACCCTCAGAAATGTCGGGCATTCTGAGAGAAGTCGCCGAGCATGCCTTGAAGATCAGGCCAGTCTCCAAGCCGATGAAGCAGCGCCTATGTCACTTCGACGAGGGGAAACGCAGGGCCATCGGTGAGGAAATCACGAAGCTATTGGTGGCAGGGTTCATCAGGGAAGTGCACCACCTAGAGTGGTTAGCCAATCCCATCCTTGTATGAAAGAAGAACAGGAAATGGAGAATGTGTGTTGACTACACGGGTCTCAACAAAGCGTGTCCAAAGGATCTGTTTCCTTTGCCACGCATAGACCAAGTAGTCAACTCTACCTCAGGGTGCAAAACCCTTTGCTTCCTTGATGTGTACTCTGGGTACCATCAAATCGTGATGAAAGAGTCTGACCAGCTCATGACATCTTTCATCACCCCATTCGGATCATTCTGCTATGTCACAATGCTGTTCGGTCTAAAGAACATAGGGGCTACGTACCAGCGTTGTATGCTCAAGTATTTTGGAGACCTCATCGGGCGAACCATTGAGGCCTATGTCGATGACATCATGGTCAAGTACAAATGGGCTGACCAGCTCATAGCCGACCTTGAGCGGACCTTCGCAAAACTCCGAGCAAATGACATTAAGCTCAACCCTGAGAAGTGCGTTTTTAGGGTCCCGAGGGGTATGCTGCTTGGATTCATCGTCTTTGAGCGTGGCATCGAAGCCAACCCGGAGAGGATCTCTACCATCACAAGGATGGGCCCAATTCAAAACATGAAGGGGGTACAACGAGTTATAGGGTGCCTTGCCACGCTCAGTCACTTCATCTCGCAACTCGACGAATGAGGTCTCCCCCTCTATCGGCTTCTGAAGAAGGACGACCATTTCGAATGGACGCTCGAGGCCTAGGAGGTGCTTGACATGGTCAAACAGCTCCTGACAAAGGCCCCGATCCTGGATCCTTCGACCGACAGAGAACTGCTTCTGTTCTACATTACGGCCACCATGTAAGTGGGTAGCTCTGCCCTGGTGGTGGAGCGAGAAGAAGGGTGACAAGCCCTCAAAGTGTAGCACCCCGTGTACTTCATTAGCAAGGTCCTGTACAATTCCAAGACCTGCTACCCCCAAATCTAGAAGCTCCTATACGTCATCCTCATTGCCAAAAGGAAGCTGCACCACTACTTTGAGTCACATCCGATGACGGTCATGACGTCCTACCCCCTCGGCGAGGTAGTCCAAAACCTGGACGCCATGGGAAGAATCACGAAGTGGGCACTCGAGCTGATGGGACAAGGCATCTCGTCTGCCTCCTAGACGGCCATCAAGTCCCAAGTGCTGGTTGATTTTGTTGTAGAGTGCACCAAGGTCCAAATGCTGCCAGCAGTCGTCGACCAGGAGTACTGGGTGATGTACTTCGATGGATCGCTGATGACGAAAGGCACCAGCGCAGGGCTAGTCTTCATTTCGCCCCTTGGGGTACGCATGAGGTACATGGTTCACATCCATTTCCCCTCCTCCAACAATATGGCCGAATATGAGGCGCTCATCAATGGCCTATGCATCACCATCGAGTTGGGTATCCGACGCCTCGATGTCTAGGGCGACTCCTAGCTAGTCATCCACCAAGTCATGAAGGAGTCGACCTACCACGATGCCAATATGGCTGCATTCTGCCGAGAAGTCCACCAGCTGGAGGACAAGTTCGATGGCCTCAAGCTCATTCACATCCTAAGGCGTCTCAATGAGACAGCCAATGCACTGGCGAAGGCGGCGTCTGGCCGAGAGCCAGTGCCAACAGGCGTCTTTGCCAGCAATCAGCACAAACCCTCGGGCCGAGAGTCGGTGATGAGGATCCAGCGATAGAGCCCAACCCTTTGGCCAACTGGAGGATGCCTTACCTCGACTACCTTCTCTGCGAGGTGCTGCCGATGGACAAGATGAAGGCTCGGTGGCTCACGCGTTGCACCAAATCTTTTGTCCTTGTTGAGGGCGAACTCTACAAGCGTAGCCACACCAGGATCCTACAGCGTTGCATCCCCATCGAATAAGGGAAGTGGTTGCTGAGCGATATCCACGGTGGGATCTACGATCACCATGCCGTGCCTAGAACCCTAGTCGGAAACGCAATTTGTCAAGGCTTCTACTAGTCGACCGCAATAGCCGATGCCGAACAGATTGTGCACACCTACAAAGGGTGTTAGTACTATGCTCAGCAGACCCATCTGCCAACCCAAGCACTCCAGACGATCCCCATCACATGGTTGTTCATGGTCTAGGGGCTCGATCTAGTCGGACCTCTCAAAAGAGCGCCCAGGGGCTATACCCACTTGCTTGTCACCATAGACAAGTTTACAAAGTGGATAGAGGCACGACCGATCACCGCGATCAAGTCTGAGCAAGCCGTGATGTTCTTCGTTGATATCATCCATCGCTTTGGAGTACCGAACTCCATTATCACGGACAACGGCACACAGTTCACTAGGAAGAAGTTCCTCCAATTCTACGATGAATATCACATCCACGTCAATTGGGCCACCGTAGCACACCCCTGCATGAATGGATAGGTCATGCGCACAAATGGCATGGTCCTACAGGGCCTCAAGCCTAGGATCTTCAACCGGTTGAACAAGTTTGGCGGACGATGGGTCGCAGAGCTTCCCGCAATGCTCTAGAGCCTGAGGACGACCCCCAGCTGGGCCACCAGCTACACACCATTCTTCATGGTCTATGGTTCCAAGGCTATCCTCCCGACCGACCTCGACTATGGAGCACCAAGGGTTAGGGAGTACGACAAATAGGGAGCCAAGACGTCCCTTGAGGACGCCATGGACCAGCTGGATGAAGCACGCGACGTTGCCCTCCTCTGCTCGACCAAGTATCAGCAAGCATTGCGCTGGTACCATAGCCGTCGAGTACGGGGTCAGGCCTTCAACATCGGAGACCTGGTCCTCCACCTCATATAGAGCAGCAAGGACCGCCACGAGCTCTCCCCACCATGGGAGGGACCGTACATCATCGTGGAGGCGCTCCGACCAGGTGCCTACAAGCTCAAGGCCATCGACGGTGGAGTCTTCATCAATGCCTGGAACATCGAGCAGCTCCGAAGCATTAACCCTTAATAAATGTGCACTTTCTCTTATCAGTTTTGCTATCAAACTCCCCGACCTTTAGTGACACCTGACCCCAGCAATGGCGGGGGGTCGGGCCTCACTCAGGGGCTAATAAGAGCATACCTATCCGGTAGACATTCTCTATGTCTGACCCTCTCTCATGTTCAGGCCCAGAAGCGAGGTTTGCGGAAACAAACGCTGAGTAAAACTGGTCAGATTGCGAGAGACCTACGCCTTGGTGGCTACGGTGATTTTCCTCACCAGCGTGATCAGAGTTTTTTCCACACCCTGGGCTTTTTTGGCCTTGGTCACCAAAAAGTGTCGGTACGCGTCTAAGAGTTTATCCACCTGGCCAACTTTCTCCGTGCCCTACCCCCTACCACGTTAAGACCTTGGAGCTAGGGTTGTGGGAACAAGGTCTAAGTATAACTGGTCGGACTATGAGAAACCTACTCCCCAGCTGCTACGACGCCTTTGCTCACGAGCATCATTAGAATTTGCTCATCCGCACCCCGAGCTTTACGACCTTAATGATGGAAAGGGTCGAAATGCACTAACCTTTTTATACAAAAAGGGGAGAAGGGCTAAAAGGTTGTTTGTCTATAACAAAATTTAAGAGCTTGTTCATTTATTACAAGTTCACCGCCTAGCTTATCTGCCTAAGTTCTTGCGTGGGATGTTCTCATCCTCTATCTTCACAGGTAAATCATGTCCTAGTGGGGCAATACAAGTCAACCAAACGGCTTAGCCACTGTCGAGGGATGGGGAGGGAGTAGCAGGATGCCCCACGCGGGTTATGCCGACCCCGTTACGAACGACGGACCTGGATTTCGCTTGAACATATCCTATAAGAGCTCCCTGAACCCGTCTCTCATGCCATCGAGGTAAGTCCTGTGCCAGCGGGTCACCCAAGTCGATCGAATGATTCGGGCCGCTGCCGAGAGATGGGTCACCCTTACTTTACGCACATTAATTTCGCTATCGAGCCCTCGACCCCAGAAACGACAAGGGGTCAGGTCTCGCTTGGGGGCTGGCAAGGGTGTCTATTCGATAGACATTCTTGATGCCCGACCCCTTTCTCACGCTAAAACCTAAAGGCAAGGTGTGTGGAAACAAATGCTGGGTCAAATTGGTCGGACTGCAAGAAACCTACGCCCCGGCGGCTACGGCATTTTTTGCTCACTAGCATGATCAGAGTTTTTCTCCCCACACCCTGAGCTTTAGCCTCCGCCTTCTCGGGAAGGGTTTGGAGGGGCCCACCTATGGAATCTCCATCGAGGAGAGGCCAGTAGGTCGCCCAAAGTCGATCGGATGGCTCTGGCCATTGCCGAGAGATGGGTAGGGAGCAGTGGGATGTCCCGTGCAGGTCACACCAACTCTGTCATGAACGACGGACCCAGACCCCACACTGACATATCTGGTAAGAGCTCCCCAAACCTGTCACTCGAGCCATCGAGGTAACTTTACCAACCCTCACTTTACTTTTCCAGTACATGAGCATTCATTCATCCATTCTCATACATTCATCTCATACATCCAAGCATTGCATATGCGATTATTGCATCACAATGCTTCACATCGTGTCACAAAGCGGTAGTCGTCTCATTCGACATGAGCGGCGACCGACCGAGGTTCGAAGGCTGGCCTACGAAGGGCTTGAGGCCACCTCGCGTCAAACAGAGCCAGTGGAGAAAATTGTAGATGAGCCCCAGCAGCCTTGCCCGACCCCGCTCAGAAGCGGACAGGGACATCTAGACCTTTCTCGTTTGATCCTAACCTCGAGCCAAGCCCATAGAATCTCCATCGAGGAGAGGCCAGCGGGCCACCTGAGTCACTCTCTGGAGTGACACGGGCATCTACTGAGAGGTTGGTTAATGAGCAGTAGAATGCCACATGAGGGCTATGCTGACCCCATCAGCAAATAATGGACCCAGACTCCACTTGGACATGCCCGTTAGCGAGCTCACCGAGCACAACACTCTAGCCATTGAGGCAAGTGTCATTAGTGATGAGGACATCACTACTTCGTCACATACAAGCCAAGGAGAGGAGGAGGTCCAGCATGGGTGTCCAATTCATCTTTCTCATGGTGGAGGCCCAGTCCAACTAAAGTTGGAGCCCATCTCGGGTTCCAGGACCAGTCTGTCATAAAGCTGGTCACACGGGCGCGTCCGGGCTTCGTTTTCGACGATCCACATATGGATGGAAAGCTAATTAGATAAGGAAGCCAATGCAAGTGGTCTTGTTGGCATGAAATTTCATCCTAGGCCGAGGGCACACGAGCAAGCCGGAAGGGTCCGCTCGATGGAGCTGGAGATCCACCTAGCTTCAGCACAGGGATGGTCGATCTTGCGCACTCCTCCCGAGACGTGCCAGTCAATTTGACCCTGCAATTGACAAGGAGATAAAGCTAATCAGTAATTTAGGGCAGAACATGTCGGTGTTGCCAGACAGTCCTGACTGTGCGGCTCTAAGAGCCGATATGGAAGGAAATCGACTAAATAGTCGATTCTAGCATACTCATAAGAATAAATCAATTAAAGCTCATGGAATTATGGAAGGTAAATCGGTTATTGCTCAGGATAGATCTCGTTATTTAGACAAACATTAGTCAATGGCGAAAGGATGTCAACAATAATTAATTTATGCTAAGCCAATGACTGCAAGTAACCGAATCCCTTTTTATATATTATAAGCAGCTCATCATCATTTAACCATTTAATAAAGATAAATCTAATGAACATATTAGATCTCGTCTATCGCTATGACCAGTGGGGCATGAGGCAGAATCATGCAGGCCATAGAAACAACAATAGATTTGACGACCCTAACTCACTACTAATATCAGTGGGGCATGAGGCAGAATCATGCAGGTCATAATACAATAATAAGATTATGGGGCTAACACATCTTTCAACCAATCTTTACTCCAACGGTCAAGTAACGTGAACTGCATATGTGAAAGCACTCGATATCGGATAAAATAGCCGATTCAGGCATAGCGCACAGTTAAGGTCATGCCCTATCAGAAATAGATCTGCCAAGTAACGATCCCCACTCCACAGTGCTAACAGTGGGGTATGAGGCAGAATCACACAGGCCGTGATAACGGGCCATGAAACGGTTTTCGTTAGCCAACAGATCTATTCAAGACAAAACATGCCTTAACCGCACACTATGCACGATCAAGATTGACATAAAACGACCGATAAAACATAACTCATCGTTTAAGATGCAGATTAGATCAGTTTAGATTAACAAATGATGGGTTAGACAGGATATAAGGCCGATTTAGATCAATCCCAATTGGGTGAAGTGATATTGCTGTAATTAAATAAATAATGGAAGCAATAAGCAATATCGGCAACTTAATGAATCTATCTGAAGGAACGCCACCCTTAGATAGAGCCGATAACTTGACCTTAATCTAGTTCAAGCAGTGGAGGTCGACCGGATCGATGCAGCCTTACTTGAACTAAATAAGAGTCGATAACTAGCTTATACCAGAGTCGCAGTGGAGGTCGACCGGATCGATGCAGCCATACGAACAGAAGTATAAGACATGATGGTGAAGAACTCGCCGAGATCTACTCTACTCCTACTCCTAAGGGGTGGCCGGAGCCGAAAAAATAAGTAACTTGTATTTGATTGATTGTGTGTCTGATACAATAGCCGGGGGTTTATATTTATACCCTAGGCTAATAAGAGTCCTAAACAAACACGACTAGATAACAAAAAGAAATACCAAGATACATGGACTCTAATTTCCCTTATGTAGAATCCTTGCTGATGAAGCTTCCTTGTTTGATACGTGTCCTTGTTTTGTTTCATCCTAATATGCACCTGGACGTCATGTCTCTCTCAAATTAATTAAATAATATTTCTTGGCCGGCTCATAAATATCCCTTAATTAGGAAACTTTCTTGCTTTTGACATCATCGGCCGATCTCTTCCTTTCTAGGATAAGCTTACCAAATTTTGGTGTAAACAGGTCTCATGTCAAAAGCCTATCGGAATCAACGGGAATCGTCGAAGCAAGTCAGCATCCAGAATCTGATAGGGTGTTGCAATACCGTCTTTTGGTCCGTTGGACCGTGTATCATGTTTGGGCCCATTAGGGGCGCGTCCAGGGGGGTGACGCCCAAGACTCTATAATTAGCAGCCATCGCTCTCCTTAGGGTGTGGGTTTTGTTTAGTTCTTGATTTCCTCATGAAACAGACGTCGTTTTGCTGCAACTGTGCTACCAAGGCCGCTTGTTGTGAACCAGGGCCCCAGTTCTTGATCTTGTTTGCCTGTGGTGATTAGTCCTTTCGAATAAAAACTTGAAGTCTTTATCGTTATCATAAGCCTTATATTTATTTGCAATTTCATATTGCGTTCATCCTGTTCTTGCTTGTGTTCTCGATTTGCTTGCAGGAAAGCCTTCTCGGCGAGGTCAATCGCGTTCGCGTGGTTGATAACCAACGGAGCAGTGGTGCAACGATTGCAGGGGTCTGAATCAGTCTTGGTTCGAAGCCTAGATCGTGAACATCGAGTCTCCACCAATCAACGATATCGTACCTATCAAAAGATCGGGCCTTGTCTACATCAATTAGCTTAGCCCCTCCAGTTGCGAAAACCATAGACGGGGTGATGCACGAAACACAGCTGACCCCAACCGAGCCCCATGGGGCTCGGGGGCTCGAGCCGCCCGACCTAAACTTAGGAATCCAACTGACCAGGGTTTGAAGGCTGGCCCGTGAAGGGCTCGAGGCCACCTTGTGTCGAACAGAGCCATGGGAGAAAACATAGATGAGCCCTAGCGGCCTTTGACTGACCCGCTCAGAAGCGGACAGGGTCATCTCGACCTCCTCGTTCAATCCTAACCACGAGCCGAGCCCACAGAATCTCCTTCGAGGAGAGGTTAGCGGGCCACTTGAGTCGCTCTCTGGAGCAACACGGGCCTCTACCAGGAGGCGAGTTTAGGAGCAGTGGAATGCCACATGAGGGCTATGCCAACCCCGTTATGAATGATGGACCCAGATTCCACTTGAACATACCTGATAGCGAGCTCACTGAGCACGTCACTCGAGCCATCGAGGCGAGTGCATTAGCTCAACCCCTCCGGTTGTAGAAACCATGGACGGGGCGATGATCACAAAGACGAGCCGACCCTCCACTAGACCCCTGCTACGCGCGGGGGCTTGAGGAAAGTTCGACTCGCAAGGAAACCGAACTCGCAATCATAGAACGATGGCTCAGATCCTAGGGTGGGGGTACGCACAAAAACAAGAGATGATTTCTCCTACTAGTTTTGCTATCCTCTCCTCAATCTTTAGTGACACCCAACCCTACCAACGGCAAGGGGTCGGGTCTCACTCGGGAGCTGATAAGGGTATACATACACCCTTTCTGAAATAGTCACCGCGCCCGACACCCTTCCTCATGTTAAACCTAGTAGCAAGGTCTACGGAAATGAACGACTAAGCAAGGCTGGTTGGACTGTGAGAAACCTACTCCCCAGCAGCTATGGCAATCTTGCTTACTAGCATGATCAGAGTTTCCCTCCTACACCTCAGGCTCTATGGTCTTAACAAACGGAAAGGTCAGAACATATGAACCCCTTTTCACACATAGAAAGGGAGGAAAAACAAATCCATTCGCACCAAAACAAAAGAATAGACTTGGTCAAACGAAACAAAATAACAAGTTTATTTAAATGATACACAAGGGTCAGCACTTGTCTGCTGATTATAAGAATGATCGACTAACCAATTGAACTAAATAACCCCTCCAGGGGAGAACTATGCCTTCGATCCTGTCCACCAGGTCCTGCGAAAGGGGAGCCACCACCGCTTCCATCTCCTCCAACTCGTGGACTTCATAGCTAGGTGCGAAGCCATGGCTCATTGTCTCCACATCGATGATGTCCCCATAGTGAGAACAAGCAATCGTGAAGGATTGATTGACCCCGGCGCGAAGGGCAATCCTCTCAAGCTGGCGCACCAGCACCGTGATCTCGACGGCAAGGGCTGCGAGTGAACTGGTCCCCTTTAACCGCACCACCTCAAGGTCATCGTAGACCATCGAGGGCGGTGCTCAGGATACCAAGCTTGTCGCTCTCCGCTTGAAGATTCCTCCTTGCCTCAACGAGGTCCACGGCCAGCCCGATAGAAACGCTTTTGGCCTCTAGCTTCTGGGTCGTCGCGTTTCCAAGCTTGGCCTAGAGGGATCCGACCTTCTGCTGCACGTCACCGCGTTCTAGGCAGGCCTAGTCACACTCTCAGAAGGCTTGGTCATGCTCCTCGCGAGCCACACCATGTTTCGAGTGGAGATTCTTCGTAGTTTGGAGCAGCTCATCCCGCTCCTTGCATAGCCGAGCGACCGTCGTGGCATCTAGGCTCGCCCTCTAATCTAGGGCTACGAGCTTCTCCTCGGCCCTGAGCTTTAGCTCCCTTTCCTTCTCAACCTCGACCAGAAAGTCGAGGATCCGCTAGCGGGTCTCAGCGTCCTTCTAGAGCAGCTAATCCCGCTCCTTCCTGATCCGGGCAGCCTCCTCATCGTCCCTCCGTGACCTAGCCGACAGGGCCACGAATGGCTTCTTGACCTCATCAGTGTCCCGATGGGCCTCGGCCACCCACGACCGAAGATTGTCTGCTTCCTCAGTGAGGGGAGTCAGCTCGACCACCCTCTGCTAGGCGGCAATAACCTGAGTGGTCACCTCCCTGCGTAGCCGCGCCTCCTTGACAAGGCGATCCCTGGTCTCCTTTTGTTGATAATGGAATAGAGACTTCCCCCGGCTATGAGCTATGAGGGACTGCAGGGAAACGATGGTCAGAATACAAAAAGTATATAGAGAAAGAAAAGGGCAAGAAGCAGGATCAGGCAAATACCCGGCCGGAGGAAACGACAATGTCATGCAAGGCACCCCTAGCGTGGTCCAAGGCTTCCAGCATGGATGCGATCCCCACGTTGAGGCTCTCCTGCTCCATGCTCTCAGCGGCATCATCGAGGCAGAAGAGCATCGACGCCGGATCTTGTGGATTTGTCCACCGGAGCAGGGGCTTGCCCCGTGTGGGCAAGTCGCTGCCTACCGACGTCAGCACCAGGGACGACTCCCTGCCGGTCCCAAGCACCGCCGACCTCTCTGCCACCACCACGACTCCCGAGGACCCCTCGGGCACATCCCCCTCCGTTTGACCCATGTCAGGTGCCGTCGCTTGGGACACCAATGGCGTGGGTCGCGCGGGTGCCTCGAGCGCCGCTGCGGTTGCGCTCGGTTGTGACCCATCTACCATGACCGCCGCCACCTCCACCTGGGTTGGAGGGGTCATGACCGGTAGCGTCGCGCCCACCATGGTCGGTGCCACGAGCGTAGTCGGCAACCCCGTACGCCCCGTCGGCGGCAGCGGTATCACGGCCATGGCCGGCTGCTCCGTGACCTCTAAAGTCGCCCTTTGAGCCCCCGCGTCCACACGTCATGCCAAGGGCATGAGCGCCACCGTGGGCAGCGTCTGACCGGCCGAGGACGAGGTCACACTAGTGCCGCTCCCACCCCAAACAGGCATGACACTAGCCGACGGTTGCCGCCTCAATTGGAGGGCGACGCTCTTCTTCGGCGCTAACGCCAAAGGATTGTGCTGCCTACTGACGCTGCAAGGGACAAAAAGCATAAGTCACAATGAAATCCAAGTATGACAGGAAAAAACCAGAGGAACTGACAACTCACCTCAGCGCCGTCGGGTGGCAAATGCGTTTGGGGGGCGAACCCCCCGACATCTGCTCTGCCTCATTGGGGCAAGGCCATTTTGAGCCCGCCCCCTGCTCCTAGGCAGAGGGGCTCGCTCCCCTTGACCCTTAGGGCGCGATGGCGAAGCTGCCCACCTCCGCCGACATCTCAGGCATGGCAGCAAAGCCACCTACCCTCGTTTTCTCCTGAGGGAGGCTAGCGGTACGTCCCGCCTCCACTAGCTCCCTAGACGTACCCTCCCCTCCATGGAACGAGAAGGGTCCTGACTCCTGCAAGGACGAACCAATACCAGTCAGCGCATCCTCATTCTCTAGGATGTCCCACTCGACATCGTCGGCTACCTCATCGTCGTCGCCATCATCATCGTCTCTGTTGGTATCCTCCCCCCCATTCCCACGCCTATAGCTTCTGCTGTCGCTTCCTCTTCTTTTCCACCTTCGCCTTCTGTCGGTGCAGAAAGTGACCAACACGTAAATATTTATAGTTTTGCCATACATTGTGATCAGAGGTGGCCTAGCACTCAATGACACAGGGTTTATACTGGTTTAGGCAACGTGCCCTACGTCCAGTTTGAGTCGATCAGTGACTTTATTCCTGAGCCTAGGTGCTCGAAGTCTGTAGTGGGGTAACAAACGAGAAGGAGAAAGATGGGGTGTACAAGAGGTTCGGTCGGCTCTGGTCGGAAGGGCTAAGAGCGACAGGAGCTCCGCTATGAGCTAAGTGTTCAAGCGTGTGCCTGAGGTCCGAACCTGGAGGTTCTATGGTTGTGAGCTAGTGAACTTGGTCGATCTAATGAATCTAAAGGGACTTTGATCAACTTGGATCAACTTGGGTTATGTTGGAGGGAGCACATCCCCTTTTATAGATGAAGGGGGTGGCCTTATAAGTGAGAGGGAGAGAGTATGAATGTTTCTAAGCCTTGTTGCCCATGCCGATGGGTACAAGATGATGGTAGGCGCCTACAACACTGTTGGATGTTAGATGCACATGGGAGGTGCGTCGTCTTGTTTGGGTATGGTAGATGTCGGTACCTGCATACACTATTGATGCCTAGAGGCATGTGAGGAGTTTCACCATGTGCACTCGATATGGTAAATCCCAGCGCCCACAACACTGTTGATGCCCAGGAGCATATGGGGGAGCCTTACCGTATGGGAGTTTAATGGCGCCCACAATACTGTAGGGGAAATGTAGGCGCCTACAACACTATTTGTGTTTAGGACGGTTGTAGAGTATTGTTCCTGCAGGTGTACAGTGTATGGTCCCTAGTATCATGGTTTGACTTGTGCGCCTTGCCCTGCTTTCTCCTCACGTCTCCTGGTACCTACCGAGCAGGCGTCCCCGGTCGGTTGATCCTAGCCGGCTCTGATTGTGTTAGTCGGAGAAGAGCGGTGAGCAGGGGCTTGGCGTATCCCCGGTCGGAGAGTGTGGGGTCGAAGTCGGAAGTGGTGCTGTTGGAAGCGGTGCTTTTGGCTAGGCCGTCCGGAGGCGGGCTGGTGACTGAAGCGAGCGATCTGGTCGGAGAGGTGGGCCGGAGTCGGAAAACAAGCTGTCGGTGTTTCGAACAAGCACCGGCTAGTAAATTTATAATTGATGCGCGTTAGGCCCGGATGGTGCGCTAAAGGACACAAGGTTTATACTGCTTCAGGCTGAATGTCCCTACGTCTAGTCTATTGCTGCTCGTGTTATTAGCACCAGAAAAGGTTCATAGTAGGGGGTACAAACAGTCGAGAGAGGGACTGGTGTGGCAGAACCTCCTAAATTATAGGGCCCACATGCAAATGTCACTGTCCAATGACCTCTGACGACTATGCATAAGTTCCCAGTAACTTAAGAAGCCTGTCGGGTGTCCTCGGAGAACCCCGAATCATCCACGATTTCCGAGCAGGATCCCATTACATAGTCAATACAGTATTACAATAGTTTATTCAAATATATATACATTAGAGGAATATAGCGGAAGTCTTACAATAACTTATTTTACAAAACAGTTGTTTCAAACCTTACAAACTAAGTACGATTATTATTACAAACCATAGTAGTGGAGTGGCATTAGTAACATAATACAAAACACACAATTAAAGTGCCCTGCCCAAGGACCACACATTTACTTGTCATCCTCGATCTGCAACAAGGGTTAACGAACCCTGAGTACAAAAGTACTCAACAAGACTTAACCGAAGTAAAAACTGAGAAGACTCAGGAATGCAGGCTTTGGGGATTCAAGGTATGGCTTTAGCGATAAACAGAGTTCTTTTGCATAAAAGCTTTCAAACAAGATTCTTTATTTCAACATTTAATTCTTCATCAAAATCATATATAAAGCTGACATGATCCGTATTGAGATCATGAGACTTCATATCCAACTCTTTCTCAAACCTTAGTCAAGTTCCATTTATTTACTACGATGATGAACAGTGAGTTGAGTCTCCATAACCAAGGAGCAACGATGATTCGAACTGATATAAACCCAGCTAGGGATTCCCAACCACACGACGTATGCAGGTCCCTGACCTACATATATCAACCTACCCTTAGATCCTCTAAAACAAGAACGGGTCCGCGCCACCCGAGAGCACAGTACTCCACCAATCCAGCCCATTGCCATGTGGGTACATGCTACTCCCGCCATCTCTCCACTCCCAGTGCGCGAGTAGCCATTCTCATAATAGAATAGCCGAGTTAAGGCTTACCGGAGTATGTGGCTAGTACTACAAAGTCTCACCTCATGCAATTCAACAACGGACGGTTCTTAATCGACACAGGCGGAAAGAACCCGCTCACAAGACATCCATGTCCTGTGGCTCTCATACACCGAGTCCGCCCGGTGTAGATTTATTACTCCACATGCTCATATTTCATGATACATAAAATAACCGACCATATCAAAAACCCTTTTATATCTCCCAGGTGACAGGTAATCACCTGACCTTTATCTGTCTAAGCATAGCTAAGCATAACTAGACATTTTTCGAATTAAAACTGGTAACAAGGTAGATATGGAAAAACAAGGTTGGTAATGCACCAATTAGGTTTTCACTTGACTCCTAATCACTTAATGCAGTACTTGAAAGCAAAAGCGATATAAATTTTGTAAAACACAAGGTAGGTTTAAATGCATCCGGGGCTTGCCTTGATTGTTGGAAAAGTCAGGTTCTGGAGATGTTCCACAGATATCAAACCCGACCTCAACAGATGGATTAACCTCCTCAACAACTTGATTGACTACCACGTTCTCACTTTCGTTCACTACACGAAGTAACAATGCCATGTTTAATATGATGCGAGATATAAAACAGGATGCTTGACGATGGATGCAAAAGTTAATAACTTGAATACAACTTTCCTTCGCGGTACAGTTACAAGAAAAAACTAACTAAACCGGTTTCATAACTCAAATACTTACTTTACATGCCAAGGATTAATATATACTAATGACCCAAAGTCATCACTCAATCCAAAATTCAAACAAAACCTAAGTCATTAAGGTTTACAATTTGCTTTTATGAATTAATTATTTAATTTAAAATTATGAAATAAATAAACTTCTTCCAAATGAGCTCAAAATTTTTTTTAAGACTCACCATATGATAACTAAGTGGCAAAACAATTTTCAGAATTTTTTGATAATTATTTAAGCCTAGAAAAATCATGGAAACTCATTTATTAATTAATTAGAGAAATTTTTATCACATACAAAAAGTACTAAAAATTAACATTTAATATTTTTCCTAAATAGTTTACATCTCAGAGAGGTCACACAAAAATTTTCATAATTTTTGGAGCTATATTTAATTCTACACAAAAATAACAAAAACTTACACTATTCATTCATTTCTGAAAAAGAAAAATTCCATTTTCAAACAAACCGTCACTGACAGAGTGACCCCACATGTCGGCACAGTGTTCCCGCTGACCACGGTGGCGATGCTCGCTGACCGGTGATTTCTCGCCGACAGCGAGGTCTCCAGCCACAGCGACGGTACCAACACGTTCCCCACAACACAACGCATCAATTGGAGGTACTAGCTAGATCAATTATAGCGGGGTTCGAGCTTCATGCCGGCCATGGCGGCCACGACGGCGCGGCTACACTACACCGGCAAAACGAGGTCGGTAGCGGTTAAACAAAACACTTGGGAGGACTCAAGAGCTCACCCACAACACACTCGAGCTGATGACTGAACCGGAGGAGCAGCAGAGGAGCTCGTCGGCGAACAAGGCAGACACGGCGGCTCAGCGGATGTCGACGGTGATGTTCTGGTGACTGCAGTGGATAAACGGAGCAACCAAAAGGTCACAGAGCGCCACGGCAACAAGGAGAATCTAGAACCAGGCTTGAAAGATCGAGAAAGCTACCGAAGCTTGCTGGCCACGAACAGGCGAGCTCGACGGTGGTTCGGCCGGCCGCGAGGAAGAATGACGGTGAGCAGTGAAACTCGGCGAAGTCAGGCACCTAGGCTCGGTTGACTAGATTCACAAGGAGTAGGCGGAGCTATGACAAGCTTTGCTGCGACTGGGAGGACACTACGGCGACGACGCGAGCTTGACGGAACAACGGCGGCTCGACGGGAAAAACAGAGGAAGAAAGCGGAGGAGAACGACGACAGCGTCTCGGCTTTAAAGCACGGTAAACGACACGGAGACGACACGTAGCAGCTTCTCCACGCCAGCGCGAAGCCAAAGACGGCCACGGGCGCGACTAGAAGCTAGAGGAAGCTCGCCGACGGTGAGGTGTCGCCCGCGGGTACTGTTCACAATATTTACCGAATTGCCACATGTCTAATTTTCCAAATTACTCCCAAATTTGTATGGTAACTCAAAAATCTCAAAAAATAAAGTTGTTCCAAATTCAAAGTTCTACAACTTTGCTTTTATAACCATACCCAAATTTGGTCTACATTTTGAAATGCAAGTTTAAAATCAAAAGGGGACACTTTGAGAATTTATCCCTTTTCAAAATACTTCAAATTTTATATAACAACTTTGAAAACTCCCAAAACCAACTTTGCACACCTTGCCAAGCTCTACACTATTCCTTTTAGGCTCAACCCCAAAATGTGCTTAGATTTTGAATTAGGTTTTCTAGGGTAAAACTAAACGCTGAAAATTAGGGTTTTTTCGGAATTCCAATTCAATACAAAGTTTTGAACTTGATTCAATCCATACAAATCAACACATATAAGCATAAAAATAAACTTGTTTTAGTGAATGCATATCAAAGTTTTCACCAACCCAAGAATGATGTGCAATGCATATGATGACATGGCATGTTTTAGGGTATAAAACACCAGAGGTGTTACAATCTTTCCCCCTAAAAGAAATCTCATCCCAAGATTTAAAAGTCGTAGGGTAAGTAATGGAAAAGGAAATGTGTCAAGCAAAAACATTCAAAACCTATCCATAAAACAGCTAAGGTCCTTTTACAAAACATGATTCGTAACAACAGAGCACAACTAACATTATTCTATATTGACACCAGAAACTCCGGAAACTGTTCTAGTAAGAAATCTTCGGATTCCCAAGTAGATTCTTCTTCGGAATGTTGGTTCCATTGTATTTTATAGAACTTGATTGTCCTCCTTCGAGTGACACGGTCTTTCTGATCCAAAACTCGGATAGGATATTCGGAATAGGTCAAATCAGGTTCAAGTTCAACTCCTTCAACCTCAACATTCTGATCAGGCACTCGAAGACATTTCTTTAATTGAGAAACATGGAACACATCGTGTATAGCTGAAAGATGTTCTGGTAACTTCAAGCGATATGCCACCTTTCCACACCTCTCCAAAATTTGAAATGGTCCAATATAACGAGGTGCCAACTTGCCTTTAACACCAAAACATGTAACTCCCTTCATTGGTGATACCTTCAGATATACATAACCCCCTTGTTAAACACCAATGGTCTATGTCGTTTATCTACATAACTCTTTTGTCGGGACTGAGCTATCTTCAAATTACTTTGTATTTGTCTAACCTTCTCTTCTGCTTCTTTCACAAGGTCAACTCCAAAGAACCATCTTTCCCCGGGTTCAGACCAATTTAGTGACGTTCTGCATCTACGACCATAGAGTGCCTCAAACGGAGCCATCTAAATGCTCTCTTGATAACTATTGTTGTATGAGAACTCAGCCAAAGGCAAACATTCATCCCACTTATTGGAATAGTTAAGGACACAACACCTTAACATATCTTCGAGTACTTGATTTACCCTTTCAGTCTGACCATCAGTCTGTGGATGATAAGCTGTACTATACAGAAGTTTGGTACCTAACGAAGCATGCAACTGTTTCCAAAAGTTGGAGACAAACTGTGTACCCCTATCTGACACAATGGTCTTTGGTACACCATGTATACTCATGATTTGTGCTAAATACATCTTGGCATATTGGATAGTGGGATATATACTCTTGACTAGAAGAAAGTGTGCTGACTTAGTTAGTCGATCTACAATAACCCATATTGAGTCAAAACCTTTTGATGTCTTGGGTAGACCAACTATAAAGTCCATACTAATATCCTCCCACTTCCAAGCTGGAATAGGCAATGGCTGTAACTCTCCAGCAGACCTTAAATGTATAGCTTTCACTTTTTGACAAGTATCACACTTGGCTATATATCGAGCAATCTCTATCTTCATTTTGGTCCACCAAAATCTCTATTTCAAGTCATGGTACATTTTATTACTTCCTGGATGAATAGATAACCTGGTGGTATGTGCCTCTTCAAGAATTGACTGTCGCAACTCAAGAACCTTTGGTACCACTAGGCGATTCTTAAACCATAACACACCTGCATCATCTATTCTGAAGCATGTCGCTTTTCCATTCCTGACTCTTTCTTTGATATGGGCTATACCCTTGTTTTCTTTCTGAGCGGCAATAATCTGGTCTCGAATAGTTGATTCAACAATTACATTGGTCAAACTACCTTGTTGAATTACCTCTATATTCAACTTTTCCATCTCATGACATAAAGTCAGATCCATTGTTTTTGTTGTCAGGCAATTGCAATGACTCTTACGACTGAGTGCATCTGCAACCACATTTTCCTTACCAGGGTGGTAATGCGCCTCCAAGTCATAATCTTTAATCAGTTCCAACCATCTTCTTTGCCGCATATTCAATTCCGATTGAGTGAAGATATACTTTAAACTCTTGTGATCTGTATACATATGGCAAGTATTACCAAGCAGGTAATGCCGCCAAATCTTCAAAGCATGAACAACTGTTGCTAACTCCAGATCATGAGTTGGATAATGTTCTTCATGTTGCTTAAGTTGTCTAGAAGCATAGGCAATGACTCGGCCTTCTTGCATCAATACACACCCAATTCCGGTCGGAGAGGTGGGCCGGAGTAAGAAAATGGGCGCCGTTCCTCCTTGGCCTGACCTTCCGGTCGGAGATTGGATCACTCCCCCGGCCTGTCACTCCGATACTTGGGCCGGCCCATGAATTGTGCATTATCAGTTTGGGCCGAGCCTTTGTTTGGGAAGCCGGTCCCCGAGGGACCCCGGGTTTATGAACTCGACACCTTCCTCAGCCGCTCGCCCTCGGCGTGATTCGCCACCCTCACGGACGAATCCCTCAGCAACGGCGCTGTGTGATCCATGAAGATGAGGTCCCTCGGCTGGTCCTACCCCTCTCAAAGTTAGTATCGAGAGGTCGAGAAATCTATTGAAGAGAAGGCATGAGAAGGGTAAACTTACAAAGATGATGTGGCATGGTTCTGGCCGCATCGAAGGATGTCCCGGCACCGGGTAGACGAAATCGAGGGGGGCTCCCGCGTCATACCATGAGAGCTCCATTGCCTCCTTGATGCGTTGCATGATCTCAGAGTTGGGGAGCGCCCCCTCAGCGAGCGCCGTTCCATCGAGCGATGCCTCGGGCACCATCGTGTACAGCGGGAGCACACGCGTCATCAACGGCTCCACCCTCCTTGCATCGTAGGCCCCGATGATGCCCAACCCCTTCAAGCCATTCTCCTTGAGGATGTAGATAGTGGCAATGTGGTCCCGGATCTTCTTCTTGCCCTTCTCCGGGATGCCCCACTTCCTCCATGACTCTGGGGCCTCTTCAATCTAGCGCTCGGTGAACTCCGACAGAGGGGTGGCGGTGGTATTCTTGAGGTAGAACCACTGCGAGTGCCACCCCTTGTTGGGCGTTGATAGCCGCATCGACGGGTACTCACCGACCCAATTGTTCTAGAGCTAGATGCCAGCACACCCCATCGGCATGTGCAGCTCCAGCCTGCCGCTCTTCTCCCTCTTCTTCTAGAGGGTGATGGTGAAGAAGTACCTCCACAAATCAAAGTGGGGGCTGATCCCTAGGAACCTCTCGCATAGGGCGATGAACGCCGCCATGTGCTGGATCCTGTTGGGATTGAGATGTTGCACTTTGATCTTGTAGTAGTGCAGCAGCCCATGAAGAAATCTATGGGTAGGGGTCACAAACCCACGCTCATGGAAGTGGGCGAACGACACCACATAGCCATCGAGCGGCGACGACACGTCCTCCTCGCTAGGCAGTAGCCACTCCTCGGCCATGGTCCATGCGCGGAGAAGACCGCAACGAACGAGGCCCTCCATGCGCTGGAATGTGATGTCAGAGCGACACCATGGATCCATTGGAGATGGGGGTGGGTGGATGCGAGCTCGATGGTGGCGGGGATGTAGAGATAGGAAATCTGAGTGATTGGCGATGGCGGTCGTGGCTATGGAGGCAAGGATGCAAGGTATGGAATCTAGGGAGCGAACCCTTTGGTTTTATAGGGGCACCGAATGCGAGGAAACCAACCGCCTGCCTAGATCTCCGCACCTCCCATGATTTGCCGCAACATCCCACCACGGGACGTGCGCAAGCAATCTCTGTCCGTTCCCTCGAGAAACTCGCCGGATGTTTCGCCTCTCTGGACGGGCCATGACTCATCACGAGTAAGAGGAATACGGATCTAAAAGCGCCTCTATGGCCCAACTGGGCCCAGGAGTTCATAGGTTGCACCATCGACGGGTTCGACAACCTCTCTAGGCACCTTTAGCGTGAGAGGAGGAAAGGGATGGGCCCGCTAAAAGCCAGTACCTAGGTGCATGAGCGCCATGGGCATCCAGCCCATGTTCGAGTCTCGGTCGGTTACGATCCATGGTTTTTTTCGAAGAAAGGTACTTAGCCATCGGGACCAGTCGAACGGACTAGAGAACTATATGGATTTACCGCTGAGAATCTAGGGTCAGTCACCAAACTGACCCAAGCTAGATCACCGTGAAAGGGATGCCGGGGACCCCACTCAGACTAGCCCATTAACAGCTCACCAGGTGTCATGATTCGTCCTTAGAGGAACATCGTGGCTTGGCTCGACCCCTCCATTTTTCTTAGAAAAAATGCTTGAGGGAAGACAATCGCAAAGACGAACCGATCCTCGACTAGGCCCCAACTACGGGAGGGGGCTTGAGGAAAGGGAATCACCGCCCCCAGGTCACGCTGTGGGCAACAAAAGAAGGCCAAGGTCTTTAGAGTCCTCCCGTTCGGAAAAGCCTTTGAAGGAGTGTTCTACTCCTTCGCGGTCTTGGGGGCTACTGTCGAGGACCAATACTAGGGTACCCAAAGAGGAGAAGCTAATAACTATCAACATTGATTTATCCGAGCAGTCAAGAGCGCGACTATAGCTCCAACCAACCCCTAGGTGCGCAAGCTCCACCTTGCTCGGCCTCTAGGGGCGGGCTCCACCTCACCCAACACCGAGGTCGTGGGCTCCGCCTTGCCCAACCTCTAAGGGCTGGCTTCACCTTGCCCGGCCTTTGAGGACGGGCTCCGCCTCGCCCGACCTCTGGGGGCGGGCTCCGCCTCGCTCGACCTCTAAGGACGGGCTCTGCCTCACCCGACACCGAGGCCCTGGGCTCCTCCTCGCCCAACCTCTGAGGGATGGCTCCACCTCACTCAGCCACTAGGGCAGGCTCTGCCTCGCCCAACCCTTGGGTTCATGCTCTGCCTCACCCAACGTCTGAGGATGGGCTCCGCCTTGCCCAACACTGAGGCCACGAGCTCCACCTCGCCTGACCTCTAAGGGTGGGCTCTGCCTCGCCCGACACCGAGGTCGCAGGCTCCACCTCGCCTGACCTCTGAGGGCTGGCTTTGCCTCGCCCGACATCTGAGGGCGGGCTTCGCCTCGCCCAACACCGAGGCTATGGGCTCCACCTCGCCTGACCTCTAAGCGCTAGCTTTGCCTCACCCGACCTCTGAGCGTGGGCTCCACCTCGTTCGACACCAAGGCCATGAGCTTCGCCTTGCTCGACCTCTGACGGATGGCTCCACCTCGCCTGGCCTCTGGGGGCAGGTTCCACCTCGCCCAACCTCTGGGTGGGACTTCGCCTCGACCGACCCTGAGGCCAGGAGATCCATCTCGCCCGACGGAGACCCATACCGCCGCCAACCACTCCAGGTCCAAGCGAATGGTCCTGGGTCAAAGCTCTGACACCAAGGAGGTGACCGGCATGCCCCGATATAACCCCTGGCCATGACGGGCCATACCTAGGGATTCACATTAGGAATAACATTGGGCGTACCGGTGCTGTTTTTCCTAACCCTCGTACGAGGACCGACAGGCACGTCAGTTCACCACGACGTCCGCTAGGATAGAGTGGAGCGCCATGACCGGGAGACGACGCCTACGCATGGTGCCAGTGACGGACAGGGCTATGATGTGGAGCTATCCCTGTTGACGTCTACAGGGTCGACGGGACCCATGTGAAGGAAAAAAAGGACCCGGCGATCCTGGAGGACTTCTTCTCCTTCTCATTCTCCTCTTTTCCCTACACTATAACCCATGCTTTCCCTTGGCCTATAAAAGGGAAAGCAAGGCGTCCCATAAGGGCATCGCAATACATCGCATCGATTCGGACTGGAACCCATCAAATCCCAAACCGATCAAAACACATAAGCATACAGTCAGGAAGCGACCGAGCTCTCGGCACCCATTCGCTCCTCTCACCAGAGACTTGGGAACTGTCCCTCTCTCGACCATTTGTAACCCCTACTATGAACTTTCAGTGCTAGTAACACGAGTAACAGCAATGAACTGGAAGTAGGGACATTTTGCCCGAACCAGTATAAACCTCGTGTTCTCTTAGCACACCATCCGAGCCAGATGCACAATATTAGAAATTTACTAGTCGGTGGCAACTCGAAACACCGACACTTGCTCACTAAGAAAGACGCTAAACCTAGATTAATAAGATGGGTACTTCTACTCTAAGAATTTGACCTTGAAATAAAAGATAAAAAAGGAGTAGAAAATACTATCGCAGATCATTTGTCGCGCATGCAAGTCACTAACATGCAGGAGTTACCAATAAACGATATCCTACGCGACGACATGCTGCTGAAGGTGACGGACTCCAACCCGTGGTACGCAAACATTATGAATTTCATGGTCACATGTTACGTACCACCAGGGGAGAACAAGAAAAAGTTGCAAACAGAAAGCAGACGTCACCTTTGGGATGACCCGTACCTGTATAGGGTGTGCTCTAACGGCCTATTGAGGAGGTGTGTGCCAATGGCAGAAGGAATACAAATCATCGAGAAATGCCATGTAGCACCGTACGGAGGCCACTATGGAGTATTACGCACACAAACCAAAATCTAGCAGTGTGGGTTCTTCTGGCCAACGATGTACGAAGACACCAAAGAATTCATCCGAAGGTGTCAAAAATGCCAGCTGCAAGGAAGCATCACCGCTCACAATGCAATGCCCCTACACTACGACCTACAAATAGAGATATTCGATGTATGGGGCAATGACTTCATGGGACCATTCCCAAAATCCAATGATAGCGAGTACATCCTTGTCACCGTCGACTACGTATCCAAAGGATGTTCCATGGGTGGAGGCCTTACCATGCAGAGCTGCTGATGCCAAGCATGCCCGAAGGATGTTCCATGAAGTGATCTTCCCTCGCTTTGGAACACCTAGAATGGTCATAAGTGACGGAGGGTCTCATTTCATTGATAAGACCTTCTGAAACTTTTTGAGGGAGCTTGGAGCAAAGTACAACATTACCACCCCTTACCACCCTCGGACAAGCGGTTAGGCAGAAACTTCAAATAAACAAATCAAAAACATCCTACAAAAAATGGTCAATGAGATGGGGAAAGGCTAGAAGGACAAGCTACCTGATGCACTTTGGGCATACAGGACAGTTTACAAAACCCCCCTCGGCATGTCACCATACCAGCTCGTTTATAGAAAAAGTTGCCACAGTCGAGCTAGAGCGTAGAGCACACTGGGCAATAAAGAGCTAGAACATGGATGTAAAACTAGCCAGCAGAAATAGACAAAAGCAAATCGCCGAGCTAGAAGAATGGAGGGAGAAGGCTTACCACAGTGCCAAGCTTTATAAAGAATGAACCAATGGCACGATCATAGAATCAAGCAAAAAGAGTTCAAGGAAGAAGATAAGGTACTACTATTCAATTCTAAAGTCAAACTATTCGGTGAAGGAAAACTCCAAAGCAAATGGAAAGGACCATATATCGTCGTCAACACGTCATCACATGGCTCAATCACAATTCAAGACGACGAAGGTAATGCTTTTAAGGTAAACGGTCAATGATTAAAAGTTTTCTTAGAGCCTTCATATAATCCTAGAGAAAAAATAGATGTAATAAAATTAATTGCTTTTAGCAAATTTCCTAACTCAAAATAAGTACATCTCAAATTCAATAAAGATTTTTAGTAGAATCATTGTCTACACTTGTTTTCTGTTTCCTTTTGTTTACAAATAAGATAGGTAAGAAAACAAGTGTGGGGGAGACGCCACACTCGCCTCCAACTCAGTGCACAAAAAGATCGCCATGTTCAAAACTTCACTTTGTGCAACTCACTCTCTCTCTCTCTCTCCATACTTAGAACAATAATAATTTAAAAATGAACAAATTTTGAGATAAACTGCAAAGTGATTACTCTATCTCCATATCTTCCTATGATTAAAAGTTTGCATATCTTTATTCTTTGCAAATATTCCTAAAAATTTGTGAACACTTATCATAGGGACCCCATTTTATCTAAGTGATTGACGAATGAGATATAGTAGGATGACATGATGCTTGCTCATTCTTGCAAAGAACTTGGGGTTTATTTTTACAAAACAAAATTCAAAATAGCATGTTCCTTGAATGACATTCAAATACCTACCTAGGCCATATATGCTCATACAAGACAAAAAAAACCTTAGACATATGCCTCTTACTTTGTGCTGAGTTTGGTCAAGTTTTGTGACCCCTGTTGAGAGATTTTTCATGCTCCCAAGATCAAAACTCACATACACGCCACATAAAATAACAATTCATACATTGGGAACACTCTAAAACATGTTTCCATCACCCGCAAATAAATACTCCATCCTCTAAATATGATCTCCCTAGCATATTTCTAGAAAAGAGACAAAAAGGCTATGCAAAAAATAGGACATATGAAGGTCCCAAAGTATTGAAAAAAATATAGGGACACATGAAGGTCCTAAAGTATTAAAAAAACATATGGGCACATGAAGGCTCATAAGAAAATAAGCTAGCCATGTCTCAAAAAAAGCTAGAGAAAGAGATCATATCAAATAGAGGAGTATAGTTCCATCAAATTCCACACACTTGCACGGTTTTGATCTAAGAGTATGACACTTCTCTCCGGTGGGTCCGGAATTTGACTTTACAACATATTCATGGTAAGTGTGCCACGAATTTTTCATCCCTACCCAAACTCCATATAAGCTTTTAGAAGTAGGATGATCAAAGAGAAAGGCAAACATTCAAAATATGCCTTGGTGAGGAAACACTTACATATTTGAGTGACTTGAGAGAATCATTCAAGGAACAAAAGCTATCTTATTGTTTTCAAAACCATACAAAAACCCAAGTTTCTGAGCAGGAATAGAGTAAGAAGATTTGAATCCAAGCTGTTACATTTTTCAATTACCCAAAATAATGTGGTAGACACTTCAAAGTTCACAAGTGCAGGTGAAGCTTGGAATGACTTGTATGCAGATGTTATATCAAGGAGATGACCCATCTTAGTCCTTAAACTTTACTCGAAGACGAGCAAAGGGCTAAGTGTGGGAAAGTTTGTTGGTGGTCCTTAACTCATATTTTCAACCGCTAATCTTTACGTAAAATCCAACCAAATAAACACCAAACTTAGTGATAGGGTTGAAAACTAATATCTTTCCACAAGTTTTGGTGAATTATCTTTTTGCAGGATGACTTACATGAAAAGCATGGAAATATGACAAAAATACACAATCACGCAAAGCACATTTCCATCCTACAAATAGCAAAAGAAGAGAAAGCCCACCTACCTAGCAATTCTGGACCTAAAACCCATAGAGGCCCACTCTAAAAGATCAAAGGAGACCGCACGACAAAACTGGACTTGATGGGCCAACCAGGGTGCAGGCGCACCCCTGGTGGCTCACCTCGGGCCCAACCTTGTTAGGTCAGTTCATACCGCCTCTCCAAGGATAGTTCACAGGGTTTCAGCCAGGTTCAATGCACCTAAACGACGGTTTGCACTTTCCATGAGGGGATGAACTATCTTCCATGGACCCCCCTCCTCTCCACCTATAAAAGGAGGCCATCATCTCCTCATTTAAGGACAACACACAACAAGAAGCAAGAAGAGAAGAAGAGCTTCATTCCTACCTAGGCTTTAGCTAGAATTAAAATAGGGAGTGAGTGAGCTAAGAGTTGGAGGAGTACCAGAGTGTCGGCTACCTCTACTTCTTGTACTTGACAACCCTTGCACATCGAGTGGACGGAGTGCCGGGGTTGTCGGCTCCCTCTACACTTTTACCTCAACGTACCGAATACTACTTGAAGTATAAGGTTCGTGTTTATCTTTGGTGCTAAGTTCTTAAGAAAAGTTATCTTTGATCACTATATTCTTGCGGGTTCGTCGTCAGTCCCCATGACGGATACTCTAGTAGAAGGGCCCTGATAAAGACAGATAACCCTTGTATAAGCGCTAGAGTAGTAGTTGATAGCATAGACGTTGTGTCTAGGCTAAAGGCTACCTTCGTTTGCCTCGTACTCTACGATTGAGGGATAGGCGGCAGGTGGTGACAGCCCTGTCCGTCCCTTGTAATCCCCCACGTCTAGGTATGGCGTAGAGTTGTAGGTCGGCAATGCTTGGCAGACCAAGTGTTATCCGGTGCCCGAAGTAACTCTATAGTGGCAAAGCTATCTTAACTTAGGTTCTTTATCCTTAGAAAACCTCACTACCAGAGCTATCTTTCTTCTTGTTATCTTAGACGAACTAGCTAAGAGGCTTTACACATCCGTTCCTTTGGGAAAATACGATACCCTGAATACTTCCGGGTGAAGTTCTACGATGGTATATCCGTGCGCTTGCGAATTCTTTTGCTTACGCTAAGAAATGCTAACACAAGTCCTTAGCAATGGATGAATGATATGTCAATCAACTTTACCTTGCTTTGCTCGAAGGAGAGACATGTCATATATGGGGGTGCATCAACACCATATTTGAGAAGTCAAGTATATTCAATTCATTCCTTAACTTGCAAAACATCTTCTCATCAAGTGGCTTGGTGAAAATATCGGCAAGTTGATCTTTGGTGCCCACACTCTCAATGCAAATGTCATCTTTTTGTTGATAATCTCTTATGAAGTGATGGTGGACATATATGTGCTTTGTTCTTGAATGTTGAACCGGGTTGTTAGTAAGCTTCACGACACTTTTATTGTCACATAGCAATGGCACTTGTTTGAACTTGATTCCAAAATTATTCAAAGTAACCTACATCCAAAGTAATTAAGCACAACTACCGGCCGAAATATACTCTGCTTCGGCGGTTGAAAGTGCTACACTATTTTGCTTCCACTACTAGATTTCGGCCCTATTGCCACTTGATGCTATTTGCATCACCACAAATTGTATTGTAATAGGGGTGTGTTTTGCAATATTTGTCCAAAAATGTGGTAATAGAGGGACTTTGTTGCCACAAAAATTGTGCATTGCAATTTTTATGTACGGCGTTGCAAGAGGTGAGACCTATAACAACACTTTTTTGAAAAGTGTTGTTATAGGTTAAAAATATTGCCATGATAACATTTCGTTGCATTAGTATTGATTGGCGTTGCAACTGTCTGGTGCTCTTGCAACTATATAGAACAGTGTTGCTATTGCTTGAAATTATTGCTACAGTGCTGTTGGGTTGTAATATTTCTCACGACCATTGCAATAGATAGACCGTGTATTGCAACTAAATTTCCAAGGCGATGCAATAGTTCGTTGCTATTGCTATAATTTTCTTTGGTTGTAATATTTCTCATGACCATTACAATAGGTAGCTGTTTATTGCAACTAAATATCTAAAGTGATGCAATAGTTTTGCTATTGCCACATTTTTTTGTTGTTGTCATAGAATAGATATGTCGTTGCAATATGGTATTCTATTGCAACACTTTTATTTCATAGGCATTTGGGTTGTCAAACTAGCAAATCATAGAACGTGCGCCAACCTCTTGATCTGTTATGTGATCGTGCGGATCCAACATATACGTCTGGTGCCCTACACAACAAACATCGGTGCCCTTGATCATCAGGACGGTGCCACCAGCCCACGCCATCCACCTCCTACAAGCGATGTTTAGTGAAGCCATGGCCCCAGCCCCCAGCCCACCCATGATCTTGGGCATGCCCCCTCGCGTACTAATAAAGTTGTTCTGATGTCTTAAACTCTCCCATGCAGCCTTGTGTAATTCTAATTCAATTTAGTTATGATTGTTAGGAAATTCTAAATTATATATTTGTTGGATGTGATTATCATGAAGTTCTCTGGACAACATGATTTCTTGCACTTTGATTTATAATCTTTGGAAGCAATCCTAAGTAATATAATATTTAAAAACAATCTCCAACTTGGCCAAGTCCACGTTAGGACCCAATTTAGCTCAGCCCACAAATATTTAATAGGAGATTGCCTGTGAGTTGCAATAGGACAAAAAATGCACAAGATGTTTGGTAGCCAAACTAAAATCAAGATTATGATAATTAAATTTGCATGTGTTGTACCAAATCAATGACAAAAATATAATTGATGATGAACTAACACATGATTAAGTGATTAACCAAGTGTTACAAGGTTACAATATTATCACAAACCAACATATCACCGACACCTTAACCCAAAACCAACACATCGAGGTCAACCTATCACTCATCATTGCAAAGATCAACAAGACTTTTTTTTGCTAACCTACTTCGAATCTGCATAGTAAATATACCAGGTCATATACGTACCAGCCACATTTTTTATTCCTAGCCTATAGAATGTCCTTAGGAATAGACCCTCCCACCTCCTGCAGGGCAAGCACTCCATGGCTCTAAAAACGTATCAGTCTGAAAATTAGACAAGACCTGAATCTACTGGATGGAGTAGCTATTTTTTAATGTTAAAAATGGCACTAGAATCCTAGTGTCATGAAATGCTGCAGCTCTATCCTTTGTAGAATGCATGATGTGCTGATGAATCATCTGCAAATTTCATATGGTCTGATAAAACAGTCATATGAATGATATAGCACTGTGTTTGTATATTACAGATAGACAGTCATATAAATGATATGGAGTCCATTTTGGTGTTAGATTTCTCACTCAGCTTCCTCCATGGTATGCACATAAAGTAACTTATGCTATTTTGATCATTCGACTACTATCACATTTTCTGTTTGCAGTGTTTCCTATCCTTTCTGTGATGATTTATTACTACCCCTTGAATCCTCAAATGATAGTTGGGGCAGTATCCTCATTGTATAGAAGGTTTGCCATGTGTACAGAACCTAGGCATTCGTGCTGCCTTTTTTTTCAGAGATTAGAGAAGGATGAGGAATTTCTTCATCCCCGCTCATGGATTGGGAAATTCTGACTGACGAGCAGCAGAATTTCTTGAGGCCGCTAGTTGCAGCAAGGTACGAGCCTTCATGGGATCGTGAGAATCTCATCGTCATTTTTCATGGCTAAGTGAGCTATAAACCTAAACAAAACAAGGAGTTGTTATTTTTCGTGGCTAAGATAACTATAAACCTGAACAAAACATGAAGAGCTGTCATTTTTTATGGTTAAAACAATGATACTTGAATCCATAGTCATTCTAGCTGCCCAAACTAAATAATAATGAAGTTGCCACTTCGTTTAAATTTCAGAAAGTTACCTTTTTATATTTGTGGCTGGCGCCTCTCCTTCCAAAACTCTGAAAGATAAAATTTGTCATGTATGTGACACTTGAATGACATCCCAAGATTTAAACCTCAAGTAGAGATCTTAAGCAATTGAGTAACCAGCCACAATAAAAGTTGTCTGGCTTGATATCACGATGAAGAAACACCCTCGTGTGCATGTACTCTACCCTGGCTATCTGTATGAATTATGAAAACAACAGGAAGGCATTAACTTGGAGAAAATCCACCAAATAAAAATTAAAAGATTTGAGAATTTGCCCATCAATTTTATAGGTATGTTGCCATACAGGTAACAAAAGATAGTAAAAAACAAAAATGATATGACCCGAAAGAGAAACTAACCATCTGATCAGCTGCAATCAATAGGGACGAGGTGTCGGGGCTGGCCAGATGGAGGGCATCTTGATGAGAATCTATGACGACAAGAGTTATAGTCAATTAATTAACCAAATAACTGACTGAATTTTAAATTGGTCAAGAGTCAAGACATTCAATTTTCAAGTCATTAGCCAAGCTCAAGAACATTACAGCAAAGTTGTTGGTATCAAAGTTGTACCAAAGTTTGCAAACTCAGGAAAAGAGAATCAGGTCAGGTACCAAACTAGTTAAGAAATCAAAACCTTTTCTAATCCCAAACATCTTAAAAATAGAATCACCAAACGCCTTTCCTACATTTCCTCAAACACCTGGTCGGCATTGCATCAGCCAGTAGCAATGATCGTAGCAGGCCGCTGCCGAGATGCGAGCATGGGGAGGTATGAGCTGGCACGATGCGCATACCTCGATTGACGATGATGTCCATGCGAAGGTCATGGTGGCGCCCGGACGCGCCGCCGCATCCCCACGTCACGGCGGTCATAAGCGATGGAACCGCAATGCCCACAATGGAGCAGCTCTCCTTCCCCTCCGGATCGAGGTGCCCCTTACGATCGGTGCTTCAACCCCCTCCACAGCCGCACAGACCACAGAGTGCGTGGGCTGAGATACCCAATAAGCCCTGACGTCCGTCCTCGTCATGTGATGGTGTGGAGGCGATGGGGGTGACAGCCGGCGTTGGATTGCTGTGGCCGGGAGCGGCCGGCAGCCGTGCGGTGCCTATGCCCTGGAGCTCCAGACGGCTGGGGGAGGTGTCCTGATGTGGGGAGGCAGGAGTTGCTGTGGTGGCGAGGAGGACGGCGGCGGCGGACAACAGCCGGAGAATGGCGGCGTCCGCTCGTGAGGAACCTACGACGGCGCGAGCGGTTTTTTTTCGAGTTGAACGTGGAGGCGGCTGATGAAGGGCGTGTTTGGGATCGCGTTTCTTGCGGCGGCGGTGAAAACAATCCGACAATCATGCCAAATGCTCCTAAGGTGCGATGATTTTATTCTCTGCACACGGCATCGGAACAGCACAAATGAACTGGCTTCTGCGTTTTCGGCACCACGGCCCTCGCGCCGCGATACATGTACCGCACCGCGCGGTGGGTAACCGCGGTCCCAAACACGCCCGAAAGTGAGGAGGGGATTTGAGGGAGAAAGGATAAGGTCGAGTGTGTGAAATTATGCGGTGAGCATGCGAGGGAGGGGAACATTCGGCGCGCCTCAAAAATGAGCGCGCGGTATGGCAGCAGGGGGGAAAATCGGCGCCGCTAAAAATCTGGGGCAAAAACTTGAAATTCCACTGCGGCTGAAAAATCTTGGGGCAAAAAAAATTAAAACTCCACAGCCGATAGAAAAGATGAGAACTTGAAAGTTGAAACATGGTTTTAGCATCATAAATAATTTTAAATGAAAGAGTTATCAGCATGAGAATATGATTTTGGTGCATGATCATTCTATAAAAAATATACAAACTTACATGTACTAATTAAACCCATGGGTTTGTTATAAGAACCCATAGGTTTACATAAAATGTATATATATAAGCTTGCATAGGATATATAGGTTCACATAAAAAGTTAGACCCCTGGATTTGAAATCTTACGCTCACATTATAAAATTTTACCGAAATTGACTAGGATTTGTTGTAGATGATTTAACCTAACAAGCAACTACTTCATGCCAATTGGCACTGCCAGATCAATATGTGGACCCCACATGAAAGCTAGACCCTAAAAATAAAAGCTCGCGTTCACACTTTAAAATTATATCTAAATTGACTGAAATTTGTTAAATAGAATTCAAAATGTCATGAAAATAATATGTGTCGGTTAGCACAAGATCTGCATGTAGGCCCCACATTCTTTGATGACCAAAACACAAGTAATCTTCCTAGTAGTTGACATATGCCCGATGTGCTCTTCCTCTCAACTTTGCATCCCACATAATCGGAGTCCGAATATCCAATCAACTCAAATCTTGCTCGTTTGGAATACCACAATCCAACATTTTATGTATGCTTCAAGTACCTCAATATTCTCTTGGTTGCCTTTAAATGACTTTCTCTTGGTGAGGCTTAAAATCTAGCACACATACATACACTAAATATCACATCCGACCTTGATGCGGTCACATAGAGTAAGCTTCCAATTATAGACCGATACATCTTTTAATCCGCTAAATAAAGTCCAAAACAGGAGAAATAAACAAACTTATGACACATATGATTTTACTATTGACATAGTTCCACTCGTATTGAAGAAAACATGTTTTGTAGGACACACATTCGAATACAAGTGGAAAACCAAGCAAAAGGTACAATTTGAAAAGCGTAATGCAGAAATGCGTAAGAGAAATAAGTAGAGAAGCCCACCTACGCAACTTACCTGGATAGAAAACTGACGTAGGAGGGGCCCAGGCCCAGCCACCAGCCCACCTGGCAAAGGTGGTGGCCAGGCGAGCCAGCCAGGGTGTGGCCGCACCCCAGGTGGCGCAGCCTAGGCCTAGCCTTCGCAGGCAGTTGCATGGCGGCATGCTTGGTCGGTTTCAGGCGGTTTCCTAATTTATTGAGGCCAAACCGACCATTAGCCACTATAAAAGAGAGGGAGGAGCTCACCGTTCAACACACACCAACATTTTGAGCCTCTACCACACTACCCTACTCTTGTACTCTTTTAGCTTTTAGTAGTAGTTTGTGAGCAAGGCAAGAGCTAACAAGGAGGGCTTGGCTCCTTGGAAGAAAGGATCCTTGGTATGAATAATACAATGAGTTCTTCCATAGTCATGCTCTCGTACTTCCAATATAGCAATGCAAATGAACTAGACTATAGTTCTCATATTATAATCATGATATATGAACTAGTATATAGTTTGTGTGTTATGATATTAACATGTAGAACTTTATGCTTAATCATTCATATAACTTATATGAGTAGAATTAGAGCAAAGTTAAGGTGGCGGTTCATCATGCCTTCCGGTGTGCCCAAGTTCTTTACCTGTCAATCCGTAGGGCCGAGGACCCGGGGGAATTTGGGTAGTTTCTGTATACGCAAGCATGGTGCTTAGGTGTGTGAAAGGTCCTTGTTTGGTGTTGGTAATTGAGTGACAACCTAGGTGGACTAATATGTGTTTGAGTGAAATACATAGGTGATTAGTCCACAAGTACATGTGTGTGAGCAACATATGCCATAGAGGTGAAATGGCTTGGACTTGTTGCAAAGCTTACCCATGTGATGATGAAGGAGCTCATTGCACATGAGATATGACATTGAGTCATGTGATCAAGGTGGAGAAGATCAAGACATGACTTGGCTTGATGGACCGGTTGCAAGTGTGAAGGGCAAGTTAAGTGATGACTTGGCGCCGATGGACCGAAGCAACGGTGAAGAGCAAGTGAAGTCAAGATCGATGAACCAATACGATCACGTTATGATATGAAGTGGATCATATCATTTGGTGATTGGTTGGTGCATGTGTTGCAAAAATGATGGAGGAGATGGAATTGAATGCGTAAGGCAAAGGTATAACCTAGGGCATTTCATTCCACCAGTCATAGGTGTGTAGAGAAGTTGATGATCGGGTTTAGGATAGATGGTCGTACTATTAAGAGGAGCAAACTTGTTTACATATCGGTCATCTAGTGCCACTTGAGCGATCTAACATTGCAAACGTGTTAGGATCGAGTGGCGTGGTGAATTGAGTGACTAATCCTTTGGGAAATATTTGTGAAAAGCTAACACATGTGCACAAGTAGGTGAACACTTGGTGGTGCTAGCACATTTGCAAAGGTGTTGAAAAAGGTAAAGAAATAGAGGTGAAACCGGGCTCAGAGTGTTGCCCTGTGGGCACCACCACCCCCTATCCAGAGCACCGCCACCCCTGTGGCAGTGACCGGCTGAGGAGGCCGAGAGCAACAAGTTGAGCCTGGCACCGCCACTGGTGGTCCGGTGGCACCGCCACCCCTAGGGCGGTGCCCACCTGGACTTAGCCGAGAAGGGTAGCGTGGGCGTGGTCACCAGAGTGTCCAGTGTGCACCACCACGACGAGGGCGGTGCAACACCTGGTCACCGCCGCTGGTGGGGTGGTGCCAGCACCCCTTTATTCCTGAAAGCAGCCGAGTGGGGTTGGTCACCGGACAGGTCACCACCACCTTACGTCCGGTGCCACTGCCACTATTTTTCAGAGAGGGGGTATTTCAGGTGACTGGCTGGGTGGTCACCACCCTCCCTAGAGCGGTGTCACTACCACTGTGTCTAGTGCCCCTACGCTAGTCAAGCTAGCCATTGGGGTGACCGTTGGGGGGCACCGCCACCCCTAGGGCGGTGCCACCACCGCCGTGTCCGGTGGGGATCTTTGCTCCAACGGCTCTATTTGGCTTGGGGCTATAAATAGAGGTCGAGCTTAGGCATTTGGCTGGTTGAGCACCTTGGGTATGTGTTGCCCTTGTGTGTGCTTGGTTTGATAAGCCTCTAACTTACTTGTGCTTGCGAGAAGTGTGAATCCATTGCGAGTGAGGGATTCTAGTGCGATTGCATCGTGAGGTTGCATCGAGTGGCACTAGGTGATCAAGTTATAAGCCAGTGGTGCTTGTTACTCTTGGAGGTTGCACCTCCTAGATGGCTTGGTGGTGGTCTCTATCGAAGCATGCAAAGAAGATTGTGCGGTGCTCCAGAGAAGTGATTGTGAAGGGGATTGTGCTCACCCCGCAGGAGCCGTGAAGGGCAACTCTTGTTGAGCGTGTCATTGAGCTACCCTCACTTTTGGGATAGGTTCTTGTGATGCCCAACGTGTGGGCTTGGTGGGTGATACCAATTAGTCATCGAACCACCAAGTGAGTGGTCAACACAACGGGGACTAGCTTGGTGGCAACCAAGTGCACCTCGGGATAAAAATCACCGTGTCGTCCTTGTCTTCCCGTTGGTTTGCATCCCCTCTACATAAGCTTATAATTACTTTCATATATATTGTGCTTGTGTAGTTGCTCGTATAACTTAGTTAGCTTGTGTAGCTTGCTAGTTACCTTCTTGCTTGTGTAGCATAGAAGTAGCTCCCTTGCATGACTAATTTGGTTTGAGTAACATTGTTAGTCACATTGCTTTGTTTGTGTAGCTAAGTAATTTGCGCTCTCTAATTTGGCATTAGTTGCCTTGTTATTGAGCATTGGTAGTGACCTTAGGAGCTTTGTGCTTTTGCTACTATCATGTGTAGGAGCTCCCCGGTGCTTGAAGTACTAGTGGCATAGGTTTATGTGACCTTGCTCCTAGAATTGGTTAGGTGAGCTCTAGCTAGCCCAGCACCTTTGTTGTCTAGTTAGGATCTTTATAAGGTGCTTGAGAACTTAGATAGAGGGGTGTAGTCTTGGCTAGACCGATAGTTTTAATTCCGCATTTATTTCGGTTAGCCGGTGCAATTAATTTTAGAAATGACTATTCACCCCACCTCTAGTCCGCCATCTCGACCCTACAGTATGGAGAGACAGGTAAATACATTTTCCTACTCTCCAGTTGAGGGGTAGGCAACAGGTGGTGACAGCCCTGTTCGTCTCTTATAATCCCTCAAGTTTAGGTAGGGTGTAGTAGTCTAAATTGTCACATGAGGTTGCTGGCAGACCAGTACTCAGTGGTCTCCGGACCTATCTTACACTTAACTCTAGCTCTAATCATGTAATTTATATGCTCATCAATAGTTCTTTGCACGACTATATTAGAACATGCCTGCTCCACTTAGGAACATTCTTTTATTTTTTGTTTTCCTTTTATCTTTGAGGTTGGTCCAGATGTGTGTCCATTATCTTGAAAATATTGTTTTTACCCCTATCATGAACTATGGTCCACTATGCAAGTATGTAATCTTGTTCATGCTCATGCTAGACTCTTAGACCTTGCCTTCCTTTGGGCAAATATAAATAATGATATTCTAAATACTTTCGGGTAAAATGCTACAACGATAGATCCGTGCGCTTGTGGATTTTTTTTGTAATCGTTAAGAACCATCGTAGTTGGTGTTTCTTGGCAGCGTCGCTAAGGTTAACTCAATCTTAGTGATGGTGTTAAGAAATACCAATAGGCATTTCTGGCACCGTTGCCGAGGATGGACTTAAAACCTCCACACTTGGTGATTACGCTAAGAAATGCTAACAAGCATTTCTGACGCCGTTGCCAGGGAGGGCATAGGTTAAAGAAATCTAGTAGGACATGATCATGATCACATACATGTAATGATTGCCATAGTTTATTTAGGCTAATTCTGCTTGTTTTCTTCCTATTATGGATGAAAATAGGAT
Source organism: Miscanthus lutarioriparius (assembly GCA_904845875.1). Classification (NCBI taxonomy): domain Eukaryota; kingdom Viridiplantae; phylum Streptophyta; class Magnoliopsida; order Poales; family Poaceae; genus Miscanthus; species Miscanthus lutarioriparius. The sequence continues at coordinate 63,787,408 of CAJGYO010000008.1, read as the reverse complement.
AGTGTATGAGTGGTTTCGACCTACCGGATAACTACACAGAAAATCCGGAGGCGCTCCTAAGGAAGAACATGTCCCATACCGCTTCTTCTCCTGCTACTCCCCCGGCAAGTGAACCAATCACCCTCGCACCATCCGCAACTACCGCTATGGCCAAGACACTCCGTGACTACTCCACCCCCACTGTTGCCAACGTGCCTGTTGGGCCTGCTGTCAACACGGGAACTGGAAATTTTGAGCTATGCACTAGCCTGATCATGATGGTGCAGGCAAACCAATTCTATGGTTTGCCTACCGAGGACGCGAATGCGCACCTACAACACTTCCTGGAGGTGTGCAACACCATCGTCATCAAAGACGTCGCACAAGCTAGCATCAGGCTCTGTTTGCTTCCCTTCTCCCTTGCGGGGAAAGCGAAATAGTGGTTTTATAAGGATAAGGAAGCTGTCAGTACGTGGGACAAATATTCCGCCATGTTTCTTGTGAAATTTTTTCTATGGGCAAAACCAATGCCCTGAGAGGGAAATTTTCAAACTTCTAACAGACCTCATTAGAATCCATCCCCGAAGCATGGGAAAGGCTACAGGATTACATCCAGACCTGCCCACACCACAGAATGGAAAATTGGCTCGTGCTCTAGAACTTCTACGAAGGGTTTACGCCCATGTCAAAGGGGCACGTAGATGCCACTGCTGGAATAGCGTTCCTTTCCCTAACCATCAATGGAGCCACGGCTCTCATCAAGAAAATGGTGGCCAATAAGAGTTGGGCGGAGGAACGAAAACAACAAAAAGGCATACATACCATGAAGAAGACGGATATGCTTGCCACAAAAATAGATTTGTTACTATCAAGACTGAACGAAAGGGCCAATGAGAAAGAAGCTATAAAGGCCACCGTTCAGGCCATGGACTCGCAAATGACTAGCGAAGTCTGTGGTGAAGTCAGACATTTGGGGAACAACTGTCCTGAAACCCGTGAAGACACCGCATATTTCAACAATGGGTTCTGACAAGGTAATAATAATGCGTGGAACAATCAATCCCGCCTGCAAGGAGGTAATTCAAATTTCAATTCGAATCAACCATCCTTGAAAGATCTAGTTTTAGGTCAAGCTAAAATTAATGAAAATATCACTAAAAAGCTTATGTACAATGATAAAATATTTGAAAATATAAATGCAAAACTTAAGAATTTATCATCCTCAGTGAAAAACTAAGTTTTAATAAAATGATCGAAACACTGATTGCTCAAATTGTTGCCACAATACCTGTCAACCATTCAGGAAAAATCCCGGGGCAACCCGAGAATTCCCCCGAATTTGTTCGTGCAGCTACAGAGCAATGAAGGATTAGAAGTCTTGTCGACGGACAATAAATGTCGAGCCCTTGCCAAAGGTAAATCGGTAGTTATCTTTTAAAAATTTAAAAATTCAAAATTTTAAAAATTCAAAATTTAAAATTTGCTTAAAAATAAACTTTTTAGAAAAATAAAATAAAAATCATTTTATGATATTATAGATTTTTTGCTATCATTTCTCATTTTGAAAATATTTATGAAAATTCAAAATATAATAATAGTTTTGTGGAAAATCAAATTCGGGAGCAAATTTTCAAATATGAGGGGAGCACCAACGGCCTTGGGTTGAAATAGCCGTTGGAGACCACTTGGCAAAGGGCAGTAGTGGGCCCACCATAGGTGCGGAAGCTCCAAGGGTGCGACCGCACCCTACAGGTGGCCGTTGGCTCAGCGCCTTTGCCAATAGCCACTAGCCGTTGCCTTCTGCCTCCCCAGGATGGTGCTCGACCGGCTATAAAACTGAGAGCTCGGGTGTGAGCCCTCACTCACACACCACTCTCCATTTTCACTCCCTCTCACTCTCACTTGCTCCACCACATGCAAAACAAATTTCCACAAAGCTCAAGTGCAAGGAAACACTGTAGAAAAATTCTACTTTCATCACCACCAAGCCAAGCTCACGGGTTGTTCGATTTGTTTTCACTAACGTAACCCCATTTGCAAGCTTGTGTTGTTGTCTTTTTCGCCATGGGCAAGTTCGGTAGGAACAACCACCCCCGACACCGACATCGCTCATACCTCAGGCATACCATGCGGAGTGGTTCCTGACCATGCAGACACCTGGGTTCACCCCCGGGTACCAGACTAGCTAGGGACACACCCCGCAACCACACGAGGCCAGTGGATCGGAATGACATGAGGCCGATGACGTAGCATGGGTGCATCACTCGTCTGACTCCAAGGGGCTACCACCACCGGTCCATCCACGATAGTCTACTTTGGACCGTCGGGAGTTGGACAGCATCAACCCTCGCCTCGGAGGATTGGAAATCCGCACAGGTGAAATTCAAAATACACTTAACACTCATGTGCAGGATACGAGGCAGTGGCACCTACAACAGTAGAAATAGTTCACAGACATCATTGTGCTGCTTAGACAACAATAGGAAGCACGGATGGCCTACTGGCTGTCTATGGGATACAATCTCGGACCATAGGCCTGGAGCTAGCTTGGGGGAGGACCTCGTAGAGGTACCTTGTATCTTTTATTTTTCACATTTATTTTTTGCATTTATTTAATTATTAGCATATAAAAAATTAAAAAATACTAAAAAATATTAATTCTATTCTCATATGTGTTTAAAGAATGTTTAGTTTTTCCTATGTTGAAATGGTGAATAGTTGCTCTACCTATAATTCATTTGTGCCTAGGCTGTAACTTAGTATTCTCCAAGATTTAAGTTTGTTGGCTAAAAATGTCTCATCCTAAAAACTTAAAAACTTGTGGGTTGCAAATGTATGCTCCTTTTCTAAGTTGTTGCGAGTTAGGATAGGGTACAAATAGAATTTACTATGACTTTGTTCTAAGAGAAACTTGACATCCAGAGATTTTACTTTCAAAAATGCTAAAATTCAAAAGTTCCTCAATGATTATGAATACCTACCAAGGCCATATAACATGATTCAAATTTAAACCTTAGTCATATGCTACTTGTTTGAGCATTGAGGTTTGTCAAATTGTTGTGAGATTCTCATTATGCACCCATGATCAAGACACACGTATACCCACAAATAAAACTGCTAACTCTTACACTGAAAGTTACACAAAAACATGATTTTTCCGTCCACTAAATAATTACTCCATTCACTTTATCATATGTCTCTCTCTTAAAAACTTTTATATGCCAAAAAGAATAGTATGGGCTATGCTCAAAAAAGAGAAAGAAAAGAAAAGAAAAATGTCCATGCCAAAAGGCATGAGAGACAAAAAATGCATGCCAAAGAGCATAAAGAAAAGAAAAGAAGAAGAAAGAAAGAAATAAAGATAGCCCATGCTTTCAAATAAAAGGCAAGAGAGATTCATGATTCAAAGGAGTATCAAAAATATTTAGAATTAGGACATTATAAAAATTCCACACACTTGCATGTCTTGACCAAAGTATATGACTTGCATTTCCATGAGGTCCGGTCTTTGACTTAGCAAAATATGTGATGCAAGTATGCCCCACTTTCATACCTACCCAAAACTCCACTTAAAAAGCCATTAGTGGTAGGATATGAAAAACAAGGCAAAATTTTAGATGCCTATGGTGAGGTTTCATACACATTGAGCGATCAAGAGAATCGTTTGATGAACTTACATTTGTTTTACAAAACTCATAAAACCTTTGGATAGATGGTTGATCAAGGAATGAATCATTGGTGATTCTGTTATAACCATTCTTTTTTGCAACAGCCCAAGAACTTGAAAAAACTATGTGCCCCACAGGGATCAAGATAAAGGGTGGATAAAAATGCCGATTTATTTAAATTACGAAAGAATACTTTGTTATAGGCATGGCACTTCTAAATTATATTCGGTATAGTAGCAACTCCTGATCAACAACCAAGTACTTAGCTATTTGCTTGGGATAAGCAAAGGTTAAGCTTGGAGGATTTGTTGGCGGTCACTAACGATCAAATTCGACCGCCAAATAAAGCCCAAAACAGGATAAATAAACAAACTTAAAACACATATACTTTTACTATTGACATAGTTACACTTGTATTGGAGAAACATGTTTTGTAGGACACACATTCGAATACAAGTGGAAAACCAAGCAAAAGGCGCAATTCGAAAAGCATAATGCAGAAATGCGCAAGACAAATAAATAGAGAAGCCCACCTGTTGACACAAAAATATGACAATACGAGCAACACACAGCAAGTCGGAAAGATATGCTTGGAATAAGCCCGGAGATCCGCTTGGCTTCAAACACAGGATCGGTCGGTTTCGAGACTGAAGGCGTGTCAGTCAATTTGACCCTATAATTGACAAGGAGAAAATAGTCAGTAATTTAAGGTGGAACATGTCGGTGTTGCATCAGACAGTTCCGATATGTGGCTAAACAACCGATTGATATGGCCATCGACTACAGAGTCGATATCCGGCAATAAAGCGATAGAAATAAATATTACCGGCTAAACAGAGCATGATCGATATAAAGTATCGAGCCGATAATATTAATGAGCTTGATCGGTAATTTAACAGATTAAAACAATCATGAAATCGGCTAATTCATAAGTATAAATAATAAACATAAACAACAGATGACTGAGAAATAGATAAGCATAATAAGCTCAAGTAATCGGCTAAATAGCCAATACAGAGAAGATAGAGGCATAACATGTGGACAATCGACTATTTAATATGAACAGATTTATAAACTCATCAAATCTAGCCTATTATCTTTAACAGTGGGGTTCGACCGGATCAATGGCAGCCATAATAAAGATAACAGATTAAACCTTTAAAGTAAACAGATCTATTCACATTTAACAGAATCATTAGAACATACTATGAGCGTTAAAGTGCAGGCAATCGGCTATTTAGCCGATGCAGGCATAGCAAGCAGCCAAGGTCATGCCTAGCCGAAAGCAAATCTATCAACTAGCATACTTTGATTTAAAGTGCTAATAGTGGAGATCGAATGGATCATTACAGCCATAATAGCGAGCTATAGACAAAATTCAACTAGCTAGTAAGCCTACTCAAGATCAGACATGCCTTGGCCGCGTACTATACACAATCAAGATCGAAGTAGAACGGCCGATAAAACATAATCTATCGTTTGAAGTAAAAATTATCACAATATAGCAAAATAAACGATGGAATAAAAGGATATGAGGCCGATCTAGATCGATCTTGATCGGGCAGATTGATATTGCTGAAACTAATGACAATAAGAACATCAGCGAGATCGGTAACTTAATGAATCTACCCGAAGGATGCCACCCTTAGATAGAGCCGGTAACTTGACCTTAATCTAATTCGAGAGGTCGAGCTTAACCTATGGCAGCCATACTTGAACTAGATAAGGATCGATAACTAACTTATACTATGACTTGCAAGAGGTCAATCAGCTGATGCAGCCTTATAAGCAATAATATAAGTCATGATGGTACTTACAGACAAGCTGGAGGTCGAACTTAACCGATGGCAGCCCTGCTTATTAAAGAACTCACCAAAATCTACATTACTCGTACTCCTAAGAATTCGCGTGAAGCCAAAAAAGGTAAAGACTATTTTGATTAATTGAGAGATATCTTTTACAATGGTCGGGGGTTTATATTTATACCCTGGGCTCTTAGCTGGTCACAGCGTACAAAACTGGTTAGGAAATATTTAGATACATGGACTCTATTTTCCCATTAGGTAGAATCCTTGCTAACAAAGCTTCTTTAACCGACGTTACCTCGTTGATATGTTATCCTGGAGCTTACCGTCTTCAACTCAATATTCATCCTAGCTCCCTTCCATAGATACGTATACTGGAATAGCCGAATCAAATCTTATTTAATTCGGCTCAACACGTCTAAGTCATGTCCAAGGCCTGAATATATTTTATCCAAAAGTCAGCCACGTTCGATGCATATCAGGTGACTAGCTCCATGCACCAAGCCGAACATGCATTGATCATTTATCCCTGTACCATATTAATTGCCGACCTCAGCAATCGGATTGCAATGATACGTACATGAGGCGTGCTAGACTTGGACTTTGATTTCCATACCACGCATCACCAGCTAGCTACCCAATGAGAGTTTGCCTCGTACTAGCTTTAGAATATCGGAACCAAAATAAAATATTCTTTTCTTGGCTCCTTTCCGTAGATCTTGGACGTATAACCAAAACCAAATATACGAGGCCAAATATGCTAATTGGCCGCACGTGCATGAGTATCCCTAATAGTCGATCATACAAGTCTGGTGATCACATTTCACCAAAATTAAATGATATTTCCGGGTCGGCTCACAAATGTTCCTCAATCAATAGAGATTTTCTTGCTTTTGACACCATGGGCTGATTCCTTTCATTCCTGAGTAAGCTTACCAAATTTTGGTGTCAACATCACCTACGCAACTTACCTGGACAAAACACCAACATAGGAGGGGCCTAGGCCCAGCCACCAGTCCACCTGGAAAGGCGGTGGCCAGGCGATGTAGCCCAGGCCAACCTTTGCATGTGGTTGCATGGTGGCATGCTTGGTCGGTTTCAGGCGGTTTCCTAATTTACTGAGGCCAAACCAACCATCAGCCACTATAAAAGAGAGGGAGGAGCTCACCATTCAACACACACCAACATTTGGAGCCTCTACCTCGCTACCCTACTCTTGTACTCTTTTAGCTTTTAGCAGTAGTTTGTGAGCACGGCAAGAGCTAACAAGAAGGGCTTGGCTCCTTGGAAGAAAGGATCCTTGGTATGAATAATACAATGAGTTCTTTCATAGTCATGCTCTCATACTTACAATATGGCAATGCATATGAACTAGACTATAGTTCTCATGTTATAATCATGATATATGAACTAGTATATAGTTTGTGTGTTATGATATTAACATGTAGAACTTTATGCTTAATCATTCATATAACTTATATGAGTAGAATTATAGCAAAGTTGAGGTGGTGGTTCATCGTGCCTTCATGTGCCCAAGTTCTTTATCTATCGATCCGTAGGGTCGGGGACCCAGGGGAATTTGGATAGTTTCTGTATATGCAAGCATAGTCCTTGGGTATGTGAAAGATCCTTATTTGGTTTTGGTAATGGAGTGACAACCTAGGTGGACTAATATGTGTTTGAGTGAAATACATAGGTGATTAGTCCACAAGTACATGTGTGTGAGCAACATATTCCATAGAGGTGAAATGGCTTGGACTTGTTGCAAAGCTTACACATGCGATGATGAAGGAGCTCATTGCACATGAGACATGGCATTGAGTCATGTGATCAAGGTGGAGAAGACCAAGACATGACTTGGCTTGATGGACCAGTTGCAAGTGTGAAGGGCAAGTTGAGTGATGACTTGGCGCCGATGGACCGAAGGAACGGTGAAGAGCAAGTGAAGTCAAGATCGATGAACCAGTATGGTCATGTGATGATATGAAGTGGATCACGTGATCATAGTTGGTGTTTCTTGGCGGCGTCGCTAAGGTTAACTCAATCTTAGTGATGGTGTTAAGAAATACCAATAGGCATTTCTAGCACTATTACCGAGGATGGACTTAAAACCTCCACACTTGGTGATTGCGCTAAGAAATGCCAACAAGCATTTCTAGTGCCGTTGCCGGGGACGGCATAGGTTAAAGAATCTAGTAGGACATGATCATGATCACATGCATGTAATGGTAGTCATAGTTTATGTAGGCTAATTCTACTTGTTTTCTTCCTGTTGTGGATGAAAACAAGATAGTGTATGAGTGGTTTCGACCTGTCAGATAACTACACAGAAAATCCGGAGGCGTTCCTAAGGAAGAACAGGTCCTGTAGCGCTTCTTCCTCCGCTACTCCGCCAGCAAGTGCACCAGTCACCTCCACACCATCCGCTACTACCACTATGGCCAAGACACTCCGCGACTAGTCCACCCCTATTGTTGCCAACGTGCCCGTTGGGCCCGCTGTCAACATGGGAGTTGGAAATTTTGAGCTGCGCACTGGCCCAATCACGATGGTGCAGTCAAACCAATTATGTGGTTTGACTACCGAGGACGCGAACGCGCACCTACAACACTTCCTGGAGTTGTGCGACTAATTCAGTTTGAGTAACATTGTTAGTCACATTGCTTAGTTTGTGTAGCTAAGTAATTTACGCTCTCTAATTTGGCATTAGTTGCCTTGTTATTGAGCATTGCTAGTGAGCTTAGGAGCTTTATGCTTTTGCTACTAGCATGTGTAGGAGCTCCCCAGTGCTTGAAGTACTAGTGGCATAGGTTTGTGTGACCTTACTCCTAGAATTAGTTAGGTGAGCTCTAGCTTGCTCAGCACCTTTGTTGCCTAGTTAGGATCTTTATAAGGTGCTTGAGAACTTAAATAGAGGGGTGTATTCTTGGATAGACCGATAGTTTTAATTCCACATTTGTTTCGGTTAGCCGACGTGATTAATTTTAGAAAGGACTATTCACGCCACCTCTAGTCCGCCATCTCGACCCTACAGTATGGAGAGACAGGTGAATACATTTTCCTACTCTCTGGTTGAGGGGTAGGTGACAGGTGGTGACAGCCTTGTCCGTCTCTTGTAATCCCCCATGTTCGGGTAGGGTGAAGGAGTCTAAATGGTCACATGAGGTTGCTGGCAGACCAGTACTCAGTGGCCTCCCGACCTATCTTACACTTAGCTCTAGCTCTAATCATGTAATTTGTATGATCATCAATAGTTCTTTGCATGGCTATATTAGAACATGCCTGCTCCACTTAGAAGCATTCTTTTATTTTTTGTTTTTCTTTTATCCTTGAGGTTGGCCCAGATGTGTGTCCATTATCCTAAAAATATTGTTTTTACCCCTGTCATGAACTATGGTCCACTATGCAAGTATGTAATCTTGTTCATGCTCATGCTAGACTCTTACACCTTGCCTTCCTTTGGGAAAATATAAATAATGATATCCTGAATACTTCCGGGTGAAATGCTACAATGATAGATCCGTGCGCTTGCAGATATTTTTTGTAATCATTAAGAACTATCGTAGTTGGTGTTTATTGGTGGCATCGCTAAGGTTAACTCCATCTTACTGATGGTGTTAAGAAATACCAACAGGCATTTCTGGCACCGTTGCCGAGGATGGACTTAAAACCTCCACACTTGGTGATTGCGCTAAGAAATGCTAACAAGCATTTCTGGCGCCATTGCTGGGGAGGGCATAGGTTAAAGAATCTAGTAGGACATGATCACATACATGTAATGGTAGCCATTGTTTATGTAGGCTAATTCTTCTTGTTTTCTTCCTGTTGTGGATGAAAACAGGATAGTGTATGAGTGGTTTCGACCTGCCAAATAACTACACAGAAAATCTGGAGGTGCTCCTAAGGAAGAACATGTCCTGTACCGCTTCTTCCTCCGCTACTTCGCCGGCAAGTGAACCAGTCACCCTCGCACCATCCGCTACTACCACTATGGCCAAGACACTCCGTGACTACTCCCCCCCCCCGTTGTTGTCAACGTGCTTGTTGGGCCTGCTGTCAACACGGGAACTAGAAATTTTGAGCTGTGCACTGGTCTGATTATGATGGTGCAGGCAAACCAATTCTATGGTTTGCCTACCGAGGACGCGAACACGCACCTGCAACACTTCCTAGAGCTATGCAACACCATCGTCATCAAAGACGTCGCACAAGCTAGCATCAGGCTCCGTCTGTTTCCCTTCTCCCTTGCGGGGAAGGCAAAATAGTGGTTTTATAAGGATAAGGAAGCTGTCAGTACATGGGACAAATGTTCCACGGCATTTCCTCGCTAAGGTTAACTCAATCTTAGTGATGGTGTTAAGAAATACCAATAGGCATTTCTGGCGCCATTGCCGAGCATGGATTTAAAACCTCCACACTTGGTGATTGCGCTAAGAAATGCCAACAGTGCACCAGGTAGGGGACAGTCGCGCACTCTCATTTGTTGAGCAAGAAGTGATGGCTCCTCGTGCCACCGGTGGACTCACTCATGGAATGGCCCACGACAGCTACATTTGCCATGAAAACTACGCCCGAGTTCACCAACGTCCAAGGGCCAGCGCCCACATCTGCCTACAGTCGTGACCCAAACCTCCACCATGGAGATCTAGGTCCCGTGGCCCATAGCAAACACACTCTCAAAACTACCCTTGGGGGCTACATCCTAGAGTTCACCTACATCAGGGGGCCAGTACACTCACTCGAGACCAGTCGTGGCTAGGTCATCTGTCTAGGAGACCAGAGGACCACGACTCATGACGAACTCACCCAGGGAATGGCCTCGACCGGCCACATCCTTTTGGGAAACCACGTGGCTAACCACTCCAAAGGGCCAGTGCTCGTGACCACCTTTGGCCATGGCCCGGACTTCCACCCTGGAGGTCTAGATCCTGTGGTCCATGGCGAACATACTCTCGGAATTGCCCTCGGGGGCTGCATCCTAGAGTTCACCCACATAGGGGGACCAGCACCCTCTCTCATCACTAGCCATGGTCAAGACTTCCACCTAGGAAGCCAGAGACCCATGTCTCATGGCCCCCTCGCCCGAGGAATGACCCGTGGTGGTCACATCCTTCTAGGGAATCATGAGATTGCTCGAACCAATTGGTCAACGCCCGTCATCGGCTTCTACCTAGTTCAGGCTCGCCACGCAGGAAAACTAGACCCTACGGTAGAGCCACACCTCGGGCAGTGTCTCTGCCACTAGCGGAATGCAATGAGCCAACACTCACATGAGCGACAAAACTACCTACTGCCACGCGATGCCGTCGCTAGTGATTCGGTGGCCGACCGGCGCCACGCCGTGCAGGGCCAAGCCCAGAACCAGGATCCAACCCTACATGATGAACAAGCCACAAGACAAGTCTCCACAAACTGTCAGCCGACACTCGGAGGCACGGGCATATGAGGAAGGGGCTCCCTGAGCGCACCACGCACCATAGTGAGCGAACCAGACCACGGCGCCGTCTCCTCGTCGAGAGCTGCAACCACACCCAGAGGTAGGGACAAGACGACCGTAGCGCCATCACACCAGGAGGACTCAAGCACCAAAATGCATGGATCCACTCGGCCAAAAACTATAGCAGGCTGGGCATGAAGAGACCATCCCTCGGGGCTCGCAAGCTAGCTAGATACATCGAGTGGGCAGAGGCCAACCCGAGGCAGCCCGAGAGGATGATCCATGCCAGCTACGACCGCTCCAAGTAATCAGGAAGCGCCCTCAACAACTTGAAGCCCAGGAGCCACGACAACTCCACCACAAGCGAACGCTCAGGAGCTCACCCCAGCATGAGCAGCAGCAGTAGGGCGAACGTCTATTCCCCGAACAACATCAGTGATATTAATCATATCCCTCTCTTCATTATTTGATCGCATTCACATACATGCTTAGACGCAACGATGAACCCATCCGGCCAAGACATAGCATAGGATAATTTAGGAGCGCAGAACCCATGTGTTTCATCTCGAAGGCATTTCACCTTCCAGACATCCCAACTCGCTTTTCACGGGCGGTCCAAATATCACGATCCATGGGGGGAGCTAGCGTGAGCCCCCCGTCATCGCGCATTCTCATCGCCTTCGTCATGCAACACTGTAGAGACATAGCTTGGCATGCAATCTCTAATCAGTGCCCGCACGCTGCGAGTAACCCATCAAAAAACAGGGGACGTAGGCCTGCTTATTCTGGGCCAAGATAAATAAAAGAAATAGAAACACAACAAGAGCGATACGATAACATAGGCAGATGGAAACAAAAGTCACTGATAAATCATGTGCACAAAGAGTTTAAGTATTACAACTCCGCCCGCCAACAAAGCACATGGGTCGGCAAACCGGAAACACCTGGCACCACTTAAGAAACCTAGCTACAGCTGCAAAGACTTCCCCTCGTCTTTGCGATCATCGCGGCGGTCACCACAGCGGTAGCCAAGTCATCCATCGAAACCAGCCCCTCGCTAGGCTTCGAAAGCCACGCCCAGATGGCGGTTCTCGCCTGAGGGACCTTCTCGAGGACGAGCCCCCTCCACCTCATGGTGAGACATCATGAGCTTCTCTTCTAGCACTGTGATCTAGAAATTCCTGTCAAAACCTAAGAACAAGAACCCGACGAATAGGAACTGGTGGCAACAGGAAACTCACTATACACTCACACCCGCACGGCGGTTGCTAGCTCCCACGCCTCGGCAACCTCTTCCTCCACCACCTAGAGGGACGCCTGGAGATAGTCCACGCGGGCCTTCAGTTGGGCCACCTCACGGACAGAACTTGAGTGCAACTGGCGAGCCTCGTCCCTTTTGAGCATGAAGCTCCATATCCCTTGCTGATCGACAATAAGGGACAAGGGACGAGGGCCCACCGGCTCTGGAGCTAGAACAGGCTGAGGACAGGCGGTGCCAGAACAAACGCCGGTCTTCGACGCCATTGCCGAAGAAATGATCCTAAACACGCCCGCGATTAACACGAGCATAGTCAAATCCAAAGAACGACACGAAATCACTTACCCTTGTTCTCGCAGAGAAGACAGAAGGAGCGACGGTGGTCCGTCGACCTCAGGGTACTCTTCACGAAGGAGCTTCCTACGATCCATCACTAGGGGGAGCGATTACAAGCGCACGAGTAGAAAGGAGACGAAGGCAACCCTAGAAACAGGAGAACGACGCCTCCCACAACGCACCACTCCAGCGGATTTATAGCCACAAGGATATCATCGGCAAGCAAACTAGGCCCATGACCATTACTAACCACTTTGATAATCCCGTAGGACAGGGGAGGCGACTAGATGGAAGGCAGAGCAGCGGCCTCCCATGTGATAACCCAGGCCAGGCAGGCCCTGTTCGCTTTCATGTTTCATATCAGTTCGATTTACATGCCTTTGTTCGGAGGGCGCCTCGTTGCTCGCGAGTGGATGTCCTCAATGTCACATGATCAAGGAGGTCACGCACCCCTAAATCTGCACGCAAGAGCAACCTGCCATGGACATGACCCTATGTCAGGCTTAGGAAAACCTCTCTTGGGCTAGCCCTTAGAAGGGCTCGAGGCCACAAAAGGGATGGGGGTAGGGAGGAGATGGTCCCCTGTAGCTCTAATCGGTGATGCGGAGCCATATGACCATCTCCCTCTGTGTTCGAGTCATCCACTTCGAAGTCTCCCGGGTTGACCCCCTCTGGTGGGAGGCACCTTTCCCTCTGGCCGTTGCAGATGTGGTTGGGGACTATGGGGGTACAACCCCAGGTACCCACGGTAAGGGACAAGGGCCGCACCATCAGGGACGGTCCAGCCCACGACATCATGACTTGCGGCACACGGCACTACTCGGCGTACACCGCAAGGCACCTAGAAAATCCGATCGGATACTATAGATATTGTAATCTAAATATAATATTTATATGTAACTGACTAGGATACTTTCCTTGTAACCTACCCCTCCAGAGTATATAAGGAGGGGCAGAATTCCCCTAGTCGATATGCCCATCATCCCCAGATATCTCATATCATAATACAATCCACCAAAGACACATGACATAGGGTATTACGTCAAGTTGACGGCCTAAACCTGCCTAATCGTTGTCTCTTGCGTTCTGTGTCACCATCTAGTTCCCATCACGCGCACCTCCACCGATTCATCTACAACCGTAGGCATACCCCTCGGTAGATTACCGGCCATATTTCATCGACAATGACGTGCCAGGTACGAGGTGTACGTGCTAATTCTCCGACGAACCGAGAATTTCTTTGCCAACAATGTTCACGTCGGCGTCCTCATGCTCGACAGGTGATTTAGCCATAACGCACAATGTTCCTAAATCACGCATAGCGTGTTGGCGGTGGCAGTCCATCACGATGCTGTGTTCACATCGGTGTTGTCCATTATGGAACTACATGGCGGCGCTTCATCGAGATCCCATCGGGCTCACGACGGGCACGCAAGGCTCTTGTATGTACGCATGTGCATGGCAAGCAAACATGCATGGCTTCGGGATCAGATTCCAAGAGATCGACATGCATACGTTTGCGTATACAAGCTAAGTCATCTTCTTTGTTTTCAATTAAATATTCTCTGGTTCTTTATCTTCGAGTGTCTCTGTGAATATCATCAAAAATAATCTCGCAGCATGCCATGACCTTTGCATCATCTCAAGCGGCAGCTAGGTACATGCGCACTGATCAACTCGGCGGCAGGATGAAGAGGAACCATCTCGAGGCCGTCCCAAGATTCAGTTGTAACACGACATGTTAGGCCCGTGATCTAAAGTAACATGCAAGTATAATTTGCATGTATGGGCATATGCACGTATACAACATATGCATGTGCGAAGGTTGCAAGCCCATACGCGCCAAGCTGCTTAACAAGCTAAGTCATGTTTCTGTTTTTAGATTAAGGGCGTGTTCTTTTCCATGGAAAAAGGGACTAAAGACTAAATTTTAGTCCCAATTAGTCCCTTTGAACCAAACACCATGGACTAAAACAGGGACTAGGGACTAGGGACTAAAATGTAGTAATCCCTTAAAGGCAGCTAATTGGGACTAAACAGCCTATATCCCTCCCTCTCTCTCCTCCCTCGTAGTCTCTCTCCTTCCCTTTAGTCCCTTTTAGTCCCTAGAAACAAACACCATTTTAGTCCCTATTTTAATTCATGTTTTAGTCTCTAGTCATATGACTAGAGAAAAGAACAAGCCCTAAGCATTATATTGCATGTATGCTTCTACAACTGTCTTAATGATTATCCATAGTTTTTACGGCGACATGACATCTTGGTGCAACTCATAGCAAACTCGTGGCAGCATATTTTGATTTCCTCATCGACATCGCATGTACATCACGCGAGTAGCTGATTCGGCCAGCCTATCGCGAAGGATGTATGAAGTTAGTAGCTGTGGCGTGAGGCGTCAACCAAGGGACTGCAAGAAATCTACCGACATGGCCTCGCAAACTGATCAAGATGTGGCTCCATGCGGGCATGCACCATGACATGCCCAAAGTTCACCTCGCCTCGCTCAGACATGCCCGAGGGCGTGGCCTCCATGCAGATTGATTCCGTTAGGCTCTGACTATGCCCGTTCAACATGACTCTGCGCACCCGACCAACTACAGTGAGCCGCTAAGCGTGCCGCCCGAGCCCTCGAGCGAGCCATCTAAGCCACAAGCACGCTGACTACTCTACTCGGTCGTCAATCAAATCGAATGTAGCTACTTCAATGATCTGCATGAATCTAGTCTACCTAAGGCTGACCAGCGGCATAAGGACAGGGTCGCCCGAACTACTCGCTTTGATCGCTTGCCACGTCGTAATGATGATCACCATGAAGAACAACATTGTGACAACCACGACCGTCGCCACGATGACAGACCGGAAAGCTCAAGGGTCGAGCAATTTCATCGATGCCAACCAGATAACGGCATACGCACCGACCCGACTATATGACTAAAGCTAAGTCACCCTTTCATATATGAACATTTAATAAATTTTTCTCCTTGTTGTTTTCTCCATAATTATTCTCCAAACGACTTTTCTCAATATATACCATCTTAAAGATGACATATGTTTTCGCCTCAATGGCTCCCCGAGCAGCCACGTTTACGTTTGTGCTTTCCAGAGATGGTCCTGTCTCCGGCTCCTCCCAACACATGCACGAGAGATAGCCCTCTGCGTTATGGGTGGTCGACAACGGCTCCTCGGTGATGCTTGTCTTCCTACACATACACGAGCTCCAGCGCTCCGCATTATGGTTTATGGGCTAGTCGAGGCAGGGGGCTCAATCACAAACTAATTGGTCGGGGCGGTTTATATTAAATATAAACACATCTCCAAAAGAACACTTAGTGTTTACAATATCTTAAAGATATTCTCCACCGACTCACTGACCAACCACATCCTCATTTGTGTTATCCAGAAGCGGCCCTTTTCTCGATCTCACACCTACACGTGCACGAGTGCCAGCCCTCTGCGTTATGGGTGGTCGGCAGTGGCTCCTCAGCAACGCATGTGTTCTTACGCGTAAATAGGTGCTAAGCACTCTATGCTATGGGGTATGGGCTAGTCGGGGCTGGTGATGCGATATAGAATCAACTGGAAGGAAGTTACTCATATTTAAAATAAGAACAACTTCAAAATAAACATAATGTTCATCTCTAACTGCTCGGCAAGATACATCATGTACTACCCATTCAACATATTTGTTTTGTAGGGGCCTAGTTCGGTCAACGATTTATGGGATGTCGCTCGATGAGGCACACCCAAAATCCACATTGATTGGGGAGGATATCGAGTCCCACTCAAATTACCCAACGACCACGATGAGGCGCACTGCTCCGACCGCGTGGTTACGGTTTACAAGCCTCTCCTCGCATAGGGTGAAAACCGATACATGCCTGTAACAAGGCAGTACGACCCTTTAGGGTCAGGAAAGGGCAGCGGGAGGAAGCCAGAGCCAGGCCCGAATGGTCCCAATAATTAGAACTAGGCCACGACTGGTTCCTCCCCACATCCCAAAACCACGACTTGAAGCCAGAACACGGGGCCTCGCGCTCCCACGGGAGCCGGCAACCTTTTCAAGAGGGATCGTTACCGCAGGCGGCTAAAAGTCACGCAACAGCTCCTTCCTCATGGAGTGACACTGTAGTTCGCAAACATTTGGGAGGAGAGCTCCAAGGTCGCTCGATGACCTCATTGCCCTATGCGATGAGAGGCCAATGACTCTCCCAAGGTCTACAATCCCCAAGTTCATAGACATTTGGGAGGAGAGGTCCAAGGTCGCTCGACGACCTCATTGCCTTGCGCACCGAGAGGCCAATGACTCACCTAAGGTCTACAATTCCCAAGCTCGTAGACATTTGGGAGAAGAGGTCCAAGGTCGCTCAATGACCTCGTTGCCATGACGAGAGGCCAATGACTCACCCAAGGTCTGCAATCCCAAAGTTCGTAAACATTTGGGAAAAGAGGTCCAAGGTCGCTTGATGACCTCATTGCCCTGCGCGACGAGAGGCCAATGAGTCACCTAAGGTCTGCAATTTCCAAGCTCATAGACATTTGGGAGAAGAGGTGCAAGGTCGCTCGACGACCTCGTTGCCCTGCTTGATGAGGGGCCAATGACTCACCCAAGGTCTATAATTCCCAAGCTCACAGACATTTAGGAGAAGAGGTCCAAGGTTGCTCAACGACCTCATTGCCCTGCGCGACAAGAGGGTGAAAGTGCATTTGCCCCCTATGTGGGTTTTGGTGTATTGATGACATCCAAATTAGGGACTAATGAGATCTTAATGAGATATATTGTAGCTTTAGTCCTTTGAAAGTTTCAAAGAGTTGATTTAAGATGAAATGGTATCCCTCAATTCTTCAAGTGCAAAAGGCAAACGAACCCAAAGCTCGCTTCAAGCATTTTTAATTTTGTTTTGGGTTAAGGTATGCCGTACTATAAAGAGGGATACAAGTTTAGGTGGTCTAAGGAAGATAGAGTGCTCAAGCATAAAAATAAAATCAAAAGAGAGACACAAAATCACCTCACGAACACTTAGATATAGTTCTTGGACTTTTGGTAGTCAGAAGTCCCGGTGTGAGCTAGGAGTTCCAGCCATCGGAAATTCTGGCATTTGGTGCCGAAAGTTCTAGCACTTGAGGACTTAGCTGTTAGTCTGCCTAGGCTCGCTCACACATCTAAAGTCCCAACGGGAGTTGGGAGTTCTGGGTGCCGGAAGTTCTGACTCCCATCGGAAGTCCTGGCGCTTTGGGGCTTAGCCCCCTGGCTTGGCTTTGGGTCGAGAGTTCTGACATGAGTCAGAAGTCTTGACTGCTAGAAGTTCTGGTGTTCTGTTGGAAGTTCCGGCTCTAGTTGTATTGACCACCTTTGACTGTGCCTTGAACAGTGTTTTACAAAGGTCCAGAAGTTCCGGCGATCTGTGTCAGAACTTCCGACCCAGATCTGAACGGTTGGATTTCACTATGAGTATAAATGGCTCTCTCCTCTTTTCTAACATAGTACCACTCATTCATTACTCACCAACCTTCATCCAAAACAGCTCCCAAGCATTAAAGGCACCACTCTCCTCTCCCCTTGGCTCCAATCTTTGATCCCCCTAGGGTTTTGAGTGAAAGCAGAGTGGATTGTGTGAGAGAATCACTTTGGCAAGGTTGAGCACTTGATTTCTTCATCAAGCTGGTTGGATTTGCGTCTATTACTCTTGGGTTCTTAGAACCGTAGCCAGCTAGGCGTCGCTCAAGAGCTTCCATCTTGTGGAAGAGCCTTGGGAAGTTTGTTTTGCCCTTGATTTCTTAGTGAAAAGCTTAAGTAACCTTTGTGGTTGCTTTGAGAGAGGCAAGGAGGTGGAAGAGACTCTGACCTTGGTGGTCACCTCAACAACGAGGATGTAGGAGCTCCTTTGTGGGGTTGTCGAACCTTGAAATAAATCCTTGTGTCCCACATGCTTGTTGTTGTTATGATTTGTTCTATCATATTTGTTTCTTGTTGGTTTGTCTTCCTCTCCAACTCTGCTCTTAGGGTTTGGACTCGATCTACTGAGTGGTGACCTTCCAGCATCAAAGGAGCAACCCCAACACTTCATCTTACCACTAGGGAGTGGGATTGTAAGATATCTTTCACCCAAAGTTCATTTTAGCACTTTAGTGAATTTCACGTAGGTGCCAGAACTCCCAACTGTTTACGTCGGAACTTCCTGGCCCAAATAGTCAGAACTTCCGACTGTCACTAATATTTGACTTTGAGTTTATGTAGAAATTTTTAGATACGCCTATTCACCCCCCTCTAGGCATTGTTTAGATCCATTCAATTGGTATCAGAGTGAGGTCTTGTTTTAGCACTTCATCGCGTGAGAAGAAACAATGTCGGAGACCAATAAGATGCAAGCCAACACCAATGAGATGGTCAAGAAGATAGCTGAAGAGTTGATGGCTGCTCAAGTCAAGTTCTTTCAAGATGAAATGAAAAAGATGCAAGATGAGATGAGCAAGATGAAGGAAGAATTGAGCAAGAAGGTTGATGATGCAATAAGTGTCAAGAATGGTGCAACAAGTGGCAAAAATGAGGCAAACAAAGATGTCGCTAGTGATATTAGAGCCAGTGAGCATGCTCATGGAAAGGGTGTATACTCGAGCATGAGCTTCGACTATGGACAACTCATCAAAGGTTCACCTCTACATACCCCTTCCGTCAACATTGGCAAGCCACCTCACTTTGATCTAACAAGATACACCGATTGGTCCTACAAGATGAAGATGCATCTCATTGCCGCAAGACTTTGGGAAGTTGTGGATGTTGGTGTGATGATTCCTACTGATGAAGATAGAGAGATAACTCCAGAAGAAATGCACAATCTCCATCAAAATGCACAAGCCATAGCTTTACTTGTGTCAAGCTTAAGTCCGGATGAGTTTAGAAAGGTAAATAGAATGGAAAGTGCAAAGCAAATTTGGGATACTTTGAAAGTATCATTTGAAGGAGATAAGAGTGTGAGAAAAGGCAACAATGAGTTGCTTCATGGTGAATTGGAAAGATTTGCGTTCTTGCAAAATGAAACTACACAATCCATGTTTGATAGGCTTATGGCATTGGTCAACCGCATAAGAGCTCTTGGAAGCACCGAATGGGATGACAACAAGGTTGCTAGAAAGATGTTGAGAACCTATAGAGCCAAGAACAATATGCTAGCGTCCGTGATCATGGAAAGGCCAAGTTATGATGAGATGACACCTCAAGAAGTTCTTTCAAAGCTCAAGCATCATGAGTGTTTAGATGAAGATGCAATCAACGCTCACAATCAGAATCCTATTGCAATGGGATACAACAAGAATGTAGCCCTAAAGGCAACTCAAGCTCATGAAGGCAAACCCTCTAGTCAAGAGAAGAAGAAGAAAGTGAAGGATGATTCCTCAAGTGAAGAAGAAGAGTCCGATGAAGAAGTTGCACTAATCATTAGAAACTTTAGAAAGTTTATAAAGAAGAAGAGCAACCGGAAGACTTACGGTGATGGGAAGAGAAGGAACAAGAAGAGGTTTTGCTATGGTTGTGGCCAAACCAGACACTTCATAGCCGATTGTCCTAATGAGAAGAAGAAGCACAAGCACAACAAGGATGAAGACAAGAAGAACAAAGGCAAGAGGAGAGGTGAAGCTCATCTTGGTGAAGAGTGGGAGTCAAATGATAGTGACTCAAGTGTTGATGAGAAGAAGAAGGGAGCCACAAACATTGCCATCCACCACTCTTCGTCACCGACCATGACCTTCCTTGACTCGAATTCACCACCAAAACCCTTCCCCAGCTTATCTTCATCACCAAGGCTCTTCTCCAACCTCATCGACAACGACTACTACACTCCAACTTGCATCATGGCTAAGGGGGAGAAGGTACATGTCTCATCCGATCCCTCTAGTGATGAATATGATAGTTGTGATGAGAACATAGAAGAAGTTGAAGCAAACATGATAAAGAAATTTGGTAAAAAGGCCTACACTAAAATAAAAATGCTAATGAAGAAATTAGAGAAGAGTGATAAATGCTTGGAGATGCAAGGAGACATAATCACTCAAGAGAGAGACAAGAACCTTGCACTTGAAGCATCTATCGCCGAGGAAAAGATGAAGGTTGAAAAGTTAACCGTTGAATTGTCTTTAGCCAATGACTCAATTGGGAAATTGACTAAGAAACATTCCTCGGTTAATGATCTAGTGGCTAGCCTCAAGAGTGAGAAGAGTATAACTCAAGAAAGCCTCACAAGCTTGGAAGAAATATACCGAAATCTTGAGCTAAACTATAGTACTCTTTGGGCTAGCACTTCAACTTCTCCTAAGGCAACCAAAGACTCTAATGTCTCCACTAGTAATGGTTGTAAAAGATGCTATAAAGTTGATGTAAATGCATATGCAACTAACCTTGTTGAGCTAGAGAAGAAAGACAAGGAGATTCATAGGTTGAAGAAGATCTTGAAGAATGGGTGCAAGTATCCAGAGCAATCCAACAAGACTATATACAAGTCATCAAGGCACCCATCAATCAAGGAAGGCATTGGCTACAATAGGTATCATGGGAAGGCCAATGGAAGGAACATGATCCCATGGTGTGCCATGTGTGAAGTTCAACAAGGGCATTGCTCTTGATGAGCTTATATGCAACGCCAACAATAAGGTCTACATTCCCAAGATCTAACCTACAAGTGGCAAGACAATCAAGATGAAGTAATCCGAGGCCCCGAAGCCACAAGCACCACTTCCACGCTGCTATGCTAGTGACTATATGTGTTATTGGGGCAAGGATGGCAAGATTATAGTCAAGTATGTTGGTGCCCAAAAGAGGAAGGAGATTATGAGGAGTGTTTGGGTGCCCAAGTTTTATGTGACTAACCCCCTAGGACCCAAATCCGTTTGGGTACCTAAAACAAAAGCTTGATTTGTCTTTGTAGAAATATTTCTCTGGTGGAACAAATTGGGTGGTGGATAGTGGTTGCACCAATCATATGACCAGAGAGAAAGACATATTCACATCATTCCAACCTAGTCATGACCAAAGTGGAAACATTGTGTTTGGCGACAATGGAAAAGGAGAAGTTCTCGGTTTGGGTAAAATTGCTATCTCAAATGATAATTCCATTTCCAATGTTTTACTTGTGAATTCTTTGAGATACAATTTATTGTCCGTTTCGCGACTTTGTGAGATGGGCTACAATTGTCTCTTTACGGATAAGGGTGTGGAAGTCTATAGAAGAGAGGATTCCTCTATTGCATTTATGGGTCATTTAAAAGGGAAACTCTATCTAGTTGATTTCACATCAAATAGAGTAAATTCTGAGACTTGTTTAATGGCAAAATCTGGCATGGGTTGGTTATGGCACGCCGACTTGCCCATATTGGGCTGAGGAACTTGGCCAAACTTTAAAAAGGCAAACACATCCCTTGACTAACAAATGTTTCTTTTGAGAAAGATAGAATTTGTAGCGCATG
Source organism: Miscanthus lutarioriparius (assembly GCA_904845875.1). Classification (NCBI taxonomy): domain Eukaryota; kingdom Viridiplantae; phylum Streptophyta; class Magnoliopsida; order Poales; family Poaceae; genus Miscanthus; species Miscanthus lutarioriparius. Next base: position 63,765,472 of record CAJGYO010000008.1, on the reverse strand, counting down.
CCAAGCGGGAAAGCAAGTTGGAGCTAAACATCCCGTCAAGAATGTTGTGACAACCGAAAGGCCATTGGAATTGCTTCACATGAACATATTTGGACCCGTCGCTTATATAAGCCTTGGTGGTAACAAATATGGTTTTGTAAATGTTGATGATTATTCTCGTTTCACTTGGGTATTCTTTTTGCATGACAAGAGTGAAGTACATGGCATCTTCAAGAGGCTTGCAAAAAGAGCTCAAAATGAGTTTGATGTCAAGATCAAGAGAGTTAGAAGTGACAATGGGATAGAGTTCAAGAACACCAACATTGAGGAGTTCCTTGATGAAGAAGTTTTTGGTTCCATACACTCCACAACAAAATGGTGTTGTGGAGAGAAAGAACCGAACGCTCATTTGAAGCTACAAGAGCAATGTTGGATGAATACAAGACTCCAACCAACTATTGGGCAGAAGCGGTTACCATGGCATGTCATGCTATCAACCGCTTATATCTTCACAAGAAAAGGGACAAGACCACCTATGAACTTTTAACTGGTAAAAAGCCTAAGGTGCACTACTTTAAAGTTTTTGGATCCAAGTGTTTCATACTTAACAAGAAATCCAAAAGCTCAAAGTTTGCACCAAAGGTTGATGAAGGTTTCATGCTTGGTTATGGTACTAACGAATATGGATATCGTGTTTTCAATAAAACCACCGGTTTGATTGAAATCACGGTAGACGTGACTTTCGATGAAACCGATGGCTCTCAAAAGGAGAAAGTCAATGTTGAGATTGTAGATAATGAAGAAGCTCCACATAAGGCCATCAAGAAGCTTACAATTGATGAAGTAAAGCCCATCGAAGATGTAGATGATGACAATATTGTGCATGTTGATCTTGATCCAGCCACTCATCATGTTTCATCCAATGAACATGGTGAAGCTTCCGCAACAAGAAATGATCAAGATAGGAGATCAAATGAAACACAAGGTCATCCTCATGAAGATGGTGTCAACAATAAGCAGGCTCAACCTCAACTCAACAATGAATAAAGAAGTGAAGACAACCCTCCAATCGATCATGACCATGATGATGAAGATGATGGCCTCATTCAAAGATCAACTCAAGTGCCACATCCAAGAGTGCATCAATCAATTCAACGGGATCTTCCTATTGATAACATATTGGGGAGCATCCGACTCAGTAATGACACGTTCTTGTTTAACAAGTTTTTGTGAACATTACTCATTTGTTTCTCCTTTGGAACCTCATAGGGTGGAAGAGGCACTTGATGATCCGGATTGGATGATATCCATGCAAGAGGAGTTGAACAACTTCACTTGGAATGAAGTTTGGTCCTTAGTGGAAAGGCCAAAGCAAAATATGATTGAAACTAAGTGGGTCTTCCACAACAAGCAAGATGAGCATGGCGTGGTGACAAGGAACAAGGCAAGGTTGGTGGCTCAAGGATTCACTCAAATTGAAGGCTTGGATTTTGGGGAGACCTATGCACCAATGGCTAGGCTAGAATCGATTCGTATTTTTACTTGCCTATGCTGCTCATCATGATTTCAAGCTATATCAAATGGACGTGAAGTGTGCATTTTTCAACGCCCCCCTATCTGAGTTGGTGTATGTAGAGCAACCACCGGGCTTTGAAGACCCTAAGTATCCAAACCACGTCTACAAGCTCAACAAGGTGCTCTATGGGCTCAAACAAGCCCCTAGAGCTTGGTATGCTTGTTTGAAGGATTTCCTACTCAAACAAGGGTTTGAGATAGGAAAGGCCGATGCTACTTTATTTACTCATAAAGTCAATAATGATATCTTTGTTTATCAAATGTATGTCGATGACATAATATTTGGTAGTACTAATATGACTTTTTGTGAGGAATTTAGTAGGATTATGACGAATAGGTTCAAAATGTCCATGATGGGAGAGATGAAGTTCTTTCTTGGATTTTAAATCAAGCAACTCAAGGATGGCACGTTCATAAGTCAAACCAAGTACACGAACGACATGTTGAAGAAGTTTGACATGGACAAGGCCAAGCCCATCAAGATACCTATGACAACCAATGGAAATCTTGACCTTGATCAAGGAGGAAAGGATGTCGATCAAAAGGTATATCGCTCCATGATTGGATCCCTCCTTTACCTTTCTGCATCTAGGCCCGATATCATGCTTAGTGTGTGCATGTGTGCAAGATTTCAAGCTAATCCGAAAGAATGTCATTTGATGGCCATTAAGAGAATTTTTTGATATTTAGTACACACTCCTCATCTTGGCTTGTGGTATCCTAAAGGTTCCACCTTTGAGTTACTTGGCTATTCTGATTCGGATTATGCCAGTTGCAAAGTAACCCAAAAAAGTACCACCGGGACTTGCCAATTCATTGGTAGGTCCTTGGTATCTTGGAGCTCTAAGAAGCAAAATTCCGTTGCTTTGTCCACCGCCGATGCCGAGTATGTGGTGGCTGGTGCATGCTGTGTCCAACTACTTTGGATGTAGCAAACCCTCAAAGACTTTGGTTGTGAGCTAACCAAGATTCCCCTTTTGTGTGACAACAAGAGTGCCATTAAGTTGGCAAACAACCCCATAAACCACCCTCGAACAAAGCACATAGACATCTGGCATCACTTTTTAAGAGACCACGAAGCCAAAGGAGATATCACAATTCATCATGTGAGCACCAAAAAGCAACTAGCCGATATCTTTACAAAGCCCCTAGATGACTCAAGATTTTATGCTTTGAGTAGTGAGCTGAATATCATTGATTCTCGTAATGTGGCTTGATGTTTTGCACATGGTTTGTTTGAACTAGCTAGGAGAAAATAATTGTGAAAATATTGTGTGACACTTTCAAAATCTAATTTATAGTTTTCATATGTGACCATTGCTTTGTGCAATGTTTGAAACCTAGTCACATGTGAAAATGATGTGTCCATCATATTTTTGCCCCATATGACATGGTGAGCTCGAGGTAGGACGTTTCTGAAATTTCTGGCGTCAGAAGTCCCAGCTCAGGTCGGAAGTTCCGACGGTCGGAACTCCCGGCTCCAGGGCCGGAACTGCCGACTGTCGGAAGTTCTGGCTCATGTCAGAACTTCCGACGTAGATCTGCGTAGACGGTTTCTTTTTAACCATGCCCGTTGACCTAGGGTTCATTTGTTTACCCATACTCTGCCCATGCGCCATTGCCCTACGCCCACCCCTGCGCCACCCGCACGCTGCCACCCCATGCCCGTCCCTGCGCCGCCGCCACCGCGCCCCCACGTCGCCTGCCGCCGCCATCACGCACGTGCCTCAGGAGCTCCGGCTCCGCTTGGGACTCCCAGTGCCACTACCTCCACTCGACACCACCATCTTCTCTGCCTCTCTATGCTACTCATCACCCCTAGTGGTGGAGAGGTCATCCACTCATTGCAAGAGGTGCTTCCTGTTGTGGATTTCCTCATTGGTGTTGTGGATTTGGTGTTTCTCCTATTCTTCCTCTTCTTCCCAAGGTACAACCTCCATGGCTAACCCTAACCTCCAATGTACCTTGCAACTTTCTTCTTCTCTTCTTTCCTCTCTCCTCCTCTACCTTCATTGTGTGAATGTTTGCGTGGATTTGGAGCCACATGTATGGATTGGCTACCAAAGTATGCCGGAAGTCCCGGCTATAGTCAGAACTCCCGGCCGTCAGAAATTCTGACTCCCGGGCCATAACTTTTGACCTTTTGGTTGCTACTCCAACCATGTTTCTCCATCTCTAGGTTCTCATTCATCATTCTTTTACCTTGTTTCTTAGTCTCCTTTCACTTTTCTCCGCAGCGATGGCCTCCTGTGGTGATGCCTCTCCTCCCCTCGTAGCGAGAAGCGTTCCAAGTGGACCCAAGATCCCGCTGCATCCTCTCTACCGACTGGACGTACCAAGGCATCACTCTCTCATGATGCCACTGGTGGTCATGGGCCTCATGCTCATGCTGCTCATGCTCAAGCCCAAGCTCCGCCCATTGGTGTCGCTGCACGGGAGTTCATTCCTGGTCTTGGTGATGTCCCCACAGTCGATCCTGCTAAAGAAGCCCTTGATCAAGAAGGCCAGACTATTGCTGATGATGTGTGCAGCATGACACCTTCATCTCCGGGTTACTTTGGGATCAGTCACTTGATTTAGTTTGATGGCCCCACTCCTACTATCCGAGAACCACAGCACAGTCCCAATCCGGCTAGAGGTTATACCCCTCATCTACATGTTGATTATCGTTGACATGTGACAGAGATTCATCGCCGTCGTGCACAGCACCTATATGATGACCCCAAGGATCTGAGGATCAAGTACCAGTTCTAGGAGACATTTCACTTTGATTTCTATCATCACTTCATGTTTCTTCGCTTCATCAACGAGCAAGAGGCTTCGGTGATTCAGATGAAGGCTATTCACACCTTTGAGCTTAGCAAGCTGCCTAGACCGGATATGCAATAGCTGCTCCATGACTTGAGGAGGATGGGGTTGCAGCCATTGATGGAGTTCCACAAGCCATGGAACAATAAGATTATTTGTCAGTTCTATGCCTCCTATCACTTGGACACCCGGGTGGAGACTCATTTCATTCATTGGACCACTGAAGGCAAGCACTACAAGGTTGATTTCATTACCTTCTCTTGCATTCTTGGCTTGGACCACAGGGATCGCACCTCCACTACCATTACTGAGATTTCCGCTCTTGCCATGGATGATTATTAGTATATGTATTTGGATGGTCATCGTGCTGATGGGAAGACCATTTGGTTGAAGCCCTACTACTATGTGCTAAACAACATCCTCCATCAGATCTTGTACCCCAAGATAGGTGACTCTACCAACCTCCGTGAGGATTCATAGGTTGTCCTTGATTGCTTTGGAGATGAGTTCACCAACTTCTCCATCAGCCATTATATTTGGGATAAGATCTTCGTCGCTAGTGAGGATGTGGTGAAGCACTACCCCTATGCTCCATTCAACATGCATATCATTGAGCATGTGTCTGGCATTCACTTCCCTTCTGATGTCCCTCACAAAGTCCTCAAGCTATCCAACAAGACATCACTTCAGGCAAAGCAGGAATTAGCGGACCTCGCTAAGGGCAAAGGCAAAGGTGTCTTGGGCTCCTCCTCATGAGCTTCTCCACCACGTGCTTTGCGCTCTCGCCATGCTCATAGTGAGGAGCCTCAGTCCTCCGCATCCTCTAGTGGTAAGCCCCCCAGCAGGTTCTAGTTCTTCATGAAGTATAGTATATGTTTGGAGCTTGTTGTGCTAGTGCTGAGCATGAGCAAGAGATGCTAGTATGGATGCATCGTATTGAGCAGAAGCTTAACATTCCCTCTTCTCTTCCTCAGGCATTGGAGCCACTTCATGATCCTTTCGAGCTTTATGATGAGGCTTGCAAGGAATACTATGGAGAGTCATCCGATCAGCCCCGTCCCCATGGCAAGTCGCAAATGGATGTTGATGAAGAGGAGTACCAAGAGGAAGATGATGATGACGGTGGTGGTGACCAAGATGATGATGAGGACTACGATGAGGAGTAGTCGTTTCTTTCACGTGGCCTACCCCTTTTGGCACTTGTTGACAAAGGAGGAGTGTTAGGCTTTAATCTTATTGTAATAAGTTAGTTGGTCGCTTAGAGCTTGTGAGTCTTTAAAACTTTTAGCTTGTATGAACTATGTTGTGTGGTGGCACTATGTGATGGACAACTATATTTGTGCGATAGATGATTATAGGACAAGCAATGTTTATCTACATATCTATTTGTCTCTACATGTGAATGCTGGATGTTATTTTGGATGGCCATGTGTTGTTTCAAGTTGTTACTTTGAGATCTTGTCCATCATATTTTCTTTTACTTGTTGTATAACATGTCATATTGCATCTCCCTTTTTCACGGATATTCACTTGTTCACATACACTTGTTGCATCCCATGGATTGCAAAATTTAGGGGGAGTTTCTATCTTAATATATGCAAGTGATGTGTTGATGATCATCATTGAAATTCAAATTTAGTGCATATACTAAGGGGGAGCTCTCTATAAATTTTGGGGTTCAAAAGCTTTAAATTCTTACATTTTTATAAAAGCCTAAGTTGGTTGTCATCAATTACCAAAAAGGGGGAGATTGAAAGTGCATTTGCCCCCTATGTGGGTTTTGGTGTATTGATGACATCCAAATTAGGAACTAATGAGATCTTAATAAGATATATTGCAACTTTAGTCCCTTGAAAGTTTCAAAGAGTTGATTTAAGATGAAATGGTATCCATCAATTCTTCAAGTGCAAAAGGCGAACGAACTCAAAGCGCGCTCCAAGAATTTTTAATTTTGTTTTGGGTTTAGGCATGCCATTCTATAAATAGGGGTGCAAGTTTAGGTGGTCTGAGGAAGATAGAGTGCTCAAGCATAAAAATAAAATCAAAAGAGAGACACAAAATCACCTCACGAACACTTGGATATAGTTCTTGGACTTTTGGAAGTTAGAAGTCCCGGCGTGAGCCGAGAGTTCTAGCCTTCAGAAATTCTAGCATTTGGTGTCGGAAGTTCCAGCACTTGACGACTTAGCCTTCAGCCCGCCTGTGCTCGCTCGCCCATCGGAAGTCCCGACAGGAGTCGGGAGTTCTATGTGCCAGAAGTTCCAGCTCTCGTCGGAAGTCCCAGTTGTTTGGGACTTATCCCCCTAGCTTGGCTCTGGGTCAGGAGTTCCGACGTGAGTCGAAAGTCCCGACTGCCAAAAGTTCCGGTGTTCCGCTAGAAGTTTCGGCTCTAGCTGTGTTGACCACCTTTGACTGTGCCTTGAACAATGTTTTACAAAGGGCCAGAAGTTCCGGTGATCTGTATCGAAACTTCCCACCCAGATCTGAACGGTTGGATTTCACTATGAGTATAAATAGCTCTCTCCTCTCTTCTAACATAGTACCACTCATTCATTGCTCACCATCCTTCATCCAAAACAGCTCCCAAGCATTCAAGGCACCACTCTCCTCTCCCCTTGGCTCTAATCTTTGATCCCCCTAGGGTTTTGAGTGAAAGGAGAGTGGATTGTGTGAGAGAATCACTTTGGCAAGCTTGAGCACTTGATTTCTTCATCAAGCCAGTTGGATTTGCGTCTATTACTCTTGGGTTCTTAGAACCCTAGCTAGCTAGGGGTCGCCCAAGAGCTTTCATCTTGTGGAAGAGCCTTGGGAAGCTTGTATTGTCATTGATTTCTTAGCGAAAAGCTCAAGTAACCTTTGTGGTTGCTTTGAGAGTGGCAAGGAGGTGGAAGAGACTCTGGCCTTGGTGGTCACCTCAACAACGAGGACGTAGGAGATCCTTTGTGGGGTTGCCGGATGTTGGGATAAATCATTGTATGCCACGTTCTTGTTGTTGTTGTGATTTGTTCTATCATATTTGTTTCTTGTTGGTTTGTCTTCCTCTCCAACTCTCCTCTTAGGGTTTGGACTCGATCTATGGAGTGGCGACCTTCCAGCATCAAAGGAGCAACCCCAACACTTCAACTTACCACTAGGGTATGGGGTTGTAAGATATCTTTCACTCAAAGTTCATTTTAGCACTTTAGTGAATTTCACGTAGGTGCCGGAACTCCCAGCTATTTGCATTCCGGCCCAAACAGTCGGAACTTCCAACTATCACTAATATTTGACTTTGAGTTTACGCAGAAATTTTTAGACAGCCTATTCATCCCCCCCTCTAGGCATTGTTTAGATTCTTTTAGAGTATAATGACTTACCCAAGCTCTATAATCCTTAAGTTCACATACATTTGGGGGAGACGTCGAAGGTCGCTTGACGACCTCGCCGCCCTACGTGGCAAGAGGCTAATGACTCACTGAAGTACTGCACCCTTGAGCTCACAAAGACTCAGGAGGAGAGGTCCAAGGTCGCTTTACAACCTCGCCACCCCACGCGGCGAAAGACCAATGACTCACCCAAAGTCCACGTCCTAGACTCACGAATCTAATCTCGGCCGAACAAGTCGAAGGTCGATGAGGTCTCACTCGGATAACATGGTCACAAAAAATGTGTGGCCAAACCGCATATAGCAAGCAAGCAAAGCCTCACAAAAGGGTTGCAGCAACTCCGGAAGGAGGATTCCTTTTGCTTTTATTCATATCTTATATGATTACAAAGCGATGTGTAGGCAATCCGCACACAAGGAATGCAAAGACTGATACCACCACACCCTAGTCGTGGTATCACTGAGAGGCCCTCGGGGAATGACACTACAGGGGACGCAAGACGAAGCAAAAATAAAACTCGCAAGCCCACTCGTAGTGTCGTAGCCACAGGGATCAGAACACGGGGAGGAGGAGAGCGGCAGGACTGCCTAGCTCCAACAAACACCTTGGCAACCACTTTGGTGCCAAGATGGAGAAAAAAGGAGGCCAAAGTGCAGCCATGTCACAAAGGCAGCACAGCTCCCTATGCGGTAGCCACAACATCCTTTCCTCCCCCGCTCACAAGGTCCCTTCTAGCACCAGATGTTGAAGGGGCACCATCAGCTTCCTGGCACTATCGAATAGCCTAAGAATCCCATGTTGCGTGGCAAATCATAGGAGGTCACCGCCAATGTTAGATGCCCACATGAGGTTGAAGAAATCAAGACCCTCCAAAAGCCAGGGTTGGTACAGCATCGACGAGACCACTCAGCCCCATTGTTGGTATAAATTAATGCACACAGAATAATCCACAAATGCACGGATATTATACCGATGTAGCACTTCACCGGGAGTACCTAGTTTTATATCAAAGTCGAGGAAACATGTGTGAGAATAACCAAATCTAACTTATCCCAACTTCACAATCAAGGCATAGAGGAGACTGCTAAGGTCTTCTAGTTCTAACTTTGGGAAGCTTTATCTTCTATTGTTCAATTCTGGAGATATTACTAGAGAAAACACAGGCCGAGTATGTTTCCTATAGTAACAAGGTCCTGCTAGGCCTACTAACAGGAAGTGGACTACAAAGGATTCAATGAGGCTATAAGAGTCACCCTTGCGAGCTACTATCGATCCGGAAAATAGGGTACATCAATGAGTAACCGAGTCTAAGCACCATGCTTACACTACGAATACTACTTTAACCTAGGAGTTAGAAGGATTAAAGTACTCAAAAGATAGTTGCAAACCTAAAGAATAATGTGAACAAGATGCTTACTTGAATTAGAAGTCGACTACCAAAGAAATCTCAGAAGCAAGCTCAAGAAGAACATGATTCCACCAGGGTACAAGCCATAGAGAGAGCACCAACAGGCCAGGACTCCTCCAAACTCTTCCCTCTCACTCTATCTCTCTATCTCAAATACAAGACTAGATCCTATTGGGGACTAAACTTCTCTTGATTGCTAGCTCTGATCCTGGTGGAAATATGGATTAGGGTTTCTAGCCCTCAGGCTCTCAGGATCAAATGTCAATTCATGCCCTAGAGGGGGGGTGCAGGCAGGTATATATAGGTCAAAGCGTCAATCCTGAGCCCTCGGATCAAACCGACTAGAATAAACGGCCAAGATGCAATCCTTAAGGCGGTGGAGAACCGACATAGCAATGAGAGGCTAACATGGGGGCCCACCGGATGGCTGGCCTACAGGTGGGGCCGAGCTAGCCCCACGTGTAAGGGCACAGGCTCCGCTTCAGTAGAGAGCCTCCATGAGTCTTCTAGAGTCTTCCCACGCTGTTTACATAGCGGAATTCTGTACTTTCCTTTGATGAATATGTCCTCCTTGGCGGTTTTCTGATTAAATCCTGCTGACAACACAGACTCACCAAAACTCATGGAATTTGTTAGTTTAAACCCCCTAAGTCTATAGTGGTGATCCATTTTAGCCATTTATGCAAGTTATATTGACGTTTTGTGATGAATGTTAACTACGTCAACAAGCTCCCCCACACTTAGGCTTTTACTCGTCCTCGATAAAAGGATGGATTACTCAAGATATAACCTTAGGACAAGACATCAACATAAAACCATTCCTAGTCATGCATGCACTGTAGGATTCAAAGTGTCTACCATGAAACTTTGGGTGGTTAAAGAATAGAACAACTTGAAACATATCACCATCTTCCTTCAGTGAAGTCAATTGGAGAAATATTTAAGATTTTTGAAAACAAAACTTAGCTTACCTTGTCCTTTTGTAGTACTCTCAAATCACTCTGTATATATATATGTAGTATTTTTGGATCCTCACTAAGGTAGTGATGATCTTGCCTTCTTTTTACCAACTTCTAAAAGCTTATGTGGAGCTCAGATAGGGATAAATACGACAACTTACTTGCATTGCATATATTGTAAAGTCAAAACAAAGATCCAAGGAGAAAAATGTCATACTCTTAGATCAAGATGTGCATGTGTGTGGATATGTATATGGTGGCTAACCTGATTCTACTATGCTCCTTGAAACATATCTCTCTTGATTGAAACTTGAAACACTTTGCAAGAAAACATGGGCTATCTTATTTATCTCTTTTTTTTAGGCGGGCATCTGAGTACCCATTGTTTTAGATATCTCAGACACTTGTCTATTTTTTTCAATACTTTTCCTTCTCTTCTCTTTTTTATGAATAACTTTTGCATAGCCCATGCATGCCTCTTTTTCTGCAGTTGAAACTTTTTAACAGAGACATTTACAAGAACTTGGAGCATTTATCCTGACAAGCATATTTTTCTGTCTATTCCTAGTGTAGGAGTAGACCATTTTTTAGTGGATGGAAAACACATTTTTGCATACTTCTAGTGTAGGAGTAGCAGCTATATATGGAGTGTACGTGATCTTGATCTTGAGAGCATGATAAATTTCCAATTCGGTTCGAAACAGAAAGTATAACATGTGAAAATAGAATGTATTGGGCTCAAACCTGACCAAGGACAAAGCTCAGGGCGAGGTGGCACCGTGATGGGCCGGCTGGCCCATAGAGGAGGCCAAGCGGCCTGCTCCAGGGGCTGCTCGAGGCCCGCTTCGTTGGACATGGTCCTTGGCTCATTATTTTATGATCTTCGTGATTTTCGCGATCGAATTCCATCTTATTGTCGTAGTGTGTCTCCCCCACACTTGTTTTTCCTATATACCTTTATGCACAACATGTGGAGACAAAACACATATCCAAACAAATAGAGGGCAAATAATAATAATAATAAGACTCGATTAATATCATAAGGCACTTTATTACACAAAACAACCTAAACACAAACTTAGGCGAGTAACATACTATCTTTAAACACTTGACCTAACCACTCGTGCCTTATTATCAACTACCAAATTATCACTTCCTCATCTTAGCAACAAAATGATTCAAAGCGCTTAAATCTTGTTGTAGGCTCTTGCAATAAACGTATTCTTCATCGATCCTTTGTTCTAAGGTACAAATAACATCGCTTCGATCTTCAATCTTCTTCTCTAAGAGGGCAATGGTCATACGAGGGTGTTTTTCCTTATTCTTTGGGAGAGTTGATGGAGCCTTCCTCTTCTTCTCCTTTGGCGGAACAACCTTGATTTGATCTGGCATAGCACAAACTCCATCAAAGGTTGTACATGGGGTGACCGACTTATACTTCACACATGTAACATCTCCAAACTTATTGGTCTTGACTCTAGTTAGCACCTCGTGTACCTTTGAAGGAAGGATGTTGATCTCCTTTGTCACCTTGATTAGCTTTTGGATGTCTAGACGAGGATCGTGTTGGCGTGGCTTGCCTTCAAGAAGTGGGCATGGCGACAACAGAGCGATCACCGAACAACAGATGACTTGGGTGAAGTAAGACTGGCTTGAGCAAATGGGGGTGATCTCTAGAGGAATGACACTTAGCATATGCGCGTCGGGCTTCTTGTTTAGATCAAAATCGTAGGGGATGATTTGCTTGTTGGCCATGCTTACTAGAGAGGAGGAGAGCTTTGCTGCTATTGGAAAATGGAGGATTTGATGGGATGGCTATGGAGGCAGGCAGAGGCTTGTTTATATAGGGGTAACAACTTGCAGTAGGGGTCAAGATCTATACATTAGAGGTCTCGTAACGAGGAAAAACCGAATGCGTAAAAAAATTACGGGATTGTAGAGAGGAAGGTTCTAGAAGATACGAAAGAATTGACCGGGCATGAGGGGGCTGACAGGTGGGCTGGCCGGCCTATAGGTGGGGTCGGCCAGTCCCACACGTCATCTTCTTGTGTGGGTTTTTCTAACGGTAGTTTCTAATCCCTATCTAATTCCAAAAAGTATATTTATGCATTACGAAACATAAAGAGGATGGCAGAGGTGTAAATCTATGGTAAAATCAGAAAATCTACCTCATCCAAATCTTGAGGTGTTTTTAGGATCTAGAAAGATCTTAAGATGATGGCCATTTACCTTGAATAACATACCTTCATTATTTTGAAGTGTTATCACTCCATGCGATGAAGTGCTTATCACCTTGAATGGTCCTTCCATTTGCTTCGAAGTTTTCTATGCCCAAATAATTTCACTCTGAAATTAAAAAGTAATACCTTATCTCCTGGGGTGAACTTCTTCCTGATCCTCTTATCGTGCCATCTCTTCATTCTCTCCTTGTATATCTTGGTGTTGTGATACGCTTTTTCATGCCATTCATCAAGCTCAGAGAGTTGCATCTTTCTCTTGGTTCCTGCGGCTTTAAAGTCCATGTTCCATCACTTGATGGTCTAGTGAGCCTTGAATTCTAGCATGACATATAGATGACAGGTCTTTTCGTAGACAATTTGGTATGGTGACATCTCAAGTGGTGTTTTATAGGCCATTCTGTAAGCCCATAGTGCATTAGGTAGTCTATCCTTCCATGCAGTCCCCATCTCGTTGACCGTCTTTTGCAGAATATTCTTGATTTGTTTATTTGATGTTTCTGCTTGGCCACTTATCTAAGGGTGGTATGAAGAAGCGATATTGTGATAGATCCCATGTCTTGACAAGTAGTTGTGAAAGTTCTTGTTAGTGAAGTGAGTTCCTCCATCACTAATCACCATCCTTAGAACTCTAAATCTTGGAAATATTGTCTCTTCAAACATCTTCTTGGAGTTCTTAACATCAGCAGCTCTGCATGGCATGGCTTCAACCCACTTATAGACATAGTCAACTACCACCAAGATGTATTCATAGTTCTTTGACTTTGGAAATGGTCCCATGTAGTCGATACCCCAGACATCGAAGAGCTCGATCTAGAGGTTATTGGTGAGTGACATGGCATCCCTTGAATTAATGTTCCCGTGCCTCTGACATGCTCCACACCTCCGGATGAAGTCCTTCATGTCTTCATACATGATTGGCCAGAAGAACCCACTTTGCCAGATCTTCGAATGAGTGTGGAATGCACCATAATGTCCTCCATATGGTGATGAGTGGCATCATTCTATAATCTTGATGCCTTCTTCCGCTAGTACACATCTCCTAAGTAGACCGTCAGAGTAGACTCTGAAGAGGTATGGTTCATCCCATATGTGGAGATGACTTTCGTAGATGAGCTTCCTTTTATTCTCCCTTGGTGGTACTTAACCTACAACCATAAAATTAACAATATTTGTGTACCAGGGGTTGGATTTTGTGACTTTAAAGAGCATGTCGTCCCATAGTGAATCGTTGATGGGCAGTCCCTACAAATTCTCAAACTACATTCTGGATAAGTGATCAGCAACAGAATTTTCTACTCCCTTTTTATCTTTTATTTCTAAGTCAAATTCTTGGAGTAGCAAAATCTATCTTATTAATCTGGGTTTAGCATCTTTCTTAGTAAGCAAGTATTTCAAAGCAGCATGATTAGTATAAACAATCACCTTGGCTCCTACTAAGTAAGATCTAAACTTGTCAATAGCAAAAACAACAGCTAGGAGTTCTTTTTCAGTTGTTGCATAATTAAGTTGAGGTCCTGTCAAAGTTTTGCTAGCATAAGCAATTGCATGATGATTTTTATCTTTTGTTTGTCCCAAAACTGCCCCACAGCATAATCACTAGCATCACACATAATTTCAAAAGGTAATGACTAATCAGGGGGTTGAATGATTGGTGCAGAGATGAGTGCTTTCTTAAGAATGTTAAAAGATTTCAAGCATACATGATCAAATTCAAAGGGAACATCCTTGGCCAAAATATTTGTAAGTGGTCTAGCAATATGTGAAAAATCTTTTATGAAGCGGCGGTAAAACCCTGCATGATCAAGAAAACTGTAGATCCCTCTAATATTTACGGGAGGAGGTAACTGTTCAATTACTTCAATTTTAGCTCTGTCTACCTCTATCCATCGTTCGGGCACCAAGTGTCCAAGCACTATGCCTTCTCTAACCATAAAATGACATTTTTCCTAATTAAGGACTAAGTGCTTTTCTTCACATCTTTGCAAAATCTTGTCTAAATTTTCAAGACAATCATTGAAAGTTTTTCCATAAATAGAAAAGTCATCCATGAAAACTTCCATGATTTCTTCAATCATATCAGAAAATATAGACACCATGTATCTTTGAAAAGAAGCTGGAGCATTACACAGTCCAAAAGACATTCTACGGTAAGCATAAGTTCCATATGGACAAGTAAAGGTGGTTTTGCTTTGGTCATCTAGATGGATCGGTATCTGGTGGTAACCTGAATACCCATCAAGGAAATAGAAGAAAGAGTGATTCGCCAGTCGCTCTAACATTTCATCAATGAAGGGCAACGAAAAGTGATCTTTCTTTATTTCCTTGTTAAGTTTTTGGTAGTCAATACACATTCGCCATCCAGTGACGGTTCTTTGAGGGATTAATTCATTCTTTTCATTTTTAACAACAGTCATGCCTCCCTCTTTAGGCACAACCTGAACAGGGCTTATTCACTCACTATATGGTACGGGATAGATGATCTCGGTATGCAAAAGTTTCAAGACTTCTTTCTTAACAACCTCTCTCATCACATTATTAAGCCTGCGATGTGGCTCCCTTGAAGGTATAGAGTTAGGATCTGTAGGGATGCGATGGGTGTAAAGAGCAGGGCTAATTCCCTTAAGGTCTTAGAGGGAGTAGCCAAAAGCAGAGTGATACTTTTCTAAAATAGTTATCAAGCGGAGGGATTCTTCCTGAGAAAGTATATCACTTATGATCATAGGAGAATCCTTATCATTATTAAGAAAAGCATATCTAAGACCAGAAGGTAGGGGTTTAAGCTCAATGGTGGGCTTAGGTGGTTCTAGCAATTTATCTAGAGGTTCAGACTCCGTAGGATTTTCTTCTTCCTCCTCGATGAAGAACTAGGCATCATCTTCAAGGTTGGATTCGATCAAGTCATCAAGAGATGCAACCTTAACCTCTTCCATTGGATCTTCTTTAGGAATTGGCTCACTCTTAGTATTTAGAGAATGGTAATGGGTATAGAAAGCTTAAAGTTTTTCCCAAGTCTTATATTTAACTTCCCCGTTTGTCCTTCTTGGATAAGTCTTTTGATTGGTTGTCCTATCATCAGGTTCGAACTCCATAATATCAAAGATATAAAAGCTCAAATGAACCATAGTTCCTTTTACCTAGATAGGGAGGACATACAAAATTCCCAAACTTGGGAGAATGTGTCCTGAAAGACTTTTCAATAACTTTATTGTTGGGGTTAATGGCATGTGTTTCAATAAATCATGAGCAAAAGATGCAGACATGATATTAACACCCACAACTAGATTGTAAAGAACATCGAAAGAATCTTTATTAATTTGGTAATGAATGGATATAGAAGGTGAATCTAAGCGAATCACATCAGAGGAAAGCTCTGATTCTTCTAACCATTCATTGCTTATAATAGCTCTTTCGTAGTCTTTTTAAGGAAAGCTTCCTCAGAAGGGTCTAAAGGTTCTCCATGAAATGATGATTTCCTAGACTTCTTGGTCTCCTCATGGTATGCTAATTCAAGGTGTTTCCATATTCATCAAAAAGTTCATCCTCGAATTCAAGCATGAAATCTGAAATTGGAGTTTCCTCCTTTTTTGGTGGTTCAGGATCTAGGATAACTGAAGCTGGTGAGCTGGTGATGGGTCTGGTAAGGATTCAGGTTCAGCTATCTAGGATTCCTCCTCTAGCAGCTTCTTTTCTTCTTCTTCAGGGGTGTTCTCTAAGATTTTAATAAGAATGCTTCTCCCTAAATTGGTGGAGACATGCAAGAACGAACCTCCTAAATCCGCATTAAGATGCTTTGAGGTTTTCCTATCAAGTCCCATATAAAAGTGTTGAAGAAGAATGGGGTCTCGAATGGCAAGGTTAGGGCCAGTATTAATGAGAGTATTAAAGCATTCCCAAGCCATGCCTATAGATTCTTTTTCTTTTTGTTTAAAATATAGAACCTCAGAACAAAGACTGACTACTCTAGAGATGGGAAATAATTGCAAGCAAAAGCTAGAACACAAGGCTTCCCAATCTTCTTGTCTACTACTATGGTGAGATTGTACCAGCATTTTGCTTTTCCCATTAAAGAAAAGGGAAAAAGCTTCCATCATAAGGTTTTGTCTGACATGCCTGCAATGCGTAAGCATGCACAGGTTTGCTCATACTCATTTAGGTGGGAATAGGGGTTTTCATCATCTTCGCCCAAAAAAGGGTTGATCATGAACCATGTTAATTAAACGTGGGAGCAGCTCATAGCCAAGTGTTAGGATAGGCTTTGAAGACTATTGTGGCTATAGGCGTGCACTCGTGGGTGCACCATATTGGTAGATAGGGGTGCATTCTAGATCCATGGTAAAAAGAAAGGAAAAGAATAATGATACAAGGATAAGCTAGGTTCAAAGTTAACTCAGCAACCGTTTCCCCAGCAACGGCACCAGAAATACTTGTTGGTATAAATTAATGCACACAGAATAATCCACAAGCACACGGATATTATACCGATGTAGCACTTCACCGGGAGTACCTAGTTTTATATCAAACTCGAGGAAACGTGTGTGAGAATAACCAAATCTAACTTATCATAACTTCACAATCAAGGCTAGATAATAGGAGCATAGAGGAGACTGCTAAGGTCTTCTAATTCTAACTTTGGCAAGCTTTGTCTTCTATTGTTCAATTCTGGGGATATTACTAGAGAAAACACGGGCCGAGTATGTTTCCTATAGTAACAAGGTCTTGCTAGGCCTACTAACGGGAGGTGGACTATAAAGGATTTAATGAGGCTATAAGAGTCACCCTCGTGAGCCACCACTAATCCAAAAAATAGGGTACATCCATGAATAACTGAGTCTAAGCACCACGCTTACACTACGAATACTACTTTAACCCAGGAGCTAGAAGGAATAAAGTACTCAAAACAGAGTCGCAAACCTAAAGAATAATGTGAACAAGATGCTTACTTGAATTAGAAGTCGACTACCAGAGAAAATCTTAGAAGCAAGCTAAGAAGAACTTGATTCCACCAGGGTACAAGCCATAGAGAGAGCACCGACAGGCCGGGAGTCCTCCAAACTCTTCCCTCTCACTCTATCTCTCTATCTCAAATACAAGACTAGATCCTACTGAGGACTAATCTTTTCTTGATTGCTAGCTCTAATCCTAGTGGAAATATGGATTAGAGTTTCTGTCCCTTAGGCTCTCAGGATCAAATGCCAATTCATGCCCTAGAGGGGGTTGTAGGCAGGTATATATAGGTCGAAGCATCAATTATGAGCCCTTGGATCAAACCAACTTGAATAAATGGCCAAGATGCAATCCTTATGGCGGTGGAGAACCGACATAGCAACGAGAGGCTGACATGGGGGCCCACAGGCCGGTCGTCCTATAGGTGGGGCTGGGCTAGTCCCACATGTTAGGGGCATGGGCTTCACTTTAGTGGAGAGCCTCCGAGAGTCTTCTAGAGTCTTCCAACGCCGTTTACGCAGCAGAATTCCGTACTTTCCTTTGACGAATAGGTCCTCCTTGGCGGTTTTCTGATTAAATCCTATTGACAACACAGACTCACCAAAACTCATAGAATTTATTAGTTTAAACCCCTAGGTCTATAGTGGTGATCCATTTTAGCCATTTATGCAAGTTATATTGATGGTTTGTGATGAATGTTAACTACGTCAACAAGCTCTCCCACACTTGGGTTTTTACTCATCCTCGATAAAAGGATGGATTACTCAAGACATAACCTTAGGACAAGACATCAACATAAAAACATTCCTAGGCATGCATGCATAGCAGGATTCAAAGTGTCTACCATGAAACTTTGGGTGCTTGAAGAATAGAACAGCTTGAAACAGATCACCATCTTCCTTTAGTCAAGTCAATTGGAGAAATATTTAAGATTTTTGAAAACAAAACATAGCTTACCTTCTCCTTTTGTAGTACTCTCAAATCACTTTGTGTATATATATATGTGGTATTTTTGGATCCTCACTAAGGCAGTGATGGTCTTGCCTTCTTTTCACCAACTTCTAAAAGCTTATGTGGAGCTCAGATAGGGATAAATACGAGAACATACTTGCATTGCATATATTGTAAAGTCAAAACAAAGGTCCCAAGAGAAAAATGTCATATTCTTAGATCAAGATGTGCATGTGTGTGGATATGTATATGGTGGCTAACCTAATTCTACTATGCTCCTTGAAACATATCTCTCTTGATTCAAACTTGAAACACTTTACAAGAAAACATGGGCTATCTTATTCATCTCTTTTTTCAGGCGGGCATCTGAGTACCCATTGTTTTAGATATCTTGGACACTTGTCTATTTTTTCAATACTTTTCCTTCTCTTCTCTTTTTTTATGAATACCTTTTGCATAGCCCATGCATGCCTCTTTTTCTACAGTTGAAACTTTTCAACAGAGATATTTACAAGAACTTGGAGCATTTATCCTGACAAGCATATTTTTCTGTCTATTCCTAGTGTAGGAGTAGATCATTTTTTAGTGGATGGAAAACATATTTTTGCATACTTCTAGTGTAGGAGTAGCAGCTATATATGGAGTGTACGTGATCTTGATCTTGAGAGCATGATAAATTTCCAATTTGGTTTGAAAACAGAAAGTATAACACATGAAAATAGAATGTATTGGGCTCTAACCTGACCTAGGACAAAGCTCAGGGTGAGGTGGCACTGTGATGGTCTGGCTGGCCCAAAGAGGAGGTCGGGCGGCCTGCTCTAGGGGTTGCTTGAGGCCCGCTTCGTTGGACATGGTCCTTGGCTCATTATTTTATGGTCTTCATGATTTTCGTGATCGAATTCTTTCTTATTGTCGCAGTGTGTCTCCCCCCACTAGTTTTATCTGTATACCTATATGCACAACATGTGGAGACAAAACACATATCCAAAAGAAATAGAGGGTAGATAATAATAATAATAATAAGACTCCATAAATATCATAAAGGCACTTTATTATACAAACCAACCTAAACACAAACTTAGGCGAGTAACATACTATCTTTAAACACTTGACCTAACCACTCATGCCTTATTATCAACTACCAAATTATCACTTCCTCATCTTAGCAACAAAATGATTCAAAGCGTTTAAATCTTGTTGTAGGCTATTGCGATAAATGTGTTCTTCGTCGATCCTCTGTTCTAAGGTACAGATAACATCGCTTAGATCTTCAATCTTCTTCTCTAAGAGGGCAATGGTCATAGGAGGGTGTTTTTCCTTATTCTTTGGGAGAGTTGATGGAGCCTTCCTCTTCTTCCCCATCAGTGGAACAACCTTGATTTGATCTGGCATAGCACGAACTCCATCCATGGTTGTACGTGGGGTGACTGACTTATACTTCGCACATGTAGCATCTCCAAACTTATTGGTCTTGACTCCAATTAGCAGCTTGTGTCCCTTCGGAGGAAGGAGGTTGATCTCCTTCGTCACCTTGATCAGCTTTTAGACGTCTAGATGAGGCTCCTTCGTCTGCTTGTTGGCCATGCTGACTAGAGAGCAGGAGAGCTTTGCTGTTGTTGGAAAGAGGAGGCTTTGATGGGATATATAAGTGGAGCTAGGTTGACACCATTTTGCATAAAAAGCCCCTAACTAAGCTATACATTTTATAATTCAGTCATCAAGTTAATTATAGCTATTCATCTCTAGATTAGCATCTAACCTATGCCAAACAAGTGGTATATCATTTAGTAGTATAACAATAGTAACCATAGCCGGTGTAAGATTTTCATATTCATCAGAACCATCATATTCCATAATCTAATTACTACGATGAAGAAGCTCCATCAAGTTTCTCATTATCCGGAGAGACGGCGATTCGAATCGATTTCAATTAGCTAGGAATTTATTCCTAACACAAACCCAGACATACCTTCGCCAAGGTAGTCTTAGGTCACCTTTTGGACAACTTAGGAACACATTTCACGAGTTCGATCAGCGCCGCACAACCAGGGACAACAAGCTGCTAGGACGATCAGGACTACCTTGCCCTTGGGCTCACGTCTGGCTCCCCACACATCCTTACTACCATCCAGAGTGCGCACTTTGACAGAACGAGGCCCGGCCTGAGTTGAGCTACTTGGCTTCACGATTGAAACGAGTTTTTTGGCCAGCTAAGTGAGAGGCATGCGTTCAAAATGACAAGAGGGCCTCCAACGATGTGGTACTTAATCGGCATAGACGGAATCACATGAGTCAACCTACACATAGACTCCACCTAGCCTCCATTTATTCATCACCCCATGGTTCTGTTCCATTATAACAAATATTGCCAACCATGCCCCAGTATCCACCTATATCTCACCGGTGACAGGAAATCACCTGACTTCTACCAGTCTAAGCATTGCTAAGCATATATTTGATCCTAGACCTACATTGGGTTTAAGGTGTATTTCTGGACAAGGAAGTTATATGCATCAAGTGTTTCCAATCAACTCCTATAACCTAATGTATCAAACATAAAGGATGCAGGTGATATTTGTAAAAACATAGGAGGCTTAGAATGCTCCGGGGCTTGCCTAGGATCCAACACAAAGTCAGTTCAGTTAGCTTGCACCATCTTGGGAAACATCTTCCACTCTAGGCATGCACTCTAGGGGGTCCTTCCATCTTCAGGATAGGTCCACCAACACTGTCTTCTAGTTCGACTCCATTATCACGTGCTTGATGTCCATGCGTTGTGCATCTAGCGTACCTAGATGAGATGCAACAATACCAGTGCATGAATGCGAAGAATGGTAACATGAGATGCATCATATAAAAGCATTCAAGATAAGTATAAGGTTACACCTCAAGACATATGCACTTAGAGAGCAAGTCATTTAACTAACTATCACTCAAGTCTAGCATAGGGGTAGCAAGCATAACAAGCATGGCACACCAGTTAACTCAAGTCAAACTATTACAAGCATTTAACAATCAAGAACTAATTAAGCCTAGCATCACATAAGAACTAGGGCTACGGTGAACAACACCAACATAATTAAAGCTCTAGCAAAACATGCATCAAGATCATTTTGTGGCAACATGCATACATGACCACTTATTAGTTACGTGCTTGACCAACATTATATAACACATTTATAAGATACCTTAGGTAGATCAATTTAACTCTAGTAGTGTCATGAGCTAACACTAACAAGCATACAAAGCAATGCAAAGTGAAGCAAACAACTTTAGGTACATGCTCAACAGCACAGCAGTCACTTGTTTCAACCATAACTGGAGTTACAAACATTCAATAAAGGTGATCTTATACTTTATGGAAAGCTAATAAAATTATCTACAACTCTTTTATTTACACTCAGAGCTGATTCTAAAGCTAACCAAGTCAAAATACACCAAGGAGCAGGTCTGCACAAACAATGGATAGAAAAATTGATATGAACTTCAGAAATGCATATCTAGAGTTTTATCCATCCAACAAATGTGGTTATTAACTTTTTAGAAAGATTATTAAGTTAGCTACAACTTTGTTATTATCATCTAAGGGTGATTTCATAGAAAAAGGGTTAAACAACATAAAGAAGGCATCTCTGTCCAGATTTGGACAGAATCTGCCATTCTAATTTGAACATCAATAACTAGAGTTTTAGACCACCAAAAGTAGTGATCTTAGACATTTTAGAAGTCTTATGATAATAACTACAACTCTTCTAACATCACCAGAAGGTGATTCAAAACTTAGCTAAACCAAACAACACAATCATTCAGATATGCATAGAGAGCATGCAAAACCCGACAGGAAAATTGTAAAATCTATAGCTCCTAAACCATCAAGCCTAAAATCATGCAATTTTAGGACAAGCAAGATAAGGAAATTATCTACAACTTTTGTATTCAACATATCTGTAGAAAACATCATTTGCATCATGAAAATATCACCAACACAAAAACTATACATGCAGCCATAACAACAGAGATACAACTATATGCATTTACCATTTATGTTGTTAACAACTAACATTTTGTTGCTATATATGAAGCTCCACACAACTCCTAACTATAACCAAGCAATCACATTACCTAGCACCAATTATTAGAAGTATTACACGGCATAAACACAAGCATCTACTAACAAACTTTCATTAGCTTTTCTATATATAAAAACCTATATATTAATTATAGGTGATGTTGCAAACATCTCATTTGGATCTCAATTTTTTATGAGAGATAAATGATGACAAAACATGATTACTATACAAATCTTACATGCTCAGGTTTTATAGATTAATTATTACAAAAAAGACAACTTGATAATGCAAGAAAACATGTGAGAACAAGATAAATCTAAAACACACTATTTTATGCAAACACATAGCCATATTATGTATCAACATGACACAACAACCTCCTACCAAGGTAATGGAACAACATTTTCCATTTTTACACCTTCATAAAAAATTATAACTCATTTAAAACCATTATCAAGCACTAAACAAGTTAAATCAATAACTCAGTCACACATGCACCAATAAACCTGAGATTTTTACCATAGCACACATATGACATCAGTAGCCTACCATAAAATTTTCACAGTAATTAGAGCAACACAACTTTAGAAATGAATTTATTTCTAGAAAACCCTAATGTCGGCATGAAAATGTGTCAACACACAGCAAGCTGGAAGGATCTGCTTGATGGAGCTGGAGATCCGCTTGGCTTCAACGTAGGGATAACCGATCCTGCGTATTCTTCCCGAGGCGTGCCAGTCAATTTGACCCTACAATTGATAAGGAGAGAAAGTTTATCAGTAATTTAAGGTGGAACATGCCGGTCTGTGCCTAGATAGTTCTAAGTGTGCCGCTTCGGGAGCAGCCAGACATGAAAAGCGACTAAATAGCCGATACGCACAGAAATCGGCTGTTACGGACTGTAAAGCTTGTGGGTAGCATTTTGACTTTATGTTGACAAGTACAGTACACGTAGATGTAAATGAGATCATCAGCTAGATAGATGTTATCAATATAAAGCATTGAGATGATGAATCTAACAATAAAGGATATAGCATGTGAACAAATCGACTATCTGATACGAATGGACCTATAAACGCCCTGAATCTAATCTGTTACCACCAACAGTGAGGTTCGACCGGATTGATGGTAGCTATGATGATAGTAACAAACTAAAACCGAGGAATCCATAAAAACATCCATACTTCGACAGGCTTTCCGAAAGACATGCTATACGTGAAGGCTCAGATGAATCAGCTAAAATAGCTGATTCAGGTGAAAGAACTACAGCGTGTGAACACTCAACTATTTCACATGGACAAACCTATGGACTCATCAGACCTAACCTGCTATCTCTAACAGTGGGGTTCGACCGAATCGATGCAACCGTGATAAAGATAACAAATTAAACCTTTAAAGTAAACAGATCTATTCACATTTAACAGAATGATGTAAACATGCTGTAGGCCTTAACGCAAAGGCGATCGGCTATTTAGCCGATGCAGGCATAGCAAACAGTCAAGGTCATGTCTAATCAAGAACAGATCTACTAACTAGCATCCTCCAATCTACAGTGCTATCAGTGGGGATCGACCGGATTGTTACAGCCATAATAGTGAACCGTAGACCAGATTTAACTAACCAGCAAACCTCTCCAAGATCATACGTGCCTTAACCACGTACTATGCATGACCAAGATCGAAATAGAACAGTTGATAAGACATAACTCGTCGTTCATTGTAAGAAGTATCGTGTTGTGACAAAGCAAACGACGGACCCAAAGAATATGAGGCTGATTTAAATTGATCTCGACCGGGCAGGTTGATGTTGCTGCAAACTAATGACGATAAGAACATCAGCAAGATCGGTAACTTAATGAATCTACCAAAGATTGTCACTCTTAGGTAGAGCCAATAACTTGACCTTAATCTAGTTCGAGCAGTGGAGGTCGACCGGATCGATGCAGCCGTACTTGAACTAGATAAGAGTCGATAACTAGCTTATACTAAGGTTCGCAGTGGAGGTCAACCGGATCGATGCAGCCATACAAACCAAAGTATAAACCATGATGGTACTTACAGACAAACCAGAGATCGGCCGAACCAATGCAGCCCTGCTTGCTGAAAAACTCGCCGAGATCTACTCTACTCCTGCTCCTAAGGGGTGGCTAGAGCCGAAAAAGTAAATAACTTGTGTTTGATTAATTGGATGTCCTTTACAATAGCCAAGGTCCAATATTTATACCCGGAGTCTAAACATGAATCCTACTCAAGTACGACTCATTACAATCTTTGGTATAAAAGAAAACATTCCTATCTTAAGATAACTTGGACCATAATCTTTCCCTTTTTGTAGAGTCCAATATGTATTTTCCAATGCCAACCGTAGCTCATTATCGTTATCTGTTGACGTCATTCAAAGAGAGTCAATTCCAGTGTTGCATCTGAATCAGCTGATATCGATCCTTATGCAATCGATTCCTTGATCGGCACAATTCTAGAAGCTTCGAGTTCCCACGTTCTTCTTCCCAAATTTTGGTGTAAACACCTAATTAACATAGATAAATAAAAACAGCAAAACCTTCTACTAACACATGCCATAAGATGACTCTACTGCATAGATCTACTCTCAAGGATTCCAAAACATCTTCATTTGCTATTTTACGATTTTTATATGATTTACTATGAATTTCCAAAGTTTCAGCTAAGTATATGCATATAAGGAAAAAAGAAAAAGAAATTTACTTTTGCACTGCGGTCCCTGCAGATTTCCTTAAATTACCCATAGAACAACTATGGCAGCACCTCCTAAATTATAGGGCCCGCATGCACCTGTCACTGTCCAACGACCTTTGACATCTATGCATATATTCCTGGTAACTTAAGAAGACTGTCGGGTGTCCTCGGGGAACCCTGAATCATCCACGATTTCCGAGCAGGATCCCATTACAGAGTCATTGCAGTATTATAACAGTTTATTCAAATAGATACATTAGAGTAATATAGCGGAAGACTTACAATAACATAGTTTACAAACTATTTGTTTCAAACCATACAACTAAGTTCGGTAAATAATACAAACCAAAGTAGTGGAGTGGCATTATAACATATTACAGAACACACAAAGAAGTTGCCCTGCCCAAGGGCCATACATTTACTTATCATCATTGCACTGAACAACAGTCATGCAGCACGATCCAAAATAGATCTGCTCATGAGCCTCACCTGCAACAAGGGTCAACGAACCCTAAGTACAAAAGTACTCAGCAAGACTTAACCGAAAATAAAAACTGATAGAATTTAAGAATGCAGGCTCAGGGATTCAAGGTATGGCTTTAGCAATAATCAAAGTTATTTTGCGTAAAATCTTTTTAATAAAATTCTTTACATCAACATTTAAAACTTCATAAGATCATATACAAAGCTGACACGATCCGTATTGAGATCATGAAACTTCATAACCAACACCTTCACAAACTATCCTCAAGTTCCAGTTATTTATACTACGATGATGAACAGAGAAGTGAGTCTCCATAACCGAGGAGCAACGACGATTCGAACCGATTTAAACCCAGCTGGGGATTCTAGACCACACGACATATGCAGGTCCCCAACTTACATATATCAACCTACCCTCGGATCCTCTAAAACAAGAACGGGTCCGTGCCACCCGAGAATACAGTACTCCACCAATCCAGCCCATTGCCACGTGGGTACAAGCTATTCCCGCCATCTCTCCACTCCCAGTGCACGAGTAGCCATTCTCGTAATAGAATAGCCAAGTTAAGGCTTACCGGAGTATGTGGTTAGTACTACAAAGTCTCACCTCATGCAATTCAACAACGGTACGAACCTTAATCGACACAGGCGGAAAGAACCCGCTCACAAGACCTCCACATCTTGTGGCTCACGCACACTGAGTCACATGATAACATAAGTAACCAAAGTTCCATTTAAAACTTGCAGGTCACAGGTAATCACCCGACTTTCATTGTTCTAAGCATAGCTAAGCATAACTAGGCATATACGAATTAAAACGGGTAACAAGGTAGATATGGAAAAGTAAGACTGGTAATGCATCAATTAGGTTTTCACTTAACTCCTAATCACTTAATGCAGTAAAGAAAAACAAAAGCGAAATCAATTTGTAAAACACAAGGTAGGTTTAAATGCATCCGGGGCTTGCCTTCGTTGACGGAAAAGTCTGGTTCCGGAGTCGCACCACAAATATCCAACCCGACCTCCACAGATGGATCAACCTCCTCAACTACTTGATTAACTACCACGTGCTCACCATCGTTCACTACACGTAGTAACAATGCCATGTTTAACATGATGCGAGATACAAAATATGATGCTCGACGATGGATGCAAAAGTAATAACTTGAATACAACTTTCCTTCGCGGTACAATTACAAGTCAAACTAACTAAACCTTCTTCGTAATATTTACATCAATCGCCAAGGATCATTACCAACTAATGACCCAAGGACATCACTCAATCAAAAATTCAATCAAAACCAAAATCATTAAAGGTTACTATTTGCTTTTATGAGTTAATTATTTAATTAAGAATTATGAAATAAATCAATTTGTTCCAATTGACCTCAAAAATTTTGTAAATGTTCATCACATGATAACTAAGTGGAAAAACAATTTTCATAATTTTTGGATAAATAAACAAGCCTAGAAAAATCATGGAAACTCATTTATTAATTAATTGAGCAATTTTTATCACATTCAAAAAGTATTGAAAAACAACATTTCATATTTTTCCTAAATAATATACATCACATATAAGTCACACAAAAATTTTTATAATTTTTGGAGCTCTAAATAAATCTACACAAAAATAACAAAAATAACAAAAATAGACACTATTCATTCATTTCTAAAAATAGAAAAATTCCATTTTGAACTACACAATCACTGACACCCGACCCCACATGTCATCTTCTACCTCCCGCGTTTGACCACGGTGACGACGACGCTGACCGACAAAAACTCGTCGACTGCGAGACCAACGGCGATGGCCAAGGTACCAAAACAATCCCCACAGCACCCCGCATCGATTGAAGGCACTAGCTGGACTAATTACGGTGAGTTACGAGCTTGGCGTCGGCCATGGCGGATGCGGCGGCTCAGCGACACTACGCCGGCAAAACAAGGCCGGTAGAGTGTAAACAAAAGGCACGGGAAGGTTCAGCAGCTCACCACGAACACGTTGGAGCAAAGAACGAGACCGGAGAAGCAACGGTGACGCGGGTCGACGATCACAGCGACCACGGTGGAGCAAACTTCGACGACGGCGATGCTCCGGTGGCTGTGGTAGACAAAACGGTCAACCAACTGGGCACAAAGCATCACAGGAACAAGGCAGAGCTAGAGGTGCACTAAGCAAGAGCAAAGGCTCACCGGAGAGCGCTGGCCACGACGGCACAAGCACGACGGTGAGGTTGTCGGCCGCGAGGAAGAAAGGCGGCTAGCGGCGATTCCCAACGAAATCAAGTGACCATAGTAGGTTGGCTAGGTGCACAAGGAGTAGGTGAAGCTATTGAGCGCTTTGTAATGATGGCACAGACGCTGGTTCGACGATGAGGGCTCAACGGAGCAGCGGCGGCGGCGGCGGGAAAACAGAGGAAGAGAGAGGCAAAAAAACGGCGGCGGCGTAGGCCTTATAGCGCGGCCAGGAAGCAAAGAGAAGCCACGCAGGGCCTTTACCGTGCCAGCACGAAGCCAAGGACGGCCACGGTGACGACCAAAATGGATTAGAAGCTCGCCGGCGATGAGGTGTCTTCCACGGGCACTGTTCATCATATTTACCAAATTGTCACTCGGTTTAAAATCTAAATTACTCCCAAATTTATGTAACAACTCAAAAATCTCCAAAAACAAAAGTTGTTCAAAATTCAAAGTTCTACAACTTTTCTTTTATAACCATACCTAAATTCGATCTACATTTTGAAATGCAAATTTGAATTCAAAAGGGGACACTTTAAGTACATTTCGCCTTTTCAAATTACTTCAAATTTTTCTAAACAACTTTGAAAACTCCAAAAACAAACTTTGTAAAACTCAACAAACTCTACATTTTTGCTTTAAGGCTCAACCCCAAAATGTACTTTGTTTCTGAAATGGGTTTTTCGGGTCAAAACTAATCACTGAAAATCAGGGTTTTTAGAAATTCAAATCCAAACAAAACTTTCAACTCAATTCAAACCATACAAGGCAACACTCATAACATAAATGTAAACTTGTTTTAGTGAATGCATATCAAAGTTTGCAATATGACCAAATGCCTTGCAATGCATATGATGACATGTCCTGTTTTAGTATTTAAAACACCTAGGGTGTTACAACAACCTTTACTATTCATATGAGTCATGCACTATGCAGTTAACCCCCTAGAAGACATTCTATTTCTATGCATGGTCCTTCTTCTTCCGTTCGAGCAGAGCACAGGAGGACATTAGGGCCAGCCAGTTCAGGCTGGAGGGCGGCTCTCCGGTGGTGCGCATCGGTGGTGGAGCATCACAGTGCCCACACGCATTGAGAGGAGCCCGCAGCTCGCCCCGTGGTGGCCCAACGTGGCTTGGCCGCATGCGCCCATAACTGCAGCGGCAGCTGCTCCAGCGACGGCGCTACGGCGGTCGCGGTGGCCGAGGAAGGGGGCGGTGGAGGCACGACGTGAGCTAAGGAAGGAGGTGGCATGGTCAGCGGGGAGCGGTGGAGCGCAGCGGCGAGGTGGACGCAGGAGGCGTGGAGCTCCACCTCGGCGTTAATGGTGGCCGCGCATTCCGGCGCTGAGCAGAGCAAGGAAGGGGATGGGGAGGGGCGACAGCGTGAACTAGGAAAGGCGAAGGTATTGTCGGCCTGAGCAGAGGAAGGCCAGAGGCAATGGAACAGCAGCGATGGGAGCTCTGCTCAGCCATCCATGGCAGATGTGTGCTCTAGAGCGAGCACAGCAGGGCCAGAGCGAGCGACGGTAGAGAGAGTGAGAGAATGAGAGAGCAAGAGAGAGAAGCAGGGGCTCGGTTGTCCAACTCGGCTCAATGACACTTGGGCACAAGGTGGGGTGATGCCGGGGCATGGATGTCGTGTGCCGCGCGTGGCCTAGGATGGCCGGCCACGAACGCCAGGCATTTCAAAAACTATCAAGGTAATACCACCTCAAAAATACAACTGAAACTACCAACTTTTCGATCCTCTGTCTCCCGATCCGGTTGTCCATTGATTTCGGCGGAAGAGACAAAACCGTAGATCTTCACGAGGTGAACAAGATTTCTTTAAGGATCCATAGCTAACTCGGCTTAGATTGGAAGATATGGAGCTCCAAAGGAGGGTACCCAAAACTGAACCTTGAGTTTCAGTTTCAAGCTGACTGAAATTGCGTTCTTCTCCCCTCTCTAATTCCCAAACCAAGCAATGAAAAGCTAAACCAATCACACCATGTTGTAGAGCTACAAGAGGACTACAACTTTGCTTAAAGGCTCATGGTGAGATCATGCTCAGGTTAGGAAATAAAATGTTCCAAATAGGTGTAGACGAAACTAGAATTTGGATTTCAGAGTTTCAGCTAAGTATAACCGAATTCAGTGAACTTGCCATTCTGGAGAGAACTTTTGAATGATCAAATGAGCCCCAAATCTGCTGAGACTTGTTTCGTCGTTTCCAACACAAAGTGTACTTCAACTCATAGTAAGGAATCCACTTGAGCTGCCTAAGGAACCCACTTGAGCTGCCATATAAATTTGGAAGTTAAAATGTCACAAATTTGCCATCACGCGGCTACTGATCGAGGACAAAAATTTAAGAGGGGCCAAACTAGCATTGCATTCAAATTTGAGACCACTATATGAGACACTTAGAAGTGGAATAAGGTCTTGGTCCAAAAATAAAGTTTGTTGTACTCCACTCAAACTTAAACTTTGATTAAAGGTCAAACTTCATATTCAGTACAGAAATTATTGTTTCATCTTGGTCAAAGCAGCACCTCGTTAAACCCTAGAATTAGGGTTTTCGACCAATTGAGGCATTTTCTTGACATTTGCTCAACATGAACCCCTTCATGACTTTTGTTGTAGAGTTTAATTAGGGCAAGGTATAAAGGTTTGGTAGACATCCCAAGTTCCCATTCACCGGATGAAGCAATTCAAGAAAGATTATAACTTATCATTTCATGTGACTCCTTGGCTCCAAACTTCATGAAACTTTTCCAATAGTCAATGTAGATGGAAATAGATGTGAGGCACATGAAAATGGGCACCTCCCACATTACTCAAGCCTACATTTGAAAAGGGTCAACAAGTAAGCAAGGTGTATTGTCCAAGTTCAAGTTGGGACTCAACTTAATAGATTTGACCTCAACACTTCCATCACCATTTCAGAGATAAGGAACTAAAGCTCCTGATTACCCCTTGATCTATCATGTTTGAGCTCAAACTCACTGCCTAGCAAATGGCTAACACCCGGGGTGTTACAGCCCTCCCCCCTTACAAGAGTCTCGCCCCGAGATTCGGTGCGAAAGACTTTTAAGGGAAGAGAAGCATGTCGTCCATTTTCCAATATCAGCGATAGCATTAGGCTACTTAGCTACGAGCGTTAGAGAGGCTCATTTGGTCAAGACACTCTCTAATACTTGTTCTTCATAGTAAATTTTTGTCTGTAGAATTTCCTTCATTGATTCCCATCGAGCATTATTACTTTGGGAGGAATCCAAGATAGCACAGTACTTCATTCTCAGTATACGGGGAGTGCTATGGAGCATAAACCAACTACTCGTAAATATCTATTTCCCTAGTGAATATAGCATGGACCATGTGAACTTTGCACTAGACAGCAAGCTTCTGAAAGCTACTCATTACAATGGTTCCATTTTCGTTCACAAAGTTCGAAAAGCAGTCCTCTACCAAAGTAGCTTGAATACAACTTTCCATAAGGGATGAGATCATAGACAAGGTAAACATCCTCTGAGTCTATAAGAAACTGACTAACCAATAGACAATGTCTATGCCAGTCATAACCGTTCAATCACTCAGATGCCAACCGATGGAAAACTACATAATGTTCCATGTGTGCAATTCTCTTTCTCTAATGATAACACTGTATTATCAGAGTCCATTGAGTGAGCGATGAATGTGATAGTTGACTCTATTGACTCAACATTTTCGACGATCATTATTTGAGGGAATCCTCGTATCCAAGCGGCAATAGTCATCTAGGTTGAATCTGATGCAACCTCTTGGGTAAAAACACTTGGAAGGTACCAAAGGACAAGTCCACATTGGAAATCATTGCTTTAGAAGGATGATAGCGAGGCCTAGAGGACAACAAGGTTGCAAGTATTCACCAAACTAGAGAAACAGTACACTACCAAACCGGTTGAGTACAATTTCCTTCATGGTGTAGTTGCACAGTAAGTTGGGTTGACTTGCACTGTACCAAAACTAGCTTCGTTGGACTACATTTTACATTGAAGCTTCCTTCCTAATGTCAATCAACAACTCATAATCATAATCTGAAATCTATTGTTTGACATTTTTCAAAATGTTTTTGACTCGCAAGGGCACAAATTGACTTGTAGAACACCTTGACTGCTCAAGCATTGTTGATATGAGAGGGCAAAAGCAAGGTACAAAGGGGTGCAAGGAGTCTTCTCTAGGGCATCTAAAGGATTATCTAACGGCAAAACATTGACCATGTTGCTAATCTTGGCATCAATCACAAACACAACCTTTTAACATGAGGGATGATAGTAGTCAACAGAGAAATCACAGATTCTGTACACCTTGGTTTTCAGTTCATATCTCACAAACTACAGGTCCATTCCTCACCAATTTTGGTAGGCATGTATACCCACAAGTCCTCTAACAACTGACCAAAATTCAGCTCAAACGGACACTGTTTGACTATCCAAACTAATCATCAACCTAAACTGCTCTATTCTGAAATTTTTAGTGTCCCCAAACTGACAAAACATCTCTCAACTCCAATGCTTTACTCAACCAATGCTCAAACCAACTTCAGACATTGAAGTACCCCAAGCGAAGAATGAGCTCGCCAAGTTTTGTGACAATCCAACCATGTTTAAGCTTCTAATCACCGGCTTAAAGATAACTGGTTTGGTGAAATGAATTCTGGACATATTTCCTGTTCTTCTTTTTCTTTGCATCTGTTTACACCAAAATTTAGAAAGAAAAATGCGGGAATTTGAAGGCTTCTAGATAGTGCCTATCAAGGAATCGATTACATGAGGATTGATATCAGCTGATTCAGATACGACTCTAGAATCAGATCTCTTTGGGTGACATCAGCAGATAGCGATGATGAGCTACGGTTGGCACCAGGAAATTGCGTATCGGACTCTACAAAAAGGGAAAGATTAGGGTCCAAGTTATCTTAAATTAGGAATGTTTTATTCTATGACAAAGATTGTAACCAGTCATGCTCGAGTAGGATTCATGTGTAGGCTCCGGGTATAAATATCAAACCCCGACTATTGTAAAAGACACACAATCAATCCAATACAAGTTACTTACTTTTTTCGGCTCCAACCACCCCTTAGGAGTAGGAGTATAGTAGATCTCGGCGAGTTCTTTAGCAAGTATGGCTGCATCGATCCGGTCAACCTCCACTGCTTGTCTGTAAGTACCGTCATGGCTTATACTTCTATTCGTACGACTGCATCGATCCGGTCGACCTCCACTGCGACTCTGGTATAAGCTAGTTATCAACTCTTGTTTAGTTCAAGTACGGCTGCATCGATCCGGTTGACCTCCACTGCTTGAACTAGATTAAGGTCAAGTTATTGGCTCTATCTAAGGGTGGCGTTCCTTCGGATAGATTCATTAAGTTATCGATATTGCTTATTGCTTCCATTATTTTTTTAATTACAGCAATATCACTTCGCCCGATTGGGATTAATCTAGATCGGCCCTATATCTTTTTTAACCCATCGTTTGTTAATCTAAATTTGATCTAATCTGCACTTTAAATGATGAGTTATGTTTTATCGGCTGTTCTATGTCAATCTTGATCGTGCATAGCGTGCGGTTAAGGCATGTCTGATCTTGAGTAGATCTATTGGCTAGCGAAAACTATTCCATGGCCCGTTATCATGGCCTGTGTGATTTTGCCTCACACCCCACTGCTAGCACCGTGGAGTGGGGAACGTTATTTGGTAGATCTGTTCCTGAGAGGGCATGACCTTAACTGTGCGCTATGCCTGAATCGGCTGTTTTAGCCGATATTGAGCGCTTTCATGAATAGTTCACGTTACGAGACCGTTGAAGTAGAGATAGGTTGAAAGATGTGTTAGCCCCATGATCTTATTATTGTATTATGGCCTGCATGATTCTGTCTTATGCCCCACTGATATTGGTAATAAGTTAGGGTCATCGAGTATATTGTTGTTTCTATGGCCTGCATGATTCTGCCTCATGCCCCACTGGTCATAGCGATAGATGAGATCTAATATATTCATTAGATTTATCTTTATTAAATGGTTAAATGACGATGTGCTGTTTCATTTATACAAAAGGGATTCGGTTACTTGCAGTCATTGGTTTAGCATAAACTAATCATTGTTGACATCTTATTGCCATTGACTAATGTTAGTCTAAATAATGAGATCTATCCTGAGCAATAACTGATTTACCTTCCATGAGCTTTAATTGATTTATTCTTATGAGTATGCTAGAATCGACTATTCAGTCGATCTTCTTTCATATCGGCTCTCAGAGCCGCACATTCAGGACCGTCTGGCAACACCGGCACGTTCCACCCTAAATTACTGATAAACTTTCTCTCCTTGTCAATTGCAGGGTCAAATTGACAGGCATGTCTTGGGAGGAGTGCGCAAGATCCACCATCCCTGTGCTAAAGCTAGGCGGATCTTCAGCTCCATCGAGCGGACCCTTTCGGCTTGCTCGTGTGCCTTCAGCATGGCACAAAATTTCGTGCCGACACACATTCTTGGCACGCTCGGTGGGACACCACAATCATCATGGCGGCTCACAACAACAACGACATCCTTATGGTACATTATGAAGATCTACCTGATGGAGATAAAGATGTCATCAGCAAAGCTATAGAAGAATTTTAGAACAAATGTTTGTTGTCCAATACCAAAACACGTGACAACACAATTGTTCAGAAATTTCCACTATCAAAAGTTCTATTACACAGGCAGACAGATACAGTTGAAGCTAAAGACAGGCATTTCTTTACGGAAATTGTAGACAAATCTGTTCGTGATGCCATATCAAGTCATAATGAAGCTTTCTTGGACACATTCCACAATGCCATGAAAGAGGTGATTCATGGGTTTCCAGTTGGTCAAGTTGGGCCGGCTTACTACAACATTCCACATCCGTCGACCCAAGGGACTAATCAAGTCGGTACTAGCCATCAAGAAGTAGCACCAGCTGGTAATGATGATGTCTAGGTAGTTCAGGGTTCATCTGAACAAGCTCAAGGTACTACTACGAATGAAATACAGTATAATCCTGGACCGTCAGTACAACATGTGCAACAGCCGACAGGGCAAGGTCAGAACCAGGTGATTAATTTTGACACATCAGGCCACATACCGTCATCGGCTCAAAAAATAGCACCAATCAATTCAAAGGATCCGTAGAGATATAGATCCTCATGTCTACAATCAGAGACTTCAAGCAGTAAACCAGCAAAGGACCCAGCAAATAGAGATTCCACAAGGGTATCACTATGGCACAGATTATAACACCCTTCACATGATTCTGAATCCATACATGGTACATGGGATTTCAATCCACATATGGGTCAGCAGGTGCAGGGAAATCAAAATTCACATGCTGACGAGTTGTTGCTAAAGGTGACCGAGATGATAAAGAATCAGTTCGGTCTAAAGCCAAAAGGGCTGACCTATTCATACAAACGCCCATATCCGAAATGGTATGATTTGGTCGCTCTTCCTACAAATTACAGGCTTCCAGAGTTTGCTAAGTTCACTGGCCAAGATAGCACATGCACAATAGAACATGTCAGTCGATATCTTACATAGTTGGGTGAAGCATCCGTTGAAGAGGCCCATCGAGTTAGTTTCTTCTCTGTCACTGTCAGGGCTAGCCTTCACTTGGTTTTCATCACTGCCAGTCAACTCCATTGCCAACTGGGCTGACCTCCAGAAGAAATTTCATACATATTTTTATACTGGGACTAGAGAAAAGAAGATTACCGATCTGACAACTATAAGGCAGAAGACTAATGAATCGGGCACTGAGTTTCTTCAGAGGTTTTGAGAGACTAGGAACTTATGCTTCTCATTAAACTTGGCTAATGATCAGTTAGCTGCTTTAGTCATTCAGGGAATGCAGCCAATGTGGAAAGAAAAGCTGCTGGGACAAGAATTTGATAACTTGGGTCAATTGGCTCAACAAGTGGCAGCGCTTAATAGCCAATTCCAGAGTATGCGCAGAGATACCCGATTACAGAAGTGTGCCACAGTGGCCGAAGCTTATAATCCATACTCAGTCGATGACAGCTATGAAGATGAAGAAGAAGAGGTTGCTGTGGCTGAATGGAATTGGGGCAAAAAGACAGTAACGGTGCCAAATCCTTGGGGAAGAGGAGTTGAGGAGAGTTATGACTTTGATGTCACCAAATTAGACAAGCTCTTTGATTTCTTGCTTGAGAAGGGACAGATCAAGTTGCCTAACAATCATGTTATGTTGTCCCCTAATCAGTTGAAGAATAAGAAGTTCTGCAAGTTCCATAACGCTACTTCTCATTCCACTAATGAATGCAGAATTTTCCGACAGCATATACAGAGGGCTATTCAGCAAGGAAGTCTCAAATTTGATACGCCTCAGAAAACGAAAGTTGATGATAATCCTTTCCTAGGAGATCAAAACATGGTTGATGCTAGGCTGCTCAAAGGAAAGACTAAGGTCCTAACATCAACCAAATCAAGAGAAGCTAGAATAGTCGATCCCAAGATGCAAATATCGGCCGACGAATACAGGGAAATTAAAAGACATCACAATAAGCAAAATAGCCAATATGTGTAGGGAGAAATGTCAAAAGATGGGGCGACAAAGCCATGAGTTGCATCTCGGATCCTGTTGAATAAGTGGCAGCGGTAGAAGGAAAATGATTATCAGCGTTGGTTAAAGGATCAAGAATACCAGCGTCAACTAAAAAAAGAGAGGTATGAAAGAAAGCAAACTAAATTGCATTGGAATTGTCCTTTCTTTCGACATTGCTAGAACAAAGGTTTGAAGTTGCCCACCAGGAGTAACTGTCCAGAATGCAGCAATCAGTATTAGGAGTTTAGGCAATCTCAAGCCAACCGCCGGTCTATCCATGCTCAAGATGCATATCACCATAATAACATGGATCGACGCTTAAAAAATGGAAGTATTCATAATTGGCTGGGAAAAAGAGTTGTCGATCAAGAATGGGCTAATTATGAAGAAGAAGGCAACAAGAGAGAATATGTTTGGCAGGAAGGCCAATGGTGTCCAGGAGGTTTGACAAGAAGCCAAAAGAGAAGGGTGCAGCATCTAAGGAATAAAGAGTTGGAACAGGCTTAGGCACATGGTAAACCTCAAGCATGGTGTGCTAAGCAAACAGCCGATAGAAAGCAACCGTCGGCTAATATTCAAATGACTTTTTTGTTGCCATCAGAGTTCAGAGCTCTGGCAGATCAAGAAGTTTATTCGGATTTCGATGAATCGGAGTATGAGGAGATGGTTGCCAAGTTTACGGTTATACAGCAAGCAATATTTGATAAACCAGTCAAGCATTGGCACTTAAAAGCTTTATATGTGAAATGTTTGGTTGATGGGAAGCCAATAAATAAGATGTTGGTGGACGGAGGTGCTTCTATTAATCTCATGCGTTATACCACTTTTTGTAAGCTTGACAAGGGACCAGGAGATCTGATTGAGACTAACATGATGCTTAAGGACTTTGGAGGTAATGCATCTAAGACCCGGGGGGCAATAAACGTCGAACTAATAATCAGGAGTAAGACTCTGCCCACCACATTCTTCGTCATCGATGGAAAAGGGTCATACAGTTTGCTCCTTGGTCATGATTGGATTCATGTGAACTATTGTGTACCATCGACTATGCATCAGTGTTTGATTCAATGGCATGGAGATGATGTCGAACTGGTTTGCGCTGATGAGTCTGTGAGTATCGCAACAGTCGATCCAGTCTTCTAGGAACTAGGAGATTTCGAATGCTTTTCTAGCAAGTTATG
Organism: Miscanthus lutarioriparius; assembly: GCA_904845875.1. NCBI lineage: Eukaryota > Viridiplantae > Streptophyta > Magnoliopsida > Poales > Poaceae > Miscanthus > Miscanthus lutarioriparius. The sequence goes on along the minus strand of CAJGYO010000008.1, from coordinate 63,727,948 downwards.
GGAAGGAGGCTTCATTAAAATCAGCAATGAAAGCCAACAGCCGATGCAAGTAATCGGCTCAAAGAGTTTGTTTTAGTAAATAGTCATGGCTTCACGTCGGCCATTGGATTAAGGAAGAATAAGCACTGGTCCTAGAGATGGGCTTAGGTCGATGTATGTGAATGCTAAGTCAAATCATGAGTAATAGATCTATTAAAGAAGGCTCTATTTCGCTTAATAGGATGCTTGACCTAGGTTGATCGGTCATTTAAACCTTTGGTATAAAAAGTTCTGTGGCAAAAATATTTAAAGGGGTATTATCCTAGCATTTGATCAACACTCGATAGCTGATTTGTTTAGTCATCGGCTCTAATAGCCAGTACCAGAAAGGTATCGCCTCTAGTTCAAAAAATGAAAAAGTCTTCAAAGACATAAAAGCCAATACGATATGTATCGCCTCTAGAGCAAAGAATAAAAACAAAAACATTCATGACACATATAGGGGCATTGCACTAAGACGTGTTCATAGAAGAGCAAAAGATTTCATTCATCTGTTCGCCCTAAGTACAATCTAATCGAAGACTTTGTTCACCACATCCTGAGCGAATGTGATGTCCACGATGGCCTCTGCCGCTGCGACGAATTCTTCCATCAAGTCCTCATCTTCCTCAGGACCGTCGCCCATTGGGAAACCAGTCTCCATGGCATGGAGCTCATACCCGGTCTGGACTTGCACCGCGATCAGCGCCACCGATGAGCCATGACGAACACCGTGGAGGACGATCTCCTAAACACGAGCTGGGATGTCTTGGAGACGAGTGTTGATGGAGGAACCCCGAGCATTGACGGCGTCCGCAGCCACGTTCGCCGCCAGTTGGAGAGACTCCAACTACACCGTCAGGGCTGACAATCATAGGAGCAGAAAGACTATCAAGATAAAGACAGTGCAAATCAGAATGGAAGCATTCATGGAACTCGTCTTACCTGCCACCGCAGCGTTAGATTCGGCCAGCCGCGCTTGAACGGCACTGGCCTCCTCCTCGGCCACATGAAGGGTGGCCTGAGAGACCCCGAGGCGGATCTCAAGTTGGCCATTCTCCCAAGTTGCCTCGGCATAACAATTCTGAGCCATCCTCCACTCATGAAGGAAACATCGGTCATCGTCGCCATTGTAGGAGTTAGAAGAATCCGACGACAAGGCTGGCACAGAAGATGCAGCGGCGTTGGAGGGCTCATCAGCCCTGGGGAGAGGACAAAGACTGTCATTCACAACAAACCTATAGAAGAGTCAGAACAGTTCATCGTCATAAACAGGAAATGTCAATCTCACCTCATGCATCGGAGACGCGGGTTCATCAGCATGTTCTCCTCCAGGATCTCCTCCGCCGTGCGCTTGCCTCGGCTGTCCTCGCCAGCCATGAAGGATGATTAGATCTACAAAAGGGAGAAAGAAAACCACTATAGGGTTTTGGTAGGTGGAGGAGAGCAAAGGAACAGTTGCGAGTGGAGATGTGTTCGAGGCCAAAGCCCTCGGCTGGTATTTGAAGACATGAAGCGAAGAGACGGATGCCTCGGGACGCACAAAAGGCAACCGCAATTAATAGAAGGCGAAGTGCCACTTCACCAATGCCGAAGAGAATGCAGCGCTGGGTGATTAAGGATAGAAGATCGAGGGGTTCAAAGGCCGTGTTTTTAGACTTAATTGGATTAAGATTAGAAGTCTAGGATCGGCTGTCTCAAATTGGCTCTTTAGCCGAAACAAGAAGTACAATTAAGTGATGGAGGGTACGATCGATTCTACACAAGATACGCATTAACATGTAGATTACAAGGCTAGAACATCCTGGATTGCATTCAGTACTTCTAGCCGAATAGCATCAGCTTCTGTATTCTGTTGCTTATCTTTTTCGGCTGATCCAGGAATGTCCTCAAGGCCGCTGTGGATGACCCTGCCTTCCCTAACTTTGGCCAGCAGTTCTTGTTTCTTCTATTTGATGGCATCAGGTATTTGGGCCAAGGTGGACTTGCGATGGTCAATGGCAGCCTTCATGTTTTCCAACTCCCTCTCAAGTTCTGCATGCTTTATCTCCAGTTGGGACAATTTTGGATTAGTCCTAAGGGAGGAATTCTTCAGATCATCAATCAACTGTGTCAACTCTTTAGCCTCTTGCTTATTGAAGTTCCTCTTGGCCAGTAAAGTTTCATGATCGGACAGATTCCTCTGAGCCTTTTCCACCTTCAGGGCCTGAACTTCAAAGATAGACAAAGATGATAAGATTCTGGAGAGAGCTAGGGATGGATTGCTCTTGATGGCCAAGAGGACTCTCTGCATTGAATCAATGTCTGGGATCAAATCGGCTATATTCTTCTCAAGCATTGGCAATACATCTCTTAGCCGATTTCTAGTCTCTTCTGACAAGGCTTCCTTAAAAGAGGTGGCTGACGAACTGACTTCATCTTCATCTAAATATTCCCCGAGATTAAAGGAATAGCTCAGAGCTGGGAGATTGAGTGCCTATGTATAAGAAAATCTCAATTAGGATGTTTGAATCAGTTCATAACAAAATGGATGGTTAAGAAGATACTGCACCTTCTCTGAAGTTTCTATATGAAGAGGAGGAACAGCTAATGATACACCGGTGACGTCTGGTTGAATCAAATCTGGACTCTCAACGTTGACATCTGCAAACATTGGGAGATTTTTAGTTCATGTTTGTTGTGGAAAGATAAATTTAGCAAATAACTTCCTTACCATCAGTTGTTTGCCGAACTGGGGAATCGACGGTTTGAGTGTCGACGGCAACAAGACCACCTTCAACGCCGACAGGATCATTAAGCGAACTGTCAGGCTCTCGATCTTACACAGGTGTTTTCTCAGGAAGTATCTAGCACATTAAGAAGTCAGATGAAGGGTAAAAGACTGAATAAATCAAGAAGTCAAAGAAAATGCTCTGACAAGCATCAAGGATAAAACTCACATTTTCTGTTGATATGGAAGCATCAGTTATTTCAACCGAAATCGGTTCCTCTTGAGGATCAGCCGATGGGGGTTCAGATGGTGCTGAGTCAAATGCCTAGGATAGCAGTCCCGTACCTAGAGTAGGTTGGGACGCAATGCTCGATAGCTGTGAAAGAATGGAATCAGCAGTTGAATAACATTTTAAGAAGAAGATAAATTGTTTACCTAAGCAGCTAATGGCCTCGTTCTGCGGAGTCTCTTCCTAGTAGTCATTTTCTGGGTTGTCCCTTGAGCTGCCTTGCGCTTTGAAGACTGATATGTTACAATGGTGGGGGCAGCATGAGTTTTCATCAGTTTCCCCAGTGTAGGCGCAGCCGATCCCATTCTTGAAACAGGACATGGTGGTTGATAGTTTATAGGACACCCCTTCCTATCCAAGCTTGGAGGATCAAATTCAATGTCCTGAAAAGGATCGGTTAAAACAGTTGGCAAAAGAATTCATCGAATAATTTTCTTCAAAGAAGATGTCAAGTTACCTCTCTGTCAGAAGCGAATTCCCCATCCAAAGCTACACACAAAGGGTGGACCAACCCACAGAAAAGATGGGAGTGCCACTCTTGCCACCAGGAGTCAAAAAGAGTGGAAGAGAGGCTGACTCTGACCCAGTCATGCAAGCAAAAGGAAGGAAGATCTGATCCCAGTTAAAAAACTCTAGAGGCTTCCAGTACTTCGCAAATGTCTTCCCTTGGCCTCAGTATATCCTTAAAGAAGAGTCGAGGAGGCAATTGGCTGAGGCCGAACTGATAGGCTATGAAGGATGGATTGTAAAACTCATAAGTTGGAAGGTTGCCTGGGATAAAGGAGTCTGTAGCCATTTTGCCACGACCATGATGAAATTCATCTGGAAGAACACAGGGCTTGATGAAAGAATTAAAGATTGTAGACGCTGCTTCATCCAAACAACCTGATTCAAACTGAAATCTGAATGGGAAAATTAGCTCATCATTCTCATCATTATCATAGGGCAACCAAGTCAGAACATCTGCATCGAACCCTCTACAAAACATTTTGAAGAGATGGCCAATATCGACATCAATTACTATGGCCAATGCAGCTTCACCGTAGCTTGTGCACTGACGAGTTCTTCCTTCTTCACCCTTGTATTCATCATCAAAGGTGGAGGAAGGAAAGCTCAGGTTTCTTAGATCAGAACTTACAATTTTGTGCATATACAGGTTCAACCATAACTGTATCAACCACCAAGGGCCACTAATAGTGTGTACTGGTTCATTCTTCAGCAATTGGGCAGCTACCTGGTGCATCAGATGGTAAGCAGCTCCTAACAGATATTTTCTAAGGGGAATACCCTTACCTACTGCCAGATGTTCTACCATAAATTTGTGATTATAAGTTGGTCCACAAGATGACCCACAGAAGATGAATCTTTCTAGCCACATGTTTAGAAAAGCCACATGTTCTCTCTTGCTAACAGCTGATCCATCCTCAATATGGTTCAGAACGTAGCCTACCCATCCTGAACAGTCTGATATTTTGGCTAGCTTCTTGGAACCAGCACCCAAGTACTCATAAGGTGGCATTGATCCAGTTATTCTAAGGCCGGTCAATATGTAAACATCGGCCAGGGTGATAGTCATTGGGTCGTGACCAATGATGAAAGCATTCAGAGCATTGGACCAGAAATAAGATGCAGCAATCAGAAGTGAGTCATTCCTCTCCATCCCAGACAATGAAAGAGTCAAGCATTGATTCAGATCATAAAGTTTCCAATCTCCACCCTTTTTCTCAGACACCCTATGGAACCAATTTCTCCGTTCCTTAGGCATTTTGGGCCAATTTCTAAAGGGGGTTTTGGTATTCCAAGAGGACAACTCCACAACAGATTGTTTGAAGGGCATTTGATTGGTTTCTTGGTGGATGAAATCAGATGGATCAGGATCACCCATAGGCCTGAGAAAATAAGCATTGGGGATAACAGCTGATGTGATCAAGTTTTCGTTTCTCATTTCCTAGAAATCAGATAAAATAGGTGTGAGGACAAAGGAAATACGGGGTAGCAACCGACTTTTTGAGAATAGGAATTTGAAAGCATACCTCAAGGACATGGTCGCTGGTTGCCATTACCACTGAGATGGATATGAATCGGAGGAAGACCGCTCGAATAAGAGCTTAACGGGGCAGAGGATTTGCTAGGGTTAAAGCTTTGGCGATAGTGGCGTCGGCTGTTGAGATTTGCTCGAAGAAAAAGGGGGAAGCCAATAGGCCGAGTGAGTCAGAAAGGGTACTATTGGGACATTATATGAGACTCGGCCCGAAAAGTCAGGACTCGCGCGTATATCTCGGAGCAAAACGGTTGCGGCGTGGAAAACGAGTGAATAGGAATTTTAGAATAAAATCACTTTTATCTCAAAATTGGGGGGCATATGTTTACACCAAAATTTGGAAAGAAGAACGCGAGAATTTGAAGGCTTCTAGATAGTGCCCATCAAGGAATCGATTGCATGAGGATCGATATCAGCTAATTCAGATATGACTCTGGAATCGAATCTCTTTGGATGACATCAGCAGATAGCGATGATGAGCTACGGTTGGCACCAGGAAATTGCGTATCGGACTCTACAAAAAGGGAAAGATTAGGGTCCAAGTTATCTTAAATTAGGAATGTTTTATTCTATGACAAAGATTGTAATGAGTCATGCTCGAGTAGGATTCATGTGTAGGCTCCGGGTATAAATATCAAACCTCGGCTATTATAAAAGGCACACAATCAATCCAATACAAGTTACTTACTTTCTTCGGCTCTGGCCACCCCTTAGGAGTAGGAGTAGAGTAGATCTCGGCGAGTTCTTTAGCAAGTATGGCCGCATCGATCCGGTCGACCTCCACTGCTTGTCTGTAAGTATCGTTATTGCTTATACTTCTGTTCGTACGGCTGCATCGAGTCGGTCGACCTCCACTATGACTCTGGTATAAGCTAGTTATCGACTCTTGTTTGGTTCAAGTACGGCTGCATCGATCTGATCGACCTCCACTGCTCGAACTAGATTAAGGTCAAGTTATCGGCTCTATCTAAGGGTGACGTTCCTTCAGATAGATTCATAAAGTTATCGATATTGCTTATTGCTTCCATTATTTATTTAATTACAGCAATATCACTTCGCCCGATTGGGATTGATCTAGATCGGCCCTATATCTTTTTTAACCAATCGTTTGTTAATCTAAATTTGATCTAATCTGCACTTTAAATGATGATTTATGTTTTATCGGCTGTTCTATGTCAATCTTGATCGTGCATAGCGTGCGGTTAAGGCATGTCTGATCTTGAGTAGATCTATTGGCTAGCGAAAACCGTTCTATGGCCCGTTTTCATGGCCTGTGTGGTTCTGCCTCACACCCCACTAATAGCACCATGGAGTGGGGATTGTTATTTGGTAGATTTGTTCCTGAGAGGGCATGACCTTAACTGTGCGCTATGCCTGAATCGGCTATTTTAGCTGATATCGAGCGCTTTCATGAATAGTTCACGTCACGAGACCATTGAAGTAGAGATAGGTTGAAAGATGTGTTAGCCCCATGATCTTATTATTGTATTATGGCCTGCATAATTCTGCCTCATGCCCCACTGATATTGGTAATAAGTTAGGGTCGTAGAGTCTATTGTTGTTTCTACGGCCTGCATGATTCTGCCTCATGCCCCACTAGTCATAGCGATAGATGAGATCTAATATGTTCATTAGATTTATCTTTATTAAATGGTTAAATGACGATGAGCTATTTCATTTATACAAAAGGGATTCGGTTACTTGCAATCATTGATTTAGCATAAACTAATCATTGTTGACATCTTATTGTCATTAACTAATGTTAGTCTAAATAACGAGATCTATGCTGAGTAATAACTGATTTACCTTCCATGAGCTTTAATTGATTTATTCTGATGAGTATGATGGAATCGACTATTTAATCGATCTTCTTTCATATCGGCTCTCAGAGCCGCACATTCAGGACTGTTTGGCAACACCGGCATGTTCCGCCCTAAATTACTGATAAACTTTCTCTCCTTGTCAATTGTAGGGTCAAATTGACTGACATGTCTTGGGAGGAGTGCGCAGGATCGACCATCCCTGTGCAGAAGCTAGGCGGATCTTTAGCTCCATCGAGCGGACCCTTCTGGCTTGCTCGTGTGCCCTCGGCATGGGACAAAATTTCATGCCGACAGCATCACACATTGTGGAGTGTGTTCCGCACTCTCTAACTCTTTGAACAGAAGCAGCAGCTTTCTCACTAAGGTGATAGGCTAGGGTTTTTCCTTACATGCTTCTTAGGAAATAGCTTCAACCGTTGATTTAGACACCAACTCGACGATGCACAAGCACTTGATTTGTGGTTTGTTTTTGTGGGGCACAATGCATACTCCACGTGGAGGGATAGTCCTACAAAGATAAGGAACCGTTTCTGACTACCCCCCTAGGCTTCATCCAATAGAGTCTCGAACAAATCCTTTTTGTGGCACCTAGATGCATAATGATGCTGACCAAAACTAGGGACATGCTTTCTCTAGTTCTTTACTTAGCTGATACAACATTTTGCACTATCTATGTGATGGTTCAAGATGGAATTGACTTGATCATAGCGGCTCTGGAAGATAGAGTGCCACTCAGGCCGTTGGCTAGTTGATCAACTCCTTTTTGGTCATTGTTCTGTGAGACATAGCCTTCATAGCTACCAAAGAGTATTACCTAGCTGGAGATTAACCTTCCTACTGGTAACTAATCAGTTATCTCTCAACACTAAAAAGGTTCCAAATCTTCTCTCTTAACAACAAGAATTGTGGTTGATGCATAAATAGATGGTCGCCATTGAAGTCAGCAAACAAGGGTCACACCAAAGATGGTTGATTTTGACTATGTGATCATCTTGCACATAGAGATTAAGACTTGGATAGCTAGGTCATAAGCACAATGTGACGATCGATCCTTATCCGACTGATAACTTGTCCACCATTAAGTGTTGTGTGCCCTTTTGACCCAACAATGGTGGCATAAGTTGTTCACCAGATGGCCGATGTCATTACAGTGATAGTCAAGTAGAGTCACTTGTCTACCACCTCTTATAGTATGCTATTATTTATGTCGGTGATCTATTCTTCCAGGTTATCCTTTTTGCAACTTTAGAAGGAAACTCTACTACTTTTGGTCTGATATATGGATCTTCCGATTAGATATGGAGAGATAACCAAGGAAGAGCTCACGTGAAAATAACACATTGGTGTAGTTTTGCAATGGATCATGACTAGAAACCTCAATACCAGCGTGTGCCAAGTAGCACAACCTTGTGTCGGCCACCACAGGAGGATCTCGGTTTCATCGTAGCACCGTAGATCGCTAATCGTGGCACCATTACTAAACCTACAACCCACAAGAGTTCTCATGTGGCCTAAATTGGGTTACATAGGACCACGCTCCATGTGAAGGAGGGATAGCAAGCAAAGGCAGACACAAGGTTAGGAGTCAACAAGGGTGGTCCAAGGTAAAGACATGGCACAAGAGAAACATAAATTAACTAACGAAGACAATAAAAATGAGACTCTTGCTTAAATTTCCACTCATATCTAGCTTCCACCAATAGAGATCTCTAGAGAAAAGATTTACATGGGATTTGGTCTCATTGGGCAGCAACATGAGATCAAAACCGATAAACATTCCGAGACTTGAGAGAGTTGGAGATTAAACAAGCGAGATTCGAGGGACAGAGCCGATACACTACTCAGAGATTCAGTTGATAAAGCAACGAAATGATTTGCAAGGAAAAGACTCCCAGGTTCAGGCAGCGGGAGGTTAGCGTTGCACCGGATCACCTTTAGGATAAGGGGAGAGTTATCCGACAAGGATTTTTGGGCAGGGTCTTCACACACAGGAGCAAGACATCCACGACATATGCAAGCATTTAAGGGAACCAAGCTTGGACTCACGAGTCAACCAAAAACATGGATACACAACATTCAAGGGCTAACAATCACACACACAGGCTCAAGCTCCTAAGCAAGGGAATCTACTTGGAGACAACCATGAGATTTAACATAACTTGGGTGATGTTCCAGGATAAGGCTCTTCGACACTCGTATGCTTACCGAGGACAAAAAGGGTGACAACTATGGTACCACCTAGATCACAACACATTCACACATACATCATGGTAATACCTAGAAAGCAAGCAACCACACGTCTAAAGAACTAATGTGAAGATAACTTGAAAGGAAGAACCTGACATTATATTTAAAAGAAAAGCATGTGCAGGCTTCTAACAAGGTATCACTACCAGTTTTAGTTTTCAAAATGGTGAAGTTTTTGCTAACTACTAACTTGTCATCTATTTTCTTTGGAAGCAAACATACAAGGCAAAGCTAATCACACACTATCTTCAAGCACAGCTATTCAAGCAGCATAGAACAAGGCATTTTGCCTAGCTTCACATAGGGAAGATAGTAACATCGCATTGATCACAAGTTACATATTATTAGAACAAAAGTGAGGGAAGCATATTTATGCACAAGCACAATCATGATGCATGATCGTCCTATTCGTCCTCACAAAATTGCTAGCCTAAGATGGCAATCATGTTCTATTTTTGTGGCATAACACTTACTCTCTCGACATATAGCTAGTCGTCAGCTACATTCAATCTACGCATTCGTGGTTAGCGTACCTGCAGAAGAATTTCATTTCAGCCCAACCCCACAATTATATATATACAGAAATGAAAGTCTGGTCTCTATGTTTCATTCTAAATACTTCTATATATATATAATATATATATATATACTTCTATATCAAAGCTATCCATATGTAAATATGTTTATACATACATATAAATATGCATATACAATCGTATCAAAACTAACCCACAATTAAATACTTCTGTATATATACAAGATATATATATACTTTAGTATCAAAACTACCGCTTCCCTTAGACCGCACACTAACTTCTTGCAGTCATGCCACTCACCAACTTACCTGGGCGTAGAGGTATATTGATCCATACATTACCACTCAAGCGAATGGCATCCATACAATAGCGCGCCATATGGATGACGAAATAAAAACTGCAATAAAGTAAATCCCCCATAGTCAGTATTAGTTTACTTAGCCACCTAGTAGTCCTTAGTTGGGCTTAACTAGAGGTTGTCGCTAGCATAGTTTTACAAATTAGTTTTGACAAATTTGCCTGTAGCTAAAGTTTTAGTCAAAATAGGCTTTTTAAAACCAAAACTTTGTTTTTTTAAAACTATGTACATGACAGCAGTATGTTTAATCTTGCTCTGATACTAGCTGTGATAGAACCGTCCAATTTATACAAAATCAAGTACGGTTGCCCCCGTTTAACACGTTGATGTGCACATACTTTCATTTATATAAACCCGGTAGTCCACCGAGTGTCACGAAGGACCTCGGTACATCCACATCACAACCAAGATCATATGATTAAGCAAATACACATCATATACATAAAGTTACAACGGAAATAATGTTTACAATGAGTTCATAAATAATAATAGAAGTTTAGGTTTCAAAACCGATTAGTGAAAACAACATAGCTTTCAATTGATTATAATAATATAAGTTCCAAATACATTGCTAACATACGTGACATCCTCTGACAAAAGCATATAGATTAGAACACTATATAGAGTCGTCGAGCCCACCAACGGTTAGCCACCATCTTTAGCAGGCCGAGAACTTCACCTGCAACATGGTGGGATAAGCCCTGAGTACAAGAAGGTACTCAGCTAGACTTACCCGTCATAAACCAAAAACAAAGTGACACCAAGGATCATGCAAGGCTATATAAGTGGAGCTAGCTTGACACCATTTTGCATAAAAAGCCACTAATTAAGCTATACATTTTATAATTTGGTCATCAAGTTAATTATAGTTATTCATCTCTAGATTAGCAACTAACCTATGCCAAACATGTGGTATATCCTTACTACCAAGGTAATGGAACAACATTTTCCATTTTTACACCTTCATAAAAAATTATAACTCATTTAAAACCATTTATCAAGCACTAAACAAGTTAAATCATTAACTCAGACACACATGCATCAATAAACCTAAAAATTTTACCATAGCACACATGACATCAGTAGCCAACCACAAAAATTTCACAGCAATTGGAGATCCACAACTTTAGAAATGAATTTATTTCTAGAAAACCCTAATTAACATAAATAAATAAAAACAGCAAAAACCTTCTACTAACACATGTCATAAGATGACTCTACTGCATACACCTACTCTCAAGGATTCCAAAACATCTTCATTTGCTATTTTACGATTTTTATACGATTTACTATGAATTTCCAAAGTTTTAGCTAATTATATGCATATAAGGCAAAAGAAAAAGAAAAACACTTTTGCACTGGGGTCCCTGTAGATTTCCTTAATTTACCCATAGAACAACCTTTACTATTCATATGAGTCATGCACTATGCACTTAACCCCCTAAAAAACTTTCTATTTCTGCACGCGGTCCTTCTTCTTCTTCCGTTCGAGCAGAGCAGAGGAGGACATCGGGGACAGCCGGTTCTTGCCAGAGGGCGGCTCCCAGTGGTGAGCATTAGCGGTGGACCATTATGGTGCCTGCACACACTAAGCAGAGCCCACAGCTTGCCCTACGGCGGTCGACGTGGCTTGGCCGCATGCGCCCATAGCTGCAGCGGCAGCTGCTCCGGCAACGGCGCTACGTGAGATAAGGAAGGAGGTGGCATGGTCAGTGGGGAGTGGCGGAGTGCAGAGGCGAGGTGGACGTAGGAGGCGTGGAGCTCCGCCTCGAAACTGCCAACTTTCTAATCCTCTATCTCCCGATCCAGTTGTCCATAGATTTCGGCACAAAAGACAAAAACCATAGATCTTCGCGAGGTGAACAAGATTTCTTTAAGGATTCAGAGCTAACTCAGCCTAGATTGGAAGATATGGAGCTCCAAAGGAGGGTACTCAAAACTGAACCTTGAGTTTCAGTTTCAAGCCGACTGAAACTACGTTCTTCTCCCCTCTCTAATTCCCAAACCAAGCAATGAAAAGCTAAACAAATCACACTGTGTTCTAGAGCTACAAGAGGACTACAACTTTTCTTAAAGGCTCATGGTGAGATCATGCTTAGGTTAGGAGATAAAATGTTCCAAATAGGTGTAGACGAAACCGGATTTCAGAGTTTAGAGTTTCAGCTAAGTATGACTGAATTCAGTGAACTTGCCATTCTGGAGAGAACTTTTGAATGATAAATGAGCCCCAAATCTGCTGAGACTTGTTTCATTGTTTCCAACACAAAGTGTACTTCAACTCATAGTAAGGAACCCACTTGAGCTTCCATATAAATTTGGAAGAGAAAATATCACAAACTTGCCATCACGCTGCTACTGATCGAGGACTTAAAAATTTTAGAGGGGCCAAAATACGAGACACTTAGAAGTGGAATCAAGTCTTGGTCAAAAAATAAAGTTTGTTGTACTCCACTCAAAATTCAACTTTGATTAAAGGTCAAACTTCATATTTGGTACAGAAATTATTGTTTCATCTTGGACAAAGCAGCACCTCGTTAAACCCTAGAATTAGGGTTTTCGACCAATTGAGGCATTTTCTTGACATTTGCTCAACACGAACCCTTCATGACTTCTGTTGTAGAGTTCAGTTAGAGTCATTTGGGAAAGGTAGCAAGGTTTATTAGACATCCCATGTTCCCATTCACCGGATGAAGCAATTCAAGAAAGATTATAACTTATCATTTCATGTGACTTCTTGGCTCTAAACTTCATGAAACTTTTCCAATAGTCAATGTAGATGGAAATAGATCTAAAGCACATGAAAAGGGGCACCTTACAAATTACTCAAGCCTACATTTGAAAAGGGTCAACATGTAAGCAAGGTGTATTGTCCAAGTTCAAGTTGAGACTCAATTTCATAGATTTGACCTCAGCACTTCCATCACCATTTCAGAGATAAGGAACTAAAGCTCCTGATTACCTCTTGATCTATCATGTATGAACTCAAAGCCACTGCCTAGCAAGTGACTAACACCCGAGGTGTTATAGAGAGCCTCCTGGAGTCTTCTAGAGTCTTTCCACGCTGTTTACGCAGCGGAATTCCGTAATTTCCTTTGACGGATAGGTCCTCCTTGGCGATTTTCTGATTAAATCCTGCTGGCAAAATATATTCACCAAAACTCATGGAATTTGTCAGTTTAAACCCCTAAGTCCATAGTGGTGATCCATTTTAGACATTTATGCTAGTTATATTGACGGTTTGTGATGAATGTTAACTACCGTCAACACCCGCCTAGGTCACGAACCCCGATACGCAGCACACTGACACGGCAGGGCTCAACAGTCACATAACACATCTTTAGGGCATCCTGACATGGTAAAGCACAATGTCCACCTACCACATTGAATGCACTTGCCCGCAAGGGATCGAGCGATGAAGCTCGGATAAGCCACGACTACGAATCTATGTTCCACGCACGTGCATCTCAGCGCTTTCACGATCACTTTGTGATCCTAAAAATGCTCGAGGGCTACTGTCGGGGTCATAACCCTAGGGTGTCTAAAGGCATTGATTAGTTAACAGGCCAAGCAGCCCACAACATATCAGCTAGCAAAGGCCCTAGGTGTTAAGCAAGCATTTAGCCTTGGCATTGCATGAGCTCAAGTATCACTGATCATTCATGAGCTTGAGTATGTCAAATATAATCTCTATGTTTGCTTATATTGTATGTGTTGTCACTAAAATGCTTTACATATGCTAGGGTTTACATGTAACCAATGTATAAAATGTTTGTGGAACCTTAGGAGTACCTTCAACATGTTTAGAATATCACATGGAACAACTTTGGTATTCATGACTAAGGCTACTTTGGTCTCTAAGTCATAGCTTTAGTGTAAATCATCATTTTCAAGTTGTATGTTTGACAAAAATCAACAATGTACTATTTTTGGATCTTAGAAATTTTTTCAAAGTCAAATTAGTTTTACACTTTCATGTGTTGTACTTTGACGCATTGCAATTTGCAAACCAGCTTGAATTAGACCTAGATCACTTAAGCAAAGTTAGAGCTGGTATGTAGATCTACAACTTTTATTAATAGAGTTTTTGCTAACTCGCCGTGGTTTAGGAGTTTGGAGGGGTTGAATTGGCGCTATTAGATAAACGAATGGTGCCCTGATGGCCATCGTGGCCGACCGAGCGCAAAGCTTGGCCACCACTCGCCGGCGTTGGTCCCCTGTCGTGGCAGGGTGGCGTGTGGTTAAGGCGACACCGCACTGCTCATTCCACACTCGTAGTCGCACTCTCTCCCTCTCTGCTGCTCTATCTCACGTGCGCAGCGAAAATGCTCTTGCCACCGTTGTAACACCCCTGGTGTTATGAACTTGTTTAGCACCACGATTTAGACCTAAGAAAATTTTTTGAATCGAGTTTTCTCAGGTTTTTAATTTAAAATGTACTTGAGGCGATAAGCGAATCCTATGTGATTTAGTTTCGTGGAGTCAAATAAACGCTCAAGATAAATTACGCAGTGCATAAAAATATTTAGGAATGTCCGACGATGATTCTAGCGAATGGTTTGTTCGGTTAGATTAAGCATGAAAATCAACTTTTATAAATAAAATAAAATCCATTAATAAATAGAACAATATATATATATATAAACTCACGGGTTTATTTTGTTAAGCACAAACTGACGAGAAAGAGAGCGCAGCAGCTTCGTTTATTTTTCCGGCGTGCAACGTACTCGCCTGGCATTACTTTTGATCACTGTCTCGTTCTCATTGTGGCCCTGCAATTCTCTGCATTGCGAAGTCTCCTCATCCATCCGCATCCATGCTCCCTGGTTTTTGCTTTGCTTCTCTCTCTGACTTGATTACTTCTGTCTACATTTGCCAAGCCGCTCCTTGTTTTCCCTCCCTCACTGCTTGTCTCTGTTTCTCTGATTGCCTACCATGCTTGTCTCTACGGCCGTGGTCTTGTCCGTGCCAACCGGCACGCCCTGCCGGCCACGTTGGGCCAGGCTATCCTACCGTCATGTTTAAGAAGTAACCAAGCTCACACGCGTGTCCTTGCTGCCTCTGTCTCTGTGTGTTTTACCGGGCCAAAGTCAAGTCGTGTCAGACCAATCCCTCGCTCCCTTCCTTTTTCCCCTGCCTTCTGACCACCGTCGCTCGGCCACAGCGTGCAAGCGCACTAAGCCCTGTTGCTGATGCCGCCGCATCTCCCAACCTCGCTCCCCACGCTGCTCCACCCCGCCAACACAACGCCTCGCCGGTCCATCCGCGCCGGGCCACCCTGGTTTGACGCGCCGCAGGGCTCTGTCTCCACGCTGCCCCACGCCGCGTCCCCGTCCGCGCTGACCTCAGCCTTGCCTCCTGCCGACCATCGCTGGTCCCTCCTCCACATCACCTTGCCGCAGCGGCCCGCCATGGTTACGCCTGCAGCCGCCCCACCGAGCCCCAGTCTGTTTCGGACCGCAGCTGTCGGTGCTGTCCCTCTCTCGGGCCACAGCCGCCTCACTGTCTTCTCCTACCAGCGCCGTCGTCACTGCGCCCCTCCCGCGCCGTCTGCCCTGGAGCCGTCGGTGCCCTGCGCCTTCTGGTCACCGGCCATCGCTTGCGCAAGCGCCGTGGGCCATGTCGTCGTCGACCACGTGCCAGCCGAGTCCGCTGTGCAACCCCGGTGTGCCTTGGCCCCACGCCGCTGCCCCACGTATCCTCCAGCCGGCCTTGCTAGGTTGCGCAGCCGCAGCCGGTGGTCACTCATGTGGGCATGTGGCCGGGCTACCTCGGGCCACCCATGGCCATGCCGCCAGTGCCCACGGGAGCGGCTGGTGCCCCCGCCGCCCCTACGCAGCGCCTCCATCGTCATCGTGCCTTCCCCCGGTCTTGCAACGCCGTCCCCGCCACCGGCCAATGCTCCCCATCGAACCTCTACTTTTGAGGATGAAGATAAGGGTATGAGTCCAAGTGGAATTTTGTACAGGGGTCTAGGTGTAAAATACGTGACTCTTATAAATAGTGCTTGTGGATCTCAGAGCGAATAGGGAAAAGTACGAGGATTGTTTCGCAAAAATGTCATCGTCGCCACGTCGCATTGGGCCACTTGCGCCATGCGCTGGGCCGAACGCCCCTGTGGGCCACGCCGTGCGCTTGGGTCATCCGATGCCGCACGCTTCTGGTGCCACATGCCCCGCATGGGCCGGCCCGCTCCGGCTGCAGCCACTGGTTGGCTGCTTGGGCCAGCCTTGTGCCATGCTCGCCGGTAGTAGGCCCTCCTGGGCCACGCGTCTGCATGGGCCGCCGGTCCCACTGGACCACCGCGAGCCCGTCCGCCTGGGCTGCTGGGCCAATTTAGTTGCGCCGGTCGTTTTCGATTTATAGAGAAATTTCAAATTTAGTTTATTAAGAGAACTTGTAAAATCAATATAAAATAGTATAGGGATCCAAAAATGGTAAAACTAATTTTGTTAGTCTCCTAAAATCATGATCTACCTGTTAGTATATTTTGTTCACATAGTTTGATAATATTCTTGGAAGCTATATAATTAATTTAGGGTACTTAATATTGTAAAAAGATAACTTGTAGGAATTGTTGTGATAAATTGGTAATAGTGTTGAATCTGAAATTCTTACACTAGGCTCCTAGCAATATTAGGTACTCACTATAATTGTTGTAGCTCCAGAATAATTAGTTTGCTACATAGATAATGATGTCCTATTGCGAATAAAGATTAAATTGATAGAATAGAATAAAGAAACAACCTTGGTTTATATAACTAAAATAATTGTTGGAAAATAACGCCTTATCCGACAACGTATATACGTAGCCTAAGTATGGACATCATTTGAGCGAG
This sequence comes from Miscanthus lutarioriparius, assembly GCA_904845875.1. Taxonomy (NCBI): domain Eukaryota; kingdom Viridiplantae; phylum Streptophyta; class Magnoliopsida; order Poales; family Poaceae; genus Miscanthus; species Miscanthus lutarioriparius. The sequence continues at coordinate 63,711,090 of CAJGYO010000008.1, read as the reverse complement.
CTCGTTAGCTTGTGAGGCATGATCGTGTTTCTAAGCATTTCGGCTGTCGTTGATTATTTACATCTATGCATATTGCATCAATGCATATCATATAGGTACGATGACGGATCAACGGATCAATTGAAGGATGATTGGGAATCCAAACATGGTGTAATGGTATTCTCTCCAAGAGATGATGCAATGGGCTTTCTATTTAGATGTTGGTGGATGATCTGAAGATGCAGATACTAACTTTTTAATATATATCTTACCCAGGCAAGCCCCGGTGCATAACCCCTACTTTTCTATAGTTTAAATTATATTTGTGCATTAAGTTTTAAGGACTTGATTGAAACCCACTTGCATATATACATATCTTTATCCTATGAGTCTTACTAGTATGATAGGATCGTGTAGATTGCTATGCTATAGGACTCTGGTAGAAGTCGAGTGATGGCTATCACTCACGAGAGATAGGAAATATATTATTGGATTATTATCACTTGGAAATTATAAATGGTGGAAAGGAAAATTGTGACCGGGCTAGGATATGGTTTGGGTATTGGTGGGTGTAAGAGGTTGTGTCGCCGTGGACGCGGGGCATGACTTAATTACACTGCTTTCCCTATCTGTGTCGGTTAAGGACCGATCGTTGCATAAGCCATCGAGGCAAGTCACAGATTTATTATCCTGAGCAAATACTTGTGTATGGGCGCTTGGAAGACTTGTTGCTCTCTTGTCGTGGGTTCTGGCTCTTTCCGGACTGACTGTCAAGGTTTTGTTTTGGTGGAGGAGGTCCTTGCACCGCACTGAGTCCGAGACTCAGAGGCAGGGGCTTGGAGTCCCAGTTTGGATGGGGACCTAGGACCCCAGGACAAGAGGGTGATGGGTTGGTCCTACTTGTGCCTTGGGTACAAGCGGGGTCTGTGTTTTCGGGGTACCCAGCTAGGGACATTGGTTTGCGAATCGCCGCCGAGTCGGTATGGCTTGTCTTATGCCTAGCACCGTAGTAAGAACTGAAAGATGAAAGATGGAAAAAGGAAATCTAATTGCTTACCACCTGCTTGAAATTAGTACATGTGCTTACATAGAATTGTTAGTTAATGAACCAATGCGGCTATTAATAAAAATCGAATATAAGGACGCACGCTTAGTAATGCTTCCTGCAAATGCAATAAACCCACAAGGCAGATAGCCTTGCATATCCTTGGAGTCTTTTCTTTCCTCCTGTCGGGTAAGTCTTGCTGAGTACAACTGAGTACTCGGGGTTTTATTCCCCCTGTTGCAGGTGACAGGTGGACGCTAGAGATGACCCTTGTGTGTAGATACCTCCTGGGGGTCTCAGCGAGGATTCCTTTACGCTGCGATTGTAGTTGTTATTTATAACTCTCATCAAATGCTTTTATAAATGAAAGTTTCATAATCTGTTGTCATAGTTTATATATCAATGCTTCATTATTTCATGAATAGGTATTTATTTCCGCTGTAATTCGGATCACATGTTTATATTCCGTTGTTAAATTACATTATTCATAACTCTGATAATATGATTTCATTCCGCTGTTATACAATAACTATTATACTCTGATGTTGTATTAAAAGTGATGTAAGAAATTGTTAAGAATGATGTAAGCTTTATGCTCTCATTTGTTATTCTGATGGCAAAAATGTGGATTTTCGGGTTCTCCTTTGGGGTGTGCCCGACGAAACCGAGTAATTTAGTGTTCTCCCCTGAGTGCTTAGTGTCTAATGGAAGACGAGCACTCCTAAGAGGCATTAGATTAGACGGTTCTGCCACACCGTGTCGCCGCACTGCTCCACCGTCGCCTTGCTCCCTCACCACCGCACCATTGCTGCTTCTAGCTAACCACTAGCTCTGCCATCTTCCTCTCTACCTCCTCGATGTAGTAGCAGGGCCAGGCAAGCCATAGTGAGGGCAAATTCACCGTTCTTGTCCTCACCAGAATCTCAGTTTCCATGGCCACCTTAACGGCGAGCTCGCCGCTGCTCGGCTCCATTGCTCCTTCTTCCATCTTCTTCGCATTAGCGCTAGATAAGGGTGTGGTCTAGCTTCTGGTGTGACCCTACGGTGAATCGTAGCCTCACCGGTGTTGAACACGACGGCCAGCGTCGCCGCGCTCTCGCCGCCGCACCACTGCGCACGTGAAAATCATATCTAGAGCTAGGAGTGTCTAATTTTGGTAAACCAAATTTTGTTGGAATACTCATGAAGTGTAGTATTTTATAAAAATATGAAATGTACAGTTTCTAGTATTTTTCAAGGTGAATAAAATGTAGCTAAATAAGTGCTTTTTGAATGTTTACAATCTTGTAAAATGTGTAACCTGAGCTAGGAAAGTGATAAAATTGTGATTCCAATTTTGCTGGTCTTGTGTTGACATGCTCTAGCTAGGAAAAATAATAAACTTGCAGTAAACTTGATTGAAGTAGGGTCTTTCTATTTATCTATTAATAAATGGTGTTTTCTGTGGAAATTTATAGGGATAAAAATAAGTAACATATTGCCATGCAAATTTTTGTATAGTATTATGGCACTAGGATGAAGCTAAGAAAAATATAGAATCTATTGCTTGACACTTTTCTATAGGGCTAACTATTTTTACTAAAATAAATCTTACTAGCTTGTTATTTTTGTAGAGGATGTTATACATGTTCAAATGGTATGAAATTTTTACAGTAGTCTATTGGGAGCACTTGAAAGCTACTGTAATTTTCTAAGAATTTATTGTGCACATTTGGTATATGTTCGTTATTTCACCTAATTATCTAATTAAATTAATAAAGGCATTTAAATAAATAAATTGGGCTTGACCATGATGTTTTCTATGGTACTTGTGACACATATGAAGTGTTGAGGTTAGTAGTAAGGCTTAAAAGCAATTGGTTGTATGCAACTAATTAATTATTGCTTTATAATTCAACTAGATGGCTGCATGTATAGTTTTGGTTGAGTTGATAAGTTCAAGATGATAATGGTCTACGATGGCAAAAAGTTAGCTTCAAACTTTAATTTGCTTCCGCTACTATTTACCGAACTTGGTTTGTAATAACCTTGTTTCGTACTCTGATGAATGAACTGTATTTGTGAACTTTATGTAACATGTGACATGTATGTTGAATCATGTACGATCTTGGTTGTATGTGGATCGTTAATCGAGACCCATCGTGGTACTCGACGGACTACCGGGTTTATATGGGCTCAAGTATGACAGTGCGACCACATGAGGGCTGTCATTGTACTTGAGCTCTTATAAATTGGTTGGTTCTGCGACAGGGGTCAGCCATGACCCCTCCTTCATGCCTTAGCAGTGTGACGCTCAAAGGGCACACGACCTCTACTCTACCCTGACCCCAGAAGGAACGGGGAGAGGTCAAGCTCCTCCAAGCGTGTCTGCTCTGACAAGAATGAGCACACCACACTGACCATGCAAGGACTAAGGGGATAGCAGTCATCTCAGTCCGGTCAGACGCCATTCCTGTGCCACGTCACACAGACAAGACAATACCGCCTAAAGTGGTGACGACAGGTACGATGACCACCGGCTAGATACGGCCTGACAAGACGAGAGCACGAACCTACCCACTATGGGATGGGATCCAGGATGAGAGCCTTGACTTAGAGGCCTCTAGACTTGTGGGAACCATGACCCCAATGATAGGGATCATGGCCCCCCGCTCCCCAAGACAACAAGGCATTCAATGATCTGGGGGTGGCCATCAACTCCCGTATGATACCCTAGAAAACCAGGAGACGATGAAGAAGACCACGACGGAGACCACATCGCACAGGATGGCTAGCAAACTACCATCATGCCTATAGTGCCACCATGGTTAGCATAGTAGCACCATGCCACACCATAGCGTGACGTGGCCACAAGACCATGATGACAGCCACGCCCGGACCTACTCCACAAGACAGCGTAGCTTGCAAGCCAAGTTAGCTAGGCTCTCCCTCAGGCTCACGACCCTTCGGTCAGGAGAACCTATTGCTTTGTATGCGCCCTAGCCTTGAACTCTATATAAGGGTAGCCAGGGCACCCATCTTTGGGAGAGAGACATCCTCTACTATTTCATTCATTCTTCATAGTAGTAGGGCATCAGAGCAAGGTTCATCATTAATTGCCACATGGGTATTTAAAACAAAGGTTTTGTTTTCCAAAACCATTTTCTAGCAACAAATAGCTATATAAATAGGTGTTTGAAACCTAGAGATTGAAATCTAAAGTGTGCCAGTGATCACTTCCGTTATGCCCAATTAAGGACTTTAGGTGGCTAATTAAGTACTAACTTGGGGGTTTTCATTTTTGTCGTCCATACAGCATGCTATTGTATGGATGCCATTCACTTGAGTGGTAATGTATGGATCAAATGCCTCTACGCCCAAGGTAAGATGCCAATTATCATTACAGTGGCATGACCGCAAGATGTGAGCGTGCGGTCTATGGGGAGAGTTAGCTTTGATACTGAAGCATATATATGTCTCATATATATGCGGAAGTATTTAATTGTGGGTTAGCTTTGATACGACTATGTATGCATATTTATATGTATATAGAAGACGTATTTACTTTTGGATAGCTTTGACATGGAAGTATATATATATGGGTATATATATATATGGAAGTATTTAGATTACAACCTAGAGCCTAGATTTACATTCTGTATATATAATTATAGGGTTGGGCTGAACTGAAATTCTTGTGTAGGTACACTAACAGCGAAACATGTAGCCCGACTAGCTATGCTATATATGAGAGAACGTATGTATGCCACCATGTATGTCGTTAGAAATAATTTTTTCTAAGTTTGTAAGGACGTACGGAACGTGCATGCATCATGATAAATCATTATTCAATACTTGTATTGTTCCTCCCCTTATAAATCTCTTACTCGGTTATGTAACTCTTATCCATTATGACTTTGTCTCATGAGAGTTGCACATGTTGTTGGTACAGATGGTAGCACCGGCTGGAAGTGAGAATTTCCTGTTGATGTTCGGAACTCAGCCCTACTTTCGAGAGTCTTGCATTATGCGGGGTATTACGAACTGCCCCTCTATTACTGGAATGAAGTATACCTAGAGGGACAACCATGGTATGAAGTACAGCTGACCATACCAGCTCGTACCCAAGCACCCTTCTGGCAAGAATGGAAGGCAGAATCTGAAGCAAAAACTCCTTGGGAGGCTACCCAAGTAGTAGCCTTCAAGGTACTGAGTCAGATTTGTCGACAGCACGGGGATGAGATTACCGGCAGTGTCGCTGGTACTTTTCCTCGGGTGGATCCATCCACAATAGTATGGGCACAGCGCAATAGCAATGCGTTGATCCAAGATCAGGATGAGCGGGCAGACAGTTCTAGTCCCGCTATGAGCGCCATGTTTGTAGTAATGAAGATGTTCTACACTCGTCAGGACACCAGGGACTTCTGGCAGGAGTCCTATACCACTTGCATGGATAAGCTCATGAGAGCCAAAGCTGCACAGCGTAAACTTAAGAAGCATGTGCGCAAGCACAAAAAGGCAGCAAGTGAGGCTTGATGGGAAACTGATCAAGCTTATGTAGCTTTGGGAAATCTCCACACCCAAATGGAGCAAGTTGATCAGCAGAGAGCTACCGCCCAAGAGGCAAGAGCAGATGGTCAAGCAATGTTAGCAGGATTGCGGGAGCAGCTAGAGGCCGCCCGTGCCGAGGCATTCATAGCTACGCGCCAGCGGATCCTAGCAAACAATCGTGCAGCTATGGCAGAAGCAGAATGAGACAGGACCCACGCCTTGAGCATCCAGCAGGACCGTGTCGAGAGGGACTTGCGCCAGTAGCTTGCATAGACCCAGAACATAGTAGTTGATCTTCAGCATGAGGTGCATTTTTTGAACAACCAACTGCACCCGATCCTTGATGAGGAAGAAGATCTAGATATGTTAGTTGAAGATGATGGCTGGGAGGAAGAAGAAGTGGACCTAGAGAATGAGGATGATCCTATTTCTAACCTCGACAGCGAGCATACTGAAGATTAGAATCACCTAGCGACTAGTTAAAGCGCTAGATGTATCCCTACTATTTATGTAATAGACTTGTAGTTTCAAGTTTGGTATTCGTGATTTGTCTTCCATGTAATATTGGCACTCTGCATGTTGTTTCACGATGGGTTGAACTTTAATGAAATTCTAGTTTCGTTTTACTGGTGATTATGACTTGTATGTTAACGCGCTGCGAGCCCAATAAGTGATCAAATTGGTGATGTCATGTTGCGAGAATGAATTATTATGCCTCTGTTTTATTGTATGAATTCAAGATTCTCTCCGGTATTTTTAGTTTGTCATGATTATACAATTCATCTGCAATCTCTTGACATCATCCAATAATCACTTATTGTTGCAACTTTACAGATGACTTGCACTCATGCTGGAGCAAGAAGCAGCCAAGAGGGCAACGACGGTGACTTACCACCACCGCCACCACCATCGGCGAATGAATTCTTTGCACAATTCTTGGGTAGTCAGAGAACTATGGAGGAAACCATGCGCCACATTGTGTAGAACACGGCTCACACCCGTCAACAACAACAGGGGCCTGAGCTGAATCAATACAGCTCTTTTAAGGATTTCCTAGACACCAAGCCTCCTATCTTCAAGGTGGCCGAAGAACCGCTCTAGGGGGATGAATGGCTAAACACCATTGAGCAAAAGTTCTATCTATGGAGGGTCACGGAACATCAGAAGGCAGAATATGCATCCCATCAGCTATAGGGACTGGCCGGGATATGGTGGACTCATTTCCTATCCTCTTTACCTGCCAACACACAGGTCACATGGGAGCAATTTAAGTTAGCCTTTAGGGGTCACCACATTCCCCTAGGGCTAATGCGCATGAAGGCAGCTGAGTTCATGTGACTCACACAAGGGACCAAGACTCTTACTGAGTACATGCATGCTTTCAACAATTTGTCCCGTTATGCCCTAGGTTTTGTCGATATAGAAGAAAAGAAGATTGAAAGCTTCAAGAGAGGTCTTAGCACTAAGCTGATGAAAACTATGGCCAACTCGAGGTGCACCACATACAATGAGTTCATCAGTGATGCCTTGACTCAGGAGAACTAGAACAATCTGCATGCGGTAGCAAAGGGCCACAAGAGGGCAGCTGAGGCAGGCGCCTCAGGGTCTTCTCAGTCAAGAGCTCCAATGGTAGCTAGGCCACAATTTCGACCGCCAGCGCCCAAGTTCAGGCCTCCTCCACCAAAAGCCTAGGCCAACCGACCTCAGGAGGTGTTTTGTAAGGCATTCACCATTGCCTTACCCAAGGGGAATGGAGGGCAAGGAAGCTCAGTAGGACCCAGGAGCAATCAGCCATGCTTCAACTATAATTAGTTGGGCCATTGGTCGAAAGAGTGCCCCCATCCTAAGAAGAACAGCAATCAAAACCAGGGAAATCAGAGGCAGGCAAATCCTAAAGCGTGTCTTGGATACGTGCATTACACCACTGTTGAAGAGGTTCCTACGGGAGAAGTTATCACAGTTGGTATGTTTCTTGTTAACAAACATCCCGCCATTGTTTTATTTGATTCTGGAGCTTCTACTTCATTTATGAGCCAAGCATTTGCATCTAGATATGATCAGAAAGTAATTGAGGTAAACAAGGGTGGTTATAGTATAAGTTCGGCTAGGGCTACTATCTCTACAAATAAGATAGTCAGAGATGTGCTCATCTCTATACAAGAGAGGAAGTACACGATGGATCTAATAGTATTGCCCAGATTATCTATAGATGTGATCTTAGGCATGAAATGGATGAGCGATCATGGAGTTCTCATTGACACTAGCACTCATACAATTATGTTGAGAGAACCAAAGGGAGGTAATGCTTTTCTAGTACAACTTTCTCGATGTTTTGATCTCCAAAACTTGTCTTGTGCTATCCAAACCACTACCCTTTATGATATTCCAGTGGTTTGTGAGTTTCCTGATGTATTTCTAGATGAGTTACTAGGTTTACCACCTGATAGGGATGTGGAATTTAAGATTGAATTAGTGCCAGGTACGGCACCTATCTCAAGAAGACCCTATAGGATGCCACCAAATGAGTTAGCTGAACTTAAAATTCAGTTAAAGAACTATTAGACAAAGGTCTCATTCAACCTAGTTCATCTCTATGGGGATGTCCAGCTTTGTTTGTAAAAAAGAAGGACGAGTCTTTGAGAATGTGTGGATTATAGGCCACTTAATGCTGCAACCATTAAAAACAAGTATCCTTTGTCTCGTATCGATATCTTGTTCGATCAGTTGGCAAAAGCAAAGGTATTCTCCAAGATTGACTTGAGGTTAGGCTATCATCATATAAAGATTAAGCCAGAGGATATACCTAAAACAGCTTTCTCCACTAGATATGGCCTGTATGAGTATTTGGTCATGTCTTTTGGACTGACGAATGCTCCTGCCTACTTCATGTACTTGATGAATTCGGTATTCATGCCCGAGCTCGACAAGTTCATGGTTGTGTTTATCGATGATATCTTGATTTATTCGGAGAATGAGGTAGATCATGCAGAGCATCTGAGAATTGTTTTGTCCAGATTAAGGGAACATAAGTTATATGCCAAGTTTAGCAAGTGTGAATTCTGGTTGAGCAAAGCACCTTTCTTGGGTCACATCTTATCTAGAGATGGAATTTCGTAGACCCATCCAAATACAAGAGGTCATGGATTGGAAGGCCCCGACTTCGGTTCATGAAGTTCGGAGTTTTCTAGGGTTAGCAGGTTACTATCGTTGTTTCATTCCAGATTTCTCCAAGATAGCTAAGCCCATGACCAGACTACTCCAGAAAAGATAAAAAGTTCAGTTGGACACTAGAGTGTGAAGCAGCCTTTCACACCCTAAGGACCGTGTTAACTACAGCTCCTGTTTTAGCACAACCCGACATTGAAAAGCCTTTCGATGTGTTTTGTGATGCATCAGGCATAGGTTTGGGGTGTGTGCTCATGCAAGAAGGAAGAGTTATTGCCTATGCTTCTCAGCAGTTGAGAAAGCATGAAGTCAATTACCCTACGCATGATTTAGAGCTTGCAGCAGTTGTTCATGCGTTAAAGATATGGAGACATTACTTGTTGGGAAACATATGTCACATATATACTGATCACAAAAGCCTCAAATATATCTTCACTCAGCCTGAGCTGAACATGAGGTAGCGAAGATGGCTAGAGCTGATCAAGGACTACAATTTGGAAGTGCACTACCATCCAGGAAAAGCCAATGTTGTAGCATATGCACTTAGTCGGAAATCTCATTGCAACACTTTGGAAACATTGTTGGAAGATGGATTTAATTTGTTACATCCTGTTGTGCTGCACAATATCACTGTCAGTTGTTCACTTGAGAGCAAAATCATAGAACTGTAGAAGACAGATGTAGGTATATTTCACATCAAGAGAAAGATGAAAGAACAAGAAACCAAGCATTTCAGGTTAGATGAAAGAGCTGTACTATGGTTTGAGGACCGACTTATGGTACCGAAAGACCGTGAGCTTAGAAATCAAATTTTAGATGAAGCTCATTCGTCCAAGTTGTCTATCCACTCGGGTAGTAGCAAAATGTATCAAGATTTGAAAACCCATTTTTGGTGGACCAAGATGAAGAAGGAAATCGCCGCCTATGTTGCTAGGTGTGATAATTGCAGTAGAGTAAAGGCTGTTCATTTGAAATCTACCATATTACTTTAGCCATTGCCTATTCAAGGCTACAAATGGGAAGAAATAAGTATGGACTTTATTACAGGCCTTCTGATGACACAGCAAGGTCATGATTCCATATGGGTCATCGTAGATCACCTCACCAAGTCAGCACATTTTGTACCAGTTAACACAAGGTATCTAGTTGGGAAGTATGCTGAGTTGTACATTTCTCAGATCGTGAGACTACATGGAGTACCTAGGACCATAATCTCAGATTGAGGACCATAGTTTATAGCTCATTTCTAAGAACACTTGCACCAGGCTTTGGGGACTAAACTAATCAGAAGTTCAGCATACCATCCACAAACTTCTGGACAGACCGAGCGAGTGAACCAGATCTTAGAAGACTTGTTGAGAGCTTGTGTTATATCTTCCAAGGGTTCATGGGAGAAATGGCTACCTTTAGCCGAGTTCTCCTACAACAATAGTTATTAAGCAAGCATCAAGATGGCTCCTTTTGAAGCCTTCTACGGTCAGAAATGTAGAACTCCTTTGAATTGGATTGAGCCTGGTGAAAGAAGATACTTTGGCATTGACTTTGTCACTGAAGTAGAAGAGCAGGTGCGCATTATCCAATAGCATATGAAAGCAACTCAGTCAAGACAAAAGAGTTATGCTGATAAAAGAAGAAGACCACTGACTTTTGAAGTGGGAGACTATGTATACTTAAAAGTGTCACCCATGAAAGGAGTACATAGATTTGGAGTGAAAAGAAAGCTTGCGCCTAGATATGTAGGGCCATACAAGATTACTGAATGGAAAGGAAATGTCACTTACAAGTTACAACTTCCTCCTGAGATGAGTGCTATATTTGATGTCTTCCATGTTTCTCAGTTGAAGAGATGTCTTCGCATACCTGACGAAGCCATTGCACCCACCAACATTCAACTCCAATCGGACTTGACATATGAAGAGAAACCAATCTGAGTGTTAGAAGAGATGGAAAGAGTAACATGGAGCAAGGTCATTAAGTTCTACAAAGTGGTGTGGAATAACCATAGTGAACAAGATGCCACATGGGAATGGGAGGATTACTTACGTGAGGTTTATCCCGCCTTTTTCAAAGAATGGTAGGTCTTGCAAATCTCGGGACAAGATTTCTATAAGGGGGAGGGGTTGTAACACCCTAGGTGTTAAGCATGCATTTAGCCTTGGCATTGCATGAGCACAAGCATCACTAATCATTCATGAGCATGAGTATCTCAAATATAATCTCTATGTTTGCTTATATTGCATGTGTTGTCACTAAAATGCTTTACATATGCTAGGGTTTACATGTAACCAATGTATAAAATATTTGTGGAACCTTAGGAGTACCTTAAAGTTGTTTAGAATATCACATGGAACAACTTTGGTATTCATGATTAAGGCTAGTTTGGTCTCTAAGTCATAGCTTTAGTGTAAATCATCATTTTCAAGTTGTATGTTTGACCTAAGTTGAACTATAGCCTAGAGTGTTTGCATGGCAGTGCACCATTAAGCAAAGTTGTAGTACTTAATTAGATTAACAACTTTTATTTTTGGGTCATGAGCTAATTCAGTGCCTAACATGGTCAATTAGAGCTCACAAAAATCAACAATGTACTGTTTTTGGATCTTAGAAATTTTTTCTAAGTCAAATTAGTTTTATAGTTTCATGTGTTGTACTTTGATGCATTGCAATTTGCAAACCAGCTCGAATTAGACCTAGATCACTTAAGCAAAGTTGGAGCTGGTATGTAGATCTACAACTTTTATTAATAGGGTTTTTGCTAACTCGCTGTGGTTTAGGAGTTTGGAGGGGTTAAATTGGCGCTGTCAGATAAACAAATGGTGCCCAGATGGCCATCTCGGCCGGGCCATCGTGGCCGACCAAGCACAGAGCTTGGCCGTCGCATGGCCACCGCTAGCTGGCATCAGGCCCCCATCACGGTAGGGTGGCATGTGGTTAAGGCGACACCGCGCTGCTCATTCCACACTCGCAGTCGCACTCTCTCCCCCTCTGTTGCTCTCTCGCGTGCACAGCGGAAACGCTCTCGCCGCCGCATCACCGCACAGCTCTGCCAATTCCTTGCTCCCTCATCGCTGCACCATTGCCACCTCTAGCTAACCACCAGCTCCACCGTCTTCCTCTCTACCTCCTCGATGTAGTAGCAGGGCTAGGCAAGCCACGGTGAGGGCAAATTCACCATTCTTGTCCTCACCAGAATCTCTGTTTCCAAGGCCGCCTTCACGCTGAGCTCGCCGCTGCTCGGCTCCATTGCTCCTTCTTCCATCTTCTTCACATTAGCGCTAGATAAGGGTGTGGTCTAGCTTCTGGTGTGACCCTATGGCGAATCGTAGCCTCACCGGTGTTGAACACGACGGCCAGCGCTGCCGCGCTCTCACCGTCGCACCACCGCGCACGTGGACGAACCCTATCGACGCTTCCCAACTAACCTAGGTAGCGTCGGTAGGTTCACGTGGTCACCGCGGAGCCCATCCACTTCTCATCTAGCCTTGCGGTGGCCAGTAAGGGCCGGCGCACCTCCAAGCAGCGCCGCGGTGCCACCATGGCTGGCGACGAGCACGCTCCGGTGCGTCCGAGCTTCCACCACCTATACCGGTCGACGCGGGAGAGTGTGAGGAACATGATTGTGGGGTCGGTTTCACCGGAAAGCTCACCGTCGGCGAGCTTGCGCCAGTCAAACTTGCTCCCCAGTCTCGGTTCGGCTCACAGGTGGACCCGTTGACCCGTGGGTCCCATGCCTCAGCGACTATAGTTAGGGTTTTGTTTTATTCTTTTCTAGAATTTTGTGCTAACTTTGGAAAATCATATCTAGAGCTAGGAGTGTCCAATTTTGGTGAACCAAAATTTGTTGGATTACTCATGAAGTGTAGTATTTTATAAAAATATGAAATGTACTGTTTCTAGTATTTTTCAAGGTGAATAAAATGTAGCTAAATAAGTGCTTTCTGAATGTTTACAATCTTGTAAAATGTGTAACTTGAGCTAGGAAAGTGATAAAATTATGATTCCAATTTTGTTAGTCTTGTGTTGACATTCTATAGCTAGGAAAAATAATAAACTTGCAGTAAACTTGATTGAAGTAGGGTCTTACTATTTATCTATTAATAAATGGTGTTTTCTGAGGAAATTTATAGGGATAAAAATAAGTAATATATTGCCATGTAAATTTTTGTATAGTGTTATGGCACTAGCATGAAGCTAACAAAAATATAGAATCTATTGCTTGACACTTTTCTATAGGGCTAACTATTTTTACTAAAATAAACCTTGTTATCTTGTCATTTTTGTAGAGGATGTTATACATGTTCAAATGGTATAAAATTTTTATAGTAGTCTATTGGGAGCACTTGGAAGCTACTGTAATTTTCTGAGAATTTATTGTGCATATTTGGTATATGTTCGTTATTTCACCTAATTATCTAATTAAATTAATAAAGGCATTTAAATAAATAAATTGGGCTTGACCATGATGTTTTCTATGGTACTTGTGACACATATGAAGTGTTGATGTTAGTAGTAAGGCTTAAAAGCAATTGGTTGTATGCAACTAATTAATTATTGCTTTATAATTCAACTAGATGGCTGCATGTATAGTTTTGGTTGAGTTGATAAGTTCAAGATGACAATGGACTCTTCTGTAAAACTTGTTACTAAAAAAGTTGTAGATAACTTACTTATCTACCTTGTGTTCAATTTTCATAGTCATAAGCCTTATGGTTTAAGAATTATGGCTGTTAGAATTCTGCTGTCACAAATGCTTGCTCTCTCGATAGATTTGAATAATTGACTTGTTTGACCTAGATAACTATTGAATCACATTAAGGTTATTAAAATAAAGTTATATACAATTTCGTAAGCTTTCTAGAATGTCTACAACCATATCATTTTGATGTATATAACTCCAGTTATGGTCAAAACAAGTAGTTGTTGTCTTATAGTCTAGAAAATAATTTTCAGAAGTGTTTGCTTAAGTAATAGAGAAGAGATATACACCTACTTAGTAGAATAGGATGCACTTGTTATTACTTTAATACCATGCTGTTGAAAACACTTATGGGGATACATTCATCATGTTATATCATATTATACGTGTCATCATATATGCATTCGTGATATCTTATTCCATGCTCATGCATATAGGATCGTGTGAGGAGATAACGTTGTTAGAGTTCAACGAAGAAGAGGAGGAGGGTCAGCAGGAGAATCCTTAAGCCGTAGCTCCAAGAGAAGAGGAGCAGACTCTCGAAGATCTCCCTGAGTGTTCCGATCACCGGCCAACCTCTTTCCTCAAAGGCAAGCCCAGGAGCATTCTAAGTCTCCCATGTTTTACAAAATACTACTTGAGTCCTTTATGTTTGATGCATTAGGTTATAAGAGTTTATTGGAAACACTTAATACATAGAGCTACCTTGTCCAGTTACATATATCTTTAACCTAGTGTAGATCTAGGATCGAATATATGCTTAGCCATGCATAGACCGGTAGAAGTCGGGTGATTTCCTGTCACCTGCGAGATATAGGTAGATACCGAAGCACGGTTGGCTATATTTGCTATCATAGAAAAGAACCATGGGTAATGTAAATGGAGGCTGGGTGGAGTCTATGTGTAGGTTGACTCATGTGATTCCGTCTATGCTGGTTAAGGACCGTACCGTTGTTGGCGCTTCTGACAAGATTGAACGCATGCCTATCACTTAGCTAGTGGGAAACTCGTTCTAACCACGAAGCCGAGTAGCTCAACTCAAGCCAAGCCCTGTTCTATAAAAGTGCACACTCTGGATGGTAGTAAGGATGTGCAGGGAGCCAGCCATGAGCCCAAGGGCAGGGTAGTCCTGATCGTCCTGGCTGCTGGTTGTCCCTGATTGTGCGTCGCTGGTCGAACCCGCAAAATGTGTACCTGAGTTGTACTAAAGGTGACCTAAGGTGACCATTGATCTAGTCTGCCTAGGTTTGTGTTAGGAATAAATTCTCAGCTAGTTGAAACCGATTCAAATCATCGTCTCTCCCGGATAGTGAGAAACTTGGCTAGTCCCAACATCGTAGTAATTGTGTTATGGAATCTGATGGTTTGGATGAACATGGAATTACTACACCGGCTATGGTTACTATTGTATGCTACTAAATGATATACCACATGTTTGGCACAAGTTAGTTGCTAATCTAGAGATGAATAGCTATAATTAACTTGATAACCGAATTATAATTGTACAACTGAGTTAGTCGCTTTTTATGCAAAATATTGTCAAGCTACCTCCACTTATAAAGCCTTCCATAATCCTTGGAGTCACCTTATTTCTGGTTTATGACGGGTAAGTCTAGCTGAGTACCTTCTCGTACTCAGGGTTTTATTTCCATTGTTGCAGCTGGTATAGTTTATCACACCTATTGCAAGAACTGCTTCGGTACCGCCATGGGTGAAGAGTGAGCCCTGGGCAGGAATCTGTTATTAATCCTACTTATGTGCTTTTGTGGGAGTGTGATCACGAGTTGGCACTATATTTGAACTATGATGGCAAAAAGTTAGCTTCAAACTTTAATTTGCTTCCGCTACTATTTACCGAACTTGGTTTGTAATAACCTTATTTCGTACTCTGATGAATGAACTGTATTTGTGAACTTTATGTAACATGTGACATGTATGTTGAATCATGTACGATCTTGATTGTATGTGGATCATTAATCGAGACCCGTTGTGGTACTCGACGGACTATCGGGTTTATATGATCTCAAGTATGATAGTGCGACCGCTTGAGGGCTGCCATTGTACTTGTGCTCTTATAAATTGGTCGGTTCTGCGACAGGGGTCAGCCACGACCCCTCCTTCATGCCTTAGCCGCACGACGCTCGAAGGGCGCATGACCTCTCCTCTACCATGACCCTCAGAAGGAACGAGGAGAGGTCGAGTGCCGCCAAGCGTGTCTGCTCTGACAAGAATGAGCACGCCGCACTGACCCTGTAAGGACCGAGGGGATAGCAGTCACCTCGGTCCAGTCAGACGCCATTCCTGTGCCATGCCGCACAGACAAGGCAATACCGCCTAAAGTGGTGACAACAGGTACGATGACCACCGACCAGATACGGCCCGACAAGACGAGAGTACGATCCTACCCACTATGGGATGGGATCCACGACGAGAGCCTTGACTTAGAGGCCTCTAGACTGGCAGGAACCACGACCCCAATGATAGGGATCATGGCCCCCTGCTCCCCAAGACAACAAGGCGTTCAACGATCTGGGGGTGGCCACCAACTCCCGTATGATACCCTAGAAAACCAGGAGACGATGAAGAAGACCACGACGGAGACCACGTCACACAAGATGGCTAGCGAACTACCATCATGCCTACAGTGCCGCCACGGTCAGCATAGTAGCACCACGCCACACCATGCCGCGATGTGGCCACAAGACCATGATGACAGCCACGCCTGGACCTACTCCACAAGACGGCGTAGCTTGCAAGACAAGTTAGCTAGGCTCTCCCTCAGGCTCACGACCCTTCGGTCAGGAGAACCTATTGCTTTGTATGCACCCTAGCCCTAAACTCTATATAAGGGTAGCCAAGGCACCCATCTTTGGGAGAGAGACATCCTCTACTATTTCATTCATTCTTCATAGTAGTAGGGCTCCTAGAGCTTCTCTTCAGGCAGTCCATCTCCTAGCTCTAGTTGTCCATCCTCCTTCTCCATTCTTGCACCCCCCCCCATTGTAAGAACTTCAGAGCATTCAAGCGAGGAACACACACTCGATCTTCTCTGAGACTAGACGTAGGGCTTCGGCCTAAACCAGTAAAAATTCTTGTCTTTTGGATGCTACCATCGCCTTCCTAGAGCAGCGCGGCAATCGTATAAATTTACTAGTCTGGTTTACAAAACACCAACAATGCCCTTATTAAATAGAGTTTTGGGTTTCACCCATGCAACAAAGACTCTGTGCCAGACTGGTTAGTGTTGTGAGGCCTAAGGTGGGAGGTCCAAGGATTGACCAATTGATCCCTTGCGTGCTGGGATCCCTTTTTTGCATGAGACACAAATTTTGCTGGGATGCCTCCTTGAGATAGAGCAAATGGGGTTGAAGGACACGAATTTTGCTGGGCTGTGTCCTCAAGGTAGAGTGATCGGAGATGATGGACTAGGGGTAATTTAGTCCAAAACGTTGTTAAACTGTGCAAAACAACTTCAGTTATAAACATCTGACTTACCCTTTAAAATGACTTTAATTTTAAGTACAGAGAAAGTATGTATTTTCTATATGATAGTAGCATTGAGGACACCGTCTTCTTACCTTTTCTCGTCCGATCCTAGAAAGCCAACATCCAGCAATGGGGTGGCATTAGCTGCCGGTCTCACAGAGAAATCAGCAGGATCTAAAGCATCTGCAGTGGGGAGCGCACAGCAAAAGAACTAAGAGGGTGTTTGGTTTGGCTTTTGGCTTCAGCTTTTGCTCCCAAAAGCCCAAAAGCCAACCAAAGGCCTTTACCTTCTCCAAAAGCTAGCTTTTATGTAGTTCAATTTCCACAGCAAGGGTCAAGCTGCTTCCACCGGTTGTAGGGGTGTAACTTTCATCAAAATTACCTGCAATGACATCCATTATAGAAGAAAATGTTTCGTTCCTCTTTGTTCTTTCCCCTTGCATCCGCTCGAGAGCGCTCACTCCACATGCATCCGCTCGAGCCGGCCACGCTAGGGTTTCTCAGCGGGCGGCGGCGTACCTCGCCGGCCCTGCCCTGGTGTGCTCCAGAGCCGTCGGTTCTCTCTAACCTCACCCCGATCCTCTCCTTCGTCGCCCCGCTCATCACCGTCCCCGCCCCTATCTCGGGTGATCGGGCTCCGCATCGGAGCCCTGCAGTTGCGTCGTCCGCTCATCTCCAGATAAAAACAGGTCCCGGCTCCATCGATCTAAGCCTCCAGTGACCGAATCTGCAACGTAGGTACGCCAATCTCTAATAAATGGTTCGATGCATGTTATTCATTCAGTATAGTATGATGTGTGTATGATAAAAATGATGCCTTGGTATTATGGTAATTAGAAAGTCTAAAAAAATTGTTTTGTTTGATTTAAGAATGGGTGACAAGGCAGATTGGAGTGATTTCTTTTTAAAGCATTTGATTGATATATGCAAAGGGGAGATAGAAGCAGGGAGTAGGCCCCTGGGACTTTTCACTAGTACTGGATGGAAAAATCTTGTATCTAAGTTTGTAGAAAGAACTGGTGATGAGTGAACAAAGATAAAGTTGAAGAACAAATTAGACAACATAAAAAGGAATATGGATGGTTCATGGAGTTCAAGAATTATGCCACTGGACTTGGATGGGACGCGGCAAAGGGAACTGTTGCTTGCCCTCAGGAATGGTGGACTGAACACCTTGCTGTAAGAACTGAACTCTCACTATTGATATTATTTTTCATACTTTGATATGGTGTGCCTTGCTAAAATTTTTCATTCAATTTCATAGATGCGATAACCGTGAAAAAAGACTAAAATGCAACCCTGTGAGGTTCAGAAAACAAGGACCGAAGTACCTTGATGATCTTGATCTAATTTTTGGCAAGGTATATGTGACTGGGGCCACTGCATCCTGTCCTGGAGATATATCCTTTGATGAGGCAAGTGATGAGTTCGTGGTCGAGGTACCAAAACCTCCAGAGAATGATGATGTCAAGCTGGCCGCTTTGAAGAAACCAGGGAAAAAGAAACGCAAGAGGTCTTGTACAGCTACTGAAGCCAAAGAAGAGAAGAGTCCATTTTTCGCATGTAAAAAAACACATGTTCAAAGATAGAAAATGCAGCAGAAAAGATCTCGTCAAGTGTATCTGCATCATCAGCTCCTCCAACTAATTTAGTCATCACTATTGGAGAGGCTATGACGATGATCGAAGAGTGTGGGGTGTAAGAAGGAACTGCTCTAATGCACACTGCCACCATGCAGATCATGAAGCCTAAATTTAGAGAGGTCTTCAGCCATCTGAAAACAAATAAAGGAAGGCTGGATGTGATTAAGAGGGAGCATGAAAAGGAGATGATGAGGCGCTAGTGAACCAATTTTTATTTTTATTGTTGTTGTGTGAACTAATTTTAATTTCTATTGTGAGAACTATTAGTTGTATGGTTGTAACAAATAATTTGCTTATGCTGAGACTATTTGCTTGTGCCAAGACTATTTGTGAGATTATTTCTTTGTGTTAGATTATATCCTTATGTGAGATTATTTTCTTGTGTCTAATTATTTCTTTGTGTCAGATTATATCCTTGTGCATATACTGATGTATCCTAGATCAATTGAATTAATAAATTTTAATGTCCTTTTTAGATGGATGAAAACTTGGAAGGTGTAGCTAAAAAAGGACTTAAGGGACTAGTACTCCTAGCTGAGCTTTCCCAGCATGTTGTTGTTATTGGTCAAATGGGTGCACAATACACTGAGCGTTATTTTGACAAAGGTGAGTACAGGGAAACACTAGAAACTGGAATTCAATGGGTGATGAGGTGCTTTGCTCATCCAAGGTACTTCTATAAGATATTTTGAATGAGCACTGAGGTCTTCACAGCACTACATGAGTTGCTAGTATCTGCCTATGGTTTGACATCCACTAACAATGTTTCATCCATTGAGTCATTGGCAATGTTCTCGTGGATTGTTGGAAGCCCACAATCATTTTCACAAGCTGAAAATCACTTCACTTGGTCACCGTGAATAGTTCACAATAAGTTTCACAAGGTACTTAAGTGTTTGCGCAAGTTAGCTAAGGACAATATTAAGCCGAGAGATGCTAGTTTTTCTATAGAACATGAAAGAATCAAAGATGAACGTTTCTGGCCTTACTTCAAAGGTGCTATTGGAACAATAGATGGTTCACATGTTTCGTGGTTGTGCCGGGCGAGGATATGGTTAATCACACATGCCGTCATGGATATACATCTCAGAATGTGCTAGCTGTTTGTGACTTTGACATGAGGTTTATCTTTGCGGTTGCTGGTTGGCCTGATTGTGCACATGACACACGTATCCTCAATCATGCATTGGTAAATTTTCCTTCATTTTCCATGCCTCCTAAAGGTATACACATATCCTTACTAAGCTAGCAGTAAAGTACTTGTATTATTATTTACTTATACTAATTTGATTTCATAGAAAAATATTAACTCATGGACTCTGGTTTTTCAAACTGAATAGGGTATCTGGCCCCTTTCAAAGGAAGCACATACCATATACCAGAATTTCATAATCGTTCTGGACCACCCCAAGGGAAGTATGAGGTGTTCAATTTCTTGCATTCATCCCATTGAAATGTCATTGAGCAGGCTTTCAGAGTATTGAAGAAGTGGTGTCTTTTGAAGGGCATACCAAATTTCTCAACTCATACTCAAAAGCTGTCAGGGACCAATACTAGGGTACCCGAAGAGGAGGAGCTAATGATCATCAATGTTGATTCATCCATGCGATCAAGAGCGCGACTACACCGCTTGCTGGGTCCTGCATCATCCGGCCACCGAGGCGGTGGGCCCTTCCATGTCTAACCCCCGAGGGTTGGCTCTGCCTCGGTGGGCGCTACGACCGTGGGCCCCATCTCGCCTGACCCTCGAGTGTTGGCTCTGCCTCGACTGACTCCTGAGGGATGGCATCATCTCGCCTGACCCCCGAGGGATGGCTCTGCCTCGCTCGACATCCAAGGGTTGGCTCCGCCTCGCCTAACGTCTGAGGACTGGGTCCTCCTCGCCCAACCCTCAAGCGCTGGCTCCGCCTCGCCCGACGACTAAGGGTTGGCACTGCCTCGCTCGATGTCTGAGGACTGGCTCCGCCTCACCTGATGTCTGAGGGCTAGCTCCGCCTCGCCCGACGTCTGAGGGCTGGCTCTGCCACGCCTGATGTCTGAGGGCTGGCTCTGCCTCGCCCGACATCTGAGGGCTAGGTCCACCTCACCCAACATTTGAGGATTAGCTCTGCCTCACCCAACATCTAAGGGTTGGCTCTGCCACGCCCGACATCTAAGGGCTGGCTCCGCCTCACCTGATGTCTGAGGGCTGGCTCCACCACGCCCGACGTCTAAGCGTGACTCCTTTATAACAACGCGCGTAGATAAGGCAGGGCACTCAAGTCAACCACAAAACCAAGGACCATACCCTGCACACCTACAGAAAAGTACCATCATGCCATACTAGAAGGGTGCTTTGCGACCTTCCAGGCATGTTAGAGCCCAAACAGTGTCCTAGGCGCCGACATTTGCCTTATAGTGTTGTGGGCGCCATCATTTGCCCTCGGGCACGGATCCTTATGGAAGCTCACGACAATCACTATGGTCCAGAAGGAAACTCGCATCATCCACAGTAATGGACATGCGGTCACTATGCTGCCTGCTCCCTGTATGGCCGTTGATAAGCACCCTGGTCCGCCGCACCGCCCGTCGGGGCAGGATAGGATGTGACAACTTGCTGACAATGCCAGGACATGGCATCGTCAGCGGACAGACACCCAGCATGGCCCTGTCAGGGTCAGCGAACATGGGCCCAGCGTGGAGCTATCCCTATCACCACCTGCCATGTCAGTGGGTCCCGCACAGAGGAAAAGGAAGACCCGGTGTCCTTGAAGGACTTCCTTTGCCTCTATTTTTCCTCTTTTCTCCCATCTGTAATCCCTGCTCTCCTTTGGCCTATAAAAGGGAAAGCAAGGCACCCAACTAAGAGGGTCGATTCAACACATCATAGCAGAACCACTAGCATCAAACCTCGAACACATAGCTGAGCAGCGACCTAGCTCTCGGCATCTATTCGATCTTTCCATCAGAGACTTGCGACCCATCCCTCTCTCGCCGGTTTGTAACCCCTACTACGAACTTTTCAATCCTAATAACACGAGCAACAGCCACGAACTGGACGTAGGGACATTCTGCCAGAACCAATATAAACCTTGTGTCTTTTTAGCACACCATCTGGGCTAGATGTGCAATAATATAAATTTACTCGTTGGTGTTTACTCGAAACATCGATAGTTGGCGCGCTAGGTAGGGGCCTTTTGCGCATCCTGACATCAACACCAGGCCTCGGATGGCTAATCACAACGATAGCTGGGTTCTGGGCACACACGTGCGCTTCGGGGACCTGAACTTCATTGCCACGACAGAAGGAGAGTTGGCGCGGGCTCCCGCCGCCGCCCAACCTCTTCGCTCCATCGGTCTCAATGAAATCGCCGAGGCACTGGAGGAACTGTAGCTACATGCACCAGAGGTTCGCACAGCCGGAAGCGACCAGCTCCTCAACTTCAACTATGGGAAGGTAGAGCGCTAGCTCAGCGCCTTCCTGTGACCCCAACCGTCCTAGGAGGACCTATGCCACCTCACTTTTTCGCTCGCCAACATCATGACCACGTGCCCCGTCTGGAGCGCCCCAACCGTGCTCCTGTGTGGGTCACGCAGCGTGGTTTTGGTGCATGAGCATCTTGGCCCTCGCCGTGACAAAGGCAACACCCTCAACGCCCATGGGTGTGATGCGCCCTCAGAACAACCCGACGAGGACATGTCGATCCACCAGGCATAGCAAGGTGGCAGACCACGTGTCGTGGTTCCGGTGCCTGAACGTCTCGGCCTCCACCACGATGCACGTGACACCCCGTAGGCGTACCTACGGCGAGGCAAGGGAGGGGGCCAATCGCGGCTACCATCCATGTCGTGCTGGATGCTACGACAGTGGTGAGGACCGAAGCCCAAGCCCTGGCTTCCTGAGACCTCAGGCCTTTGGCCAACATGTCCTCAAAGGCAAGGCATAGCAGGACGAGGACACCGGTGAGGGCACCTCCAACCGTCCCAACAAGAAGAAGAACAAACAGCAGCGTGAGGGCTCACTCGTGGCCAATGCTGACCACAAGGGGGGGCGGAAGCCCGCGGAGGGTACCCCGAGCCACTTTGAGAGGTTGTTTGAAGGTCCACGCCCGAACCATGCTTTCCCTATCAAGCACCTGTACAAAGACTATGTCCTTGTGAAGCGGTTCTTGTCCGGAGGCTCCAACAAGGGGGGCAGAGGATGGAGCCTAGCTAGATGAAGCGCTTGATGTAGCCCTCCTTCGCTCGGCAAAGTACGCAAGGACCACCACAAGCTTCTCCTCGCCATAGGGGGGCCGTATATTATCACGAAGATGCTCTGGCTAGGCGCCTGTAAGCTCAAGACCATCAATGATGAGGTCTTCATCAACGCCTAGAACATCAAGTAGATGTCACTTTTACCCTTAATAAATGTACACTTTCTCTTATTGGTTTTGTTATCAAACTCCCCGATCTTTCATGACATCTGACCCCAGCAACGGTAAAGGGTCGGGCCTCACTCGGGGGCTGATATGAGCATATCCATCCGGCAAACATTCTATGTGCCTGTCTCCCTTTTCATGTTAAGACCTAGGAGCTAGGTTTACAGGGACAAGCTCTGAGTATAACTAGTCAGACTACGAGAAACCTATGCCCTAGTGGTTACAGTGTCTTTGCTCACCAGCGTGATCAGAATTGGCTCACCCGCACTCCGAGCTTTTACAACCTTAACGATGAAATGGGTCGGAGTGCGCTAACCTTTTTACACAAAAGGGGGAGAATGGCTAAAAGGTTGTTTGCTATAACGGAGTTTAAAAGCTTGTCCATTTGTTACAAGTTTCTCCGCCTGACTTATCTGCCTAACTAAATTCTTGCGTAGGATATCCTCATCCTTTATCTCCATAGGAAAGTCTCGCCTGGGCAGGTAACACAAGTCAACCGGATGGCATGGCCATGGCTGAGGAATGGGTAGGGAGTAGATAGGATCCCGCTCATATCCGATGGAGGCTTCCCGAACCCATCACTCTGACCATCAAGGTAAAACCGATGCCCAGGTCGATCGGACGGCTCAAACCGCTGCCCAGAGACAAGCACCCTTACTTTACGCATTAATTTCGCTACCGAGCCTTTGATCCCAGCAACGGCAAGGGGTCGGACATCGCTCGGGGGCTAGCGAGAGTGTCTATTCGGTAGACATTCTCTTTGCCCGGCCCCTCCTTACGTTAAAAAACTAGAGGCATGGTGTGCGGGCACAAACTTTGAGAAAACCTAGTCAGGCCACTAGGACCCTATGCCCCAGCGGCTATGGCGTTTTTGCTCACCAGCGTGATCAGAGTCTTTGTCTCCGCACTCCAAGCTTTAGCCTCCACCTTCTCGGGAAGGGTTTGGAGGGGCCTACCTGTGGAATCTCCATCGAGGAGAGGCTGTCAGGTCGTCCAAGTTGATCGAATGGCTTGGGCCGCTGCTAAGAGATAGATATGGAAGACTGGGATGCTCATGCAGGTTACACCAGCCCCATCACGAACGTCAGACCCGAACCCCGCATGGACATATCCGGTAAGAGCTCCCAGAACCCGTCACTCATGCCATCGAAATAACATCACCGACACCCCCACTTTTTCTTTATATGATCATTCATTCATCCATTTTCATTCATTCATTCATTCATTCATACATTCATCCCATACATTCAAGCATTGTATATGCAATTGCTACATCACAACGCTTCACGTCGCATCACGAAGCGGTAGTCGTCTCATTCGATATGAACGGCGACCGACTGAGGTTTGAAGGCTGGCCCATGAAGGGCCCGAGGCCACCTCGCATCAAACAGAGCTAGGGGAGAAAAACTGAGATGAGCCCCAATGGCCTTGCCCGACCTCGCTCAGAAGCAGACAGGGACATCTCGACCTTTCTCGTTCGATTTTAACCTTGAGCCAAGCCCACAAAATCTCCATCGAGGAGAGGCCAACGGGCCACCCAAGCCTATCGAACGACTCGGGCATCTGCCAGAGGCGGGGTTAAGAAGTAGTGGAATGCCACATGTGGGCTCTACCGACCCCGTCAATGGATGATGGACCCAGATTCCACTCGAACATGCCCGTTAGCGAGCTCACCGAGCGCGACACTCGAGCCATCGAGGCAAGTATCATTAGCTCAGCCCCTTTGGTTGCAGAAACCAAGGACATGGTGATGCATGGAACATGGACAACCCCTGCTGAGATCCACTGGGCCTAGGGGCTCGAGCCACCCGACCCTAAATCGGGAGACCAGGGTTCGAAGGTTGGCCCCTATGGCCTCATCTAGACTTTCTTGTCCGATCCTAGCCTCTAGCCGAGCCCATTGAATCCCCATTGAGGGGGAATCTGTTGGAAGGCGGGTTAAGGAACAACGGAATGCCATGCGAGGGCTTTGTCGACCCCATCATGAACGGCGACACCGGATTCTGTTCAAACATGCCCGTTAGCGAGCTCACCAACCGTGTCACTCAAGCCATCAAGGCAAGTGACGTTAACTCAATCCTTCCGGTTGTGGAAACCATGGACGGGGCGACAATCACAAAAATGAGCCGACCCTCGACCAAACCCCTGCTACGCGCGGGGGCTCAAGGAAAGTTGGACTTATAAGGAGACCGAACGCGCGGTAGTAAAACAAATAGCTCAGATCCTAGGGAGGGGGTACGCACGAATACAAGAGATGCTTTCTCCTACTAGTTTTGCTATCCTCTCCTCGACCTTCAGAGACATTCAACCCCAGCAACAGCAAGGGGTCGGATCTCACTCGGGGGCTGATAAGGGTATAAATACACCCAAACAGTCACCGCACCAGACCTCTTCCCCACGTTAAGTTTAGTGGCAAGGTTTGGGGAAACGAATAATTGAGCATGCCTGGTTGGACTGCAAAAAATCTACGCCTCGGCAGCTACGGTGTCTTTGCTCACTAGCATGATTGAAGTTTTTCTCTTACACCTTGGGCCCTATGGTCTTAACGAACAGAAGGGTCGGAATACGTGAGCCCCTTTTTCGTATACAAAAAGGGAAGAAAACAAGTTCAATCAAACAAAATAAAGTTATGAATTTGTTTTTACGATACATAAGGGTTGGCACTTGTCCTTTGATTACGATAAATGATCATCCGACCTATTTGACTAACTACCCCCTCTAGGGGAGAACTATGTCTTCAATTCTGTTCGCCAGGTCCTACGAGAGAGGAGCCACCACTGTCTCTATCACATCCAGCTCATGGGCTTCATAGCCAGGAGAGAAGTCGAGGCTCATCATCTCCAAGTCAATGTTGTCCACATAATGAGAGCGGACAATTGCAAAGGCTTGGTTGATCCCAGCGCAAAGCGCATTCCTTTCAAGTTGACGCACCCGCACCATGATCTCGACAGCACGGGCCATGAGCGAACTGGTCCCCTCCGACCGCACCACCTCCAGGTCATCGCAGACCACTCCGAGGGCGGCGCCTAGGATACCAAGCTCGTCGCTCTCCGCCTGAAGGTTCCTCCTCGCCTCGGCGAGCTCCGTGGCCAGTCCGGCAGAGATGCCCTCGGCCTCTAGCCTCCAGGTTGTAGCGGTTCTAAGCTTGGCCTGGAGGGAGCCAATCCTCTGCTGCGCCTCGTCGCGCTCTTGGATGGCCTGGTCGTGCTCCTCGTAGGCCGCACCATGTTCTGAGTAGAGCCTCCACATGGTTTGGAGCAGCTCCTCTCGCTCCTTGTGCAGCCGAGCGATCGCCTCGGCATCCTGACTCGCCCTCTACTCCAGGGCTGTGAGCCTCTCCTCGGCTACTAGCTTCAGCTCTCGCTCCTTCTTAGCCTTGGCCAGAAGGTCGAGGATCCACTGGTGGGTCTCAGTGTCCCTCTAGAGCAGCTCATCCCGCTCCCTCCTGACTCTGGTGGCCTCCTCCTCATCTTGCCGCACCCTCACCGATAAGGCCTCGAATGCCCTCTCGGTCTCCTCCTCATGCCAACGGGCCTCGGCGTCCCGCAGTCGGAGACTACCCACCTCCTCGGCAAGGGGAGTCAGCTCGGCCACCCTCTGTTGGGCGGCAACAAGCTAGGTGGTCACATCCCCATGCAGCCACGCCTCTTCGGCGAGGCAGTCCCAGTTCTCCTTCTACTCATGAAGGAACCAGGATTTCTCCCGACTGCGAGCGATAAGGGCCTGAAAAAAGATAAATGTCAGAACACAAAAATACATGAAGAAAGAAGAAGGCAAAAGGCAAGGTCAAGTGAATACCCAGCCAGTGGGAATGATGACTTTGCGTAGGGCGCCCCTGGCATGGTCCAAGGCCTTTAGCATGGCCACAATCCCCTCATCGAGACTCTCCCGCTCCATGCTCTCAGTGGCATCATCGAGGGCGAAGAGTGTCGACATCGGGTCTTGTGGATTCGTCCACCAGAGCAGGGGCTCATCCCGCGCGGGTGAATGGCTACCCCCCGAGGTTAGGGCCAAGGACAATTCCCCATCGGTCCTCTCCACCATCGTCGCAATGTCCGAGGACCCCTCGGCCATGTCCCCCTCCATCCGGCCCACGTCGAGCGTCGTCACTTGGGTTGCCAATGGCGCGGATCATGCCGCTTCCTCGGGCACCACCACGGTTGCATCCGGCTACGCCTGGCCTATCATAGTCACTGCCACCTCCGCCTACATCGGTGGGGCCTCGACTGGCGGTGTCGCGCCCACCGTGGTCGGTAGCTCTGCCTGCCCCATCGTAGACAGCGGAATCACCTCCATCGCTGGCTCCTCGGTGACCTCCAAGGGCGTTCCTTCAGCCCCAGCACCCACTTGTCCCACCGAGGGCACGGGTGCCACTGTGAGCGGCGCCTCATCGGTCGGCGACGCAGTCGCACTGGCGCCGCTCCCGCCTGAAATGGGTGTGATGTCAGCCGATGGATGCCGCCTCACTTGAAGGGCGACGCTCTTTTTTGGCGCTAGCGCTAAAAGATTGCGCCGCCTCAAGACACTACGAGAAAGAAAGGTGTGAGTCACGGTGAAAATAGAGAAAAATAGGGGAATTGGTGACTTACATCAACGCTATTGGGCGGCAGAGACGTTTGGGGGGTGAACCCCCAGACCCTTGCTCCGCCTTGTCAGGGCGGGGCCGTTTTGAGCCCACCCCTTGCTCCCGGGCAGAGGGGGCTTGCTTCCCTTGCATTCGGGGGCATGGCGGTGGAGCCACCCTCCTCCGTTGGCACCTTAGGCACAGCGGCAGATCCACTAGCCCCGACTGGCTCTTAGGGTGCGGCGGCAGAGCCACCCTCCTCCACTGGCACCTTGGGCGTAGCGGCAGATCCGCTCGCCCCTGCTAGCTCTTAGGGCAGGCCGACGGTCCGGCCCGTCTCTGTCGGCCTCACGGACGCGCCTTCCCCTCCATGAAACGGGAAGGGTCCCGACCCCTGCAAGGATGAGTAGGTACCTGTCAGCACATCCTCGCTCTCTAGGTCATCATGCTTGGTGTCGTTGACTACCTCATCGTCATCTTCCTCCTCGTCATCGTCACTATCAGTGTCCTCCCCTCGCTCCCGCGCCAGTAGTTTCCACTGCCTCTTCTTCCTCTCGTCCTCCTTCGCCTTCCTCTGCCACTCGGCCTCAGCGCGGTTCGCCACCCTCACGGATGGATCCCTCGGTAGCGGAGCCAGGTGATCCTTGAGGATGAGGTCCCTCGGCTGGTCCCCCAATCTCAATGTCAGTATTAAGGGGTCGGGAGTTCAATTGAAGAGAACGCATGAGGAAGGGAAAACTTACAAGGACGATGTATCCTGATTCCGGCTCCATTGGGGGATGCCCCGGCACTGGGTACACAAAATCAAGGGGGGCGCCCGTGCTGTCCCGAGAAGGCTCCATCGCCTCCTTGATGTGCTGCGTGACTTTGGAGGGGGAGAGCGCCCCCTCGGCAAGCGCCATCCCGTCGAATGAGGGCCCCGGGCGCCATCGTGTACAGGGGAAGCGCGCGCCTCATCAGTGGCACCACCCTCCTCGCGTGGTAGGCACCGATGATGCCCGACCCCTTCAGGCCCCTCTCCTTTAGGATTCGGATTACAATGAGGTGGTCCCGGATCTTCTTTTTGTCCTTCTCCGGGACACCCCACTTCCTCCACGAGTCTAAGACCTCTTCGACTAGGTGCCTGGTGAACTCTAGCAGGAGGGCAGCTACGTCATTCTTGAGATAGACACAATGTGAATGCCACCCCTTGTTGGAGGTTAACAAACGCATTGGCGGGTACTCGCCGACCTGGTTCTTTCGGAGTTGGATGCCGACGCATCCCATCGACGTGTTCAGCTCCTACTTCTTCTCCCGCTTCTTCTGAAGGGTGATCGCGAAGAAGTACTGCCACAGATCAAAGTGGGGACTAATCCCCAGGAATCCCTCACATAGGGCGATGAACGCCGCCATGTGCTGGATTCCATTGGGAATGAGGTGCTGCAACTCGATTTGGTAGTAGTGCAGCAACCCCTGGAGAAATTTGTGAGCAGGGGTAGCAAACCCCCGCTCATGGAAGTGCATGAACGAGACGACATAGCCATCGAGCGGCGATGGCACGTTCTCCTCGCTGGGCAGCCGCCACTCCTCGGCGGCGGTCCGCGCATAGAGAAAACCGTGGCGGACAAGGCCCTCCATGTGCTAGAGGGTGATATCAGAGCAGCACCATGGCTCCATTAGAAGATGGGGGTGGGTGGATGCGAACTCGATGGAGGCTGAGATGTGGATGTGGGGAGCTTAGGTGATTGGCGGCGGAGGTTGCAGATGTGAAGGCAAAGAGGCGAAGTATGAAACCCTGGGGGCGAACCCTTTGGTTTTATAGGGGCGATGGATACGAGGAAACCAACCATCCGCCTAGATTTCCGTGCCTACCACGATCCGCCACAGCGTCACGCCACGAGATATGCACATGCAATCCCTATCCTTTCCTTTGGGAAACTCGTTGGACGTTTTGCCTCCCCGGCTGGACCGGGACTCGTTACGAGTAAGAGGAATATGGATCAAAAAACGCATCTATGGCCCATCGGGGCCTAAGGGTTCGACGATTGGCCCATCAACGGGTCCAATAGCCGCTCCAAGCACCCCTACAATGAGGGATGGAAAGAGCTGGGGCCCGCAAGCGGTCAGCGCCCAGGTGCATGAGCGCCACGAGCATCTCGGCCCACGATTGAGTCTCAGCCAGGCTTACCCTGACCGGATCCCCGCGAACGGGATACCGGGACACCAATCAGACTATCCAGCTAAACAACCACCAAATCTCACGACCATACCCGTAAAGGGTCCGACCTCGGCAAAAAGGAATCATCGTCTTCAGGACACGCCGTGGGCTACAATAGAGGGCCAGGGCCCTCAAAGTCCCCTCTTTCGAAAAAGCCTCCGAAGGAGTATTCTACTCCTCCGTAGGCTCGGAGGCTACACCCACCGGGTGCGCTCGCGCGCACCTGCTAGCAAGTCAGAAAATCCCCCAAGCGATTCTACTTGAATCGTCCGGGGGCTCGGGGGCTACTGTCGGGGACCAATACTAGGGTACCCAAAGAGAAGGAACTAATGACCATCAATATTAATTCATCCGCGTGATCATGAGCGTGACTACACCGCTTGCCGGGTCCTGCATCGTCCGGCCACCGAGGTGGTGGGCCCTGCTCGTTTGACCTCCAAGGGTTAGCTCCGCCTCAATGGGCGTTGTGGCTGTGGGCCCCATCTCGCCCGACCCCCGAGGGTTGGCTCTGCTTCGGCTGACTCCTGAGGGATGGCTCCGTCTTGCCCGACCCCCGAGGGCTGGCTCCGCCTCGCCCGACGTCTGAGGACTGGCTCCGCCTCGTCCGACGTCTGAGGGCTGGCTCCGCCACACCCGACGTCTAAGGGCTGGCTCCGCCTCGCCCGACGTCTGTGGGTTGGCTCCGCCTCGCCCGAGGGCTGGGTCCGCCTTGCCCAATGTCTGAGGGCTAGCTCTGCCACGCCCGATGTCTCAGGGCTGGCTCGCCTCGCCGGACGTCTGAGGGCTGGCTCCGCCATGCCCGACGTCTGAGGGCTGCCTCTGCCTCGCCCGACGTCTACGCGCGACTCCTTTATAACGACGCGCAGATAAGGCAGGCCACTTAAGTCAACCGCAATACCGAGGACAGTACTATGCACGCCTGCAGGAAAGTACCGTCAGGCCATGCCAGAAGGGTGCTTTGCGACCTTCCAGGCATGTCAAAGCCCAAACAGTGTTGTAGACACCAACATTTGCCTTACAGTGTTGTGGGCACCGTCATTTGCCCTCGGGCGTGGATCCTTATAGAAGCTCACGACAATCACCACGATCTAGAAGGAAACTCGCATCATCCATAGTAACGGGCGTATGGTCACTGTGCTGCCTGCTCTCTGTATGGCCGTTGATCAGCACCCTGGTCCGCCGCGCCGCCCGCCGGGGCGAGATGGGACGTGACAACTCGCTAACAATGCCAGGACATGGCATCGTCGGCGGACAGACACCCAGCGCGGCCCTGTCAGGGTCAACGGACATGCGCCCGGCGTGGAGCTATCCCTATCACCACCTACCATATCAGCGGGGCCCGCACAGAGGAAAAGGAAGACCCGACGTCCTTGAAGGACTTTCTTTGCCTCTATTTTTCCTCTTTTCTTCCATCTGTAATCCCTGCTCTCCTTTGGCCTATAAAAGTGAAAGCAGGACACCCCACTAAGGGGGCCGATTCAACACATCACAGTAGAACCACTAGCATCGAACCTTGAACACATAGCTGAGCAGCGACCTAGCTCTCGACATCTATTCGATCTTTCCATCAGAGACTTGGGACACATCCCTCTTTCACCCGTTTGTAACCCCTACTACGAACTTTTCAGTGCTAATAACACGAGCAACAGCCACGAACTAGACATAGGGATATTCTGCTCGAACCAGTATAAACCTTGTGTCTTTTTAGCACACCATCCGGGCCAGACGCGCAATAATACAAATTTACTCATTGGTGTTTACTCGAAACACCGACAGAAGCATATCATCATTGCTTGTTTGGCATTGCATAATTTTATCTGTGATAGCAATTTATGTGATAAGGAGTTCGAGAGATATGATGCTGATGAAGAATACTTGATACAAGAGACAAGTGGCACAATACAAATATAGGGAGATGAGAGAGAAGATGTGAAGAATGAGGATACCATGAATATCATTCGTAGTAGAATAGCTGATGCTTTGGTTAGTGCAAGAGGATGATAGTTATGTTTAGGGATGTCATAATTGGATGAGCCCTTATCTTTTGGTTCTATTTATGTGGACCATATCACTTTGAATGATAAGAAACTTAGAATAAATTAATTTTTCTTTTTCAAAATAATTATTTACATATAAATAAGTGAGTGCAACAGTTATTTACGAGTAATTTACATATAAATAGTTCCTCAAGTCTTTAGAGGCATTACAGACATTTTTTACACAGCCAATAACTTCACAGCTTCTCAAATGACTTTTAGTTTTTTCTATAGCTCTCAGCTTACAATAGTTTTTCCACATCTCATAGCTCACAGCAGCTTTTTCAAAATCAACGGCTCAACCAAACATGCGACCTGTTTGCTGGTTGTCCAACTAATACTAATTTAGTGTAAGAGAAAAATACTATTAACTCATTGATAAGTGGTAGCCGAAACTATCGAGTGAACGGGCTGATGGCCTGAAGAAGCCACCAGCTGCCAGCCTTTACTTTGACGTCCAGACCGGAGTCAAGCCGATTCTAACGGCCAGGATTACACGAGCGCCCGCACCTGCCCGCTCCCGGACTCCCCCATCTTTGCGCCGCTCGTCGGCTCAGCTCCAGTCCTTCCCCACAAAAGCAGAGACGCGTCCGACGCCGCCACCAACCCCTTCCCCCATCCGCGCTCCACCGCCATAGCCGCAGCAAAATAAGCAAAATCGGAGCCGCGAAGCACCACCGAAAATTTTTCCCTAGGGTTTCCACGCAAAAACCCTCCTAATTCCCCAATTCCGCGCCGCCCCCCGCCTCCTGGGCCCCGGATTTAGGGTTTATGCATGGCTTCCGACCCTCCCGGCGACGGCGCCGGCGGGGAGGAGCCGACGCCGGGACCTGCCCCCGCCGTGGATGCGCCGGCTGCTCCCGCCGTTCCGCCCAGGTCGCGCTGGGCCGCGGAGATCAAGGTCTACACCCGTAAGCACCCCCGCAAAAACCCTAAACCTCCTCCTCCAGAACCAGCTCCCGCCCCCTCCCCCGCCCCCGCCCCCGCCCCAGCCCCTACTCCTGCCCCGAATCCCCTTTCGGAAACCTTATCCTCGATTCGCCGCAACATCCGCCGCGCGGAGGCCGCGGGCGCTGCGGCGCGGCCCGATCCGGCAGCGCCGGCCTCGGCTCCCGCCCGGGCGCCGCCTGGGGAACGCGGTGCCGCCTCGGGGGACCACTCGTCTGGGCTGAACCGGGTCGGCGGCGGTGTTCCTAACGGCCACGGCGACGACCGGGCGGCCGCCGCGGCTGAGAAGGCTGAGAAAGCACGGAAGCGCAGGGCGAGGAGTGAGCTGCGGCGCCGGCTGGCGGGGGAGCTCGACCAGGTCCGCGTGCTCTCCAAGCGGCTGAAGGAGGCTGCCGAGGCCCTGGCGCAGCGGGAGGCTTCTGAGCCCGCGCCTTTGCCCTTGATGGTGCTGTCAACACAGCAGCAGGTGGTGGATGCTGGGTATGTGCAGCAGCCGCAGTTCTCAGCTGGTGATATGGCGGTGCCCGTGTCTGCTCAGATTGCAGCTGCCGTTACTCCTGGCCGCACGCTGCTGCAGCGCAGACCACTAACCGTGTCAGTTATTCGTAATGAAGCCTTTGAGAAGGAGAAACGGACGCCAAAGGCCAATCAATTGTACCAAAATTCGGAGTTCTTGCTTGCCAAGGATAGGATTCCTCCCTCAGATTCACATGGGCGCAAGAAATCCAAGCACCACAAGAAGAAGCATAGGTCCCTAGAATCTCGTGGCGCAGACTTTGATGCCGAGCGGCGGCTCTACTCTCATGCGTTCAAGAAGTCCTCATCACTTCTGAGCCGCTTAATGAAGCACAAGTTTGGGTGGGTGTTCAACAAGCCTGTTGATCCAGTTGCACTTGGTTTGCATGATTATTTTACTATTATCAAGCACCCAATGGATCTTGGCACGATAAGGGGACGGCTCAGCCATGGGCAGTACAGGAACCCGAAGGAGTTTGCTGAGGATGTCCGGCTCACTTTCCATAATGCGATGACATATAACCCCAAGGGTCAGGATGTGCATTTCATGGCGGAGCAGTTGTCAGGAATCTTTGAGGCACAGTGGCCTGATATTGAGGCTGAGGTTAACTACCTCGCATCGTGTCCTCCATTGCCGAAGAAGTTTCCACCTCCACCAATTGACCTGCGCTTCCTAGAGAGGTCAGATTCGATGAGACACCACATGGCATTGGACACCAATTCAAGACCAATCAGTCATACTCCCACTTATACCCGTACTCCATCAATGAAGAAACCAAGGGCAAAGGATCCAAATAAGAGGGACATGACAATAGATGAGAAGCGTAAGCTTAGTGAGAACCTCCAGAATTTGCCGCCAGAGAAGCTTGATGCTGTTGTGCAAGTCATTAAGAACAAGAACCTATCAGTTATGCAGCATGATGATGAGATTGAGGTTGAAATTGATAGCATGGATGCTGAGACACTTTGGGAGCTTGACAGATTTGTGGCCAACTACAAGAAGAACCTGAGCAAGCAAAAGAGAAAGGCCGAGCGAGCGATGCTTGCCAGACAAGATGCAGAGTTGCGTGCGCAGCACCCTATACAACCACCGAAACCAGTATGAGCACTCTGTCATTTTTATCATTACTACTATTATTTTAAGCAAAACTATTTATAATCAACTGTTTCATGCGTTGCAGACCCCAGTCCCCCAAGAACCTGTTGGTGAAAGATCTCCAAAGCAAGTTGCGAAAGGTTAGCCCTATTTTCTACTTTATCTTAAAAGCACATTACAAGTAAGGTAATAAGTTTATGATTTTTGCCACAAATAGATTCGCTGGCAGGTGAGCAACTGCCAACGTCTGCGCCAGAGCAAAATGATGAGAATAGACAGAATGCGAGCAGTTCAAGCAATTCAAGCAGTTCCAGCAGTGACTCAGGATCATCTTCTAGTGGTAATACATCTCTCAACTTCCCTTGCTGCTATTTAGCTCATAACTGCTACTTAAAAAGCCTAGTAGCCTGATCATGTAACATTCTTTTGGCAGACTCAGACAGTGATAGCTCCTCTTCAGATGGATCTGATGCTGGCAATTCATCTTGAGATATAGGTAAGTTTGAATATGAACATTTTGTGTTTTATGGTTGAACATATATAACTCCATGCAAATACCAATACTCTTGTTTCAAAGAATATTGAAAGCGGCAAGTATTACTCATTGTTATGTGTGAACTCCTAGTTGCAGTATTTATGGTTAACCACCATTTTATAGTTCTTTTTTACCAGTACTTGTACAGTTGTCTATGTGATTATCCGATTATGTAAGATATGAGAGGTCTGATCTGTGTACCTTGTGAAATGTGCATTACCCCCACACACACACACACAAAAGACCTTGGTGCACTAAAATTTCATGATTTTGTGCCCCAGCGTTTTCTTGATAGGTGCCTGTATTATGCATATGACTCTGGGAGGTTTATAACTAAGGATAACTTTCTTTTACCCAAAATGAGTTTAGTCCATTTATTAGGTTTCCACCTGATTTACAGAAATTTCCTATAAAAATAATTTATCTTTATTAGGCTTTTTTATAGTTTCCTCAGCTGCCAAGGGGACCTCTATGTTAGAAGGTGATCCGTATTTTCATGGCTAAGCAATGAAAATAGGATCTGTTTCAGACATCTCGTTTTTACGCCTACCCTTGTTTGTTGACATGGCCTCAGAGCCTTGTAAATATGATGAGGCGAGCCTGACTGACTGATCAATTGTGAATGATATGTTTGGCTGTAAGGCCTTTGCCCATAGATTGTGTGTTCCACTAGTTAAAGGCAATGTTTGACCTGTTCGTTTTTCCATTTGGCAAGCTTTATGTCTTCTGTTAGTAATTTGTGGTAGCACTTGAGCAAGCACCATGGTTGCCCTCTTGGCACTACTAACCTGGCTGTGCTATTTTTGTTGTGGTCATGGTGACAGATGCATGCCTTTTTCTTTTGAGACCAGTGGCATGGGGCCCTGGGTGCCTCCATTCTGGCCGCTCCTGTCGGCCTGGTGTTAACGTTTCTGCTAGATACTGTTCTTGTTTGGTAGGCGATGAAACATTGTGTGGCTGGTGTTAAATGCTCTGTAATGCCTGCAATGTTCGTTCACGCTGTAATTTTGTTGCATTAGTAATGAAATTCAGGATCATCCTGTTATGGAAAAAATAATAATACAGCCATGATATCAGTGTATTCCAGGCTTGGCCTTCGAGCTTTGTATTGACTGCAAGATGTAAGAATCTCCTCACGGACAGCTCATTGAGTTAGTTGGTAGTAGTACCAGCTAACTCTTACAAGAAATGCAAGTAATCAGCTACATCATTAAACATTCCCTCATTCTAGAGAACCATACAGGGGCTGTATTTATTCCTATATAAGCTGATATTTTGCTGAGCTGGCATTACTTTAGAGATCCTTTATATGCTTCTATGGTAGTTGATCTATTTTTACGATTGGATCATTGGTTGTTCCTGTAGTCTACCTTGCTGGATGGGCAAATACACTACTTTTAAAGAGTGGAAATGGGACAATAATATGTTAAAAGACAGTTCCAATTATGCTGTGCAAGAAAAACAATAATATGTTAACCGACAGTTCCAATTATGCGGTAACAGAAGACTTGGTTTGTGTACCTTTTTAAACGAAATCCTTCGGAAGTGAAACTGGAGTCTGTGGTTTACTTGTAAGGAAATTTCTGGGCACATGGATGGTCATTCCCATTCTTTGTTTGGGGTTTTGAGGTGTCTGTAGGACAGGTTCTTACTGTTTGCACGAAAGGAGGAACATAATTTTCTTTTTGAAGACCTTTCAGACCCTTTCTATTTCTGTGAAAAATAACCTAAATCATAATGCCATGGCCTATTTAGTGAGGATGTTATTCCACTAAGGTTCTGTTGGCTATTACACTGGCTTTTCCAAAAAAAAAAAATCCCAATTTTTGGATTTGCTAGTGCCTTTTTTTTTTGGGTAGCCATGTCCTCAAATCCTAGTGCAGTCGACAAAGATTCCTCTAACTAGTTAGAAATTAGATTACAGAGCATAACACATCGCATCAATTGCATATTGCCCGTAATGTCACAGATTAACTGGGAGCTGGCCGATCCCTTCTAAGGACAAATAAGATATTTACAGACCTTCCAGCGATGCTGTGTATGTCAACGTTTTGTCATTTGTGAAGATGGCATAAGTAGCTATAGCTTTGAACTTTGATGAACAAAACAAAGTTTAGTTGTTTTTGTAGACGATGTCCTCATTTCTTACATAGTGCAATAGAGCATAATGTTATTATTGTCATAAGCAATTCAAGGACTTCATAATCTTTTCTGCTCGTATAGGTTATGGCAATTGCTGTCTACCATAAACATGAACAAGTGCACATCTTAACATTTCTTGTCAACATCTTGACAGTTAGTCTTGAACCATATTTTGTCTCCAAAAGTAGACTAGAAATATAGATCTTGTCAGAGCCAACTCAAATGGAACAAAGTTTTCTGTCATTTTCTTTTGTACATCTTAATGAGTGGATTGTTAGACTGTTGCTAATGATCTATGGAATATTTTCCCCCAGTAGATTTCTTGAGCTTGTTCTGCAATGTTTCTACTATTTTCCTGAGGTCATGGGTCATTTCTATTGTGTAATGTGGTTTACCTTGTTTTGATTTGCAGGTTCAGAAGTTTTGTCGAGTAGACAATAACTGTCTATTTGACGTGACAATGGCACCATAAGATTGTACATGCTTACCTTGTCTGGCTTAGGAAACCCCCTGTATTTTAAGTAGCTTTTGTATGTGGATTCAACCACTGGAGGCAGTAACTCGTAGGTTTCGTGGTGTACCCGCCTAATAAGACTAGGCTTATTGCTGACACACCGTCTTCGTACACCGCACTGTTGCTAGGAGCCCCCTGGTTGGCTTAGTAGCCCTGTACATTAGTGGCAGCTTGAACATCGATTATGTTTAGCTGTGTTGATTGCAGTATGTAGGAAGGCGATTGCTGTATGCATTGTTTCTCCCTTTTGTTAACTGACTGATGAAAGCATTGACAAGCCATATAACCCCTGTTGTTGTTTGGAGTACCAGTAACTGTTGTGTTGTGGCTTCATCACCATGTGCCAAAGTCTGTTCGATTGATGATGTTCTAAATTCGGATCTTCGGTTAGCATAAAGTTTGTTGGTGCACCTGATGTTTAGCATCGTGGCTATTGATGGTCCATTCTTATGTTCTGGAGTGAGGAATGAATGTTTTGCTTGGAAGATGGCTGTGTTGCGCAAGAGAGACCTTTGGGTTGGTAGCAGGTAGCCTCCCCTCCCCTGGTGTTGTGGTGAGGATGGTTTGTTGGAGATGTGGCTAGTATGTGAGTATAACATGCTGTTGCGCCTTGTGAGCTGTTTGTTGCCGGGCGTCTTCCAAATTCCCATGTTGGGGCGATGGATATACGTGAAGGCTGGGCTGCAACAGCCTCCAACATGCAGTCAATTGAAGTGGCGTAGCTGCTCTGTCCGTTGGGTGTGCCTTCCTTTGGCAGTGTACGTGTGGTTCCTTGACGACTGTTAAACGAGCCCATTGGAGTATCCTCAGGTCAGGTGTCTGGTCTAAAGGGAGCACTGTAGCTAAGGTAGTCGGGTCCCCCTTTCTTATGCTAAATGTTCTGTTTGTTTGGCTGATAAGCCATGGCTGAAAGTACTGGCCCAATCCGTCCCTCTTTTTTATGCTAAATGTCAGGTTCGCTTGGCTGATAAGCCATAGCTGAAATTACTGTTGCTGATTTGTTGTGAGAGAAAAATGGCTGAAAGAGGCTTCGTGTCGCGTCACCTGTTACGGGCCACGCATTATGACGCGAATGAAAAATGTGCAGGCAAATGCACAAGCATCCAGAATCGTGGATAGGATAGGTCTCTCTCTGCACATGTACTCTGATCTGAATTGTTCCGTCTTATCTGGAGCTATGTCGCGCATTCCCAGAATACCGATTGGTACTATATTGATCATTTCTCTTATAATTCGTATTTTTAACTTTTTTTTAACTGAAACAGTATTTTACTCTTTCAACAAATCAATCAAAATAGTATTTTAGCTTGTTTTTTCAACGTAGCGAACGGAGTCATTCTCCAACAAAAATAGAACGTCTGCCCAGTTTTCACTCATACTCCTACTCATGAGCGACTAATTGACTGTTAAACATCACAACAGAGCATGACAAATTACTACACATGTACTAAGTCTGCCTGCGGTGACTAGCGAAGGTTCCAAAGTTCCCCTTCCAACCATCATCCATGTGCTGCCTGCATATATAACCGGTCACCATGGAACGCATGACCATACATCAACCTGCAGACAGAGCTTCCCAAAAAAGATAGAGATTGTTGTATTGCCTTCCTGAGTTCCTGCCGAGATCTCTCACAGCTCCCATGGCCTGCCACATCTCTCCACGCCGCCTGCTTCATGCTTCAATCATTTGGGCTTGGGCCACGCTGCGCCGCTGCTATATACTGTATCTCACTAGCAAGTAGCATCATCATATTTGATTTGATTTATATTTATATTTATTTTACAACCACCGAAAAAAGTAGAAGGAACCGCACATGGCAGCGCCACCAATAGGCAACAGGGAAGGTCGAACCAAAGAAAGAACTCGACGTGCATTTGGCAACGACGTTTTGCCACGACGTCCGGGTTTTTTTTATTATTTAATGGTTGGACCGACGGCTTCCTTCCGTGCTGGCTGCTGACCCCTCACCAAACCTCTGCGTATTATGCAGGAATCAATGAATCGGATGCTCGGATTACATGCATAATCTCTCACATGGGGACTAGTTTTTTTTTTTGTGTGTGTGTGTATTATTATGTGACTGACTTGGTGGACTGATGGGCCATGCATGTTACGGGAGAGTGGATGGTAGCTGGGAGAGAATCGCCTCACCAAAAAATGTCAACCAACAAAACTTGCTCTTGACTCATCATCTAGTGCGGTGTGTGTGTGTTTTATAAATCTTTTATTTATTAATTACGTCGCTGATTTTTGGCCTACGGCCCCGTTCGGCTTGCTGAAACTTGGCTGAATTGGCTGAAAAACACTCTGGCTGAATTGTTGTGAGAGAAAAACACTGTTCTGGCTGAAAAAACAAGCTGAATAGTGCGGATTATAAGGTAAGCTGAACGGGGAGGCTTGTTATTATCTTCTTTTCATCAGAAAGAAACAAGCTGTTCGATCGTGTTTGGTAGAACGTTGTAATTGTATCTTTTTTTCGGTTGGTCATGATTACAGAGACGAATTATTGTTGTTGTGACCACTGTTACTTTGCAGTCGAAACTAGCAATTCAAATTTGTGCCGGCCGTACTAGTCTAATTGGTTGAATTCAGTGTTGACAAAACACCAAGTGTACTGTTACCAGAACTCGACCGTACTAGTTTAATTTGCGTCTTGACATCGAAAACGAGCGTGCTGGCCAAATACAACGAACTCGACAACGGATTGGTTTATCGATCAAGGTATCGTGCCTAATGACCCTAAGGTTGTTCATTTTGTGCCAAAATTTGTGTAAAGCTTTAATACTATCTTGTTTTTAGTTATAATCAATCTATTTGCCCCCCACATTTGATGGGTATAAAGCAAAAAGAAAGAATATTAAGAAGTAGATAGATTATTTTTAAAAAGTACATTACGATTATTGCCTAAGCAGAGGGTTGTGAAATCGGATTGTGTCTAATTAGTTGGACAATCCATTAACGACCTCAAGTGAAGTTGTATGATTGTCCAAAATCGATGATCAGCTATAAATTATTTTTGTGATGATTTTATACGTAGTTGCTAGGGATCATATTGATTAGAAAATGTTTTATATACGAAACTGGTGGCACTGATTTTGCAGCATACAGTTTACATAGTAATGAACTAAATTCCTCAAAAAAAAAGTATTGAACTAATTATTGGTCAAAGCGTGATTTCTGATAGTCAAACTACACCCTAACTATATTTTTTCTCAATGCTGCCTTCCCATGCATTTTCTTATATTTCTCATGTATCATTTTTTCTGAAAATATACCAAGAGATTTACTACAGAATTTTATTAAAGAAAGAAGCAAAGTAACCTACATAGGAGACAATAAACTAGAAAACAACTAAAACCACCAACCACTAGAGGGGAAAGCACAAGACTTGGCACATAGTTCACCAACGGGAAGATGAAGGGCACATTTGGTGCTTCAGCTACGTTTCTTGGTCTCGTCTTATTGGGCGATGCTAACCTTGGCGGAACAAAATTCGGTGATGCCCGGATGCAAAGCGCATCCGGTGCCCACCCTTCCGCCCGGTCGACGCGTGGAGGCACAGGAAATCTGACGGTCACGTGTCTGGGAAGCTCCTAGCGCCTCCGAACGGCTCGCTTTCCTTCCTGGCTCCTCGCGCATCTGCATGCATGGCTCGGCAGCGCGGCTGCATGCATCGTGAGGCAGGGAATTGGAATAGGCCTCCACGGGCCGAGGACATGCATGCAGCATGCTGCCGTGCCTTGCCTACGTGGTGTGATTGGCCCAAAGATCACGTAGCGTTTAGTACAATATGGTAGCTACAGTCACGGGAGATAATTGCGCTTTAAAAGATAAAAGAGGGTTCAACTGCAAACAAAAATCATATGGCGCCCTCACAGTTAAAAGATTAAATTCTTTATTACACCATAATAAAATCTTGGGCAAATAATAAAATCCCGCATGCAAAGTGTAAACTTTAACAGCTTAGCACAGTTACATGTTTTCATGATTGGATCCTCCAGCGAAATGTAATCTCCTAACTGCTGACTGCAATGTGGCGCCTTGATCAACTCCAAGTAACAAACTCGTATATCCTCCTTGTATATATGGGGCAGACATGGTAGAAGAATTCCCAATCATATTAAAGTGTGGCATTGTCGCATTACCATATCCACCTTGGATCAACGGAGCAGACACAATAGAAGAATTAAGATCCTGTGTCATATTAAATGTGCGTATAAGTAAATAAATTGTGAAAAGGGTATAATTAGTCTCAATCATGTCTTACAGCTAATTGCTTTGGATCAGCACCTCCATCTCCATTTTCTGCAGCAGTATTTGGATGCTCTCCTGCAGATGACAAAACATGAACATAAAAATTTATTATAGAAGCAACCATCGGGGAAGAAAAAACATCTTGAATTTGTAGGATCACTACCTTTCTTCTTAGCACTTTTCTTCTTTGACTTCACTTTGTCTTTTTTTTCAACCACATTTTTGAACCGTGTATTCTTTGAGCCTTTTACCACCGAGGAACTCTAAAAGATATTACACCATTCAATGAGCTTGTGTCACATTCATTCGAAATTAGATGAACCTCATTTGATTCTTCTTGCATCTTGCTAAGAGAAGTATCTCGCTGTCGGTCCAACTTCTCTATGGCTTTCTCGAAATCATCAAGAAGCTCTCTTGACACCGAACACTTCAATGCAATAGTTGTAGCTTTTAGAGATAAGTGCAGTGCACGTGCTTTCAAATCTTCCTCCTCACTTCCTTGTTTGTCGATA
The DNA here is from genome assembly GCA_904845875.1 of Miscanthus lutarioriparius. NCBI lineage: Eukaryota > Viridiplantae > Streptophyta > Magnoliopsida > Poales > Poaceae > Miscanthus > Miscanthus lutarioriparius. The sequence goes on along the minus strand of CAJGYO010000008.1, from coordinate 63,668,831 downwards.
TAAAATCCCCTTTTGGCATATTTTGTCCATCTGTTTAGAATATATTGCGATGGCAAACTATACACTTCATTTATATTGAAGACTCTAAGGGCATGCTTGCACAATATACCTATAGGACATGGATACCATTTTCAGTAAATTGTATAAAAAAATTATATTACAAATTGAAATGCATATACGTACCTATGGCTTCAAACTTTCTGCAAGAACATGTAATGGTAGAATCTTCACTGTTGAACACGACTGTTGCTCCACGAACGGATTGCATGTATGTGACAAAGAATGTCAAGTTGGTCCCTTTAGTTTGTAGCAATTTTTGAGACAATGATAATTGTTTTTTAAATTCATCCTCAAACTCAGAATACATCCTTCTTGTGTATGATTCCGCTGCGGTCTTCAGCATAGGTAAATCTGTGGTGTAAGTAACCGCGTCCTTTCGGCGTGAATTAAAGTCTTCATCCAACTCGTTTTCACGAAGACTAAGTAAAACCTTCTCACATTCTACAAGGAGTTCCGAAAGACCGAGTTTCCTACGAAATCTTTTCTTAAAGACATTGTTCATGCCTTCACTCCTTTGAGTCGAGGTCATATCCATTGTAAAAAGCATCACGGTACATACAGTGCCCACTTTGCCCTCAAATAATATAGGTTTCTCATCCAAGAGTTATCCTCTAGTTTATATTCAGATAACAACTCATTCCACTTCTCAATGAAGTAAGCCTCCGATCTATCTTCATACACACATCTCTTAAAATCAGTAAGAAACTTGTTATCTGATTTCTGAATTACATGCCCGAGATGTTTAGCAGCATTTAAGTAAATGTGCCACAAACAAAGACGATGGCTTGTATTTGGGAATACATAAGCAATTGCTCCAAATGCCATGGCAGCGTCTTGATCGAAGAAAATTGTCCTTGGATGCTTGCCCGACATTGCTTTTAGGAAGGTTTCAAAGAGCCAAACAAATGATTCAATAGTTTCATTAAATATCAATGTAGCCCCAAAGATTATCGTGCGCTTGTGATGGTTTGTTCCAAGGATTGGAGCAAAAGGCATCTCAAACTTATTAGTCTCAAAACGTAGTGTCAAATGACACAACATCACCAAAGCATTTGTAGTCCATAATAGACCCACCATCCGCCCGAAAAATTTGCTATCCGACCATCTGTCTTATCTACCGAACGGCATAAAAAATGTAGGATCCTCAGAATCGCTTGTTTCTCGGTTTGACGGTGTCATACATCATTGGCTTCTAAGTACTTTCTGCGCTCGCGTCCAATCTCATTATTGCAATCCATTTTTACGAATGGCACTTTGTCGGCTCCTCCATAAAATCGCTTCATGAACTCATACACACGGGCCGGGCTTCATCCCGGCTTCTCGTGTCGGCCAATTAGCATCCTGTCTCGCTTCAAAGACACGCCGTTGGGGATCTCAACTTATGCAACTTATTTGGACTAGCAAGATAATGATTATGTTCGATTACAATCTTTTGCACCGTCCAAATCCCTCTCTCTCACGACACTAAATCGAACACGAGCATCACAACCCGTCCTTGTAGTGTCTTTTGATGACTCGGTTTGCCGATGCCCTTGGCTACTGCAAACTATATATTTCTGAGATATAGTACCATCCACTCGACGCTTTGTATTGCTCTTTCTAATACTGAACCCAACTTTACGGGCATATGTGTTATACATCTCAAAGGCTTCTTCCTCTCGATTCAAAATTCATTCCAACTTCGAGGAGTGATCCCAACTTTATCTCCACCGTTGTAAAATGAGATGATGATTAATTATTCACCATGTTATGCATGATCGTACCAAAATAGATGAGTAACATGCGACGTTTACGCATTATCGTATAAATGAACATGCAATGACCCTACCTGTGATGGCTTCTCTCTGTCGACTCCATGACCACCATCGGCGATTGCATCATCCTCATGCGCATCTCGAGATTGCTCTTTGTGAGCTCAGATCATCTAAAGAATCCGCCGGAGACGTACTTGCTGTGATGAGTAATAGGAAGTTCTTGGAGACGTACAAGAAGGATCCATGGGAGAAGAGTCGACGCAGAAGAATCCATCTAAGAAGAGGTCGATGATTGCAAAGATTGCAAAAGATGAATTGCACAATGTCGATGATTGCAAAGATGAATATTTTTTAACCCTAATGAGTCGGCGTGTTCGAACCTCGGCGGCGACGTCCGAGCAGCGATGGAGGAGGTGGCGCCGGGCCGATGGAGGAGGAGGCGGCGGCGACGGCGTGTTCGACCCTCGATGGCGGCTGGTCCGCCGGGCTAGATGGAATAGGCGGCGGCGGCGGCGGTAGTGCGTTGCCGTAACCCAAACCCTCGGCGCGCCTATTCCAATTCCACCCTCGCGATGCATGCATGTACCATACCGCCGAGCCATGCACGCGTTGCCGCTACTGCTGAGCCATGCATGCAGATGCGCGACGAGCCAGGCAGGAAAGCGAGCCGAAGCGCTAGGAGCTTCCCAGACGCGTGACCGTCAGATTTCCTGCGCCTCCACGCGTCGACCGGGCGGAAGGGTGGGCACCGGATGCGCTTTGCATCCGGGCAGCACCAAATTTTGTTCCACCTTGGCACGGGTGGTGAGCCAGGGACCAGGGTTCGTTTGACATCGCTCCTCGTGGCTCCAGCTCCTTGCGTCTAGGCGCTATAGCGCACTGTTCACATATAGAGTTGAAGCAGCGCGGAGTCCCTCTAAAAGATCTTAACTAATTTGAGTTTGTAAAAAGAAACCTAGATTATACGGACCTTGAGGCAGCCTAGCTGAGGATCCAAACGCTGGTGCAACTTTGATTTATTTGCTTGCTAGGTGAGACAGGCCTGCCAAAGATCCAAACATGTTCAACAAAGGCTAGAAGAGTTGCAACATACATATAGAGGTAGACTAGAAAAAATAGAACAACTACTCATGAATGATCGACGCATGATCTACTAGACCATTTGATCTTTGATGAGTCAAGCCACCTCACGTCTCAATTTTTCTGTACTTCTCATATATTTTAGGAAACCAGCTAATAGCAAATTGTTAGCTGGATGGTAGGTAAGACTAGCGAAGATCCAAACAGATATTAGCTAAACTTTAACAGCTAACTATTAGTTATGGGTTTAAATAGATTTTTAATAATGTGAGCCATTTCCATTGTGCCCGGTTTATATTTCTTTGTGATGTGAATGTGATGCATTGCCACTTCTCGAAGCGGTGGTTTTTGTTTTCTTGTCAAGTAAGGCGGCCGGAGGAGCTCCAAGTTCAACGCATTAGGCCGGGAAATGGACCGCGTGCCGTAGAACGCTACTACAAGTCAAACCGTGTCGCCATACTTTTTTTTAGGTTTTTTTATCGATGTCACTATAATTTTTCAAATTGGAGATATGTCATTACAATTCGTCTATTTTGAGAACTGTTATTATAATTCTTCCTCTCCCTCGTCCATGCCATTTTCTACGCCTCCTATGTACATACCTACGGGAACACGAACGGACGTCGCCTGCTCCGTTAGCACGAGGCGTAGCGGCGGCGCTTGCCCACGGCGGCCTGCGCGCGAGCGGAGCAGTGGCGAGTGCGACGAGCGCCCACGGCAGACAGCGCGCGAGCGGAGAGCACGACGAGCACCCTGTTAGTGTAAACCTGTCAATGTCAACATGGAACACTTGTGCAATGAGCTGGTGACGTGGAGCAGGCCGAAAAGTTCAAGTTTGAATCAAGCCTTGGCGAGCGGCAACAGCGGTGAGCGGTGACCGCGCCCACGACTCAGTGGTTGTCTGCAATGTGTGTTTCGCTGACTTGTATCGTGTGTAGCAGTTGCTTTTCTTTAGAAATCATGTGCGTTTGCTACTATGTTAAGTAGCCTGATGTAAGAGGACTGATGGTTCTCTCCACTATCTAGTATCCGTCTGTGTACTCGTGGTGAATGAGAGCGAAAAGGGGCGCTGTCACCCTGTTGCCCTGGTGGCGGTTGCCATGTGTTCTTGTTGTTCTTGCACTTGATCTTGTTTTTGCTCGATTGTTTAGGCTAGCCACTGCTATACTCGTGTGTTTGTGATTGATCTTGGCCAACATTTGGTATCAGAGCCGATCACATACTCGAGATCCACCGAGAGCTCATCATGTCGCTGACGGTTGCTGATGGGGGTCGGGGAAGCGGCGACGGCAGGCACCGGCAGGTGTTCCCGACGCTGACGACGACCAATTACACCAGCTGGAGTATCCGGGTGCAGGCGATCATGGAGGAGCAGGGGTGGTGGGATGTAGTGGAGCCGCCGGAGGGAAATTCGGCGGTGGGAGCCATGACGGAGGCGCTGGCTGGGAAGGACAAGAAGGTGCGGGCGCATTTTTTCCAGTGCCTGTCGGACGAGCTGTTGATGCAAGTGGCGAAGAAGAAGACAGGGAAGGAAGTTTGGGACTCTCTGAAGGCAAGATTTGTGGGCGCGGAACGCGTCAAGGACGCGCGCCTGCAAACTTTGAAGGCTGAATTTGATGCGCTGAAGATGAAGGAGGAGGAGACTGTTGATGAGTTCACCGGGAAGCTGACGGCGATGTCGGTCAAGTACGGCAATTTAGGCGGGACATTGGAGGATGCGGCGATGGTGAAGAAGTTGTTCGACACCGTGCCAGACAAGTTCATCCATGTCATAGCCGGGATTGAACAGTTCTATAACCTCCAGACTTTGGTGTTCGACGAAGCTGTTGGTCGACTCAAGGCGTTCGAGGAGCGAACCACTAGGCGGGGAGTCGGTGGAAGTCGCTCTGCCGACGGGCAGGTGCTGCTCACTCAGGCGGAGTGGGAGGCGCGCCAGAAGAAGTCAGGAGGAGGCGAGAGCTCTGGTGGCGGGAAGTCTCAGGGCGGTGGTGGCCGTGGCCGTGGGTGTGGTCGTGGTGGAAGCCGGGGTGGCCGTGGTGGGCGCGGTGAAGCTGGAAGGGAGAACACTGTTCGTGACAAAAGTCACATCAAGTGTTTCAAGTGCCAGACATATGGGCACTACGCAAATCGTTGCCCCGGTGAGAAGAAGAAGGACGAGGAGGCACACCATGTGAGAAAAGTGGAGATGGAGCCGGTGGTGTTGCTCGCGGAAACAGTGGAACTAGGACCATTTGAGCCAGCATCAAACACGAGTCTTCATACAGAGATGATACTCGAAGAGAAGAAGGTGATGCCCGAGCTGTTCTTCGTTGGCGAGGGAGAGGTCAGAGATGATGTCTGGTACCTGGATAATGGTGCCAGCAATCACATGACCGGGGATCGTCAGAAGTTCAGAGAATTGGATCAAACCTCTACTGGAAAGGTACGGTTTGGTGATGGTTCATCAGTAGAGATTGAGGGAAAGGGGTCTATTCTGTTTCAAGGTAGAACAGGTGATCAGTGGGTGCTTAGAGATGTTTATTACATTCCTAAGTTGAAGAGCAATTTGATTAGTTTAGGTCAACTAACTAAAATTGGGCACCAAGTAGTAATGGATGATGATGTACTTGAGGTGTCAGAGAAAAACCCAAGAAGACTGATCATGAAAGTTCAGAGAACAGGAAACAGATTGTATAAGATTGAGTTAGTGTCAGTAGAACCAACCTGTTTGTTGAGTCATGCTAGTGAGAATGCTTGGTTGTGGCATGGTCGGCTAGGTCATGTAAATTTTCATGCATTGAAGCAACTAGTTGACAAGGAGATGGTTGGGGGAGTACCACTAATTCAACATCCAGATCAGATCTGTCAGTCTTGTCTGACAGCAAAACAAGCAAGAAAGCCTTTTCCTAGGTCAGTGTTGTGGAGAGCAAATGAACCATTGCAGCTTGTACATGTTGACTTGTGTGGGCCCATTACTCCATCCACATTAGCAGATAACAAGTATTTCATGCTTTTGGTGGATGACTGCACTAGATGGACAATAGTGTACATTCTAAAGTCAAAAGACCAGGCAGTAGATGCATTCATCAAGTTCAGAGCTGAGGTTGAGAAGAGCTATGGTTATGAGATCAAGATTCTTAGATCAGATAGAGGTGGAGAGTTTCTGTCAAAATCCTTTCAGAGTGTGTGTGAGCAGGGTGGGATCAAGCATCAGTTTACAGCTCCCTACACTCCACAGCAAAATGGAGTGGTTGAGAGGAAGAATAGATCAGTAATGGAAATGGCAAGATCCCTATTGAAGAGCATGGAGATCCCTGGAATTTTTTGGGCAGAGGCAGTAAGACATTCAGTCTATCTGTTGAACAGACTGCCAACTAAGTCCATGGGGTACAGAACACCATATGAAGGATGGAATGGAAGAAAACCTCATCTGGGGCATTTGAGAATTTTTGGTTGCAAGGGACATGTGAAGATTGTGGGAACACATCTGAAGAAACTTGATGACAGAAGTGTGTCAATGGTCTACTTTGGGATAAAAGAAGGCAGCAAAGCTCACAGGATGTACAATCCAAAAACCAACAAGATTGTGGTTAGCAGGGATGTTGTGTTTGAGGAATCTCTCAAGTGGAGCTGGGAGTCTGCAGACAATTTCAGTTTTGCTGAAAACAGAGATGAGAAGGATGGTCAATTCTACTCTGGTGATTATGGGAGTCTTGATAGTGGTGTTGGTGACGCACAAGGTGCTCAAGGTGTCAATGAGACAGGGGGAGCAACTAGTGGTGGAGAGCAATCAACTGGAGGCATGAATGCAGAAATGGGATATTATGATGTTCAGACTGAACAAAATCCGACAATAGGATCAGAACCAGCTACTCCGCAGAGTTCACCACATCTGTCAGTCACTGGTCATGACAGTATGGATGTAGATGACACCATAGACACTGACAGTGGACCAATCAGATTCAGAAGCTTGAATGAAGTATATGATGACTCATATGAAGTAGAGCTGATGGATGAGAATGTGGAAGCACTGCTAGTGGAAATGGAGGAACCAACATGTTTCAGGGATGCTGCTGACAGTCAAGACTGGGTTGATGCAATGGACAGAGAAATGCAGTCCATTCAGAAGAATAAGACATGGGAGCTGGTTAAGCTACCTGCTGGAAAGAAGCCCATTGGTTTGAAATGGGTGTTTAAACTGAAAAGGAATTCAGAGGGGGATGTGGTAAAACATAAAGCAAGGTTAGTTGCAAAAGGATATGTGCAAAAGCATGGAGTTGACTATGAAGAAGTCTTTGCTCCCATGGCCAGATTGGACACAGTGAGGGTGTTTCTAGCACTAGCAGCTAATCAAGGTTGGAAAGTTCATCATCTTGATGTGAAGTCAGCTTTTCTACATGGTGAGTTGGAGGAAGAAGTCTATGTTTCACAGCCAGAAGGGTATGTTGTGAAAGGGAAAGAGCAGTGTGTACTCAAATTAAGTAAAGCTCTGTATGGACTTAAACAAGCACCAAGGGCTTGGAATGTCAGATTAGACAAGAGCCTGAGAAAACTAAACTTCAGAAGATGTATGAGTGAACAAGCAGTTTATACAAGAGGGCATGGGAAAAATGCAGTACTCTTGGGAGTTTATGTTGATGACTTGATAATTACAGGAGGAAATCCAGAGAGTGTCAAGTTGTTCAAGCAACAGATGAAGAGTGAATTTGAGATGACAGACCTTGGTCTCCTTTCTTACTATCTTGGTATTGAGGTGGATCAGAAAGAGGATCATATCACTATAAAACAGTCTACTTATGCTAGAAAGGTTTTGGGGCAATTTGGGATGGCAGAATGCAATTCAAGCAAGTGTCCAATGGAGCCTAGAAACAAACTGAATGAAGACAAGGGAGGAAAGCTAGTTGATGCAACAGAATACAGGAAGATGATTGGTTGTCTCAGGTATCTGTTACATACAAGACCAGACCTGTCATATTCAGTGGGTCTAGCTAGTAGATTCATGGAGAAGCCAACAGTGATTCATGCTGGGGCAGTAAAGCAGATCATGAGGTACCTGAAGGGCACTACTGAGTATGGACTGGTGTATGTTCAAGGTGGTGGTACAGGAGTGTTGGTGGGTTACACTGACAGTGATCATGGAGCTGATCAAGTTGAAAGAACAAGTACTGGTGGGATGGCTTTTTACTTGGGAGAAATTTTGGTTAGCTGGTGTTCCCAGAAGCAGAAGACAGTGGCTCTGTCATCTTGTGAAGCAGAGTTTATGGCCGCTACTTCAGCAGCAAGGCAAGCTCTGTGGTTAAGAAATCTGTTGAGTGAAATCACCGAAGAAAGGCCTAGTGCAAGAACTCTTTATGTAGACAATAACTCTGCTAGAGCTCGATGAACAATCCTGTGTTTCATGGAAGAAGTAAACACATTGATATCAAGTATCACTTCATCGAGCAAAGGTGTGTGGAGAGAGTCAAATTACAAAGTGAAGAGGGTTAGCAATCGATGAGCGTAAAGCCGATGCATTGACCAAGGCATTGCCGATGGGCAAAACCGGTGGTGATGAGGCACTTGTTGGGTGTCGGGGACCTTGACGCTCATTGCTTGACAGTTTAAGGGGAGAATGTTAGTGTAAACCTATCAATGTCAACGTGGAACACTTGTGCAATGAGTCGGTGACGTGGAGCAGCCGAAAGTTCAAGTTTGAATCAAGCCTTGGCGAAAGCGAGAACAATGGGTGAGCGGTGACCGCGCCCACGACTCAATGGTTTATGCGCAATGTGTGTTTCACCGTGACTTGTATCGTGTGTAGCAGCTTGCTTTTCTTTAGAAATCGTGTGCGTTTGCTACTATGTTAAGTAGCTTTGATGTAAGAGGACCGATGGTTCTCTCCACTATCTAGTATCTGTCTGTACTACTGGTGAACGAGAGCGAAAAGGCGCCACACCACCTGTTGCCACTGGGCGGCGGTTGCCATGTGTTCTTGCCTTTGTTCTTGCACTTGATCTTGTTTTTGCTCGATTGTTTAGGCTAGCCACCGCTATACTCGTGTGTTTGTGATTGATCTTGGCCAACACACCCGTGGTGGCATCTACGATGCGTACCGTCGTCCGTCACCACCAGGACAGAAGAGCGCTGCCAGCGACAAATAAGCGCGCGCGCGCGCCGGGCGGGTATAGCGCCCTAAGCGTGTCCACCCCGCGCGTCTTTGGCTCGCGCTGCGGCGCCAGGAGGAGCGCCACCAGACGCCCACGCCGTGCGGTGCGCCTTCTCCCCACAGTGGAGAGCACACAGCGTCGCCGGACCGCAGCGTGGACGTCGGCGCGTCCGAAGACGCCAGCGCCGACGCCACTTGGACCCGCGCCGAGATGGAGATCTTGAGGTCGTCGGGCGCCTCGTGGCGGCATCCCGGAGCGCGAGTGCAAAGGGGACGCCGAGCGGTGCCACGCTTCGCCGCCGCGTGTCGCTGTTGCCCCGCACTTGTGCTCGCGCGGGCGATGGCCGCCCCCTTGTGCTAGGCGGCCGCGGCAGCACGCGCGTGCCACTTCCACCCTACCGCCCACACACACCGCTCGCCGGCCACTTGCTGCTCCCTCACATGTAACCGTGGCGGCTCCTTGCATCCTTTGTTGCGGCCGTAGGCACGGCACTCATCGTTGCTCCGCGCTGGCCGGCAAAGTAGCAAACATATCTTGCAGTATGGTGATTTGGTCGCCGCCGACGGCTCGCGCTTCGAGGCATATGCTCCTTGCCGCTTCTTCCTCCTCGCGGTGGCTACGACCGTGACCGCGCGGGCCGGTGCCCAACTACTACAAAGAAGACGTGGTCGAAGCGGAAGCGATCCGTCTGGATGTGGTGTCGCAGGCGCTTGTCGCGACAACCACCACCGCCGCGGCGTGCTCGTGTCTTCTTCCACGATCGCTTGCTGTCCACGGGTAGGCGACGCTGTCGGCCCCCAAAGACGGCTTCGAGGCGAAGTCGCCCCGGGACGCCGAGAGCCATCGCGACCTCAAGATTTGGCCGCTGAGCTCGAGCGCCCAAATACATATCTCTGCAAGCGACGTTTGGCCCTCGCCAAGCGCTCTCACGCCTCGCGTGCTTCGCCGCCGCTCATTACAGGTGCGTCAGCCGCGGCGAAGCGGCGCCCGCTCATACACGCCATGGCCTTGCTGGCCGCACGCGGCGGGCTTAATCTAACGGAGGAGGCGAGTCCGTATGTGTGTCGTGTGCGTAATGCGTGTGCGTGTGCGTGTCGACAGATGGGTTATGTATGCTAAGGCGTTGAAAATAGCATAGATAAGAGATATATAATTATAATAACATATCTCTAAATAGACGAATTATAACGATATATGTCCATGCTCCCCCGTATACTCACCCTCTCTCTCTAGCTGTTCACTCGACCGACGACCATCTTCTTCACCCATCCACCTGATTCCAGAGCTGCAGCCGGTCGTCACCTTCGCCCTCGTCCTCGCCTCCTTCCCCATTTCCATTTTCCCACACCTCCGCAATAACTCCCCCACGCCTAACTGAATTAATCCGCCGAACACCGAGTGAGCCACGCCACCAGCCCAGCACACACCCGCACCGAGCGAGGAAGGAAGGCAAGCGCCCAAGAAAACGCCGCAGCAGCAGCCACCACCACCACCAACCCCTTCCTCCCTTTCCCTTTCCCTCTCCGTCGCCCGCCCGCCTCTCCTACAAGAACCCCCACCCCGACCGCCGATAGCTACCTAGCTCCCACCCCGCTCGCCCCTCGACTCCGCCTTTTCCATTCTTCCCGGCCTTCGCCGGAGATCCAAGAACCTAGGGGGGAGCCAGCCAGGGGAACGAGCGGCGATGGGAGGAAGGGGCGCGACGCTCGCCTTGTTGGCGGTGGTGGTTCTTGCGGCGGTCGGCGGCGCTGGCGCCGAGGCGGAATCGAGCGAGGCGTCGGCCAAGGGGAGGTACCACGCGCTCTTCAACTTTGGGGACTCGCTAGCCGACGCTGGCAACCTCATCCAGAACGGCACACCGGAGATCCTGGCCACCGCGCGCCTGCCCTACGGCCAGACCTACTTCGGGAAGCCCACCGGCCGCTGCTCCGACGGACGCCTCGTCATCGACCACCTCGGTACGGCCTCTCTCGCATTCGTCGGGGGTTGCTTCGGCTTCGTTGTTTGTTCCCAGATTTGTGTGTGCCTGACCGGTTTCCTGGGTTTCCCTTGCCTGCAGCGCAAGAGTTCGGCCTGCCGCTGCTACCGCCGTCCAAGGCCAAGAACGCCAGCTTCGCGCACGGCGCCAACTTCGCCATCACCGGCGCCACCGCGCTCGACACGCCCTACTTCGAGGCCAAGGGGCTCGGTGCCGTCATCTGGAACTCCGGAGCGCTCATGACCCAAATCCAGTGGTTCCGTGATCTCAAGCCTTTCTTCTGCAACACCACGGAGGGTGAGATTCCCACCTTCTCTAGCTTAATTAGCTGAACCACTAGTGCTGCATTATTATATTAGAAAATTGGGAGATTACCGGTAAAACTTATTACAATTGACTTCTTTTCCTTTTGCAGCATGCAAGAAATTCTTTGCCAAGGCGCTGTTTGTGGTCGGTGAGTTTGGCGGCAACGACTACAATGCGCCCCTCTTTGCGGGCATGGGCATCCCAGGGGCCTACAAATTCATGCCGGATGTCATCCAGGGCATCTCTGACGGTATTGAGGTAGGGGTTTTCCCCCTTCCTTTTATTGTGTATTGTAGAAGGGTAGTCGTCATGGGATGTGTTTCCAACTGCAAATGTTTGTACATGGTGCAGGCACTGATTGCTGAGGGGGCTGTGGAGATGATTGTGCCTGGTGTCATGCCCACCGGCTGCTTCCCAGTGTACTTGAACATGCTTGATGTGTCCGAAGAGGGAAAGGGCTCCCGCAGTGGGTGTGTCCGCCAGTACAACACATTCTCCTGGGTGCACAATGCACATCTCAAGGCCATGCTTGAGAAGCTCCGGGCTAAGCACCCCAATGTGAGGATCATATATGGCGATTACTACACTCCAGTTATCCAGTTCATGCTTCAGCCTGAGAAGTTTGGTGAGTTCTTACATTCTTGATCTCTTTTATGTGATAACTTTTGCTTAGATGCTTAGATGTTGAGTCAACCGCTACTCGGAATCAACACTGTTCTTGAAAGACACAACATATTATAACTAGATGGTTTAGATCTCGGTGGAGATGCCTTAATCTTCTCTACTAGCGCATCGCAGAATATACAAATCATGTTTTGAATGGCGCGTACAAAATTTATGATTTCAAAATCAGTTGGGCTAGCTTAATGGTCAGAGTATGTTCAAAGCAAAGGTGCTTACCCTTGCTCATTTGGAACCTGCTATCCAGTCTGGAAAGGCTCTTTTAGCTATCACTGCTATTAGTACAGTTCATTTGAGTGCTCCCCGTTAATAGTTGTCTGCTTGAGAGGAGGCCTTTCCATTGAAAATGAGATTCCATTAGAATGGATCACTTGGAGCTAACATTAGAATGGTTTGATTCCCTTCACTCTCAATCTAATGATGTATTAGGACTTAACTATAATAGTTCTGTTAATAGGTTAAAATTCGAGGTCAGGGCTATAGTAATCCTTTTTCCCATGATAGTTTTATCACCGATCCTTCTATGGCATTGTATTTTGAGCTGAACTAGCTACTAGAATGACCTGCATACCTAATTTAAAAATCTATCAACAGTCGACACATTATTTTTTGGGAAACAATCTCCCTTTACTTAACATGTTGTTAAGATGGACATTTCATGACGTCAAAAGTGTATATGCACTGTTGTGATTAAATAGAATAATCAGCGCTTTGCTACCCAACCTTCTTACTTTTGCTGCTCCACTTTCTAAGCATTGCTGAATCAAAAATTCAACAAGTCCTTGTTGTGACAAGTACAAACATCTAGGAATTGCTCAGTTAGCTGAACCATCGTTTTGGGGATCACTTTTGTTTCTACCTACTACTTTCTTTCCTTGCTGACCATAATGTTTTTTAATAGAAAAAATAAAATAACAGGAAAAGGCGTATAACAACCATCTGCATCTAGAGTGATGCCATGTCTTTGTCATCTCTAGATCCCATGTACCTGATTTCTAGAATTTCCATCGCATCGTTGCCCTGTAGTAGCAAGTAATCTGTACTTTATTTGGCTTGAATTTGCTGATGGCGACAGTTTTCCTGTCTCAACTGCTAGAGAAAAGGTAGGCAGATATTATTGTCGATTAAAACAGAAGGCACCTTTGCTTCAGTCATTAGGCCTTTGATTTTAGTGCACGTCTATGCAGGGACCTAACAACTTGTGTTTTCTCATTCAGGTTTTGCCAAACAACTGCCTAGGGCATGTTGTGGGGCTCCATCGACTCCTGAGAGAGCAGCTTACAACTTCAATGTCACGGCCAAATGTGGCGAGCCTGGTGCAACTGCCTGTCCTGATCCGACAACCCATTGGAGCTGGGATGGCATTCACCTGACGGAAGCTGCTTACCGCCATATCGCCAAAGGCTGGTTATATGGGCCTTTCGCGGACCAACCAATCATCCAATCCTCATGATCACACCAAAGTAGCGCGCTGAAAGAAATGGAGCGGGGAAAGTAGTTCTTCCGTACAGTTCCAATGTTTGCATACATGTACATCTCCATTTGATTGTATTCATTTGCCATTGGGGGTACAAAGGTGGGATAGGAGGCTGCACAAAGGCCTGATTTTCTTGATTTGTCAGGGGGTATAAATATGAAAAATGTAACGCACAGATAATCGTGTATATTGTCCCGGAAATGTGATACATACTGTCTGCTTGAGCAGCTTCTGATTCTCTGATTAAAGATGTGCCAGTTTTGTGATTCTTATACTTCGGCTTTTGTCTGAACATGGTGTGCATCGTTGTTCAGACTTCAGAGATGGATGAGCTGTGTGTGAAATCATATGAAAACACACATGTAAGTCCGGTTTGTAGCTGTAATAAACAATTAGAAATTTACAGGGACAATTGTCTGTTGGACATCAAAGTGATGGTCCTTTGCTGACGGACATCTACTTTGGTGCATTTTGTCAGAAGACACTCTGGTTCGGTGAAATTAGGCCACAAGACACCGCGGTCCGGTTGCAGCCGGTTGAGGAGAGAACTTTATTTTGGACATCCGGTGCCCCTGAACTATACTTGGGTCCGCCTCCAACCTGTCGAGCAGAGGCAGCTGCACCTAGTCGAATAGATGGCGACGACGGGAGGAGGCACAGAGGCGTTGCATAGGCCCATGTGCTGCTGCCGGGAAAGAGGGAAGGGGGCGCCACCGTCGTTCCATGCCTCGATTCGCCGCCGCTAGGTAAAGAGAAGGGCTCGCCGCCGCCCGGTAGTGGACGCCGTTGACGTCGCCGCTGCCAGGTCGGGACTGGACACCGCCGTCGCCGAGAGGGGTGGATGACGGGGAAGGAGGAGAAGCCGCTACCGCTGTGGGCTGCCATCGCCGCTGTTGGGAAGGAAGCCACCTTGCCGGAGATGACAGGGAAGGGAGCCCGTGCACGCGGGTCGAGCCGCACAGCCTCCCTTCCGCAGTGATGGCCCTTGGCGGCACAGGATCCGGCTCCGGCGAGGCCGGCTCCGCCGCTGGCACCGGTGAAGGAGGTGGATCTGCCATGGTGCGCTGTCGTCGAGGTCGCCATGGGGCACTGCCGCCCCCAGGTGGCCATGGTGGGCCGCCGGCCCCGAGGTGGACAGGGAGGCGGGCCACGTCGCCGCCGGGAAGCCCCGTCCGCGCCGCCGGTGAGGGAGGCGCCGCCACTAGTACTACTCTGTCTGAGAGATGCGGATGGGAGGAAATGAGTGGGGGGAGAAAAAATAAAAAAAAAGAGGTTGTGGCTATTTATAGATGGAACAAATTAATACAAGAATCTCTAATCGTGCGCACCATGGCAGCCGCGGTGGCCCGCAACATGGTGGCCACGCTCGTCCTCACCCCGGCGGCGGCGCCTGCTCGAGCGCGCCCCGGCGGCCGCAGTGGCCCGTGCCCTGGCCACCGCATTCACCAACGCCCCGGCGGCCCCGCCTGCTCGAGTGCGCCCCCACAGCCCCACCATGGACTGGAAACAAAATAAGAAGAGAAAGGGAGAGAGGAAGAAGAAAGCGGCAAGGGTAAGAATGCCATTTCACCGCTGTTCTCTCTCCTCAACCGGCTACAACCGATCCACGGTGTCATGTGGCCTAATTTCACCGAACTAGATGTCTTCTGGTAAAATGCTCTAAAGTAGATATCCGTCGACAAAAGACCATCACTTTGGATGTACGTTCATACAGTTGTCCCAAATTTATAATACTGCCGGCAACTATCTTTGTAGCGAACATGGCTTGGCTCTGGCTAGGAGAAGAATCTGCAATATAAAATTGGCAGTGATCTGAACGGAAGGATTTGAGAACAGTGCATGCAGGTGGGAGTTGAGTTGAAACCAATGAACTAGAGCTGATCTGTTGTGCTAGTAGTTAAGAGTTGTTTATCCCACTGCCATGTGGGTTAGCAGACCACGAGCACTATTTTCGCTTAACAAGTGATCCTAGACCCTAGCTACTCGTTTTCAAGTGTGAGTTAGAGATTTCTTGGGTACTTACAACCAACAAAATCCGTTCGAACTACGGTGACAATGCAAGCCCTCTTCATTTCGCTGAAATCTGATGCTTACGTTGATTTGTTATGAGAAAAAAACACTATTTGTTCGCTGCTGCTGAAGTGATGCTACAGAACATGGTGAAGAGATGGAGAGTAAGTAGTCTGCATTCATAAACCCTAGATGCTTGAACAATATATTTGTTCCGTTCACATATTTAGACAGTTAAATATAGAGTAAATATTGTACAAATATACGGAGGTTGTAGTAATTAGGAAGCAAGCAGAGTCAGTTGCCCTACATTTGATGTTAGTGTTTGTACTTCTCAATCAAAACAAGAGATCCGTTTTTAACCCATACTCTGCAATTTTTTTTAGTACAACGTCAACAACACGCACGCACACTCACCTCCTATGAATACACATATTACATGTATGTAAACATTTTCACACACATACGCAAACCCTACCCCTATGAGCACCTTTGAAGAACTGAACCGGCCGATTACGAGATTCACGGTCTGGAATAAATTAAGAAAAATACGAGCACCCGTAACAAGTCGAGTACTTGAACCCGGGTGGACAGGTTTAGATCTACGATCAATTCGCTGTTTCACAACTTTTAGCATTGCCTTTGTAAACAAAAGTTTTAATATAAAATACTGTAAATCATACTTTTAATATGGTTGGGCTCTGTTAAGTCGTTCAACAGTTCTTGCGCAAAAAAAAAAAGGTCGTTCAACAGTTCATCAACGATCTGTCCAACATGTTGTAAAAAGAATCGATCCGTCCAACAGAGCTCAACGTGCAGTATATCCAGTTGCAATTTGCAAGAGGCCCGTATCACCGGCAACAATGGTCAGGCTCTGCACACTGGGGTTTGGACTTTGGCCTGGCAAGGCGTAGAACATTGTCACATGGGCCCGTACGTCTTCTCTCTAATAGCATGGGTTGGAGGAAAACGATAGTGTACTATCGTAAATTTTCAGTCGGAATAGTATTTTTCTCTCATATAAATCAGACAATAGTATTTTTTTTATGAACCAGCAACGATATGAACCAGCGAACCGAACAGGCTGTTATAAGTTCAAAATGCACGCTACGTCCTCTCAGAAAAAACTAAAACTAATCTTATGGTCACTAGAACGCCGACACTGTCTAGAGATGTGTGCCGGTTGCTGCAACGAGATGATCCAACAAAAAAAAGAAGTAATATTGATATCAAAGAGAAGATTCGCTGCAACCAGATGCAAATATTTTGACTTTGATCGAGGCACCCGCGTGCTACGTACAGGACGTACAGGCCATGAGTCAAACTACAGAGTCCAATTTTCTTTCGTTTGGGGATGGGGTGGGGATAAGGTCAGGATCTGAGGCCTTGTCTAATTGGCTAAATTTTGGAAATTGGGTTACGGTAGCATTTTCGTTTATATATTGACAATTAGTGTTCAATCATGGATTAATTAGACTCAAAACGTTCGTCTCGTAATTTCCAACCAAACTGTGCAATTAGTTTTTTTCGTCTACATTTAATGCTCTATGCACATATCGCAAGATTCAATATGATGGCTACTGTAGCACTTTTTGGGAAAAGTTTTTGAAACTAAACAAGGCCTGAGAATGGTTTGCGTATGGTATGACATTTATTTTAGACAAACTCAGAGTTTTGATTAAGAATTAATATTTTTCATTCCGCCAGTCTCAACAGGGTTTCATAGTTCATGGACATTCAATATGCTAACATGACACTGCGTTTATAAAGTGAGAGATGATAAAAGTTTCATGTGCGTTGTTCCTAACACATGAGAATATTGAAAACCAGGATATGAAACTCCCACCAAGACCAGCCTTATAACTTAGCAGCACGTAAGTGATAAATGGTGTATCAGAGGTGGACATACACCATAGCCATAACTTAGCCTACAGGGGCGTCCCGACAAAATGGGAGGGCCCTATACGAAACAATAAGTAGTGGCCTAATCTTTAGTGTCAGAACATGAAAATAATGACATATATCAATGTATTACTTATATTATTACAAAGTAAAGTAGTGTAGAATAATGATTGTATGTTTTCAATTTCCCTATTCATATTTTCTAATCCAATTTGGAGAAGACATGGCTTGCAAGTTGGAATAATTAAACACTGGTTAATGCGCAAAAGATTAACTAAATAAAACAGGTCTTGGTCATGGAGTTCAACGGGCGATCGCGTCGACGATGTCCTGCATGGTAAATTGAGGACTGCTCTGGAGTCTTGACGAGTCGTGACCTTCGTCTCTTTGTGTCCGGTCTAGGATTAGGACTGGAGCCCACATGTATATATAGCAGGTATATGTGTAAAATATTAATACAAACTAGTAGTTCAACCAAAACAACGAGTATGGATAAAATTGGTTGTTAACCAATGGATACGTATAAGATTGGGGAGGATGAAAAATAAATAACGATGAAGTAGATTTGGACATGAACAAGCATGGATCTGTCCATACCCTCTCCAATGACAGGGATGAGTGTCACGCATCCGTTCCATGACAAGGACACGCCATCCTCTAGAAATAGGAGAATAATATATATGGTGACTTGTATATTTATCTGCTTTCCAAATATAAAAAGATAATAATTCTAATTTTCCCTATTTATATCTCCTATAAATATAGTAGCAGGAGAATATTATACGGTAAAACCCCTCAAGATCGACGGTTCACAGAAAAAAAAATCAATGTATTACGATCAGCATGTTCGCTTATTGGTTTCGGCCAGGATTTATCAGCCATGATACAGTGTTTTTCTCTCACAACAAACCAGCACCAGTCAGGCTTATCAGCCCATAAACCAACCAACGAACAGGCTGAATATGGCCTCGACTGCTACTTAACACTGATTCTGACAACACACCGCGGTCCTCCTCGCGCACCGACACCCTCACCGCTAGATCCACCCCTTCGCCGTCCCCAAAGTCCACCAAGTGATGCCGCGTGCGCAGCGGGGGGCTAACGCCATGATGGTCCAACACTCTGAGCTCTCCTGTCGTGAGGTCGATCGAGCTCCGCCACCTCGTTGTCGTCCGTCACCCTGAGAAACATCATCGAGTTCATCCCCTTGTCGATGATGGCGCAGCGGTGCACTCGGACTCGCCCGTCGTCGTCCGTGATGCTCACCTTCGTCTCGCAAAAAGGGAACGTGAAGATACCCCAAATCGTGTTGTCGCGAGGAATCGGCTTCTGTTTGGGGGCGCGACATGAACAGGAACGGAACAGGTTTCTGATGCGAAGCAAGGAACAAAGGGAATCATGGTCATGTCGGTGGCGCGAGGTGAACGGAACACAACAGCTAGGTTGCGGGTTGTGGCAGAATCTCCTAAATTATAGGGCCCACATGCACCTGTCACTGTCCAACGACCTTTGACATTTATGCATATGTTACCGATAACTTAAGAAGACTGTCGGGTGTCCGCGGGGAACCCCGAATCATCCACGATTTCCGAGCAGGATCACATTACAGAGTCATTGCAGTATTACAATCATTTATTCAAATATCTACACCAAAGTAAATCAGCGGAAGTCTTACAATAACTTAGTTTACAAAACATTTATTTCAAACCTTACAAACTAAGTTCGATTATTAATACAAACCAAAGTAGGGGAGTGGCATTATAATATATACAAAACACACAAATATCATTTGCCTACCTAAGGGCCACACATTACTTATCATCATCATGATCAACAATAAATATGCAAAGACGATCCAAAACAGATCGCTCATGAGCCTCACACAACAAGGGTCAACAAACCCCGAGTAATGAAAGTACTCAACAAGACTTAACCGAAATAAAAACCGATAAGACTCGGGAATGCAGTGCTCGAGGATTCAAGGTATGGCTTTAGCAATAATCAAAGTTCTTTTATGTAAAAGCACTTTAACAAAATTCTTTGTATCAATATTTAAAATCTCATAAGATCATATACAAAGCTGACACGATCCGCATTAAGATCATGAAACTTCATATCCAACACTTTCTCGAACCATTATCGAGTTCCAGATTATTAATACTACGATGATGAACAGAGAAGTGAGTCTCCATAACCGAGGAGCAACGACGATTCGAACCGATTATAAACCCAAATTGGGAATTCCAGACACACGACATATGTAGGTCCCCGACCTACATATACCAACCTACCCTTGGATCCTCTAAACAAGAACGGGTCCATACCCGAGAATACAATACTCCACACTCCAAATTTCATTGCCACGTGGTACACGCTATTCCCGCCATCTCTCCACTCCCAGTGCGCGAGTAGCCATTCTCGTAATAGAATAGCCAAGTTAAGGCTTACCGGAGTATGTGGTTAGTACTACAAAGTCTCACCTGCAACAGTTCACCAACGGTACGGACCTTAATCGACACAGACGGAAAGAACCCGCTCACAAGACATTACCAGGTCTTGTGGCTCACACACACCGAGTCCGCCCGGTCTAGATTTATTACTCCACATTACCATATCACATGATAACATAAGTAACCAAAGTTCCATTTAAAACTCGCAGGTGACAGGTAATCACCCAACTTTGATCGGTCTAAGCAGAGCTAAGCATAACTAGGCATATACGATTTTAAACGGGTAACAAGGTAGATATGGAACAACAGGGTTGATAATGCAACAATTAGGTTTCCACTTGACTTCTAATCACTTAATGCAGTATTGAAAAGCAAAAGCGAAATCAATTTGTAAAATACAAGGTAGGGTTATATGCATCCGGGCTTGCCTTCGTTGATGGAAAAAGTCCGCTCTGCGACGTTTCACAAGTCTTCGATCCGACCTCAACAGATGTGATCAACCTCCTCCGCAACTTGATTAACTACCACGTGTTCACCTTCGCTTTCCTACACGTAGTAACATTGCCATGCTTAACATGATGTAGAATATGAAACATGATGCTCGATGATGGATGCAAAAATTAATAAATTGGATACAATTTTTCTTCGCATCACGATTACAAAACCAAACTAACCAAACCATATCCAGAATCGATGTGACCACTCTAGCACCGATCACTTTGGTGAACTCTCCGACCACTACGGTGAACTCTCCGACCACTACGGTGAGCTATCCGACCACTACGGTGAACTATCCGACCACTATGGTGAACTCTCCGACCACTACGGTGAACTCTCCGACCACTACGGTGAACTATCCGACCACTACGGTGAACTCTCCGACCACTACGGTGAACTCTGCGGAGCAAAAATCGTCGGTGAGGGAGAACCGCGATCGCGATGATCAAAATGAGTAAACAACAATCGACTAAAGACTACAAAGATCGAAACGAAACCGTAAGAACACCGATTATATCAACGGCTCACCGAAAAGCTCGCCACGATGACACGCCCATGAAGGTGAAGTTCTTGACCTCGAGGAAGAAAAAACGTGGACAATGAAGTTCTCGGCAATTTCAGGCGACCAAGGCTAGCTGGCTGGATTCGCAAGGAAAAGACGGAACTAGGACGGCCTTTACCGAGATGGCAACAGCGGTGGTGAAAACAAAGGAAGAAAAACGACGATGACGACGTCTTGGTAATTATAGCGCGGCGCAAAAAAGCTCAAGGAAGCCACGACGAGTCAAGCGGCGGCAAGATCGGAAAAGCAGAGGAAAAGGAGCGGGCAAACGGCGACGGCTCGGTTAAAAAGGATGGCCAGAAACTCAAGGAAGCCACGACGAAACCATTTCCCTCGCCAAATACGACGCCAGACGGCCACCACGCTGACTGAAAGCAAGCCAAGCTCACGGCATGGTGTAGCGCAAGCGGTGAACACTCGCTCATCGAAATTACAAGTTTGCCATACGCCAAAATTCACAAATTACTCTCAAATTTTCATAACAACTCAAAAATCTCCAAAAACAAAGTTGTTCAAAATTGAAAGTTCTACAACTTTGCTTCTATAACCATCTCCTAATTACTGTCTAGATTTTGAAATGGATTTTCGGGTAGGATTTAAATCTTTGAAAAGCTGGGTTTTCTCGAAAAATTAAAAATCCAAACAAACTTTGAATTTAAGTCAAACAATACAATTCAACACATACCACATGAATATAAACTTGTTTTAGTGTATGCATATCCAAGTTTTCAATATGCCCAGATGCTTTGCAATGCATATGATGTCATGGCAAGTTTTAGTATTTTAAACACCCGAGGTGTTACAATCCTTCCCCCTAAAAGAAATCTCTTGAGATTCAAAGCCATAGAGTAAGTAATGGAAAAGGAAATGTGTTAATCCAAAACATCCGAACTTTTCCATAAAACAACCGAGGTTTCTTTACAAAACACTATTTGTAGTAACCGAGCTCAACTAACATTATTCTATTCTATAACGACGCAAGAAACTCGAAACTTTTCTAGCAAGAAATCTTCCGATTCCCAAGTAGCTTCCTCTTCGAATGTTGATTCCATTGTATCTTGTAGAACTTTATTGTCCTCCTTCGAGTAACACGATCTTTCCGATCCAACACTCGGATAGGATATTCTCATAAGTCAAATCGATTCAAGTCCTACCCTTCAATCTCAACATTCCGCTTTCGGCACTCGGAGACACTTCTTCAATTGAGAAACATGGAATATATCATGCAATCATTGATAGATGTTCCGGTAATTTCAAGCGATAGGCCACTTTTCCATATCTTTCCAAAATTTGAAATGGTCCAATATATCGAGGTGCTAACTTGCCTTTAACACCAAAACGAGTAACTCGCTTCATTGGTGATACTTTAAGATACACAAAGTCCCCTTTGTTAAACGTCAATGGTTGACGCCGCTTATCTCGCATAACTCTTTTGTCGGATGAGCTATCTTCAAATTACTTTGTATTTGCCTAACCTTGTCTTCTATTTCTTTCACAAGATCAACTCCAAAGAATCTTCTTTCTCCGCTCGCACCAACTCAACGATGTTCTCGCATCTACGACCATAGAGTGCTTCAAATGGAGCCATTCTAATGCTTTCCTCGATAACTATTGTTATATGAGAACTCAGCCAAAGGTAAGCATTCGTCCCACTTGTTGGAATAATTAAGGACACAACACCTTAACATATCTTCAAGTACTTGATTGACTCTTTCAGGTTTGTCCATCGATCCATGGATGATAAGCGATATTATACAGAGCTTGGTACCCAATGAAGAATGCAATTGTTTCCAAAAAGCGGAGACAAACTGTGTACCCCTATCGACACTATGGTCTTTGGTACTCCATGTAGGCTCATAATTCTTGCTAAATATATCCCGGCATATTGGACAAGAGAATATGTATTCCTTGACCTAATAAAATGTCTTGACTTGGTTAGTCGATCCACAATCACCCATATTGAGTCAAATCCTTTGATGTCTTGGGTAGACCAACAATAAAGTCCATACTTATATCTTCCCACTTCCAAGTCGGAATAGGTAATGGTTGTAATTCTCCAAAGAGACCTCAAATGTATAGCTTTCACTTTCTCGACAAGTATCACACTTTGCTATATACCTTGCAATTTCTATCTTCATTTTGGTCCACCAAAACCTTTGTTTTAAGTCATGGTACATCTTGTTGCTTCCCTGATGAATAGATAACCTAGAAGCATGTGCTTCTTCAAGAATTGATCGCCGCAATTCGAGAACCTTTGGTACTACCAGACGATTCTTGAACCATAGCACACCTTCATCATCTATGCTAAAGCATTCCGCTTTTCCATTTATAACTCTTTCCTTGATATGGGCTATACCCTTATTTTCCTTCCGAGCGAAGAATAACTTGATCTCGAATAGCGGCTTCAACAATTATGTTGGTCAAACTTCCTTGTTGAATTACCTCCACCTTCAACTTCTCCATCTCTTGACATAAGGTCAAACCCATTGTTCTTACTTTTAGGCAATTGCAATAACTTTTATGACTTAGAGCATCTGCAACCACATTTGCTTTTCCAGATGATAATGCACTTCTAAGTTATAATCTTTAATCAGCTCTAACCATCTTCTTTGTCGCATATTCAATTACATTGAGTAAAGATATACTTTAAGCTCTTATGGTCTCAGATATATATGGCATGTATTACCAAGTAGGTAATGCCGCCAAATCTTCAAAGAATGGACCACATAAATGCTAACTCCAAATCATGAGTCGGATAGTGCTCTTCATGTTGCTTAAGTTGCTGGATGCATAAGCAATGACTCGGCCTTCTTGCATCAACACACATCCAATACCAATACCCGACGCATCACAATAAACGTTAAATGACTTCTCGATGTCGAGGTTGGGCTATCTTTCAAAATGGTCAACAATCTCTTCAAAGTCCGAAAAGCCTCTTCATAGTCAAAGCGACCAAACAAACTTGACTTGGTTCTTCAACAACTCAAGAATGGACTTTGACACTTTAGAGAAATCTGAATAAACCGACGGTAATACCCGCCAATCCCGTAAAACTCCTAACTTCATGAACTGTGGTTGGCGGTTTCCAATCAAGAACATCCTTCACTTTGCTTGGATCAACAAAGAACTCCTTCCGGCCGACAAGACATGTCCAAGAAATTGTACTTCCTTAAGCCAAAACTCACACTTGCTGAACTTTGCATATAGTTGATGTTCTCTCAAACGAGTCGAACAATTACGAGATGTTCCGCATGTTCTTCCTTACTCTTGGAATATACTAGAATGTCATCAATAAACACCACAACGAATTTGTCTAGCTCGTGCATGAATACCGAATTCATCAAATACATGAAATGAGTCGGAGCATTGGTCAAACCAAAAGACATGACCAAATATTCATATAATCCATATCTTGTGGTAAATGCCGTTTTGGGAATATCTTGAGCTTTATCTTGATTTGGTGATATCCTCGACCTCAAATCTATCTTGGAAAACTTTGGCTCCGGCCATTGATCAAAAAGCAAATCTATCCGAGGTAATGGATACTTATTCTTGATGGTCACTTCATTCAACAGACGGTAGTCGACATATAACCTCAAGGTCTCATCTTTCTTTTTCACAAAATCACGGACATCCCCAAGGTGATGAACTAGGTTGGATAAATCCCTTATCAATCAATTCTTGCAACCGAGTCTTCAACTCGGCTAACTCCTTAGGTGGCATCCTATAAGCTCTCCGAGAAATCGGAGCTGTTCCGTGTTTCAATTCTATGTTAAACTGACATCCCTATCTCGGTGGTAGACCGGGTAGTTCTTCAGAAACACATCGAAAATTCACATACTACCGGGATATCTCTAATCTCTTTGACGGCGCTTGCACAAACTTTGCCCACTGATCTTCTTAAGGTTGGAAGTTGGATAAGAAGTTGAGAAGCACTAGCTGGCAAACTTACCCTTATAGTTCTATTCAAAGCATTTATAACAGCCTTATGCTGATACATCCAATTCATTCCCAAAATTACATCTATATCCTGGTCCTTTAGGATAATCATGATAGTGGGAAAAATATGCCCACCCAGGTTTATGGGTACCTGGTATACCATTTCCTTAGTACACAGACGTCCCCCGGGCGACTGTATAAAGAAATTTTCCTTTGTCGTCCCAATTGAAATTTCATACTTCACAACAAATGCTCTATTGATGAATGAATGCGATGCGCCAGAATCAAAAAGTATAACTGCAGGATGATTGGCAACAGGAAACATACCCATCATCACTGGCTCTCCTTCAGGAATCTCCCGCTTTGAATATAGAACACCTGTCCTGTCTTCCTTTCATCTTTGCCCTTCTGAGCATTCTGATTGTTGCCCTTATTCTGGGCCTGACCTTGTTGATTGCCAGGGCTCTTCTGAAAATTGGGATTGTACTGTTTCGGATACGGACACTCCCTCGAGAAATGACCAGGCTTGCCACAATTGAAACAGGGATACTTATGACCCTGAGATGTTGGAGTATTGACACCAGAAGTATTCTGAGGTGGATGCTGATAAGTTGTAGCAGGACGGACATTTGATTGCTGACCGGCTTGAAACTGCGGTGGACGATAAGGAGGACGATTATGATTAACTGGATGATAAATCACCCTCTGCCTCTTTGGATTTCCCCAAAAGATCCGTACGGCATACTCTTTTTCTTCTTGAACTCCCTATGCTGCCGATACTTTGCCTCTGAAGCAATTGCAATATCCACGGCCTCATGATAAGTGACATTGGTACAAGTTGTCATCATAGTCTGCAATTTAGTATTCATACCTCTCATGAACCATTTCTTTTTCTTTGCATCAGTGTTGACATGTTCTGGTGCATATTGTGACAGGTGATTGAATCTTCCTACATACTGCATCACAGTTTGATCCCCTTGCCTCAAAGCAAGGAACTCTTCTAACTTCATAGCCATCACTCCTTCAGGGATATAATGGGCTCTAAAAGCAGTACGAAACTCTATCCAAGTTAATGGAACACCTGCGGGTTGCATGGCCATAAGGTTTGCATACCAAGCACCTATTTGCACCTCTAAGTTGTTTGGGCGGCAAACACCGCTTCAAAAACTCCGTGCAATGAATAAGATCAAATTTCTGCTTCCATGGTCCTAAGCCGCCATCGACCTCCAATGGTTCATCACCCTTAGTAAACACCGGGGTTTGGTATCCGTGAAGTCAACATATGTAGCCTCATGCCCGTTATGATTAAGTCCCGCGATTTCTATGCATCCGATTTTGATTACTTTGAGCCATCTCATGAAGCAAACGAGAATTTTCCATCCACATTGACTAATGCGGCAATAGCATCACCAGATTTGTTGGCATTGGTGGCGGGTTAGGGATATCATCATCATCTTGTGAAGTACCGTGAATATGCGATCCTCACAGCGTCTGACGCATCTCGCTCATAACAAACCAAACTTTATTCACAAGCCTTTATTCAAAGATCCTAAAGCTTACTACAACGCATTACATCGGTGCCGCTTATTTAAACACAAGACCACATCTAAACAAGACTACTTAACTTAACTAGAAGTAATTATTTCACAACTCTACTCCTTTTCGCGATTATATCAAACTTCAGGCTCGGTATCCATTCCGGAAATATTACCGCCTTCATTATCACTTTCATCAATCATTACTAATTCTTCGGGATCTTCTTCTTCTCCCTCTTCTGATTCACTCCCATCGGCAAGGATAACACCGGGATCCAATGCATCAACTTGGGGTTCATGATTGGGATCTAAGAGATTGCTTAGCCTATGAACTTCCTCATGCAGATATGTATTATGCTCTTCTAAGTCTTCTACATAAAATTCTAACTCATGAGTTCTAACTCTAGCTACATTTTCCCTATGCCAAGCTTCATTTCTTCCTTCCACCATGCATTTAACTAACATACGTTCGCAGTTCTCACATGAGCCGTGGTAAGACGCCTTAATTGTTCCTGTAATCGCCCACCTGAATGGCGTCCCATAGCCCTATCTCTAGTAGCTTGGGCTAACTCTGCAGAAATCCTCAGTATCTCCGCTTTGAGGATCGTGCCTAGAGTCACTCTCGCTAGCACCATCATTCCTAGGGGCAAGTTGGTGACGAGGAACTCCTTTGGGTCCAGTGGACTTACGGGCGTCATCTTGGCACGAGCCATACTTGTAGGAAACCAATTTAATGCAAGTAAGACCACTTGATCAAAGTCTAAAGAGCAGCTATGATGGATTACATTCCTCAAACCCGGACTCACTACTCAACTCCGCACTAAGAGGTGAAGGAAGTAACGAGTGAATTATTCATGATGCATGAATCGTTCTTCTGAACAAAAACATCAAAGTTTATAATGCACATAAACAACATTTAATTTTTTTTTATATAGGGCATAGTAAGATTACTACTCCACCACACAAGACCCTTTTAATCAAATAAGGAATGGTGAGAAAGAAATAAGATAAGTCGAAGCAATTTGGACCAAATTAATCAAGTTAAATTTAGTCATCTCAAATCATTTTGAAGTTTTCAGTAAACCAATACAAAAAAAGACTTGTAACGATCGCTTCGATACCATTCTCGTGGCGTAACCTCCTAAATTATAGGGCCCACATGCACCGTCCACCGTCCAACGACCTTTGACATTTATGCATATGTTACCGATAACTTAAGAAGACTGTTGGGTGTCCGCGCGGGAACCCCGAATCATCCACGATTTCCGAAAGGCAGATCACATTACAGAGTCATTGCGATATTACAATCATTTATTCAAATATCTACCCCAGAGTAAATCAAATGGAAGTCTTACAATAACTTAGTTTACAAAACATTTATTTCAAACCTTACAAACTAAGTTCGATTATTAATACAAACCAAAGTAGGGGAGTGGCATTATAATATATACAAAACACACAAATATCACTGCCCTGCCCAAGGGCCACACATTACTTATCATCATCGCACTGAACAACAGTCATGCAGCACGATCCAAAACAGATCTGCTCATGAGCCTCACCTGCAACAAGGGTCAATAAACCACGAGTGCGAAAGTACTCAACAAGACTTAACCAAATAAAAACCGATAAGACTCGTGAATGCAGCTCGAGGATTCAAGGTATGGCTTTAGCAATAATCAAAGTTCTTTTATGCGTAAAAGCACTTTAACAAAATTCTTTGTATCAATATTTAAAATCTCATAAGATCATATACAAAGTCGACACGATCCGCATTAAGATCATGAAACTTCATATCCAACACTTTCTCGAACCATTATCGAGTTCCAGATTATTAATACTACGATGATGAATGCAGAAGTGAGTCTCCATAACCGAGGAGCAACGACGATTCGAACCGATTATAAACCCACCTGGGAATTCCAGACCACCACGACATATGTAGGTCCCGACCTACATATACCAACCTACCCTTGGATCCTCTAAACAAGAACGGGTCCGCGCCACCCGAGAATACAATACTCCACACTCCACCCATTGCCCGTGGGGGTACACGCTATTCCGCCATCTCTCCACTCCCGGTCTGCGAGTAGCCATTCTCGTAATAGAATAGCCAAGTTAAGGCTTACCGGAGTATGTGGTTAGTACTACAAAGTCTCACCTGCAACAGTTCACCAACGGTACGGACCTTAATCGACACAGTCGGAAAGAACCCGCTCACAAGACATTACCGGTCTTGTGGCTCACACACACCAAAGTCCGCCTTGGTCTAGATTTATTACTCCACATTACCATATCACATGATAACATAAGTAACCAAAGTTCCATTTAAAACTCGCGGTGACAGTAATCACCCAACTTTGATCGGTCTAAGCGAGCTAAGCATAACTAGGCATATACGATTTTAAGCGGGTAACAAGGTAGATATGGAACAACAGGTTGATAATGCAACAATTAGGTTTCCACTTGACTTCTAATCACTTAATGCAGTATTGAAAAGCAAAAGCGAAATCAATTTGTAAAATACAAGGTAGGGTTATATGCATCCGGGCTTGCCTTCGTTGATGGAAAAGTCCGCTCTGCGACGTTTCACAAGTCTTCGATCCGACCTCAACAGCATGATCAACCTCCTCCGCAACTTGATTAACTACCACGTGTTCACCTTCGTTTCCTACACGTAGTAACATTGCCATGCTTAACATGATGTGGAATATGAAACATGATGCTCGATGATGGATGCAAAAATTAATAAATTGGATACAATTTTTCTTCGCAGTACAGTTACAAACCAAACTAACCAAACCATATCCGTAACTGATGTGACCACTCTAGCACCGATCACTTTGGTGAACTCTCCGACCACTACGGTGAACTCTCCGACCACTACGGTGAGCTATCCGACCACTACGGTGAACTATCCGACCACTATGGTGAACTCTCCGACCACTACGGTGAACTCTCCGACCACTACGGTGAACTATCCGACCACTACAAAGGAACTCTCCGACCACTACGGTGAACTCATGGAGCAAAAATCGTCGGTGAGGGAGAACCGCGCATCGCAGTGATCAAAATGAGTAAACAACAACTGACTAAAGACTACAGCATCGAAACAAAACCGTAAGAACACCGATTACGATCAACGGCTCACCGAAAAGCTCGCCACGATGACACGCCCATGAGCGTGAAGTTCTTGACCTCGAGGAAGAAAAAAACGTGGACGAAGTTCTCGGCAATTTCAAAGCGACCAAGGCTAGTCGGGTTGGATTCGCAAGGAAAAGACGGAACTAGGACGGCCTTTACCGAGATGGCAACAAAGCGTGGTGAAAACAAAGGAAGAAAAACGACGATGACGACGTCTTGGTAATTATAGCGCGCAAAAAGCTCAAGGAAGCCACGACGCAGAGTCAAGCGGCGGCGATCGGAAAAAAGCAGAGAAAGGAGCGGGGCAAACGGCGACGACTCGTTAAAAAGGATGGCCAGAAACTCAAGGAAGCCACGACGAAACCATTTCCCTACGCAAATATGACGCCCAGACGGCCACCACACATGACCGAAGCAAGCAAGCTCACGGCCGGCGGTGTAGCGCAAGCGGTGAACACCGCTCATCGAAATACAAGTTTGCCATACGCCAAAATTCACAAATTACTCTCAAATTTTCATAACAACTCAAAAATCTCCAAAAACAAAAGTTGTTCAAAATTGAAAGTTCTACAACTTTGCTTCTATAACCATCTCCTAATTCTGTCTAGATTTTGAAATGGATTTTCGTAGGTAGGATTTAAATGTTTGAAAAGCGGGTTTTCTCGAAAAATTAAAAATCCAAACAAACTTTGAATTTAAGTCAAACAATACAATTCAACACATACCACATGAATATAAACTTGTTTTAGTGTATGCATATCCAAGTTTTCAATATGCCCAGATGCTTTGCAATGCATATGATGTCATGGCAAGTTTTAGTATTTTAAACACCCGAGGTGTTACACGGGTGCGGCGGCTAGCAGCAGCAAGGAACAAATTAATGGCACGGGGACGCGAGCCAAGCGGGGATCGGCGAGCCCTGGTGGTAAGCTTATATACCCGCTGCCCACCGTGTTAGTCTTCCCTCACATCCGACTCGGTTAATCGTCATCCCAGTAGAATACGCACACGAGACAAAACCTCACGTATACGTGTATATATATGGCAACCTATTTACGTAAGGCGTGCCTTTAGTCCTTGACTACAAGAAGAGGACCTTAGCAAGGTCCATATTATTTGATATACACTTCTCTTCTATGTTATATGGCAAGTGCTTTCTTAAGTAAATAGCACTATAGAATATCTCACGAGAAACACACCTATATGAATGAGTTCAATTGGTAGCTACAGTTATGAGTTCGGTAATGCTGGGTATAGGGTCTTCGTCCGCCCGAATAGTGCTGATGGTGGGCCGCGACGCAGCCCAATAATCGCATCTTATCCGCTCATCCAACCGTTCTAAAAAAAGAAGAAAAAACTCACCTCACCGCAGCGCCTCGATAGCTCTCCGCTATGGCGCTCCGTCGCGCCGCCTTGGCGATGGTGCTCTCCATCGCGCCTCTGCTTCATCGGCCGACATCTCCTCCGTGCCAGAGCACGACAGCCCGTCTTCCTCCCTCTCCACCACGCTTCCCGCCCACCGCGGGCTTCTCTAGTGCATAGACCCACCGCAACCTTCTCCACAGACCTGTCGTGGCCTTCTCCACTGGAGCAGTGAGCTCCGCGCCACCGTGGTGCTCTGCACTGGTGAACTCCACGTGTCGACAAGCCTCCATTCCAAAGCAGCAAGGAGATGTTGCACTGAAAGCGCATGTTGTAAATGTATGTTTCAAGTATTTTAAATGTTTTAGAGGTATGTTGCAAGTGTTTCATATGGATGTTGCAAAAGTAGATTGGGATATTGCATATGTTGCAAGTGTTTCATAGGCACGTTGGAAGTGTTTGTTCAAAGTGTTTTATCTATTTTAGACGTATGTTGCGAGCGTTTTGATCTGAATGTTACATATGTTTCACACATATGTTTCAAGAATATGTTCCAAATGTTTTAGATGTTTCATTCTTATGTACCAGTAAGTATTTTCACGTTGTAAGTGTTTTATCTAGATGTTGCACATGTTTCCCACATATGTTCCAAGTGTATGTTTCAAATGTTTTATCTGCTTCAGACTTATGCTGCATTCAAGTGTTTTTCATGCTGCAAATGTTTTGTGTTTCAGAGGTATGTTCCGAGAGTCCTAGGGGCATGGCCCGGGCACTGGGGGAAGGGGCGCGACGAGTCAGGGGCTGGCAGATGGGGCGCACGGCGCGCCTAGCGTCCTACGGACGGGATGTGCTCGCTTCATCTAGGCTCCCGGGTCCCGCCGGCGTGGAGAGAGGAGGGGGTCAGCAGGAAGGAGTGGCGGGCATAGCCAGGGTGCGTGTGCGGGGCGGGGCAAGGCGGATGGGGGACAGACGTGCGCATGTAGCAGCGGCAGGCTCGAGCGGGCGGGTTCGGTCAGCAGCATGCATGTTGCGTCTGGACATGCTCATTTGCTCCGGACGTCCGCGCGCTAATAAGTCCCTTATGAGTTTGGGTAGTCTCTATATACTCGTGAAAGTCCATGGAGTTTGACTTACATACTTCAATTAGAGGGGATATTTTTGACAGCCTAGTATCAGTATAAAGGACTAAGAGAGAAAACAATTGACGTTAAACTATGGACTCCAAAGAATAAACGCCACACACGTCTTTAGCAGAGTCGTCGTCAATGGATGTCTGATTCTGGCCACACTAGAGGAGCCGATGGAGTACCTCTCTCATGGGCGGCCTTGACGATGGATCCTTGCCGGTGCAAATCACCCCGAGCTCGAACACGACCACCATATCGTCTAGGTTGGCCGGGTCCTGAATTTCATCGTCGACCAAGTCCACGCACGGGCCGCCGTTGTTGAACCTCTTCGACGCCCACTTCGCTAGACAGCTCCCGGACTCCATCTTGCCAGCCCCCCGTGGCCCCCTTCCCGCATCATCACTCAAAGAAGACCACCACCCGAAGTCAGAGACGTCCACTTTCTCGCTCACCTTCACTCTGCTAACATACTCTGCAGCCAAAATCTCAAGTCAGGCACATCACAGGCCGCACACTACAAGATTTTTGGTCTACTGCAACGCCGAAGAATTGCAACGTAGAAAATTTGGTTGCCAGAGATTGTTGTATTACAACCATTCTAAAAAATGGTAGCGATACATGCCTTTAATACAACGGTTTTCAAGATGTTGCAAAGCTCTGTTGCATTTGGTGGACGATATTGCAATGGTGAAAAATGGTTGCGATGAGACTTGATTTTGGTTGCAATTGTGTGGTAGTCTTTGCAACTACATTTACGTTAGTTGCATTTGGTTTTGACTATTGCTACGGTTTTTTGTGTTGCATAAAATTTGACAAGCGTTGCAAATGCTAGATACTTAATGCAACGAGAACTCTTGGAGGCGGCTAAAGCAAAAGTGGGGGTCAATTGCAACCTTTTTTGGCAGTTGCAATATACTTTGATATTGTTGCAAGTGCTAAATTTTATTGCAACGAAATCTATGGGGTCGAAGCGAAAATTGTGTTCAAGTGCAACGCTTATTTTTGGTTGCAATATACTTTGATAATTGCAACGAATTTAAAACTTAAAAAAAAGTATGGAAAGAAAAGAATTGGGGACGCATATATTGAAATTAAAAAGTGCTCCCCACAGGATTCGAACCATGGAGCTCTGGTTCAGATAAAACCTTCTCCACCATCAAGCTATGTAGGTGTGTTCGTTGTAACTCGTGGTTTTAATTTATTTGATATGATTGAAGACCTTATGAGTTATAAAATGCCCCAACCTCAGCCCCATCTCGGCATCTCCGCCCTTATGCCCGTGTCCAAACTTTCATTAAGTAGTAGTTGTTGTTAAGTACTTGATGTTAAGTATGCGTGGATGTTAATTAGTACTTGAAGTTGTACCGGGTGGTTGGTCACTTTGTTAGCGATAGTAAATGCCCCACCGCACACCATCGGTCACATGCACTCGCCAGATTCTTACAAAGCAGAATGAGGGCATTTTTACTGTAGGGGCGGTTGGGGTTGGGCGCCCCACAGCGGCCCTCGGGCCCAGCCACCACCGCCTCTGAGATGGCAATCAGAGGGCCGGTTAGTAAGTGAGCCACCCCTACAGCTTGGGGCTGATCTGTGAAGGCGGCTCAATCACCACCGCCCCTTTAGTGCCCACTTGTCTTTTTTAAATTTCAAAATTTGAAAGGTTCAAATTTAGTCAAATGATGAGATAACCAAAATAAAAGTTGTAGATCTTGATGAGTTGAACAACTTTTACATTCATCACTTTTACATATGAAATCATTTAGGGTTTGAAAATTTGGTTTGAACTTGTCAAATTTCAAATTTCAAATTTTAAAATAAGTAAAACATTGTCACATCCAAGTTTGATCAAACTTAAATGTTGAATCATGATTTTAGAAATTTTAGGAAAAAAAACCATCACATTTGGAGTTAGTAGGAGGAGAACAACTAGTTACAAAGTTTACCCACAGATTAAAGATAAATCACATTTGTTCTAGATGATCCTTACATGATCATAGTGAATGATGTGATTTCTTTTTTAACTGTGGGTCAACTTTGTAACTAATTTTTCTTTCTCATACTAACTCCAAATCTGATGATTTGTTTTCCTAAAATTTTCTAAAATCATTCTCTATCAATTTATTTTGTTGGTTTTGTCAATATATACATATGAAAAGTTTGAGCAATTTAAATTTTGAATTTAAAAAAAATGCAACTTCAGACAAGATTTTGGTTCCCCAAATGATTTCAGCTGAAAAGTGATAAATACCAAAGTTGAATAACTCATCAGGATCTACAACTTTTGTATTAGTCATTTCTTTATATGACAAAGTGGTAACGGCATTGTTCACAAATGTGACACATCTCTCGTAAGGTTTTATAAACTATATGAGACATGTGTAAGATTAGTAAATAATGTGTGCTAAGAATTTGTCAAATGAAGAAATGACCAAAATAAAAGTTGTAGATATTCATGAGTTGAACAACTTTGGTATTCATCACTTTTTATGTTGAAATCATTTTGGGTCTCAAATTTTGGTTCGAACTTATCATTTTTTAAAAATTCAAATTTGAAAGGTTTAAATTTTATCAAATGATAAGATGACCAAAATAAAAGTTGTAGATC
Organism: Miscanthus lutarioriparius; assembly: GCA_904845875.1. Taxonomy (NCBI): domain Eukaryota; kingdom Viridiplantae; phylum Streptophyta; class Magnoliopsida; order Poales; family Poaceae; genus Miscanthus; species Miscanthus lutarioriparius. The sequence continues at coordinate 63,634,236 of CAJGYO010000008.1, read as the reverse complement.
TTGATGAGTTTAACAACTTTTGTATTCATCACTTTTACATATGAAATCATTTAGGGTTTGAAAATTTGGTTTGAACTTGTCAAATTTCAAATTTCAAATTTTAAAATGTGTAAAACATTGTCACATACAAGTTTGATCAAACTTAAATGCTGAATTATGATTTTAGAAATTTTTAGGAAAAAAACATCACATTTGGAGTTAATATGAGGAAGAATAACTAGTTACAAAGTTACCCCACAGATTAAAGAGAAATCACATCGCTTCTAGATGATCCTTACATGATCATAGTGAGCGAGTGTGATTTCTTTTTTAACTGTGGGTCACTTTTGTAACTAGTTTTTCTTCCTCATACTAACTCCAAATCTGATGATTTTTTCCTAAAATTTTCTAAAATCATTCTCTATCAATTTATTTTATTGGTTTTGTCAATATATACATATGAAAAGTTTGAGCAATTTAAATTTTGAATTTCAAAAAAATGCAACTTCAGATAAGATTTTGGTTCCCCAAATGACTTCAGCTAAAAAAGTGATAAATACCAAAGTTGAATAACTCATCAAGATCTACAACTTTTGTATTGGTCATTTCTTCATATGACAAAGTGTTAACGACATTGTTCACAAATGTGACACATCTCTCATAAGGTTTTATAAACTATATGAGACATGTGTAAGATTAGTGCATAATGTGTGCTAAGAATTTGTCAAATGAAGAAATGACCAAAATAAAAGTTGTAGATATTCATGAGTTGAACAACTTTGGTATTCATCACTTTTTATGTTGAAATCAATTTGGGTCTCAAATTTTGGTTCGAACTTGTCGTTTTTCAAAATTTCAAATTTGAAAGGTTCAAATTTTATCAAATGACAAGATGACTAAAATAAAAGTTGTAGATATTAATGAGTTGAACAACTTTGGTATTCATCACTTTTTATGTTGAAATCATTTTGGGTCTCAAATTTTGGTTCGAACTTGTCATTTTTTAAAATTTCAAATTTGAAAGGTTCAAATTTTATCAAATGACAAGATGACCAAAATAAAAGTTGTAGATCTTGATGAGTTATACAAAGAGTTGTTTATCCCATGCCCTTGTTTATAGCATCTATGAAAACGGTCAATAACATCTATAGTTGTACAGAATCGCCTTCCTCACTCGAAGCCGCGCAGATCCCTTGTGCGAGTGGTTCTGGTTTGGACGCGCGCCGGAGGGAAGTCTCGCACCAAAGTCCACTACGAGAAATACCCTTATACATGACGGTTCATATGTGACCTTCTAAAAAATCATCATAGAATGATGTAATTTGTGACCATTTATTTATCTACCCTACCCTATAATACAACTGTTAGAATAAGTCCACAAATCACAAACAAATGCATACTTCACAGGTCATGACCTATGCTACATCCACATCTATGAATGCACCCAGAAAATATAACACCATCAAAACGAATGCACTAAATTATCTCTTAGTCATTCTCTCTCGTTACTCGTCCAAATCCGACGGCCTAGGTTTAGTGTGTCTGCCCTCCCGCGGACCTCCCATGCGCACGCGCACCCGTGACTCTTCTCCGATCCTGTGACTCCTCCCGCCGCCACACCTTTTCCCCACGACTCCTCCTCTCCCCACGCGCCTCCCACGCGGCGCGACTCCTCTCCCCACGCCGTCAGGCCACCGGACGCCGCCACGAGGCTAGGGTTGCGTGGGGCGCCGGCGATGGCATGGAGCGGCTCGATCCAAAGATAAAGCATGTCTTCACCCCTCTCGGCCATGACGGCGGTGCCCTCGCCCTCCCGGTTTGTGATGGCACAGGCGCCTAAATCGTGGCGGCGCGCCCCACCACAGCAAGAGGCAGGCGCAAGACGCCGCTGGCTGGGCGGGCGGAGCCGCCGGCCGAGGCGGGGTTGGGAGACGGCGGCGGCGGCTAGGCCACGCAGATCCCCCCACTCCGTGCGTGCACGTGCAGTTTCCCGACGCTTGATCTACCCCCTCTCGCCTGTACCAAGGCCTACTATGGCCGACGAGGCGAACTTCGGCGGACGGGCGGCACGGTGGACTCGGTGGCGCGACGGACGCGGGGGCTATGGTTTCCCGCCGCTGCCCGCCGGTGCTTCCCGAGGCCGGCCTCGACCGCCTTACACCCAACCGCCGCGAGTTCCTGTGGTGGCCGGGCGGCGTCGCGGCGGCTACCGCCAGAACCCCGACACCCACCACCGCATGCGCGACGAACACCGAGAGAACCGCCACACGAGCGGCACGACGCCCACTCCTGTGTCGTCTCGCCCGAGGAACCGCCATTGAGGACCTCGCCAAGCAGCCATCGCCGCGGCATTGCGGACGCGACGCGACGCCACGACCCCTGCACCGCGCGACCGCTGCCGGGATCGGACGACCTCGCCAAGCCATTGTTTCGCCGGACGCGACAAAGGCGCTACGACCCCCGTGCTCCGCAAACATGAAGCCGTCGGACGACCGCCGCCGCCTGCCGTCGGACGGGTTGCTGCCGGACGCGACGCGGTGTCTGCGACCCTACGCCCATAAGCGTGAAGCCGTCCGACGACCTCGCCAAGCCGCCCGACGCCATTCCCGCCACGTCGCCGCACCTCCGTTCCTCTGCCTCGACCAGCGGGGACCAGCGACATCACGTCGCCGGGGCAAAGCACCGCACCGTGCTTCGATGGTGACCCGCTGGATGTCGTCGGTGAGCAAAGAATCGAGGAATCGCCATGACGTCGGCCGCTTCAAAACCAAGCGACTCACGGCAGCTACTCTCCCCGTGCATCGAGCTCCCTACTGCGTCGTGACCCACGGTGAGTCATCAATCCTCCCCAAATGTCTTAGTTTGCAACTCACTTGCATTAGTGAAGGTCTAAGCCAAAGTGAATTGACATTACATGTGCTATACTGAGCTGAATGTCTTAGTTTCTAAATCGGTTCCAAAGATTATCATGCGTACATGTGCACACCCATGTCCTTTTCTAGAGGTTCACTTCATATTTACACTTCTCGAAACTTTAAGTTTCCTTTTCTAAAAACATTCGACTTTTATGTTTTCATTTAGTCAAGGAACTTTAAGATTTGGTTCTTGAAATGACTTAATTGGAGGAAACAAAAGTAGTAGCGAAACTTTGAACTCGGCAGGGGTCAAACTCTGCTTTTTGTTGCTTTGTCCTTGAAATAAATCTCCTCCAAAATTATACTCCACATGCTAAACGATTTCTGCGAAAACGCAATTTTCTGCGTTTTACCAAACAATTTCAAGGGATACTTGCAGTGTATCCAATTTTGAAAACAGATCCATCATCTCATAATATGAATGTTGAATAGCAATGCTAAAAAATCTATTGCACACTATAGGGAATATACTAATCCTCATCCTATTTAGATATCAATTTTCAATCTCCATGGTAACTACCCCTCCGAAGTATCTGAAGATGTGTGAATGTTAATATCTTCATCCCAATTTTTATTATGCAATGGATGAAATTTTACTCAAAAACATCAAAGTAGATCAGCTACTAATTCATGTTAGTTGCTTTTATGGACCCGTAAGTAAGGAAATAACATGACAAGTAAGATCACAAAATTTGTAGAAGGTCCTCTCACTTTCATTTTGAACTGCACCCTCATCAAACCGGACTCTTGATTCTTTGGTTTTTTTTCTGCCTCTATTTTCTCCTCTTTTATGCTGCTGCATACAAAAAGTCAGTGTGGAAGATGTTTGAACTTAAGCGTCTTATATATTGGAATCCAACCACTCAACAAATAGGAGATTCTGGTAGTGGTAGGAGTCTTTCAGGTTACCTTTTTTTTGCAGAGTCTTTCAGGTTTCAGGCTGCATAGTCAAGTAAGATCCATCTTGGGAGTTTGAATGTGATGACACTTTGTCATGATTATCGATTTGGAATCAACCTTAGTGTATGTTCTGTGTATACATGTCCATGTGGTATTGAATCACTAACTAAATGTCTTCATTACAAGAATTGCTTTACTTGTGCATTGGTTGGTACATCAATTAACCAATTTTATGAATACAAAATCTGCTTTGTTTGAAGGAACTACGATCCACCATCGGCAACCACGTCCCCACCTATCAATCCTTGTTGCGTATTAATCATCCGAAGCAAAAACTAAAGCACGGTCCACCCAACACCAAGTAGACAGGTATATGAACTACTATCAGTATTACAATGTTGTCTTTCTGCTAATTGTTCAGCCTAAGGATATTCGCTCTTCGATTTCTTATATGAAGTCATCCTCCTATGAGGAATAATCCATTTCATCCAACATCCTGGTTGGAATCACAACTAATAATCACAACCAGATAATTAAAATATTGCCCCTGCTTATTTAGTTATTTACAAACATCAGGGACAACAAACATTTTCATAAAAGTACAGATTGCATACATAGAGCATTCTAGATATGGCTGGCTGATATCAGGGACAACACACACACACACTGTAGTTGCGATCTCGACAAATGTAGGTGTCGAGCAAGGACGGCCAGATGCTGAACCTCTGCACCTGTCGATTGAGGTCAGTGCATGCTACTAATCATGGGACAGAACTATGCTGAAGTTTTTCGCTTGTTTGCTTGAGCCACGTATTGTAATCAATGCAGGAATACTTGAATTGTTTGATTAAATGCCTATAAGAACACTCGTCTAGATATCTGTTAGCATTTGTAATGTCATTGCAACATTGAAATTTCACGCCTATTTAAATTTCTGCAGGAGAGGAGGATAGTGCTCTGACCCAGCCTGAACATGCTGGTCTTGACTTTGATGCAAACACTCAATTTCAATGTCAGTGCTGACTCTATTGTCACATGAGAAGGTTCCTAAAGGCAGCAAAAATCTTAGAAGAAGGTGAGATACTATACATACTCCTATTTTTGTGATAGCTGAATGGAGATATACAGTCATCTTTCTATTGAGGATAGTAAGCTCTTTACATATTTTCATTGAGATCTTGTTGGACTTGTAGAATACCTGAATGGAGGTATGCAGTCATCTTTCTATTTGCTTCATTGCACAGTCTGTTTGAACTATTTAATTAGTTTCAAAGCTTCTTGATAAATAGATGACATTTCTTTTTGAATCTTTGACAATTCTTTTTTAAGCTTACTCGTAATGAGTCGATGTAGTATTGACTTGTGATGTTTCATCCAGTTCATCCATTTTCATAGTCACTAAATTAAATATGCATATCAAAATCCCACAAAACCCCGATTTACGAATTTGGTTGAAATGTGCGAGATCATGACAAGCTACTAACGCTAATTGCAATCTTAGGCGGCAAGCTACAGATTACATATCTCCATTTTCTTGGAACTGTGAACATTCTTACATGTATTTTTGTGAACATTCAATCATGTGAGCATTCTTGAATTATTATCGCTTGTGCTTCACTATGTGAAGTTTAATGAGAATTTGAGAGTTGGTGTGAAATGAATTATTGCAAACCGCAACAGGAGGAAGCCCTCATTGAATCGTTTGGACGGCTGCAAGATAGACTAGAAGCTCAAGAAGTTGAAAGGGAAGCCGAGAGGCAAGAACATAGGCGTCGGCTTGAACAGATGAACAAGGAAAGGGAGGTGATAGAGAAGCACTTAGGCAAGCTATGTTAATGTTGCAAGCAGCCCAACAAAGCAAGCTTCAAAGACAAAAGGTAATATTAACAACATCTATGTTCTCATAGTTTATTGAACTGAAAATCATGATCTTGAACCCAATTCAAAATGCAAAGCTAGCACAATTGTGGAGCTAATCGAAAATGTTCTTCTTTGCTTTGCAACAATTGAGGGACACAAAATGTAACAACTACAATGGGAGAACACATGATGCATAGTCAAGTAGTAGTTTGATGATAATTGAAGAATGTTTAATTGTAACATGCATGTCATATTCTTGTCAAGGGGTGTAATTTTTACCACCAACCATTTATTTTAGGTTACCCAAGAAACCAGCCACCCGAACAACAACCCCTTCTTCCGCAATGAAGAACGTCTCACTAGAGGGCGATGACTAGAAGTAATTTGGCAAATAATTCGGTGTCATGTTTATACTACAAACAAAACAAGCCCAGAAGGAAATCATGCTAGGAAAAGATCTCGCATTGTCCAAAAAAGAATACATGGTACTATGTGAAACCTTTTATCTCTCTTTGCATTAAAAGGAACATATAGTCCTTTTGGAGAAGTACATAGCTATTCTTTTGTTCTGCTCCTAAATATGGTCGAGCTTAGTTTCCTCTTGCTGATTAGAAATATATATGGATGTGTTTGTGCTCATAAAATGTCTTGGGAGGCAAATTGCATGTATGTTTATATTTGCTTTACGCTTCAAAGTTCATGGTTGATAGTCTTGCAGACTCACAGTAACTCTAGTATCTTTGCAGCTCGTGTTTTGCTTCATGTTCAATTAGCTTTGCCACCACTAGTCTCAGTTTAACTAATGCATGTCAATGATTTTTTCAGGGAGGAATCTTGAGTTTGAGAAGGAGCATGCGAATGGTGGGACAATGGCCAACATACATATCAAGGGAACCTTCATTGCTATAGTAGACATTAGTCTTTTGATTCAATGAGTTCAAATAGTTTATGCATGCTTAACACATTATTATGTGTTAAGCTATCTACTTGTGTTCTCATTTAGTTTGACACTCGGTGTGTTTTGTTAAAGATTTTGTATGAACAAATTATATTTCGTTTTAATGGATGTCGATGCTTCCTTCATTATGTATTTGTCGTTTTACGATTATTAATTTAAGCTACCAAACAAAGTGTCGCAAACATGAATTATTAATATATTAATCATGCGTTGCAATATATGATGGCACATATAACAACCACATTTAGTCATGGCAATAGGTACGATAATCGTGGCAATAGAGAAACTATCTCTTGCAACTACAAAAGATGACGGTGGCAATAGAGGAATCTACCTATAGCAACCAGGATAGTTAGTAACGTGGCAATAGATGACCCGTGCAGTAGCAACCAACCTAAGTAACATGGCAATAGCCTATGCCATCTATAGCAACCATTCGAAAACGTGGCAATATACGACCTCTCTCTGTAGCAACCAACTTTGAAGAGATGTTGCAATAACCTAAGCCACCTATAGCAACCATTTAGGCGACGTGGCAATAGAGAACCTCTATTGCAATGCTTTCTCTCAGTAAAGCAACAACCACGATTGCAACACCACATTATTGCGTTGCGCTTGCATTGTGTTGCTACACCGACCAACGTGTCGCAATACGTATCGCTAGCAATGCCTAGTTCGTTGCAATTGATACTATTACCACACCCATAGTGGTTGCAATTGCTTTTGTTACAACACTCACCAGGTGTTGCAAAAGCATCAAAAGTGTTGCAATAGAGGGGCTGTGTGTCGCAACTAAAATGTAACCCATTGCATTATGCTATTGCTACCCTTACAAGTGCAACGACATTTAACCCAAAAAAATTGGTAGCAAAATTACTATGGCTACCATTTTTGGGTCTTTTGCTACACTTTTTTGGCGTTGCAGTAGACCAAAAATCTTGTAGTGGCACATGGAAAGCCTTAGCCTTCCAATGTCCTGGCACACACCTGGAGCAATATAACCGAACGTTCCGTAGACAGCCGACACCGGCTCCGATTCGCCAGACTTGGCGAGGATCCGAGCAAGGCCAAAGTCGGCGATCTTGGCTCGGAACCCACGGTCGAGCAAGATGTTGCTGCACTTGATGGCCCCGTTCGTTTCGCTGAAAAAACAAGCCGAAACACTGTTCCGGTTGATTTGTTGTGAGAGAAAAAACACTGTTGCGGCTGAAAAAAACAAGCTAAAAAGTACGGATTATAAGAGAAGCGAACAGGGCCGATGTCGCGGTGGATGACGGGGATTGTGAAGCTGTGGTGCATGTATGTTAGCAGCAGGGTAGCGGGGATAGGTAGGGAAGCATCATAGATTAGAGATTGGAGAGGAACTAGCAGCAGAGCATGGGAATTGGGAGGAAGAAGATGAACACGAGAGGAGTAGCTAGAACAGATTAGGATATATCTGATTGTTGATTACAATATTCTTCATACCCCTCTCTCCACAGCCAAAGATAAATATATACCACTCCATACACAGGCGAAGCTCAACCAACCAGTAGAGGCACATAGGCCCATGTCCTAAGCCCATATCTATTACTAATACTAGCCCATATCCCTATCATTCTCCCCCGCTTAAGCAACAGCTTGCCCCCAAGCTGTTAAAAACTCCCATCTTCAGTTAACCGTGGATAAGCACCGAGTGTTCCTGGTAGAGGAATGAGCAATTAGTCTCCTGGAGCGACCAAAGCCATCAAGGGTCCTCAACTAGCAGGTGATAGAAAGGAAGCTCCGTCAGCCATAAACTCTGTCCAGTGAGTATTATCTTATGTTTTGGCATTATCAATGTTAGCAACTTGGTAGCTGGTATACAGATTTCGGAGCATAGCAGCCATGTCACCACTAGAATCCCAGTGTAAGGTCCTCACCATAGACCTTTGCACTGACACAAGTGTGGTCTCCAAGCAAGAAACATTCCTAGGAATCAACACAAGACGATATGACTCATGTTGTAGCTCTAGAACTCGAAATGGCTTACTACAGAAAAACAACACATGTTTGGCTCCTAGATCCCATGGTGTCGGTAGGTCATTTGCAATTACCGTGAGCACCAACACTTGAGGCCACTTGATCACCAATCCACGAAGGACAGTAGAGTGCTTGCATGAACTTGCCGCTTGAGGATATAAATGAAGCACACCAACGGAACTGGAGATGGTGGTGGTCGAGGGGTCCGAATGGGATGAGAGGAAACTATGCCACGACACCTCACTTTGGTACCCAGAATTCCACCAAGATGAAGGTAGCCATATTGGCAGTACGAGCAAATTGAAACACCACCCTGCAATAGCTTCATGGACTGTACTGAAAGAGGGCCATGGTGTTGGTCTCAACTGAGCTCCATCACACACGATCTCTAGTTGAATTACGGCAATGAGCATCCAATCAAGAACAGTTAGTTAAGCAAGGTTGGAACACAATGCAGCAGACTGTAGGCCAATTTAGTCCAGCTCCGAGTAAACAAGGAGCTGCCAAATGTGTGTCCAACACATGTACTGAGGTCAGATTGTAGTCCAGCTATAGAGAATTAGTATGCTGAACTCCACACAATATGTCATAGGAGAGACTGTTAGGCACCATCAGAAACATCAGGGCGGTTAGATGGACACCATCGTAAACATCGCATTACCACTAACGAGATCGCAAATGCAGGTGATAGCACCAAACCAACTCGAATCGCATGTCCAAACAGATGACATCCATGAGAGTTGCAAGAACTTGAGAGATACTGATTGATGCCAAGCCCTCCAAGATCTGAGCTAGGACCGTAAGACAAAATTTGCTGTAATAAATCTTGCTTAGTCGGCCAACGATCCTTGGCTTTTCCTCCCGCAACTCGAGATTTACATCATGTCACTTCAAGCAAGAAACACCGACAATTGCCACCACATTTCCACTTGTACTTGCTGCTCTGAATCAATACACACGATCAATCGTATTCACCGATAGCACCATCATACATGTCAAAAGCTTCTAACGAGCAATAGTCGGTACACACCGATCGGGTTGTCAAGTGATGGAAACCATGGGGTTTTTAGAGTCGACCCAAGTGACACAAGATGTAATACCTCTCAACCATGTTGAACGCACGACCATGGTAGAGGGCCGCAACCTAGCCTCACACTCACCAAACGGAGTTCGATGGTGGAGGCCATGGCCTCATCTTTGCAGATATATACTTGCATCCGAGCCGCATCTGAATGGAAGCGAAAAGCAGCTCTGCATCGAGATGAGGCAATTCATCGACGCTTTGTTGGCCAAGGGGTTGGGAGCCTCCTCCTCCTGAAATAGAAACTTCTCTCCGATGGCGATCTCACTTTGTTGATCACACAGAGATTAGACACCGAATAGCAAGGTGCAAAACATTTTCCTTAGTCACCCACAATAATTGGTCAGGCGATTGTTTACGCCAACTCATACACATCCAAATAAGAAGCCACCGCCCATACCACAAGGTCCCTAAACTGTTGGATGCACAAATTGGCCGAGGCAATGGACTCGAGATCCAAAGACACTCATGGGCAAGGGTGGCATACCGAGCACACAGAAGGAAAATAAGAATGGAATGTCTGCAGAGAATGAACAGAGTACACGGTGGTGGTGTACTTGCTTGGCATTTCTTCAAACACCAGTCGAGCGTCGAGAAGGGCCTTGCACTCGATCACCAACTGGTCGCTGGTGGCGTAGTACCTCGCGGGGCCCAGCAGCTTCACGTCCAGGTCCGCCTCCTCGCGACCAAGCTCATCGGCGAAGTCATTGTCATGGAGGAGGTACTTGGCGCGGTGCATGGTGGCGTCCGGAGGGTCCGGGCGGCCGATGGTGCAAGTGCCCCCATGGAGCTTAGCGAGGAATGCCGTGGTGGGGACGCCGTACTCGAAGCGGTGGAGCACGTCGCTGCGGAGGAAGCAGGTGAGCACGACGCCGCTGTTAGGGGGCTAGAAGCCTTGGTAGATGGCGATGTCCTTCGCGCCCCCGCGGATGCGGAAGTTGGTCTGCGACCCAAACTCGGGACCAGGGTTGACCGGCGTGAGGTCATCGGCGCCGTCGTCCTCGGTGAGGTATGAGGAGTGCTTCATCGCGTTGATGCACGTGAGCTGCGGCTGCTGGCGTGGCCAGGGGCGCTGCGGCGTTGCCCTGGGAAGGTGTGGCAGAACCTCCTAAATTATAGGGCCCACATGCACCTGTCACTGTCCAACGACCATTGACATTTATGCATATGTTACCGATAACTTAAGAAGACTGTCGGGTGTCCGCGGGGAACCCCGAATCATCCACGATTTCCGGCGGGGATCACATTACAGAGTCATTGCGATATTACAACATTTATCCAAATATCTACACCAGAGTAAATCAAATGAAAGTCTTACAATAACTTAGTTTACAAAACATTTATTTCAAACCTTACAAACTAAGTTCGATTATTATTACAAAACGTAGTAGTGGAGTGGCATTATAATATATACAAAACACACAAATATCAATCGCCTACCCAAGGCCACACATTACTTATCATCATCGCCTCAACAACGGTCATGCAAAGACGATCCAAAACAGATCGCTCATGAGCCTCACACGCAACAAGGGTCAACGAACCACGAGTACAAAAGTACTCAACAAGACTTAACCGAAATGAAAACCGATAAGACTCGTGAATGCGAGCTCGTGGATTCAAGGTATGGCTTTAGCAATAATCAAAGTTCTTTTGCTTAAAAGCACTTTAACAACAAATTCTTTGTATCAATATTCAAAATCTCATATGATCATATACAAAGTCGACACGATCCGTATTAAGATCATGAAACTTCATATCCAACACTTTCTCAAACCATTCTCGAGTTCCAGCTTATTAATACTACGATGATGAACAAAGGAGTTGAGTCTCCATAACCGAGGAGCAACGATGATTCGAACCGATTATAAACCCAAATGGGACTTCCAGACCACCGACATATGCGGTCCCCGACCTACATATACCAACCTACCCTTGGATCCTCTGAAACAAGAACGGGTCCAGCCACCCGAGAGCACAAAGACACCTCAAATCCGCCACATTCCAGCCCACGAGGGTACACGCTACTCCGCCATCTCTCCACTCCCAAAGTCTGCGAGTAGCCATTCTCGTAATAGAATCGCCAAGTTTAGGCTTACCGGAGTATGTGGTTAGTACTACAAATTCTCACCTCATGCAATTCAACAACGGACGTGCCTTAATCGACACAGGCGGAAAGAACCCGCTCACAAGACCTCCATGTCTTGTGGCTCACACACACCGAGTCCGCCCGGTCTAGATTTATTACTCCACATTCCCATATCACATGCTAACATAATTAACCAATGTTCCATTTAAAACTTGCAGGTGACAGGTAATCACCCAACTCTGATCGATCTAAGCAGAGCTAAGCATAACTAGGCATATATGATTTTAAACGGGTAACAAGGTAGATATGGAACAACAAGGTTGATAATGCAACAATTAGGTTTCCACTTGACTTCTAATCACTTAATGCAGTATTGAAAAGCAAAAGCAAAATCAATTTGTAAAATACAAGGTAGGGTTATATGCATCCGGGGCTTGCCTTCGTTGACGGAAAAGTCTGGCTCCTGCGACGTTTCACAAGTCTTCAATCCGACCTCAACAGACAGATCAACCTCCTCCGCAACTTGATTAACTACCACGCGTTCACCTTCGTTTACTACACGTAGTAACATTGCCATGCTTAACATGATGTGGAATATGAAACATGATGCTCGATGATGGATGCAAAAATTAATAAATTGGATACAATTTTTTTCTTCGCAGTACAGTTACAAACCAAACTAACCAAACCATATCCGTAACTGATGTGACCACGCTAGCACCGATCACTTTGGTGAACTATCCGACCACTATGTTGAGCTATCCGACCACTACGGTGAACCATCCGACCACTATGGTGAGCTATCCGACCACTATGGTGAACCATCCGACCACTATGGTGAGCTATCCGACCACTATGGTGAACCATCCGACCACTATGGTGAACTATGCGAAGCAAAAAGATCGTCGATGAGGGAGAACCGCGACTACGCAATGACCACCAAAATGAGTAAACAACTACGACTAAAGACTACAACATCGAAAACGAAACCGTAAGTACACGATTATGCATAAACGGCTCACCGAAAAGCTCAGCCACGATGACACGCCAAGCGGTGTGAAGTTGCTTGACCCGAGGAAGAAAAAACGTGACACATGAGTTCTCGGCAATTTCAAAGCGATCAAGGCTAGTGGCCGGATTCGCAAGGAAAAGACGGAACTAGGACGGCCTTTTTACCGAGATGGTAACAGCGCTAGGGAGAGACGATGCGAGCTTGTTGGAGCGACGACTACGGCGGTGGTGAAAACAAAGGAAGAAAACGCACGATGACGACGTCTTGGTACTTATAGCGCGGCCAGAAAGCTCAAGGAAGCCACGACGGAGCTATTTCCGTGCCAAATAGCGACATCAAAGACGGCCACCACACGCGCTGGAACGCCAAAGAAGGAACGACGACGATGTAGTAGCTTAGGCGGTGAACACTGCTCACAAAATTACAAAATTGCCATACGCCAAAATTCACAATTTACTCTCAAATTTTTCATAACAACTCAAAAATCTCCAAAAACAAAAGTTGTTCAAAAATCGAAAGTTCTACAACTTTGCTTCTATAACCATCTCCTATTCGGCCTACATTTTGAAATGCACATTTGAATTCAAAACGGGGACATTTAAAGAATTACGCCTTTTCAAATTACTTCAAATTTTACCAAACAAACTTTGAATTTAAGTCAAACAATACAATTCAACACATACCACACGAATATAAACTTGTTTTAGTGTATGCATCACAAAGTTTTCACCAAATGCCAAATGCTTTGCAATGCATATGATGACATGTCAGATTTTAGTATTTTAAACACCCGAGGTGTTACAATCCTTCCTCCTAAAAGAAATCTCGCCCCGAGATTCAAAGCCATAGAGTAAGTAATGGAAAAAGGAAATGTGTTAATCCAAAAACATCCAGAACTCTTCCATAAAACAACTGAGGTTCTTTTACCAAACACAATTTGTAGTAACCGAGCTCAACTAACATTATTCTATTCTATATTGACGCTTAGAAACTCGAAAATTTTTCTAACAAGTAATCTTCTCGATTCCCGTGTAGCTTCCTCTTCCGAATGTTGATTCCATTGTATTTTATAGAACTTGATTGTCCGTCTTGAGTAACACGATCTTTCCGATCTAACACTTTCGGATAGGATATTCGAATAAGTTAAATCCGGTTCTAATTCTACTCCTTCAACTTCAACATTCTGTTTAGGCACTCGAAGACACTTCTTCAATTGAGAAACATGGAACACATCATGCACAGCTGTGAGATGTTCAGGTAATTTCAAGCGATATGCCACTTTTCCATACCTCTCCAAAATTTGATATGGTCCAATGTATCGGGTGCCAACTTTCCTTTAACACCAAAACGGGTTAACTCCCTTCATTGGTGATACTTTCGGATATACAAAATCTCCTTTGTTGAATACCAATGTTCTCCGTCGTCTATCCGCATAACTCTTTTGGCGGATCGAGCTATCTTCAGATTACTCTGTATTTGCCTAACCTTGTCTTCTGCTTTCTTTCACAAGGTCAACTCCAAAGAACCTTCTCTCTCTCCTGCTCGCACCAACTTAACGATGTTCTCGCATCTACGACCATAGAGTGCTTCAAATGGAGCCATTCTAATGCTTTCCTGATAACTATTGTTGTATGAGAACTCGGCCAAAGGCAAGCACTCATCCCACTTATTGGAATAGTTAAGGACACAACACCTTAACATGTCTTCAAGTACTTGATTGACTCTTTCATCGCCCATCGATCTGGGATGATAAGTCACTACTATCTGAAGTTTAGTACCCAATGAAGCATGTAAGTGTTTCCAAAAGTCGGAGACAAATGCGTACCCCTATCTGACACTATAGTTTTTGGTACCCCATGCAAACTCATGATTCTTGCTAAGTACATCTTGGCATATTGGATCGTAGGATATATGGTCTTGACTGGAAGAAAATGTGCTGACTTAGTGAGTCGATCTACAATAACCCATACTGAGTCAAATCCCTTTGATGTCTTGGGTAGACCAATAATAAAGTCCATACTTATGTCCTCCCACTTCCAAGATGGAATAGGTAATGGTTGTAATTCACCAGCAGACCTCAAATGTATAGCTTTCACCTTTTGACAAGTATCACACTTTGCTGTATATCTAGCAATCTCTATTTTCATTTTAGTCCACCAAAATCTTTGCTTCAAATCATGGTACATCTTGTTGCTTCCCGGATGGATAGATAACCCAGTAGCATGTGCCTCATCTAGAATTGACTGCCGTAACTCAGGAACTTTTGGTACCACCAGACGATCCTTGAACCATAACACATCTTCATCATCTATGTTAAAGCATTCCGCTTTTCCATTCTTGACTTTTTCCTTGATATGGGCTATACCCTTATTTTCCTTCTGAGCAGCAATAACTTGATCTCGAATAGCGGCTTCAACAATTATGTTGGTCAAACTTCCTTGTTGAATTACCTCTACCTTCAACTTCTCCATCTCTTGACATAAGGTCAAACCCATTGTTCTTACTTTCAGGCAATTGCAATAACTTTTGCGACTTAGAGCATCTGCAACCACATTTGCTTTTCCAGGATGATAATGCACTTCTAAGTTATAATCTTTAATCAGCTCTAACCATCTTCTTTGTCGCATATTCAATTCTGACTGAGTAAAGATATACTTTAAGCTCTTATGGTCTGTATATATATGGCATGTATTACCAAGTAGGTAATGCCGCCAAATCTTCAAAGAATGGACCACAGCTGCTAACTCCAAATCATGAGTCGGATAGTGCTCTTCATGTTGCTTAAGTTGTCTGGATGCATAAGCAATGACTCGGCCTTCTTGCATTAACACACATCCAATACCAATACCCGACGCATCATCACAATAGACGCGTCAAAAGACTTCTCGATGTCGTTGGGCTATCTTCGGTGCAAGGGTCAACAATCTCTTCAAAGTCCGAAAAGCCTTTTCACGAATCAGACGACCAAACAAACTTGACTTGGTTCTTCAACAACTCAGTAATGGACTTTGACACTTTAGAAAAATCTGGAATAAACCGACGGTAATACCCCGCCAATCCCAGAAAACTCCTAACTTCATGAACTGTGGTTGGTGGTTTCCAATCAAGAACATCCTTCACTTTGCTTGGATCAACAGAAACTCCTTCCGCTGACAAGACATGTCCAAGAAATTGTACTTCCTTAAGCCAAAACTCACACTTGCTGAACTTTGCATATAGTTGATGTTCTCTCAAACGAGTCAGAACAATTCTGAGATGTTCCGCATGTTCTTCCTTACTCTTGGAATATACTAGAATGTCATCAATAAACACCACTACGAATTTGTCTAGCTCAGGCATGAATACTTTGAATTCATCAAATACATGAAATGAGTCGAGCATTGGTCAAACCAAAAGACATGACCAAATATTCATATAATCCATATCTTGTGGTAAATGCCGTTTTGGGAATATCTTGGGCTTTATCTTGATTTGGTGATATCCTCGACCTCAAATCTATCTTGGAGAAAACTTTGGCTCCGGCCGATTGATCAAAAAAAAGCAAATCTATCCGAGGTAATGGATACTTATTCTTGATGGTCACTTCATTCAACTGACGGTAGTCGACACATAACCTCAAGGTCTCATCTTTCTTTTTTCACAAAATTGCGGACATCCCCAAGGTGATGAACTAGGTTGGATAAATCCCTTATCAATCAATTCTTGCAACCGAAGTCTTCAACTCGGCTAACTCCTTAGGTGGCATCCTATAAGCTCTCTCGAGAAATCGGAGCTGTTCTAGGTTTCAATTCTATGTTAAATCGGACATCTCTATCTGGTGGTAGACCGGGTAATTCTTCAGAAACACATCGGAAAATTCACATACTACCGGGATATCTCTAATCTCTTTGACGGCGGCTTGCACAAACTTTGCCCACCGATCTTCTTAAGGTTGGAAGTTGGATAAGAAGTTGAGAAGCACTAGCTGGCAAACTTACCCTTATAGTTCTATTCAAAGCATTTATAATAGCCTTATGCTGATACATCCAATTCATTCCCAAAATTACATCTATATCCTGGTCCTTTAGGATAATCATGGTAGTGGGAAAATATACCCACCCAGTGTTTATGGGTACTGTATACCATTTCCTTAGTACACGAGGACGTCCCCAAGGCATTGTATAAAGAAATTTTCCTTTGTTGTCCCAATTGAAATTTCATACTTCACAACAAATGCTCTATTGATGAAGGAATGCGATGCGCCAGAATCAAAAAGTATAACTGCAGGATGATTGGCAACAGGAAACATACCCATCATCACTGGCTCTCCTTCAGGAATTTCCCCGGCTTGAATATAGAAAACCCTTCCTGTCTTCCTCTCATCTTTGCCCTTCTGAGCATTCTGATTGTGGTTCTTGTTTGGTGCTTGACCCAGTTGTTGATTGGCAGGGGCCTTCTGATAATTTTGATTAGCCTGCCTAGGATATGGACATTCCTTAGAGAAATGACCAGTCCTTCCACAATTGTAACACGGAAAGTTGTGACCCTGTGATGTTGGAGCATTACCACTAGGAACATTGGTTGACTGTGAGTTCGGATAGGTTATAGCAGATTTTCGGACATTTGACTGCTGCTCGGCTTGGAATCATGGCGGACGATATAAGGAGGACGATAATGGTTTCTTGGATGATAAATCACTCTCTTTCTTTTGGTTTCCACCAAAAGGTCCAGACGACACATTCTTTTTCTTCTTGAGCTCCTTATGTTGCCGATACTTTGCCTCTCAAGCAAGTGCAATATTTACTTGCCTCATGATAAGTGATATTGGTACAGTTTGTCATCATTGTCTGCAGCTTTGGTATTCGGACCTCTCATGAACCATTTCTTTTTCTTGGCATCCTTATTGACATGTTCGGATGCATATTGGGACAGATGATTAAATCTTCCCACATCTTGCATCACGGTTTGATCTCCTTGCTTCAAGGCAAGGAACTCTTCTAACTTCATAGCCATCACTCCTTGAGGGATATAATGGGATCTAAAAGCGATGACGAAACTCTATCCAAGTTAATGGAACACTGCGGGTTGCAATGGCCATAAGGTTTGCATACCAAGCACCGGTTTTTGCACCTCTAAGTTGTTTGGGCGGCAAACACCGCTTCAAATTCCGTGCAATGAATAAGATCAAATTTACATTCCATGGTCCTAAGCCGGTCATCACCTCCAATGGTTCATCGACCTTAGTGAACACTTTGGGGTTTTGTATCCGTGAAGTCAACATATGTAGCCTCATGCCCGTTAGGATTAAATCCATGATTTCTATGCATCCGATTTTGATTACTTTGAGCCATCTCATGAAGCAAACGAGAATTTTCCACAGTCACATTGACTAATGCAAAGAATAGCATCACCAGATTTGTTGGCATTGGTGGTCGGTTAGGGATATCATCATCATCTTGTGAAGTACCGGAATATGCGATCCCCACGTCGACGCATCTCACTCATAACAAACCAAACTTTATTCACAAGCCTTTATTCAAAGATCCTAAAGCTTACTACAACGCATTACATCGGTGCCACTTATTTAAACACAAGACCACATCTAAACAAGACTACTTAACTTAACTAGAAGTAATTATTTCACAACTCTACTCCTTTTCGCGATTACATCAAACTTCGTGCTCGGTATCCATTCCGGAATTATTACCGCCTTCACTATCACTTTCATCAATCATTACTAATTCTTCTGGATCTTCTTCTTCTTCTTGATTCACTTTCATCGGCAAGGATTTACACCGGATCCAATGCATCAACTTGGGGTTCATGATTTGGATCTAGGAGATTGCTTAGCCTATGAACTTCCTCATGCGAATAGGTATTATGCTCTTCTAAGTCTTCTACATCAAATTCTAACTCATGAGTTCTAACTCTAGCTACATTTTCCCTATGCCAAGCTTCATTCCTTCCTTCCACTGCATTTAACGAACTAACATACGTTCATGAGTTCCTGTGAGCCGTGGTAAGATGCCTTAATTGTTCCCAGTAATCGCCCACCGAATGGCGTCCATAGCCCTATCTCTAGTAGCTTGGGCTAACTCTGCAGAAATCCTCAGTATCTCACTTTGAGGATCGTGCCTAAGCGCCATCTCGCTAGCACCATCATTCCTAGGGGCAAGTTGGTGACGAGGAACTCCTTTGGGTCCAGAGGACTTACGGGGCGTCATCTTGGCACGAGCCATACTGTAGGAAACCAATTTAATCTAAGTAAGACCACTTGATCAAAGTCTAAAGAGCAGCTATGATGGATTACATTCCTCAAACCGACTCACTACTCAACTCCACTAAGAGGTGAAGGAAGTAACGAGTGAATTATGCATGATGCATGAATCGTTCTTCTGAACAAAAACATCAAAGTTTATAATGCACATAAACAACATTTATTTTTATATAGGGCATAGTAAGATTACTACTCCACCACACAAGACCATTTTAATCAAATAAGGAATGGTGAGAAAGAAATAAGATAAGTCAGAAGCAATTTGGACCAAACTATCAAGTTAAATTTAGTCATCCAAATCATTTTGAAGTTTTTGTAAAACAATACAACAAAAACCTTGTAACGATCGCTCGAGATACCATTCTCATGGCGTAACCTCCTAAATTATAGGGCCCACATGCACCATCAACGTCCAACGACCATTGACATTTATGCATATGTTACCGATAACTTAAGAAGACTGTCGGGTGTCCATGGGAACCCCGAATCATCCACGATTTCCGAAAGCGGGATCACATTACTGAGTCATTGCGATATTACAACATTTATCCAAATATCTACACCGAGTAAATCAATGGAAGTCTTACAATAACTTAGTTTACAAAACATTTATTTCAAACCTTACAAACTAAGTTCGATTATTATTACAAAACGTAGTAGTGGAGTGGCATTATAATATATACAAAACACACAAATATCAACGCTTACCCTAAGGGCCACACATTACTTATCATCATCGCCTTTCAACAACAAATGCAAAGACGATCCAAAAACAGATCGCTCATGAGCCTCACACAAACAAGGGTCAACGAACCCTGAGTACAAAAGTACTCAACAAGACTTAACCGAAATGAAAACTGATAAGACTCAGGAATGCAGGCTCAGGGATTCAAGGTATGGCTTTAGCAATAATCAAAGTTCTTTTGCTTAAAAGCACTTTAACAAAATTCTTTGTATCAATATTCAAAATCTCATATGATCATATACAAAGCTGACACGATCCGTATTAAGATCATGAAACTTCATATCCAACACTTTCTCAAACCATTCTCGAGTTCCAGCTTATTAATACTACGATGATGAACAAAGTGAGTTGAGTCTCCATAACCGAGGAGCAACGATGATTCGAACCGATTATAAACCCAAATGGGACTTCCAGACCACCACGACATATGCGGTCCCCGACCTACATATACCAACCTACCCTTGGATCCTCTGAAACAAGAACGGGTCCAAGGCCACCCGAGAGCACAAAGACACCTCAAATCCGGCCACATTCCACCACGGAGGGTACACGCTACTCCCGCCATCTCTCCACTCCCGGTCTTGCGCGAGTAGCCATTCTCGTAATAGAATCGCCAAGTTTAGGCTTACTTAGGAGTATGTGGTTAGTACTACAAATTCTCACCTCATGCAATTCAACAACGGACGTGCCTTAATCGACACAGGCGGAAAGAACCCGCTCACAAGACCTCCATGTCTTGTGGCTCACACACACCGAGTCCGCCTGGGTCTAGATTTATTACTCCACA
This sequence comes from Miscanthus lutarioriparius, assembly GCA_904845875.1. Lineage (NCBI taxonomy): Eukaryota > Viridiplantae > Streptophyta > Magnoliopsida > Poales > Poaceae > Miscanthus > Miscanthus lutarioriparius. Next base: position 63,613,653 of record CAJGYO010000008.1, on the reverse strand, counting down.
TTCCCATATCACATGCTAACATAATTAACCAATGTTCCATTTAAAACTTGCAGTGACAGTAATCACCCAACTCGATCGATCTAAGCGAGCTAAGCATAACTAGGCATATATGATTTTAAACGGGTAACAAGGTAGATATGGAACAACAAGGTTGATAATGCAACAATTAGGTTTCCACTTGACTTCTAATCACTTAATGCAAGATTGAAAAGCAAAAGCAAAATCAATTTGTAAAATAGAAGGTAGGGTTATATGCATCCGGGCTTGCCTTCGTTGACGGAAAAATCTGGCTCTGCGACGTTTCACAAGTCTTCAATCCGACCTCAACAGACAGATCAACCTCCTCCGCAACTTGATTAACTACCACGCGTTCACCTTCGTTTACTACACGTAGTAACATTGCCATGCTTAACATGATGTGGAATATGAAACATGATGCTCGATGATGGATGCAAAAATTAATAAATTGGATACAATTTTTTTCTTCGCAGTACAGTTACAAACCAAACTAACCAAACCATATCCGTAACTGATGTGACCACGCTAGCACCGATCACTTTGGTGAACTATCCGACCACTATGTTGAGCTATCCGACCACTACGGTGAACCATCCGACCACTATGGTGAGCTATCCGACCACTATGGTGAACCATCCGACCACTATGGTGAGCTATCCGACCACTATGGTGAACCATCCGACCACTATGGTGAACTATGCGAAGCAAAGATCGTCGATGAGGGAGAACCGGCGACTACAGCGACCAAAATGAGTAAACAACTACTGACTAAAGACTACAGCATCGAAACGAAACCGTAAGTACACTGATTACAGACAACGGCTCACCGAAAAGCTCTGGCCACGATGACACGCCCGCAGCGGTGAAGTTGCTGACCTCGAGGAAGAAAAACGTGGACAACGAGTTCTCGGCAATTTCAGGCGATCAAGGCTAGTCGGGCCGGATTCGCAAGGAAAAGACGGAACTAGGGCGGCCTTTACCGAGATGGCAACAACGCTAGGGAGACGATCGCGAGCTTGTTGGAGCGACGACTACACGGCGGTGGTGAAAACAAAGGAAGAAAAACGACGATGACGACGTCTTGGTACTTATAGCGCGGCGCAGAAGCTCAAGGAAGCCACGACGGAGCTATTTCCGTGCCAGCGCGACATCAAAGACGGCCACGACACGCCTGGAACGCCGAAGAAGGAACGACGACAATGTAGCTTAGGCGGTGAACACTGTTCACAAAAATTACAAAATTGCCATACGCCAAAATTCACAATTTACTCTCAAATTTTTCATAACAACTCAAAAATCTCCAAAAACAAAAGTTGTTCAAAAATCGAAAGTTCTACAACTTTGCTTCTATAACCATCTCCTATTCGGCCTACATTTTGAAATGCACATTTGAATTCAAAACGGGGACATTTAAAGAATTACGCCTTTTCAAATTACTTCAAATTTTACCAAACAAACTTTGAATTTAAGTCAAACAATACAATTCAACACATACCACACGAATATAAACTTGTTTTAGTGTATGCATCACAAAGTTTTCACCAAATGCCAAATGCTTTGCAATGCATATGATGACATGTCATATTTTAGTATTTTAAACACCCGAGGTGTTACAGAAGGGCTCTGGTGCGCAGTGGTCCTTGCGTGGGGAGCAGGGCAGAGCAGAGCACGGAGGAAGGCACCGGAACAGCACAGGTGCCAGGCGAGAATTCCATGTCGTCGGAGTTGGAGCGGACGCAGCGGAACGAGCCCAGGTGCACGGCGAGGTTGTTGGGGATCTTGTCCTGGTCACCGAGAAGAGGGTAGTGTCGACGGGAACGCGGCTCTGCACGGGTGGGTTAGCCTTGGAGTCGAGCTTGGGGATGGAGAAGCCGCTGCCTTTGGTGTTGTTGTCCACGCCGAGGCTGACGTCGGTGATGGCATTGACGATGGTGGGGCGGCGTTGATGGTGGGGCCCGTGGCGCGGCCCTGGTCGGCATGGAGGAGCCGTGCGGTCGAGGAGACAGCTTCCTTCGTGGATGCTAACTCCTTGCGAAACTCACGAAGCTCGGCTAGGATCAACTGGAAATCGAGACCCATAGCGCTCAATTGCAATTGGAATCAGTTAGTGAGGGATTTTGGTGGAATTCCAGAATTAGCTCTGATACCAGATGTTAGCAGCATGGTAGCGAGGATAGGTAGAGAAGCATCAGAGATTAGAGATTGGAGAGGAACTAGTAGCATAGCAGGGGAATTGGGAGGAAGAAGATGAACACGAGAGAAGTAGCTAGAACAGATTAGGATATATCTGATTGTTGATTACAATATTCTTCGTACCCCTATCTCCACAGCCAAAGATAAATATATACCACACCATACACGGACCAAGCCCAACCAAACAGTAGAGGCACGTAGGCCCATGTCCAAAGCCCATATCTATTACTAATACTAGCCCATATCCCTATCAATGTAGCTTAGGCCTCTCGCGACGTCGATGGCGACGCCCAACCTCGTCGGCCAGTCCAGCGGCCCCGACGCGCGCTTGTCGCCGCGGCGGTGCAGCCACCGGTCCAGGCTCCTGTTCTCCATGTACTCGTACATGAGCAGCTTCGTGTCGTCACCGGAGATGCAGCAGAGCAGCCTAACGATGTTGCCGTGGAGGAGACCGCCCAGTGACCTCGCCTCCGCCTCAAACTCCTTGTCGCCGTTCGCTCCGGGCTTAGCGTCGTCGTTGCCGATCTTCTTCACGGCCACCGTCGAACGACGTCGAGTGACCGGCCCCGCCGTCGCCACCGTGTCCTCTTGACTTGTGGCCACCGAGATGGATGCGGTACACCTTTCCTGACCCACCTCTGCCGATCACGTTCTCCTCGCTGATGTTGCTGATTATGTCTTGCGCGCCAAAATTCAGGGTACCGAACGGTATCATCTTCCACGACGTCACATCCCACGAGTTACTCTTGCGCCGGAGGACAAACCATCCCATGACAGCAACGAAGCTGATGCCAAAAATGCTGGAAATTGTTGCTGTTAGGATGATGATCATTCTGGCGGAACTACGACCTCCTCCTTGGTCGCACATCAGGAGGGGCATGCTAGCATCCTGTGTGGCGCACAAGCCAGCGTTGCCAAAGAAGGCGGCGTAGAACACGTGGCTCTGTAGTGCGGCTGGCACCTCTCCGACGAGCTAATTGGACGAGAGATTCAGGTAATTGAGATGGAGATTGTTGAAGTCCTCTGGTATGTCGCCATCGAGCTTGTTGTTTGAGAGGTCAAGGATGGTGAGTACTGGGAGCAATCCAATGGCGGCTTCCGGGATCGCTCCCGCTATCTGGTTGCCGCTGAGATTGAGGTAATTAAGCATCTCAAGGGCTCTGATGGACACTGGTATGGATCCGCCAATCTGGTTCCCGGCAAGAGACAGCTCAACGAGGTTGGCGAGCTTGGTTATGTCCTCCGGAAGCCCATGGGAGAACCAATTGTTCTCCGCCATGAACGTTTTCAAGCCAGTGGTAGATGTTGGTATGGCGCCAGAGAATCTATTGTTTCCAATCTCAATCCGCGTGATCTTAGATGACACCTCTGCTGGTAGGACTCCAGTGAAGTTATTGTTCTGTATCATGACGGTGGTCAGCGCGGGGAACGCCGACCATACTGCCCCGGGGAACTCTCCGGTGAAGTGGTTGTTGTATGCCATGATGTTGTTCACCGTGTCGCAGTCCCCGAAGTTCACCGGGAACACGCGCGGAGAAGCTGTTGTTGAAGACCACGATGTTGTAGAGCTTCTTGTTGAAGCAGAGTGTGTCCGGGAGCTCGCCGGTGAGGAAGTTGTTGCTCACTTCTAGGTTGCCCAGCGGCGAGTGCTTCCCGAGCTCCGGCGGGAGGGGGCCAGAGAGCATGTTGCTGAATAGCCGGATGTCGACAAGGTTTGGGAGCAGCCCGACGCTCCACGGGATCGACCCACTGATGTTGTTGAAGTACAAGTAGAGCAACCACAAGTTCTTCAAATCGCCGATGCTCTCCGGTATCGGTCCGGTGAGCCAGTTCGCACTACTACACAAATGAACTTGCGCAGCGTTGCATAATTGGCCTCCGTGGCGGACACTGTTTTTGCCCGCCACGGTAATTCGGTGGCCGGCCGGCCACTGAGACGCCCGCTGCGGTAAATGATTTACAGCAGCGGGCAACCTTATTTGCCCGCTGCGGTAAATCTCCATTTACCGCAGTGGATATCTTAACGCGTCCGCCATGATAAATTGATTTACTGCAGCGGGCAACCTTATTTGTCCGCTGCGGTAAATCTCCATTTACCGCAGCGGACATCTTAACGCGTCCGCCACGGTAAATTGATTTACTGCAGCGAGCAACCTTATTTGCCCGCTGCGGTAAATCTTCATTTACCGCAGCGGACATCTTAATGCGTCCGCCACGGTAAATTAATTTACTGCAGCGAGCAACCTTATTTGGTCGCTACGGTAAATCTCCATTTACCGCAGCGGACATCTTAACGCGTCCGCCACGGTAAATTAATTTACTGCAGCGAGCAACCTTATTTGGCCGCTACGGTAAATCTCTATTTACCGCAGCGGACATCTTAACGCGTCCGCCATGGTAAATTGATTTACTACAGCGGGCAACCTTATTTGTCCGCTGCGGTAAATCTCCATTTACCGCAGCAGACATCTTAACGCGTCCGTCACGGTAAATTGATTTACTGCAGCGAGCAACCTTATTTGCCCGCTACGGTAAATCTCCATTTACCGCAGCGGACATCTTAACGCGTCCGCCACGGTAAATCGATTTAGCGTGGCGGGCGCACTAAAAGGCGCCACGGAAAAAGGCAACGCCCAAATAGCCCAGCGCCGGCCCGATACTTAGTCTTCATATATAAGCCAGCACTTAGGTGCTCTTTCACTCCTCTCACCCCCTCGCCCTCCCTCTCACTCTTCTCAGACGCGGCCGCACTCCCTTCCCACACGCTGCATCCTGAGACTACAATGGCGGCGTCCGCCCCCCACCAGCTACAAAGAATATGGTCGTCTCGATCCACCTCCAGCGACGGCCACGGTGATGGATCTGCCTCGGCAAGGGCGTATTCGGCCCCGACGAGGGTGGATCCGGACCCGGCGGCTCCACGGCGTCGATCCGGCCACCAGCGGCTCCACGGCGTCGATCCAGCCATCGGTGGCTCCACGGCGTGCATCCACATCTGGCGCCCCTCTCCCTCGTGCGGATCTAGCCCCCTTCTTCCTCCCAGCTAGATCTCGGTGGTGGAGGCGGCCTCCCATCCCACCAGCGACGACGGCGGGGGCGCGTCTAGGTGGAGGGTCTGCGGATCCTATAGGAGGGCGGTTGGATCCGACGGATCCCGGCGGATCCGGTGAATGCCGCGACAGTGGCGCCGCCAATGCAGTACATGTCTCTCTTCGCTCTCCCTCACTCTTCTCTCTTCGTCTCCCTCACTGTGTGCCTCTCTCTCTTTCCCGCATCTAGAGCCGCACGACGTCCGGCCAGCTTGCGGTGGCGGCGCATGCGGATGTCTGTCTTGCTCGCGCCCCTCCTCCTTTCCAAATTTCATCTTGGCCAAGGCCAGCAGCGAGGGCGGCCGCAATGAATCCGAGGGGACGATGGCGGCGCTAGGGTTTCGGTTTGGGATTGGGCTCACCGGTGGGCTCAGTCAATGGGCTCGCCGGTGGGCTTTGGGTTTTTTTTTTTTCCAAACGATTAACCGAGGCGGTCGGTGTAACGTGCCCGCCGTGGTAAAAGTATATTTACCGCGGCGGGCACGTTACACCGCTATCCGGTAATTGAAATTAACCACCACGGGCAAGGCAAGCCCGCGCGTGGTGGTTAAGCCACGATTTACCGTGGCCTCTAGGCCGCGGCGGACGGCTTTGCCCACCGTGGAAAACCGAAAACGCCCGCCTCCAGTAAAGTTTTTGTAGTAGTGTCGTGGAAAGGTCGATCTCTTGAATCTTCATGGCGGTGATATTTGGCCCAATTGCACCAGTGAAGCTGTTGTCATAAAGGTACAGGATCTCAAGCTTCTGAAGATTCCAAATCCACACCGGGATTTCACCGTGAAGATTATTGTGGTACAAAGCCAACGTCGTCAGCTCAGTGAGCGACGACAGTTTGTTAGGGATGCCACCAGTCAGGTTCATCCCTAACATCCACAACATCTTCAGCTTCTTCAACTTGCCAAACTGGTCAGGGATGGGGCCTGACGCGAAGGGGTTACTTGCCAGGGTTAGCGTCTCGAGCTGCGTGAGCTTGCCGATGGCGGCAGCCGGGTAGCTCCCATTGAAGCTATTAGTGTCGAGGACCAACGACTTGAGCTTCGGGAACCCGGCGATCGCCAACGGCATGATGCCGCTGAAACCATTGCTTGACAGGTTGAGGTGCTCCATCCGTGGAGACAGCTTGTCGATGTCAGTCGGGAGGACGCCGGAGAAGATGTTGTTGGACAGGTCGAGGAACCGCAGAGCTGAGCAGCCGTAGAGTGCAGCCTCCGGGAACTCGCCGGGGAGGTTGTTGTAGGAGAGGTCCATGTACGTCAGGTTCTTGAGCCTGCAAATGGACGCTGGGATTGGACGGCTTATGTTGAAGTTTTGGAAGACGAAGGCGGTCACTTGGCCGTTGCTGCATGTAACCCCAGCCCACTTGCAGTGAGTAGACGAAGCAGAGGCACTGCTGTTCTTCCATGATCTGAGGGCAGAAGGGTTGCCCCAATCTTTCTTGATGGTCAAGAGAGCTTGGAGCTCGGCGTCGTTGGCGTGCGCCGAATCAGAGATGGAATTGAGCAAGAGGAGGATAAGGAGGACGACGAGAAGGTTAGGCATGGCTACTGGTGATGGTGAATGAACTGGAGAAGTGTGTAACAGTGTGTCGTTGCACTTGAGAGTTGAGACTTCAATGTTGATAGACGAATGTGGTGTGTAGTAGACCGTGGACGTGGGCTGAGTATGTGTAGCTACTGAAGCTTTGCCTTGCCATGTTAGCTCCGGCTGGACTAATGACTTGGGCTGGGTCATCGGTCAAGTCTACTTCTGTACCCAAATCCAGAACGACGATCGTTCATTTTTTTCCTTTTTCTTCCCCCCCCCCCTCCGGCGCTCTCTGTAGTTTCCACGAGGAATATTTTTTAAGATTTAGAAGTTTGTTTGGAACAAGTTATGTCAAAAAATTGTGAGACAATATAAACATGTGTATAAGCTATGTTATTCGTACTATTTATTGTACAAAAATTATGTCAAAACAATTATGTTATAAAATTGTTATGATAAATTTGTCCGCTAATAGTTATGAACAAATTGAGTTATAAAATCATGGAGAAAACTTGTCATGATAAATTGTGTATAGAATTACGTAAAAACATATCGAAAAAGCTATGATAAAAAATATGGTAATAAGTTTTGTTTCACAAAATGTTATATATACACAAAAGTTATGAGCTTGCTAAGAAATTATGGATAATGTTTATTACGTAAAATGTTATACACAAAAAAATATGAATGTAATTTTGTAGTTTTCCAAAAACAAAAAGTTATGAAAATATTTTTTCGAAAGGAAAAGTCACGGGTTGTCTGATCATCCACTGCTATTTTATCCAGTGAACGTCTGTGATTAGCGCTTTCCCTAGTTTTATAAGTTGATAAGGGAAAGAGAACAAAAAATCAACATGTTGCAACAAGAACAACCAAGAGTCTTAGTAGCAGGTCCTAGGTTCGACCCTCTGTGAGAACGAACTTTCTAAGGATTTCACGGCCTTGTGCATCTAGTGAGTGGTAGGTGGCGTTCTTGTTGACAACGAGATGCCTGTGGTGACTTTGTTAATCTCAGGGAATTACCGACCTGGTCTTCGAAGAAGCTCATAGAGATAGAGTTTGCGTGCGTACGTCCATAAAGGTGAGTTTGCGTGCATTGTGAGGGTCTGTCTTGTACCGTGTAACTAAAAAAATCAACAAAACGAGAACCGAGACATTGCCATCGCCTTACCATTTTGCACGTATCCAGAAGATATTTATATGTTTTCTTATTTTGAAAAACATGAGGGAAATAGGCAAAATAGGTGGTAAAATATCTTGCAATTGGATCTATTAGCTCTATTGTGATGGATAAACGATGGAACCCACGCTAACGACGAAGTTGTTCTAGCACTCCAATAATATTAACTGTACACAGATTCTGTCATAATTTGCCGTAAAAAAACACGTTGGGAACTCTTCCAAAAGCAACTGAAGAAGAAACTATTATTAGGTATATATAAATTAAATCCCGAAGAGTTTCTCGATTTCGGTCTTTTTCATTTTTCTTCTTCTATTTTTATTTTGCTAGTGCTTTTTTGTTTAGGCCCCCTTTGAATCACAGGATAGGAAACATGCAGGGATAGGAAAAACATAGTAATTGATGTGCTAGGTTCTTCTAATCCTATAGGGTTCAAAAACACAGGAAAAGCAAATAAGGAGCTCTTTGACAGCACCAAAGGAAAAAACGCAGGAATTCTGAACAGGTTTGAGAAGCTATACTGTACACGTTTGAGAAGCTCTTTGGCCAGCCATTGCATTCACAACAGAAAACTTGCCGTTACATGTGCTTATACATATATGCAGCAACATACAAACACAGCCTTCTCATTTGCATCCTGAAGAGACCAACAACTAGCTCATCCCCAAATCTGCTCAGCTCAGTCACAAAGCATTGCAACAAAACCTTCTTGACATACAGCTAGCTCCTCCCCAAATATGCTCAGTCATCGTCAGCATCATCAAGCATATGCAGTTGAGTAGTACCGGGGCATCGTTTCCCAAATCAAAGATAGAATATACATTCTCCGATTGGAAAAAAAGGAAAGTGCATGCCTCAGATGGGAAAAAAAGTGTGCGGAAGATACAGAAGAAGCTTACAGATAACTTACAAGATGTGGATCCGTGATTGATGATATGGATTCGGGAGGGTGCCGCCGCTGGGATGGAGCCGATGTCGCGTGGCCGGCGTAGGGAGGGTCGCCGGCGTTGAGGAGGCTCGCGTCGTCTCACCGGTGGGTGGATGTCATGCGGTCGGCGGCATGGCATCGCTTGGCTAGCGATGGGGGCGACCCCGTCTCCCTCTGCGAGGACGGCAGCGACCCCCTCTCCCTCTGTTCTTGTTGTTTTGGTTCTCCAGAAGCAGCGCAAGGCCGAAAAAAATTGCGCGAACAGACGCGGAAGAGCGCGCGAGTGGTTTCGTTTCGCGCCAGGAAACTTTTCATGAAGTCGGAGCTCTTGTTTATTTCCTGTGAAACTGAATCCAATCCTATGGAATATTTTCTTTGTATTTCCTGTGAACCAAAGACAAGTGTAGAAAAAAATCCAAAGGAATCCAAATCCTAAAAAAAAAATCCTTTACCAATTCTACCATCCGGGGCCCTTAAGCGTACTCAGTTATGTGTTCTGTATCGATGTTTGCTATCCTGTGATCCGTATGTACGTGCTCGTAACCAAATTCAACGTATATTTTTATTCAGTTCCAACCGTGGATTTTCTAATGTTTTGATAGTTTTTTTTCTTCAATTGCAAGACACAGACACCTTGCTAGTAATATTAAGGCCACGTCTGGTATGACTTCTCCACTAGTTTTAGAAGTTGTTTGGAGCCTTTCTCTATCATACGGGGTAAAAACAAAATTGCTTAATCCAGAAAGCCCCTTAAATCGTGCTCTCACAGAGATAGAACAAAAAATAATAGTTTCATCCGGCTTCACCTCGTAGTGGGTTTTGCATGGGGTTTTATAAGAGCATGCTTCAAGGAGCTTTTAAATGAGTTGTTTTTGCTAAACGGTTTATCAAAACGGCTCCTGCTCCATCGATAAAACTATTTATGGATCTAAAGCCAAAAAAATGGTTTCAACTAGTGAAGTGAAGTCGTGTTAAACAAGGCCTAAACTGGAAAAAATCCAAATTACTCCCTCCAATTTTGGCCTTGGTCCAGATAACCTCTTAAACTCAGATTTGGTTCGATTTAGGTCCCGTTTGACACGACTTGTACACCATCTTCGGGAAGCCGTAAACTCCATTTGGCACGGCTTCTTCACCAACTTTAGAGCCGTAAATTAACAGTTTGGTTTAATTTAGGTCTTGTTTGGTTCAATTTAGGTCTTGTTTGGTATAGGTTCTCCATCGGTTTCAGAAGATTTTTTTTTCTATAAATGAGTTAAAACAAAACTTAGCCTCAGTCTAGATAACCTCGTAGACTGACGTTTGGTTCAATTTATTGCTCCCTCCAACAATTTCACTAGTACGAGTAGACGATAAAAAAAGTACACAAACTCACATGCCATACATTAAACACACTACTCCGTATATCGCAGTTCACACCCCGCACGGGAGAACCCATACAGTGGCAAACGTTATTCTACTGTACACAGCTCAACGTGTCGCAAAGGCAGTACAGGGCGAACCGAGCAACCGCTCCACGTCATCATTCCATCAAGCGAGCTTGCGCTTCTCCTCCTTGGCTCCTCCGGTGGCCTTCCCTTTCTCGCCTTCTACCGGGACGAGCTCCTCCTCGCCGGCCACGATCCCCTTGGCGTGCTGCGCGAGCCCAACCACCGTCGCGCCCACCGCCTCCAGGACGTCGCCCACTACCGTGGTGTCTTCGTCGTGGCCACCCTGCATCACAACTAAGCCGTCAGCTACGTACGCACACGCTTGCCCAAAAGAACAAACGCGACGTCGAACACCACCATGCGCGTGCACGGACCTTCGCCTTCGTCGTCGTCGCACCGCCACCGCCAGTCTTGCCGTTGCCGGTCCCTGACGCTCTTTCTTTCACTTCCCCTGCCTTCTGCTCCGCGCGCCAAGTGGTGTCCTTCGCCTTGTCCCCGGCCTGGGCAGCGGTGTCCTTCACCGTGTCCTTGGCATGTCCGGCGGTGTCACCCGCCTTCTGAAACATGGATACGGCTGTGTCCTTCACCTTGTCCTTGGCCTGTACGGCCGTGTCCGCGGCCTTACGCGCCATGTCGCCGGCGGTGTCCGTGGCCCTGTCCTTGTGCTGTCCGGTCATGTCGCGAGCCTTGTCCGCCGCCTGGGACGCCGTGTCCTTGGCCTTGCTCGCCGTCTGGGACGCCGAGTCCTTGGCCTGCGCGGCTGCGCCACGGCCAGGCTCCTCCGCCTGGTCGACGGCGCGGGCCGCGCGCTCCTTGCCTTGCTCCGCCTTCTCCTTGGCGTACTCCGCAACCTTGCGCGCGGTGTCGGCCGTCACCTCTGTCGCCTTCTGCGCCACCTGCGCGCCCGTCGAGACCGTCACGTCCTTGGCCTTCACCGCCGCCTGCTGCGTGTACCCGGCCGTCATCTTCGCCGTCGCCACCGCCGCCTCCTTCGCCTTCTCGGCCGCGGCCTTGGCGAAATCCGCGGCCGTCTCGCCGGTGCTCAGCGTCACGTCCTTGCCTTTCACCGCCGCCTGCTTCGCGTACTCCGCGGCCGTCTCCCCGGTGCCCAGCGTCACGTCCTTGGCCTTCACCGCCGCCTGCTTCGCGTACTCCATGGTCGTCCCGGCCGCACCGGCAGTGACATCCTTCACCTTCGCGGCCGCCTGCTTGGTGTAGTCGGCCGCTGTCCCCGTGGCCTCCTGGGTCTTCTCCGCCGCGGCCTGCGCGCCGCGCGCGCCGGTGTCCTTGGCCTCGGCGCTCTTGGCCGAGGCATAGTCCGCCGTGTCCTTCACGCCCTGTCCCGCTGTCGCGCCGGTCTCCCTGCCCTTGTCGTGCTTCGCCGCCGTGTCCTTCACGCCCTGTCCCGCTGTCGCGCCGGTCTCCCTGCCCTTATCGTCGTGCTTCTCCACCGCGGCACGTGCAGCCTCCGCGGTCGAGTTCTTCTGCGCCTCGCTGCCGTACTTCCCCATCTCGTCCTGCCTTGTCAGATGGCCGCGGGCTTGGCCACCCTCCTGCTCGTTCTTGGTTTGCTGGTGTTGAGCCGCGCCGCCGGCCGACGCCTTGCCTCCGTGCGCGGCTGCCGGGCTCGTCCCCAGGGCCTTGTTGCACCTCTCCCTGGCATCGGCCGCGGCGTCCGCCAGCCACTGCTGCGCCTCAGACTCAGAGCCGTGGCTACCGCGGCCATGGCTCTCGCCCTGCTTCGCGGTCCCCTGGGCCACGGTGACGGTCCCGTGCGCCCCGGCGCCGCGCGCCTGCTGTTTGTTGGCCTTGTTGAACCGCTCCTCGGCGGCGCGGATGGCGTCCGCCGACCGCTGCTGCGCCTCCGCGCGGTACTTGCCGATCTCCTCCAGGTTCATCGCCTGGCCTTGGCCGGCCTCCTCGTGGCCCTTGCTGGCCTGCTGCTTCTTGGCTTGTTGCTGTGACGCCACTGTGCGGCGAGCGAGCTGGCCGGCGAAGACCGCAGTGGCACTTCGAGAGCTAAGATGAGTAGAGCGTGGCTACTGATGTGCTGATGAACGGAGGTGTGTGAGCTGATTGATGGTCACCGCTTGTGATCGCTCGACGCTAGTAGTGGCTTGCGGCTTGCTGATGGCGTGCGTGATCGCCGCGGGAGGCTTTTTAATATTGGCGTTGAGCGGTCCGGGTTTGATCGTCGAGGTTGCCGTGGCACCAGAGCGTGACGCGTGTCGGGAGGAGCTGCCACGTGCGACGGAACGGATGGGATCGAGGAGCTCGTGGTGCGTCAGCGTGAGCGGCTCACGGAGAGGGGAGCACCACGCAGCGTGTGCCGCGGGGGGACACGAACACGACGCGACGCATCAGAGTCCGTGCGAGCCCATCTCATCAATACGCACGCGTGGACGGACTCTTTCTCCCGGCGCGCGGAGATAACGTGGGCTAAAACTACCGGGCCGGCCTAATATCTTAGCCTGCTGGGCCGACGAGAAGACGGATCGAGGCGGCCCACGAAGCCTCTCGTCGCCGGCGGCCGGTCTCCGTCTTCATCTGCATTTCGTCGCTGCCTAGTGCCTGCTTGCCTTCAAACCCTACCCCGTACGGGCGTCGTCCTACGGGCACCCTCACCAGTCACCACCAAACACCCATGGCGCTTCCGCCTCCCCTCGTACGAAGGCGAGCGCCGTAGCTTTCACGGGGTCTCTCTCTGCCGCATCCAATGGCAGCGCCGTTTGAGGAGCGCCCAAAAGCTGCCTGCCCACAGCCCACGGCATGCTCAGCGGCGCTGGGTCCTTTGTCGCCGCCCCTGAAGTCTAGCCTGGGTTGTCGATCTTGCCGCAGATGCGGTCCTCCATGACTTCTCCGCCCTGGCGACCATTTCGGCCACACCTCAGTCGGTTGGTCGGACGCAGATCCCTTGCCACGTCTACCTTAATCTGCAACCTGTTGCTTGTGAGGGTTTCGATTTATTAACGTTATTACACAGTTGAGTGTTCAGGATTGACAGAGTTGTGCTACCTGGATGGTTGGTTTTCTCATTGATAGGATTCATTGTGTTTACAGGTTGTCGTATTTTGGACGACGCCAACCTTTGTTTCTGCTGCGCCTGCCAAGCATGTGGTAGCATTGGGTGCTGCTCAAAACTTGACATGCTAGGTAATTTCGGATGCTTATTTGATAACATAGCTGTTGTGCTCTTGGCATGTCCTGTGTACCTGATATGGTGTCTTCTTTTGGTGCCATCATGCCAACATATTTCATGTCAGGCATTAAAGGTGCTATTATTGCCTCGTTGATTCCTGCATCTTATGGTATTTTTGTTTGCGCCTTGCTCATACTCTAAAACAGAGCGGACGAAACAAAACATCCATATCATATCTACTAGAACAATCATCCGCAGACGATTCCTTATGTTTATGTGGAACTAGATTTTCTCTTTTGGTTGACCACTATAACTAACACGATGGTGCCAAACAAAGAGTGTTGAAAATTTGGGACTTTGACAGTTTATCTATGTAAATTCCCAGGAATATATTCAAAGCTGCTTAACTTCCGTAACAAAATTAGGAATGTTCTATGAACATGGTCTCTAAAACATAACAAAATTGGGAATGTTATATGCATCATGTTCTGCAAAACATAACAAAATTAGGAATGGTCTGCAAAACAGAGGCCAGAATTACAACACAAATGTGTGGCCGTTGATGGCGATGTGCTGTACACAAACCTTCCTTGACACTGTCCTTAACTAACCTCATCTCTCTTGAATCTACGTATTGCCACATTCCATTTTTCTATCGCATATTTGTGACTGTTTCATTCTTTGTTCTTAGTGCCGATATATTTAGGTTATGATTAGTTTCATCTCATTGCGTGAATCATTTTGTATTTGACTACAAGATTTTGGAAGGAATGTTTAAGGGTTTGGCAAAATGTTTGGTGCCAACAACATACTAAGTGGAAACATGGAAACCAATTCAAAAAATGTATTTTCGTTGTTAAAAAAACTGAAATTTGGCACTTCTATAGTGCATAAAAATATGTACTCACATGCAAAAGTTGAGATGCAAACTTGCTTTTGAAAATTTCATACGAAAATGACAAATTTCAGCTGCATGTGCACTAGAAGACAAAATTGCTTCTAAAATTTGTCATATTTGTATGATTTTTTCTATTTTATTTTGAGAATTGTATGAAATTTTCTAGTTTGAGTTTGCATGCCAACTTTTGCACATGAGTACATATTTGTATGAACTATGGACATACCAAATTTCCAATTTTTTTTTGAATGAGCAAAACACGTTTTTTGAATTGGTTTCCATGTTTTCACCTAATATATGGTTTCCACCATATATTTTGCCGGTTTAAGGAACATATCGCAAATGGTCAAACATTTGGTTATAATGCATTATGTCCTATGTCACAGTGCTTATAGCTCCTTGATGCTTTACCCGACATATGGTATGCTTATTACTTTTTAATGCTAGTTAGACATCACATCCACAAGCTTTTTCACCATTGATTTCTAGGAAATCCTTCTACTACTTTCAAGGTTTTAACACTAATTAGATATCACATGCCTGTTGTTGCATGCTACAACTAGGTGCCACTATCTTTTCGGTGGCCAGCAAACACCAAATTTTGTCATCTCCCACTTTTTGTCACATGTATGCCATTTCTCTCTAGCCAAGCTGTTCGATTCCTGTTCCATATTTTGTGCAATCCTATCTCCTCTACCCTAACCGTAGTTGCTGAATGAAAGGGGCAATACCATTAAGACATGCCTATCTACCTCTTGCTCTTTCCTCCATCCTAGAATCATACAACACATACTAGATTTAATACCGGAGAGAAGTGAACCAGAGAAATATGATTGTACTTTTCAAAAATCAAAAGGTTGGACCTTTTGAGTACACATAACCAATTCTCTTTTTATAAAAAAAGAAAGTAGGTCCCACCGGGATTTGAACCCAGGTTGCCAGATTCAAAGTCTGGAGTGATAACCACTACACCATGGAACCATTTTATGTGTGTTCTCCCTGGATAATATATTTATCGTAGCACATCTCGATAGCACTATTTTATTTTTTTCTGTGCTTTTGCTAACCACAACAACAACAACAACAACAAAGCCTTTAAGTCCCAAACAAGTTGGGGTAGGCTAGAGTTGAAACCCAGCAGAAGCAATCAAGGTTCAGGCATGTGAATAGCTGTCTTCCAAGCACTCCTATCTAAGGCTAAGTCTTTGTGTATATTCCATCCTTTCAAGTCTTCTTTTATTGCCTCTACCCAAGTCAACTTCGGTCTTCCTCTGCCTCTCTTCACGTTACTATCCTGGCTTAGGATTTCACTACGCACCGGTGCCTCTTGAAGTCTCCGTTGGACATGTCCAAACCATCTCAACCAGTGTTGGACAAGCTTTTCTTCAATTGGTGCTACCCCTAATCTATCACGTATATCAGGAGTTGTGCTTTTGCTAACCATTCCAAAAAATGTGTCAGGAGTGAGCTAGTTTCTATATTTTATTAGGGAGTTGAGTGTTCAGGAATTAACGTTATTAGGAAGTTGAGCGTTCAGGATTGAAAGAGTTGTGCTACCTCAATGTTGGTTTCCTCATTGATAGGATTCATTGTGTTTACAGATTGTCGTATTTTGGACAATGCCAATTTGTTTCTGCTTCGCCTGCCAAGCATGTGGTTCATTGGGTGCTGCTCAAAATTCGACATGCTAGGTAATTTTTTTCCTCGGAAACGTAGGAGAGCTGCGCATCATTGTATTAAGAAGATAATAAAATGGGATAAGAACCCATACAACACAACACACACAAAAACCACACACAACTCTACACAAACACTCCACTGCTGCTGCTGCTAGAAAACTAACACGCCCGTGACATAAAGATCACGACCAAGGTAGACAGGGCTCTAACCACCCAGAGCGAGGGCATCCAAGAGGGATAATCCTCGAGCCCCCGCCAAAGACCATGACCTTCTTTCATCTTCAGCTACAGCAAGTGCAACAACAACAACAACAACATAACCTTTCAGTCCCGAGCAAGTTGGGGTAGGCTAGAGTTGAAACCTACCAAGAGCCCCAAGTCACGGTTCATGCACTTCAATAGCTGCTTTCCAAGCACTCCTATTCAAATATAGATCTCTAGGTATATCCTAAGCTTTCAAATATCTTTTTATTGTCTCCCTCATGTCAATTTCGGTCTTCCTCTACCTCTCCTCATATTATTAGCTTGGCTTAGGACTCCACAATGCACTGGTGCCTCTGGAGGTCTCCTTTGGACATGGCCAAACCATCTCAACCGATGTTGGACAAGCTTTTCTTCAATTGGTGCTACTCCTAGGCGATCACGTATATCATCATTCCGAACTCGGTCCATTCTTGTGTGACCACAAATCCATCGCAACATACGCATTTCTGCAACACTCAGTTGTTGAACATGTCGAATCTTTGTAGGTCAATATTTTGCTCCATACAACATAGCCGGTCTAATCACCGTTCTATAAAACTTGTCTTTTAACTTTTGTGGTACCCTCTTGTCACAGAGAATGCCAGAAGCTTGTCGCCACTTGATCCACCCTGCTTTGATTCTATGGCTAACGTCCGCATCAATATCTCCATCCCTCTGTAGCATCGATCCCAGATACCGAAATGTATCCTTCTTAGGCACTACTTGACCTTCCAAACTCACATCTCCCTCCTCCTGTACAGCTCCGCCAAAGTCGCATCTCATGTATTCAGTTTTAGTTCTGCTCAATCTAAAACCTTTAGACTCAAGAGTCTGCTGCCATAACTCTAGTTTCCTATTTACTCCCGTCTGACTTTCGTCCACTAACACTATGTCATCAGCGAACAACATACGCCAAGGGATATCCCCTTGTATGTTCCTCGTAACCTCATCCATCACCAAGGCAAAGAGATACGGGCTTAAGGCTGACTTTTGATGAAGTCCAATTTTAATCGGGAAGTAATCTGTGTTACCATCGTTTGTTCGAACACTAGTCATAACATTGTTGTACATGTCCTTGATGAGGGTCATGTACTTTGATGGAACTTTATGTTTGTCCAAAGCCCACCACATAACATTTCTTGGTATCTTGTCATAAGCCTTCTCCAAGTCAATGAAAACTATGTGGAGGTCCTTCTTTAGCTCTCTAAACCGCTCCATAACTTGTCTTATTAAGAAGATTGCTTCTGTGGTTGACCTTCCGGGCATGAAACCAAATTGGTTTGTTGATATCTGCATCGTTCCTCGCAGGCGCTGCTCGATGACTGTCTCCCATAACTTCATAGTGTGGCTCATCAACTTAATTCCCCGATAATTAGTACAACTTTGGATATCTCCCTTGTTCTTGTAGATTGGTACCAATATGCTTCTTCTCAACTCCTCAGACATCTTGTTCGATCGAAAGATATTGTTGAACATCTTGGTTAGCCATACTATAGCTATATTCCCGAGACATCTCCACACCTTGATTGAAATACCATCAGGGCCCATCGCTTTGTCTCCTTTCATCATTTTCAAGGCTTTTCTGATCTCCGATTCTTGAATCCTCCGCACAAAGCATCTGTTAGTGTCATCAAACGAGTCGTCCAGCGGAACGGTGGTGTTCTCGTTCTCACCATTGAACAATTTATCAAAATACTCTTGCCATCTATGTCTGATCTCATCCTCCTTCACCAAGAGCTGCTCCCTCTCATCCTTATGCACTTAACTTGGTTGAAGTCCCTTGTCTTTCTATCGCGAGCCCTAGCCATCCTATAAATGTCCTTATAAATATCCTTATAAATATCCTTCTCTCCTTCCTTCGTACTCAAACGTTGGTAAAGGTCCTCATAACCCGCCCCTTTGCCTCACTCACCGCTCGTTTTGCAGTCTTCTTTGCCACCTTGTACTTCTCTATGTTGTCTGCACACCTGTCATGATACAAGCGCTTATAGCACTCCTTTTCCTTAATAGCCTTTTGCACATCTTCATTCCACCACCAAGTGTCTTTCGAGTCGCATCCGCTTCCTTTGGTCACTCCAAGCACCTCTGAAGCAACATTCCGAACGCATGTTGCCATCTTCTCCCACATGCTGTTTGCATCGCCTTCATCCTTCCAAGGGCCATCTTCAATGACCTTTCCCTTAAAGACCTTTGATGCCCCCCCTTCTAATTTCCACCACTTCGTTCTAGCAACCCTAGCTTTGTTCCCACGAGCTTGCACCAGAAAGCGGAAGTCAGCCACCACCAGCTTGTGTTGAGCAACTACACATTCTCCAGGTATCACCTTACAGTCCACGCATGTTCGTTTATCCCCGCCTACAACATTTGGGGCTGCTCCATCAAAGATGCATTTGTTGCGGTGTGTCCATAAGGTCTAAGCTCCAAGGATTATGAGAGAGTTGGTTCCCTTCCATAACATATCACTAGCAGCATTGCTCACTTTCTCCCACCAAAAATGGTAGTATGTTTCTGTTGGTTGTGGGGAAAAGGCTTGGAGTCCAATCCGAGAAAAGAAACAGAACCAAAACTCTCTTGCAAAGACACACTGGACTAAGAGGTGATCAATAGTTTCTGCAGCCTGGTCACACAAAAGACAGCGCTCAGGATGAGGGAGCCCACGGCGTGCAAGGCGATCCGCAGTCCAACATCGGTTGTGAGCTACCAACCAAACAAAGAAGCGGCATTTGGGTGGTGCCCAAGTCTTCCAAATTCTCTCACAAGGCTCAAAAGATGTAGTCCCCACAAAAAATCCCTTGTATGCAGTCTTGGCCGAATATTGCCCATCTAATTAAAACCACCAAATGTCTATCTTCAACATCCGGTTGCAAAAAGAAATCAGATAGGACATCCCATAGTTGGAGATAATCAATAATTACACCTACCGTGATTGCCCCTTTTATGTCAGAAATCCAAGACTGGTTGGTGAGGGCATGCTGGACAGTTCGTTGTTTGATCCTCCTTTTAGGAATGATGGTGAAAAGATGGGGCGCAAGATGTGCGATACATTGGCCATGGAGCCAACGGTCTGTCCAGAAAAGGGTTTTTGTTCCATCTCCTACTTCGGAATAAACAGCCACTTTGAAGAAGGCTCTGGGACATACATTGGCCATGCTAGGTAATTTCGGATGCTTATTTGATAACATAGCTGTTGTGCTCTAGTCATGTTCTGTGTACCTGATATGGTGGCTTCTTTTGGTGCCATCATGCCAACATATTTCATGTCAGGCTTTAAAGGTGCTATTATTGCCTTGTTGATTCCTGCGTCTTATAGTATTTTTGTTTGCACCTTGCTCATATACTAAAACAGAACGGATGAAAGAAAACATCCATATCATATCTACTAGAACAATCATTTGCAGACGATTCCTTATGTTTATGTGGAATTAGATTTCCTCTTTTGGTTGGCCACTATAACCAACGCAATGGTGCCAAACAAAGAGTGTTGAACATTTGGGAGTTTGACAGTTTGTCTATGTAATAAATTCCCAGGAATATATTCAAAACTTCTTAACTTCCGTAACAAAATTAGGAATGTCTATGCAACATGGTCTACAAAACATAACAAAATTGGGAATGTTATATGCATCATGTTCTGCAAAACATAACAAAATTAGGAATGTTCTGCAAAACAGAGGCCAGAATTACAACACAAATGTGTGGCCATTGGTGGTGACGTGCTGTACATAACCTTCCTTGACACCGTCAGTAACTAACCTCATCTCTCTTGAATCTACCTATTGCCACATTCCCTTTTTCTATCGCATATTTGTGACGGTTTCATTCTTTGTTCTTAGTGCCAATATAGGTATGGTTAGTTTCATCTCATTGTGTGAATCATTTTGTATTTGACTACAAGATTTTGGAGGGCGTGTTTAAGGGTTTGGCAAAATATATGGTGCAAACAACATACTAGGTAGAAACATGGAAACCAATTCAAAAAAATGTATTTTGGTTGTTAAAAAAACTGAAATTTAACACTTCTATAAGGGCGTACCCAGTGCAGAGAGTTCCCGCTCTGTGCGGGTCTGGGGAAGGGTGTCAGTGGCAAGCCTTACCCTCGCATGTGCAATGCGAGGAGACCGCGACTCGAACCCGGGACCTTCCGGTCACAAGGCCCGCCCTTCAAATTTAACACTTCTATAGTGCATACAAATATGTACTCACATGCAAAAGTTGGGATGCAAACTTGCTTTTGAAAAATTCTACGAAAATGACAAATTTCAGGTGCATGTACACTAAAAGATAAAATCCCTGAGATTTTGAGATTTTGTCTTTTAGTGCACATCCATCTAAAATTTGTCATTTTTGTATGAATTTTTCTAGTTTGAGTTTGCATCCCAACTTTTGCACATGAGTACATATTTGTATGAACTATGGATATACCAAATTTCCAAAAAATTTTGAATGACCAAAATATGTCTTTTGAATTGGTTTCCATGATTTCACCTAATATATGGTTTCCACCATATATTTTGCCGGTTTAAGGAACATATCGCAAATGGTCAAACATTTGGTTATAATGCATTAGGTCCTATGTCACAGTGCTTATAGCTCCTTGATGCTTTACCCGACATTTGTTATGCTTATTACTTTTTAATGCTAGTTAGATATCACATACACAAGCTTTTTCACCACTGATTTCCAGGAAATCCTTCTACTTCTTTCAAGGTTTTAACTCTAATTAGATATCACATGCCTGCTGTTGCATGCTACAACTAGGTGCCACTATCTTTTCGGTGGCCAGCAAACACCAAATTTTGTCATCTCCTTCTTTCTGTCACATGTATGCCATTTCTCTCTAGCAAAGCTGTCCTATTCATGTTCCATATTTTGTGCAATCCTATCTCCTCTACCCAAACCCTTGTTTTAGAATGGAAGGGGCAATACTATTAAGTTTTGCCTATCTACCTCTCGCTCCTTCCTCTATCCTAGAATCGTACAACAAATAATAGATTAAATACCGGAGAGAAGTGAACCAGATAAATATGATTGTACTTTTCAAAAATCAAAAGGTTGGACCTTTTGAGTACACATCACCAATTCTCTTTTTATAAAAAAAGAAAGTAGGTCCCACCGGGATTTGAACCCAGGTTGCCAGATTCAAAGTCTGGAGTGATAACCACTACACCATGGAACCATTTTATGTGTGTTCTCCCTGGATAATATATTTATCGTAGCACATCTCCATTGCACTATTATTTTTTTTCTGTGCTTTTGCTAACCATTCCAAAAAAATTGTGTCAGTAGTGAGCTAGTTTCTGTATTTTAACTGATGCACCTTGCTGCTTTATTGAGTGGTGTGTATGAAATGAATTCGATGGAAGGGAAATTTCCCACCAATTTAATTTTATGTATTTTAAATAATTCGTTGCCATGTCTCCATTCAGTGTTTTGTTGTGAATTTGTTGGGCTTGCGTTAATGCGTTTATGTTCACCATTTTTTAGCAGGGAAATCAAAACATAGTTATGCCAGTGCTACTAGGTTTCACTATGCCTGATTCTGATCCTGCTTTTGAGTCTATCAAGATTATAGGGGTGTCAATGACGCGTACATTGTCAATTGGAAGTACCATGTCAACAGACTGATTAAGAAATACAGTATCTTTGCTTTGGTGGGCCGTATTTGCAAAATACCTCCTATATTAAGAAATACGTGGTGTGTCAAGCTTCTTTTACAAATCTGTAGCAAATAGAAAACTAGTTGCATTGGTCATGTGGAAATATCTCGTCTGTCTCATGTATGTTGCTTATCTTTTGTCTCTTGAGTCTTGAGAATCACTAGCCAACTTGCTTATCTCGTCTCCCTCTTGTATGTCGTTTCTCTCCAGCTGAGCTGTCCTATCCTTATTCCATATTGTCCGCAACTCTTATCACCTCCATCTTAATCCTTTCTGTAGGATGGTAGGCCAAAAATATTTACCAATCTACCTCGTGCTGATCCCTACTACGTTCTCTATCCCAAGCTCATTAAGCATGCAATAGATTAAGTACTGGAACAGATGATGACAGACTTTCTGAATCACATGAAAGTGAACCAGGATATGCTAACTGGATTTTCCAAAAGATTGGATCTTTGAGTGGAATATCACAAATTCTCTTTCCCTGTTAAAAAAAAGTAGGTCCCACCAGGATTCGAACCCAGGTTGCCAGATTCAAAGTCTGGAGTGATAACCACTACACCATGGAACCATTTATGTGTGTTCTCCCTGGATAATATATTTATCATAGCATGTCTCCATAGCATTATTTTTGTGTGTGTGTGTGTGCTTTTGCTAGCCATTCCAAAAAATAAATAAATCATGTTGCGCGTGAGCTACTTTCTATATTTTAACTGATGCGCCTTGCTGCTTTATTGAGTAGTGTTTCCGAAATGAATTCGACGGAAGGGCAATTTCACACCAATTTAATATTATGTCTTTTAAATTACTCTTTGCCATATCTGCATTCGGCCTGTTCTGTTTTGTTGTGAATGCGTTGAGCACTTGAGCTTGCATTCTTTTCACTGTTTTATAGTTGGGAGATCAAAACATAGTTATGCCAGTGCTACTGGGTTTCTCTGTCTCTGATTCTGTTCCTGCTTTTGAGTCTTTCAAGATTACTAGAACATCAGGCGCCCTACAATGATTCGAGGAAAAAACAATCTACGACCAACAGATACCACCAAGATACTAAGCATAATTTTCACCACTATTATCATAGCATCAGATTAAAATAGATCAGAGTGGAGTATTAGATAATTAGCACAAATCATGAAGCATTTGCATATAACATGAGTTGTATGGCCATTGCAACCGCTACGGTTCTGTTCAGCCGTAGATGACATGATCCTTCATTACATGTATGGCTACCACAGCCATTATGGTTCTATCTGGACATACATTACATGCCCATCTGTCACAAATGAGCTTGAATTGTTGTAGAAACTTCTTTCTACATCTATTAGTTGCTGCTAGTTAGTATTTATTTAGTGTCTGCTTGAACACAGAATCATAAGACGAAATGAAACAGTCAGCCTCAAATTATATAAGATCAAGTATCTCCCATCATCATATTCAGTCAAAGCATTAGGGTAGGCTTCATTGTAATCCTCAATCTACATTAGTGAGAAAACGACCAGATCAACAGAAGACAAGAGATCAGCATAAAAAAAAGGGGGACGGTGTGCCCAAGATGAGCAATTAAATGACTCAGCCAGAACAATGACAGAAATAATAGGCAAGCTAGAATGAATGATGTGAAGTACAGGGCCTTGCAAGATTTCATCTACAGGGAAAACGAAAGTAGCTTTCAAAGGATAACTGCATTGCCATTTGGAATCAGTACACCTTATCTGAGAAGAGAAACATGCAAGTGTAGGGTCAGGGGCAGCTAGCATCGGATTGGCACAAGTCCATTGCCTCTGTGCGTAAGTATAAGCATCAAGCATATATAAGCATTCGGTGAGTGCCTAAAAACATCTCAATACAAATGAATGTGGTGGACGGATGAAAAATAACAACAATGTCAAATTTACTAACACAAAATTGCCTGATTAATATTATGATAAAATTGCCAGGCTGTACTGCAGAGCAACCCCTCTAGCCGCATCATGAGCTTTAGGCTTCTCATTTCTCTTGTTTTGGAAACTCCCAAGGCGACAGGAAGAATTGAGTATGAGTATGGCCTCTTGGTGTGACGCCTCCTTTTGACAACTTTAGCATTATTGTCCTATAGTTAGTTACACATTTGAGTACAACATCTCAAGAAATAAAACAGCATGGTAGAAACAAATCAGCAATGGATATGATAGGAGTGATAGCACCTAACTAAGTTTTGATGCACGAACTTAAGATAAAATTCAACCAAACAGAACTTTTATCCAAGTTGTGCAACTAAAGTGGACCAAACGTTATAAACAATTAGAGGTATCTAAAATTAACTATATTAGTATGTAAACATGCCCTATGGCAGCAAACTTGTTGACATCCATGCATCAATGCCCTTTCCTTATAAGTAGTTTTCGTAACATACTTCTATTCCCTATAATATCCAAGGCTTTTGCTGGTACATAAGCACCTTGGGAATATGAAAACCATGTTACCTTTATTGCAGATTGCAGATGGAAAATAAATTCTATCATAACTTGATGCCAACACCACAGGCCTTCAGAATGCTTTTTAATGGTGCCAGCCTTTAATTCACAGCACAGTAAGGTCTTTCTAGGCTGATGGGAAACTAATACAAACCCAGCCAAGCATTATGGACAGTAAGGAGCCCTCACTCCATGGAATCTTTTTTTAATCCATCCATCATATGGTCAAGATCAATGCAAACAAAAAAATGTTCTGAATATATGACCAGAACATAGCATGGTTCCAGAGGCAGTAAACCAGAGATTTCCAGAGGACAGGGCACCCGCCTCTGGAAATAGTCAAACAGATTAGAAAAAAAAATAGCAGGAGGACATCATCAGTGTTGTTGCTGCCTCCTATCCTGCATGACGTCTGTAACGTGCGCCATGATTCCACCACTGCCGCAGGAGGAGCAACAAGTCAGGAAAATGGAGTAGCAATGCCAAACAGAGCAAAGCACTCCAAACCCAATGAATAAAAAATAATCCATCGAACAAAGCAAAATGCTCCAAATCCCATCACGCACCACAAGATGAACTGTGGAAATGCATGTGACACCATAAACAAACATATATGTATATAACTGAATGACTCCATATACGCCAAGATGGCCTGCAAATGTATTATTTACGCTTAACAGATTAATTCCTACCTATATATACCAAAACCATCGACAGATTGCTACATTCAGCTCGTAACTTGGAGTGCCATGGCTTAATTGGCACCATCAATTTGTGTATTTTAATGCAATGCTTACAGCTAATGAAGGAATCCAAAGAATTGCGTAAGCTATGTTGTAAAAGTCTGGGGTTCCTACAAGATTGCAGGGAACTACAGTAGTTGAGCGAGCCTCGAGATTATGCGTAAATATTGCAAGGAACTAAAGCAAGCCAAACTCACAATCTCACTTTCCCGTGCACCACCTCAATGGTCTCGAGATCCATGTGCAGGCTTTTTATGCGAGTCAAAGAAAGTGCAAAATTAAATTGTGATGAGGAAAGAATTTGTGCTTGCTGATAGCTCACACTGAAAGTGGAAGTAGCAGCACAGGTGCGACCGTGCGAGCAGTCCAACCACAAGCTGCAGATTTAATACCTGAGTAGGAGACTGCATATTAATCTGGAGAGAACCCTCCATTAACCATCTCCGCCACTGCTGTGTGCAAGTGGTGGAGGCCAGCCGGATCCGCAGCCGTCGAGGCTGGATCCCGTCGGATCCACTCGCAGGGTGCGCTCCTGTGGCCTCCAGACATGGGAACCCTCCTCCGTAGGTGAGGCCCGTGGACACCTCGATGCCAGTGACGAACCTAGGTAAAAGGGAGAGGGGTCAGGAGGATAAGATGAAGGGAGAGGGAAGAGGTAGAGGAAATGGGGAAGGAGAGCTGGAGGAGGAGCACCTAGGTTCACCATAGGGAGGGTGGAAGCGATAGCCGTGGTGGCAGCGCCATGGACGAGGTCGCGCCATGCCGACGCGTGGAGTTCGCCGAGCTCCCCCTGCTTATATAGCGCAGCTTCCCACGCCCCCGCGTGGATGCTATGCCCGCCGAACTCCGCCATTCTCGTGCGGCTCCCCTCTAGCGACGGCGGTAAGCGGGGAGGCGCGCGTGCTGAGCACTGCGTTGCGGCGGCGGCGCAAAGGATAAAGAGAGGGGACAAACTGAGGAAGGGACGGGATGCGGGTGCGCGAGAGTTGGGCTGCAGGGGCTCGTCGCAAAATCAGAGGGAAAGTTGGAGCACAGGTTGATTATCACAAAATAAGAGGGCTTTTTTGCAAAAAGGTGCAGAGATGCGCGTCAGCCTGCGGATGAGCCACCAATGCCTGGAATGCTGTGGTGCTCCCACAACCGAGTGGGTTTTAAGAACTTCCAAGATTATGGGGCTGTTAATGCTGTGTGACTTTGTCAAATGGATGTACCATGTCTACAGACTGATTAAGAAATACAATATCCTTGCTTTAGTGAGCCATATTTGTAAAATACACCCTAACAGAAAACTAGTTGGTCATGCATAAATATCACGTTTCTCATGTATGTTGCTTATCTCTCATCTCCTACGAATTACTAGCCATCTTGCTTATCTGTGGTCTCTTTCATGTATGTTGTTTCTCTCCAACCGAGCTGTCCTATTCTCGTTCCATATTGTGCGCAACTCCTATCACCTCCATCTCAGTTCTGCCTGTATGATGGAAGGCTACAGCCCACAAGTCATTACCATTCTACCTCGCACTGATCCCTACTACTTTCTTTATCCCAAGCTGATTAAACATGCAATAAATTAAGTATTGGAACATATGATGAAAAACTTTCTGAATGGCATTAAAGTGAACCAGGAATCCAGGATAGGCTAATTGGATTTTCCAAAAGATTGGATCTTCGGAGTGGCATATCACAAATTCTCTTTATATGTTAAAAAAAAGTAGGTCCCACCGGGATTCGAACCCAGGTTGCCAGATTCAAAGTCTGGAGTGATAACCGCTACACTATGGAACCATTTTATGTATGTTCTCCCAAGATAATATTTTTATCATCATAGAACCTTTGTTTTACTTTTCCTAGCTGTTCCCAATAAAAGCATGTATAAGGAATAAACTAATTTCTATATTTTAACTGACTGATGCACCTTGCTTCTTTATAGAACGGTGTTTATGAAATGGATTGGATGGAAGGGGCATTTTCCCTCCAGTTTGATGTTTTATCATTTAAAACATCCTTTGCGATGTCTGCATTCTACCTGTTAAGTTTTGGTGTGAACATATTGCAATTGTGTCCATTTTCAACAATTTTAGTTGTAATATAGAGAAGTGATCAAAACATAATTATGCCACTGCTTGCTCCCACTATTGAGCCGTTCACGGTTATTATAGGGCTGTTAATGATGCATGACTTTGTCAATTAGATGTTCCATTCCGACAGACTAATTAAGAAATACAATCTTGGCTTGAGTGAGACATATTTGCCAAGTACTCTATCAGAAATGTATGGAGTGTCAAACATCCTTTACAAATTAGTAGCATATATTTCCTCCGTTCCAAATTATAAGACGTTTTGGCTTTTCTAGATATATTGCTTTTACTATGTATCTACACATAGTGTATATCTAAATGCATAGTAAAAACTATGTATATAGAAAAGACAAAATGTCTTATAATTTGGAATGGAGGGAGTAGAAAACCAGTTGGATTGGTCATATGGAAATAGCACCATTCAAAATTACTAATCAACTTGCTTTTTCTTGCCTCTCTCATGTATGTTGTTTCTCTCCGGCTGAGCTGTCCTATTCTTGTTCCCTATCGTCCTCAGGGGCGGACCTGTGCGCTGGGCTGGGAGGGCTGCAGCCTGGGGCAAGCCAAGAAAAATCAAGTACTCCCTTTAAAATTAGCCCAGGAACAGCCCATAGCAAAGAGAATAGTAAAGGTCACCCTCTCCCAATGACCACTCCTCCATTCTCCCATGGCAGCGCCACTTTTCTCGTCCGCTCGTCGCGACCTAATCCGGCCGACCTCGCCTCCTCCCCAACCCTCGCTGCACAGATCAGACCCTGCTGGGCACTGGGCACTGGCTACCTGCGTCCTGCACGGCAGCGCCCCACCAGCTGGTGCCCATCTGCGCCAAGCCTGGCTTGGCTGCCTGCTTTGCCCTGGTAGCTGATGCATAACGGCATAAGCTAGCACCCAGCGGAGTCACCCCCTGCCGGCCTGCCCCTAGGCCAAGACACCCTGCTGCTGGTTGCTACACTTGCACATTGAGTCGGTGAGTATTAATTATTGATTATGATTACATCAATGCATCCTTTTTGATTGATGGATGCCAGCTGTTAGTTTCTAATAATTGCATTATACAACGGTAGGGCATAGGAGGTTAGGATGGAAAAGTATTTTAATAAGAAAGATATGGTAAAAATGGTGCTGGAATGAGAAAGAGTCAAGTTGAGTAAAAAAAGAACACAGATTGAGCCTAATATTGATGACATAGTTGCTGATCTAGGCCTTTGAAAGATAACTATTAAAATTTGCCGCTTATAAGATCTATAGCCTTAAATTATTTAGCCTCCCTCTTGCTCGATTTCTGGATCCACCACTGATTGTGCTTGTGCACAACTCCTATCTCCATCTTAATCCTGTCTGTAGGATGGAAGGTCCCAAATCGTTTCCTATCTACCTCGTGCTGATCCCTACTACGTTCTCTATCCCAAGCTCATTAAGCATGCAATAGTTAAGTACTGGAACAGATGATAACTTTCTGAATGCCTTTAAAGTGAACCAGGATAGGCTGATTGGATTTTCCAAAGACTGGATCTTTTGAGTGGCATATCACAAATTCTCTTTCTATGTTAAGAAAAGTAGGTTCCACTGGGATTTGAACCCACATTGCCATATTCAAAGTCTGGAGTGATAACCACTACATGGAATCATTTTATGTGTGTCCTAGATAATATTTTGTCATAGCACCTATGTTTGGTTTTTGCTTTCCATTCCCAATAAAATCATATCTAAGGAATCAACTAATTTCTATATTTTAACTAAATGATGCACCTTGCTGCTTTATAGAGCGGTGTTTAAGAAATGGATTGGATGGAAGGGGCATTTTCCCTCCTATTTAATGTTCTATTATTTGAATCATTCCTGGCATGTCTGCATTCAGCCTGTTAAGTTTTGGCGTGAAGCCGTGAACATGTTTGGCTTGTGTTCATCTTCACTATATTTTTTTGTGCTAGAAAGAAGAGATTGAAACATAGATAGGCCAGTGCTTGTTCCCTCTATTTAGTCATTTGAGATTATCGGGGCTGTTATTGATACACAGCTTTGTCAATTAGCTGTACCATGTCAATAGACTAATTAAGAAATAAAATATCTTGGTTTGAGTGAGACATATTTGCCAAATACTCCCTCCATTCAGAAATACATGGTGCGGCTAACTTCCAGGGGCAGAGGATAGTTGAGGCCATTGTGGGTTGTTGCCCTTCTTCCATTCAAAATTTTCTAATAAGTCATATGCTTCACATGGTTAGTTACCCCTGAACAATGTGTCAGCCTCCTATGGCCGGCCCCCTTTGGTACTTGCTCGGCTGTTCAAAGGCATCGTGCAACAAGTACAGCTAGCCCAATGGCATATCTATTGTCTGTGCTGACTGCTTAGTGCTGGCTAGTGGTTTCTTAAAAACAATTTAATTGTGTGGAATTGTAAAACTATGTGATTGCATAAACCTAGAAAAACAACTCATTGTTCTTGTCCTCAGCATTTGAGGCATTAAAAGGGGCAAGAAGGAAGCTGGCTTGCAAGTTACTGCATTGTGTGACTATCCGTGGAGGAAGAAGCATCTGCAGAACACACGGTAAAGCACTCAAGGTGGCCCAGCTGGCCAGCACAGGTGCGTTGATGGTGATGCTTGTTGCTCACTGGAAGTTTGAATTAGTTGTACAACTCTAAAACTTCGTATAATGATTTCTCATTTACCTTGCCCCCGTAAGATTTCCTTCAAGCTCGGCCACTTCTAACTTCCTTTACAGATGAATAATATATAAAACTAGTTTGATAATTTGATTGGTCTCATGAAATAGCACCATTCAGTGTTGGTGTGTCACGAGAATTACCCAACTCTCTCTCTCTCTCTCTCTCTCTCTCTCCCTCTCCCTCTCCCTCTCCCTCTCCCTCACCCTCACCTCTCTCTCCTCCCCCCCTGTCTCCCTCCCTCCCACTCTATCCCTCTCCTCCCCCCCTCTGTCTCCCTCCCTCCCTCCCTCCCTTCCCCTCTCAAGTTTGTTTCTCTCCAGCCAAGAATCCTTGGTCTCCATTTTGTGCACAACTCCTAGGGCGTGGGACTTAATCCCAAACTGAGGACTGAACCGAGCCGAACTAACTCCAGTGATTTGTGTTGGTGTTGGTTTCCAACCACGACATTGAACACCTGTACAAAACTGAGTTACCAGTCACTGCAGGTCAGCATCTCACCCTCGTCTGCAATCATTCCAATCTACAATTCAGCTTAGGCTTGCCCTCCCCACCGCCACGAGTCTAGAAATTTCTGTCATTCTATGATTGCCTTCTGTAGGATGGAATTCTATGATTTACCTCTTGCTTATTCCTAGTAAGTCCTCGACCCCAAGCTCTTTAAACATGCAATAGATTAAATTCTGTCACAAACAATGTAAAGCTTTCTGAAAGGTATTAAAGTGAGCCAGGAAAGGCTATTTTGATTTCCCAAAAGATTAGATATGAGTGACACAAATTTTCTCGTGTAAAAAAACGATCCCACTGGGATTTGAACCCAGCTTGCCAGGTTGAATGTCTGGAGTGATAACCACACACCCTTTCTCAATTCTTGGTGAGGAAAAAAAAACTATTTTCCATAATTTTTATGATGTACCTTGCTGCTTTGTTGAACGGTTTTAGGAAGAGCAGGTATTTTATTTGGATAGTAAAGAAGGAATGGATTTGAAGGAAGAAGCAATGTCCCTCTAATTTAATAATTTTCTTTTGTTAAATATTTCCTTTCCATGTCTGTATTGAGCTTGTGGTTGTAGTAGATGGTCTGTTAAGTAGCATGTCATTTTCTTGTCTTGGTGTGAAGTGGGATTGTGTTGCATCCGAACTGTTATCACATTTTGTAATATAGAGTTTGAAGCATAGTTATTGCAGTGCTACTTGATTTTCCTATTTTTAGTTCCATATTTCCATTACAAATTTTGAATGCTTCATGATTATGGGACTGCTGATGCCTCTCACTTTGCGTATTATATACCATGTTAACAAACTCTTTAAGAAATACAGTATAATGGCTTGAATGAGAATTATTGGTTGTACCCTCCATTCAGAAATACATGATGTGTTGAACTTGCTTTAGTTCTATCAGTAATACATTGAAAACTATTTGAATAATCACATGGAGATAGTACCATTTGACAGTCTGAGAATTGCTGTCTTAATATAATATTTTCTATACTTTTAACTAATGTACTGCTATACAAATTGATGATCATAATTGCTTATCAAAGACTATGTTGTCCACGAGCTAAATATTTGTGAACAAATTTGATTAATAAAAGGAATGTTGACTTTTTATTTATTTTTTAATATTGTTCATTTGAAGTCTGGTAGCATTTTGTCAGACTGCAGAATTTACTCGTACTTTACATTTCCTCAGTTATCCTTACTAAAATTTTTTGTTTGAATTTTGTCCTGATTTTGCACAGAAATAATGGTTTTAGTCTGGTCGTTCATTACAAAAATCTAAGATAGAAAATGGGCTAGCTTTTCCCAAGTTTCTGTCGACTACTCTTTTACTGTCCCGAAAATTATCTGTCAGTCTTGCTGTGGGAACTGAACATTTACAGTCTAATGTCTTAGCAAATTATCAGTAATGTACAGGCTTGATGGTGCTCTTGATTAGAAATACAGTATCATATTATGCAACCTGCCAGACCAACAAATCTTGTACCAACTATTGGTTCCCTTTTGATGTGGCTTACATGCACTTTTATTGTAGTGGTTTTGGTGGGTGCTCCAGCTAATTTATTGTTTTTTCCCCATGAAGGTATTGAGCTGAGTCAAATGGGAGTTGTACTGCTGTGGAGAGATGTGCTACTCAACTCCTGTGCAACTGATTGGGGATCCATGACCTACTGAAGGCACAAAGTTTGCGCAAACAAAACAGTTCCAGTTCATCCTATGAACATACTACGTTTTTTTTTTCCAGATTGGAGAACGCCCAGGGGCTTGGCAAACTGTGGTCTGTGGCTTTGAACTTTGCCAATTCGATACCTGATAGATCATTTTGAGACGAGTTAAGCCCCTGTTTGGAGTGCCAGAAACCAAAACAGATGTAGAAGGAACGAGGTGTAAGAGGAGAGAAGACCCAGCGCCTGATCATCGTTTATTCGTTTCTGAATCTATAGCCACTGGAATCAGTCTGCACCCGAATTGTAGCCCTATCTATTATCTAGAAACTGTAATGAACAACACTTAGCAAATAATTGAGAGATGCTGAATGGATTGTGAAAAGGATCTGCATCAAATCCCAGTAATTTCCGCTAATTCACTCTGTTGTGTTAGCTATCTTTCAGTGATGTTGCGACATTGTTAATATTGCTCTCATTGAGGGCAATATGCTGAACTGCTGGCTCAGCAAGCGGCAAAAAAACGTCTACGGTGCATCTCCAGCATTTCGATAAAACCACTTACAATCTCCTCTAACAACTATTTTAATTCCTAATCTATCCGCGCTCGTAAAAAATGGTGGTCTATCCGCGCTCGTAAGAATGGTGGTACCCATGCTCAAAGATACACGGACGACTGCGACTCCCTCCCTGTCTCCTTAGGTTGATTAATAATCGGACCAATCTTTAAATGGGCTATGCCTTAATGGGCCGGTGCTGGGCTCGGTCAGAAAGAAAGAAAAAGGAAAGGAAACCACGTTATCCTCTTTTCATAGACGGATACGGGACATACGGCCGGCTCAACACGCCCGAGGGCTGAGGGCTGAGCCTAACCGGCCTCCAGCCCGCTCCCGCTCCCGTCTTTTCTTTTGGCGACGAGCCGACGAGTCGACGACGGGCAACCGCCGCCGCCGCCCTAGGTCAGGCCGTCAGGTGCCCAGGTATCCGTCGGGCCCTTCTCCAGGCCCTTCCCCGTCGACAGCAACCACCAGGTATGCCAGCCCCTTCTCTTCCCTGTGGAACCGAGAACCCTAACTTAAGCTATTTGGCTATTTGTATTCGTAATATATCTGATCGAGTTGCAAGTGTATACTTCTATTATGCCTAACATCGTTTTGTTTGGCGATAGGTATCGGCTGAATCTGTAGGAAGGAACTGATATACAATAACTTCGTTTTGTTTGGCAATAGGTATCGGCTGAATCCGTAGGAAGGAACTGATATACAATAATTTCTTGTTTTATATGCAAACTAATTGACAGGGAATTGCTTGGTTTAGCACAACACAACGGCACATAGAAAATCTGATGTGGGTTTGATGGTGTTGTGGTTGAATTGCACATCGATGATTGGATTTGCCAACATTTTTGGTAGGCTGTAGCATAGCAGTGGACTACACAACGTGATCGAATAAAAAAAAAAAGAGTTACTTCCTGAAACAAAATACCCTGCACCAGCACTAATGTTGATTGATTTTGATAATATTATGAGAGATTAACTGTGTTGTCAAAGATCTTGTAGGCTTTATTTCTTCTTGCCTATTGTAGTAGCTACCCCAAATTCCGGTTCCATCTTATGTTGTCCAGCACACCAGATAGTTTAATAACAAGAGCTAAAGGATTTCCTTTTAGGCACATATGCTGACAAATCTGTTTGGTTCAGTGGGCAGCATTGCTAAATAACTTACAGTCGAACGGAAAGTGTACATTATGATGACTTGAATACTTTGTGCTTGGCATTACTGCTGATGACTTGAATTGTCAGAATCGTAGCTAATACGCTCAGAGATTGAACATTCTTGGGTAGTCTCAACCCAGTGTCATGATAATCAGAAGGGATGTGCTTCTGCAAGTTATGGGATTCTTTTTGTATAAACCATGCCATTAATTGCAAACGATGCTTAGATAGCTGAACAATAGGTTTTGTAATTTTGTCATTCTCAATTATATGTTAGCAGTTACATCTCTACATTTGTGTTTAGTTTGCAGTCTGTATGAAACTTTTTTGCTTTATATGTGTTATACACGCGCTATTCTGATCTCTTATTGTTTCTGTTAACACTGCAGGTATCAAATCAAACTTCTGCGCACTTATGGAGGCTTTAATTTCATGTTTAAAAAACATGGTAAGTTTACTCTATATATTATTATTATAGGGTTGTTGCATGTATGCAAATTTTAGTACAACCGATATTATGTGGCTTGAAGGAGATGGAAACCAGTCAGATGCCCAAGTCAGGGATTCATCAGAAGTTGGGACCGGAGATCAGTCAAAATCCCATGGAAAATCATGTTAACCCAGAAAAGGAAACTGATGAAACTCCAGTAGCTGAGGTTAACCAAGAGCCTGTGGAAACATGTCAGGGCGCAGTGGTGGAAACTGATATTATCCCAGAAAAGCAAGCTGTTCTAGAGGCAGGCTTAGAGGTTAATGAAGAACCTACGGAAACATGCCAGGAAACAGCTGCAGAATGTGATGTTAACCCAGAGAAGCGAACTTCTGATCCAAGTGTTATTTACCGCTGCAGAAAGTGCCGGAGAATGCTTGCAACACAAGAATTTGTTGTTACCCATGAAGTAGGTGCGGGTGGCAAGAGCTTCAGAGCAGGAAAACAGTCTAATGTGCATGAGGATGGCGAAAAACCAGAATGTCCATGCATCTTCGTGGAGCCCATGAAGGGGATGCAAACTGGTCAGTTTTCCAGCATGATGTTTTACCTCTTGTTTTTAGAGCATTGTCATGAAATCTCTGATGTTCTCATCTGCTCCATGTTTTATTTGCAGTGGAAGAAGGTTATGTTGCGAACAAGCTCTTTTGCATGGGATGCAAAGCTCGTCTAGGACAATTCTGTTAAGTAATCTGCTGCTCCCCTGTATGAACGCACGGCAGGGATAGGCGCCGAAAGGCTTCTTGCTGTTGCACTGTAGCTGCAGGGGCAGGCACCGAAAGGCTCCTCTGCCGCAATGTAGCCACAGCAGAGGCAGACGTCAAAGTCAGCCCTGCTGTCACATCTAGTCACTGTAGCAACATGGCAGCCATAGTGAGTGGTAGGGAACACAGGGGAGTGGTCGGCTCATCCGTTTCGAAGATTCAGGGGCCAACAAGTGGTATCAAAGCCATACAAGCGTCGTCGCCGGACTAACCGCTGGTGATGACGGACGGTTTGGATATGGGCGACAGCAGCGGCGCTGCTGTGGCTGCCCATCCACGACAGGAGGTTATCGTGCGCACAGTGTGGGAGGTCAGCGGCATCAGTTGGCCGACGGCTCTGGAATGCTATTGACAAGGGCACCGACAACAAAGAAGAAGACATGTCAGCGTTGGTGGTTATCCTCGTTGCTGTGCCAGCGGAGTACAGGAAGCCGTTAGGGGTGAAGAACTCTGCTAAGGAGGCGTGGAAGGCCATTGCAGCGATGCGCGTCGGTTCCGACTGCGTAAAGAAGGCGACGGCTCAGCTGCTGAAGCAGGAGTACGCCACCCTCAAGTTCAAGGATGGTGAATCGGTGGAGGATTTCTCCCTCCGCCTGCAGTCGCTCATCAACAAACTGAGGAGCCACGGCGTCACCATTGACGAAGAAGAGGTGGTCTCTAAGTACCTCCACTCCGTGCCGATGAAGTACATCCAGATCGCTCTTTCCATAGAGATGATGTTGGACTTGTCTACCCTCACCATTGAGGATGTGACAGGCCGTCTACAGGCAGTGGACGAGCGCATGGAGTAGGCCACAACAACGACGGACAGCGGCAAGTTGCTGCTAACAGAGGAGTGGGCTGCTCGGAGGAAGAAGTTTGGGGAAGCCTCCTCCAGCCGCGGTGGCGATGGCACGCCGCGGTAAGGCTTCTTCGGAGAAGAAGAAGAAGGTCGACCCCAACGTTTGTCGACGCTGCAGGAAGATGGGCCATTGGGCAAATGAGTGCCCAAATCGCAAGCAGGAGAAGAAGACTGATGCTCATTTAGCGTAGGCTGATGAGGATGATGAGGCCACTCTCCTGATGGCGACGTTCTGTGCACTGTACGACGTTGAGGTGATCAAGAAGTTCAAGGCGCGCGCGGAGGTGGAGAGCGGCAGAACCAGACGGTGGTCGGCATGGCTCGATCCATGATGAAGGCCAAGGTCATGCCGACAAGGTTCTGGGGTGAGGCGGTGACCACGGCGGTGTTCATCCTCAACCGCGCGCCCACCAATGCCTTGAAGGGTAAGACGTCGTTTGAAGCTTGGTATGGGCGCAAGCCGAGCGTGTCCTTCCTCTGGACATTTGGCTGCATCGGCCACGTCAGAAAGACGAAGCCGGTCCTCACCAAGCTGGAGGATAGGTGCTCCTGGGCTACGAGGAAGGTACCAAGACGTACCGGCTCTACGACCCACGCGGAGGCAAGGTGGTTTCTCGTGCGACGTCGTGTTCGACGAGAAGGCGGCATGGGATTGGGACAGTCCGGGCACGGGGGAAGCTGGCGGCATCACCAGCACCTTCGTTGTCGAGCACTTGGTCATCCACGGTGGTGGAGATGCTGGAGAGGAGGTGCCGACCACTCCAGCAACGGAGCCGAGCACTCCTGGGGTGGTGTCAAGCACTCCGGGAGGAGTGCCGAGCACTTCAGGAATAGTGCCGAGCGGTCCTGCAGTAGTGCCGACCACTCCAGGATGGGTGCCGAACGCTCCCGTAGCGGAGCCGAGAGGTCTTGCAGTGGTGCTGACCACTCCAAGACGGGTGCTGAGCACTCCTGCAGTGGTGCCGACCACTTCAGGAGTGGTGACGAGCGGTCCAGGAGTAGTGCCGAGCACTCCAGGTGCTGTGTCGGCCACTCCGGCGGAACAGGGAACTCCATCGACGCCGATCGAGTTCGCCTCACCTCCAAGCGACATCATTGAGTTCGTGGATGCCTTCCACGATGGTGAGGAGGTATGGTTCCACAGGCTGGACGACATCATCGGCAGCACAGGGCCCTCAGGCCTGGCGGGTCGGCTGCTCAATGACCCAGAGCTGCTTCTCGTCAGTGTAAAAGAACCATCCACGTTCGCGCTGGTCGAGCGCAATACAAATTGGCGACGAGCGATGCTAGAGGAGATGAAGACGATCGAGGAAAACGAGACTTGGGAGCTTGTTGATTCACCTTCAGGACGTCGTCCGATCAGCCTGAAGTGGGTGTACAAGGTCAAGCGGGACGAGCGCGGCGCCATTGTCAAGCACAAGACACGCCTCATCTTCCGAGACTTTGTTCAGCGCAAGGGCATCGACTTTGAGGAAGTCTTTGCGCCGGTAGCGCGCATGGAGTCTATCCGATTGTTGCTGGCTTTAGCAGCAGCAAAGGACTGGCGCGTCCATCATTTGGACGTAAAATCGGCCTTCCTCAACGGCGAGCTGGCGGAGACGGTCTTCGTCAGGCAACCTCCGGTTTTGCCGTCAAGGGAGCGGAGCACAGGGTGCTCCGACTGCGCAAGGCGCTCTACGGGCTGCGGCAGGCCCCATGAGCGTGGAACGCTTGACGCCACGCTGGACGAGCTTGGGTTCACGCGGTGCGCAACCGAGCACGAGCTCTACACGCGGCGACGGGGGAAGGAGGAGATCGTCGTTGGCGTGTATGTGGATGACTTGATCGTCACCGGCGTGCGTGCGGAGGACATCGATAGCTTCAAGCGCGAGATAGCGGCTCGTTTTTGAATGAGCGATCTCGGCGCGCTCTCCTACTACCTCGGCATCGAGGTGAGACAAGGGGAGGCGCTCACGCTCGGTTAGAGCACGTACGCCTCAAAGCTGTTGGAGCGGAGCGGCATGGCTGAGTGCAAGCCGTGCATGACTCCGATGGAGGAGCGACTAAAGCTGACGAAGGCCAGTACCGCGGCGAAGGTAGATGCAACACTCTACCGGAGTATCGTCGGTGGTCTGCGCTACCTAGTCCACACGAGGCCGGACATTGCGTTCGTCGTGGGCTACGTCAGTCGCTTCATGGAGGATCCCCGAGAGGATCACTAGGTTGTAGTGAAGCGGCTGTTGCGCTACGTCAAGGGGATGGTGGATCATGGGATCGTCTTCCCCAAGACCGACGAAAGTGGACTGCAGCTCACTGTGTTCAGCGATGCAGACATGGCGGGGGACATCGACAGACGGCGGAGCACCTCTGGCGTGCTCGTGTTCCTTGGGTCGGCTCCAATCTCATGGCTGTCGCTGAAACAGAAGGCGGTGGCGCTGTCTACATGCGAGGCAGAGTACGTAGCGGCGGTCACAGCGGCGTGTCAAGCTGTGTGGCTACGTCGGCTGCTGGGCGAGCTGACCGGTGTGGAAGCTCACCCACCAGCACTGATGGTGGACAACCAGTCCGCTATCGCCTTCGTAAAGAATCCGGTTCTCTACGACCGGAGCAAGCACATCGACATCAAGTTCCACTTCCTCTGGGACTGTGTCGATGGAGGGCAGATCGTCAGAGTTCGTCGAAACTGGTCGGCAACTCGCGGACGTCCTCACCAAGCCGTTCGGCCGTCTTCGGTTCATGGAGTTGAAAAAGATGATCGGCATGATGGAGGTTCTAGCGTTAGCAGCAGGATTAGGGGAAGAATTGTTAAGTAATCTGTTGCTCCCCTGTATGAACACATGGCAGGGACAGGCGTCGAAAGGCTCCACGTTGTTGCACTGTTGCAGGGGCAGACGTCGAAATGCTCCCCTGCCGCACTGTAGCCATAGTAGGGGCAGGCGTCAAAGTCAGCCCTGCTATCACATCTAGTCACTGTAGCAGCATGACAGCCTGACATGTCTGTGTACTAGGATTAGATGGGTAGAGCTGTATATATAGTTTCCCACTGTAACTCTAGTAAAGAGAGCGAGTTCAGTTTTGTTATCTCCTCTGCAGAGTTCTGGCCAATGCTGGTGCTTGTGCTATGTGTGCGCGCGCTATGTTCTCTCTGCTTTCTTCTACCTCTAGTCATAGTGAGTGGTCGGGAACACAGAGGGGTGGTTGGCTCACCCGTTCCGAAGATCCAGGGGTCAACAAATTCAACTGGGCTGGTATGCAGTGCAGCTGTGGAGCCTGGGTGATTCCAGCATTCCAGCTGACCAAAAGCAAGATCGACAAATGTTCAATGTAACACCAGGCAATTGGGTGAAGTTTTAATCCCTTAGCAGTGATGTTACAACATATATATGTAGCTAGGAAACAGTATCGTTTAGACATGTATAGGCACTCTGGCAGTTGGTTAAGTGGTTATCAGCTGTTTAATCTGCTGCTGATGTTGTCATCCTGAGCATCAGCACGTGGGTTTTGCAACAACTAAAAAAGCTGAAACTAGGAAGCATTAGGCGGGCCCTCAGTTTACTGATTTGTTTTGCCCTGCTACTTAGTTCTTTGGTGAATTCATATGATAAGGCAAATCTCTTGAGGTGATCTATTGTCCTGAGATGGGTATGATATGATAAATGTGATGAATGGGTCTATTTCCATGAGATGGATACTATAATTCTGATCTGCTGATAACTAGTTACGAGGTTGCCTTTCATACTGGTGCCCCGCTGTTGTAGTTACTCCAGGTGCTCGAAGCCAGCTATGGGATTGGAACGGAGCTTACTGTGTTGTTTGTTTTTTTTTTGTTTTTTTTATATAAGTGTAATTGTTCGTCTTGCATTTTTTTTCTTAAAAAAAGGCTAATACTTTGTACCTTTTTTTTCATATACTAATAAAACCTGGAGCAAAGTTTCTGCCATCCTTTCGAAAACAATCATCGTGCTGTCGTCAACCTAACATTTACTTTACAAAAGAAATGAGATTTCATCGGCCAATGGAACCCCATCCTTTCTTAACCGTTGCTGAATTTCATCATGATGCATAGGAAGAAAGGATTTTATGGGAGGCATTGCAGTAAGGAAGAAAAATTGTAGCGATGACGTATTACACTAATTAATTAACAAACATATGTAACTCTAGACCTTTGACTGCAATTATATGCTATAGGAAGAGGATCACTGGTTTGATCTTCAATGTACTTTTATTTTTGAAGACCATCTTATGTCAAATTGTTTTTTTTTGTACGGGCTATTGTTTTCCTTGATTTATATCAGATACGAGACACTCTTTTGAGTGTCTTTCTCAAAAAAAAAATCATTTAACCAAAAGTGATGTCAATACATTTGGCTTACCGTGAAGATTGCAAACTTTGCAAGTACCATTGAGAGGTTGTTTGGATGCAAACGCGTCTTCATATCCATGGAGGCATCCGAAACGTTAAAACTTTCGTAAAAATGGCAGCAAAAACATTTTCTTTTTGTTTTCTTTACTATTTTTCCATTTTTCCTCCTTTCTCTTTATTTCTTCTAAAATCTGCCACCTGAGAGGACAAAACTGCTCTTGTGCTAATTGACGTGAGATCCGCCGCCGCTTGGGCAGCGCTGGTACCTTCTCATGCACAAAGCGGTTTGTTTCTTTAATAGGTGTTTACTTGATCGAATCAAATCTTTGTCGAAACAGTTAAGTTCAGGCTTGAGAGTGCTTCTTGAGGGGGCCAAAAATTATCGAGTAGTTTCAAAATTTACAATGAATACTTACAGGGGTGCAAGCTAAGTACATACAAACTATACTGAAACGGGGGAAAATGAATGGAATGGTTGTTTAAGTAATAAACTATTTTGTACGTAATTCGATTGTTCTCGCAATTAAAGCCAATCTCCGTACATCAATG
The DNA here is from genome assembly GCA_904845875.1 of Miscanthus lutarioriparius. NCBI lineage: Eukaryota > Viridiplantae > Streptophyta > Magnoliopsida > Poales > Poaceae > Miscanthus > Miscanthus lutarioriparius. Next base: position 63,572,870 of record CAJGYO010000008.1, on the reverse strand, counting down.
CGGGAAACCGCCGTAACAACCGTCACTCCGTTCACTGGCAGCACCGACGTAGAACAGATCGGAGAAGTCGCCCATGCCGATGACGTCGTCCAGGACCATACCCTCCAGGTACGGCGGCGTGCTGCTGATGACGGCCGGGCGCACCTCCGCCGCCACCGGGTACTGATAAGTGCCTTGCGGCCCAGCTCCGGCGGCAGCGGTCCTACTCCAGCCCCGGCGGCCGTCGTCATGTCGGCACGGGAGAGGCCTGTGCGGCGCCGGCGGCAGAGGAGCGGACCTCCCGGTGAGGCGCTGCACGAGGTCCTTGAAGCCGGCGGCGTCGGAGGTGACGAACTGCGTCTCGATGTAGGTCACCTTGACGCCGCCGCAGCGGCCGGTGACGTTCTTGTTGTCCATGCTACTAGATCTTCCGTCTTGGTTGAAACGTACGAACTTGTGCCTGGAGCTGTCGTGGCAGCGTAGCGTACTGCACGCACCGTGCTTTGCCTGCTGATCGATCTTATCCGTGCGGTAAGGAGGGTAGGAGCTATGCATTTGTCAACCTGCCTTTTTGCTCTATTTATAGGATGATGGGGGTGAGTACAAGTGTACGTGCGTGAGAGCGGGCACGCCCTCTTGCGGCGTACTCACTCTGACTTCTGACTCTGGTAGCAGGCTGAGGCGTTTGACTGGTCTTCTTCTTCAGATCTGGGCACAGCAGCCAGAGGAGTGGTCGCCACTGACAGCGAGGGAAGACGGCGGGGCCGGGCCACGGTCAACTTTAGCAGGTGGGTGGTCAGACGCTCGTGCGGAACCTGTGGCTATCTGTGTCTCGGTCTCGGGTCGCTCCGCTCGTTGCGCTTTCACGCGGCCCACCTTCCTCGCTGCTGCCGCCGCGCGCCCGCACCCCTGCATTGCACGGCCGGAAACCGCACACGTACGGGCATACGGGTGACAGTACTCCAGTTGATGCCTGCATGCAAGTGCTTCCAGGCTTCCAGGTTCCAGCAGCAGTGACATGTGCACGCACGCACGCACGCATGTTCCTCTTTCACTTTCTGAAGCCAGGTAAAAAGAACATGCATGCATTCATGTCATCCTTTGATTTGCACCGCATGCAGTGGCACAAAGCCTTCCAGTCGTGCCCAGTGTGTACGTACACCGCGAAAATCCGCGATGCCATTTGACTGGCACTTGCGCGCACGCATTGACTGTTCCTCATCCACCTATTGGCTATTGGTATTGGATTAGCTAGTCAGAGCTGCTGGTGTACACTGTAGACTGCAGGAACTAAAAGAGCACCCAAAAGCAGGCGCACCGTAATTTTTGGACTCGGTTATACCGTGACCGGTCAAGCACTTTGGGGGAGCGCACAATCTTCTTCCACCTCACGTTGTCTTTGTCCCCGACTCGAAACTACTCGTGTCGGTCTTCTTCTCCCTCCTCGCGGCGCGTTAGGGTTCGCCGGAGCTCCATGGCCACGGCGGCCGCCTTCTTCCCCTCCCCCTCCCCCTCCCGCCGCGGCGAGCTCCGGCGATGGTGCCCCTGCCCCGACCTGGCCCGTCCGCCTCCGTGCCGCTAGGACCTGAACGCCGCCCTCCCGCCATCCCCACTGCGCGTAGCTAGCTTGCATCCCCTCGAACCCCCTTCTAAGCCCGTCAGAGATAGAGAAGAAGAGAGGGCGCTGAACTCTAACGCCGGGGAGCTCGCCAGAACCCTAGGCGCCTTCTTCCCCAACTCTGGCGCGGGCACGAATGCGGGCGCGGGTGCGGACGTGAACACGGGCGTGTGGGAGGGAGGGGGAGAGGTGGGCCGGCCCACGTTGCGCCGTCCGCCCTCCGCGCGATGGGGCATGCGATAGAGTTTACGTAATTTTTCAGTGGCACTGAAGTTCTCTGGTGGGTGACACTAGAGCTTTTCGGTGGGCCTAGGCCCGAGGCAAATCACAAAGTCGTGCATCGCATATTTCCGGTGTAGCACTAGAGTTATGCCCCGAAGATTGAGTATACAAAGAATAGTGCATATGCACGGTGGAGGCTTAGAGAGCACCTGAGTTCTCAGGTCCGTGTACCACAAATATGGGTGCTATCAAGTGAAGAATTGATGCTCTGGACTAAGCACCCGGTATTCTCCGCTGTGGCACCGGATAAACCACCATAGGAAAAAGGCAGCAACGGTCGACAAAGGCTAGTTGACATAACATGGTGATGCAAGCCCTGCCACAAGCAATGTGTATGCAGCCCAACAACAGCAATTGTGTAACACCCGAGAATACATGGCATAAATATGGATTAAGTAATTTATTTAGTGAAGGTTGACTCGCTTTAACGGGAGCTAAAATTTTGACTTTTTGATCCATCGCTCGGATGGATGAATGGAGACGTGCGTAGACTCGTTGAATGCTTTCCGTTTGACTACTTATTCGTATTTTCGGATGACTAAGTTATGTTAATTGCTAGTTTTTTATAAAAAAGAAAAAAAGAAAGAAAAAATGGCGTATGGAAATATACGTACTTGTCATGGAGTCGCACCTGCCTTTGGTCTCCTGGCCGCTGGTTCTTTGTCCTCCACGGGAAAAAGAGAGAGAACAGAAAAGAGGAAGAAGGCACAAGGGAGAAGGGAGAAGAAGAAAGAGCCTAGGGTTTCGCCGCCTCCACCGTCGGTGCCGTCCGTGGTGCCCGTTCTTCCTCCTGCAAAACCGGTTAGGATCTATCTCGTATCTTGGCTATCCCATCGATCTCCTTCTCTTGCTGTCCGTGAGGGCTTTGCCATGTTTGGCATAGATTAGAACGGCAAGACCTTTGTAGCAGTGAGGATCGTTGCAAGTTGGAGACGACGGGAAGGTGAAGAGAAGGGGAGGAAGGATTAGTCGCCAGGAGTTTTTCGGTATCGTGCTCGCTGTGGTTTCCCTAGGTGAGAAGACAAATATTAATCCCTCCTTTTGATCAAGTTTTGTGGATTAAAGCGCTTGCTTGGATGGGGTTTAGTGGAGTAATCCTCGAAATCAATTTCGTCCATGTTCTGAAATTTCCGTCAAATTGAGCAGTCCCTGTTCATCGTTATGTTTGGGCATCTTAGAGGCCTTAACAATTTTTGGGCCTGCAGATAAAGTTGCAGAGGACTTCAATATCTTTCTCTGGACGCTAAGAACACTGTCATAGCCCCTATATTCTGGGAGATATCGGTTTTACAAATAGACTGTTTTTCGATGGCGAAAATCTGGACTGTTTTAGATCTAAGCCGTTCTTGACCATTTAAATAAAATAATTAGATCTTTTGATATGAACAAAAGTTGTAGTATTTTTGTTAAGCTTTCCATATTGGTAAAGCTTATAATTTTTGAATTATTATATCTCCAGTTATTAATTTTTGAATTTTTATGCTCTGTTTTGGACGTCAGAAATATTCAGTTATGTTCCATGGTTAATTACACCATTTTGGAGACCTCTTATGGGAAACCTTACAATACAAAAGTTGTATATAACGTTGTTTTACAGAATCTTGTAAACTTTGGGAATTGTTGGATATGTGGTCTAAAGTCTACGAAAAAGAGGAGAGTTAGTGCTGATGTCTTTGATCGGTAGCGCAAACGGTAGATGCTTAAATGTTGGGTTTGGGGCGCTCTAGTGCGTATTTGTTGTTGTACTTGCTTGTATGTTTGTGCTTGTACCGAGTATTGCTTGTGATCAGCTGGTAGCACTTGGGAATGCCGCTAGTGCTTTTGATCTCCTTCGGTAAAGAGGCAAGTGAATGTAGCTGTGGTTTGCTATCGTTTTGTCTTGTTATTTTCATCACCTACATATTTATGTCTATAATAATGTCATACCACTAATAACCAAAACTTGTGATCTTGGTTTATTCAACCTTATTTAATTGCGGTCTTATTTATTTATTCATGGTGATGTTATTATTCTATATTGCTATATGTGGTTAGCCCATAACCTTGAAGATGAAGTTGAAGTATCATTGGTGGTGTATGTTAATTTTGTTGCAGCATGCCAAGTGCTTGCATCATTCATTTGCATTGAAAGTTATGCCATTGACCTATGGTCACGACCGTACCGGTATAACATCATGGGATGCAGCTCCACACCTTGTTGGGTGTGAAGGCAGGAGACATTTCGCATTGCATTCATATGCATTCAGAAAGTATATTGAAGTGATCTATCCATGTTATTATGAAGCTCTAACTTTTGGCTATGTTCCAAATTAGAAGTATCTCATGTTATTTTGATATCATGTCAAGTGGAAACTCCATGTTAAATTGATGTTTAATTCAACTTGTGATTTAAATAGATAGTCAAAACAAGTTTTCTTGCTGAGATGTTTCATCTCACCCTTGATTTACTCAATCCAGATACTTGATGCTTGCTTGGGAGGGAACGGGATTAGCTTCACATCACACACTTCTTCTTTTAGAGTCTTCATGTTTTAATACAAAATAATTTGGTTATATTCATTAGACTTGAAAGTGAATGTTTAAAGTGTGGTTGTTAAACTTTCTCATTGGAGTACCTCATATTTATGTTAGGATGTGGTTAATGCTAGTTTGGTTCTTTTGGTTATATGTATGTCTTGCTTCTGCGTTGTTTTTAAATACAAAGGAAGTGCTGCTAAAATCTTTATTGGTTATGTGCGGCTGTTGTTTGTGAAGTTTAGTGACATCCCGGGGTGTCTGTTGATTCTGGGGTGTTACAAATTGACACAACCCCAAGACCTCACAGTGTCAAGTTGGATGTTAGGATGAAGAAGACGCCACACGAGAAGGTCCCAACACTCTGATAATAAGTCAAAGATTGTAGCAGAACCGTCCGAAATAACTCACTTACGGAGACGCTTGTATTCCACTAGACACTCAGCACCCCGAAGGTGAGCTTCATCAGGCAGTTTTGTCGAGCACACCCCATGGGAGAACCCGAACATCCACATTTTTCAACAGGATCATAAATGGAAAAATAAAGCTTACAACATTTTAGCCATTTCTTACATCACTTTTCATGCAACATCAGAATATAATATTTATTGTTTATAATAGCGAAATATAACCATATTATCAGAGTTTCAGCGGAAATAAAATCATTTAATGACAAGTTAAACATTAACATGATGATTTGTTATATATATCATAACATGTTAGAAGTTTTTCTATTGTAAAACATTTTTGGTGGAAGTTTCAAATAAACTCTATGTCCGCAACGTTAAGGAAATCCTCGCTGAGCCCACCAGGAGGTTCCCGCACACAAGTGTCAACTCTAGCATCCACCTATCACCTTCAACAGGGTAGAACAAACACTGAGTACTCAATTGTACTCTGTAAGACTTACCCGTCAGGAGAAAAGAAAAGACTCCCCACACCGCGCTGCCTCGTTGTCATCCGCGGCGGCGCTCGTTGCTGCCTCCCGCACGCCGCGTAGCCTCGTCGTCACCTGCGGTCATACGTCCCTCCTCGGAGTGAGCTCGCCGGCGTCGGGCCGCCCATGCCCCTACTTAGCCACCTCCCCCCCCCCCTCGCACGCCCGCCTACCGTCGCTCTTCGTCTATTGCTTCGCTGTCGCCGCCGCCCAGGCCCCTCGCCCACCGCTGTCATCGTGGGCGACCTGACTCTTCCGCTCAAGATGGATGAGACAACGGTAAAGTCTAGATGTTCTGTGTATCTATTTCATTTGTTTCAATTGCTCGTTTCTCTTGTTGCGGATTTTATTCACTTTTCTGGGATTTCTATTCTGATTTTTACTTGCCCCTCTCTACAGGATTTGTGGTGTTTCAATGTTTGATTTTGCATGTTGCAATGGTTGATTTGAGATGTTAAGGTGGGAATTGGTGTTGCCATGGGGGTATCTTTCTTCCTCGCCGGTTGACTTCACGAAGGCAACACTGCCTGACGTGCGCCCGCTCCGGTCATCACCATGTGTGTCGCTGGTCATCTTCCGCTGGAGCCTCAAGGCAAGAAAGGGGATGCTGGCACTCAGCTCTGTACTGCCGAGCTCCATGGAGTTTCTCCACAAATCAAACATCGCTCATGTCTTCTGGCTACACAACCCCCAGGCATCGATGGAGGACAGCTTCAGCTCGTGCTTCACCAGATCGATAGGAACCAGCACGCATCATCCGTCCAGATCAGTGTCTGCTTGTACATAGTTGTCGATCTGCAAAAGCTTTTAATGGCGGTGCTTTTGCTCCTGTTTTCAAATGCTTCTCGGCATGTTCTAAAATTTCTGAAGAATTTGTGAATAATTTGGCAAATATTTCTCTGGAATCCATAGAAATAATTTATAAATTTTTTTGGAAAAAAATTGGTATATATTTGTGTTATTCTCAAATCACGTCACTTTATCCAATAAATTACACTGAATAAGTTATTGTAAACATAATAATAAGATGGTGTAAATAAAGCTATAAAACTATGTAAGTGTATGGACACAAATTTGGTTACGGACTAAAACAAACTATTAATCACCGTGCATGAAGGGAGCCAGGAAGGACATGCACCACGCATGCATGGGGGTGTTTCTCTCCTACCTCAATAGTCAATACCGTGTTTACCCGGCCCTCCAAAAGGAAGGAAACCCCCAATTTCCTTTGTTCCAAATCCCGCAGGCCGCAGCCCTCGGCCTCATGCCGCCCTCGCACCCGCCCTCATCTCCTCTTCCGCTTTCCGCCGCCGCGCCGCCTCACCACCATCCTCCTTGCGTGTGTGCCACCGCCTGCAACACCAGCACCGCCGACTTCTGCCCATCTTCCCGCGCCAGGGCAGCGAATCGTGGAGGCGCCCACGTCCCCGCGCCACCCCTTTCCCAGCCGTACTGCACCAAGCTGGCCGCTGCCGCCGGAGATCCGCCGTCTCCACCTCTCGCGCCCTCTGGCTCTTCTTCGCCACCTACTCCTCGACGTCGAGCCGCCAGACCATCCCAACCCCGCCGCGTCACCACCGTCCACGACTTCGCCGAACAGCTGCCGCAGGAGCTGCGGCGAACGTCGATGAGCGTCGTCACCCTTCTGGATGCCGCGAGCCGCGCGGCCTAGGGCAGCACGACGACCCCAACGCTCCATGACTGCCCCCGCCATTGACCGCCGGCTTCCAATTCCAATCTGTGTCCTCGCCATCGCGCGCCGTGGCCGCCCTAGCCTGTCGCATGTCGCACCTCGCCGGTAAGTCACGTGGCATTGGATTTCCTATCTACTAAATGAAATGGCAGAATGCCCAATTCCACTAAAAAAATGGTTGTCTAATTCTGATCTACTAAGTCACCTGTTTGCATTTTCACATGGATTGATTACTATGGATATGGATGTTGGCATTTTTTTTGTACAGGTTTTGATTTCCAGTAAATGGATGTTGACTTCTACATGTGTTTGCATGCTTGGCAACGGCGCTGGCACCGGCGTGGCGTGGGCGTTGAAGAAGAGTAAGCCCAAGAAGAACCTGCAGCGTAGCCTCGGCCGGCGTGGCACAGCTCGAGAAGCTGCGAATCGAGAAGCAGAAGAAGATGGAGGGAGAATGACAAGTTCCGGACTCTATTCCGTGAATTTCAGTTTGGAAAGAAAACATGATTCAGTTTTATTCTAACCTTGACCTGAAATCTCCTAGGGTTTATGGTTATACGACCATTGCTTGACTTTGAGAGAACTTGCTACTACAAGGTTAGGTTTCTTATTTGCATTGTGCGTTTTGATTAAATCTAAATAAGATATTATTTGATTATTAACTTTTTCCGGACAGTGTGCTCGCCTTCAAATAGTTGGTTTTGCTGATGAACTTGATGTTGGATTTTGTGAAAAGATGGAAGCTGTTTCTGGTTGCAAACTTCTTTTAAGTTTGAAGCTAAAAATATCAAGGTTGATTAACGAGCATTCCTTTAATTGTGGTGTGTCCTTGAACATGGATGTCACTTCTCTCGGCAATGTTTCGAAAGAGTTCCAAGATATGTTTGCCAAGCTGATGCGACATGTGTCCTTGAACATGGATGTCACTTCTCTTGGATCTTATGAAAGCTATTGCTCAGACTAATCCTACTGTTGATGATGCTGATCCTTCATCTGTTGATGCAAGTCCACATAATGTTGCTGCTGTTATTTCTGATCCCGCCCCCGAAGAAGCTAAAAGTGAGCCTCTTAATGTATCTGATGTCAAAGGTGATTGTTGTTACTCTAGCTTTTAATTTAGTTTATCTTAATTTTCTGTTTTCCTGAAGTTTCAATTTTAATTTTTAAGTTTTCCAGGTTGTGTTCCCAAATTGTCTCAGAGTTTGCATGTTCCTAACAATCATAAGGTCAGTTGGTGTTAGATTGTTTGTTTGTTGTTTTTATATGCCTTTATATATTTTTCACCAGATTCTATTTTAATGTTATCATTTTTTTTTCTCTCAGGCTTCTGCCAATGCTTCTGTTCCTACCTCATTGAAATATGAAGGATTGAAAGTTGTTGCACCTGCTTTTTGAAGATGTAAGTGTTAACTTTGATTATTGTGTTTATAAATTATAGATTAGTCTATTCTTTGTTCTTTACCACTATTTTCTAATTAAATTTTTTGATTTCCAGCGCAATCATGTTGATTTGGAGGAGACTATGCAGAAGCTGAAAAAGAGTAAGCCTCTTTTTTCTTCAATTACTTGCTATTTAATTCATTTTTTCATGTTCTCTTGTCCTAGCTGTTAATACTGTTAGTATATTTGAATCTTAGTTCCAATTTCAACCTTCTTGTATAGGATGTAAGATAATCTGTTTCCCTTGATTTGTCTTTTGTTCCAGTGTGGGGGTTGTCATTGTGGTCAGCTCCTGCTGTACCTTTTGTACTATTAGAAGTATGGCAATCAGCCAATATGTTAGTGGCATACATCTGCCATGTAGGGAGTAGTTGGGCTGAGGTTAGCCATACTTTAGTGTACCTTGTATAGGTACTATAAATCATGTATACATACTATGCAATGCAATAGAAGGAACTCACTTCAAAGTTGAACACTTTCAGAGTTTCGGTGCAGGTGTTTGTGCTCACTATGTGCTCTGTTCTCATCTTTTCTTCTAATATTGGTGAGTGTGAGGGTGTTGGTGAGCTAATGCATAAACCTTACGTACGCCCAGAGATCAGTCGCACATATAAACTAACAAATTACAAAGTATCATCATAAGCGTTTATTACATCACGAATAATATCTCATTACAATAGTATCAAGTCTACGACAAAAGTAGAAGAACTAGATAACTACTCTCCATGAGAGCCTCCAAACTCCACAGGGACGTTGACCGGTGAACCATAAGTCTAGTAATCTTCAGGAAAGTCCTTATAACCATTGCCATTTGTTACCTATCCAGGATTTTTATCCAAATAATAAAAATAGACAAGCATAAGTACATCTCGTACTTAACAAGAATAACATGGGGTTATGAAGCTCAAAAGGCCGACGCTGGTTGTACTACGGTTAGCATTTTTATTAAGTCTTAAATTTTAACACTTATTTAGCATTTAGTTGTGCTTAAGCCCCAATTATACCACATGATCATAATAAGCAACATTTTATCACAGAATTAATCTTCAACAATAATAATCCTCTATTATGTGAGTTTTCTGGGCCGCTCGTGGCTGTGAGCATTGCTATTATAACAGTTTTAATACTCTGTAGAGTTTATACACTTTCACCGTGAGCCGTGATTTACCCTTTCATCTGAGGTAGCTAATCTCTTGACCCACTACCAAAGAAGATCGGCATGGTTCACTATGAAGCCTTTCGAAGGTTTCCCTAACAGGCTAGTAGCCGCTAGGTTTCTGTGGCCCACAAACATAGACCCCCCTAACACTATAGCACACTCGCATAGAAGTACATATAACATCAGGGGCCATCCTATGCCCGACTCGATCACACCCCTTTTATGCCCTTTCGGGTAACCACTAACAAGCTAGAAAAGGTTCAACTACTGAGCTAAAGCCAGAGCCATGTGGCACTCCCGGTTGTACTGTATGTCCCATCTTTTGCTAAAAAGAGCATCATGGTGAAAAATAAGAGCTCTCTCGCCCTATGTCCAAGTTGCTAAAAAGCAAGTCTTAGCATTTGTTGCTTATAACCATTAGTCACTGTTTAGATCAGGTATAATTATATTGAGCACTAGCAACTACCCATATGCAAGTATAACCCATTGGTAATCAAGGTACAAGGTAACAAATAACTAGGAGGTCCTTACAGGTATCAAATTAGACACATGCACATGACAAAATAATTAAATGGTGAATAGGACAACAAGGAGATCCCATGCTATACTTGCCTTGGTCAAAGAACTCCTGCTGGTCTTGGTCGTTGACAAAGTTCTGCCCTTGATCACCAACGTATGGCTCACCGTCTATACTCAATCAAATGGCAACATACAAGCATCTAGAGGAAATTATGCATAACAAACAAAGACTATAATTAGAACAATACACAAACAGTGATAAAAAATGTTGAAAATCTTATAAATATGTTCTGCACGATGCTACTATCACATTGACACAAATTGCACTCAAATCGGATCTAAAATGGTTAAGATATGATGAAAATGGGCTCTGGATGGCAGTTCTGTAATTACAGCAAACTATTTTCAGATTAAAATAAATCAAAAACAAGAGTTTGAATCTGTCGAGGACTGTGAGTATAAATATGAAGAATCTGAGGGGCTCTTTAGCAATTTTGCCACGACGAAGGTGTATGGGCCAATCTGGTCCATTAGATGGAGGTTGGACGGCCAAATTAGATCAGAGAAGGGAGAGGAGGAATGAGCAGCTGACCGAAACAGTGTCCAGGCATGGTGGTGGCCATGGCCGGCGGCCAAACCTCGCCAGAGTTCATGATATGATGCCCTACGGGCCACGGCGAAACAAACCGAGGGCACGGGATGAGAGCGGGGATGAAGGCGAACTCATCCCGGGGTTGACCACAGCCAGAGAAAGGACCAGCGCGGTGATAGACATGGCCGGCGGTGAGGAAAGCTCGTTGATGCATGTGAAATCGGCCCTAGAGGCCATGATTCGACTCAGAAATGACGCGAGAAAAAAGAGGAGGGGATGGGGATCTCACCGCAGATGAAAAATGAGAACGAAGGCGAATCGAAGACGACGGGCGGCTAGGAATGGCGGATGGCGAGCTCCTACAAGGGTTTAGCATCAACGCGAGAACAACCAAAAGCAAAAAACAGAAAATAAAATGCATTCTCAGCTTCGTCGCCACGTCACAGACCTTGTCAACAAGTTGCAGGCAACAGAGAAGCGGTAGAACGGTGGGGCGAAGTCAGCGGCGGCGAGCGAGGGCTTTCTGGTGGCACTGCGTGCTCTAGGGAGATGGTGGTGGCTGGTAGATGGGAAAAGGGAGTGCAAGGGGGCAACATATTTTATAGGGTTTTCTATAGTAGCACGTGCACCCAAAACGTCCACGAAATCCAAGGGTGAGGCGGAGGGATGAACCTGGATGGACTTCCATCCCGCTCGGTACCAATCCAGTTGAGAACGGTGCGTGGTAGTTGGAAGCACCAATAGGTGGGCCCCACACATTGGTGAAACAAGGTGTGGGTCCAGATGGTCAGCCGAATAGAGGAGGAGAGAGAGGGAGCTGAGGCGCGTTCGCGTTGGGCCAGCTCGGCCAGAAGGGCCTACGAAAGAGGGGAAGGGATGGAGGTAGGCCAGGCTAGGTGGCTGGGCCACCAGGCCGAAAGAGAGAGGAGGGAGAGGGAAAAATCCCTTTGCCTTTTTATTTTCAGAGGTGATTTTCCAAAACCATTTTCAAATAGAGTTTTGAAACCATTTTAGTTTTGAGTCAAAACCAATCATCTCAAAAATAAAAGTGCAGCAACATGAATGCATCAACATGTATATATATCCTTATAGTTGATTTTAATTTCATAAAAATTAATATTTCCCTAAGTTTGAATGCTCACAAAAATGCATAAATAAATCAATTTTACCTATTTTGAAATGATACCAATTTTAGGGTATTACAATTCTACCCCCTTAAAAGAATATTGTCCTTGAGATTGGGTGGTACTTACTCAAACAACTATGGGTATGCTTTCCTCAGATCATCTTCTTTTTTCCAAGTAGCCTCATCCTCTGTGTACCGATTCCACTATACCTTGCACATCTTTATAACTCGGCTCCTTCTAACCCTTTCTGCTGTCCCCAACATCCTTACCAGGTATTCCTCATATGTGAGATCCTCCTTAACAACAAGCTCTTCTAAAGGTATCTGCTCTTTTGGTACACGCAAGCACTTCTTTAGTTGAGACACATGGAACACATCGTGCACACCTGACAACCTCTCAGACAGTTCCAACTGATAGGCCACTTCTCCACGCCTCTCTAGAATCCTGAAAGGGCCAATGTACCTTGTAACTTTCCCTTCATATTGAACCTGTTCACACTTCTCATCGGTGACACATTTAGGTAAATATAATCCCCTACTTCAAAATCCAATTCTCTCCTCGAAGTGTCAGCATAACTCTTCTATCGAGACCGTGCCACTCTCAAGTTATCTCTAATTATCCACACTTGCTCCTCTTCATCTCTAAGAACATATGGTCCAAATACTTGACTTTCACGCATTTGATTCCAAAACAAACGTATTCTACACTTACGCCCATACAAAGCCTCAAAAGGTGTCATCTTGAGACTCTTGTGGTGACTGTTGTTGTATGAAAACTTAGCATATGGCAAACTCTTATCCCAACTAGTACCTACAATGCACAAGCTCTCAACATGTCTTTCAAGATCTGATTTGTCCTTTCCGTTTGTCCATCAGTTTGGGGATGATAAGCAGAACTGAAATTCAACTTTATCCCCAAAGATCTATGTAACCTTCTGCTAGAATTGCAATGTAAACTGAGTACCTCTATCAGACATGATCTTCTTTGGGACTCCATGCAGGCACACTATCCTTTCCATGTACAACACTGCTAGCCTTGCTCCCGTGTAGGTAGTCTTGACTGGTAGAAAGTGAGCAACTTTAGTAAGCCGATCCACTATTACCCATATCAAATCATAACCTCTCTGCGTGCGGGGTAATCAAACTATGAAATCCATACCAACTTCTTCCCACTTCCACTCAGGTATCTTCATTGGTTGTAGCAACCCTGTAGGTCTTTGGTGTTCCACTTTAACCCTTTGGCATGTATCAAACAAAGCAACATACTCTGCTACATCTCTCTTTAACCATACCACTAATACCTCTCTTTAAGATCCAAATACATCTTGGTGTTTCTAGGGTGTATAGAATAAGCTGACTCATGGACTTTTTGCAGAATTGCATCATGGATAGCCTTTATTACATGTACACATAGCCTCTTCCCAAACCATAGAGTGCCATTCTCATCTATCCTGAAGCCTGGTGCCTTTCCAATCACTACATTCTTTGGTATCTCCTTGAGTTTCTCATCCTCCAACTGACCCTTGCGAATCTCTTGCTCCAAGGTATGCGTCACTTCTAGCTCCATAGCATTAGTGACAATGCCTAGGTTCAATTGCTCAAACTCCGCACATAACTCCTTGGACATTGGTGTTGCCCGAACCTCATTAACATAACTCTTTCTGCTAAGAGCATCGGCCATGATGTTTGCTTTCCCAGGATGATAGTGCACTTCCAAATCATAATCCTTGATCAATTTCAACCAACGATGCTGTCTCAAGTTCAGATCTGACTGGGTAAAGATGTACTTTAAGCTCTTGTGATCCGTATAGATGTCACTCTTATGCCCAATTAGATAGTGTCTCTAAATCTTCAGAGCATGAACCACTGCTGCTAACTCCAAGTCATGAGTGGGATAGTTCAACTCATGCTTCCTCAATTGCCCGGATGCATATGCCACAACTCTTCCTTCTTGTATAGGAACACATCCGAGGCCTTGGCGAGATGCATCACAATAGATGGAGAACTTCATGCTCAAGTCCAGCAATGTCAACATTGGAGCTATAGCCAATCTCTTCTTCAACTCTTCAAAGCTAGCTTGGCACTTTTTTGACCACACAAACTTGACATTCTTTTCTAGTGATGCAATCATAGGCTTGGCAAGCTTAGAAAACCCTTCAATGAACCTTCTATAGTACCCAACCAATTCCAAAAAGCTTCGAATCTCACTCACATCAGTTGGTGGTTTCTAGTTCAACACATTTTCTACCTTACTTGGATCCACTGCTATTCCACCATTGGAGACAACATGACCCAGAAAAGAGACCTCCTTCAACCAAAACTCACACTTGCTCTGCTTAGCATACAACTTGTGTTATTTGAGGTTTTGTAAGACTAACCTTAGATGTTCGGCATGTTCATCTTCAGTGTTGAAGAATACTAGTATATCATCAATGAATACCACCATGAACTTATCAAGAAATTCCATGAACACCTTATTCATCAAGTACATGAAGTATGCAGGTGCATTGGTCAAACCAAAAGACATAATTGTATACTCATACAACCCATACCTCATAGTAAAAGCTGTCTTGGGAATGTCAGTTACATGGATCTTCATTTGATGATAACCAGAACGTAGATCAATCTTTGAGAACACACAAGCACCTCTAAACTGATCAAATAAGTCATCAATTCTAGGCAATGGGTACTTGTTCTTGATAGTAACTTTATTAAGTGACCGATAATCAACACACATCCTCTATGTGCCATCCTTCTTGTCAACAAAGATAACTGGTGCTCTCCAAGGTGAAGGGCTATGATGGATAAAACCCTTCTCTTGCAACTCATTTATTTGTTTCTTAAGTTCCTTTAATTCATTAACCCTCATTCTATATGGATGCTTAACTATGGGTGTAGTTCTAGGTAATAATTCAATAATAAACTCAATGTCACGGTTAGGTGGCATGCCTGGTAAGTCATTAGGGAAAACATCTGGAAACTCCTCCACAACACAGTCCTATTGGTTGGCACCATCATTCAGCTGGTTCATAGTGGTTGTCGGTTATGCTTGCACCATAGATGTCCAACGCGTTGGCCCGACACAGGCCCATGCCAAGCATGGCCCGAAGGGGGTCGGGCCAGCATGGCATGTCATGCCTTTCGGGCCATGTTGAGGCAGGCATCGTGCCTGACCTACGGCCCAGGCACAGCCTGCTGGGCCATTTTTCGTGTCGGGCCGGCCCGCGAAGCACGACAAAAACAGCAGGCCATGCCCGCCCGCGGCCCCCAGAATGCCAACGTCCAACAGAGAGAGAGGGGAAGCGGACGCTCGAGGCCAGCCACCGGCGCGCTCGAATTTGGCTGCGTGGGGTGCGGCCACGTGATGGGGCGTGGGCCAGCCACCGGAGCGCTCGAGGTCGGTCGTGCGGGGCCCATCGAGGAGAAGGGCGGCCGTCGGCGCACTCGAGGCTGGTGCTGGGGGCGTGAAGGAGGAGGGAAAGCGGACGCTCGAGGCTAGCCACCGGCGCGCTCGAATCCGGCTGCGCGGGGTGTGGCCGCAAGATGGGGCGTGGGACGGCCGCCGGCGCGCTTGAGGCCAGTCGTGCGGGGCCCATCGAGGAGGAGGGCGGCCGCCAACGCACTCGAGGCCGGTGCTGGGGGCTTGAAGGAGGCACAAAGCTGGTGCCAGCACCCTCATGGCCTGAGGCTCAAGGCCAGTGCCCTACGCCAGCGTCCTCATGGCCTCCGCGCTCGAGACCGGTGCCTCGGGCGGCCTCGCCGACTTCCTCATGGCTACACAAGTCAAGGAGAAGGGAGAGCAGACCCATGAGAGAAGGGAAGGGATGCGGGAGGCGGCAGCACGACACACGAGGACCCAAGGCGCCCGACTGCTCGAGTCAGAAGCGAAAGGCAACGATGGCTGCGACGACTGATAGGGAGTTGGAGTTAGGGTTTGGAATTAGAGCAGCTATATATGTTATGACTAGCGGGCCTAAAGCTTTTAGCGGGTCATGCCGTGCCAGCCCACGTGCCTGGGGTGCGGCCTAGGCATGACCCTGTATGTCGGCCTGGGCCGGGCTGGGCCTGCACAACACCGGGCCAAGCCAGGCTCGGGCTGGGCCAAAAAATCATGCTTTGGACCGGGCTATCGTGCCTCGGGCTGCATGGACATATATAGCTTGCACTACCACATTCACACTGATTTTATCCCCATTTGGTGTTGGTAGAACTACTACCTTCTCTTTGCAATGAATAACTGCTCGATGTCTCATCAACCAATCCATACCCAATATAAGATCAATCCTAGATGTTCTCAACACAATGGGGCTCACTTCGAACTCTACCCCCCTTAAATAGAGCTTAACTGCGGGGCATTGGAGAGTCGCTTGCATTCCTCCTCCCGGTGAACCGACTAGGATGGGGTTTTTAAGAGCACAAAGGGGTATGCTAACAATTGTGCAATAAAAGAATGCGAAGCCCCAGAATCAAAGAGAACAGTAGCAGGTATGGAGTTGATAGAAAATGTACCAATCATAACCTCTGGCACCTCCTATGCAGTCTCAGCAAACACATGATTCACCTTGACACTGCGGGATGCCTGCTGATGATTGTTGTTCTGGTTCTTGGGAGGTTGCTAGTTCAGGAACTTTGGACAATTGTAAGAGAGATGACCAACTTCACCATAGCGAAAACACTTATTGGGATTGTTGGATGCACTATTCTTTATAGGAGCATTGTTGGGATTCCCTTGGCGTGGAGCCTGATTTCCAATCTGTTGCTAAGGGCATTGGTTACCATTCTATTGCTGGTACCGAGGACGCTGCTGGATCGGGTTGCGATTCCACTGGTTGGATAGCCCTGGTACCTCTGCTGGAAGCCCTGCTGTGGATTGGCGTGATGGCAAGTATTGCTTCTAGAGGCCTGTGCCTAAAGCCTGCTCTTCTTAGCTTCCATTTCCTTGCGTTTGTTGTCAATCACAATAGCATGATTCACCAATGCCTAGAAATTGGGATAGGTGTTGTACATAAGCTGCAGTTAAAGACCATCATACAATCCCTTGAGGAATCGATACTGCTTCTTGTCATCATCAGCTACATCATCTAGGGCATAGTGTGATAGTTGAGCAAACTTATCATGGTACTCACTCACAAACATTGACCCTTGCTTCAGGGCCCTAAACTCCTCCTGCTTGAGCTCTATTAATCCTACAGGGATATGATATGCCCTAAAATTATCCTTGAACTCCTACCAAGTGATAGTAGGAGCATTGTTGGGATGTCCATACTCAAATCACTCCCACCAGTCTTGAGCTGCTCCCTAAAGCTATCCTGATGCATACAACACCTTCTCCAGGTCGTTGCACTGCACGATGTTGAGATGTTTCTCCACTACACGTAGCCAGTCATCCACCTCTAACGGATCTGCAGCAAGAGTGAACACCGGGGGGCGTTCCTTCATGAACTCATCACGCTTGTCCCTGACATGGACAGGCAACAGTCCTCCTGTAGGCTGATTCTGGATATGTTGCATCAGAGTCTGCATTAGTTGCGCCTGCATTGTCATAAGCTGCTCCATAGAAGGTGGTGGTGATGGTGGTGGATTCGTAACAACACCCCTTTCACGGCCCCTGCCTCTTCCTCTAGCGGCCATCTGTTTTTCAACACAAATATTCAAAACTTAGAGATATCCAAATTATAGATCACTTGTATAAGGTAAAGAGTATCTGAAAATTTCTGGGTGAGTCCCAAGAAAAGCAGTTTGGTAAAATAGTCATATCTCGAGTTTCCGATATAAAACAAAGACATTCTAGAAATGGCTAGGAATCTTATGAAATTGTCTACAAGTTTTATTTATAACATTTTCCTAGATTCGGACGCTAAGGTAGTAAAAAATCGAGATAAACCAAAACAGTCCAGAATTCCAGACAGCGCAGAAACTTCAATCTTGCAATAATCATAACTCCCAAACCACATCAGATATAAGGTTGATTCCAGTGGAATTTGAAAGATACAGAAGTTTAGTTTTATCCATAAAAATTTCATAACTTTTGGACATCCAGATTTTGAGATATAACGTAGAGAACAGAGACTGCTCCGAAAAACAACAACAACGGAGATAAACAAACTGACTCAACAATATAATTCAATATCCTTAAACCTTAAAATCTTTAACTAGGAGATCGATGGACAAGCCCACAGAATCTCTGCACTCATTACAAAATTCCAAATCACTCATAAACATAAGTACAAACCAACTAACACACCAAGTTCATAAGCACACGCTTGACTTGACTTGACTCAACTTACGCTACTAGCGTCTTTTATTACATCATGGACTCCAACACCTATGGTAGAGGGTCTCGGGGAAGCTTCTCATACATCTTTGCCATCTTGCGGCTCTCTCTATAGTCATCCAGCATCTTTTGGCTTCACTCACGAGCCTCCTTTTGTGCCTTCAGCTTGTCCTCAAGGCCCTCATTCCGCCTCATCAGCTCATGAGCAAAGTTGACCATCACAACCATAGTTGGGTCCACACCTTCAGGCTCCATCATTGTCCATCCTGTTTCACGGTGATAGCAAGGAAAGAACCGGTATTGATCTTCCATCATATCCCTGAAGTGCCATGCGCGGAGGCCCATGTAGGCTTCAAAAGCTGCATCATCCATACTTTCCTCCATTGTTGCACGACTAACCCTGTGGGAGTAGTCCGAGTACACCCGAAAGGCTCTCTTATCTTCATTCTAGATGGAGATGCGCACCTTAGACTTCCAATAGTTGTTCTCGAGGGGGTGCTTGTTCTCCACACAGAAGTACTCCGCTGTTGTCTCCATATCAGAGTAGTAGGCCTGAAGCAACCCCATTAGTCAAGTGTGGGATCTGGACTCGTTGCTTCCTAGCTTAGTGTATTCTTCCTCGGTACATCCAATAGTATGGGGCGGCACATCTTGTGGTGGAGCGTGGGATGCTTGCTCGAACTGAACACCAGCTAGGGCGATCTCCTGCTCCTGTGGAACCTCCTCAACGCGCACTTTCTTGCAAGGGGCAATTCCTCCGGTGCTCTTGTGGGCAGCCTTACGGGCATGAGGCATCTGTAGAACTAGACTAAGATAGAGTTAGAATAGAGGCAATAATTTAGAATAGAGTAAAGTGGAAGAAGCATAAAGTTTTAGCAAATAACAAGACTGAGGTACTAAGCATATAATCAAAGTAGACGATGAACATGATAACTAAGAACATGAATAATAATATTATGAACAACATCGAATCAATTCTAGCAAACATATGAAATATAAAAAATACAATAGAGGATACAAGGGACTATACCAAGCCGTGCTCTTGACAAGATCAGGAATCCAAGCGAAACTTGCCTCCCTCTAGATCTAGCCTAGCTAGCTATGCCCTAGAATACGGTGGAGCTCTAAGGATGATTAGGGTTTCTGACTTCTTGAATGACTTGATGATATCTGACTTATGCCCATGGGGGTGGCAGGTGATGGGACTAGGGGTTGTTCCTGATCTTTTGGTGAGTGTGGATAAACTCGATTTGGGGTGGATTCAACGTTGGCTGTCCGACTACAACGACCACAAGGTTGCTGCGCCTTAGCAACAGGTACACCGGCTCCGATTGTGATGTTCTTGCCGTGCCAAGAACACCAAGAACCTGCAAGCAACTGAGAACAAGCAAGAACAAGATGAACAAGCAAATAACTCACGAATTTAAGCCAAAGGCTGAATCTGAATCACAAGTTGGGGTCTTGAAACAAGCAAATCGGGTGGTCTAGCCGACACACACGTTTACAAGGAAGAAGCAGGCAACTATCTTGCATCTAAACAAAACCCAACCTCATTCTGATGGCTGCTGGCTCTATTTATAAGGAGGAGAGCACAAGGGGGAGTGGGAAACCCTAATCTGGGCGTCCCTCAAAGGGCTGTAGTTAGTACAAGGCCCAGGCCCAAGCTATAGGTCTCTGCGTCCTTTGGCTTGCTGCACACAGCTTCGGTAGATTCTGATAGTGGGGTTGGACCCATGTGAAAGAGGACGACGCGCTCTTTCCAACAACTCAAAAACCAGCTTCATTGGATCTCGTATCAAGGAGTTATGGTACTTTTGATGGAGTGTCCCCTGCTGTCTCGAGATGAGCTGCGCGCCCCATTAATGATGATTCCCACTTGTTCGGCTGCTCCATCCTCATCATGGGGTCTAAACATGAGGCAATGGAGTCTTGACCAACATTCCTAAGAATAAGACAATCATCACCATGATTTAGTAGCATCCAATTCTGAGGCGAGTTTGTATGAACAGCGAGGAACGACTTTACCTGATAATTAAGTTGTCGTGCTCGAGCTCTTATCATCGGACCTTGTTGTGCAGCAGGTGTGGTTGTATCAATGGAAGGGATGTCCTCATCAGCAGGGGCTGGTATATATAGGGCGGAGCATCAATTTGGAGCCCTTGGATCAAACCAACTTGAAAGAATGGCGTAAGGGCAAACCTTAAGACGGTGGAGAACCGACGTTGAAAGATGGAGGCTGACAGGTGGGCCAGGGGGCCGATCGGCCTGTAGGTGGGGCCAGCCGATCCTACCTGGCAGTGGCTTGCCCTCTACCGTGGTGTGGTGTCTTCTAGATCCTTCTGGTGCCCGTCTTGTTGCGGATAAGCACGGTGTGGTCCACCTTGACGGTTTTCTGAATAAACCCTGCTAAAAACATAGATTCACCAAAACTCATGAAATTTGTTAGTTTAAACCCCTAAACCTATGTTGGTGATTATTTTCATGCCCTTATACAAGTTACATTGATGGTTTATAGTGGTTGTTAACTACCATCAACACTGGCCATTCTTAAGCTTAGAGTGCTTTGGAGAGGGAGAGAAGAAAGCTTTGTGCTTGGTGTGAAGAGAGGGAGAGGCTTGGGGTGGTTTATATAGGTGTTTGGGCCTCTACCGCAAAGGAAACAACATCAATACACCACCATACCATCGGATCTAGATGATACGCAACATTTGAAGAGGATGCGCGAAGGATGGGGGACAACAGAGCTAGGGGTAGTCCAGCCACACCATGGGTATGCCCGCACCCCAAGGGTCACCTCCTGTGCTGTGTTTGCATCCAGGTTCTCATGCATGCAGGTGATTTCAAAATATGTTGGTGTCGGATTGTGATTCATTAGTATTAGTGTGTGATAGAGCAAGATATACACATGATTATGATGAATCAAGGGATATTCTCAAGTGATATTCACAAGATTTGTGTTCATGAATGGAGATATCATGTGATCAGCATAAATCAAGCAAGAATCATGAGCTATTTTAGTGAGGGCATGATGGTCATTTGGCCATGATGAACTTGCTTAAAAAGAAAAGAGAACAATATCTTTAAATTTTTAAGTAAATGAAAGGAATATGTTAGAAATATTTTTAAATTTTCATAAATTTTGAATGAATTTATCAAAAGCAATTAATTCTATTCTATCTATTTCTTGGTTAGTGATATGAGAAGGCTCTAGGAAAACTTTTAAGCGTTGACTATTAACTTTAAAAATGTTACCATCATCGTCCTAGATGGTGATCGCACCATGTATTACGGTGTACAGTCCTCGTTTGCTACGTAGTTTTCTTTCATCAAAAAGCTTGACTCAGGAGTTAAATAGCAAAACCTTGTCTCCTTCCTTGAACTCCTTCTGTTGGATTCGTTGATTGTGCCATCTCTTAGTTCTTTCTTTGTAGAGCTTGGCACTATAATACGCGTTCACTCGCCATTCTTCTAGCTCGGCAATTTGCTTTTGTCTAAGGCTGGCCATTCGATTTTTGGTTCGGTTTTGGTTCGATTCCTCGTTTTTTGAAGAAATTTGGTTGTCAAAAAATAGGAACCGATTGGTTCTCAAAAATTCTCGAAACCGACTATTTCGGTTTTCGTTTATTTTGGTTCGGTTTCGGTTCTAACCGAACTAACCGAACTTTTTCAGAAAAGGTCAAGACAACAATTAGTATATGTGTTCTAAGGCAAATTTATGAAACACTATATCTATTTTTAATAATAATAATTTATATGTGAACAATAGCAATATTGTAACACAAATATATTGCAGTTCAAAAATGAAACACCACACATAAACCAAACATAATCTTACAAAATACAAGTGAAGTATAATTCATGTTATTCAGTTCTTTCAGTTGAGTAGGAACCGAATTTTCTTCGGTTATTTTGGTTCCTCAGTATTAGGAACCGAAGAAGGAACCGAAATTTTCGGTTCCGGTTCTTTCGGTTTCGGATCTGGTTTTTTGGTTTTGGTTAATTTTGCCTTGGCTTACTTTTGTCGGTTCTTGCAGGCTAGCTTTATATCCATGTTCTAGCTCTTTATGGCCCAGTGAGCTCGATGTTCAAGCTCAACTGGTAAATGACAGCTTTTTCCATAGACGAGCTGGAACAGTGACATGCCAATGGGGGTTTTATAAGTTGTCCTGTATGCCCAAAGTGCACCAAGTAGCTTGTCTTTCCACCCCTTCCCCATTGCATTGACCATGTTCTGCAGAATATTTTTAATTTGTTTATTGGAAGTCTCTACCTGATCACTTGTTTGAGGATGGTAGGGGGTTGCAATATTGTGGTTTGCTCCAAGCTCTTTTAGGGAAGATCACTTCATGGAACATCTTCCTTACATGCTTGGTGTCAGCAGCTCTACATGGCAATGCTTCCACCCATTTTGACACGTAGTCAACGGCGATAAGGATGTACTCACTGTCATTGGACTTTTGTAATGGCCCCATGAAGTCATTGCCCCAGACATCGAATATCTCCATTTGTAGGTTGTAGTGGAGGAACATTGCATTGTGAGCAGTGATGCCACCTTGCAGCTAGCATTTTTGACATCTTTGGATGAATTCTTTAGTGTCTTCGTACATCGTTGGCCAGAAGAATCCACAATGCTAGATTTTGGTTTGTGTGCGGAATACTCTATAATGGCCTCCATACGGTGCTGCATGGCATTTCTCGATGATTTGCAAACCTTCTGCCATTGGTACGCACCTCCTCAATAGGCTGTTAGAGCATACCCTGTACAGGTATGGGTCATCCCAAAGGTGATGTCTGCTCTCGGCTTGCAGCTTTCTCCTGTTCTCACCCGATGGTACATATCCTGCAACCATGAAGTTCACGATGTTCGCGTACCACGGGTTTGAACCCACTTTTAGTAGCATGTCATCGCGTAGGAAGTCATTTATTGGCAGTTCCTGCATGTTAGTGACTTGCATATGCGATAGATGATCGGCGACAGTATTCTCTACTCCTTTTTTATCTATCTCGAGGTCAAATTCTTGGAGTAAGAGAATCCATCTTATTAGTCTGGATTTGCCATCTTTCTTAGTGAGCAAATATTTGAGTGCAGCATGATCAGTGTAACAATAACTTTTGCACCCACTAAGTAAGACCTAAACTTGTCAATTGCAAAAACGTCTGCTAAGAGCTCTTTTTCTGTGGTAGCGTAGTTAAGCTGGGCTCCTGTCAGCGTTTTGCTAGGGTATGTGATTGCATGATGCTTCTTATCTTTGGTTTGGCCAAGGACTGTACCAACAACATAGTCACTAGCACCACACATTATTTCGAACGGTAGTGACCAATCGGGTGGTTGGATGATTGGCGCTGAGATAAGTGCTTTCTTTAGAGTGTGGAAAGCATCTAGCACTCATCTATGAACTCAAAAGGTGCATCCCTAGCTAGCAGGTTCGTGAGGGGTCTAGACATTTGTGAGAAATCTTTGATAAATCCTCTATAGAAACCTGCGTGACCTAGGAAGCTGTGGATTCCTTTCACGTTCACGGGGGGTGGTAGCTGCTCGATAACTTCGATCTTAGCTTTGTCTACCTCAATCCCCCTCTTGGACACAAGGTGCCCAAGAACAATGCCTTCACGGACCTTGAAATGGCACTTTTCCTAGTTGAGTACCAGGTCCTTTTCTTGGCATCGTTGCAAGACTTTGTCTAGATTCTCAAGACAGTGGTCAAAGGTTTTTCCATAGACCGAAAAGTCATCCATGAAAACCTCCATGATTTTTTCTATCATGTCTGAGAAAATAGACATCATACACCGTTGGAACGAGGTAGGTGCATTGCACAACCCAAAAGACATTCGTCTATAAGCATACGTTCCATATGGGCACGTGAAAGTCATCTTGCTTTGATCATCGGGGTGGATGGGAATTTGATGATACCCCAAATACCCATCAAGGAAACAGAAGAAAGAATGCTTCGCCAACTGCTCTAACATTTCATCAATGAAAGGTAGTAGGAAGTGGTCTTTCTTTGTAGCCGCGTTGAGTTTTCAGTAATCAATGCACATTCTTCACCTCGTGATGGTACGTTGTGGGATAAACTTGTTTTTATTGTTTTCAATGACCGTCATTCCTCCTTTCTTGGGTACCACTTGGACGGGACTAACCTAGTCGCTATGTGGTATGGGATATATTATCCCGGTGTGAAGAAGTTTGAGGACTTCCTTCTTCCCAAGTTCCCACATTGTATTATTGAGCCTACGCTGAGGCTCTCAAGAAGGTGTACTCGAAGGGTCTATCGGAATGCGATGGGTATAAAGAGTCGGGCTAATCTCCTTGAGATTATGCAGAGAATACCCAAAGACTGGCCTATGTTTTTCTAGGATGGCGATGAGTTTGGCTATCTCCTCATTAGAAAGCTTGTCGCTAATGATTACAGGAGTTTCTTGTTTGCCATTTAAGAAAGCATAACGTAGGCCAGTGGGTAAGGGTTTTTGCTCAACTGGAGGTCGTGCTGGTGCTTCCTCCTGAGGGAGATCAATGGTTTTGCCTAAGTTGTCCTCTTTTTCTATGAAGAGTTTGGCATCTTTTTCTAAGGACGATTCAGGGGATTCGAAAGGTGAAACCGACATGACTTCCTTGGGCAGGTCAGGATAGGGGAGGGGCTCTGCCATCAAGTTTTTAGCTCGAGTGATAGGAATGGAAAATGTGTCTCTCCCCAACTTTACGTCCAGATCCCCGGATGAAGGTGGTTCGATGAAGGTGGTTCAATGAAGAATTTTTCTAGGGGATGGCCTATCATGATATCAAAATCCTAAATATCGAAGACATGGAAGTCTAGGGCTACTTCAACATTATTATGGTATAATGATATGTTGTGAAGAACCCCTAATCCTTCCAATCTAGTTCGAGGTGCAATTCTGTAGGATTTGTTTGTCGAAGTGAGGATGTCATCACCAAAATAGGTGTGTGCAAATGATGCATACACAAGATTTGCTCCAACCTTAGGATTGTATAGAACATCCACCGAGGTTCTGCATAGTTAGCATTGAATGGTTGAAGAAGGGGTGCGAATCTGAATTTCTTCAGAAGAATGCTCCGCTTCCTCTACCCATTCGCAGCTCATGATCGCAATCAACTCCTTGATGTTTTCCCCAAAGAAATCTTTGTCTAGTGGGTCCAAAGGAGTGACAGGAACTAGTGGTTTCCTTTAGCATGAGTAATTCAAGGTATTTCCGAAATCTTCAAAAAATCATCCTTGAAATACGGAAGGTCCGAAGGTTGGAAACCTTCCTCCGGATCTTCTAGTTCGGGTGAGGGTCTCTAGATTCGAGGTGTGGGTTCGGCCTCAGCCGAAGAGACTTCCTCATGGTTTGGCATAGGTTTTACATGGAGAGGTTCTAAGGGAGGAGTGTTCTCTAGAATGCGATCTAAGAGAGCTTCTTCTTCCTCAGTGGTTTTGTGGGTAAAGGAACATCTGGCAGCTATGTCGAGCTGTAGGGCAAATTCCTTACTAAGACCTAACCAAAAGTGTTGTAACAACACGTGGTTTGGTATAGACAAATCTGGGCCATAACATGTTAAAATTGAGAATCTGTCCCAGGCTGTACCTATGGTTTCCTTTTCCTTTTGTTAGAAGTTGAGTATCTGTTGTTGTAGGGCAGTGATTTTAGATATAGGGAAGAACGCGAGACAGAATCTGTTCCTCGGTTCTTCCCAATCTCTTTTTACCTCTCCTACATTGTGGGCGTACCATTATTTTGCCCTCTCGTCAAGTGAGAAGGGAAACAACTTCCACGAAGTGTTTCTTGTGACATGCCTGAAATGGTTAGGCAAGCACAGAGTTGCTCAAACTCCCTTAAATGGTGATAGGGGTTTTCATAATCTAATCCCGAGAAGGTCTATTCCCGAACCATGGCTATAAAGCAGGGTGGAGCTCGTAACTAGAAGCTGTGATTGGATTCGATGATTGTAGTGGTTCTACGAACTCGCCCTTCTGAGCAGAAAGGTTTTGGATAGTTGGTTGCTCCATTAGAAAAAGATTAAAAAGAAAAGTAAAAACAAAAGGATACATAGGCGAACTAGGTTCGGAGATGATTATGACAACCGTTCCCCGGCAACGGCGCCAGAAATGCTTGTCGGAGTTTCTTAGCATAAGTAGAAGGAATCCGCAAGCGCACGGATACACCATTGTAGCACTTCACCCGGAAGTATTCAGGGTATCATATTTTCCTAAAGGAACGTATGTGTGAGTCTCTTAGCTAGTTCACCTAATGAAATCAGGAAGAAGGATAACTTGGGTAGTGAGGTTCTCCTACGGATAGAGATCTTAAGTGAAGGTAGCCTTGTCACTATAGACTTGCTTCGGGCACCGGTGAACACTTGGTCTGCCAAGCATTGTCGGCCTACAACTCTACGTCGAACCCGAATGTGGGGGATTACAAAGGACGGACCGGGTTGTCACCACCTGCCGCCTACCCCTTAACCATGGGGAACGAGACAAATGAAAGTGACTTTTAGCTTGGACACCACGTCTACGCTATTGGTCACTACTCTGGTGTTGGCTAGGAACTTCCGTCTTTATCAGGAGTCCTCTACTAGAGCACCCGCCATAGGGACGAACGATGAACCTGCAAGTTTATAATGAACAATGATAACTTTATTTAAGAGATTAATTCCAAAGATGAACATGAACTTCTTACTTCAAGTAGTAAGATGATCGTAGAGGTATAAATGGAGGAGTCGTTAGCTCCGGCACTCCTTCCGCTAAGTGTATTGAGCACACTAGTGGAGGTAGACGACAACTCCAGAACTTCTCCAACTTTTCTCTCTCTCACTCCCTATACTACTCTAGCTAGAAGCTAAAGATATGAATGGAGCTCTTCTTCTTCATCTCTTGTGTATGAATGAATGTTGAAATGAGGAGTCCTCCCCTTGCTTATATACTAGCTACAGGTCGGTTTGGGGGGATTATACATGGAAACCTCCCAAAACGACCTCTTGGCGCCATAATTGAACCGCCTACGCAAAGTGGGGCTGAGCGGAGCTAGGGGCGGTGCGCCTGCACCCTAGGTGCGGCCGCACCAGGCCCGACCCGTCTCACCACTGCCTTCGCATGGTCGGTTCCTGGGTGGGCCTGGGCCACTTCCACGTCGGTGTTTGGCCCAGATGTGACAGTTGAATGGGCTACCTTGTGATTCCTTGGCCTGAATATGTTTTACGCTTTGCCTAATTGCGTATTTTGACATGTATTTCATATTTGTGTCCTGCAAAAACCTATATACACCAAAACTCATGTAAAATGTGAGTTGAAAGCCCTATTTCTAAGTTTGGTATTCACATTTGTGTATTTTGTCTAAACGTTGGCGGTAAGAATCATGAGTTAAGCACCCCAACACTAGGATGAATCTTTTCCATGTTTCCCACATCTTTGAGAAATACTTATTGTTCTATAGGCCTTTTTTCCTCAATCATCTTGCTCCACAAATACTCAAATTCCTCTTCTATGACAAAATTGTTTACTGCATTTTCTAATTCTTTATATAGAACGTCATTTGATGCAAAAACTTTGATATTCTTTGAGTAGCACTTGTTCAATGTGAAAGATGCAATTTTTATGTCTTGTATTTGTCAAACCTCTTCAATAACTAATTTCATTGCTTTATCCTAGTCTGTTATGATTGTTTTTGGGTGTTTCAAACACCCATTTGAAGTTTTGGTTGTCTCATCATGTAGAAAAGCACATCCAAATAGAGAGGTTTGTGCATGTCTAGTTATACCCACAAATGATGTAAATGTCAAACTGTATTTGTTAGTCATGTATGTTGTGTCAAAGCTAACACATTGTCCATATTCTGCATAGTACTTGAGCAAAGATCCATCTCTCTAAAATAATATTCTTCACTTTTTTCTCATCATCAAAGTCAAACTTGTAGAAGAAAGTAGGATCCTCAGACTTCCTAATTCTGAAGTTGTCCAAGAGCTTTGTCATATTTGATCCTCTAACTTCTCTATTTATTTTTGTTTGAAATTGCTAACATCTTTTTTCTTCACTGGAAGTCCTCATACTCCTCTGAGATAGGATAGTATAGATATCATTTTTATTGTTGGAATATTGTTATCATTCAAGGTCCTGATGAGTGCCTTCTCCATTTCTATCATATACTTGTGTCCACTAAACTGCTAGTTTCTCTGACCAGGGCATGTTCATGGTTGTGATCTAAATCAAGCCTATTAATCTTCCAAATGCCTTTCTCTTCTTTGGCAACCATAACACATGGGCAATTTGTTCTCACTACTACATTTGTTTGTCTTTCTGAACCTTTTTCCTTTCCAAGATCCTCGTCCATTGCCACCTCCTATTGCTCTAGTGTTTTTGCTTGTTCTTCTTTCCCATGTCTGTGGTACTTCATCGTCACTTTAAAAATCTCATTGCTCCTTTTCTTGCTTGTAGTTATAGCTCCATGTGTCATGACGACTTCAAAACCAGCAAGGTATGCAAAGAAGTTGAAAAAGTGGTGAGCATCAAATATGTCCTTAAACTCCATTCCTAACTAGGGGTATACTTGCTACATTTTTCTTCCTGCGAATGCAACGTAGGGACGTCAAGCTTTATTTCCACAATGAATGGGTATGTTTCTATGTACATATAATAATTATTTTTTTCTTATATTGACATTTATACATTACTAATACTATTGTTACACCATAGGATGTGATGTTAATTTTTCTCCTTGCTGATGTAATTTTAAGGTAATGTCAGTGTATTTTTTGCATTCGATGTCTTGTACACCTACTACGAATATGCTAGTCTTGTAAACAATATGGCTGTGTGATCTGCATTTTTTTGCAAAAAATTTCTTGAAAAAATGTTTTTTTGGGAACAATTGCCATATTTCTCTTTGTGTTTTCCAATCCATAGAAAGATTTGAAAAATACTTTAATCTCTTGTAGAATGTGGCATATGTGTTATGTGATTTGCAATGCATAGAAAATATTTGAAAAATCTTTTTCTCTTCTTGCTGATGTGCTTGTATATATGACTCAAGCTATGAGATCTCAGTAGAACTCAGCCTCCAGCTGGGTGTGCCTAATTTCTCCTCGACATGCCTGATTGTTCTAACTCCTGTTATATGAATTGTACCTTTGTAGATGCACTAGTTGATATCCACCTACATTGGTAGTACGGAGGAACACTTTGACCATCGAGTGCCATGTAGTTGTGGCATGGTGGCATGATCATGGAATCATTCAGCAAGCCATTCTGCACTCGGTAAGCACTTTCCTGAGACATGGTTTTCCCCCTTATACTTGCTTCCAAAACGGTGTTCCGTCATTTGTTCATGCCATCTAATTATTCATTGTCTTACAACTTTGTTGGAAATAGGTTGTATTCTGGAAAACAAATGGTTTCAAGTGGAAAGATGGTATGGTTCTATTTATATAAAACATTTGTATGATTCTTGTTGGAAATAGATTCTCTTCTTTAACTCTTGCTTGGCCTTTTTCCTTTTTCCTTTTTCCTTTTTCTTATTTTTCTTTTTATTTTTTGTGGCCTTTTGTATCTTTGGGACTTGTTAAATCAGGTCCTTGTTATGTTGGGCTTTTTATTGGTCCTTTACGTAGTATAGGGCCTAATAGATCCATTTGTTCTGATCAACTCCTAGGTAGTTCCGCATTTTTTTCGGCTCTGGTTAGCTTCCATCGGTCTCACCTGTTTCTTCTCGATTCGACGTCCATTTACTCCAACTGTGTGGAGTTACTTCCTTTTTTCTCGACTATCACGGTTCAATGCCTTTTCTACTTCTCTATCTAGTCTATATAACCCATTCCCCTTCCTCTGCCACTTCTGTTCTTTTCTTTCTGTCTCTTTCTCCTCTGGGGTTCTCCGACTGTAAATGTAAGTTATTTTTCTTCTTATTGTGTATGTTCTTTCTTTGTCTAGTTCTTCAATCATCAAAATTTCCTGTGTTCTATTTTATTTCTTATCTCTTTCATAATCTGTCTACAGTGAACTATGGATTTTGTTCTCTTATATTTTGTAATCTTGATCTCGTCTTGTAGTTCATTTCCTGTTATTTTGTGTATTTGATAGATGAAGCAGCTATTTTAATTGGTGATTTTTGCTTGAGTGGAGGGATTAATATACTGCTTGAGTATAGCTACTGTTTGGTTTCTATGCACACAGTTCCTTTGTTTAGTCTTGTTTTGTATTTTGCTCAAGTTTATTTCTCTTGTCTGTCCATGGACGTTTGCTCTTTTTGACTCACATGCCGTTGATGTTGATGTCTATTCAAGCAAACTATTAGGGAGGGGGTAGCTCACTAGCGTTGTGAAGATTTGACCCATATTTTTGTGGTGGTTAATTTGTATTTTTTGGGAGGCAAAAGCAGCATTAGGTTTCCATTGTGCTTGAATTCATTGTTGATCAGGTCTAACTATGCCCTTCTGAACTCTTTCTTCTACCTCTAGGCGTGGCTATGTGTCAGATCTAGGTTGTTGGTATTCTAGCCGCTCACATGTGCAGGCAGATCGAGGTCCAACTGCTTTGTTGTGCCGGTCTTGTTCATATCCTGCTTGTGGTTGTAGAGTGCTTCTATTTGACTGGACATTTTTTCCTTTCTTTGTTTGGAAAAACTGGTCATATGCTCTTGATTATAGTTGTTGCAAGGTTTAGATGTAGTTGTGCAGGTAGTTTCTTTATATTTATATTGTTTTCTATTATTATATTTCACCTTTAGAGGTTACATTGCTACTTGTTTGCTTTTACAGTTTAATTGTATAGAATTTATGGCTATTTGATTGGTGTAACTTTTATGCAACATTAGTATAAGTAAAGATGAACTTGTTTTTCCAATTTTAGAATGTATATTTCTGATCTCTGAATTTTTTTTCTTGCTTTTGTTAAATAGCATTATCTAGTTGTTTGTTTTGATGTATCTTTGATTTAATGTAGTTCTATATCTACAATTCATAGTTATTTTTTATCTTCTGTTTTTTTGTTTTTATTATGTATTTTGCATTAGTAAACTATGTTAAGTGTTTACCTAGAAAGAGAGGAACGTTTCTCAGTTTGAAATCGAGGTGCTTGGTTTGAAAGTTGGTGACTAGACTCGTTTGTTGGCAGTTACAAAGTTTAAGGATTTTGATGATAAAGTGATGGTCGCTGCTCGTGCTTTCAAGTAGATTCGTGGCGTTCATTTTGTGAAGAATTTCAAATTCTATGATGATCAGGCTGATGATATTGTTTATGTTTTAGCTTACGAGGATCACCTTGCTGCGTATTATCGTGCTTGGAAAATTGCAGTTCGTAAAAAATGTGTCGCAATTTGTAAGTTAGTAGTATTTTGCTAAGAAGGAACTCTTTCAGGTTTTTTTATATTCATGTAAGGATCAAGGTAGGTTTCTTATTTTAGGTTTGCTTAATTTTTGGTATTAGAAATGCAGTTAATTTATTTTTTTTCTAATCTTGTGTCTTCTAGTTTAGATGACCTCATCTTTTGTCGTGCTTTGTGTGTGCATTTTTTCCTTTTATGTGTTCCTATTTGTTTCTAAGTAGTAGTTGCTAGTGTATGTTCCATTTACAGTTGAAATATATATAAGTTATGCCTATTTCTTTGGTGTAATTTGTATGTAATATAAGTGTGAGTCAAGACTAAAAGGATTAAACTTATAGTATAGGGTTATTTTAGTAGCAACAAGCTTTACTAAATCATGTTATCGTATTCTCAAGGTTGTAAGATAGTCTGCTGCTCCCCCTCTCTAGTCTTTTGCTACAACAGAGTTCTGTCATTTTGGTCAGCTCCTTGCAGTGTTCGTCTAAACGGCCTAAACGGCCGATTAAACGACCACTAAACGGTAAACGGTGGTAAATTGTTTTGTTTAGGGGGTAAACAGAAATTAAATTGTTGACCGTTTAAACGGTCAAAAACGAGAAAAACGGTCTAAACGGCCTAAATGGAACGGAGATAAACAGTATTAAACAGGCTAAACAGTTGTTTAAACGGTTGTTTAGGCGAACACGAGATAAATCTAGTTCAGTTTTGTATGGATAAATTTGTATACTTAAGTTTATTATATTTATAAATGTGTACACTTGATATGTTACATGCATAAATATCTATATTTGGTTCTTTTAACATGCATAAATATAAATACTTACTAAAATAATTGATTTTTACTCGGATAAATATGTATAAATGCTAGAATACTTGATTTTTTACATGCACATATATAATTATATGTATTTTTTTTAAAGTACAAAACCGTTTAGACCGTTTAACTTCGTTTAAACACCATGTAAACAGCCTAAACGTTAAACGAAGAGCGACCGTGTAAAGACCGTTTACCGTTTAGGAAAACATTGGCTCCTTGCTGTTCTTGTTGAGGTATGGCAATAGGCCATCACCTCCTTGTACTAGGTGTACATTTAGATGTGGTAATAGAC
The DNA here is from genome assembly GCA_904845875.1 of Miscanthus lutarioriparius. NCBI lineage: Eukaryota > Viridiplantae > Streptophyta > Magnoliopsida > Poales > Poaceae > Miscanthus > Miscanthus lutarioriparius. The sequence continues at coordinate 63,540,320 of CAJGYO010000008.1, read as the reverse complement.
CTTTAGTTGTAGTGGCTTACCTCAGTCATACTTAGTGGTAAGGTTGATTTGGCTTACCTAGGTAACTGATTTGATTTTCCTATTTTCGTAAGGTTGTTAGTAGGTAGTTAGATGTTGCAGATCTCAGTTTGAATTTTTATATGTAAGTAAGGTTGTTAGTAGGTAAGGTTATCGATTTGACTTTTCTATTTAAATTTGTTATTTTTTGTAATTCTTTTATTTGTTTGTATAGGTTGTTTCTCCAAATGATACAATAATTCTTGATGCTGCTGTTCCATTTGGTTGAGACAATGAACTTGTTTCATTGTTTGTTGTTGAAAATTTGGATCTAGTTGCTGACAGCAAACTCGCCATGTCGTTGCTAATGGATTGAACAATCTTGATAAGGTTAAACTTGTTGCTCGTGCTGTTAGGCAAAATCATGGCCCTTCATATATGCTCATTGTAGGATCTCTGCTTGGCATAGAGGGGGTGTGAATAGGCCTGTCAAAACAAACACTCAAACTTTTATCAAATTCACCCAGCGGCATTCCCGCTCTGGAGGGCGGCATTGCGGCACTACCGAGCCAGAACAGCGGCACTGCCGCACCTACAGACAACTTCGAATCATAGTTCAAAATCCATGAACGAAAACTTAGACCAGAGAAATTTTCTAGGTTACTGCAGGTATGACAATCACTGATCAAGAGCTAGAAGTGGTAGGAACACCACACACAAGTAGATCGACTAGAAACCCTAGAAATCACCTCAACCATAATATGTCATGCAAGTAATGTAAATCAAGCACAAGTGACACAATGATTTATCCTGTGGTTCGGCTCGCCACCAAGGCTTGCCTACCTCCACGTTGTTAAGGTTAGCCACTAAGGCTTAGGGCTTTCCAACCCTTTCTCATTCTCAAATCAAGAGACTTAACTCTTGAGATGAGGGGTGAGTTTACTAACTTTAAGAGATGGTTACAAACCTTCTAGGGCTACCACACAAGTTGGCAAGCTCCACGGGCGACGCTCTAGCCGGCAAGGAGCCAAGCTCTAAGAGTAACAAACACAACTGTCGGCTAAAACATGAACCAAGTGCTCTTTAGAGTTGGGGAATAAATGGATTTGCTTGGGGCTTGAGGTCAACAATGGAGGGAGAGAGAGAGAGCTCCTGCTCTATTTTGAGCGTGTTGAAGTAAGGAAGAAGAGGCAGATGGCCATTGAGGAGGAAGAGGAAAGGTATATATACCTCCTAGCCCCCAACGGTCACCGCACCCAAGGGGTTGGGTGAGACGGAGCCCATGGCCTCGAGGTCGGGCGAGACGAAGCCCGCGACTTTGGGGTCGGATGAGACAGAGCCCGCACCCAAGGGGTCGGGCGAGATGGAGCTCGCGGCCTCGAGGTCGGGCGAGAGGGAGCCCGCAAGCTTGGAGTCGGGCGAGACCTTTTAATATGTCTCGAGCCATCCGAGGAAGTCAGTGTGGGCGCTAACTTCCTTGTGCCGTGACTCAAGTGCGGCAGTGCCTCTCTTCAAGTGCGACAGTGCCGCACCACGCAAGACATCAAGGGTAATAGTGAAGTGTAGACTATCTTGGATGTGAATCTGAGGATGCATGTGGTTGTTGGAGCACTTGGTAGCACATATTATCTTAAGCATCGTGTCTCCCTTTATAGTACGGCTTTTCCTATACTCCAATTGAAAATATAAAAGAATGTAAACCTCCTTTGAGTTTGTAGCTATCTATATTTGTAATTGGGGGCTCCTCCGTTTCGTGTAGCATCCTCGAATATAAATTCTCTGCTTGTCATCTCGATAAATCTCATTAGTTCTCTAACTGTGTGGTCATTATCACCAAAACCCATAATTAGGGCTTGATTGCACTTCCAATCTCCTGCTTTTTGGTGATTGATGACAACCCAATTAGAGCTTACAAAAGATATGAAATAAATACTGAGATTTTCGAGCCATGGGTGTAGAGCCTCCCCCTAAGTATGTGAATAGAGAATTGAATTCTCAAATTGGCATAAGAAGCCAAGATTCACATTTTGGTAAAAGTGATGGGGCTCCCCCTACATCCATGCTCCTGTGGGGTGCTGCATACTGTGTAAGGTATGTAAAACGTGATGCAAATGACAGTTTATGCACAACATGGTTTGCTGCTGCAACTGGATGCGGCACTACCTCACTAGAGTGCGGCACTACCGCACTTGTTGTAACAGCACAGATCAGAACAGACACCACACAACATGTGATACATATAAAGATATATATTCTAGCATAATTGTATCACAAGCAACAACATAGATTAATATATGTCCATATCCCACACATATATAAAGTACTTAAGTAGCATTATTACATAAATAGAGTTTCTAATGGACTCTCAAACTCTCACCTAATGAAGACTACTCTAAACGGATACGAACATAACTCTAGTTGCAGCAACCTCCATGGCGTCGAAAAAGTTGTTGACCCCTCTAATTTTCTCCCCTTTTGGCATAAAGCACCAAAAAGAGAAGAAAAGAAGAAAGACAAACACTCACTCCTCATCCTCTGGAATCACGTCCCAATCAACATCATCCTCACTAGTAGCTCCACTAGCACCTGCAACGTCCTCCTCTCCAACATCATCATCATCGTCGGAGGAGGAGGAAGAAGAAGACACCACCGCCCTCCCTTGGCGATGAGTGGTCGAAGTTTGGCTCTCACGCCTAGTGCTCCTCCTCATGGACTGCATCCTCAAACTAGTGTGAGGATCAAGCTCTAGTTGCTCCTGCTCCTCCTCCTCCTCCTCTCAATCTATGTCGGATAGGCTAGGGAGGTCATCAAACCTCGGTGGTGACTGAACTAGAGAAAGAGGTGGCAGCCCTGCATGCTCTCTAGCCTCCCGGTTGGCTTCACAGTTCTCCAGCCGGTCTTGATATGCGATCCTCGCTGCATAGGTTCATGTGGTGAAGATGGCCTTGATACACTTCCCAAATTTTTCCATCTTCTTTTCCTTGCGAGGCCTAGATCGGGATGACTCAGGCATGTCCTCAACTGATGGAGAGTGTCTCACTGCCCTGCTAGTACCTGCCCCTTGGGTCTTCTCAATTTTGTAGACGGTGTAAAGACCATCTTTCTCAAATCTATAGCCAGTGACCATCTCAATCATAAACATGAGATAGGGGGCATAGAGTATCCCCTTTCTCCCATCCTCCATGGCGTTCCTCAGCTCACGCCACATGAAGCGAGGGACAGTAAACCTGTCACCTCTAGGAACAAATCTAGCAAGCACATTCCTGACATAGCCATTAAGATCAGAGGCTGCTCCATCCTTGGGATTGATAGTGTGCCTGATCAAATTATTCAGAATGTAATAATAGCTCTTCAGGCCACTAACTTTCCCATCTGCACTTCTCCTGTCAATCCACATATAGGCAATATCACGGATCTCAGCTCTAGCCTCATCATGAATATAAGTGAAGCCCCGCTCCTCCTCTCCAAAACCAATGATCCGGCTGAAAGTCACAAAATCAACTCTATAATGATGTCCCTCAGTCATCCAGTGAATCTCATCAGTGTAGATACTATAGAAGAAAGTGGCATGGAACTGCGCTAGCACTTCCTCATTCCAATTATATCTGAAGCTCATGATATCAGTGAGGCCAAACAACTCACAAGACTTGATCACCTTATTGACTTCTGGCTCATTCTTTGCCTTCATCTCCTCCCAATCAACATAATGCATCTTGACAACTTTGGATTTCTTGGAGTTGAAGTTCACAGATGCATAGAAGTTGGAATGAAACTCATTCCAAAACCTGTAGTCTATCTCCAAATCCTTTGGCTGCTCATAGGGATTGTTCTCATGTGCTTCCTCCACCATCTTTAGCTTTCACGCATAGTTGAGCATGGGATGAGCACGTGTGTCAACAGGACGCCTCAGACTACTTCCTTAGAATACTCTCCAATGTAGCTCCTATCAAACTCCTCAAGATGAGATGGAGTATCTGGGCAAGCACCTGGAGGAATAGTGTGACCAGCCCTCTCCAAGTTCTCATCCTAGATCATCTGATCTCTCCTCCCCCTATCTCTGACAACATCTTTGCCTGCTGCACTGCTGCTGCCCCCTGTGGTCCTACCATGACCACGACGAGGCATTTGCTTGTCCCGAGGCTCTGTCATCTTCCTCTTCCCCCTCTAGTCATCATCACCTCTGGAGGCCATCTTGGTTTTCGTGGATTGAGGAGGAAAGAGATGAATCGGCTCTGTCCATGAGCTAGGGCTGCTGCTGATGATGACGTAGAAGAACAACAGCAGGCCACGGCAATGCCGGAGGTGGCAGCGCGGCTGGATAGGGCGACAACGTCGCCTGTGTGCACGCAGAAGAGAAGAGAGGTGGCGGATGGGAGATAGGAGAGGAGAGGGTTACCTAGGGCCAGGTAAAATAGGTAGAAAAGATGGCCCCCACTGTAACAGCTGATATGGGCCGAATTTCCAGTTGAAATTCAAAGTGTGGCACTGCCGCAGTTCACATGTGGCACTGCCGCAGGGCAGGCACGGTACTGCCGCACTCCCCAACATAGCAAATTTAGCTACTAACTAAATACCTCTCTATATATATAGGATATGGACACATCTCTCAAGCACACTATGATCAACAACAAATAATCAATACAAACAATGATCATAATGTACTTGTTTCTTATGATAAACATTTTAAGCACAATATTTGAACTTTTGTAATTCATTTCTCCTATCCATGCTAGTTCATCAATCAAGGTGTGCTATAGTTCAAACCACGTTAAGAGAATCAAGAATATTTAGCTCACTACGCAAAGCACAAAACCTTGACTCATCAAGAGGCTTAGTGAAGATATCGGCTAGTTGTTTTTCGATGCTCACATGGCGAATTTCGATATCTCCTTTGGCTTCATGGTCTCTCAAGAAATGATGTCGGATGTCTACGTGCTTAGTTCTTGAGTGGCTTACAGGATTGTTGGCTAACTTTATGGCGCTTTCGTTGTCACACAAGAGTGGGATTTTAGTGAAGTGACATCCGAAATCTTGAAGGGTTTGCCTCATCCAAAGTAGTTGAGCACAACATGCACCGACTGCAACATACTCAGCCTCGGCGGTGGAAAGGGCTACATAATTTTTCTTTTTAGAACTCCAAGACACTAGGGACGGTCCAAGGAATTGACATGTCCCCGAAGTGTTTTTTTGATCTACTTTGCAACTGGCGTAATCAGAATCCGAATATCCAAGTAGATCAAACCTAGAGCCCTTAGGATACCAAAAGCTAAGGTTAGGAGTGTGTATTAAATATCTCAAGATTCTATTAATGGCCACTAAGTGACACTCTTTCAGGTTAGCTTGAAAATCTAGCACACATGCACACACTAAGCATAATATCAGGTCTAGATGCGCACAAATAAAGTAGAGAGCCAATCATGGAGCGATATATCTTAGTATCCACGGCTTTCCCTTTATCATTGAGATCTAGATGTCCATTGGTTGGCATGAGAGTTTTGATAGGCTTGGCATTCACCATGTCAAACTTCTTGAGCATATCATGGGTGTACTTCATTTGGCTAATGAAAGTTCCATCGTTCACTTGCTTGATTTGAAATCCAAGGAAGGACTTCAATTCACCCATCATGGACATCTCAAATCTCTTGGTCATGATCCTACTAAATTCCTCACAAAAAGAATGATTAGTACTACCAAATATTATATCATTGACATATATTTGGCACACAAATATATCTTTGCCAACTTTGTGAGTGGAAAGGGTAGGATTGGCTTTGCTTATTTCAAAGCCTTGTTTAAGCAAGAATTCCTTAAAGCATTCATACCATGCTCTTGGTGCTTGCTTAAGCCCATAGAGCGCCTTTTAGAGTTTGTAGACATGGTTGGAAAATTTGTGATCTTCAAAGCCCGGTGGTTGCTCAACATAGACAAGTTTTTGAATAGGGCCATTGAGAAATGCACTCTTCACATCCATTTGATATAGCTTGAAGTTGTGATGAGCAGCATAGGCTAGAAGTATTCGAATTGCTTCAAGTCTTGCCACCGGTGCATATGTTTCTTCAAAGTCCAAGCCCTCTACTTGAGTGAAACCTTGAGCAACCAACCTTGCCTAGTTCCTTATCACCACTCCATTCTCATCTTGCTTGTTGTGGAAGACCCACTTGGTGCCAATGACATTGGTATTGGGTCGTTCCACCAAAGTCCACACTTGGTTTGTTTTGAAGTTATTGAGCTCTTCTTGCATGGCCATAACCCAATCCGGGTCTCCAAGTGCTTGTTCTACCTTAAGAGGCTCCAAAGAGGAAACAAACGAGTAATATTGACAAAAGTTTACTAAATGTGAATGAGTTGTTACTCCTTTTCGAAGACTCCCATAGATATTATCAACGGGATGATCCCGTTGTATTGTTTGCCTGAGCCTTGGATGCTCAATGGCCTCTTGTTCATCTTCTAGATCTTCATCATCATCTTGCTCAAATATAGGTTGTAGGTTTTGTCCACAAGCTGGAGTCGAATCAACTGCTATTGACTGTGTAGGTGTAGCACTGCCACCCTCAAGGGCGGCACTACTGTGCTCTAGAGTTGCAGCAGGTGTTTGCTGTAGTGTAGCATCAGGTACGTCAGTGGAAATAGGTGCCGCAACAACTTGAGGAACCTCCACTTCAGTGACTTCTTCTTGTGGTCTAATATCACCAATAGCCAATTGCTTGATTGCTTCACATGGTGGATCCTCCTTTCCTACAACACTTGAATCAACTTGCTCCACTTGAGAGCCATTAGATTCATCAAATGTCACGTCTACCACAATCTCAACTCTCCTGGAGGTTTTGTTGAAGACACGGTAGGCATGCTCATTTGATCCATAACCAAGAAGAAAACATTCATCAACTTTAGGTGCAAACTTAGAGGTTTTGGGTTTCTTGTTAAGTATGAAACAGTTGCACCCAAACACTCTAAAGTAAGACACCTTAGGCTTGTTACCGGTTAGAAGCTCATATGAAGTTTTCTTCAACTTCTTGTGTAGGTAGAGGCGGTTGACGGCATGGCAAGCGGTGTTGACAGCATCGCACCCGAAGATGTTTGGCGTCTTGTACTCATCTAGCATTGTCCTTGCCATGTCAATGAGTATACGGTTCTTCCTCTCTACTACACCATTTTGTTGAGTGGTGTATGGAGTTGAAAACTCATGCTTGATGCCCTCTTCATCAAGAAACTCATCAACTAGAGTATTATTGAATTCGGTCCCATTGTCGCTTCTCACTTTCTTGATGGGAAGATCGAACTCCTTTTGAGATCTTCTAACAAATATCTTCACCTTCTCTTGAACTTGGCACTTGTCATGCAAGAAAAATACCCAAGTGAAACAGGAATAGTCATCAACAATAACAAGACCATATTTGTTACCCCCGATACTTAGTTAAGCGACCGGTCCAAAGAGATCCATATGTATTAGCTCCAATGGTTACTTGGTGGTCATGATGCTCTTTGGTGGGTGAGGTGCTCCAACTTGTTTTCCTGCTTGACAAGCGCTACAAATCCTATCTTTCTCAAAGTAAACATTTGTTAGTCCAAGGATGTGTTCATCTTTTAGAAGTTTGACCAAGTTCCTCATCCCAACATGGGCTAGTCGGCGATGCCAAAACCAACCCATGCTAGATTTTGCCACTAAACAAGTCTCAAGCTTAGCTTTACTTTTGTTAAAATCAACTAAGTAAAGTTTGTTCTTTAATTGACCTATAAAGACAATAGAGGAATCCTCTCTTATAAAGACTTCCACACCCTTATCCAAAAAGAGACAATTGTAGCCTATCTCACATAATTGAGAAATGGACAACGAATTGTAACTCAACGAATCAACATGTAATACATTTGTAATTGAATGCTCAAGGGTTATAGCAACTTTACCGAGGCCAATCACATCCCCCTTTGAATTGTCTCCAAAGACAATATTTTCATTTGAGTGCATCATCGGGGAATATGATGAGAACATACTCCTTTCTCCGGTCATATGATTTGTACATCCACTATCAAGCACCAAACTTGATCCACCAGAGGAGTATGCCTACAAAACAAGTTTAGTTGCTAGATTTAGGTCCCCAATTTGACTTGGGGCCTTGCATGTTATTCACAAGAATCTTAGAAACCCAAATAGAAGTATTCCTATATATGTTGGTTTCCTTTTCAACATATTTTGCAACCACTTTCCTACTACTGTTGTTCCTCAAAATAAAGCATGATGTCAAGCTTTGTCGAGGTGCATAAGTCTTTGATTGATAGGCATACTTATTCTTGGTGGCCCACACTGATTCCTTAGGCTTCTAGAAAACCTGTTTCTCCTGGTACACCTTCTTCTTGGGCTTAGTTTGATCAGGAACAGAATTGGTAGCCTTCCCATTTTTGTGGGGTGCGGCACTGCCGCCCTTCACTGTGGCACTGCCGCTCTAGGACACTGCACTGCCATGGTCTGTACAGGCTAATTTGTACCAATTTTGCCCTTCTTCTCAAACCGCACACACTCATAGCTATTCACTATCCTTCTTCCATTTGTCTTGGTTCCTTTTGTGTGACTGAGCCCATACTTGATTGAGGGATGCCTTCCTTGCTTGAATTATGGCCCTTTTGATTCATCAACTTTTTTGTCATTGGATTGGGTCACACTTATCCACTCTTTTTCCAATGACTTCATTGAGCCTAGCAATCTCCTTTCTCATAGCTTCCATGTTTGCAAGGTTAGTGGAATAAGCATTCAAATCAAAATTAAAACATTTTCCACAACCTTGACTAGTGGAGGGAGTAGAGGTTTCCTTTGTCTTAGGGAGATGTGAGTTGCTATCCCAAAGAATGTCATATTGCATCTCACGTTCTTTGTGCTTTTCATCCAAGTCACAATACTTTTTCTTGAGAGCTTTATTTGCTTTCTTTGTAATAGCATGGTCCTCTTGCTCTTTGGCCAAGGCCTTGCGCAAGGATTCCACCTCACTTCTCTCTAATGCAAGAACTTCTTTGCTAGTAATGTAGAGATCCTCTTATTGGATAAGAGTCTCTTCTCTAGATTCTAGCTCGGCTTGGACACTCTCTAGATCCTCCATTAGCTTAGTGATGAATAATTTGGTCTTTCCATCCAAATTTTTAGTTATTATGTTTATTTCTTCATCACTAAATTCATCATCACTAGAGCTATCATTAATATCACTACTAGAGATATCACTAGGAGGTGGAAAAGATTTGGCCTTTGATTTAGATTTTACCTTCTCACGCTTTGCCATAAGACAAATGTGAGGGGAGTAGTAATCATCATCGAACATGTCGTTAAAGAGCCTTGGTGTAGGGGATGACTTGTGAATAGCAATAGTTGCAACCTTCTCATCATCTTCACTTGTGCTCTCTTTAGTTGAGTCCCATTCATACCCAATGTGAGCCTCTCCCATGTACTTCTTGCTCTTTCTATGGTCGGCCTTCTCCTCTTTCTTGTCCTTCTTGTATTTGTTGTCCTTGATCTCATATGGACACTTGGCAATGAAATGATTGGTGCTTCCACAATTGTAGCATGTTCTCTTTTTCTTGTTTGGAAAGCTTCTCTTCACTACCTTGTAGCCTTGCTTCTTTAGCCCCTTGTGATACCACTTCATAAAGAGAGCAACATCATCAACTTTCTCATATTGATCATCATCATTTTCACTTTCACTTGAAGATGATGTGGTCTCTACTCTTTCTTGAACTTGCTTGCTTGCTTTGGGCTTTCTAGTTGAAGCTTGTTGGTTAATCTTGGACTTGCTTGTAGAGCCATGCTTGCTTGATTTGTTGGCCTTGAGAGCTACATCTTTGATCTTGATGCCCTCTAACTTTGCTTGCAATTCTCCAAGTTTCTTCCTCTCATTTGCTTCTTCTCTCTGCATGTCAAAGGTCAAGATCCTCCTAAGTACATCATTTGGTGTGAAGTACTCAAACTTCTTCTTGTCTCTAATTAGAGTGACTACAGTCTTATTTCTAAGTGAATACGCTTCCAACATAATCTTGACAACTTTGTGATCATCTAGCTCATCACAACCATAGCCTCTAATCTTGCCCACCATTGTCATCAACCTATCAAACATCTCTTGTGGCCTCTCTTCATCCAAGATTACAAACCGGTTGAACTTTGACATCAACAAATTAATTCTTGTCTTTCTCACTTTGTCAACCCCTTCATGTGCTAGGTGCAAAGTGTCCCATATTTGGTTGGCAACATCAACTCCAATCACTCTATTGTACTCATCACCATCCAAGGCACTAAGCAACACACTTATGGCTTGACCATTGAGGTGAATGATTCTCATCTCTTCTAGTATTGGGTTCTTAGGATCAACCGGTGGCTCAAATCCATTGCAAACAATCTCTCAAATGCTGGGGTGAAGACTTATAAGATAGGCTCTCATCAAGTGCTTCCACTTGGCAAAGTTAGTCCCATTGAAATGAGGTAACTTGCCTGCGGGCACATTGATGAAAGACCTCCGATCATGGTTAGTCATAGGCATAGAAGAAAAGTTAAAGGATACGGCGACATATGTGTCTTGTGGCACATTGTTGTTCTTCTTCTTGTCCCCCTTCGACACTTGGTAAGACTCATCATCATCTCCATCTTCGGAACTACTTGATGTCACTTGATGATGCATTTGTTGCCTTCTCCTGTTCTTCCTTCTTCTTCCTAGCTTCCCTTCTTTTTCTTCTTGCTTCTCTTTTGAGCTTTCTTTCTTCTTTTCTTTGCTTCTTGTCTTCTAACCACTGCTGCTCCTTCTTCTTCTTCTCTCTTGCTTCTCTTTTGAGCTTTCTTGCTTCCTTCCTTTTTCTTCTCTCATCATCATTGAGAGCTCTTTCGACATCAGTAGCCTCAAGATGTGGTAGCATGGTGTTGCTTGCTGTCGACACGCTCAACTCACTGTTGTCGGTGTCATGTAGATCAACCCGCTCCGGATCGACATCCACCGACTTCACGCCACTAGTTCCTCCTCCGGGCTCCATACCTCATGCGGTGAAGCGTATATGAGGTAACCTGCTTTGATACCACTTGTAGGATCTTTGGTTGGCCTAGAGGAGGGGTGAATAGGCCTGTCAAAACAAACACTCAAACTTTTATCAAATTCACCCAGCGGCACTGCCGCTCTGGAGGGCGGTACTGTCGGACTGCGACACTATCAGGCCAGAACAGCGGCACTGCCGCACCTGCAGACAACTTTGAATCACAGTTCAAAATCCATGAACAAAAACTTAGATTAGATAAATTTCCTAGCTTACTACAGGTATGACAATCACTGATCAAGAGCTAGAAGTGGTAGGAACACCACACACAAGTAGATTGACTAGAAATCCTAGAAATCACCTCAACCATAATATGTCATGCAAGTAATGTAAATCAAGAACAAGTGACACAATGATTGATGGGGAAATCAATGGATTTGCTTGGGGCTTGAGGTCAACAATGGAGGGAGAGAGAGAGAGCTCCTGCTCTGTTTTGAGTGTGCTGAAGTGAGAAAGAAGAGGCAGATGGTCGTTGGGGAGGAAGGGGAAAGGTATATATACCCCCAGCCCCCAACGGTCACCGCACCCAAGGGGTCGGGTGAGACGGAGCCCGTGGCCTTGAGGTTGGGTGAGACGGAGCTCGTGGCCTTGAGGTCGGGCGAGACGAAGCCCGTGACTTTGGGGTTGGGCGAGACGGAGCTCGCAGCCTCGAGGTCGGGCGAGATGGAACCCATGACCTTAGGGTCGGGAGAGACCTTTTAATATGTCTTGAGCCATCCGGGGAAGTGAGCGTGGGCGCTAACTTCCTTGTGCCATGACTCAAGTGTGGCAGTGCCTCTCTTCAAGTGCGGCAGTGCCGCACCACGCAAGACAGCAAGGGTAATAGTGAAGTATAGACTGTCTTGGCTGTGAATCTGAGGATGCATGTGGTTGTTTGAGCACTTGGTAGCACATATTAGCTTAAGCATTGTGTCCCCCTTTATACTATGGCTTTTCCTATACTCAAATTCAAAATATAAAAGAATTTAAACCTCATTTGAGTTTGAAGCCATCTACATTTGTAATTGGGGGCTCCTCCGTTTCGTGTAGCATCCTTGAATATAAATTTTCTGCTTGTCATCTCGATAAATCTCATTAGTTCTCTAATTGCATGGTCATTATCACCAAAACCCACAATTAGGTCTTGATTGCACTTTCACTCATCTACAAGTTTGTCTTAGATTCAATAAATAGGATTGTCTATGTTTTGGTGATTGATGGAGAAGATGCTAATATGATGGTTGCGCGTTCATTTGATGTGGCAGGTGAAAAAATGTCTTTCTACCGTGTTCTTAGCTTCAATGTTTGATGAGAAGATGACATCTACAAGAGTATTGGTGTAGATGTCATCTTCTTTAGGTCAAACATTGATGCTAAAAACACGGTAGAAAGACATTTTTCATGTCCCACATCAAATGAATGCCCAACCATCAGATTAGTATCTTCTTCGTCAATTACAAAAACATATATAGTCTCATTCATTTTATCTAAGGCAAACTTGTAGATGGGCAGATATGAAGGGCCATGATTCTGCCTAACAGCACGAGCAACAAGTTTAACCTTATCAAGACTGTTCAAGCCCTTAGCAGCGATAAGGCAAGTTTGTTGTCCAACAACTAGATCCAAATTTTCAACAACAAACAACAAAACAAAGCAACATCAGGAGCTATTGAATCATTTGGAGAAACAACATATACAAACAAATAAAAGAATCACAAAAAGAACAAATTTAAATAGGAAAGTCAAATCAATAACCTTGTAAAAATGGACCCTATGCCCATTTACTTTGGATTTTGGTGTTTGATGACCAATACAACCAAATTGGACTAATGAATTTATAAGTAATTGTTTTGTAGTTCAATAGGGTGCAAGACGTGACTTGGACGAAGGCGACATGATGATCTCACGATCAACACCATAAGCAAGACCCTAAAAGCACAAGAGAAGAACCAAGATATCAAGCATAGTCCAAGCAAGAAGATGAGAACCAAGCTGGACGCAAGATCGCAAAGAAACGAGCTTGGTAGAGGTGACCGGACGCGGCCCATATAGGGACCGGACGCATCCAATCAGTTGCTCAGCAACAGCAGGCATCAGCAGCTGTGATCGGAAGCTGAGCGAAGCAGTGACCGGACGCACCGATGTCACTGTTCATCATCGCGGCAACAACACAGTAACAACTAGACGCAACGGCACTGGATGACCGGACGCACAAAGTGCAGCGTCCGATCATGTCCATAGAGGTTCCAAAACGGCGCAAATGCGACCGACCGCGTCCGATAGATGATGACCGGACTCGGTAGTGCGTCCGATCTCTATGCACGTGTTCAACGGTCGGGACGACTAGATGCGTCCGATCAGGACAACGATAGCGTCCGATCAGTAGTAGAAAGCTGGGTTTCGCCCCCAACGGCTACTTTCTCTATGGAGCTTATAAATAGACCCTCCAACTGGCCAGTTGAGAGGTGGAGAATTGAGAAAACATACCAAGGGTGTTGATACATCATTTTAGTGATCTCCACTTGCATAGTGCTTAGTGATTCATTAGGTGATTAGCGTAGGTGCTTTGTGAAGTGCTTAGGTTGATTAGACCACCACTTATGCGCTTACTCTAGGTTTAGGCCTAGTGTTTAGTGAGGGTTACGCACCTCTTATCACTCGGTGCTTGCGCGCACCATTGTTGTATATCGGAGGGGCTTGTAGTCTTACGAGATCACACCAACTGCGTTTGTTGTGTGGCCGCCACCGTGTACCAAAGGGAATAAGGCCCGCGGCGTTTTGGCCGGAAGCTTGATAGTGAAGACGGCGGGGAGCATTCGGGAGAGGCTTGCTGGAAGGCACGTCGGAGAGCCACTTATGCATGGGAAAGGCCCGAGGCTATCCACGGAGTTACCTGACTGGGAGCTTGGCCCTTGTGAGGGATTTCTTACGAGGGGCTCCAACGAGGACTAGGGGGAAGCTTGGGCGCTTCTCGATACCTTAGTAAAAATACCGGAGTCGTCGACAGGAGTTTGCATATCTCTACCTTACTCTTTAGCTTCCGCATTTACATTGCAATCTTGGTGTGTGCTTTACTTTCCTAGCTTAGTGATAGGCTAGTTGATAGGTTTGGAACCTAGGTTGCATAACTCCTTTTGCGGTAGAGATAGCAACATACTAGCAAAACCGTAGTTGCACATTTAGATAGTTTATCTTTTGCATACGTTTTGCTAAGGGTAGAAAAAGAGGTCATAGTTTACAGTTAGAGTTTTAAGTTGCCTAATTCACCCCCCTCTTAGACGTCACGGTCCCTTTCAAACCTTACATACTAACAACCTTACCTATATATAAAAATTCAATCATAGATCTACAAAATCTAACTATCTACTAACAACCTTACCAAAATAGGAAAATCAAATCAATAACCTAGGTAAGCCACTACATACAAATAAGTAAGACTAAAATCAACCTTACCAACTAAGTACAACTGAGGTAAGCGACTACAACTAGAGGCCTATTACCACATCTAAATGTACACCTAGTACAAGGAGGTGATGGTCTATTGCCATACCTCAATAGGAATAGCAAGGAGCTGACCAAAATGGGAAAACCTTGTTGCAGAAAAAGACTAGAGAGGGGAGCAGCAGATTGTCTTATAACTTGGAGAATACGATAACTTAATTTAGTAAAGCTTGTTGCTACTAAAAGTACCCTATACTATAAGTTCAATCCTTTTAGTCTTGACTTACACTTATATTACATACAAATTACACCAAAGAAATAGGCATAAGTTATATATATTCAACAACTGTAAATGGAGCATACACTAGCAAACTACTACTTAGAAACAAATAAGAACACATAAAAGGAAAAATTGCACACAGAAAGCATGGCAAAAGGTGAGGTCATCTAAAATACAAGACACAAGATTAGAAAAATAAAATAAAATTAACTTCATCTGTAATTCCAAAAATAAAGCAAACCTAAAATAAGAGACATACCTTGATCCTTACAAGAATATCAAAGAAATCGCTGAAAGAGTTCTTTCTTAGCAAAATACTACTAACTTGACAAATTGAACACATTCTTTACCAACTGCAATTTTCCAAGCACGCAACTGCAATTTTCCAAGCACGATAGTATGCATCATGGTGATCCTCCTGAGCTAAAACATAAACAGTAATCATCAGCTTGATCATAACAGAATTTGAAATTCTTCACAAAATGAAAGGCACGAATCTGCTTGAAAGCATGAGCAACGACCATCACTTTATCATCAAAATCCTTAGACTTTGTAACTACCAACAAACGAGTATGGTCACCAACTTTCAAACCAAGCATCTCGATGACAAACTGAGAAACGTTTCTCTCTTTGTAGGTAAACGTGATCTCCTCCATGAGCAGTTTATTTGTTCGTCCATTCTCCATGTTCCACGTTCTTGTAACTCGCTTGCGCATGAGTTGGCTAGCTTAGGTTTAAGCTGGGATCTAGGTCAGGCCAATGTTTGGGCATAGCCTCTGCTGGTGGCTCGCGATTTAGCGAAGTCCACAGAGTTGAATGAAAGGCCCTATAGACCGACTGATGATAAAAAAGACTGATGATAAAAAAGACTCTTGTGTTGAAAACATTGTAGATAAGTTTCATCCTCATGAAACTCATTTCATCTCATGAAACTTTCATCATCTTTCTCTCTATCTATACTATATCATGTCAACTTATTTAATGTCATGAAACTTCTACTAAGGTTGGTCTTATAACATCAAATTAATATCATTAAATACGTCATAAAATATATATTTCTAATGTGCTTATTTATTTCATAAGTATTTGTGTTTTTTAATAAATTTAGTTAAACATAAAAAATTTTATTTCATACTGCTCTAGGAATTAATTTTTCCAAGGACGGAGAGCGCATTTCTCCAAGAAGAAAAAAAAAGAACGTCAGTTTCCTAGACCCCCCGTCAGCATCTATTCTTGCAGGAAGAGAAGTACTTACCACCCAAGTCCGCACATGCTACAGAAATTCCAAGACGGGTGTTTGGTCCCGCCTTCATGGGCTGACCCACAAGAATCAGTTCGGCGTTTGCCATTGGGCTTTATCTTTGGGTGCGCCCCCGTCCATTGGTGTGATTGTGTGACTGAAGTGCAGTTGCTCTCCACTTCTCTAGGACCACACGTTTCACCATGAGCCATGGCCTGCCACAACCACTAAAACCTCTCACTCAGCATATACACATGTGTTGCAGCATCCCCAGTTCTAGTTCTAGTAGCAAGGACGAAAACATCCGGATCCTATGGGCCACTCGCTCCTTCGCGGCTTTCACCTAGCTAGCTACTAGGAGCTGAGCTGGTAGGAGTAGATGCAAAGACAGGTTTGTTCACCTGATTAGCTACCAAAGTCTGTTCCAGTTGGATGGCTTCAGCTGCTGATTGGTTAGACCTCAATCTATCTTTTAGCTGTGCTTCAATTCCTCACTTTCCTCTACTCTTTGTTTGTTTTGGTCGCATCTTTCATGGTCGAGTTGCGATCGCATATACCGGCAACTGGCTTCGTGATCTTTATCTAGATCAAGCATACCGATCATTTGTTTCAACAAACTTGATTATTATGCTCCATTTCATTCTAAGTTACAAGATGTTTTGTCTTTTCTAGATATATTGTTTTTTCTTGCTATGTATTTATACATAACTATATATCTAAGTGCATAACAGCATAATATGTATAAAGCCAAAATATCTTATAATTCGGAATGTTGGGAGTATTAAGCTATCATATAGAATTATTTTACTATGGTTTTTTTCCTACCAAGGGATTCTAAGGGGTTGTTTGGATGCGAATGCCTAATTATTATTGGTCTAATTTTTTACTAAAGGCATGTTTGGATCCTCTCCTCTAAACTTTAGAGCTCTAAAAATTTTAGAGCACTTTAGCTCATTTTTTAGGCTAATGCTCTAATATGAGGTGGGCTAAGTTTGGAGCTAATTTTAGACCATCTATTTAGAGCTTTAGTTCTAAAGTTTAGAGAAAAAGATCCAAACAGGCCCTAAGTGTACAACTACTTGTTAGCCAACTCTACCTATTTTAGACTATTTTTTAGCTCATGCTAATAACTAACCTCGGCTAGCCCAAACACATCCTATAATAGGTAAGTTAATTAAATATATGCATTTATTTCTGAAATTAAGTAACTCAATATGCATAACAGCTTAAATTCTAAATGCATGGACATCCGTATGTTTGCATTTGGTGTCAGATTCAGGTGGTGAGTTAAATGAGAAGTTACACATTGAGAAGAAATTTAAGCGTGTGTGTTTACATGGCTTATTTTGCAACCGTTTCGTCTAAAGAGTCAGAGAAGCTATATTTAAATGGTTTTACCATTGTAGTAAAAAAACGGATGTGAAGCTTCTCTCATGAAGCTGTTCTTGAGTTAGTGTTTGACAAGTTTTCAACTAAGAAATTAGATAAACCATTTAGATAGTTTCACCATTATAGTCGAAAAAATGGCTCCTCTCCTGTGTTAGTGCTTCTCTGGTAGAGCTATTTTAAGGGACTATTTGGTAGAGTTTCATCTGATTCTGATTATCTATGGAAGCTGATTCTCTAAGAGAAGTGATTCTGTGGTTGAAAGTGATTCTCTTTAATTCTTTAGCATAAACTCTTAAGATCACGATGAAGAATCACTTCACAGAATCAGGAGAAGCTACATATCTCAGCTCCTAACCTCTTAGTTCATTTTAGAAAATTACTTCACGGAATCAGCAGAGAATCACTTCTATCTGGAAAATTATTTGGCAGAGCTCCCAGAGCTGATTCTCTCTGCCAAACGGAAACGGGGTCTAAAGTTGACATCCGACAAATTTTGACCTAAAAGATTAGAGAAGTCAAAGTTGAAACCTTAAAGAGTCCTACCAAAACACACCAACATGATTTTATATAATACAACTTATGCTGACTATGATTTTATAACACGCTGGACTTCAAATATATATGTATACCATTTTTTTCCCAAAGTTTTAGGTTTAAAGGTCACATGGTAGTTGAAATGTTTAAAGACAGAAACTCATGTTTTTTCAAATATAAGCATGAAGCAGGTATAGAGGGTGAAGCTAAATCAATAAAATACTATATAGAATTTGGTGGAAATTCGAGAGCCTTTTGAAGGGTGGTTTTCAGTGGAGAAAAAGAAAGGTCGGGCGGCCTTCGAATTCGGAGGTCGGGCGGCCGCAGCATCCTTATCCCCTCTCGCTTAAACTCCAACCCCCATGGTCCATGGAGATTGGAGACCTTGTCCAGGAGCCTTCAAATTCCTGCCCTGGCCCCGCGCGCTCTGCTCTCCCTGCCCGCAGATCCCGAATGCCCATGCCCGCCGCCGCCTGCCGGTCGGGGCCGGACGGACGGCAAGCTGCGGCCCCTAGCACCGGGCTGAACTGAAGAGGTGTCAAGGTCGCCAATAATCCTCACCAACCAGCTGCCACCAACGCTAAATGCTCACCATCGCCAGCAACTTTGTGGTAAGGCTTCTGGAGCTTCACAGTAGCTTCACCTGCGCTGCGCATTCCATCTATGCATGCTGCGCTGCCACCGTCTTGTCGAGCTCCGGCCACTGCCGGCGACACCACAACAACCCAGGCACCCACGGCGTTGCGTTGAGTACATGTAGATGTTGGTTGTAGCCTGCGCAGTCCGCGACGCGATCTTGAGCATGGCATTTCTGCCTTGCACTGTCCTGCCTCCTGCATAATTGACAAACACTAATACTTCTAAAATTTCAGGCATCTGATGGCTGGGGTTAAATGGAAACCGGCATCTTATGAACAGATGGAACGTACGAGAGTTGCGCCAGAGAGGTTGTCATTAAGATCTAATAGCGCCAAGTATCACGATACCGGGCATCTTGGTCATTTTGGGAAGGATGACAATCTCATTTGTCGTTCACTTAAGTCGATATCAAAACCAAAGGCAAGACAGTATGTTATTGTCAAGGTACATAATAAAGATGTAGATGAGGGTTGCAGCTCCAAAGACGATGAGATTATTTCTAGTCCATTTCAAAGGGAAGAAGGAAATCAGCTGAGGGCACTGGAATCTTATTTTTCTAAACTCTATCCCACTCAGCAGCTATACTCTTTGCCTCAGAAGAAGCTCAAAAGTGGTCCATCATCATCAAATGAAGTTGATGCGATCATTGCTGATGAGGATGCCAATTTCAAGAACAGGGTAGGCTCTTTGCAGGTACAGATTGACAGAGGAAACACAGGTAAAGTCACTTGACTTAGCTGTATGGATGGTCGCCACCAAAACATAGTAATGAAAAAGAACTATGTTACTTTAGGTATCAAGAGTTATCAAAGTCTCCTGGACATGCATACAGATGATCAAGCATCCGGTTTCTGTTTGACGTAAGTATGTCTTACCACTTTCAGTATCGAAGCATATTGAATCCACTGACACTCTTGTCCAACCACAATAGCCAACACGGTGCAGATATTTTGCACTGCAGGTACAAGTTGGAACTGCCATATTGGGCATGTAGTTCCTTTCAAATTTGGTGATATTCAGAACTGCCATACATTGATTCTAGTACCATCATCTCACGGATACGGATACGCGGATACGGCAATTTTCTAAAAAATCCGATACGCGGATACGTTTTACTATTTTAAAATTAAAAAGATAATAATGCATATTAAAACTAATAACAATAAAACATTGTAGTCTACTTAACTACTTAAGTTCTATTATTCGTTTTACTATTAATAAATGGCATTCAGGCTCGCATCAACTCCCTGTTTCCTCATTTGTTTCACTCTCATCCACATTCCACAACATCAAGCTGCAGAGTAGATCGAGTAGATCGAGAACGGAAAAAGGAGACGCCATCTACTCATATTTAGAGACGCCAGACGCCATCATCCGCACTTACATACAAAGAAAATCAAGAAGAAATTAAGAAATGCAAAAACAGAGTCGATCGAGAATGGACAGAGGAAGAGGAAGTGCGGACCAAAGAAATCAAGCAACAATAAGTCATGAACTGCGAAATATAGTAGATCGAGAACGGGAAGGGATGAACTCACGGGAGGTCGCCGGCCGCATGGATCCATGTCGCGGGACAGAGGCGTTGCCGCGCCATGCCAAAGGCGGAGGGCTAGGCTCGTCAGCCGGCGAAGCGAAGCAAAGGCTCGTCGCCGGCGACCGCTAACCCGCTAGCCGCTAGCCGCTTAGCCGGGGATCCCGGATCCGCCGTCCGGGCAGCCAGGCCGCGCCATGGCCGCCGTCGAGGAAGGAAAGGGCCGCCGCCGCCGCGGGCACCCTCACGGCGGACAGATGCCCCAGTAGCGGGCGGCGAGATCCACCGAAGGACGCTTGAATCCACGCACCCGGGCCGAGAACCCGCCGTAGCCGCCGCCCATGCACACACCGAAGCTCAGAGCACCTCGGCCTCCGGAGATAGAGAGAGAGAGGGGTGGGGAAGAAGAGGAACGAGCAGGACGAGGCATCACCGCGCGTGTTCGCTGGAGGCGGCGCGCGGCTGCGCGAGAGTCGGGCGTCGGGGGCGTTAGGGAGAGAGGAAGGAGTCGCGAGTGTTTGTTGGGCTGGGCCATATCGAATGGGCAGATACGTATCGGCCGACGTACTCAATATTCGCGAAATTAATAAAAAATCGGATACTCTTCAGATACGTATCCATCACGTGTCGGACGCGTGTCCGTATCGGATACGTATCCGATACGGGATACGGCACCTCCCTGGCGTATCCGTGTTACATAGGTGGAATTCATCAGAAGAACAAGAAATGCATAAATATGTCACCTCCTGTTTTATGTGAACAATGATTTCTCACATCAAGGTTTCAGGAAAACAAAACTTGGTTAACTGTGGGCTTTCCCTTTTTTAGACAACAGAAGAAAGTTCTAGCCTTCATGAAACTGGCATTAGTCCACAATTATTACAAGATATAGCTAGCACTACCAAATCCACAACCATTTGTGTAGGGAAAAAAAACATATGAGTTCAACATTATTCCTCGATTCTAAAGATAAAAAGACATCCATGAGAGGCAAAAAAATTGCATAACCGGAGACCCCAGAGTACGGAAAGTGTGAATCAACGGCTCCTTCTATTCGTCACATTGCTACAACTTTGCCCCCAGTATGTGAGTAGCAAAAAAGTTTTTGAACTCACTAGCTTGTGCCTTAAAAAGGTTTCAAAATGCAATTTCTTGGTTCCCAACTTTTATCTAGGATTGACATTGTCCTACAAATTTGGGTGAGTTTTTGAAATTGAGATATTAATAAAAAATAACAATTTGCAATGCCCATAAAACTGGGACAACAAAACTGGGGGAAACGCTCAGTTCAAAAGATCAAACTACACTGTTCAACACACCATCTTATTCGCGTTGGTTTTGTTAACCTCTTAAGATCCTTCTAGTCCAACATGCATGTAGTCCTTGTCCTTTTGCACACTTCAGCAGAAGTTATAAATATTTTCATATCGCCACATTTTGTTAGCTAACTTTTGAATTTTGTAAAAATGCAGAAACTTATTGGCTGGTATTAATATTGCAGTTCTGTTATTCGAAATAGCAAGTCCAGTAAAAAATTCTGAAAATGAATATTTGTCTCTCCCTTTGTTGTATGGTGCCAAGATAAACAACTTAATACTTTCAGGGGAGTGGTGGAGACTACTAACACCAATGTGCCTGGTATTACTTCTCCCTCTATGCTAGATAAAGTTTCACAAAATTCTGTTGGCTTACATTGTTATTGTGGTTTGCGATCTTTTTTTTTTTTGACAAGGTGGTTTGCGATCTATTAGTTTTAGAAAGGCAAAAGCTATCCCACGCTCTAAACAATATAAGGTGCAAGGTTAATTTTTATGGTTAACTACTGTGCTACAGCGGTCCTTTCCTTAAATCTTCTGTGCAAAAGTAGCTCAGGTCAAACTTATTCTATGTTAGTAAGCATAGAGCTTCAGATTTGCTCGAATTTGTTGGAAAAAAAAAAACAAAACAAGTAATACACACGTTTTGTCTTATTTTGTGATTCAATGCTTGCACTGCTATCCAGTACACCATATAAACAAAATGCTTAGCTACTACAATGCCAATGCGATGTCAACTAATGGATTAGCCCTTTACTAGAAAACAAGTTTAACAGGGCTTTTTCTAATATCTATATCTTTAAATGTTATTTATCCATTTATTTATTCAAGTAAGGCAACCATGTTTTAGTAATGAGTCAGGAGTTAAGCTTTCTGTGCAAATCTGTTTCCAGCGCCAAGCTACTGTAAAATGGTCTTGTAGCTTTCCTTTTCTAACACTATTTTTTATAGAATACAACAACTAGAACTATTCATTCTAGCACTTGAGCCATATAACCCAACCATAAGCAGGTATACTGTCAGTACAACTCACAATGTTGGTCCTATACTGCTTATGAACTAGGAAATGCATTTACATATTTACTCCCTGTAGAACTAGTCAGCTGCATGTTTATGTGAAAGAATCAAATCTATGCACAACTAATGACAGAAAGGTTGCACATCATGATCATATCAATTAATATACAAGTATATAGGTGGATCTTAGTTTTCTAAACACTGGCTATATTCTGTCATTTAGCGAGACCTGTAACCCACTCAGCTTATCTGAAATGTTTCTGTAATTTGACATCTGCAGCACTCTGGTTTCTTACATATAGCCCTTGGTTGTTGGGCGTTGCTTATATTTGGACCTCGAGTATGCCGGGCATATGGTCAAATGACATTTTTTCTGATATACATACTTGGAGGAATCAGTGGTAATTTGAGCAGTTTTGTTCACACTCCTGAGATAACCGTTTGTGGCACAGTAAGTTGCCTGCCTCAATGATATCATATATTCATATTAGATCAAAAGAATGGCCATATACTTGCTTTATTGGGCGTGTTCGCTGGTTTTACCAGCCGGCTGAACACCCTCACAGAACACTATTCATCAATCAGCCGCTACAGTGTTTCTCTCTCACAAAACCAGCCAGTTTCAGCCAAGTTTCAGACCAGCGAACGGGGCCATTATTTTCATTCATCACTCTAATCTAATATTTTCTCTTTCGAGCAAAAAGTAGTAAAGAAAAATAATGTATAATTACATTACCATTTTTTCTAGAAAGCAATAGATTACATAATTTATAGTGGATACAATTTACAGAAGGAAAAGGAAAACCTAAATTAGCTTAAATTTTCTATCCAGTATTTTATTGTATCATTAGCACTTTGAACTCAAAGTTTTCTTTTTGGAGATAAGGTCACTTACATATGGTTTTTTACTTCATTGCGTAACTTAGTAACTTGCTTTGGTTTTAGGTAAATGTTAAAATGGTTATAGTGGTATAGCATGTTGCTACCTTAAAAGAATATACCTTCTTGTTTATGTCCCAAACTTGTGTCCGTCTACACAATGATACGTAGACATTGTAAAATTTGGATGAAATTTTAAACAACTACGTAGACTGTACATTTGGTTTCAAGTTCGTGGCACTGGATAAATATACACAGGATGTAAACATTAATGTTCCTTTCTGAAACTCAAAACAGAGCCCAGTATTTTCTTTAATTGGAGCGTGGCTGGTGTATCAGAGTCAAAACAAGCAAGTCATTGACAAGGACGTTTCAGAAAGTATGTTCTGGCAGGCTGTGATAGCTGCAGCTTTGAGCTTCTTATTGAGCATTTTTGGGAGAATTGACAACTGGTAATGTAATGACGTGATGTCAGTCTTCTTCTTAAAACAGATTATAAGTTCTTCTAAGGCCATTTTTATGATCAAAGAACATCTCTAAAACTTTAATCTGTCCTAATAAGTCTGAGAATAATTGTGCAGTAAGAAAATCTTTATATTTTATTGAGTCCTCCTATATGATGACATACAAATACTGTTAACTAATCTGGACAAAACTATTGCCATCGGAACTAGTATATACTTTAACATTTATGTTGACCAAAAAATTGAACAACACAGATAAAGTTATTGCCTTTCACTTTTCGGGTTGTTCATAAAATTTACTAAAATCTTTGATGTAATTTTCTATTTTGTGTTGTCATGTTTCTTAGTGTTTGCTAATTGGAAGGCTAAATAGTCAAACCCAAATGCCTGAATTATGAAAATGGGTTAAAGATTAGGGTATTTTGAGCCTTGTAGTTTTTAACAATTCTGGGTATGTAAATAAATTGACATAAGGATCAGTCATACAATCTTAGGTAGCACAGGACCTGAAATAATCAGAACTATATTACACCAAATGTTGTAGTGCTTATGTTGTCTTTTTCCTAACTGTCAAATCCTGGTTACCATAATTAAATAAAATGATTGTTGCTCACTTCTATTCCACACCTGAGGCGGTGAGCCCTGATGACTGTCCATGTGAGGGGAGTGCTGAAATATAAAGTGAATTTGCCCACCCTTTCCATCACGTTAGCTTTTAGGTTAAATTGGTCGGTGGTTCAGTCCATGCAATTCAATACTACAGAAACCAATGTATTCAGTCGTTTTAGTGTTTCCCTTTATTCTAATCAATTGCAGGGCACATCTTGGGGCAACCATTTCTGGACTTTTCTTTGGTTATCTGACATGCCCAAGTGTAGAATTTGACAATTCTGCAAAGAACGGTCAAAAGGAAGCAGTGGTTCTTATTAGACGACAAGCTCATCCATGCAAATCCACTGCAGTCTTTTTCATAACCATACTTGCATTTGCTATACTCGCCTTCGCTTATGGGACACAATTCAACAATATGGATCTGGAATAGGTGAATAGCTAAGTGTTTGTCATGGTTCATTTTTATATATTTAGGTAGCCCGACAACTATATATTCCAGAATGTGAATGAGCACGCGATGTAAGGACTTGATTTTGTAGTATGGATCAGTTCTATATGTAACCAGGTTGGAGTTTTATTTTTCTGTATCATGTATCTAATATACACTACAATAGTCTAGTACAGTTGGTTTTTGGATCGACTAGAGCTTATCAGTGTCTGTAGGCAGGTAAAGCCACGGACGGCATAACTATTTGTACAATTGGTTTGCATAAGAACTGACTGAACAGCTGCATCTGCACCGTCGGTTGCAAGTTGCGACCCGACGTAACATATTATTTTGGCGCAACCCAAAACCATAAACCCAAACCCTATTTAAAAAAAATACTTTCTCCATTGTAAATTATAAGTTATTTTAACTTTCTTGGAGAGTCAAGTTTGACCAAATCGTGGGAGCCTAAGTCATGGTAAAAAAAAATTTTGACTAATATTTGGGGTTGCTTTGACCAAATTTATTTTTACCGTTTTGGCCTGTTTTCAACCATTTTTTTGCATGTTTTCCTGAGTTTTCTCCCAGATCTGTTTCCAGACCGACTTGGCATTTTTCACCCATGGCTTGACCCGGCCTTGCCGTTTTCGCCTCCCGTTACCCGTTTCTGGCCCAACGTGAGCCGTTTCTCCTCTCGTTACCTGTTCTCGACCCGATGTGAACCGTTTCACCTTGCGTGAGACATTTTTAGCCCGATGTGAGCCTTATCCTTCTCCCATGATCCGTTTCTGCCTCTCGTTACTCGTTTTTGGCCTGACGTGACCTGTTTTTGCCTCTCGTGACCCGTTCTCGGCCCGATGCAATCCGTTTTCTGCCTGATGTGAGCCTTATCCTTCTCTCATGACCCGTTTCGGCCTCTCGTGAGCCATAGCCGTGTTGACAAGACTAGCTTCTCCTACAGTGTCTTGTTTGTGACGTGCAATACAAGCTAAGATATTGACCCCGCAGGGTTGAACCTCCTAACCATATCCTCCTAAAACCAATTTTGTGACCTATCTTTAACTATGAAGGTTTTAAAGTTATGAAAATCTTATTTGATCTTCACTAGACTGGCCTAGAAGAGAGTAGGTCCTCTTTTTATTTTATTTTTTGAATAAGCATGTGAAAGAGGGTCTGGAGTATGGATGGCAATGGGGATGTACCCGTCGGGTATCGCCGGAACGTTCTCTTCCCCGCTACGGAGAATTCATCCCATCCCCGTCCCTGTTAACTGTCTCGGGTATAGATTCTTGCCCATCCCCGTACCCGTCGGGCATCGGTCGGGTAACAGATACCCGACGGGTACTGCATACCCGATAAACAAGGACACTTGGGGTCGCAGCTTTGCAATCGGAGACGTTTCTTCTTCACCCGGGTATAAGTGTCGGAGTCTCGGAGATGCCGAGAAGGAGCGAGGTTGCGAGGAGGACGAGCAAAGGTGGCAGAGAGACCGAACTGAGGAAGCGAGGGGCATGAGCGCTCGTGAGGCAGGCGTGCTTGTGCTGCTGGCAGAGATGGTGAGAAAAAAATTAAACTAGGGTTCCTAGAACATACAAAGTATATATATGATTGTTCAGATTTGGGCCAAAATACCTATGTTGAGCTTCTTTGGGCCTAATACTTGCATGACAGCTCAAATAGTCGGGTTCTCCAACGGGTAATGGGGACGGGTAAATAGGGAACGTTCCCGTACCCGTTATACCCGTCGGTGATGGATTCTTGCCCATTTAGATGCCCGCGGGTAAAGATATGATCCCATCCCCGCCCCCCTAATAGATCAAATACCTGTCGGGTATCGGGTACCGGGGCCCGTTGCCATCTTTAGTCTGGAGCCAAGATATCTGTTGAACAAAGATTTGCTGATCTAGATTCCATCTTTGGTAAGATATTTTTATTTATCCCTCGAGCTCATACATATATATGCTACTAATATGCAGGTAGTCCTTTTGAGTAGAGTTCACTCAATACGATTATTGATGCATGCACTAAGCTAAGGGTTGTTAAATTTTATCCTCGATCGGATCGTACGGAGAGCAACACACATCGATCGGAGCGAACGAGAGCAACAGCAGCTACAATGTTGCTTTGCTCTGAAGATACGTATATCCATGCCTGTGTGGCTGTGTCAGTGTGCGTCAGCGGAAACGAAACCCTAGCTCTCCACAAAGATCAAGACGATGTACAACAAATCAGCGATCTCGATCGAGGTACACGAGCAGATTGACTGTGTTAATCAAGCGTGGCACGGGCATCTACGCTAAGAACACGTTATGGATCCACACGGGATCGCGATACCTGTAGTATCGCCAAATTCGCCATGCATTCACGCATTGCACGGCCCAGATGCATCGCCGTGTTGTTGGGGTACAATGTTCGCTGCAGCGACGACGACCCCGGCCGATGGAGTTGTAGTGTGCATGTGTGTAAGACTGTTCCCTCAAAAAAAAATGTCGGTAAGACTGTTGGTTGCATGCAGTTCGTTTATATTGGCAGAAAATAGATCTGCTAAGTTTTTCATCCTCTTGTTCTGCCATTATATTTGGGGACTTGCTAGCGCCCAGACATCCGATCCGGGACGCTAGCGTCTGGATGGTGCCCGCAAAGCGAGTGAGCAGGCGCCCTAGCGCGTCGGGCTAGCAAGCGAGCGCCCCAACAGCAAGCCCGTGCCACCCTGGACGTCGCCACGCCACCCCGAACGTCGCCCATGCCGCTAGCCGCTTCCCACGCGCGTCCCATATGCAACACCCGATCTACTTTTGGAACATCTAAATACAACAATTGCAACATACAAAAGAAGACAGATGAAACACTTGAAACAAGCGTCTAAGACACTTGCGAAAACGCCTGAACACACTTGAAAACAATTTCAAAACATATGCAACATCTGGATGAAACACTTGCAACATACGTATGAAACACCTGAAACACTTGAAACATATGCTTACAACATGCATGTATATACAATATTCAGATCTACTTTTGCAACATCCAAATAAAACACTTGCAACATACGTCTGCAACAGATGAAACATTTGGAACATACACTTTAAACATACGTGTATAGCCATTACAACATGTGCAACATATCCTGATCTACTTTTGCAACATCGTTATACAACGCTTGCAACATACCTCTGAAACACTTGAAACATTCTCTTGCAACATGCACTTTCAATGTGCCATCTACTTGCTGCTTGGACGAATGGACGGTCGTTGACGTGGAGCTCGATGCCACAGAGTGGCGCGGGGGAGGGGGGGGGGGCGATGCGAGCGGGCGGGCGGCTGTGTAGCCCCGGCGAGCGGCTATGTGGCCAGACGAGTGGTTGCGTAGCTCCAGGCGACAGGGCAGGCGGGTGCGGTCCCCGCCGCTGGAGGCGAAAGCGCCGGGCGACTGCGCTACCCACGGCGAGCGTCCCCCGCACTAGGAAGGTGAGCGGCGGGCGGGCGGCACGGTGGAGTTGGCTAGGGAAGACACATGCTCACGGTGAAATAAGGCCGGGACGGGGAGGAGTGGGGAATCGATATTTTTTTATGGAGAAGCCAGGAGCAAGCTCCGTATTGGGCTCCGCAGACCTAGTAAGGGCACGTCAAGAGTGTCGGACTCCCTGAGTAGAGCATTTCCTTATATTTGTTCCATCAAAAAATGTGTGTGGACTCATGTTCAAGTATTGTATGCACAGAAGTTTATGAGGAAACCATGCTGCTAGCACAACTGATGCCAAAAAGAAAGCTAGAGACTCGACACACATGCATGTATATATGTACATGCTGGAGAGAAAATTTTCCAACATCATCCACGAAGAACTGCCGACCAGCAAGCAAGCAGCACACATTGAATCTGTTAACTATACGTACTACATCCCTAGAATTTCCCAAGGAAAAAAAAACTACTATATACATAGATTAATTCACCCACACAAACTACAGACACGCAATGGCCCACAAACCCCCTTACTTGCGATACATGACTATTGACCAGCCGGGCTACTAGATCTTGTTGAATCACAATTACTATAGACGAAGTTCCTGTTATCATGACGACATGCATTAAACTGTATGGTCAAACTTAATGGCCGGCTTAGCGGCTAGTTTTCGTTGTAATCTGATCACATGTTCAGATGCATACACACACTGATGCATGAAAATCGCGCGAAAAGCTCAGAACTAACCAATGTGTGCGCGTGTGTCCACGGGTCAAGGGGACAAACAGACCATATAAAACTGGAGCTCATCACGCACACGAATGGGGTGGCAGTGGCAGGAGAGAATATGGGAAAAGGGAACCTTGTCTCTAGCTATCCTTGATGAACCTGCTGCATGCTGTGATGAACTGTAATTTGTCTACATGCATGTAATCTGTTCGAATAATCGTCACTGGTAGGAACAGGACATATGTACAGTAGGAGGAACGAAGTCAGTGCAACACAGGACGGACTAGTTATCTGGATGCATGAAGATGGAATAATTCGGGAAGGAACGACAATGCTGTGAGCTGTTGGCATGCAGAATAATTTGGGAAGGAACGATGCTCTGATTATGTCTGAACTGCAGTTGCAGGTAGCCAGGTACCGAGGTAACTCCCTCCATGCCAAACCTGAGAGAATATACATACATCTCGTTTTTTTGAGAGATCAAATTCTTTTAAATTTGACTGAACATATGAAAAATATTGATGCTTATAATATGTAATAAGTTATGTTAGACTAATCACGGAATATATTTCATAAAAAAATTATTTTAAGATATATTTGTTGATACTATTTTTCCATAAACATTGTCAAACTTAAAAATGTTTTTTGCGAATAACAAGTTCCTATTCCAAACGGGGGGGGGGGGGGGGGGGGTTGCAAAGTCTCCAGCTTCCATTCTACGTGGAAGGTAGAGACGCTTCGCCAGCGACGAACAAATTGTCCGGCGATTTCTCGTAGCCCGAGGATTTGCATTGTGTGACATGAGCGAGTGGGGCTAGCTGAAAGAGCATGAGTAGAATATATTTCTTCGGCTTCTCTCTCATCCAATTCATCTGGCGATTTCGCTAGCCTCGTTGCGGATGCCCTTAATGCAGAAAAATGGTTATAAAAAATGCAGAAAGATGTTCTATTCACCGAATACAAGGAGAGCCAAATTTAGATGACATTCTGATGATGCCTACACAATATGCCAATTATCGGAATAGTTCTGAATAATGAATTAATACATCTAACCTCTACATCCACCTCAAATCAACTTTACTATGGTAACAAAATTAGCTTCCTTAAAGGAAGTGCTTTTACATTTTACTACTTCATAAAATACTTTTTGTTACAAATAATTTAGTGAACCAAGATGTACATTTAAGCGTGAATAACAGTATTGATAAGTATAAAATTAGGACATTGAGGTGTGCAGTGTGCTAGTAAGAGCTTACGTACGCATGCATGTTCATGTTGGTTCAATCCTAATGTGGCTCCATGTTTGACCTGTCACAAACATGCGTTGGAGCTCGTGATTTAGATAGCGTGAGAATCCATCCGGCCAGCTATATCTTTTTTTAAGATCCAGAATATAGCCGGCATATATTAATAACGAGAGGAGAGAATTACATGCGCAAGCAGCGCAAACAACTTTACAGGTTTGACAGACTGTCAAACTGGGCGAAAAGAACTAAAACGGACTACTCGCATTCACTAGTAGAGAACAAACCTTTCATCCGATGCTAAAATGGGCTCTAGTCCCGGTATTTTTTGCGTCCGGGACTAGAGAGACCTTTAGTCCCAGTTGGTGTCTCCAACCGGGACTAAAGGTCCCTGTCCAACGGCTACTGCGCTCGGCACAGTGGCAGAGGACCTTTAGTCCCGGTTGAAGACACCAACCGGGACTAAAGGTGGACCTTTACTCCCGGTTGGAGCCACCAACCGGGACTAAAAATCTTCAACCTTTAGTCCCGGTTGATAACACCAACCGGGACTAAAAGTAGACCCTTTAGTCCCGGTTGGTAACACCAACCCGGACTAAAGGACCCTTTAGTCCCGGTTGGACCCTTTAGTCCCGGTTGGTAACACCAACCCGGACTAAAGGACCCTTTAGTCCCGGTTGGTAACACCAACCGAGACTAAAGGTCCCCCGATGGGTTAGTTCAAAAGGGAAGCATCCCATCTATTGTTAGATGTGTTGTGTAGGTGGGGTGGTAAGCTACGCGCGAGGCAATGCATGGGGTCTTGGGTTCGAATCTCAAGGGACGCAGCGGTGGGAGGCATTATTTTTTTTAAAGCTGGGAGGACCTTTAATCCCGGTTGGTGTTACCCACCCCTTTAGTCCTGGTTCCTGACCCGGGACTAAAGGACCCCCTTTAGTCCCGGATGCTTACTCCTGGGTGGGGAACCGGGATTAGAAGAGGTTCCCCACCGAGAGTAAAGCTCTGTTCTCTACCAATGATTCTAGGGGTACAACTAGAGGTCATAACAACTTGGCCTCCAAAAGCAACTGATGTGCATCTTCTAGTTACTCTCTAAACCGACTTGCAACCGTTTTCTTCCGAATCCGGCCAGCTATATCATCGGGCATAAATATAGTTGAGTTATTAATCAATACTTATCATAGATGAGACTGCAAACAGGGACTTGGAACAACTCTGTTAACTACTCCATCCATTCACACATAGTATAAGCTGGACTTGGCGCCCCTGAAACACCGAGAGTTCCTGTCCTCCTAAACTTGCAATCCCTGTCCATGGAGCACCCTCATCAATAACAAAACGGCTGTTATTATATTTGCTCCCTCTCCCTGTATCCATGCATGGCTATCTGAACTATACTTTATTTATTGGGTCAAATATACCAGCAGATCTTTTCATTGGTTCGTTCGTCAGCCTATTGATACTAACGGAATTCACAATTTGCTTATGGGCTCGTTTAGATTGGGTTAGGAATCAGTATTTGGCACTGTAGCATTTTCGTTTGTATTTGACAATTATTGTCCAATTATGGTTTAACTAGGCTCAAAAGATTCGTCTCGTAATTTACAATCAAACTATGTAATTAGTTATTTTTTTATCTACATTTAATACTCCATATATGTGTCCAAAGATTTAATGTGATGGAGAGAGAGTGAAAAAACTTGCAATGTAAACCAGGCCTATGTCCAGTATATTAGCTAGCCTATGAATCCCTCGAGCTCGAAGTGAGGGCCCGACCGGGCCGGGATACAAGCTGACCAGCGGGCGGCGCTCGCACGTGCAGCTGCAACGGCGCGGCTGTGCCACAGCCAGAATTTCAGGGCCTCCTGCCGCGCCCCCTTCCTCCATCTCCCTCTCATATCGCATCCATCGACAGCGACGAATCAAGTAAAGATTTCCTCCATTCTTCGCTATCGCACGCCCTCACCCATCATCAATAATTTCGATTGGGTTTGTACGTCGTGTCTACGCGTGCATGCATGCACGAACGCGCTCATCTGGCCGGGATCGCCGGCAACCTGCATCTGCATGCCAGTTAATGGCTCCGCATTCATCCATCTTTTCCGGCGACCGGCCGGCGGCGGCGCGCGCGCGCTCGGTAGGTCGACCGGCCGGCTGCTGCACAAAAGTGTACCTGAGTGTTTTTCTGTTCTTGTTGTGCAGTAATCATATGTATGTATATCCAGCTGGTTGCATATATATAGTCAAATCGATGGTCAGATCAGATGCATATGGGTACTGCTGATTACTGGGTACTCGTCTTGTGTGTGCATGCACCTGCGAGGGCAAGGCTGCAACCGTCCGGTATGGCACGGTGGCGGTGCGTCGGCGTCGGCGCCGGTAGTCATGGCATTGTGCCGTACTGCCGTGCCTAGTGCTGGAGGCCAAGTTGCTCGAGGGTACAGGAGGAATCTGCACTATACATTCCAATCTGCTGCGGCTAGTCTAGTCAACATCTTAACACACAAGCAAGGTCGTCATGAATGCCCCTCTCCAAAAGAAACCCGAATGTACACAGGTTTTCTAAAGCGATACTAGTAATAAAAAACGGTTTAGGATCAGAGTTAATTAGTCAATTGATTTGTGTGTGGACTATATAGATTTTTTCGAGACAACTGGTAATAATTACACAGGCAGCTGGTATATATTTAGCCTGGTATATATATATCTATTGGATTTGCACGTACACACACACACACACGAATCGACCGCACATCTTGAAAGTCTTGCACACAATTGGTAGCACTAGTATCAATATATGGTCACTGTACTACCTTGCCTAGAAAAATGTAATTAGTGTACTGTACGCTTGCAAGGTTGCCAAGAACACAAGCAAATCTCTTATCTCATCAACGCATGCATGCATGCACAGAAATTCTTGACTCTTTTCCTGTGATTCTCTCTCTCTCTCTCTCTCTCACACACACACACACACACACACACACATCTTCTTTCGTTTGTATATTTTCTTGTTGCCAAGTAAATAAATAAGACAACACTGTCTTTTCGTTATATTAATTACTATATGTATATGGCGACGTGGGCATACCAGATTGTGAAATGTTGTTTCAACTAGAATGAAAAAGATCATGAGACAATTATTAATTCACCAGGCCTGGTCAATTCCCAAGTCTAAACTTAATTCCTGGTCAGATACATACCACGCGCGAAGTGAGGAGCCCGCGGCAACATTTGAAACTTTTATTACTAGATTAACAGATTTATTATACTACTCGGGATAAGTAAATCATATCATAATAAATGCTATCCAGTCGTCACTCGCCAGTCAAAAACAAAACTAAGTCTATACTGTAATAAACTAAGGGCAGCATGTAGGGATTATAAGAGGAATGTGGAATATAGAAGGAATGGGAACTCTTGTATGTTCATTCCCCTGCTGATTCCCACACTGCTGGCCATGGTCAAATGACGATTTTCTTTTTCATGAAGTTAACCTTGCATGAACCACCTGTGATGCATAAAAAGTTCATGAATACTAAACATTACAGATATGTTTCTGTGAATATTGCAATTTATTAGCACCTACTTAACCTTCTCTTGCCAGGATATATTTGCAAAAAATCACCTTCTGAAGCCTTTTGCTGTTTTGCAGATGGAGACACTCCATTGCTCCTTCTGAGGCCATTTTCTGTGGCAGGGTTCCCTAGTCCAGAAACATCTCCCCATCTTTTCCTGTAGTACATCCAAAACCGGCCATGACCAAATCCACAACACTCACTATACGGAGCACTATATCCGCCCTTGCCTACAGGATTTTACAGCTAACTCCCATTCTCGACTGGCCATAGACCCATATAGTGCATATTTTATAGCCCAGTTTGTCTTTGCTGAGAACCAAGATCCCAAATAGTCCAAGCCCAACCCTCTCGACTCTTCATTATATAACAACTTCATTCTTGCAACATCACAAGCACAAGCTTTCACACCCATCTTGCATTGGCTCTCCTGCTGGTCTCTAGGCTGTGTTGTTCTTGTTTTCAAGCTGCACACAACCAAGCAAAGTCAAGGGAAGGTGTCTTTCCAAGGTATGTGCATATACATGTTTTTTCTTCGCTCAGTGAGGAACTTATATAAGGTTGAAACTTGATCTTGAGCAAGCTTCAATTCTGGTCTGATTTCTCAGGTAAAGAAGCATGCATCCGAGCTGCTCTCCACTGGCAGTGCCTCCGGGCTTCCGGTTCCACCCGACTGACGAGGAGCTACTCTACTACTACCTGAGGAAGAAGGTTGCTTATGAGCCCATAGATCTTGATGTGATAAGGGAGGTCGACCTCAACAAGCTTGAACCATGGGACCTCAAAGGTAACTCGCCAATTCATCTCATCAATCATATATACATATATCCGAATGCGATGTACTAGAAAACAAGAAGCTAATGGCTAGTGATTCACAAGATTTATTCATGGTGGACGATGCAGATCGGTGCAGGATTGGGACGGAGCGTCAGGATGAGTGGTATTTCTTCAGCCACAAGGACAAGAAGTATCCTACGGGGACACGAACCAACCGGGCAACAACGGCTGGGTTTTGGAAGGCAACGGGGCGGGACAAGGCCATCTTCCTCGGCAACGCTGGGAGGAGGATCGGCCTGAGGAAGACGCTGGTGTTTTACACCGGCAGGGCACCCCATGGCAAGAAGACGGACTGGATCATGCACGAGTACCGCCTCAACGATGACAACGTCGAGGTGCCGATTACGGTAAGCAGCACTAAGCGCACAACTAGCTAGTAATTCTTTGGTGCAGAGAGGTAGCATATGGAAATTGAAAATGGTCAATGATGGTTCTTGAAACATGCATGCATGCGATGCAGGAGAATGGATGGGTGGTGTGTAGGGTTTTCAAGAAAAAGAGCATCCAGAGGGGATTGGACGACCAGCTGGGCATGGTGGCGGGCGCCGGCGATGACGACGAACTCCGTTTCTTCCACTCCCCGGGCGGCGTGACTCCGGTGGAGCAGAAGCACGGCCTCCACCTCCGCCAGCTCATGCATGGTGGAGTCCCCGCCTTCGACCCCTCCATGCACCTTCCACACCTCACGAGTGCGGAGGGGCCGCTGGGTGCCCCGGCATTTACATCTGGCACATCGGCTGTGGCCATGAACCTGCTCGACATGGGTTGTTCTCCCCACAACATGGTGAAGATGACGACATCATGTGGCTCTGCCAGTGACATGCCGCTGAACAGCGGTGAGCGCTTCGGTGCCGCCGCCGATTGGTCGATCCTCGACAAGCTGCTGGCGTCACACCAGAACCTTGACCAACTCTTCCATTGCAAGTTCGGGGGAACAACCTTAGCAGTGCCTCACCATTATCAACAGCAGCAGCAGCACATTGAAATGAGCGCGTCTTCACTGCATAGGCTGCCTCTCCATTAACTTATTGGCTGTTAAACTGGTGATATGATATGATCTCCTCAAGTTTTCCATGTAGTTTGATTAAACGATATGGAATTAATCTGCCCTTGGAGAAGACCGGGCTCTTGTAATTTTCGTGGATCAGTTTTCCCTCTATTTTACTCGTAAGTTTTAGCAGTTCTTTGAAATGTTTATAATCATCTCTGGTATTCCCCGGTGTGCAGCAACATTTTCTTCTATGACACTTATTGACGTTTTATGTTTGCTGTGTGACACAAATTGTCACGACTCAACGACTAAATTATCAACTTAAGTATTATTGCATCATGAGCATCATTAGTACCTCATATATTACTACTAAATGGAGGTAAGTAGTTCCCAACGGAACATCCACAAGTTCATGTTAATCCTCACGATACACTCTAAAAGAAGGATAAATTCTAACCATTCTAATAAAAATTTAAAAAATATAGCCATAAATTAGGTAGACAATATTCATCGCCGACAACAATAACCAATTGATCCAGGGGCGGATCCCTCGGAAGCCTGATTTCTCCCTTAAATCACTGTTACTTAGCCTCAAATCACCATTAATATTTAGCTCTAGCCCTAAATCTTTATTATTTAGCCCCCACCCCCCTTGTCCCCGTCCTAGATCCGCCCTTGAATTGATCCGTTCCATTTTCTAAAAATTACCCACTTATGTTATTATAAAAACAATATAACTGATTTTGTCATAATTGCCTTTTTTTGGACGTGTTGAATCTTCAAGTAAATTGGCCTTCGATGTGTGGTCACTATGTGTGTATACCTTGCAACTTGATGATCCTATGGTTACATGCTTGTGGAGGTTGTAGGAGTGACACTAGAGGGTGAGAGGACGACACCCAATTTAGGTCAGCTAACCCACGGGGGCCATCACAGAATCCATCTTACTACATACCGCTTCCTCCCAAAAGTCAATGTCAAAAGATGAATATGTGTCCTTAATGATTCTTGGAGTGTCATATCCATGAGGTATACAACATAGTCATCACCAAAAGACTTTGCAACACTTTGTCTCTTACTCTTTCGAGTAACCATAGTGTCATCCTCCTTGGGGTTTTTCCACATGCACTTCCTCAGTGTATTCTATCAGAACATGTTGTTTAGGGAGTAATATGGGTTCATGGCTAGATGAGCTAGGTGTATTTTCATATAAAATTCATTCTCAAAAAATATAGCATCTTTAGAATCCAAGATTGTACCAACATGCATGTTAGGTACTCCAAAGTTTATTATTATTAGGACCATATATATCCCATGTTGTGAATAGCATACCCAACGAAAACACACAATCAATAAGTTTTGGTCCAAGTCTACGATTCTTATTGATTGGCACATCTACCTTAGCCAAACAAACCCCAAGTACACAAGTAGGAGAGATTTAGTCTTATGTTTTCCCATTCCATGAAAGGTGTGATTTCTTTGTTCTTCATAGTAACCCTATGGAGGACATGACTCGCAGTCAATTATAGCCTCACCACACCATTTCTTGGAAAGTCATCCTGTCCCAAACATGACATTAACCAACTCAATTAGAGTGTTGATCTTTCTTTCAACAATCACATTTGATTGTGAAGAGAATGGTGGCATCCTCTCATGAATAATTCCATATTCCTTATAGAATTTGGAAAAAATATTTTAAAAATACTCTCCACCATGATCAGACAATAACCATTTGATATTCCTCTAATTTGATTTTCTACTTCATCTTTGTAAGTCTTAAAATAAAAGAAAATGTTCATGTTTTGATTTTAGTAAGTACACAGCAAAATTAACAACATGGTTGTCGGTGTTTCGAACCGCCGACTAGTAAATTTGTGTTTGGAAGACACAAGGGTTTATACTAGTTTGGGCGGAATGTCCCTATGTCCAGTTTGAGGCTACTCCTGTTACCGGCACTTGTTTGTAGTAGGGGTTACAAACCGGCGAAAGAGGGAGCAGGTCCCAAGTCTCTGGTGAAAGGGTCGAACGGAGTTGAGTCTCGTTGAGCTCGTTCAGCCGTGCCCTTCGTGGGACGTCCTGCTTCCCCTTTTATAGATGAAGGGGAAGCTGTAGGTTACATGAGAGAAGAGAGAGAGAGAGAGAGAGAGAGAGAGAGAGAGAGAGAGAGAAGCCAGGTGGAAGAAATCCTCTGGGGTCACGTCGTCCTTCATCTCCTTTACGCGGGTCCCGCCAGTTCTATAGATGATGGGGACGGCTCCACGTAGCGACCCTGTTTGCCACTGGTGCAACACGCGGGCATCATCCGCCGGTCGTGGCTCCCCATTCCCTCCTGGCGGGTAGCATGGTCAACAGGTACCATGATGGAAGTCGACACTGTTGGCGACGTGAGTACTCAGGTATGGCCTATTGTGGCCGCGGGTCACATCAAGACGCGCCTACTCCCTTTTCTTGTGTCAGAAGTTTGACTCTGGGTTTGTACTCTTAGGCCTATAGTGGTTGGAGGTGGTACAGACCCCCGTCGGGTGAGGCGGAATCCCCCTTCGAGGGGTCTGATGAGGCGAAGTTCGTGCCCGAGGGGTCGGGCGAGACGGAGCCCGTGCCCTCGGGGTCAGATGTGACGGAGCCCGCGCCCTCGGGGTCAGATGTGACGGAGCCTGACATGACGGAGCCTGCACCCTCGGGGTCGGACGAGATGGAGCCTGTACCTTCGGGGTCGGGCGAGACGGAGCCCGTACCTTCGGGGTCAGGCGAAACCAAAATATGCTCTCGACCATCCGGGCGAGTTAGCGTTCGTGGCCATCAGCTTCCTTCTTCTAGGTATCCCTAATACTGATACCCGACAGTAGCCTCCGAGCCTACGGAGGAGTAGGATACTCCTTCAAAGGCTTTTTCAGACGAAAGGATTCTGAGGGTCTTGATCCCCCTTTGCGGCCTGCGGGATGTCTTGGTAGGGTTGTGATTCCTATCTATTGTGATCGGACTATTGATCCCCCTTTGCGGCCCACGGGATGTCTTGGTAGGGTTGCGATTCCTTTCTGTTGTGATCGGACTCTTCGGGAGCATGCAACTGTGGGGGTTCGAGGGTCGGAAAAGATTTCTCTTGACTCTGATCCCTCCCTAGGATCCAATCGATCTATCATTGATATGCGACCGCGTAT
Source organism: Miscanthus lutarioriparius (assembly GCA_904845875.1). NCBI lineage: Eukaryota > Viridiplantae > Streptophyta > Magnoliopsida > Poales > Poaceae > Miscanthus > Miscanthus lutarioriparius. The sequence continues at coordinate 63,501,528 of CAJGYO010000008.1, read as the reverse complement.
TCGATCTCCTTGCGAGTCCAACTTCCCCTGAGCCCCCCCGCTCATAGCAGGGGTCCGGTCGAGGGGTCAGCTCATCTTGTGGTCGTCCTCCCTCAAGCTTTTTTTTGATAAAATAGAGGGGCTGAGCCATGCCATGTTTTCCTTGATAGACGAATCATGGTGCTCGGTGAGCTATTAACGGGCTAGTCCGAGTGGGGCCCCGACTTCCTATTCATGGGGGTCTGGCATGGGTCAGCTGGTGATCGACTCTAGATTCCTGACGGCTAGTCCATATAGTTCTCGGGTTTGTTCGACCGCTCCCAAGGGCTCGTTGCCTTTCTTCGAGGAAAAACCATGGATCGTGCATCGGCCAAGACTCGAGCATGGGTCGACATGCCCATGGTGCTCATGCGCCTAGGTGCTGGCCGCTAGTAGGCCCATACTTAACCACCCCTCACTCTAAAGGTGCCCAGGAGAAGTTGTGAACCCATCGATGGGCCAACCTTTGAACTCCTAGGCCTTAATGGGTCGTGGGAGCATTTTCACCTCCGTATCCCTCCTTACCTATGGCGGTTTTTGGCCCATCGAGGGGCGAACCATCATCCGGCACGCCCTTCAAGGGGCGGCCAGGGTGGCGTGTGCATGACTCTTGGAGAGGCGAAGTGACGAGGCACGGCAGGGGCGTCGATCAAGGCGGATGGTTTGCCTCTCGCTCCACCTTCCCCTAGAACTAGGGGGTTTTCCCTTCGTCTTTGATACGCCTAACCGCAGCCTCATCCTCTCTGCTTCTTTGTCGCAAGTGCTCGGATCTCTTGCTCTCGCTCTTCCGCCACCAGCGAAGTTCTCGTTCCTCCACCCTTGCTTCCCATGGAGTCATGGTATCGCTCCGACGTCACCCACGCGCGCATGGAGGGCCTCATCAAGCGCGGTCTTCTTCGTGGGAGAACCGAGGCGGTGGAGTGGCTCGTGCTCGGTCATGAGGATGCGCCGGTGCCTCCCGATGGCTACGTCGTGTCCTTTGCGCCCTTCCACGAGTGCGGACTCATGATTCCTCCCCACCTATTCCTTCGGGGACTGCTGCACCACTACCAGATCGAGTTGTAGCACCTAAATCCCAATAGGATCTAGCACATCACGGCCTTCATCGTGCTGTGCGAAGGGTATTTGGGGATCAAACCCTACTTTGAGCTGTGGAGGTACTTCTTCTCCGTCTCCCTGCTCAAGAAAAGGGAGAGAAGTGGGGACGTGCCGATGCCAATGGGATGCGCAGGTATCCACCTCCTGGGCCACTGGTCCACCGAGTACATGACCTGTCCGCTGTCGAGGTCCAACAAGGGATGGCACACGCTTTGGTTCTACGTGAAGAACGACGCCGCCGCCCCCTTGCCAGACTTCACTGGACGCCTAATCGAAGAGACGCCACCAGTGTGGGGGTGGGGACCTCCCGAGAAGGAAAAAGAAAAGGCTCCATGACCTCCTAGATGCCATCGCGCTCCTAAAGAACCATGGTCTCCACGGGGGCGGTGTTATCAGGGTGTATCACGTGCCACCCTCCCGCTGTACGGGATGACGCCCGGCGCATAGCTCGATGGGATGCTGCTCGCCTAGGGGACGCTCCATGATAGCAAGGTCATGCAGCGCATCAAGGAGGCGACAGAGGAGTCTGACGCCTATTCCTGATCCTAGGACATCCTGTGATATGGACGGACGCGGGCTTCATCGAGCTGCCGATGGGGTTGGGCTTTCCGGCCTCCATCACGCCACTGCCAGAGCATGAGGCTATGAGGGCGGTGAACCGCACCGTAGACGAGAAGAGGAAGAAGAGGAAGGGTGAGGAGAAGGCGAAGCAGCGAATGAAGCTGGATCGAGGAAGGCGGCGGCAAGGTTCGGAGGAGGAAGAAGAAGGAGAGGGAGGTGATGGTTCTGGGTCGCCCATCCAATGGGACGAGCTAGGAGGTGGGGATGAGGACTCATCGTTGTCGTAGGTGGGGCCCTTCCCGTGGCATGCCCTGGGGCAGGAGGGGGAGGACGCGCCCCTAGAGCCGGCAGAATTAGACTGCTCCGCTCTGTCTGGGCCTTCCGAGGTGCCCCCGGAGTCGGCGGGATCCGGCCGCTCTGCTCCATTCGGGCCTTCTGAGTAGAGGGAAGGCTCGAAATGTCAACGTGCCAATGAGGTGCGACCGAGGTCGGGCAGGCCAACACCAAAATGTTGCCGTCCGGTTGCATCGAGGGGAGTCAAGAATTTCTTCGCTCCTTCGCTCTAACGAATTTTGCTGTAAACTGATCATCATGTCTTTCACATTGTTGGGGGAGGCGAGACTCTCCTGAGGCTTGCACCGTAGAAGAGCCTCGCCCTCCAGTAGACATGCCAGGAGTGGGTTGGCATTACGCTGGAGGTGAGCAGGAGTGGTGCCGGTGCGGCCGCGACGTCGACTGGGGAGGCACAACCGATGGCTGCGTCCGCGGGGGAGCAGATGGAGGAGGGCACGTCCGGGGCACTCATGGTGAATGTGGCATGGCCTGCTGTGGCCGTGATGTCATAGGTGGAGACAGCGCAACCGGAGGCACCATCCGTGCAGGTGGCTGTGTCTACGGCGGGGCAGACGGAAGAGGGTGCACCCGAGGCATCCTTAGCAGATGTGGCGATGGGGCAGGCCTCCGTGTCCACATCACTTGCCCCCTCCACCGCCGAAGGGGCCGCTCTAGAGGAGTTGCTGCCACAAGAGGGGTCGGCGCCGCTTGGGATTGGCGTGGAGCCATCTCGGTCTCTGGTCCAGGTGAGCGGCGACCCGCACGCGTGGGGAGGATCCCAAATCTGGTGGACAGACCGGCGGGACCCAGGGGCGACGCTTTTTGCCCTTGATGATGCCACGGAGGAGAGGGAATGGGGGAGCATCCACACGGAGGTTGGGACCATGGTTCGTGCCCTGACCACCGCGCTGAGCTCATTGCGCGACGTCGTCACCCTGGTTGGCCAGGTATGATATGACCATGTTTCTGACTCTTATTTTCCCTTTCCACGCCTCTAAGTCTTGTCCTCTCCATAGTCCCTTATGGTCCGCAGCTGGGAGAAGTCCCAATTCCTTCGTCGTGAGACGGATGTTTAGGACCGCCTCGCTGAAGAGATGCGATGGAGTGAGGGGCTAGCCGCATAGCTCGTTGTCGCCCATCAGGAGGTAGCTGAGCTTACCCCTCACTGCCTAGGAGCTGGCCGACCTCCGAATCAGGGAGAAGGATGCTCGTGATGAAGCCCGCGAGGCCAGGGAGAAGCTCATGGTCCTGATCGAGAGGGCACGCATGGACGCCGCGGAGGCCGAGTGGCTACGGAAGGAGCGGTATGATTTGCTCTAGGCCATAGAGGGGCTTCGCATGGAGTGTGACTTAGCTCACCAGGAGTACGCCGATGCCCAACAGTGGATCGACCTCCTCAAGGGTGAGCTTGAGGCGGAGAGGGATCTGAAGGTTGAGGCTGAGGGCATGGCCACCAGGCTCGCCACGGAGGTCGATCAGCGCCAGGAAGAGATACAGAGCCTAGAGGCTAAGGTGATCCGGCAGCGCGAAGAGGTGCGCAAGCTCTAGATGGACATGGAAGGTAAGCCTCCGATTTCCCTTGTTCTTATTCCTAGAATCCGCGGTTGGCCTTTTGATGTGGTTGCTGTGTGACTTGGACAGGCCTTGATGACAAGCTTGGGGAGGAGGTGGTGAAGAGCCATGGCTTGGAAAAGGAGCTAAGTGAAGTGAAGGACTCCCTCCTAAAGGAGAGCGACGAGCATGATACCATGCGTGTCATCGTCCAGCTGGTCTACGGCGACCTCAAGTTAGCCCCAGAGTAGGAGACGAGCTCGCTCGTGGTTCACGCCGTCCAAATTATGGATCGAGAGCGTGAGATCGCGAGGCACACGCTTCACTTCGGCGTTCATCGGTCATTTGCGATCGCTCGTTCTCATTATGAGAACATCAATCTGGCGACGATGAGTTAGGGCTTCGCGCCCGGTTACTCCAAGGCAGAGCTAGAGGAGATCGAGGAGACGGTGTACCCCCTAGCGTAGGATCTAGCTGTAAAGATCGAGGACGAAGTCATCCCCCGAGGGGTTAGTTAGTTGGATGAGCCAGGCGGTGAACTTGTAATAAATGGATAAGTTTTTAACTTTTGTTTTGGCCGAATAGACTTTTGGCCCTTCTCTCTTTTTTTAGGTATAAAAAGGTTGATGCGATCTGACCCCTTCTGATGTTAAGGTTGTAAAGCTCGAGGTGCGGGCGAAAAAACTCTGATCACGCTGGTGAACAAAAACGCTGTAGCTGCTGGGGCGTAGGTTTCTTGCGGTACGACCAGTTTTATTCAGCGTTTGTTTCCGCAGCCCTTACTTCTAGATCTTAACATAAGAGAGGATCGAGCGCAGAGAATGTTTGCTCTTGCTGGGGTTGGGTGTCACTGAAGATCGAGGAGACAAATAGCGAAACCGATAAGAAAAAATGTTTTCGTGTTTTAGAAACATCATTCTTAATTTTCGCAAGTATATGCATAGGCTAGGGGTAAAAGCAACGTAGCTATTCAATGTTTCAGGCGTTGATAAAGACTTTGCCATCGATGGTCTTGAGCTTGTAGGTGCCCGGTCGGAGCACCTCCGCGACGACGTACGGTTTCTCCCACAGCGGAGAGAGCTTATGGTGGTTCTTGTTGCTCTAGACGAGGTGGAGCACCAAGTCCTCGATGTTGAAGGCCCGACCCCACACCCGATGGCCGTGGTACCATCGCAATGCTTGCTGGTACTTGGCCGAGCAGATGAGGGCAACGTCGTGCGCTTCATCGAGCTTGATCCATGGTGTCCTCAAGGGACTCCTTGGTGAAAGGTCGAGATGGCAGACTAGAGGGGGGTGAATAGTCTTTTTCTAAAATTAATCGCGTCGGCTAACCGATATAAATGCGGAATTAAAACAATCGGTCTAGCCCAGACTACACCCCTCTATATATGTTCACTAGCACCTTGCTAAGATACCAATTATGCAACAAAGGTGCCGGGCTAGCTAGAGCTCTCCTAAACAATTCTAAGAGCAAGGTTACACAAACCTATGCCACTAGTATTTTAAGCAACAAGAGAGCTCCTACACATGCTAGTAAGCAAAAGCACAAAGCTAACTATGCTCACTAGCAATGCTCAATAACAAGGCAACCAATGCCTAATTAGAGAGCGCAAGTACTTAGCTACACAAACTAAGCAATGTGACTAACAAGGTTACTAAAACCAAATTAGCCACGCAAGGGAGCTACTTCTATGCTACACAAGCAAGAAGGTAATTAGCAAGATACACAAGCTATCTAATTACAAGAGCAACTACACAAGCTTAATATGTATAAAAGTAATTGCAAGCTTGTGTAATGGGGATGCAAACCAACGGGAAGATCAAGGTTGACATGATGATTTTTCTCCCGAGGTTCACGTGTTTGCCAACACGCTAGCCCCCGTTGTGTCGACCGCTCACTTGGTGGTTCGGCGGATAATTAGCATCACCCGCTAAGCCCGCTCGTCGGGCGCCGCAAGAACCTACCCCAGAAGTGAGGGTAGCTCAATGACACGCTTTACTAAAGTTGCTCTTCGTGGCTCCCGCGGGGCGAGCACAATGCCCCTCACAAAGCACTTCTCTGGAGCGCCGCACAAGCTTCTTGTGGGCTTCGACGGAGACCACCACCAAGCCGTCTAGGAGGTGGCAACCTCCAAGAGTAACAAGCACCACCGGCTTGCAACTTGATCACCTAGTGCCACTCGATGCAACCTCACGATGCAATCACACTAGAATCGCTCACTCACACAATCGGATGATCACTATCAAGTATGTGTGAGATGGAGGGCTCCCAAGCACTCACAAGCATGGACACTAAGTCCCCTCAGGTGCTCAGCACTTGCCATGGCCGAGGGCCACTTCTATTTATAGCCCCAAGGGCTAAACTAGCCGTTACCCCTTCACTGGGCAAAAGTCAGGACGACCGGACGCTGGACCTCAGCGTCTAGTCGTGCGATGCACGCCACGTGTCCCCTCCTTCAAATGCTGTTCACTGGATCTCAACGGTCATCTGTCGACCGGACTCTCCAGCATGAACTGACCGGACGCAGCAACCCCAGCATCCGGTCGTTTCCAGTAAGCTCCCCGAGGCGTATTTCTTCGACCGGACGCATCCGGTCCACCTTGACCGGACACAGATCAGCGTCCGGTGCAATACCCTCGGTACTACGCAGACCCGTCAGTTTGACCGGACACACGCTACCAGGGTCCGGTGCTTTCAGACCCAGCGTCCGGTCAGTAGACCGACGCTAGTGTCTTCGCGATCAACTCATTTTCACTTCTAACTTCTTCACCCTTGCTCCAATGTGCCAACCATAAGAATTTGCATCCGGCGTAATAGAAAATAGGCCTTCCATTTTCCCAAAACCCATCTCAACCCTGCAAACACCACCTCCTTTGTAAATGTGCCAACACCACCAAGTGTACACCACCATGTGTATGTGTGTTAGCATTTTCACAATCATTTTCCAAAGGATTAGCCACTCAACTTGCCACGCCACTCGATCCTAGCAACGATGCAAAGTTAGATCACTCGAGTGGCACTAGATGACTGATATGCAAACAAGTTTGCCCCTCTTGATAGTACGGCCATCTATCCTAAACCTGGTCATAAACTTCTCTACACACCTATGACCGGTGAAATGAAATGCCCTAGGTTATACCTTTGCCTTGCGCATTCCATTCCATCTCCCCCAACGTCGATGCAACACATGCACCAACACGATCAACAATGATATGATCCACTTCATATCATCACGTGATCATATTGGTTCATCGATCTTGACTTCACTTGCTCTTCACCGTTGCCATTGTCCATCGGCGCCAAGTCTTGCTTAAGCTTCACCGCCACGCTGTCCATCACTCCAAAGCCTCCAACTTGCCCTTCACGCTTGCAACCGGTCCATCATGCCAAGTCTTGTCTTAATCTTCTCCACCTTGATCACATGACTCAATGTCATGTCTCATTTGCAATAAGCTCCTTCATCATCACATGTGTGAGCTTTGCAACATCTCTAAGCCATTGTCACCTTCATGGCATATGTTGCTCACACACATGTACCTGTGGACTAATCACATGTGTATCTCACATAAACACAATTAGTCCACCTAGGTTGTCACTCAATTACCAAAACCAAACAAGGACCTTTCACTTGGCTCCCTGCTCGTCGTACACCCTAACCCTCGACGCTCCATAGTCGAGGTTGGTTGGGAGGACCGCCTTAGAAACATATACCATGAAGAAAGGTGTGTAGTCGATCACCTAGCTATGGTCATCCTCAAGCTCCAGAGTACCGTGGGAAGCTCCGCAACCCATCGTCCTCCGAATTTGTTCAGTCGGTTGAAGATCATAGGCTTAAGGCCTTGCAAGATCATGCTGTTCACGTGCTCAACCTTCCCATTCATGTGAGGTGCGCCACGGTGGCCCAATCGATGTGGATGTGGTAGGCATCATAGAATCGGACAATTTATTTTCCCGGTGAACTATGTGCCGTTGTCTGTGATGATGGAGTTCGAGACCCAAGCGGTGGATGATGCCAAGGAAAAATTGCACGGCTTGTTTGGATTTGATCACGGATATCGGCCGAGCCTCTATCCATTTTGTGAACTTGTCCATGGGAACAAGCAGGTGCGTGTAGTCCCCAGGCACTCTTTTGAGGGGTCCGACCAAATCAAGCCCCCAGACCACGAATGGCCACATGATAGGGATTGTCTAGAGCACTTGGGCTAGCAGGTGGGCTTGACGAGTGTAGTACTGACACCCTTCTAGTTGCACACAATTTGCTCGGCGTCAGCCACCATGGTTGGCCAGTAAAAGCCCTATCGGAACGCGTTTTCAACCAAGGTTCTAGGTGCGATATGATGTTCGTAGACCCCACCATGGATGTCCTTTAGCAGTAGCTTCCCTTGTTCGATGGGGATGCAATGCTATAGGATCCTGGTATGGCTTCACTTGTAGAGTTCCCCCTCAATAATGATGAAGGACTTGGTGCGGCATGCGAGCCGTTGAACCTCCGTTTTGTTAGTTGGGAGCACCTCGTGGAGGAGGTAATCGAGATAAGGTGTCCTCCAATCAGTTAGAGGGTCAGGCTCTACCACTAGGTCTTCATCAAGCTCCATGACTTCGAGGTTGGAAGGAGCCGATGGTCGGTCAGCCCCCAAGCCCAGGGCAGGCGGCCCGTCACCGGTCTGTTCTGGCTCCTTGTAGCAAACCAAGGGTTTATACTGATCGCCGACGAAGATGCCAGTCAACACCGGCTCTTGGCCGGACACCATTTTTGCTAGCGTGTCAGCTGCCTCGTTGAGTCATCTTGGGATGTGGTTGAGTTCAAGGACATCGAACTTGTCCTCCAGCTGGCAGACTTCTTGACAATACATGGCCATCTTGGCACTGCGGCAGCTTGACTCCTTCATGACTTGATCGATGACTAGTTGTGAGTCACCCTGGACGTCAAGCCGTCGGATGCCCAACTCAATGGTAATGCGTAGGCCGTTGACGAGTGCCTCATATTCGGCCACATTGTTAGAGGCAGGGAAGTGAATTCGAACCATATACCTCATGCGCACTCCGAGGGGTGAAACAAAGATCAGCCCAACACCAGCGCCTTTCTTCATCAGCGACCAATCAAAGGACATCATCCAGTACTCTTGATCGACGGCTGCTGGTGGCATTTGGATCTCGATCCATTTTACAACAAAATCGGCCAGCACCTAGGACTTGACGGCCGTCCGAGGGGCATGTGAGATGCCTTGACCCATCAACTCGAGTGCCCACTTCTCGATTCTCCTTGTGGCATCCTGGTTTTGGACGACCTTGCTGAGAGGGAAGGACGTCATGACCATCACCAGGTGTGACTCAAAGTAGTGACGCAGCTTCCTCTTGACGATCAGGACGGCGTACAAGAGCTTCTGGATTTGGGGGTAGTCAGTCTTGGAATCGGACAAGACTTCACCAACGAAGTATACGGAATGCTGCACCATGAGGGCGTGTCCCTCTTCTTCCCATAATAACACCAAGGTGACGCTGACCACTTGCATGGTGGCAGCAATGTAAAGCAGGAGTGGTTCCCCATCGGTCGGTGGGACCAGAATCGAGGCTCTCATCAGGATTTCCTTGACCTTGTCAAGTGCCTCCTAAGCCTCGGGCATCCATGCAAATTGGTCGGTCTTCTTCAGAAGCCGATATAGGGGGTGGCCTCATTCGTCGAGGTGTGATATAAAATGGCTAAGCGCGGTGAGGCACCCCTTAACTCCTTGTACTCCCTTTAGATTCTGAATCAGGCCCATCCTCATGATGGCCAAGATCTTCTCCAGGTTGGCTTTGATGCCGCGCTCGGAGACGATGAACCCAAGTAGCATACCCCTCAGGACCCCAAAAACGCATTTCTTAGGGTTGAGTTTGATGTCATTTGCCCAGAGTTTTGTGAAGGTTTGTTCTAGGTCTGCTACAAGCTAGTCAGCCTATTTGTACTTGACCATGATGTCATCTACATAAGCCTCAACGGTTCACTTGATGAGGTCCCCAAAACACTTGAGCATACAATGCTAGTATGTAGCCCCTGCATTTTTCAGACCGAATGGCATTGTGACATAGCAGAACGATCCGAATGGCGTGATGAAAGAAGTCACGAGCTGGTCGGATTCTTTCATCGTGATCTGATGGTACCTGGAGTACGCATCAAGGAAGCAGAGGGTTTCGCACCCCGAGGTCGAGTCGACTACTTGATCTATACATTGCAAAGGAAATGGATCCTTTGGACACGCCTTGTTGAGAGTCATGTAGTCAACACACATTCTGCATTTCCCACTCTTTTTTATACAAGGACAGGATTGGCTAACCACTCAGGATGATACACTTTCTTGATGAATCTGGCCGCCAAAAGCTTCGCGATCTCCTCACCGATGGCCCTACGCTTCTCCTCATCGAAGCGACGCATGCGCTGCTTCACTGGCTTGGAGCTTGGCCTGATCTTCAAGGTGTGCTTGGTGACTTCCCTCAGAATGCCTGGCATGTTCGAGGGTTTCTACATGAAGATATCTCTGTTGGCGTGGAGGAAGTCGACGAGCGCGCTTTCCTATTTGGAGGAAAGCGTGGTGGCGATGTGCACCACTTTGTCCTCGAAGCTGTTGGGGTCTATGAGGACCTCCTTAACACCCTCTGTGGGCTCAAAAGATCTAGCTGACCGCTTGGAGTTGGGTGCTTCCTCGGTGGTCCCCTCCTTGATGACAGCGAGCTCCTCGAAGGCGATAATCGCTGAGGCGTGCTCACAACACTCGACTTCGCACTCATAAGCACGCTAGAAGGAGGTGCCGATGGTGATGACCCCTCATGGGCCTGGCATCTTGAGCTTCCAGTAAGTGTAGTTGGGGATGGCCATGAACTTCACATAGCACGGTCGTCCCAAAATGGCGTGGTAGGTTCCGTGGAACCCAACCACCTCGAAGGTGAGGGTCTCCGTCCTATAGTTGGCCAGATCCCCGAAGGTGACGGGCAGGTCGATCTGCCCGAGCAGTATGACTTTTTTCCCCAACACGATGCCATGGAAAGGTGCCCCGGTTGGTCGGACGTGCAATCGGTCGATGCCCATGGCATCAAGCGTCTCGGTGTACATGATTGTTTACACAAAAATTTGGGAAGAAGAACGCGAGAACTCGAAGCTTCCAAGATTGTGTCAATCAAGGAATCGATTGCATGAGGATCGATATCAGCTGATTCAGATGCGACACTGGAATCGGCTCTCTTTGAATGACGTCAGCAGATAACGATAATGAGCTACGATTGGTGTCGGGTAATACATATTGGACTCTACAAAAAGGGAAAGATTAGGGTCCAAGTTATCTTAAGATAGGAATGTTTTCTTCTATACCAAAGATTGTGATGAGTCGTACCTGAGTAGGATTCATGTTTAGGCTCCGGGTATTAATATTGGACCCCGGCTATTGTAAAGAAGCATCCAATCAATCAAATACAAGTTACTTTCTTTTTTAGCTCCGGCCAACCCTTAGGAGCAGGAGTAGAGTAGATCTCGGTGAGTTCTTCAGTAAGCAGGGCTGCATCGGTCCGGCTAACCTCTAGCTTGTCTGTAAGTATCGTCATGGCTTATACCTCTGTTTGTACGGCTACATCGATCCGGTCGACCTCCGCTACGACTCTGGTATAAGCTAGTTATCGACTCTTATCTAGTTCAAGTACGACTGCATCGATCCGGTCGACCTCCACTGCTCGAATTAGATTAAGGTCAAGTTATCGGCTCTACCTAAGAGTGGCAACCTTTGGGTAGATTCATTAAGTTACCGATCTTGTTAATGTTCTCATTGTTATTAGTTTGCAGCAACATCAATCTGCCCGGTCGAGATCGATCTAGATCAGCCTCACATCCTTTTTGTCCATCACTTGCTTTGTTACAACACGATGTTTCTTACCTTGAGCGACGGGTCACGTTTTATCGACTGTTCTACTTCGATCTTGATCGCGCATAGTACGCGGTTAAGGCACGTATGATCTTGAATAGGTTTGCTGGCTAGTTAAATCTGGTTTATAGTTTGCTATTATGGCTGTAACGATCCGGTCGATCCCCACTGATAGCACTTTAGATTGGAGGATGCTAGTTAGTAGATTTGTTCTCGGTCAGGCGTGACCTTAACTATTTGCTATGCCTGCATCGGCTAAACAGCCGATCGCCTGTGCTTTAACGCCTACGGTGTGTCTCCATGATTCTGTTAAATGTGAATAGATCCATTTATTTAAAGGTTTGACTTGTTGTCTTTATCACGGCTGCATCGATCCGGTCGAACCCCACTGTTAGAGATAGCAGGTTAGGTTTGATGAGTTCATAGGTTTGTTTATGTGAAATGGTCGATTGTTCACATGATGTAGTCATTTTTCACCCGAATCGTCTATTTCAGCCAATCCGCTTTGAGCTCTCACATATATAGAGTGTCTTCGAAAAGCCTATCGATGTGTAGATGGTTTTACGGATTCTCCGGGCTCATCCTAAGCAGATCCATCTGGCACGTCTCAGGAGGAATACGCAGGATCGGTTAACCCTGCGTTGAAGCCAAGCGGATCTCCGGGCTCATCCTAAGCAGATCCATCTGGCTTACTGTGTGCTGACACGTTTTCATGCCGAAAGTGATGTTGAGGCCGCTGCCTCTATCCATCAGCACCTTGGTGAGCCGCTTTGTGCCGATGATCGGGTCAACCATGTGCGGGTATCTTCCCGGCTACAGGACGCTCTCTGGGTGGTCAGATCGGTCAAAGGTGATGGCAGACTCTAACCACCGGAGGAAAGATGGTGTGGCTGGCTCAGCCACGTAGACCTCACGACACGAGAGATTTCGGCAGTGCTTGGAGTCATAAGCCACCACCCCACCGTAGATCATGAGGTAGCCATCTAGCGTCAGGAAGCCGCCACCCTTCCCCTCGGTGTCGTTCATCACCGGCTCAGGCTTCTTCCCCTAGTCCCCCTTTTTGGAGCCGTCAGACAAGAAATGCTTCATGAGTGTGCAGTCCTTGTATAGGTGCTTGATGGGGAAGGCATGGTTTGGGCACGGCCCCTCGAGTAGCTTCTCGAAGTGGTCGGGAGCACCCTCAGCGGGTGCCCAATCGCATTTTCGCTCGGCAGCGGCCACGAGTGAGGCCCCGTGTCGCTGCTTGTTCTTCTTCTTGTTCGAGCAGTTGGAGGTGCCCTCATCGGCGTCCTCGTCTCGCTTCGCTTTGCCATTGGGGCGATTGAAAATCGCTTCGACTACCTCCTCACCTAAGGCATGGTAGGTTGCGATGTTGAGGAGCTCCTTGGTGGTCCGAGGGCCCTTGCGTCCTAGCTTGTGGACCAGGGACTCGCAGGTGGTCCCGGACAGGAAGGCTCCGATGATGTCGGCATCGGTGACATCGGGCAACTCATTGCATTGCCTGGAGAAGTGTCAGATGTACTCGTGGAGAGTTTCCCCGGACTTCTATCAGCAATTCTTTAGATCCTAGGGGTTCCCAGGACACGTGTAGGTGCCTGGAAATTTCCCTCAAAGATCTCCTTTAGGTCCTCCCAGCTTTGAATCCGGTTGGGCGGAAGGTGCTCCAGCCATGTCCATGTCGAATCGGACAAGAACAAGGGGAGGTTGCGGATAATGAAGTAATCACTATCCGCACCACCGGCTTGATAAGCAAGCCAATAATCCTCGAGCCATAGGCCGGGGTTTGTTTCCCTAGAGTATTTTGGGATGTTGGTCAGTAGTCGATACCATGGTGGGAAAGCTGTGTTGAGGATGTGCCGGCCGAAAGTCTGGGGTCCCGGTAGATCAGGGCTCAGGCTCCAATCGTCGCCGTTGTCGTAACGTCCACCCGACGAGGGTGGTAGCCACGACCGGCCTCCTCTTTCTTGTCCCCCTGTCCACGCCTACGGGCGTCTAGGGTGTTACATGTGTCACGGTTAGGGCCAAGATGCTCATGCACCAGGACCATAGCAAGCCGCCCGCCATCACGCAACGCTTGATGGACGGATATGTCCTAGTCATGTCGTCCTGAAGACACGCACCGAGACAGTGAGCTTTTCGCTTGCTGCACCGCCGCAGGCTTGACCATCGTGCGGATCTCGTGGTGGGCCCGATGATCTTCGGGTGTTGCGGGCTCTAGGAGCCCTCGGAGCATGGCCGCCGTGGCAGCTATGTTCTAGCATGCCCGGGCGAAGTGTGGGAGTCCTCCGTCGTCCTCGATGATCCTCCGGTTTACGTCACAGGCGATGGCGCGTGCACAGCCACCATCTCCATGGCGTTTGATCTCACGCTCGAGCTCCACACGCTCCTGCTCCAACTAGAGTCACACATCCTCGATCTCTTTGTGACGTGCCCTCGGCTGCTCCACTCGCAGGCGGGGTGGGGCCCTGCATCTCCCTCGACCTCGTCGTTGAGGTCATTCGTTGGAGTAGCCCCTTCCTCATGGACACTTTCGATGTGTCCCTCAGGGGTGCCTGCCATGAAGCATTCTCGCGAGGGGTGATGGCTTCCCCTGCTGGAGTCAGAGTCGGAGATCGTCTCTGAATCTCCCACGAGAAGGTCGTGGAAGGATTCCGCGACGTAGTCCATCATACCCATGAATTCATCATCCGTGGGGGACAGGTGCATGCACTGTGCCATGAGGTGACCAATGGTCCTTGCGGCGTTGTGCAGACTGTACGAGAACGCGCTCTGGGTGAGGTATCCCGGGGAGAGCAGTTCTCCTCCGGCAAGCTGCGTTATGACGTTGGCGAACGAGTAGGTGAGGCAGCGTAGTTCCTCCCGGGATGGTCGGGGTCCTAGGAAGGCGTCAAGCTGGCGCTCTAGCCTCCCGTTATCGAAGCCGAGGAGCTCATCGCTCCCAAGGGCACGGGCCTCCAAGGCATGCAGCTGTAGCTCTTCGAGGGCCTCTATGGTTACATCGAGGCTGGTGGAGCGAAGAAGTTGGACGGGGCCGGGAGCCCGCGCCAGCTCTCCCTTCGTGGTGATGAAGAAGTCTAGGCTCTCGAAACGCACGTGCGCGCCCAGGACCTAGCTGACGCCGTGGCTAGCCATCCATGGCCTGTTGTGGACGACGAGATGCCCAAAAGGCCCCTACCTGGCGGGCCAACTGTCGGTGTTTCGAACCACCGACTAGTAAATTTGTGTTTGTGCGTCTAGCCCGGATGGTGTGCTCGGAAGACACAAGGGTTTATAGTGGTTTGGGTGGAATGTCCCTATGTCTAGTTTGAGGCTGCTCGTGTTACCGACACTTGTTTGTAGTAGGGGTTACAAACGGGCGACAGAGGGAGCAGGTCCCAAGTCTCTAGTGAAAGGGTCGAACGGAGTTGAGTCGCGTTGAGCTCGTTCAGCCGTGCCCTTCATGGGGCGTACTGCTTCCTCTTTTATAGATAAAGGGGAAGGCATAAGTTACACGAGAGAGAGAGAGAGAGAGAGAGAGAGAGAAGCCAAGAGGAAGAAGTCCTCTAGGGTCACGTCGTCCTTCATCTCCTTTACGCGGGTCTTGCCGGTCCTGTAGATGATGATGGGGATGGCTCCATGTCATGACCCTGTTCACCACTAGCACAACACGTGGGCGTCGTTAGCCAGTCGTGGTGCCCCATTCTGTCCCGGCGGGCAGCATGGTCAACAGGTACCCCTGACGGAAGTCGAACAAGGATTAGGTAGCATAGCGCCGGCACTCCCGACACCATTGGCGATGTGAGTCCTCAGGTATGGCCCGTCGTGGCCGCAGGTCATGTCAAGACGCGCCTACTCCCTTTCTGGTGTTAGAAGTTTGACCCTGGGTTCGTACTCTTTGGCCCATAGTGGTTGGAGGCGGTATGGACCCCGTCGGGCGAAGCAGAATCCCCCTTTGAGGGGTCTGGCGAGGCGAAGTCCACGCCCGAGGGGTCAGGCAAGACGGAGCCCGTGCCCTCGGGGTCAGACGCGACGGAGCCCGCGCCCTTGGGGTCGGACGTGACGGAGCCCGCGCCCTCGGGGTCAGACGTGACGGAGCCCACGCCCTCAGGGTCGGACGACGCGGAGCCCGCACCCTCGGGGTCGGGCGAGACGGAGCCCATACCTTTGGGATCGGGTGAGACCAAAATACGCTCTCGACCATCTGGGCGAGTTAGCGTTCGCGGCCATCAGCTTCCTTCTTTTAGGCATCCCTAATACTGATACCCGACAATGGTTCACAAAGTTATTACACACATCTAACAAATAGAAGTGGAACAAGCCTCCTTGTTCATAACCTTTTCTAGTAAAAGTCACGAATTTAGACAATACACATTTATTAGATTCAAACACTAATTTAAAACCATCTCTACACACTAGAGAGCCGCTAACTAGATTCTTTTTTTTATGGATGGGACATGCTACATGTTCTTCAATTGCACGTTCCTAAAGTGAGCTTCAGAATGACCGTACCAACACTAATAATATGTGCATGAGATCCATTCCCCATCTGCAAACGTCTCCTACCAACCTGGTAAGAAGAAAACAAGAAAATGCTATCAAGCTAGCGGTAAATCAATCCAGCGTGTCTGTGTGTGGCAAAATCCCATCAAGCTAGTGGTAACTTGGTGATGATACCACCAGCCACAAACTTGTCATGCAACACGCAAAGGAAATGCTCAAGTTTCTTTGCTAGTGCCTTGTATCTCATGAGCATGTTCCACAACATAACGGTTATCAACCATCTTGTAGTCATACAACTAATCAATGATATAGAGCTTACTCCCAGCATTGGAATCACCGAAGTTTTCCTCAAGTGCTTCCCACATTTCTTTGCCATACGACAGGGATATGTAGACATGCACAATGTTTTCATCTAGAACGCATACCACGACACCACAAAATAAGTTGTTGGCAACCTCAAAGACTTGCTCCTGTTTAGGAGTAAATTGCTCAGGCTTCCCTTGTGCGACATGAAAGATGTTCATAGCCGTCAATCACAAGACCATCTTAGCACGCCATTGTTTGTAATTTGAACCATCAAACACATTTGACTTTAAAGCAACAGTAAAATCAATAATTGAAAAGTGCCTATTATCAGGTTTTTGGATTGTTAGAAATTTTGATAAATTTAGGCATTATTTAATCTAGGAAAATAGCAAAAGGTTTCTGACCACAAATATTTGCATGTGTGATTTACTCGTAACTTCAACGATGATAGACGACATACTAATTAAACTAATGAAACACTACAAGAGATATGACCTTCTACGATGTTGCATTTATGTCGTGGAAACTAAAAATTATGTCATGTTTGACAATTTAGGACGCACGCATGACAAAAATAAATTTGTTGCATCAAAGTTCATATTCTCATCATAATTTTTGCGACGTTCATGCCTGCCTCGTTGATTTACGACACTCAATTATTATCATTATCAAAGAAAATGTCGCAAACCATTGACCATAGATGTCTATGTAGGTGCCACGTAAGATAACAAAATGTCCTAAAATATTATTGTCATATGACGTGGCAATTTAATATATTGTAGCCCACTGTATATATTGTAGCCTACAAAATCAAACTACAACCAACAAGCAAACTGAAATTTGCCACATTCATTACATTACTTGGCAAATCAGATTCATTCATAGTACATGTCCAAATAATTGTCGCATGTCAAACTCCACCCAAAATACATGAACCTCACATGTCCAAGTCAACCAAGTAGCAAAATATGCCGCCACATATCCAAGCCATTACCAAAATAAACAGCTAAATCCAAACCATTACTACATATCCAAGTTTAGGCCAAGTACCAAAATAAATATCCAGATATCCAAACCATATTGAGGAGAAGGTAAGGAGTGACCTAGTCCTTGTTCAAGGTGAACAAACGACGTAGAAGAGCATTGCTTTCCTCTACTTGCTTCTTCAAATGTTTAATCTTTCTATCTGCTTCTCCCTTGCATCCTCTGATTCCCCAACCTTCTCTTTCAACACATCCAACTCATCCTGTTGGCCATAAAGTTGATCTCAAAGTGCTACAGCACCTTGTTTCTCTACCGCAACTTCATTCAACCTCCAACTCTTGTACATGCGCAGCAGCAGTAACACTTTCTCTTGGGGTCTGCTAGCTCAAGGCCAACATTTCGAAGAAATTTACTTGATGGAAGAACTTGAGCAACAACTTAGCAGGAGTCTTTGGTTGTTCCCTTTCTAGTGCAGGCTGAGCGGTGATGGCTTCCATTTCATCCTAACATTATAAGAAAAATAGTTTACATTAGTATACAAATTTAGAATTTTTTTAGTAATGGCAGACTTAATAGAATAACATACTACATTTGATAGCAAAACAAGTTGGAGTCAGTACGGATAATATAATACACATATATGATAGAATAATGTAGCAAAACTTGTCGTAGAAGGTCATATCTCTTGTAGTGAAAGATGTTGTAGTTTTATACCCTAAGGCAGGACCAGTACCTGGACTAATGAAAATATACTAAATGATATGGTGGGTTGTTCGATATAGTAGACCACATTCGGCGCATGACTAGGTACGGAGTGCAATACTGCGAATGGCTACTTGAAGTAGTCGTATGTGTACTGTAACGCCTCGCTGCCAAGAAGTAGTCAAATAATGAGCAGTCGCACCGAAGATGTGTGCTCTCTAAAAACCTGATCTCCCGCTACACCTGAGCCGATATCACAAACAGATGACGGTTCTTGAGGCCTGCTCTTTCAGCACCTGTGTGTGCAGGGGCTATACGAACGGGAATACTTGGGAGCAACAACAATAGACAAAGGTGGTGCTATGGAATTATCACATGGGTGAGGCTGAGGATGTGTGCCCTTCTTATAGTGCCAGTGGAGGAAGGTGGGGAGACACACTTGGACACCAATGACGTTAGCATGATGGAGTAATCGCAGAGACGCACTTGGACACTAGCAACATTATCGGGTTGAACTAATTGCAGAGGAACAACTGCGTGTTACTATGAGTAAGGGGTAGAAACTCTCGAGCGTAATACTCTCGTAGACTTCAAGTAATGGACGCGATCGACATGGCGCGTGCAACAATGCCCTTTGCTTCTCTCAACTTTGCAGTAGGTTCTCACACATGCCACACGGGTTTAAGATTTTAATGCACCTAGCATTTAATATTGATCTTAGGATTTATTTGATTTCAATTGAATAAAAATAGTCCAATCCTAATTAAAATCTATCTAATATGCACGATTCTTATGCTCGAGTGAGTTGATGGGGCGGACTTGGAAGAGAGTGAAGGACGAAAATTTGAGAGAAAAAAATCATTTTTTAATATTAGGTAAAGATATAGATATAAGATAAATAGATTGAACTATACATTATTTCATATATCATACTTAATCGGCTACCCTCAGAGGCTCAGAATTGTGTCCCTCGGAACCGATCAGCTGCGAGCTTGAACTCTAAATCTTGAAAGTTTCAATTGATGGCTACTACGTGGCACCATTTGGCCCACACCTACTAACACGCAGCACAACCTCTTTGGTAAAAGAAAAATCAGCAACCTTAATTCTCATGGACTCTCCATATTCACCGTTGTCTGTGATCTCATCTCTCACTCTCCAAGCAGCACGGGCCTAAGTCCGAGCAAAAGTCATCATACACCCATCGACGCACACTGTCGTCTGGGTCCACTGTGCCGTGCGTGCGCTCCCTCCTTGGATAGCTGACGCGTGTAAAGCGAATACATCAGACGGCACCCTCTCTCTGTTCGTGAGCCTGGAACCGGGGAGCCGCTGCCCACGCACAAGCCGAGGTGTTCGCGTGCCTGGAGCCGGACCTCCCGTACCGCATGATCGTATGAGGTGCCACGCGGCAGCCATCAACGTGGGTAGCTCACGGACAGGGTTATGGACCCACGGTCCATACACTTTTTTTCCGATTTAACCCTACTCGGCAGCTTTTGTTTTCTTCTTTTTTGAGCATTTTTTTTGAGGGGATCTTTTTTGAGCAAATGCTCGGCAGCTGGTGCGCTCACCGCTCAGCTGGCCCAGGAGTGCTATACTGCTATGTACCGCCCACAGCCCGCCAGGATACCCGACATCAGGGAACAGGTTCCGAACGCTGTGGACCGAGCTCATGGCTCGATGTTGACGCACCCAGGCCCGATAGTTCTTCCATCGCCGGCCCTCCGTCACGGCCCACCCCATCAGCGACACGACAAGGCAGTGTCGATGAAGCCTGGTCCCACGCGCCAGGTATTCTGGAATCCGTCTTTGCGAAGCACCACAGCAGCTCGGGGTCCGAAACTGCACGTTCAAAAACAAACCTTTTAAAAAAAACTTATCCAACGGCTCTAGATTAAAAAAAAACAGCTCCACCAAGTCTATATCTATCGAAAAAATGGATCTAGCTCTTCGATCCATGAAGTTCATAGAGCTTCTTAAGAGGTGCTATGAAAACTTCATTTTCATAGAGTTGAAAAAAATTGTCGGTTCGTTTCTTTTTCACCATAGGCACGTAATCATTCCCGACACTCCTCCCTAGCCTCGTTGCGTCTGTCTTGGCGCCAGCCACCAGTCGCGGAGCCAGAGATTCAAAACTTGGGTATTCCCAAGTCCACATAAAAAAAATCGAATCCATAGGATTAGATTATATGTTACCAATAATTAAAGTCACAGAATAGTCACAGAGTATTCAAATAACACATTGTTCAGCTGAACTCTAAGATATGCATGAACCAAACTAATAAGTAATAAAGAGAACTTACAAAATACTAAATTGTTGTTTTAATCTTGCTTTCTAGAATCTTGACTTCTAATTGAAAACTCTAGACCAATATTTGCTTTCTAGAATCTAGACTTCTAATCTAATTGAAAACTTCAGCTGCATAAACAACTGAAAAGAAAATTGAACAACTAAGAACTGGAGTATGGAGAGTGAGAATGGAGACATGTGCCTGGAGTCCTAGTCTTGCCGGCTACCAGCTGGCCTAGCCGCCGCCACGGCGCCTCCCCCGCCCGCCGGGCCTGGTCACTGGTGGCTGCGGTGCAGGCGCCACTGCGCTGCTGCCTTGCTCGCCTGCTCGCTGGCCCACTGCGCTCCCCGCCGCCTCTGGTCGCCGCCCCTGTGCTCGCCAGCCGCTGCGGCACCGCCGCCGCCTAGGGTTAGCCCCACGCCGCCGCGTGCCCGTGTTCCGTGACCGAGCGTGAGAGGGTAGGATGTACGAACGATGGTGAGGGGTCGGGGACTCAGGGGGGCATGGGGTGTCGGGGTGATAGGCCTGGAAGAGATGAAATAGATGAGTGGGCCAAGTGGGGCGGCTTGGGAAATTGAGGAAGTTTGAAGAAAGGCCAAAAGGCCAGTTTTTTATGTTTTTAGGCTGAAATAGGCGAAAATACTACAGATTATACCATTATACATTTATATACATAAGTATGTACACATATCTACATAAAACTGTACCAAAATAGTTGGGTATTCCCGGGAATACTGGGGAATACCCTTAAATCCGCCCATGCCAGCCACGCTCGTCCGCATCGGCCACGATTGGCTCCGCCCATCCCCATGCATCGCCTTGCCTTCAGCCATCGAGACGTTGATTCTTGTCTTTTTTTTTCATTTTAGTCTTTGAATAATTTTTTATAATTACATATGAATCTAGCTAGATGCATGGTGGAACTCTTCCAAACAGATTCCTCTGAGCTAGATCCAAAACTAGATTCATGATAGTGCTGCTCCACGGTGGAGCTGGTGCTCTAAAGTTGCTTTCACTACGCCAGATTTGCACATCACTGCCGGATTTGTGAGAACCGGTAGTGATGTACCTTCACTGCCGGTTATGAGCTTGAAAATGAAAAAATGATTTGGGCTGGGCTAAAACCGGTAGTGAAGCACCACATCACTACCGGTTTGTGGCTTGAACCGGCAGTGTTTTGGCGGGCACTCATCACTGCCGGCTCAAGCTACAAACCGGCAGTGATTAAGCTCTATCACTGTCGGTTCTAGCCAAGAACTGACGGTGATAAGCCGACAGCATAAAAAGGCTGCAGCCGTCCTCTTCTTCCTCCCCTCTTCCATCCCGAGAACAGAGGCGCGCTTTTGGGCCCTTCCCTCCATTATTGCGGCTGCTCTTCACCATGAAGCTAGTGCTTAGATTTTGAAGAATGGCTTGATCTTTTTGCTTTAAGGTTAGTAACAAACATCCACTCCTTTGATTTTGTTGCTTATTTAGCTTCGTTTTGATGGCTACATTGCTTGATTCTCATTCTAGTTCTTTCTCCATTCTAGAGAGCACTTTTCTAATTAGACATTTGTGCAAGGCTCAAATTATGGTGAATCCATCATCCAAAAGGTTGGTGTTTATGAACACATTTAAATTCCTAGCTAATTATTCCATGGTGGTCAAGATCATCATTGTTAGTATGTGATGCTATAATTAGTTCTTAGAAGTAGAGTAGAATAGTTGTTCTTCAATATTGTGCAATAATTGTTTTTACTACGATATTCAATTTACAGGGCCGAGGCTACCAATTTCAATCTTTCAATAATTAGTGTACAATAATGTTTTCCAAAAATGGTACTTTTGAGCTACAATTGTTGTTCATGAAGCTCGATTTCTTATTAATTCTTTGTAATTACTGTCTCAGTATTTTTTTGTGCAGAGATGGATCGAGAGTGGATGCATCTGTCCCGAACGGACAAGCGGTACATGCATGGCGTTAGCCAGTTTATCACCGATGCCAAAGCTCATGCTGGGAATGGGAACCCTGTCTTCTGCCCATGCAAAGATTGCAAGAATCATAGGAACTTTCATCAAATTGAGTCTATACGATCGCACTTGATTACCAGGGGGTTCATGCCAAACTATATGATATGGACTATGCTTGGCGAGGTTGGTGTGAATGTTCTGCGGGAAAACGATGATGATGTGGACATGCCTGACGTAGCCATCCACGATGCTGACGAGGAACCCGGTGTCAACACAGAACCTATGGCCACAGTTAATAATGTGTTTAGGAACACGCTAGCTGACGACACCGAGGAAAACGATGGCATTTCTCAGCTGCTACGTAATGTAGAGACCGGATGTCTTAGTGAAAGACAGCTGAGAAAGCTAGAGAAGATGAGACAAGATGGCAAAACACCATTGTATAGGAATTGTCCAATGAGCAAACTGGAAGCCGACATCATACTGTTAGAGTTCAAATCGACAAACAGATTGAGCGATAAAGGCTTCGATCAGTTGTTAGGTATAATAAGGAAAATGCTCCCAGAAAAAAATGAGTTGCCAGAAAAGACATACTTGGCCAAGCAAATGATCTGCCCCATCGGCCTCGAGGTTGAAAAAATCCATGCGTGTTCCAATGATTGCATATTGTACCGTGGAGAAAAATATAAAGACTTGGACAAGTGCCCCAAGTGTGAAGCTCCACGGTACAAGGAAGGGCCGTCAGATGAGGGTACCAAGACCAAAGGAGGTCCCGTAAAGGACGTTTGGTATTTTCCTATAGCTCCCCGGGTGCATAGGCTGTTTGCATGTGCAAAGTCAGCCAAGCTGTTGCGCTGGCATGGCGAAGAGCGTAAGAAAGATACAATGATGAGGCACCCCGCCGATGGACATGACTGGAGGACTGTCAATACTATGTTCTATAAGGACATCGGTGGAGAGGTAAGGCACCTTTGGTTTGCTTTGAGCACAGATGTGATGAATCCTTTCGACCAGGTTAGAAGCAATCATAGCACCTGGCCAGTGACGCTCTGTATATACAACCTTCCACCTTGGGTCTGTATGAAGCGGTCATACATCTAGATGCCACTACTGATCCAAGGGCCAAGACAGCCTGGGAATGACATCGATGTTTTTCTGGAACCAGTGATAGATGAACTAGTGGAGATGTTTGAAAAGGGTGTGCTGGATGTTTGGGAGTACAAAAAGGAAAATGTCACAATCAAGGGAGTACTTATCGCTACAATCACTGACCTGCCAGGTCGAGGTTCATTGTCGGGAGAGAAGACAAAAGGCTATACTGGATGTGTCGAGTGCTTGGACAACACCGATGCGGTAAATCTGCCAAATAACTCAAAGATAGTTTATATGGGACACCGTAGGTTTCTACCTAAGGATCTCCCTTACCGCAGAAATAGAAAAGATTTCAACGGTACTATTGAGAAACGCTTAGCTCCAAAATATCGAGACGGGCCTGCGATACTTCGAGAACTCAACAAACTAGAGGTTGTCCTTGGGAAGGGGGACAATGCAGTAGCAGCGCCTGATGGGAGCGTTTGGAAGAAAAAATCAGTTTTCTAGAAACTACCTTACTGTCCATTTCTGAGTGTATGCCACTGTCTTGAGCCCATGCACATCACTAAAAACATGTGCGATAACACTCTTAACACCTTGATGGACACCGGGGGGACATCAAAGGATTCACTAGCCACACGCCTGGACATGCAACACTTGGGAATTAGGAAGGAGCTACATCCCGTGGAGCTAGAGACTGGCCAGTTCGAACTTCCGGTTGCGTCATGGACATTGAAGAAGGAAGAAAAGCGTGTGCTTATTTCTTTCTTCAATGAACTCAAAGTCCCGACGGGCTACTGTGCGAACCTGAAGGGGCTAGTGAACATGAGAGAACTCAAGTTCAACTATGGCCCTATGAAGGCCCATGACTGTCATGTCATTATGACTCAACTGCTCCCTGTTGCCCTGCGTGGTATCCTCCCCCCAAAGGTCCGCGCCCCAATCATAAAGCTTTGTTCGTTCTTCAACGCGATCTCAAAAAAGGTCATTGATGTGTCCATGCTAGAGCAGCTGCAGCGGGACATAGCCGAAACTCTCGTTAGGCTTGAGATGCATTCCCGCCGACTTACTTTGATATCTCATTGCATCTGCTCATTCATCTTGTTGACCAAATTAGAGCCCTTGGCCCAATGTACCTGCATCAGATGTTTCATTTCGAAAGATTAATGAAAATTTTTAGGAGGTATGTTAGGAACAGATTTAGGCCAGAAGGGGGCATGGTTGAAGGATGGTCAACGGAGGAGGCCATTGAGTTCTACACATATTATCTAGACATCAAAAGGGTCGGAGTTCCAGAATCTCGTCATGAGGGAAGACTACGTGGCAAAGGAACGATCGGGGAGAAATCTGTTACAGTAGACGACCATGTTTCTTTCAGATAGGCACAGTTCGCTGTTCTCCAGCAAGCCAAGGGTGTGATGCCATACATTGATGAGCATAGGCAATCGCTGCAAACTCTGTATCCGAGCAGGTCATAGGCTTGGCTGGATAAAAAACATAAGGAGGAATTTGTCAGCTGGTTGCGACGTCGCTTGCTTGGAATAAAGTTGGGTAATCAACTGGATGCCTTAGCCAAGGGACCTTCGAGTACATATCTTAAGTACCAAGGGTATGAGATCAATGGATTCACATTTTACACAAACAAGCAAGATGGAAAGAGCACATACCAAAATTGTGGTGTTCGTTTTGATGCTCACGATGAGAATGGCAACATGCAGGCGACATACTATGGTTTCATAGAGGAGATATGGGAGCTAGCCTACGGTCTGTTGAAGGCAGCTCTTTTTCACTACCAGTGGGTTCGGCTCGAGAAAATCAACACTAACAGTGAAGGGTTCACTACCGTTGATCTCACTAAGACCGCATACAGAGACGACCCCTTCGTCCTTGCAAGAGATGTTATGCAAGTCTTCTATGTAAGGGACAACAAGATAAAAGGAAGGCTAAAAGTAGTCCTAGAAGGAAAAAGGAAGATAGTCGGTGTCGATGGAGTGACGGACGAAGAAGACTACAAGGGCCATCAGGAAATGCCTCCATTCGGGGCGAACGTACCCCTACCTATCCTTTAAGAGGGTGACGAACCTGCTTACGTACGAATTGATCACAATGAGGCCCTCATTGTTGATGGACCTAAAGATAGTTAGATTATTGTTGACTATGTAATCATTATGCAGACGTTGTATCAGTAATTCGCACTGAATATTTAATTTATATTTTGTACGCATCTCTACAATTTAATTCTTGACTATGTAATCAAATATTAAGATGATGTTCACAAACACTATTATTTGATAATTATAGACCATTAATTATCATAGAATTAAATAATCAAGACACAAATTTTTGTGTTATTTTATAATATAAACTAACTGCATTATTTCTATTACACCATAAGGAAAGAAAAGCAAAATAAGTGAACTCCCTATTCTAACTCAGCGGTTAAGGCCACGCACTCTGTACTCTGAGACCCGCGTGCGAATCCCAGGCGGGCCAAACTTTTTTGATTTTGCATTTATTATTTAATAGTGCATTACAATGGGATAAAAGAAAAAATAAAACCATTCTAACCGAACTCCCTATCCTAACTCAGCGGTTAAGGCCGCGCACTCTCGACCCCATGATCTGTGCTCGAATCTCAGGCGGGCCAAACTTTTTTATATTTTTTACAAAAGGCTGCGATGGCAGGCTCCAAACCGACACTGTTTTTTTATTTTTTTACCTAAAGTTGGCGGCAGGGCCATTCACTGTCGGTTTTGATTTTAAAACCGACAGTGATAGCTTCTATCATAGTCGGTTGCTCAAACCGACACAGAAGGCCTAATTCACTGTCGGTTTTTAAACTAAAACCGACAGTGATGTGTAGATGCTCCTCACATGCCAGCGGTGCTCCCATGACCACAACCGTTCGAACACTACTCCCACCTGCCCCGACAACTTTAGTTCAGAAATAAAAATGTACCACAACTGCTAGCCCCTATAAAATGGCCCTCTGCCAGGAGCTAGCCTGATGAGGACATCGCCATGCTGGACACACCGACGACATGGTCTTCCCCAAGTTGCAATTCGTTCCCAACTCAGCTGCCACGTCGCCCTCGGATTTAGCAGACACATCGTCACTGTTTCGGTCATAACTTTATCATACGACATCGAAACGAGCCGTTCTTGGATGCGTTGGAAAGGGGACGACGACGCCGTCGTTTTGGATCTGGTCCCAGCTCCACAAGGTCCGTGGATCATTCTGTGTGACCACGGCAAGGTGCTGTGTCACCTATTTGGGCCAACTTGGCCATGTATCGTGTCGGGCCTTAAGCCCAAGTTGTGGGCGCCCAACCCCTGGCCGTCCCCAACCCTAGGTCAAGTCTTAGACTATAAACACAGCCGTCGCCACTGCTACACAATTGAGTTTTGTTTAGCGTTTAGTTTTCCATCGAGAAACTGAATCGTTCATTGTAACTGTGGTGACAAATCCTTTTACAGTGATCCAGGGCCCCCGTTCTTGATCTCCTCCACTGTGTCGATTAGTCCTTTGGAACCGAGTTCTAGAACCCACTATTGATATTCGCGTCATTCATATTTGCAATATCAGATTGCGTGTTTTACCTTCTTGCTTGTGCTCTTTGATTCGCTTGCAGGAAAAGCCTTCTTGGCGAGGTCAATCAAGTTGTGCTTGGTTAATAACCAACGGAGCAGTGGTGTAACGGTTGTAGGGTTCGAATCATGTCTGATTTGAAGCCGGATCGCCAACGTCGAGATCTCCACAAATCGAACTTACCGGCTACCTCTCGGAAGATCGGGCCTGTACCCATCAATTGGTATCAGATGTTTTAGGTTTACCACGAGGTATAATCTCGTTTGCCTTAGATTCATATTTGTTCATTACCTAGAGTCTACAAAAAACCCAAAAATATTTCAATTTCCGCTGTCCTATCGCCCTTTGTGCCTTTGCAATTTCGTTTCAGATTCGTGTTGTTGAGTTTGTGTCCGTGGTCGAGTCTTGTTGCTGGTTTAGGATTGTGTTCGTGGTCGTAGTTCAATCGCCCGTTGCTGTGATTTTTGTTTTCCGCCGCTATCCCATCCACCGTTCCCAAACAACAAGTTGAAGCCAGCACATTACTCGACTTGCCCCGCTAGCCGCCTTGTGTAACTTCTCGCCGCCACGCAAACCCTAGACAGGTTGCCAGCCGCTCTTATTTTGCCTGCATCACAGCCCTCCTTACATCATCAGGCGAATACCTACTGCTGTTAGTCACAGTGACGATCCTATGATCGGTGTTAGAGTTTCGGGACGCTTTGCCCTAACTGCCGCCGCCGTGTTGTGCCTCCCGGAAAACATACCTTGAGATACCTTCGGTAAAACAGGCATAACTTTTCGCTCGTTTATCCGAAAAATCTGAAATTTTTTCAGCAGCTTTTTGACACCATTTGGAGCCGACGCAAACTCGGCTTCGCCCTGTTTGGTTTCATCAGAATTGCCAAAAAAAATCGGGAAAATATAGAAAAAAATTGTCAAAGTTTTTGCACGCTTTTCCGAGAACGTGCTGAATTTCTGTAGACCACATCCCACCTCAGTTGTAGGTGCCAATTTTTGTGGTTGCATCTTTTGTGATCCTTGTTCAGAGAAAA
Organism: Miscanthus lutarioriparius; assembly: GCA_904845875.1. Classification (NCBI taxonomy): domain Eukaryota; kingdom Viridiplantae; phylum Streptophyta; class Magnoliopsida; order Poales; family Poaceae; genus Miscanthus; species Miscanthus lutarioriparius. The sequence continues at coordinate 63,473,647 of CAJGYO010000008.1, read as the reverse complement.
GTATATAAAAAATAGTGAAAAAGGTAAAAAAGTTCGTTTCCTATTAGTGCCTTTTGGAAAAAAGGAGAAATCCGGGCTGCTTGTTCCGTGAGTTCTTTCGATCGTCCTTTGTTTTCACCTTGTTGCGCTACGTCTCGTCACGTCTTAGCCAGCACCTGTGATTTGTACTTTGGATCCGGATTGAACAATCATTAATCTGCATTCGTTAATTGCTAATCCTCGCTGTCATATTGTGTGCCTACCCATAGCTCCACATATTCTTCTGTCAGCACAGGTTCATCTTGCAACTATTACCCACGCTCCACAACAGATTGCTTCGCCACTTTGGTTTTGCTCCTGTTTGGCATTGGTAAGAATACAGGCAAGACGGTGGTAAGCCGCTTGTGATTTTGCATTCCACTTTCACCACCACTTGTTTCCTTTTAGTTGATAGGGATAATACTTTGGTGTTGTCTTTTTCTATCTTCTAACCATGGCAGGAACTCCGACGGACTTCAATGAGTGCATGTCCAAGGGCGAGCTTACAACGTTCATGACTGAACAACACAATCTTATGACCGAGCTGACGCGCAACGTGAACAATCTGGTCACCCGCATTGAACAGCTTGAGCAACGCCCTCCACCTTATCGTGCTGATGATGAAGATGCGGATGCTTTTGGTGATGAAGATGCGTATGCTGACGGTGGTGCCCGTCGCCGCCTCAACTTCAATCATCGCGGTATGGAAGGTAATAATCATGGTAATAATGATCCTTTTGCTAAAATTAAATTTAGTCTACCTCCTTTTGCTGGTAATGTTGATCCAGAGGCATATTTAGATTGGGAGCTTGCTGTTCAACAAAAATTTGATTCTCATAATGTTCCCGCTGAGCATAGAGTTAGACTTGCTACTAGTGAGTTTACTAATTTTGCTTTGTTCTGGTGGAGTGATCTTTGCAATGCCAATAATGCTGCTGCTGTGCCTCAAACTTGGAATGTTTTAAAGCAACGTATGAAATCTCGTTTTGTTCCTCCTTATTACCAACGTGATTTACGTTTGAAACTACAAACTTTAAAACAAGGTGATAAAGGAGTAGAAGCATACTATCAAGAATTGCTTATTGGTTTAGCACGTTGTGGTATAAATGAAGATGATAATGATGCTAGTGCTAGATTTTTTGGTGGTTTAAACCATGATATACTGTAACATACTTGATTACAAAGAATGGCGCAATTTTTCCCAATTATATCATCTTGCTATTAAGGCGAACGAGAAGTACAGTGGACGCAAACAACACCAGCCTTTTCGTGTCTAACAATGGGAGGAATTTTCAGCAGGCGTTAGCCGGCCGGACGCCTAAGCTTCTGTTGCACCACGACCATCTACACCTCCATTTTCTTCCGGGTAAGTAAATTGTCTAATGTGCGCTTTCCACACCAAGAAAGGTGGCACTCGGGTGCTTCTACTAGCTCCTCGTCCAGCTCTAAAATCATTTGCCACCGATGCAAAGGCATGGGACATGTCATGAAGGATTGCCCCAGTCGTCGCGCTTTCATTGCTACCGAGGATGGATATGTAAGTGCTAGTGATGTTGAAGATGATTTAGCCCTTGTCGCTAACATTGATGCGAGATCCCACCGAGGGCGATCAAGACAAGGAGGCCATCACCATTGACTCCGTGATGGCTGCCGCCAATGGACTACCCTAGCCTTCTTGTGCAGCGTGTGTTGAGTACACATGTGGGACATGAAGAAGAGATGAAGATCCAACGCCACAATTTGTTCCACATGTATCTCATTGTGCAGGGTTGTCGTATTCTCACTATCATTGATAGCGGGAGTTGCAACAACTTGGTGAGTTCAGATTTGGTTGACAAGCTTGGCTTGACCACACGACAACATTCGTATCCATATAAACTTCAATGGTTCAATAATAGTGGTAAGACTAAGGTAACTAAATCAGCACGCATTAGCTTTTTCACAGGCTCTAATCATGATACTGCTGATTTTGATGTTGTCCCTATGCAAGCTTGTTCCATTTTGTTAGGTCGACCATGGGAATTTGATAATGATGCTTTACACCATGGTAGAACTAATACATACACTATCATACATAAGGACAAGAAAATTACATTGCTGCCTTTGTCTCCTACGGATATTATTAAACATGCTAATGAGATTAAAAATAAACCTCCAACAGACATTACTAAAAATAATGGGATTAAGTTAAAAGGAGGTGCTTTTCTTGCTACAACTTCTGTTACTGCTGAGTTATGTGATAATCCTGATGCACCATGTTATACTATGTTTTGTCAACCTTTTATGTCTGGTGCATTGCCTGTTGTCACTAACCTTTTGCAGGAGTTCGCTGATGATGGGATGGAGTTGAGGACGACTCCAATTCTAGAAGGAGGGGATGATGAGGACATCGCCAAGATGGAGTCGAGGACGACTCCAATTCGAGAAGGGGAGCCTGATGAGGACATCGCCATGCTGGACACACCGACGCCATGGTCTTCCTCAAGTTGCAATTCGTTCCCAACTCAGCTGCCATGTCACCCTCGGATTCAGTAGACACGTCGTCACTGTTTCGGTCATAACTTTCTCATACGACATCGAAACGGGCCGTTCTTGGATGCGTTGGAAAGGGGACGACGCCGCCGTCGTTTTGGATTTGGTCCCAGCTCCAGAAGGTCCGTGGATCATTCTGTGTGACCACGGCAAGGTGCTGCGTCACCTATTTGGGCCAACTTGGCCATGTATCATGTCGGGCCTTAAGCCCAAGTTGTGGGCGCCCAACCCCTGGCCGTCCCCAACCCTAGGTCGAGTCTTAGACTATAAACACAGCCGTCGCCACTGCTACACAATTGGGTTTTGTTTAGAGTTTAGTTTTCCATTGAGAAACTGAATCGTTCATTGTAACTGTGGTGACAAATCCTTTTACAGTGATCCAGGGCCCCCGTTCTTGATCTCCTCCACTGTGTCGATTAGTCCTTTGGAACCGAGTTCTAGAAGCCTCTATTGATATTCGCGTCATTCATATTTGCAATATCAGATTGCGTGTTTTACCTTCTTGCTTGTGCTCTTCGATTCGCTTGCAGGAAAAGCCTTCTTGGCGAGGTCAATCAAGTTGTGCTTGGTTGATAACCAACGGAGCAGTGGTGTAACGGTTGCAGGGTTCGAATCGCGTCTGATTTGAAGCCGGATCGCCAACGTCGAGATCTCCACAAATCGAACTTACCGGCTACCTCTCGGAAGATCGGGCCTGTACCCATCATAGCCTCTCCATGCATGTTGGTTTTAGCCAGGTCTTATTAGCCATGATACAATGTTTTCCTCTCATAACAAACCACAGATATCGTTATGCATCGTAGTCTACCAAAATGGTGCACACAAGAGGTACTAGAAGAATGCTACTGAAGATAAAGCAGCGCCAAAGATTGGAGATGCCACGAGGTTCACAGAGCCATCCGCTGTGTGGTGCGCTCTAGACTGTATGTCCAGAGAGACCTGGTGTGCTCTGGGCAATTTCCTGCCCCGAAGCGGCATTGGTTCATCGGTGCGGTACTGAGCTAAATCCGATGTGCTCTGGACTGTACCGGGAAAAAGACCATGGCCTGCAGAGGCATGAATTCATCGATGCCACCTTATCATCTCCAACCGGTATAGCTCATAGACCACCTCGGTGTTGTTGTTTGACCCTAGTTGGTGCTAGAATAATGCTACTGAGGTGGTTAAATTATAATGTGTTGATACACATTGATGGTAACATTGACCTGTACGCAAATAGGTCTTCATTATCGTATATGGAATTTTAGTGTAAGGTCTTTGTTATCGTATATGTAACTTATTTCTATTTTTTTGTAATTTTTTGATGTATTTCATTACTATCTAAATAAATATATCGATGTTGTTAAAACTTTCCCACTGTAGTATCTAAATAAATATATCCTTTACATATATGCACCTTCACTGTCAGTTCTATTTAGAAACTGACAGTGATAGTCACCTTTACTATCGGTTCTATTTAAAAATCGGCAGTGATAGCAACCTTCACTGTCGGTTCTATTTAAAAACTAGCAGTGATGTCCATGCCCCCCTATATAAAACAAACTGCCAGCCACATACATCGATCCCACCAACCCACGAACTCTCTCAGTCTCATTTCTCTTATTTCACTCTCACTTCTCAAGACATCCACTCTCTCTCTACTTGATTTGGTCATGGCTCCTGCATTTTTCAATGGTATTGATATGTTGTCTTCTCTAATATTCTGTCTATATTCATTTGATCTATATTTATATTCATGTTTCTTTGCATTCCACATTTATATATATTCTTATTCCATGCAGTTGATCTATATTTAATTAGGTGGTATGAACAACGGACCCCCCCCACCACAAGAACCAGGTTTCTACCCCGGCAATGAGCCATTCGCTCCTAATGTGGCCATTCCACGGTTCCCTGTTTCAGCTATTGTATGAAATATTTTCCAACATCTTTTGTTTTTTGATGCTAACAAATAACTGTAATTAGTTTAATATCATTGTTGCATGCATATATGTCGCAGACTATATCCCCAATAGATTGGCTGCGAACAGCACTTAGCTGGTTCTTTATCTCGGACATCATCGAGAACACGACATCTAATGCAAGTGGTCGGCTATGGACGTGTGAACTCAGTTTTTTCATCCCTGTGAGGGGTTCAAATCATTAGAATCGTATCCAAGGGACGGGAATACAGAGCCCGGACGTGATAAGCGCCCAATTAAGTGTCGTGCGCATCTGTTTAGAGGCACTTCAACGTATTTGCTATGATGTGCCTAATTTCTCGCACTTCAAGGCACTTGCTTTGAATGCTGGTGATATCCCCGTCCTGCAAGCAAGCGAATGGTTTGTGAGCAACAACCATGCGAATGTGGTAAAATGGTCACTTATACCTGAGTCGTGGTTATTTGTTGTTTATTACTGTAATAACATTCTCTAACTTTTTTCTTTTTCTCCACATGCAGATTGCGCTACAGGATCTTACCTATGTAGCATGTGGCTTGTGGGCCGTTCTAGACCAAGCTACGGAGCAACTTGGGTACGATTGGGACTTCTGCAATAGAAACCTTGGCCAGCTCACTATAGAAGGATGCCAGTACTGCATAAGGATTACTAATAGGGGTAGTGGTCGTTCAGTAGGTTACATCTATGGCCGACCATTCTTTTGGTATTGTGAGGCACGAGAGAGTGCACTCATACGGGCATTGGACTTTATCGTTACAAGCGGATACATAATCCGTGACATCAATTATCATATATGGCTACAGAGGCATGTTAGTGTGTCCCGGCAGTGATTTCGATAGTAATTAATGCTTATATAGTTAGGTTTTCAAGGTTGTAGTTTAGTTGGGTTCTAATTTTAATATGTACGGCTATGTGTGTTTAATTATTGTCATGCATGTAATTCGTGTAACATTCTGGTGTTGTATTTGTCTCAAAATTATTCTCAGGCTTGCACGTGCCACGTGTGAAGGAAACACCAAGTTTGAGATTTTCCAAAGATGGTTTGCAACTTTCTGAGGTTTAATTGAATTTCCGCACGACGACACCGTTTAATTATAGGTTGAACTGAGTCTACCCACGAAAAGATCCGGAATGGTGCCAAACTTTTACATAGGCTCTAATGTGCCCTAGGGATAAGAATTTTGTTGAGGTGGATGAAAAAATCTATTGTGTCCAAGATAAAATTCACCCTCTTTTGTCTCATTTGGCACATAGAAAAATATAATAAATAAAAAAATGAACAGAAAAACCTAAGATTCTGTGTTGGGTCTTAATTTGGGTGTACATGCTTGCCAAAAAAATTTCAAGCCATTTCGACATAGGCGGAGTATACATGCTTCACAGAGGTACATGTGCCCTTTTATCGAACAATGACAATACACATAGGTTATCAAGGTTTTTGTGGTTCATAGGCATTCCAGTGTCGTATTTGTCTCAAAATTATTCTTAGGCTTGCACGTGCCATGTGTGAAGGAAACACCAAGTTTAGGATTTTCCGGAGAAGGTTTGCTACTTTCTAAGGTTTAATTGAATTTCCGCGCGACGACACCGTTTAATTATAGGTTGAACTGAGTCTACCCACGAAACGATTCAGAATGGTGCCAAACTTTTACACATGCTCTAATGTGCCCTAGGAATAAGAAATTTGTGGAGGTGGATGAAACAATCTGTTGGGTCCAAGATGAAATTCACCCTCTTTTGTCTCATTTGGCATAGAGAAAAATATAATAAATAAAAAAAATGAACAGAAAAACCTAAGATCCTGTGTGGGGTCTTAATTTGGGTGTACATGCTTGCCAAAAAAATTTCAAGCCTTTTCGACATAGGCGGAGTATACATGCTTCACAAAGGTACATGTGCCCTTTCATCGAACTATGACTATACACATAGGTTATCAAGGTTTATGTGGTTCATAGGCATTTCAGTGTCGTATTTGTCTCAAAATTATTCTCAGGCTTGCACGTGCCACGTGTGAAGGAAACACCAAGTTTGAGATTTTCCGAAGAAAGTTTGCTACTTTCTGAGGTTTAATTGAATTTCCACGTGACGACACCATTTAATTATAGGTTGAACTCAGTCTACCCATAAAAAGATCCAGAATGGTGCCAAACTTTTACATAGGCTCTAATGTGCCTTAGGGATAAGAATTTTGTGGAGGTGGATGAAAAAATTTATTGGGTCCAAGATAAAATTCACCCTCTTTTGTCTTATTTGGCACATAGAAAAATATAATAAATAAAAAAATCAACAGTAAAACCTAAGATCCTGTGTGGGGTCTTAATTTGGGTGTACATGCTTGTCAAAAAAATTTAAGCCATTTCGACGTAGGCGGAGTATACATGCTTCACAGAGGTACATGTGCCCTTTCATCGAACCATGACTATATACATAGGTTATCAAGGTTTATGTGGTTCATAGGCATTCCAGTGTCGTATTTGTCTCAAAATTATTCTCAGGCTTGCATGTGCCACGTGTGAAGAAAAAACCAAGTTTGGGATTTTCCGGAGAAGGTTTGCTACTTTCTGAGGTTTAATTGAATTTCCGCGCGACGACACCGGTTAATTACAGGTTGAACTGAGTCTACCCACGAAAAGATCCGGAATGGTGCCAAACTTTTACACATGCTCTAATGTGCCCTAGGGATAAGAAATTTGTGGAGGTGGATGAAAAAATCTATTAGGTCCAAGATGAAATTCACCCTCTTTTTGTCTCATTTGGCACAGAGAAAAATATAATAAATAAAAAAATGAACAAAAAAACCTAAGATCCTATGTGGGGTCTTAATTTGGGTGTACACGCTTGTCAAAAAAAATTCAAGCCATTTCGACATAGGAATACATATGCTTCTATTTATTCAAGCCATTTCGCACCCCTCGGAAGACGGAGCGCGCGCGCCTGCGTTGGGAACCGCAGTTGAACCGCCATTGCGACTGCGTTGGGAAGACGGAGCGCGTGCACCTGCGTTGGGAACCGCCATTGCGCCTGCGTTGGGACGGAGGGCGCGCGCATGCGTTGGGAACCGCAGTTGAACCGCCATTGCGCCTGCGTTGGGAAGACGGAGCGCGCCGGCGTTGGGAAGACGCAGCGCGCCTGCGTTTAATTCGGAACCGACGCGAGCAGCCGATGGATGGGTAATTAAAACAACGACTCTTCATATGGGAACCGCGTGACCAGCGTGGCCGGGGAGTTGAAGGGCCTACGCGCAAAGCAAGGACCTAGCAGTGATGTACACCATCACTGTCGGTTTGCAAGAAAAACCGGCAGTGATGAGATATTTCCCAAAATAAATTAATAATTTATAAAATAGAACAAAAAAATTTGGGCCACCTAGGACTCGAACACGGGTCTTGGGGGCTAAGCTGAGTTGTCTTAACCGTTGCGCCAGTAGTAGGTGTTTGAAAGAAAACAAAAACTTATCCTACTTAACACCTAACTTAACATCTAACAGTTACAGCACATCACTGCAGGTTTGGGGAGTGAACCGGCAGTGATGTGCCGCATCACTGTCGGTTTACAAGCAGAACCTGTAGTGATGAGCTACTGCTATAAAAGTGGCGCGGGATGAAATTATCCCAATTCATTTCAACCCCGCGCCAACCCCTCCCCCCGCGCCGCCAGAGCACCGCCCCATGCTGTCCACCGCCCCACGCCGTCCACCGCCCCACGCCGGAGCACCGCCCCACGTCGGAGTAGCGCCCCACGCCGGAGCACCGCCCCACGCCGTCCACCACCCCAAGCTGGAGCACCACGCTATCCGTGCCAAGCCGGAGCACCGCACTGTCCGTCCCACCGCCGAGGCCTTTAGGAGCGCGCAGACAACTGCTTTCCCACCCCCACGGTGAGTGCGTGGCTCATTGCCCGCTATGTGTCTGATGAAATGTCCCACAGCTGCTTACTTGAATCAGTTTGATCATGCAGTGTGTGCTGTCATACAATTTGATCATACAGTTGTGAATGCTAGAACCTAGTGTGTGCTATCTGTTTCTTTGTGTTCTGGACGCATTGCTAGTAAGTAGTACATTGTTACTTAGTAGCATGTTGCTCAACTCTATTCATCAGTATACTAATAAGAACAAAAGCATAATTTTATTTTTGGTTACCAGGATAAACATAGCAGGGACTCGTAATACTTGATAGAAATTGCTCTCTGAACGTTAATGGTAGTTTGTTTTCAGAGTACTTGCATTTTCTCTGAGAAACAAACTTACATTTTCTCTATGAAACCATCTTGTGCATGATTGGAGCTTGGCCGGATACATATGTGAAACCAATGGCTGGCCTCACCTCGTAGCTTGCAATTGCAACTGTGCTCCCATCAGTTGGGGGATTTATAGTGAGACTGAAGACTCTTAGACATCTCGAGGAGTATATCCAAAAGTCTTAAACTGGCTCTCTAAATCATCATTTGGTTTTTAACGAATAAAAAATATTTTTTATATCTTTCCTACATCTAACAACTATTACTAAGGCACATGAATAGCTATTTTCCAAACACTCATATCTATGCAATGGTCATGTGTTATTCGTAAATATATTAAATTGTATAAGAATACATCCTGTTTGAATGACAACCTAAGTTACTTAAATGTATAGGCAACCATGGCATGGTATGTAGTGCATGTTGGTCACATGCCTGGGATTTATCGAACCTGGGAAGATTGCTATGCTCAAGTCAATCGCTACCCTGGTAATTTGCACAAAAAATACAACACAGAAGCTGAAGCTTTGAGGGCCTACTATAGTCATCTGGCCTACCTGGCAAACCATGGGCAACATGCCTACTATGTCCAATGAATGCAAACCATGTCCATCTGCTGGCACTGGAGATCGAAGAGAAGCCACCCGCTGGAGATGTGAAGATTAGGAGAATTGCTCCTTGGTCTTGGAAAGATGTCATGCTTTTATTTATGGCCATGGTCATCGTTTTTCTTATTTGGAAGTTGATGTAGGCTTAGTTTCGTAGAAGAGTAGGTGGACTTTGTTGTATGTGGTCAATCAAACAATGAATTTGTTCTAGGTGAACATATGCTATTATTTGACTTTGTTGTATGTGGACTTATTATTAGACTTTGCATTAAACATATTATATATATATATATGAACATATGCTATTAGTAGTTGTCCATGGCCAAAACTAACCACGATCGTGTCACAGCCATGAATCATCATCGCATGTTACCCCATCGCCGAAGAACTGACCGGCAACAAGAAACGGCTGATATCGCTGGGACAGGAGAGCCGCATGATCCGACAAACGGTGACGGTGTCAATCAGGTCGGTGAGAACGAGCAGCCATGGACCCCGTCCGGCCTGCTCGATCTATGTCAAAATGACCAAGATGGCCAGGTAACTTTGGTATCATGTCACTATGTAGCCACACACGCTAATCAATTGAGAGGGTCATAGCTTACTTAGTGTCTCTAGCAGGAGCCTCCGCCGGTCGAGGAGCCAGAGGGTTCAGGTAGCAGGAAGGCCAGATCCAAGCGAGGCATGTCAAAGATTCCTATTGGTAGGAATGCACACTGGCACATTACTGAGTTCGATGAATTCGGGGATCCACTCTCACCACCTATAGCTTTGACCAAATACAAGACTATCCTCGGGTTACTTGTTAGGGACTTCATCCCGATTAAGTACAGGAAGTGGATTGGGAAAGATGATGACCGGTGGAGGGTTCCCGAAAGCGAGAAGGATCACATATGGGATGTCAAGATCCCAGAGTATTTCACTTTCCCAGCCGAGTATGACAGGGAGTTAGTCAAGAAAAAGCAAAAGAAATCATGGGGACATGCTTCAAGAATTTCAAGAGGACATTGTACAAGAATTTTGTCCTCCAAAATATAGAGCCAGATTTCGATGGTGGACAGTTTAGCAAGCAGAAGGACTTCTGGCAGGCTTTCAAGGAATACAGGTTATCCGAGGAGTACTTAGAACTGAGCAGGAAGAATAAGGAGAATTCGCAGAAAGCAACGAATCCTCACCATCTCGATTCTCGTGGCTACGCCAAAAAGATGCCAGAATTTGAAGCAGAACTTCAAAAAATGGATCGCCTTACTGAGGAAGGCGTTCAGGTTGAGACCGCCGATTGGGAGCCCAGATCGGTAATATACTGTATGGGGAGGAATGTACGGCACGCCGAGGACGGGAGATTTAGCTCCTCAAATCAACCCATGAGCGAACTCATCTAGAGGATCTCCTAGGTAATTGAGGAGGTGAGGCAAGGGACTCGCACTTCTAATAGGGAGAAAGACGTGCTCACCCAAGCACTCAGAACCAAGGAGCACCCTGGTCGCACTAGAGGAGCCGGTGTTGTTCCTTGGAAACTAGCATTCCCCTAAAAATCTAACACTTACCGGAGCCGCTCGAGGGGTAGAGAGGAACATGAGGCAGAGTATTTGAGGAGACTAAAAGAGATGGAAGACAGAATGGAAGCACGGATTGAGGTGACCGTTGAAGCACGAGTCGAGCAAATTTTTCTATCCAAGGGGTCAGCAGTACCACAAAACTCTACTCCTACTGCCTTTAGTCCATAGTTTAGGGGTCGCAGCAGCTGCGGATCAACCCCGCTCGATGAAGAAGAGGTGAATGTGCCTCATCTGGTGGACGACAACATTGAGCCCATCAATGTCAGGTTGTACATTCGTCAGGAATGGACAAAGGACAAGGTGGCGCTCGGCCAGGCCTAGCCTACGGGAGACGGGACAATTAATGGCCGCCCAATTCCACTGGGGTACACTCGCATCACCATTGACAGAATACTTGATAAGAAGTTTAACAAGATACCCATTGAGTATCCCATAGCGGAAGACAGGCCGAAACTTGGTCAAAACAAGGGCTCTCAAGTGGCCTGGCGCAAGCGCTTCATTAAGCTTGACCACCAATTGTCCTCTGATGATGAGGACGACTGCGAGTCTTCACCCACCCATGATGAGCACTCACCATCTCCCAACAGAGATCACTCCCCTCCTCATCCGGAGCCATCACCCCCGAGAAGACAGAGGTTTCCTTCTATTCCTCCTCGTCCGACTCCATCTTCATCAGCCCCGAGAAAAGAGACTCCTCCTGCTCCTCCATCATTATCAGCGCCGGGAAAACAGAATTCTCGTCGTCATCCTCCTCCTCCTCCACCTCAGCCCAAAACAAGAGCAAGGACATCCTCAGAGTCACAGAAAAGGTCCTTGGATTCGGTCGCTAATGCTCCCAAAGTGGACCAACAGAAAAGAAAAAGGCCATTCAGTGGCAGCGTTACCACCTTGATGGAAGAAAAATTTACAGCACACATCTCGAAGGAAGATTGTATTAGTTTCTTCAATCTCTGTGCCTCACTGCCTTCGTATATGTTGAAGTCCGAATTTGAAAGGCAAACACAGAATAAATACGCTACAACAAGAGACGAAAAAATACACAATAAAGATTTAAGGAACATTATGAAGTTAGTCGAAGACAACCCTTATTTAACCATGGAAGAGGCCGCGAACATCTATTATGATGTACAAGGGACGGGAACACCGGCAATGAATTATGAAAGGGACAATCTTTTGGTTCCCGATCATGAGTATAAAAATCTGATAACATATATGCGCGAGTTGCATGAATATTACGTGGCTCAAGCAACAGAGACGGATGACTTTGGTTTTGAGTTTATTATTCGTTCGCCACATGTTTTCCAATATCCTAAAGAAGAGAAGTTCGATGTCGAGTGGGGGTGCTTGTTCCAGCTATACCAGAAACGCTCTCTCGATGTTCAAATATTGACGCTGTGGACTATGTAAGTACCCTACACGCACGATATTACAATTAACTACTCTCGAGACATAAATTGTTAACTTTTAAGCACTTCCCATGATTTTATGTAGGTGTATAGCAAAATTTTGCATTCTAAAAAGCAAATGGGATTACATAGGCTTCTTGGACCCCATGCAAGTCAATGACAGGATATGTCTGGGCCTCTATGGATGTGACGTGGAAGACCTGAAACAAAAATTGATTGCTATTTTCGACGAATTCACGATGAAGAAGAAAATCCACATACTTCTAGCCTACAATTGCGAGTATGTGTTCTCGGCTTTTAATTTTATGCTTCTTTTTTCATTAAGATTATTCGATAATTAGGATTCTGTGATTGCAGCAACCATTTTGTTTTCATTTGTGTTAATCTTGCTAAAAGTCTGCTCGAGGTGTGGGACTCAAAGAAAAAACCATTTCATCATCTGGATGCACTGGTGGCAGTGCTGAATTAGTAAGCGATCCTAATAACATATTATTTTCTAATCACACATACCGCTTCCTAATGTTTCTCCTTTTAATGTTGCTCAGTGTCCGAAGAAGTCATATCGATGGGACGCCGGTCCCATTCAAGGTTGTCGAAATGGAGGGAAAGTACCTATCACAACCGGCGGGAAACAATGAATGCGGGTTTTATGTGCAATGCTTCGCTACATCGGCGGGAAATCGGAAGAAGCCGATAAGTTGGTGTGTATAATCCCCATTTTCATTTATGTCTGTTAATAATTCAACAAAATGATTTACTGTTCCTCTTTGGATATCATCTTTTTTGAACGACAGCGCAAGAAATATAAGCACGAAAGGCTGCTAGACATAGAGATCATCGCACTACAATCGGAGCTGGCAAAATTCATCTTAGCCGATGTATTGGAAAAAGATGGAGTATTTTCCATTGCACAATCCGTGAAGTAAAATGACCAGTATGGCCCAGAGCGGCTCACCAGATTATTGTAGGAAGTCCGAGAAGCATGTGTGAAGTCAAAGAACATTTCTTTTTTATTTTGAGGGATTGAGATGTGGATAAGAACATTTGAATTGTAATCGTAACATTTGTAATGTTTAATATTGATGGACCTGTCGTCTACGTAGCGTATATAAAATGAAACCCGATTTCACGAAAAAATATAAATTAAAATAAATTATAAAATAATAAAATACGAACGGGCCATCACCGCTGGTTAGCAACAAACCGACAGTGTTGTCGTAACCATCACTGCCGGTTAGAAACAAACCGACAGTGTTGGCTTGATCAACACTGCCGGCGTGAATAACGAATCGACACTGATGGTTACAACAAACACTGCCGGTTTGGTCTGTGAACCGACACTGATATTTACTACAACACTGCCGGTTCGATCCACCAACCGACACTGATATTTACCACAACATAGTCGGTTTGATCCACGAACCGACACTGAGATTTACTACAACACTGCCAGTTTGATCCACGAATCGACACTGATATTTACCACAACACTACCGGTTTGATCTATGAACCGACAGTGTAGGCTTGCTCAACACTGCTGGCTTGAACCAAGAACCGACACTCTTGAAGCAACCGTCACTGTCGGTTGGAACAACAAACCGGCAGTGTTGTTCAACTGGACACTGCCGGGTGGAGCCAGGAACCGACACTGTTTTCTGTATATCAGTGTCGGTTTTTAAGGACCGGCAGTGATGTCAACCCCACATCACTGCCGGTATGCCATTGTCGGTTCAAAATCCGGCAGTGAAGTGGGTTTTTAAACCGGCAGTGATGTTCAGATCTGGGATAGTGTTTCGTGGAGCTAGAACTTTTCCATACATACCCTTACACAGGACCTCAAAGCATGCTTGGGCCTGCCTTATCCTCGAGCACGCATGGACGGCTAGCTTTGTGAGGGCCCTAGACTCTACTTCCACGCGCATCATGGGAGCTGAACGCTACTACAGGAAGGTTGAGAGCGAGAGACAGAAGAAAACCATTGTCACTCTTCATATGAGGTGATTAAGATATAATGTTAGTGTATGTAGCAGTATATTGCAACAGAATGTATACCTTATTGTGCAATCAACTAGAGGACACGCAACATGGAGATTTTAAAACAACTGTGTCATTTTGTTCTAATACGTCATGAAATCAGACTCCATATCATGACTATGCACATTGTTCTCAGTGAACTCGTAGGAGCACCAGACGTGAGTCCGAGTCATGAACAAAATGGAGAGGCACGTGACGGAATTCTGCATTGCAAAATATGATAGTTGGAAAAAATACTCTATTGACTTCAATATTGGACTAGCAAACATGCTTGTGTATTTGCAACAGAACCCAATTCCACCCAATTCATCTTGGAACTTGACTTCGTATTCTTACTATACACGAGTTATTTTAACTCAAATAAGCATGGATTACATAGGATTACATACGGGACATTGAAGACACAATAGCATTTTGTATACACTATGTCTAGAAGGCTGAGCTCCAAAAGGCTCTACTCTACTAGTAATGTATCTAGACATAGTGTACCACATGAACGTCAGCATACGGGACATAGAAGATGCTCTACTCTACTAGCAATGTATCTAGAAAACCAAAATATCTTATAAGGATAAGGAGTATATATTATGTGTCCACTAATCGTTTTAGTAGAATAGAGCGGGGGTGTGCAGACAAAACCGTGTCCTACCCGGTCTCACCCTTGCTTGCAATGACTTGAGACTTTGTTGGTCAATAAAATATGCCGTGTCCGGTTTCCCCGCGTTGCATTGACTTGAGACTTCGTCAACAAGCTATGGAGAGAGAAGTTGAGAAGGAATAAATGGAAGTTGCTTCCCACCTCACTTCAAGCTATATATGACCACCACCAAGGCACCAAGCTAAGCACGCAGCAGCATCCCAGGCTAGAGAACAGCATAGCACCAAATGGCTGGTTTCATTTACGCTAAGCAGCAGACGTCCACTCCCACTGAAGCAACGGCAGGTAACTAGAAAAAATCACTTCGATCTGTAAACTTTGTGTTTCATTCTGCACGCAGGGTGTTTAATTTGCAATAATAGAACTACAAGATCGATAGAGCAACAATATATATGGTTCCAAGAAATTATCATTTTTTTTCTGCTCGTTAGCTAGTAGCTATTAGTATCTGCAGATCGAGAGAGGTCGTCTCTAGATCAACTCATATAAGTGGCGTGTAATTAAACTCAGGTTTTCGCCCGACCATGGCTGGAGGAGGATATGGCATCCCACCAGCTACGCAAGATGCTCATCACTTCGCTATTCCGGAACGAGAAGTCCGCGGCTGGAGCTTCGCCCAGCAAGATCCGCATCCATCTGTGCGGCATGTGCACGCTGGTACCAGCTGCGCTAGGGGTCTCCCTGCACAGGCTCGACATAAAAACGAGGAAAAGCCGGTGCATTTCATCCCTGGCATCTCCAACTCCAGGCCTAGCCATCAAGTGCCGGAGGAGCAGTTGAGCACCAAGCCTACGTGTTCGCGGCCAAGGCCTGTCCCTTCTCCAGTGGGATTCATCAGGGAGGCGTTGCAGCACCAAAAGGCTGAGCTGAAGGAAAAAACACGCCAGGTTGCTTCGCTTATCCGGGGAAACTAGACAAAGAGAAAGGGTGTGTGGATGAACAATCTAGAGCAGCGCTATAGTTGTCTGGACTGGACATCATCATAGGGAGATGGTTGATGCATATGACACAATATCGACTATGGCCTTGTTCAGATCCCATCAAAATTCTAAGTTTTTTCACTCTCTCTCCATCACATCAATTTTTGGACACATGCATTGAGCATTAAATGTAGGTAAAAAAATAATTAATTGCACAGTTTGGTTGTAAATCACGAGACGAATCTTTTGAGCCTAGTTAGTACATGATCGAATAAAGTTTGTCAAATACAAACGAAACGTGCTACAGTGTTTGGATTGCAAAAAATTGCAATCTAAACAAGGCCTATATTAGTATATATGCTGCACGCGTGAGTCTTTAATTTAATTTGTTGAATGAATGTAAAATGAGCTAGCCTGTATCACTGTATGCAGGCGCACTGCATGCGTCTGCATACATGCGTGATGCGTGCACCTTGTCTGTCTTTGTGTCGAGCCTGCCGAACCGGTCAACTAACTAGTATAGCATAATATTCTCCTGTGTGGTAGCATATGCCGAATTCACAAGATAGTACTCCGTAGTAATTAAACCGCAGGGCAGGCCCCAACTGGTTCAAATTTTATTCAGTTTTGTATAAAATCTGATTCAATTCACCGGAATCACATGCAGCATATTCATCACAAAGTTCATCGATCCCATTCACATTTTTTCTATAGATAAGATCGATCCCATTCACATAAGGCAACCATACCTTAACATCAACCATAAAAAGTTCAACGCACGGAGAAGAAATGGTGTGGGTTCTTGTTGTTAAGTTCATAACTTCATACATCATACTTGATATCATTCTTCCCCAAATCGGTTCCACGGCAGCCGGAAAACAGTCCTTCCGTGGCTCTGTCGCTGCCAGGCACATCGCCTTGATCCCTTGGCTCTCGATCCGGCTTGGCTCATCTGATACGTAGACCAGAAAGCACATTATCATCGCCAATGACGTAGGAAAAGCCTGCGACGCCAACGTCGTGACTACGTGAGCGCCGTCAACGACGCCCAAGTGGTTGGATCGACGCCTGTCATCGTCCGCCCCCGGCAGTCTGATCTACGGCGCACGTACCTGACGCCTGACAACTCTACGACAGCAGCCGGCCACCAGGGTGCCCCCGCCGCTGCAACTAACTGCAAGGAGGACGATCTAACTAGCTGAGTCTTGCCGCTGATGACGCTGTGGCCATAGATGATATTACAGACGCGCCAGTCATTCTTCGTACACCAGTAATGCACAATAGGTAGTGGATATGTAATATTATTTGTGCAATATTTTCATCATTGGTTCACTGGTACAGAAAACGTTTTCACAGGCGGTGGTAGAGGCATTTATACAGGCGGCCAAGTCCACCGCCTGTACTAGGGGTCAGTACTAATCGGCCCACAGTACAGGTGGCGGGCTGTGAGCCGCCTGTGAAAAAAGAGTTTTCACAGGCGGCTCACTTTGTCAGCCGCCTGTGTAAATAGTTATTTACACAGGCGGCTCACTTTGTTAGCCGCCTGTGAAGTTTTCACAGGCGGCTCACTCTGTGTGCCGCCTATGTAATTATTATTTTTTATTTCAAATTTTAATATTTGCCTCCACACTGTACTATATTTGTCACACACACACACACACACATATATATATATATATAAAAGATATGCAAACATGAACCATAAAATTGCATCATACATACAACACATATAAATATTACAGATGTGTACACATGAAATCAAACATCAAGCATAAAATTACATATAATACACGTCATTTCATGTTATGAGTTCAACCATGTGGTGTTTACATGTCATTTCATTTCAAGTTTAGACCTGCTAGGTCTGTCAGCGCTCTAAATCTTTCACTTGCTAAATCACCGGCTTCATAAAAATATGATCCGGTACTTGGAATTATTTCTCTCATAATAAAACCGCACAAGTCTGCTACTATATCTTCCATAGTTTTTGGAGTGAATGGCACGTCCTTTCCTTTGCTTCTCGGCTGGAAACAAAGTTTAAAAGCATCATTGACACATGTCCAATATTAATATTTCCAACTTTAATGAGAAAACTTCATACATAGATATTTTTTACCATATTTTTGTCCCTGACGTATTGTCCCCGCTGCCTTATGAACTCACACACATAGTATCCACAGTAGACCGATCCAGGTGGTTGCTTGTGGCACTATGTAATTAATGAGCAAAAGATTAAACTAAAATTGTCATGCCTTGTGTATTATTTATATGATGATATGTGTTCGGACAACTTACCGGATAATGGTGTTGTATCGTCAATGGCACACTAGGATCTGAGCAGGCGGCGTCGACCGGTCCTTTTTGCTTCTTATAAAACCGCCATGCCATGTAGATATCGAATATAAAACACTATAGTTATTTAGAAACTCTAATTCATATAAGTACGGATGTGGTTGCATGTTGGCTCACCTTTCTAAATGAATCAGGAATGTTTGATACGACTGAGGAGGATAATGTAAGGAGTCTAGGACAAGCACCTTCCCTTTGAATGGATAAATATAAAAAACAATCCAATGGTCACTGCATGAATAAACGAGTGAGCGACACATGTACTTAGGGTTAACACGATAATTTGAAGTACGTATACGAGGTCACGCTTACCCAAAGTTGTAGGGTGCCAATATAAAATCCCTGTACTTATATCTCAGCATTGCTCTACCGAGATAGAGGGCATATTTGTCCTCGTATTTTCGTTGCAATTCCTTTACAGCTTCTGCAACTTGTTCTGGTGTTTTGTCCATCTCTATCTTTGCTCTATCTTCATTTGTAAGTACAAATTTGTGCATATTTTCTTGTAACCTGATTGGACCCAGGTAACCGACCATCGATCCTGCAGTTAACGATCTCTGCTCGTGGTCTTGCAAACTACATACAACATCCACATATTAGAGTTTATCACATTCCAAATTTAATAATAACAATGTGTGTGCATGAGTGATACTTACAGGCACCAGATTGTAATGAGTTGGACGTCAAGTTTCCTATAGTTCAACAAAGTGTGCATGTCCTCGAAGGTAACAAATGCCCCGCTTTTATCCTTGCCATGAGTAAACACGTCTGCTGGTATGTCAACACTAATCGCATGCGAGCCAGGCATTCACCGCTCTCATGTACCATCCATGAAACCTTTTTATCGTCCATGGACCCTTTTCAAGCACCGTCCATTGCAGCATAGGCCTTCCCGGGCACATAGTTATCGGGGACATTGACATAATCATCAACCGCTGGCTTTCTTATATCCTTAAGGGTCAATGGTGTATTTGATGGCGGTTCGACATGTACATCGCCATTTGGGGCTTCCTTTGTTGGTGGCACGGCTTGAGCTTGCTTGGCCGGTGGCTTCCTTATTCAGCGGACGGTTCGAGCTCAACGACTCGTGCCGTCCATTGCTTTCAAGCCCTTTCGAAATAGAACTGCGTACTGCTTTGCTTTCCCTTTTTTGGCTCATAGGGAGAAACCAATTTTGGAATTGGAAATTTCTTTGCCTTCTTGGAGGCCGGTGCTTGTGGGGAGTTTGCTCTGCTTCCTTATGCTTTGGTGGTGGCGGGGAGTTTGCTCTACCTCCTTCTCTCGGTGTTGTGTCCTTCTTGGTCAAGTGGAGTCTGCTGCTCGGGCATGTTCTTGGCTGGCCCCTCGAGCTCATCCAATGAGAATGACATATCATGTATTGGGGATGACGACGGTGGCTCATAAATATCTGGGGATGTTGGGGCATGCATTGGCGATGCTGGTTGTTGACTTGTTTCGACCTCTTGGGATGCTTGATGCCTTTGGTGGAGAGGGTGCCGTTGGTGGATCAATCAACCTTACGTACTGTCTCTCGGCCATTGTATGAAGTTCTTGATTGCTTGTCCAAGCTTCTCTATACCCTCGAGGGTCGGATGTCGATGAAGTCGTCTTCATATCCACTCTCGACCGTCAACACTTCCACCTGCAGTATGCATCTTGCATCTCGACACCATGGAACCTACATCCGAGGATGGCATTGCACTGTGGCCACTTGCTTTGTATGTTGATTCCTAAGGCCATATCCAATTAACAATGAGCAAGGCCAAGGTTTATCAATATCGTCAATCGGATAATGGTCCTGATTTGATGTTGACGCTATATCTTTGCTTGGAAAGGGCATAGATTGTGTGGCCATCTCCTGGCTACCCAAGGGTTGAGCTGGGACATGCTTTGCATATATGAAGGAGCTTGTGATGACATCTGTTGAGCAGACACTGCTCCCGCCAACCACTTCATCACTTCAGGATCAGGGTTTTTAACGAAGTCTTCCATCAAATCCCTAAATTTTTTGGTAGCCTGCTGCTCAAAAAAATCCTTCATGTGCTCCTTATGTCGTTCTCTTTTCTTATACATGCCTTTCCACTCTTCACCAAACCCTTCTTTCCGGTGTGTTCGGATGAGACGCCCGCATACGACGACACGGATGCTCGGGGTTACCTACAACATGATATTTAATGTCAGTGTCGATTTCTATTTTACTCGAACAAAATGGAAAATATAATTTTGTTACCTAGAGCATGGGAAAGGCTGTCCCTCTCCCTTTGTGACTTGAGGGCACCTGTCTTTTCCAGGTTTGTTGCTTCCAAAACCTTCTCGGCAACTGGCTTGATCTCATCGGGACAGGAGATCTCATCGCTCTCAGTGTTTGCCTTCCGAGCGCGAAGCCAATTCGCACTTCGTTTTGGCACTATATCTGTCAATGCCAACTTGCCCTCTCTCCTCTTTGCTTCGTCTTCTGCCCTCCATTTAGGAATCTTGGTCTTGTAACCGCCAGTGCCGAGGTGGTGGTGGTACTTGTTCTTCTTCGCAAGTCTTGAGGCGGCTTGGCTCTTAGCCTTGGAGTCGTCGGAGTTTTTTATGACACTAAAACGTGCCCACTGTTCTGCTGTGATAGGGTACCGCTTCGTTGGGTCCCGCCCCTTCTGCAGCCACTTTTTATTCATATCGTGCCTATAGCCCCGGAATGATATTGCTAACTGCTTCATGACATGACCCTTGACCAAACCTTCTGTTCCCTCTAGGAAAATAAACTTAGTGCACAATCGAGTCCAACAATTCTTCCTCTTCCTTTAGGCACCATACTCCAATCACTCCAGGTGATATCAAATTCTTCCTTTACTAACCATCCAATGGCGGCCCTAAATTTGGGTAGCGCCTCTAGATGTGCTAAGGGCTCTCCGCTCGGGCTAATCTCTAATCCTATAAACTTCTTCCGAAATCTATTCCTTCCTCTGTCTCCTCGTGCTGATCATCACTCTTTTCTTTGTACTTCTTCGCTCGGAGGATGTCCCGGTCGTTTGAGGCGCCGTGTCCTTATGAACATCTTGTGACTCTACCTCCATTTCGCAACAACTTGAGAGAACACCTCCTGTCAATTCAATTGTTAGGTACATACATACACATGCATTATTCTCTCGTATAGACAATCTACGAGCATATATACCTCATCATCATTTGGCTTATCTTCAGGCTCGTAATTAGGGTCACGCTCCAACTCAAGACGGGCCTTCTTAGCTCTAGGAGATTCACGTGGTGATACGCTCGCGCTCCTATAAGGTTCGGATCCGGAGGAGTCGAGATCCCGTGTACCTATCTGGGCATCGGCCTGCTCAGCATTTGATGGAGTACTCATCTGCATGAAATATAAGTATTAACATGGAAAAAACATAGCTAAATTATGGAAAAAACCCTAACAAAAAACATAGTACATACCATTAATTACTAACTAAACTAATTCACAAACCCTAAATAAAGGGAATAAATAACCGTTAATTACTTACTAAATTAACTAACAAACCTATTATTAATAAACACTAACTAAATTAACTAACTAAATTAACTAATTACTAAATAAACCCTAACAAAAAATATTACTAACTATTAATAAAAAACCATAACAAAAAACATTCCTAAATTTTGCAAACAAACCCTAACTAAATTAACTAACTAAATTAACTAATTACTAACTAACTAAATTACTAACTAACTAAAGTACTAACTAAATTAGCTAATTACTAACAAAATTACCTAACAAACACTAATAAAACATTACTAATTAATTAAAAAAAAAGGCAAAGCTGCCAGCCCAGCAGAAGAGCCAAAGAGTAACGCCGCCATGGCTTCGGGGCAGGCACAGCGGCAAGACATGGCAGCCGCCGCCAAGATCGATCGAGTCCGCCTCGGAGCGGAGCTCGACGGTGGCGGGTGTGCACGGCCTACCTCTCGGCGTTCCGGCGAGGTCGCGGCGGCGGCGCAGTGGCGGATTCTCGGCATGGCACGGGCAATGGCTTGTGCGGCGGCGGCATCGCATGGGCGGAGCGGAGGTCCCTCGGCGGCGTGAGGCGTCTTGCGTGAGTGGAGGTCCCTCGGCGGGCGTGGCGGCAAAGAACTCACGACGGTGGCGGTCCGGCGAGCGGTGGAGGAGCGGCGGCGATTTTTTAAGACTGACGGCATCCAATTTCGAACTCGCGCCTCGGGACTTAGAAATTTTCGCGGGCCACGCGCGGAACTTATATTGGAGCACATTAGTACAAAGGGCCATATTGACCACCGCTGTAAAAATCTTTTTCACAAAGTGGCGTCATTGACCGCCACAGTATTAATATATTAGTACATGTGGTCATTAATGAGGGCCGCAACAGATTAATACATTAGTACAAAGGGTCCTCATCAACAAATTGTCTGCATACTAATGTTTTTTTCATTTTCCACAGGAATTCAGGTTATTTATTCCCTTTATTTAGGGCCAGCGTTGCCTGCTGGGCCCGCCTTGCCTGCTGGGCCTGCTGGGCCAGCGTTGCCTGCTGGGCCCGTCTGTACTAATTTAGTTAGTTAGTAATTTAGTTAGTTAGTAATTAGTTAATTTAGTTAGTGTTTATTAATAATAGGTTTGTTAGTTAATTTAGTAAGTAATTAAAGGTTATTTATTCCCTTTATTTAGGGTTTGTGAATTAGTTTAGTTAGTAATTAATGGTATGTTAATTAGGGTTAGTTATTATTTCATGTACTTAATTAGGGTTTGTGGATTAATTTAGTTAGTAAATAATGGTTTGTTAATTAGGGTTATTTATTATTTCATGTACTTAGTGGATTAATTTAGTTAGTAATTAAAGGCTTGTTTAATAGGGTTAGTTATTATTTCATGTACCTAGGGTTCGTGAATTAATATAGTTTTTAATTAAAGGTTTGTTAATTAGGGTTAGTTAATATTTCATGTACCTAGGGTTAGTAAATAATATAGAATCCAAAGGTATACAAGAAGGGGAAAGAGGTTTTAATTAAGATTTGTTTAATTAAGTTAGAAAATAATATGATAGTCCAAAGGTATACAACAAGGGGAAATGTAAACATCTTGCTTAATAAGAAAGAGTAGCATTAGGTACAAATGATAAGTGATACATTAGTTACATGATAAACAATCTAGCGTACTCAGTCCTTCCTTGTCCATCATGGCGCACCTGTGAGGGCAAAGAGGTTTGCGGGATACTTTTCTCCATATTTTTATCTTTTCTTCAAAGTTTGTAAAAGAGACATCTCATTGAATCGGTTAACATCCTCTAAATCCATTACACCATCAACTCCTACAATTTGTTGCTTTCCGAGGATTGCTACGTGCTTTGGCTTTTGGGTACTTTTCTTTTCATTCAGTAGATAGAATTTGTTCCACATAGAACACACATGCAAAGACGGTTAGCAAGGATCCACGGATCATCTTTGTAACCTACTTTACTTAGATCAAGAACTCTTTGGCCATAGTTATCCACACGGTGACATGTTTATCTTGAACCCATCGACATCGGAACCCTGGAATCTGCAGGCGTGGACCATATTCAACCTCCCATATGTCATCAATGAATCCAAAGTATGTAGTTTCTTCACCAGTTGTATCATCTACAGCCTCACATCGAACGCCACTATTCTCATGCCATGCGCGCTTGGTGTCCCTAAAACGGTGGAAAATGTGAAGCCACTAATGTCATAGCTCGCCATGATATGACCTGGCTTGATGGTCCAGATGCTAAAATCTTGATGGTTTCGATTCATCTGTCATGTCCAAATTCTTTAGCCATGCGGTGAATCGACGCTTGTGTTCCTTGTGTACCCAATCATTTGTGCATCCTGGATTCTCCTCACGAAGCTCTTTCATGTGTTGCTTGGTGAATGGGTCCATTATTATGAGTTGTTGTAGTATGTCAGTAATGTACCTCTAGGACTATGTTGTAATCAAGCGGGATGAATGATTTCCGTCCCATCCTCCCTCGTCCACCAAGCCTTCCCTCATGTCGCACATAGCGGAGGCAAACCAATTGATACCGGTCTTTTAGGAGATTATTACATAATGGTCCTCCGACTCAATGGCCTCTTCATGGTGTATGCCTCTATATGGAACCCTCCGGATGAGCACGATTTGACATATAGCCATTCAATATTGACATGAAACGCTCATACGTCCACATTTCATGGAAATACATGGGGCCCAATGCCTCAATTTGAGGCACCAAATGAACAATAAGGTGTACCATGATATCAAAGAATGATGGGGAAAGCACATCTCCAAGCGGCTCAATGTCTCTGCGACAAATTTCAGAGGGGACTCTAACTCATCACGGATAATTACCTTCTCGGATATCTTATTGAAGAAGTAGCACAACCGTGTGATTGCCATCTTTAAGAACACTTTGGATTTATAGCCCGATGGCAATAGGAAGAAAAGTGGTCAAGCATTACATGACAATCATGTGAGTCGTGGTTGGTGAGTGTAAGGTCTTTCATCGAAACAAGACTCCTTATGTTGGAGCAGAAACCAGATGGAACTTTTAAATTCTTCAACCACACACACATTGCATGTTTCTCCTCTCTGCTCAGTTGTAGCTTGCTTTTGGGTAGATGGTACTTCCCATTCTCTAGGAGTACAGGGGTGAAGTTCTTTTCTGATCTTTAAATGTTGCATGTCCAAACGTGAATTGAGACCTTCCTTTGTCTTGCTCTTTATGTCTAGCAAAGTTCCAACTACGCTTGTCAAACACATTCTTCCGAACATGCATACCATCGATCGCATGTCGTCGCGTCTAAGTCTTTCCAATCTGATAAGTACTTAAAGAAAATAGACTTCTTCTTGAATGTGTCCCCTCATTTGCCTTCACAGCC
The DNA here is from genome assembly GCA_904845875.1 of Miscanthus lutarioriparius. Classification (NCBI taxonomy): domain Eukaryota; kingdom Viridiplantae; phylum Streptophyta; class Magnoliopsida; order Poales; family Poaceae; genus Miscanthus; species Miscanthus lutarioriparius. The sequence continues at coordinate 63,448,518 of CAJGYO010000008.1, read as the reverse complement.
CTTTCTTGGTTTCCCAACTTTGGTCTTTTTTCCAAACACAAACTTGACATTCTCAACTATCTTATACACTCTGTGCCCTTTACTATAACCTTTGATGGAGCAAGAGATTTTGATTCATCCATATTGTCAAAGTACTTATTCATCTTTTTTGTAAGCGGTACTTATGGCCTGCCAGTAGAGCCACCTCCTATGCCTCATGTACACTATCTTGTTAGATGGAGGAAGAGACACGTGCCATGTTCCATCTATGCACTCTACACAACCAACCTTTCCTTTGAATCGGCCTCGATAATGAGAAGAGAGCAGGATAATCATTAATTGTGACAATAATAATTGCTCTCGGTGTGAATGTCTCTTTCTGCGAACGCGCATCGATCATTTTCACACCCACTTCCCATAGTATTTGCATCTCTTGCATTAAGGGCTCTAGAAATACATCCATATCAACTCCGGGTTGTGTAGGTCCGAAAATAAGAATGGTTAGCAAAAGATATTTTCTTTTTGACACAACCATGAAGGAAGGTTGTATATTGTCATGATCATCGGCCATGTCTTTGTGCGTCTTTGCTCCTCTCGGCAAATGGATTCATTCCATCAGTACTCAGAGCAAACCTTACATTTCGTGGATCCTCGGCAAAGTCTGGATATTTCTTATCGAATTCTTGCCATAGCTTTGCATCGGCTGGATGTCGTAACTTTCCATCATCTTTCCTTTCATCAGAAGCATGCCAGGTCATAAGTTCCGCATCATCAGGGTTTGCAAACAAACACCTCAAATGATCAACCACAGGGAGATACCATATCACCAATGCAGGAATTCTTCTCAACGCATAATAGTCCACTTCGATATTGCTAGTGGGCTTTGAACGTTTGTCTTGTTGAGTCTTTGTTTGCGTCTTCTTTCGCTTCCTCCCTAAAGAAACAGAGGCTGCATTCTCTTCCTCTCGATAATCTTTATTCGTCTTGTACCTACTAGCACCACAGTTTGGACAACTGTCTAAGTCTTTATACTGATCACCCCGATATAGAATACAATGATTTCTACATGCGTGGATCTTCTCAACACCCATCGTAAGTGGACTGACTAGCTTCTTTGCATAGTACATGTTAGCGAGCACTTTGTTCTCCTTAGGAAGAAGGTCTCCAAGTACACGCAATAAATCATTGAAACTAGCATCGGACCAACCATATCTAGCCTTAATCGTCAAAAACTGAAGAACAGCCCGTAGTGTCGACCACTCTTTGGTACAACCTTTCGACTCGTCGTACAAAGGCTCTTCTGCTGCCTTCTTCAAGGCTTCCATTCGCTTCATGAAGAATATTGATGGATCCGCACAACGGTTCATTATTGCCTCTAAGAAATCTGCATCTTCAATGGCATCAGTGTTAACATGCTGAGTTTCATTAACATCGGACGTAGAATTATGAGTTTGATTGACATCTGGCATAGCATGATGGGTTTCATTGATATCCGGCATAGCATCACATTCATTGAGATATGGCATTGGACCCTCCACATTGATGTTACTTGCGGTGTTGTCGGTTGTCCGCATATAAGGTGTAGAACTACCCTCACCATGTTTTGTCCAAATTAAGTAGTCCTCCACAAATCCTCTGCAAAACCGGATGAGAAGTGATTGCTTCCACATTGTCAAATACCACAATATTTTTACAGTCTGCGCATGGACAACATATGTGCTTCGCCTTTGTTCTCTGAGCATGTATCTTCACGGCATCAATAAATTTTTGGACCTCCACTACATAAGATGGGTCTAATCTTGATAAGTTGTACATCCATAATGACCTCTCCATATTTATCTGTAATTAGTTAGGAAAATATTATATGTCACTCTAAAAACAAAACGAAAATAACCCCTCATAACTAAGATTCTATCCTCCATCAATTAAATAGATATGAAAACCTACCTCTTACAGAATTTACAAAATAAAAAATTTAAATAATTATTTAAACTCATTTTTATAATTATAAGAATTAATTAAACGGAGATGGCATCTTGATTAACAAACCCTAAGTATAAGAAAAAATAACAAACCCTAATTAACAAACCCTAAGTACATGAAATACTAACTAACCCTAATTAATAAACCATTAATTACTAACTAAATTAATTAACTAACCCTAAGTACATGAAATATCTAACCCTAAATAATAAACCATCAATTACTAACAAAAATTATTGAAAAACCTAAGGTACATGAAATAATAACTAACCCAATTTAACAAACCCTAAGTATAGACAATAATAACTAACCCTAATTAACAAAACATTAACTACTAAATTAATTCATAAACCCTAAGTACGTAGATTAAAAAACTAAATTAATTCACAGTTTATAATTACAGGAAATAAGTATAACAATTGACAAGACTTTATAAAGTGTTAATCATTATTCTATTACATAGATCTACTCACAAGAATTCTAAAAAGTATTTATTTTCTATAATCCGAGCAAGATACAATTTACTATGAATTTACAAAAAAAAAAGCTAAAACTCTCTCTCTTGCCCTAGCTATGAACCCTAACCCTAACCCTAGATTTAGAGCACCTCCAATACAAGAATTGAACCAAAGAATCACTAAAAAAAATGGCGGCAACGACACTAACTAACCTTTAGGAAGTTTCTCACCAAAGAAATGAAGTTCAAAACCTCCCCCCTTGGAATCGCCACTTCTCTGTCCGCCACTGTGCACACAACACGCGAGTAACTGTTCTTGTCTGTAGGTGAACAAAGGGAATTTATAGCAGCATTAACATTGCATTAACACAGGCGGTTGGTAAGGAGGACCGTCTGTGTAAAACAATTTACACAGGCAGCTCTCCTATCTCTACCGCCTGTGTAAATACCTGTATTTACACAGGCGGTTTATAATGTAAGCCGCTTGTGTAAATGGTATTTACACAGGCGGTTGTCATTGTAAACCGTCTGTGTAAATATACACAGGCGGTAGAGATAGGAGAGCCGCCTGTGTAAATTGTTTTACACAGGTGGTTCTCTTGCTAGGCCCACCCTATTTTTTGTACTGGCATCATAAAATTGTGAACCGCCTGTGAAAAAAAAATAACGTGCCAGCAAAAATAATTTCTGTAGTAGTGGTTACCACAAAAATGTCTTAACGTATATTTTCGCTAGGAGAACATCCATACAAGCACTATATCCGTGGTGCTGTCCAACATCGTAGAGTCAACGTCAACATTGTCCGTGACTACATCAGCTGTGCACTTGCCGGAAGCCATGGCACAACAAGGAGTTGAGGTATGAAATGCCAATCCTTTTCTATGGCAAAGAATTTTTTTTAAATGTAATGGATTCATGGCTATGTAAATATATCCAACCTATTGTACTACAGGTGGTTGATAAAATTAGAAAAACTTTAGTCGTTCCTCAAGTTGGAATGACTTTCCAATAAGAGGACAAAGCTTATGAGATGTATGACACATATGTCGACGAGGTTGGGTTCAGCATTAGAAAGAGTTATATAAAGCGTAGAGAAGATAAAACAATATGTCAGAAATATGGGAGCGCCCCCTGCAGCTACTTACAGCCTATTGTTGCTGTTTTGTCTGCAAAAATAAACTAGACTATATTGTACGCATAACTGAAATGAGCTAGCTGCAGCCACATCCAAATAATTACAGTTGAGAGGGTTCATAGTTTGTAGCAACCAAGGACATCGAGAAAATGAGTCATCATAGAAGGACAATACAAGGACGGGTTGCAATGCTCGTGTTCAATTTAGTGTTAGCAGAGAGGGGATATGAAGAATACAAAAAGGTTGTACTTGATCACAATCATTATCTTGCTATTCCGGATAAGTCACACAAGCTATAAGTACAAAAAGTTGGATACATAGAAAAATGAAGAACAATGCGAGGATCGTGTGATTTTGGATTTTTTGTCAGTTCTACGAAAACAACAGAGAAATTAGTCACCGACGAGGAAATGCTGATTTTTTTTTGGCTTTAACGTAACCGGAAAATTTGTTTTCCCTTTGTGTCTGTTTTATTAAAACCTGAATAAAGAAATTAGTAATTTTTCTATCGGTACGCCTATACCGACAGGAGTTTTTCTGTTTCCATTAGTGTCTGCTGCTACTTGTTCAACCATATTGTTGATCCGAAAACCATGCTTCTGAGCTATAAAAGGGGAAAAACAAACAACAGAAAAGTAACTATGTGGAGCACACAACAAGACCTAACTACATGGATGTATGAATTTGTATGAATTGAGGAGGAAAATCGAGATGTAGAGGGTGGAGAGGAAGAGAAGGAATCACAGTTCATTCAGTGGAGGAAGGGTGGGCTTGCCGGCGAAGATAAGAAGAGTCAGAGAGCTGGACCTGGATGACAACAATTGACAATAAAGAGCCTGACTTCTCTTGTATTTTTACGGTGGGCTGATGAGATGATTATTATTTTTTTGGTGTAAAGGTTGAATTCTTGTAAGTGTTTCTATGTCTAATCTGAAAATCTGTAAGCTGCTATTTTACACTGGTTTTTGATACAAAATCAGACTTTCAAACATAAAAGCTGGATTTACCTATCTAAAGAAATATGCGAAAGAAAGGGAAAACCTCTACCTCACCTAGGGTCAGGCGCGATGCAGTGTGTTTCCAAGTGTGGTCGCCATCTCCGTGAGACTGTCTCCGATATGTGACCTATATGAGCATCCAAACCCAAAAAAGGTAGCAGAAAACTTAAAATCAGCTTCCAACAGATTATCTATACGGGAAACATATTTTGAGCTGTATGAGAGGTACAACTCAAATATGAAAACCCATTTGCAGGAAGGATTCTCTTTTTAGTTCTATTGTCGGAGAATATGTCGAATGAGTTTTGAACCCTTCGACTATAACGCTGTCCGTTGAATGGGTAAGTATTTTGGGTGTCGTTGGAGATAGTCTGAACGACTCAAGAAGCCAGCGACGCCTACTGTCACTTTGATGTTGCGAGAGCTCTTGTTTGGCTTCTCACGGCGACCTCCTGTGCAGTCGTGCTAAGGTAGACTCCAAGTAGCCAAGGTAAGCACTCAAGTCGTCACTGATGAACAGATACATTTGCGAGCTCCAGCAAATCACGGCAGCCTTACGCCATGGCGACCGAGACCGAGTCCTTCGTTACCGCCCCGTCAACGCCAGAGGCGGCGGCGGCGGTGGCTCCCATGCCGCCTACCGTGAAATCACCAGCCCAGCCGGCGGATAGATTAGAAATCGTGGTTGAGCGAAGGCTCCGCCAGCATGGAGAGGGCGAGAGCAGCAGGATGACCATCTTCCGTGTCCCCGCCCATGTCCGGGACGCCAGCAAGGAGCTGTACGAGCCACGGCTGGTGTCGGTCGGCCCCTACTACCGCGGCCGGGAGGCGCTGCGCGCGATGGAGCAGCACAAGTGGAGGTACATGCGCGAGCTGATGGGGCGGCCGCCGGAGCCGGCAGCCTCGCTGGGCGATTACGTCAGAGCAGTCCGCGACTTCGAGCAGAAGGCGCGGCGCTGCTACAGTGAGAGAACCAGCATCTTCGGCCCCGCCGCCGCCCAGAGCGAACCGTCGAGCGGCGGGGAGATCGAAGAAGCGCAGTCCCCCGGCGGACCCGGCGGCCAGGACGGCTTCGCAGAGATGCTCATGCTTGACGGCTGCTTCATCCTCGAGTTCTTCGCCAAGTGGTTAAACCGTGAGCCGGACAAGCTCTGCGACGTCGCCTGGGGGCTTCCTCTGCTGCACTCCGACCTGCTGCTGTTGGAGAACCAGATCCCCTTCTTCGTCCTCGAGGCGCTCTTCCACGTGGTGTCTCCTACGGCAACGAAGTTGGATCTCCTCAGGCTGATCCTTCACCGTCTGAAGTTCTCCTCCTACGAGCTGTCGACGGCCGAGGAGCTGGTCCAATCCGACATCCAGCACCTGCTGCATCTCTTCTACGAGGCCATCATGCCCAGGGACGATGAGACGGCGTCGGTCCAGGATTCGACTCCACCGTCGCTGCAGTACTTCGTCCAGCTGCGTCAGATGGGCGTCAGGTTGAAGAAGGCCGTGTCCACAAGGTTCGTTTTCATCCGCGACATGCCGCGAGTGCCGCACTGGATGAAGACGACCCTGCCGGCCACCCTTCTCCGCAAGGTGGGCGCCTGGTTCAGCAAGCTCTTGGCTATGATCCGACGCACGCCGCCGGCGTCGGCGCCGACTCTGGTGGTACCGTCCGTCACCCAGCTCCGCGAGGCCGGCGTCCGGTTCGAGAAGAAGGAGTCTCCTCGCCACATGTTCGACATCGCGTTCGACAGGAACAGCGTCGTCCTGGAGATGCCGCGAATGGTGGTGGACTACGCGAACGTGGCGCTGCTCGTGAACCTCGTCGCGTTCGAGCAGACCAGGGGCCTGCCAGGCGAGGGCGACGCCAGCAGGCGGCTGTCGAGCTACGCGGCGCTGGTGGGCGCCCTGGTGAGGACAGGCAAGGACGTGGAGCACCTGCAGAAGCGCGGCATCGTCGAGAACCTCCTCGACGGCGACGACGACGCGGCCACAAAATTCTTCCAGCACCTGGGCGACTGCAGCACCTTGAACTACAAGAGCCATATGTTCGCTGGCATGTTCGAGGACCTGAGGCAGTTCTACCACTCGAGCTGGCGGAGGCACAAGGCCAAGTTCCTGCGTGACCACTGCGGCAGCCCGTGGGCGGTGATTGCGCTCGTCGTCGCCATTTCTGCGTTTTGCTTCGCGCTCTTCAAGTTGTCAACCACCATCTTCAGCCTTGCTCATCCTTATTATTGTCACTGCTAGTGCTGGACGTCACATATTATATTACGAAGAAAAGCGTTGATGTCGAGCTTATAGAAAAACGGGACTTCTCACCAGTGAACGGAGTTTTTAATAAATAAATCTGGATCAATGAGGCCGATCTAGATTCTTGGAGAAAACATTTCAGATCCAGTTTTTTTTTTAGAAACATTTTGGATGACGAGCCAGAATTACTAAACTGTTTGGCTACAGAATCAGAATCACCGTGGAATCACATTTTCACCAATTATTGTTCGTAGGCAGAAAAGTGATAATCACTCAGGAACCATTTCGAGTGGAAACGTTTGCTGATTCTCAGAAGAATCAGAGCCGATTCTATGTGTCAAATGCATCTTAAGTGCTTCATTTTGATCCGAAAAAAGAGTGCTTCGCTTCATTCCGCTTAATGAAAGCAACATTTCCCTCCGGAAAGGCAGAAACACTCTTTCACACATTTTATCCGTCGACTGTGTTCATTTAACTACTAGCATTTTTTTATCATTTGAGATAGGAATCCGACCAGTTTAAAATTGGAAGGTCTGTCTCGGGTTCAGTTTCTATTATTCCTAAGATATGGAAGGCAACCACCGCCAAGAACTGACTCCACGATCAAGACGTGTCAGCTTTCTTTATTCATTAACTCTAAGTCTATGCTATGTTAGTACTAGTATGATCGAGGGAAGTAAGAAAGCTAAGTTGAACAAATTCACTAATATTGTGAGAAGTATAGTCAGTTGTAATGGGAGTGCTTATTCCCGAGCGCGCATGATCCGCTCGCTCGGCATGCACACCGCATCCGCCGTCCGATGCGCGCTGCTGCTCTCCCCAGCCATTCGATTCGCCTAGGCCACGCCCACGCCCATGCCTGTTGGAGGCCACGCTCGCGCCTGCGCCGCCAAAGGCCGCAACACCGCAGGAGACGGAGAATATGCTGCCCCACTCAGGCGACCGCACCACCGCCGCCACCAAGCCTAATCCGGTAGCCTTAGAAGGAAGGGATTCGGGGGAGGGAGGCCTGCCAGGCAGTGGGGAGGCCGGGCGGGTGGTTTAGGGGCCCTAGCGACGGTGGAGGCGGCCAGCCAAGTCGGGCCGGGGGCGCCATGGCCGAAGGTCGCCATGGCCGATGCAGGAGGGGAGAGGGGAAGAAGGAGGTCGTCGTGGGTGGTAGGGTCTTGCCAGAGCTTCGCGGCCGTGGTCGTGCGGGGCAGCGGGCGGTGGGAGGTGGTGGAGGCGGGGCACTCGTGCGGCCAGCGGCGAGATAGCCGCGGCGAGGGGCGGCAGGGGAGGAGGCGTCGGGAAGGGAGAAGAAGGCTAGGTCGGGAGAACAAGAAGAATAGTAGGCTGGTCTGGGAGATGGCGTGCGGATGAACAAATCATTCAAGTACATAGTCATCAGCGCCAGAACAGAATAACTAGTAAGTGCATCCACATCGTCTAAGGCCACGTTTAGATCCAAAATTTTTTGGATTTTGGCTCACTGTAACATTTCGTTTGTACTTGGTAAATAGTGTCTAATTATGGACTATTATGTTCAAAAGTTTCGTCTTGGGATTTCTCACCCAACTGTGCAATTAGTTTTTTTTCGTCTACATTTAGTACTTCATGCATGTGCCGCAAGATTCGATGTGACGGGTACTGCGCAAATTTTTTTGGAATCTAAACAGGCCCTAAGGTAGTAGATCAGGACATTGATTTAACACTATGTTTTGAAGAATATAGATCCTTGTTCAAGAAGATTGTTTTAGGCTATTGAAGAAGCACGGGTTTGCAACGAAGGCCTCGTTTAGATGCTGAAAAAATTTCAACCCGATGAATAGTACCACTTTCGTCTTATTTGACAAATATTGTCCAATCATGGACCAACTAGGCTCAAAAGATTCATCTCGTGATTTCCAACTAAACTATGTAATTAGTTATTTTTTTTACCTACATTTAATACTCCATGCAAGCGGCTAAAAATTGATGTAATAGAGAGAGAGTGAAAAAACTTGGAATTTTAGTGGCATCTATACAAGGCCGAAGAAAATAGAGCCGCCTGTGGGCTGGTGTCTTCCTCCCTGGCCGCACTACACGTCTACACCAACCTTGCATTGACATGACTTCAGACTTCGCCACACAAGGACAGGGAGAGAAAATAAACGGAAGTTTCCTGTCACCTCACGCGAAGCTCATTTTATTCTAAGCAGCTAGCAGACGTCCCAGCAGCCGGATGCTGCTATATATACCTAGTTTTAGATTGTAAGTTTTTTTTCTCTTCTTATCATATCAAATCTTTGGACACATGCATGAAGTATTAAATGTAGATAAAAAAAATAACTAATTATATAGTTTAATTGTAAATTACGAGACGAATCTTTTGAGCCTAATTAGACCATAATTAGACAATAATTATCTAATACAAACGAAAGTGGTACAGTAACTCCAATCTAAACGATGCCCTAATCTAAGCGGCATCGTCCCAGCAGCTGCAGGTCCAAGAGCCTGCTTGGTTCCTGGCCCCGCCAAGGTGTGGCAGTGGCGGTCTGCGCCACACTCGCTACAGTATCACACGCTAGACGATGAGCAGAAGGAGCAAATGACAAGTTAAAAATCTGTGGCGGCCGAGACGCTTCGGTGAGAACCAAACACACTAGTGCAGGACCGGGCACAAGTCCCAGTTCAAAAATCCGCTTTAGTTCTGGTTTTTCATGGATTACGAATACGGGACTAAAGGCTCCCCTTTAGTCCTGGTTGCTAGAACCGGAATAGAAAATAGATCTTTAGTCTCGGTTGCTATTATCAACTGGGACTAAATGAACCCCCTGGCATTATATCAGGGCTGGCACCTGTAATCCCGGTTGGTGTTCCCAACCGGTATTAAAAGTTCATTTTTTTCCATTTCATTCCTTTTTATTTTATGATTTCTTATACTATTTCTACGCTGCTAATATACGTCCACGTATAAGGTTTCGTTCGAGCATTATTCATAAATAACACACTAAAATGTATGAAACTACGTATATACAAATATTTCAAGATGTTATACATGCATGGAATATGTACATAATAAAGTCACAGAAACCTTGTACTCATGTTCTTGGGATTTCATTTAACCCTAATCTTTCGTCGTATGGCTATTAGGTATTAATTCTTTAGGGTTATAGTGGTACGCGCCTTTAGGATCTATGACCTCATCCATAAGAAATCCTGTCAATGCCTCTTGAATTGCTTTGATATGGTCACATCGCATAACCTTTTGCTTCCTCCATTCAATCTTCAATTCAAATGAAAGAAAAAGTATGAATATATATATATATATATATGATTATAAATCAACACAATGGTAATAAATAAATTGTGTATATTTTTACGTACTTCGAGGATCTCTTCACTTATTCTCCTTGAGTACTCCACGAGGAACTCGTAGACGTAGTATCCACATAAGCTGTTCCCCGATCCCTGCTGTAGACACTACTTTACAAGAAAAAGATTCATCATCAACCAAGACATAGTATCCACATAAGCTGTTCCAACGTAGAGCCGCGTAGCGCCGAGCTCGATGGCGATGCACAGTCCGCAGATGAGGGCCTCGTATTCCACGGTGTTTTTTGAGGCTGAAAAGTGGAGGCGGATTGCGTAGCGGAGTCTGCTCCCGTCTGGGGAGATCAGAACCACTCCAACCCCCGAGCCGGGCGCCATTACGGACCCATCGAAGGACACCGTCCAGTACTCGTGGGTGACGTCCGGGGTCAGTAGCTGGACCTCCATCCATTCAACGACAAAATCCGCAAGAGCCTGAGACTTAATAGTGGTGCGGGGGATATACCTGATGTCGTGGCCCATTAGTTTCGAGTGCCCACTTGGAGATCCGTCCTGCGGCGTCATGGTTGTGGACGATGTCTCCCAGCGGGTACGAAGTGACGACCGAGACTTCATGGTCGGTGAAGTAGTGCAGGAGCTTCCGGGTCACCATCAGCACGGCGTTTAGGAGTTTTTGCACCTGGGGGTACCGAACCTTGGGGTCGGTGAGTACCTTCCCGACGAAGTATACGGGTTGTTGGATCTTAACGTGGTGTCCCGGCTCCTCCCTTTCGACTACTAGGGCGGCGCTCACCACGTGGTTGCTTGCCACGACGTAGAGGAGGAGGGGTTCTCCCCGTTCGGGAGTGACGAGGATTGGGGCCGACGTCAGTGACGCTTTGAGGCTCTCCAAAGCCTGTTGTCCTTCCTCGGTCTAGGCGAATGCATCCCTCCTTTTGAGAAGCTTGTAGAGAGGCATCCCCCGCTCGCCTAGCCGGGAGATGAATCGACTCAGGGCAGCCAAAGAGCCAGTGAGCCTTTGTACGCCTTTGACGTTGCGTATAGGGCCCATGTTGGACACCGCGTTCGGACACGATGTATCCAAGTAGCTTCCCCTTCGGAACCCCAAAAACACATTTTTCGGGATTCAATTTGATGTTGAACCTTCGAAGGTTTGTGAATGTTGCGGCCAAGTTCGCGATCAGGTCGCAAGCTTGAGCCGTTTTGACCACTATGTCATCAACATAGACGACGATTGTTGGTTTTGGCCGGTTGACTTGATCAGGCTGGTCGAGCGGGTCGATTTAATCGGCGAAGCATTGCTGCATGCACTGTTGATAGGTGGCGCCAGCGTTCTTCAGGCCGAAAGGCATGGTTACATAGCAGTACGAACCATACAAGGTGATGAACGAGGTTGCGAGCTGATCGGACTCTTTCATCGCAATCTGGAGATAGCCTGAGTAGGCATCTAGAAAGGAGAGGATTTCGCATCCCGAGGTGTAATCGACTATCTGGTCTATGCGTGGCAAAGGAAAATGATCCTTTGGACACGCCTTGTTGAGGCCAGTATAATCAACGCACATTCTCCATTTCCCGATCTTTTTTTAACAAGAACAGGATTGGCAAGCCAGTCGAAGTGGTATACCTCCTTGATGAATCCAGCCGCCAGGAGTTTGGCGATCTCCTCGCCTATGGCCCTATGCCTCTCGTTGTCAAAGCGACACAGACGCTGCTTGGCGGGCTTCGAGCCCGGGATGAGGTGTAGTGCATGCTTGGCGACCTCCCGTGGTATGCCCGGCATGTCAGAAGGTTTCCATGTGAAGACATCGTGATTGGCGCGTAGGAAGTCGACGAGCTCACATTCCTATTTGGCCGGGAGCTGGGCCCCGACCCGCGCCATCTTGGTTGGGTCGGTGGGGTCGATCCTCACCGCCTTAGTTTCCTCGATGGGGCGGAAGGTAGTCGAGGAGGTCGGTTTGTTGTAGTCCGAGACTGCTGGAGTTGACGATTCTCTAAGCTAAGGGAGCTCGGCTGAGTTGATGGCGGCAGTGGCGAGCTCAAAATGCTCGCGGTCACACATGAAGGCGTGTGAAAAGGTGCTACCCACAGTGATGACGCCATTTGGTCCCGGCAACTTCAACTTGAGGTAGGTGTAGTTGGGGATCGCCATGAACTTGGAGTAGCATGGCCACCCCAAGATGGCGTGGTAAGACCCTAGGAAGTCCACCACCTCGAAGGTTAGGACCTCTGAGCGGAAGTTGGCTTGGTCACCAAACATGATGGGCAGGTCGATCTGCCCGAGCGGGTATGCCTGCGTCCCCGGGAGAGGCATGGTTCATGGAGACGTCAAGCAGGTCGTGCGTGGTTCGGGGCTTCAGACAGCCAAGCTTGTGGATTAAGGACTCGCAGGATGTCCTGGAGAGGAACGCGCTGATGACGTCCTCATCAACGACATCAGGGAGGGAGTTGCATTGTTTGGAGAACCTACAAATGTAATCCCACAGGGACTTATTGGGCTTCTGCTGGCAGCTCTTGAGGTTCTAGGAGTTCCCCGGGTGGACATACCTCCCCTGGAAAATTCCCGACGAAGATCCTTTTGAGGTCCGCCCAATCGCGGACGCTGTCATGCGGGAGGTATTCGAGCCATGCTCAAACATGTTCTCCCACGTAGATGGGGAGGTATTGAATGATGAAGTTGTCATTATCCACTCCACCAGCTCACCAGGCGAGCCAGAAGTCTTCGAGCCATATACCAGGATTCGTCTCCCCGGTATATTTGGCGATGTTGGTAGACGACCGGAAGCGTTGTGGGAACAGCGCTCTCTGGATGCGTCGGCCAAAGGCCCGTGGTCCCAGGCTATCCGGGCTGGGACTCTGGTCGTCTGGCCGACGACCATGCCTGGGGTGCGTTTCATCGCTCCCCTCGATGGTCCGGCCGGGGCCATGCCGCCTGCCCTCACTACCACCCGATGGACGTCATCATCATGCTAGGCCTGATGCCGGTTGCTGATGACGCTACGAGCGTCTCGGTTTGGCTCGAGGCGTTCGCGCACAGGGGGTTGGTGTGGAGCGGGTGCCGGATCAGGCCGTGGTGCAGCTACATCCTCCTACTCTGCACCTGGCAACTATAGAGGTGAGCGGATGGAGCGATTCGTCTAGTGCGTCCCTACTCCGCTGGTGGGGAGAGGGGCCACGAGTCGGTGTCGCGATGCGGAGCTCTCCACTTGTTGAACGGTAGTGGTTTCCATCGGTGCCCGGAGGTTTCGTTGGATGGCCTGCTCCTGGGGGTCGACCGGCTCGGGAAGGCTGCGTAGAAGCATCGTCGTAGCGGTGATGTTCTGGCCAGCCCGAGCAAACTATGGGGGATCATTCCCTCCATCGATGATGTTGCGCTGGACCTGACGGGCGTGACCCCGGGCGCCGATCGCCGGATTATGCGCTCGTGGCGCAGCATGCTGCACCGAGCGCGTCGGCGCAGGTGGTGGCTGGTTCTGCCGCCTTTGTTGTAGTTCCTCGCCGTGCTCCTACCTCGAAGGTTAGGGCCTCCGCACGAGGGTTCGGAGGGGTGTGGGTCTGTAGAGACTCTACCACCACCGGCGGCTGTCCCGGAGCATCCGCCATAGCGCATTCCCAGGATAGAGGGTGGCTAGGTGCCACGACATCGCCAATGCTGGAGTTGTCGCTCTCAACCTCGTCATCCATGAGGTCGTGGAAAGAGGTGGGGTCGTAGTCCGCCATCCCCACGAATTAGGATGTGAGAGGGGGTGGCGCCAGCATCCTTCGGAGCCCCCGTGCGTATGCGTCCGTGGGGGACACGACGCCATAGGGGAACCGGTCGCATGGCGGTCGCGGCAGGGACAGCAGGGTCCCTCCGGAGAATCGGCGGAAGATAGTAAATAGCGAGTAAAGATCGATATGTACGTTACTCATAGTGGGGTTTGAGCCTGGCACGGGCTCGGAGCGAAGCGCAGGCGCCTCATCGTGGAAGTTGTCGGGTGTCCCGGAGCCAACGTAGGTCATTCCTCCTCCGACAGGCACTAGGACAGGTGCCTCCTCGCGAAGGCAAAGCACGCCGAGCCAGTTGGTGATGAAGTCCAGGCTCCCGAAGAGGAAGGTCTGGGACAGCTTGAAGATGGTAGGACCCCACATCCCAACAGGTGGGAGTGTGGGAAACTCAAGCGAGCCGAAGCGAGTCGTGTTGCTTGAGCCCGCCATGGCGAAGATGGTAGAAAAGTGGACCATCCGATGACCAAAAGCGTGAACGGACGGCGTCCTCCCCACGGACGGCGCCAACTGTCGGTGCAAAAAGTGACCAACAAGTAAATATTTGTAGTTTTATCGTACGTTGTGATCGGATGTGACCTAGCACTCAATGACACAGGGTTTATACTGGTTCAGGCAATGTGCCCTACGTCCAGTTTGAGTCGGTCGGAGAGTTTATTCCTGAGCCCAGGTGCTCGAAGTTTGCAGTGGGGTTACAAACGAGTAGGAGTAAGATGGGGGGGTGCAAGAGGTCCGGTCGGACTCTGGACTTAAGGGCCGAGAGTGACGGGAGCTCCTACATGCTCTGAGTATTCGAGCGTGTGCTCTGTGTAGCTTTAGAGTGTCTAAAGCTAGCAGAGAGTGAATCGGAGTGATCCGTCTGTTGTTCGAATTGATCGCCTGTGTGTTGGGGGAGAGCACATCCCCTTTTATAGATGAAGGGAATGGCCTTACAAGTGAGAGAGAGAGAGAGAGTGTGTGTGCACGTATGCTACTTAGTCTTGTTGCCCACGTCGTCTGGTACAAGATGATTGTAGGCGCCCACAATACTATTTACGTCAGACGCATGTGGGAGGTTTTACCATGCTCACTAGGTACGGCAAATAATGGGGCCCACAACACTGTTGATGCCCAGACGCATGTGGGGGGTTTTACCGTGTTTGCCTGGTATGGGAATGGATTGCGCCCATAACACTATAGGGCAAACATCGGCGCACATAACATTGCTTGGATTCTGACAAGCCTGGAAGGTTGTAGGGCACCCTTCTGACATGTTGTGTCGGTACTGTCCTGCAGGTGTACAGGGTACGGTCCTTGGTATTGCGGTTGACTTGAGCGCCTTGCCTTACTTGTTCCGCCCGTTTCCTAGGTCTTCACCGAGCAGGCATCCCCGGTCGGTTGGTCCCAGTCAGCTCCGACTACGCTAGTCAGAGAAGCTGGAAGCAGAGGTTCGGTGCATCCCTGGTCGAAGACACGGGTCGGAGTCGAAAGCGGCGTTGGCCAGGCCTTTCGGTCGGAGAGGCGGGCCGGAGTCGGAAGCGAGCGTCCTTCCTCCTTGGCCAGGCCTCCCAGTCGGAAAGGTGGGCCAAAGTCGGAAGCGAGCGTTGTCCTTTCCTTGGCCAGGCCTTCCGGTCGGAGAGGCGGGCCGGAGTCGGAAGCGAGCGCCATTCCTTCTTGGCCAGGCCTTCCGGTCGGGGATTGGATTGCCCTTCTGGCCTGTCATTAGGTTTTTGGGCTGACCCAGGAGTTGTGCGTCGTTCGCAACGTTGTTTGCTGGGCCGAGCCTTTGCTAGGAAGCAGGTCCATTAGGGACCCCGGGTTTATGAACCCGACACTCTACTTTGTTAGTACTAGTATGATCAAGGGAAGTAAGAAAGCTAAGTTGAACAAATTCACTAATATTGTGAGAAGTATAGTCAGTTGTATTGGGAGTTCTTATTCCCGAGCGCGCAGGATCCGCTCGCTCAGAATGCACACCGCATCCGCCGTCCGATGCGCGCTGCTGCTCTCCCCAGCCATTCGATTCGCCTAGGCCATGCCCACGCCCACGCCCACGCCTGCTGGACGCCACGCTCGTGCCAGCGCCGCCAAAGGCCGCAACACCATAGGAGACGGAGAAGATGCTGCCCCACTTAGGCGACCGCACCATCGCCGCCACCAACCCTAACCCGGCGGCCTTAGAAGGAAGGGATTCGGGGGAGGGAGGCCTGCCAGGTGGTGGGGAGGCCAGCGGGTGGTTTAGGGGCCCTAGCGACGGTAGAGGCGGCCGGCCAGGTCGGGCCGAGACCGCCATGGCTGATGTAGGAGGGGGAGGGGAAGAAGGAGGTCGTCGCAGGCAGTAGGGTCTCGCCGGTGCTTCGCGGCCACGGCCGCACCGGGCGGTGGGCGGTGGTGGAGGCGGGGCACTCGTGCGGCCAGCAGCGAGATAGCCGCGGCGAGGGCGGCGGGGGAGGAGGCACCGGGAAGGGAGAAGAAGGCTAGGTCGGGAGAACAAGAAGAATAGTAGGCTGGTCTGGGAGATGGCGTGCGCGCGGATTTTTATCTGCCTGCGCACGAGGCCTTTAGTAAGGCCCCAGTTATATATGTACCTGAACAAATCATTCAAGTACATAGTCATTAGCGCCAGAACAGAATAACTAGTAAGTGCATCCGCATCGTCTAAGGTAGTAGATCAGGACATTGATTTAACACTATGTTTTGAAGAATATAGATCCTTGTTCAAGAAGATTGTTTTAGGCTATTGAAGAAGTACGGGTTTGCAACGAAGAAAATAGAGCCGCCTGTGGGCTGGTGTCTTCCTCCCTGGCCGCACTACACGTCTACACCAACCTTGCATTGACTTGACTTCAGACTTGGCCACACATGGACTTGAGAGAGAAAATAAACAGAAGTTTCCTGTCACCTCACGTGAAGCTCATTTTATTCTAAGCAGCTAGCAGACGTCCCAGCAGCCAGACCTAAGCTAAGCGGCATCGTCCCAGCAGCTGCAGGTCTAAGAGCCTGCTTGGTTCCTGGGCACGGTTGGCCACGCCAAGGTGTGGCGGTGGTGGTCTGCGCCACACTCGCTACAGTATCACGCGCTAGACGACGAGCAGAAGGAGCAAATGACAAGTTAAAAATATGTGGCGGCCGAGACGCTTCGGTGAGAACCAAACACACTAGTGCAAGACTGGTCTTAAGTCCCAGTTGAAAATCCTCTTTAGTTCCGGTTTTTCAATCAGGAATACGAATCCAGGACTAAAGGCCCTCTTTAGTCTCGGTTGCTAGAACCGAGATTGAAAATGGATCTTTAGTCCCGGTTTGCTATTAATATCTGGGACTAAATGAACCCCCAGGTACTGTACCAGGGCTGGCACCTGTAGTCTCGGTTGGTGTTCCCAACCGGTACTAAATGTTCTTTTTTTTTCCATTTCATTCCTTTTTATTTTATAATTTCTTTTTAATTCAATTCTTTTTTGTTTCGATTAGATTTTCGTATACAATTTTTACGCTGCTAATATACGTCAACGTATAAGGTTCTGTTCGAGCATTATACATAAATAACACATGAAAATATATGAAACTACGTATATACAGATATTTCAAGATGTTATACATGCATGAAATATGTACATGATAAAGTCACAGAAACCTTGTACTCATGTCCTTGGGATTTCATTTAACCCTAATCTTCAGTCGTATGGCTATTAGTTATTTATTCTTTAGGGTCATAGTGGTACACGTCTTTGGGATCTATGACCTCATCCATAAGAAATCCTGCCAATGCCTCCTGAATTGCTTTGATATGGCCACATCGCATAACCTTTTACTTCCTCCATTCAATCTTCAATTCAAATGAAAGAAAAAGTATGAACATATATATGATTATATATATCAACACAATGGTAATAAATAAATTGTATATATTTTTACGTACTTCGAGGATCTCTTCACTTATTTTCCTTGAGTACTCCACGAGGAACTCGTAGATGTAGTATCCACATAAGTTGATCCCCGATCCCTGCTGCAGACGCTACTTTACAAGAAAAAGATTCATCATCAACCAATGAAGCATGGTAATAATGAATTGAACTAAATAAAGATGCGGTGACCTAGCTAGTACTTACTGGGTATTGCACTACATTCAGAGGCACTTTCCATTAACCATAATGGCGTTTCTCGTCGAACCTTTTCCAAGCACTGCCCAACAAAATAAATAAATGAAGTTATATCAACAAAATGGCATAAGAGAGTATACAATGTGCGAGACCAAAATTACCACCGGAGAATATCTATCATTTCTTGGTAATCTTTTCGGGGTTTTGTCGCTGAGTCAAAGATCTTTACAGTGGGCATATCGATGACCAGCAGTATACAGTGATAGTTACATGTTTATACGCAGGCATAACTCATTAACTAAAGTCAACATGGAGTAAGCAAAATAAAATGGGCACAAGACATTGACACTCACTTGAAGTTGTAAGGGAAGAGTATCAGTGTCTTGTTATGTTGGTTATCTAAGAACTTAAATAGATTATTCTCCACTTGAGGTCGCCATCTATCATATGGAGTAACAGTGTCCTTGAATGTGCGATTCGGATCCATAAAACCAACATCATTTAACCCTTTCCTTTTTAGTTTCAGCATCTCATATCTGCATTTATATAGTACAAAAGAATATATATAGTATGAGGATAACTATATATAGAAAACGAACTAACATGCAAGTTACTTCAATTGTAGAAAAAATCACTTACAGACACCAGCAGCTGAGGAAAAATTTGTCGAGAGCATCCTGGTTTAATAGTTGGTGTAATTCATTGAACTCAGTACGTAAAACGTCATAGCCACTAGAGTAATGCTCTGGTCTAATTCTGACAACAAGCCATGCCTCTTCGTTGTCACACGCTCCTTGCTCTTGATTCTGCTAAACTTTGCTTCCAGTTATCCAAATCTTTTTATGTCGCTGCTTTTGATTTCTCTTTAGACTTCTCATAAGGTAGCTTCTTTGGAGAGGGCTTTGTTTTACGATGGCTGGCTTTCTTCTTCACCGGGGACTTCACCGAGGGCAGGGGCCTCTTCTGGCTCTATGGCACGGGAGGTGGAGGATGGGGAGACCGCCTTGGAGGAGATGGAGATGGAGATGTAGCCGTGCCATGGAACGCATCATCATCATCTAGAGCATCATCATCGTCCATAGCACTCTGATGATCATCATGGGATGGAAGAACTGGACTCAGGTTGGAATGAGTACAAAAATGATTATTACGTGAGAAGCCAATAATTGAGAATGATTATTGAAAAACTATTTCGTTCACTTTCATCTGCACCTATCATGAGGTAGTTGAGGAGGAGGCGACGGTACCCTAGCCGCCGCACCATGAATAATGAAGTAGCGCTTGCGCCATAAAACAAATGAATGCTCTGCTTGTCCTGGCATCTTCTCCCCATCACCTCCAGGAAAGTCAAGAGGCACTTCCCTATAGTCTTTAAGAACTCTATCCACCAAGACGCTATAATATCTAGGTGGAATTGGATTCCCATTGCTTGTTGGTGTCTTCCCAGGGACCACAGGAGAAACAATATCGTGCGTCACTAAGACTGTGGCACCGATATTCCCCAAGGTAATGTGCAGCTCACATGACGTCAATGGCACCATGATGTCATATGCGGGGAAGTGTTGCAATGCGTCATCTTGATTTGGGAGCTCAGTGGAACCACAACCCCATTTAGAAATGATTGGAGTGCGGCCAAGCTCCAATTTGGTATTTTTCCTTGTCGCCGGTCGCTATGGTTGTGCTCGGACGGTGTGGGTGGCAACTCCCCTTGAAGCCGTTAGAGGCCAGCCCAGCTACGCCATTAGCTTCGCCTCGATTCCCTCTTCGTCCTGCGCACCTCGGCCAAACTGCTACCCCTACTCGGTGCTGTCGTCGTGGCCGTGTCCGGCATGGTGCGCCGCCGCACAGCTCAATCGCACGTGGCCAGCCCTCCTCCACCATCCTCTACTCCAACGGCCACTTCGGCCGAGTCCATGGTAAGCTTTTAATGCTCACCCGCTAGCTGGTCAAGCCTGTAGCTGCCCTATCTCACCAGAATGGTCGTGCCGCTATCGTGGATGGCCACGCATCGCTGCATCCCTCACTAGTGAGTCCCCCACCCCTCACCACCACCCAACACAGTCATTTTGGTCAGGGATGGCGATCAACCTGCTAGATGGGTCCACACAGGTCCCAGGTGGCCGGCGTAGCCACCCTATGCCGCTGCTGGCCGCGCCGCTGCGCGCCCTGCCTCGTGGATGTGCGCGGGGAAATTAGGAAGAACCGAAGGGCCTAAATGAGATTGTCAGAGAGAGGGGATAATAGTGATTGGATTCCGTTGTAGTTCGGATAAATGCTCGAGGGCTCCTTTGCAAAATCGCAGCGCCGCTGCTGCTCCCCGATCAAGTAATATCCACATCCATGCCAAATTTGCTGCTTGTGCGTGAGTGGGCATGCTGGGCCACTTGTCTTTTTCTTTTTAGATAAATTAGTTAGTATTTTCTAATTAGATTCTGAGCTAATCTTTGGTAATTAATATAAATCATGTGGATGTCCAAAAATTGTGAAATTAATTTTGTTAGGTTCCTAAAATCATGATCTATTTGCTAGTATATTTGGTTCGCTCATAGTATTTTTAGGAGTTGTCCAATTAAATTAAGATGCTTAATATTATTAAGATATAAACTTGTAGGAATTTTTGAAATAAATTGATGATAGTGTTGGCCCTAAAAATTTCACAGTAAATTCTTAACATTATTAGGTGCTCATTGCAATTTTTGTAGCTCCATAATAATTAGTTTGATAAGATAGCTAGTGAGCCCTAGTTCGAATATACATATTAAATCAATGAACTGCCGAAATACCTCGAGATGGTAGAACCGAAACATTTATTGGAAAATAACGTCTTATTTGGCAAAATGGATAGTATCCTAGCGTGTTAGCCATTAGAGCTAGCTTGTTAGCTTGAGAGGCGTAATCGTATTTTTAAGAGTTGCGGTTGCCGTTGATTAATTACGTCTCTATGTTGCATCCACGTATATCATAATAGGAACAATGATGGATCACGGAGTCATCTGGAGTAGCAAAAAAGATGGTGTCTTGATGATCATGTTACCAAGATGGAATGCAAATCCTTGGTTATATCTTGCCCAGGCAAGCCCCGGTGCATAACCCCTATTATTCTGCACTTTATCTTATGCTTGTGCATTAAGTTTTAAGGAGTTTAATGAAATCCACTTGCATATATATATATATATATATATATATATATATATATATATATATATATATATATATATATCCTTATCCTATGAGTCCAACTAGTATGTCAGGATCATGTAGATTGCTATGCTAAAGGATTCCAGTAGAAGTCGAGTGATTTTCTGTCACTCGCGAGAGATAGGAAAGACATTCTTGTTCTTATTATCATATAACTATCACATGGAATATATATGGATGATAATTGGACACCGGGCGGGACTGTGCTTTGGATTTGGATTTGGACTTGGTTAGGCAACCGAGCGAGGCTCCGGTTGCATTTGTCCTGCCTGTGTCGATTGAGGATCGTCTGTTGCTGTGGATAGTAGTTTGGTCATAGACTTATTAACCAGAACACATACTTGCTTATGGGAGCGGGAATGCTCATTATGCTCTTGTCGTGGGTTCTGGCTCTCCCCGGACTGACTGATTGGAGGCGAGAAAAGGTGGAGGTCTAAGCACCATACTGAGACCGGGTCTCAAGTGTGGGGGCTTGGAGTCCAAGTTTGGATGGGGACCTAGACCCCTTGATAGGAGTGGAACGGGTTGGTCTTGTTTGTGCCTGGGGTACCAGCGAGGCGTGTGTTTCGGGGTACCCAGCTGAGATACATTGATTCGCGAATCGCCATTTCTGTGAGATGGTACGACTTGGCTATGGTCTAGCACCGTAATAAGAACTGGAATATGAAAGATGGTAAAATGGTTTTGATTGCTTACCACATGCTTAATAGTAACATAGGTGCTTACATAGAATGGTTAGTTAATGAACTAATGATGACTGCTAATAAAATTAAATATAAGGACACAAGTTTAGTAATGCTACCTGCAGATGAAATAACCGACAAGCCAGATAGCCTTGCATATCCTTGGAGTCTTTTATTTTCCTCCTGTTGGGTAAATCTTGTTGAGTACAATAGAGTACTCAGGTTTTTATTCCCCTTATTGCAGGTAATCGGAGGATATATAGATCTGACTCTTGTGTGTGGAAACCTCTCGGTGGGCTCAGAGAGAATTCCTTTCATGCCATGACCGTAGTGTTTATTTATAACCCTCACCAAAAGTTTTTTAGAAGAAAAGTTTTATGATCTATCATCATATCTGGTTTATAAGTGTTCACTATGTTAATGATTCACCATTAATCTTTATTTCCGCTGTAATTCTGATCATAAGTTGTTCTTCGCTGCAAGATAAAAATGTAAACCTAAAATGTATAAACTCTTTGACATGTAAAATTATCTTAAGTTTATTATTGCACTTAACTTGTTTAAGTACTCTATTGTTGTAATAACGTGATGTAAGAAATGGTTAAGAATGTTATAAGCTTTATTCTCTCATTTATGATCCTGATGGAAAAATGTGGATTTACGAGTTCTCCCTTGGGGTGTGCTCGACGGAACAGCACGATTTAATGCACTCTCTTGGGTACTTAGTGTCTAATGAAAGACATGTACTCTTGGGAGGGCATTAGATTAGGCGGTTCTGCCACAGATGGTATAAGAGCATAAATGAGGAAATAAAGCTTCAAAACCCCTTTTCTAAACTAAAATTTGATAACCTATTTTTGCAAAAAGTTAGGGCGTTTACATACGAAGTATATAAGTGGCCCTATTGTTATGGTTAGGTATTCAGAATAGGTTTAACTAGGCTTTCTCCGGAGAGCTAATTCTTGCGTAGTATACGATCTTTAAGTCTGTCGCATTGGTACTGCCTTAGTTGTCGTGCCAGTATTGCTTGCAGGTGCGCCATTAATAGGTGTCATGCGTGTCGAATTGCGCACGGCTGACCAGTCCTTGTTTAGGAATTACTGCTGTACTGTGGCTTCGTATTTCGCATTCACCTATGGTTTAAGCCATCGAGGTTCACGTTTCCCGTACCCTTTTTCTGTGCTCTTGTCGGATCCTGGTCCTGCACCCGTACTAGTTGTTTATGGCCTCAGACTACACTCGCCTCGTCCGTGTAAAAAATCCTGCTGCTTTTCTTTTAGTGGTCCCTGCGCTAGACCCGAAGGTGGGCAGCGCTAGGACCACTAACCGCTTTGCCAATACAAAAAAGGCCTAGCCTAGCCACTTGGTACCACCACTCGGTGCAACCTAGCTCCCTAGCCTTTTCTCTTGAGCAAGCTTCTCGCTCGATCGTTCGTTGTAACCACCACCCACCAAGGATGGCGGGAACCTGGATTAGTAGCTACTGCCTAAACACTGAGCGTTTTCCCAAAATTATGTATGCCACCCTGCAAAAACTCAGAGTCAAGGATCGCCCCGAGTATGAGGGTTGTGAGTATGACAAACATGGCACTGAGTGATGTGAGGTCACCGTCTACATTGGGAAGAGTGAAGAGTTCCCCGACACCACTAAAGCCTGGAATGTGACCGTAACCGGGTTTCGCTTCGTCGACACCTACCAAGGTGTGGCCCGCAAAGCCTTGCGGCATCTTTGTCAGCTCTATGAAGAGCCCATTGCTAGTACCCCCTTGAGGTTCTTTCCACCCATGGACAAGAATCAACGGGTGTGGAGGGCTCGCATGGAGGCTTTGCAAGGGCGGGATGCGCAAGAAGACAGCCCAACAGTGGTGCACTTGACCATGTACTTGATTGCTTTGGATGAGCAGAATGACTTGTAGGCCTCGGAGCTGAGGAAGTGCCTCCGCTGAGCCGAGGAAGCCGAGATCTTCTCCAGGATGCTCCAAGTGCAGCTCGCTGAAGCACATGCCAATGTGGGAGCCATCGAGAGTCGTGAAACTGCCATGTCGAAAGCCCTAAAGGAGGTCAAAGATCGGCATGCCCATCAGCTGGAGGAGGCCTACCTAGTTACAAGGGCTAAGCATAGGACGCTGGCCGCTGAAAGGCAGGATCCGTTGATCTTGGAGGGAATCCCTGTCCACCCACCGGAAAGATGGAGAACCGGTGTTGCAGTACCGCCAGCACCCCCACCTTTGAAGGTGTTAGAAGGAGAGCCCTTGCTTCCTCTCACTCAGCCACTGCCGAGAGAGGAGGTAGATCCATAGCTGGGCAGTAGAAGAACCCACCGAGCCCTAGGGATGAAGCCACATGGTCCAACAAAGTAGATTAGTTGTCCTAAGGGAGATGTACCCGTAGTTAGTAGTGCCTTTCGTTGCTATCCTCCAGTGTGTAATCCTCCCGTTGTATTCTGTCCGTAGTTGTTAGAATTGTCTGGTCGTAGGAGGCACGCAATGTGTTGAGAGTGGGAGAGTAAGCGCTTGTACGTTGTACCAGTATAAGGGCATTTGGAACGTGCATGTTGTTTATTCTGTTGTGTTTGATACATCAATTTACCCTGAGGTTTTGTTAGACTTGCTTAGGGTTCTCGAGATGATGTCCAACAGTTATGAGAGAAGCAACCATTCCGATGCAGGCATACCAGTCAGGAATGGATAACAGAGGACACTGTATCAACTAATTGTGGATGTCCCCGCAGAACATTTGAATCTACTTAAATTAAATCCGTTATGGGATTTGATTTCCTTATCCACTATTGTGAAAGGAACCCTTATTGCCTGAATCTTTCCTTGCAATACTATTCTAATTATGTGGTCTATGACCCCACTGCCTTCATTGTGTGTAAGTTGGTAATAGTTGCCTGGTTAATAGCTTATGATGCCACGACAAAACCGAGGGCCCCTATGGAACAGCTACCACATGGTGACACTGCTCAACACGCGCATGTATCGATGTTGTTGACCAAGCACCTTTACCAAGTTACACCGCCATACGGCTCTTGCAACAAAATATTCCCCTTGGGAAAATATCCTTGCGTTCTAACGGGAAATCCACAACGGGTTGATGGAGTAGTGCTCTTTCAAGTAACTAAGTTAATGTACTTTTGGAAGGAGTACTGAATGTCTTGATCTCAGTCCATATGAAGACTAACGTATGCTATATTCGAGGAAAGGAAGGCAGAGGAGAGCAATAGGGAAAAGTTAGTCCTTGAGTAGATTGAAACGATTGAATTGCCGTCATGTCCTAATCCCTGTGTTCGATTTGACCATGCTTCGCATGCCGGGTTGCTGTCACTGCGTGTCTCACGAATGCCATCAGTGCCAGGACCCACTTGCACCCCCGCTCTCATTTGGCCGTGGCATTGTGCCGTGCTCACTTTGTCCATTTGCGCAGTGTGCTTTCTCTCTTTTTCCCGCACCCTGTCGGTTCTTGACTCCCACCCTCACTCCCGTACCGGACCCCCCCTTTTCCCCTCCTTTTTCTTCTTTTGGGGGACACGGCCGCTTGCCCACCTCCCCGTCGAGCAAATCCCCTCCCCTCCTCCTTTTTTCCTCTCTCCACTCAAGCTCACGCAGGGAGCGCACCTTGGCCGATGCTTCTCCCACCTCATGAACCGCCAGTGTGTTCCTTTCCACGTTGCCCCCACTTCCTGGTGCGCTACACCACCACCTCCGTTCGCCACTATAAGATGCCCTTGCTCTCCCCATTCATCCCCATTCCCCTTGAATCCAAAGCAGAGCTACGAAATCCTGTCGTCGTTCATGGAACTAGGGTCGTTAGTCAGAGGTGATTGTGTAATCTGAGAAGAAGGGATCTAGTTTTTGTCAAAGAAGTTTAAGTCCACCTTTGGTTAGTTTGGTCTTAGGGTTCACGATGATTGAGTTCTCAGTCTCCTGTTTCTGAATCTGTTGGGCATACACCATGTTCTGGGTGATCATTTTCTTGTTGTTCCTCCATTGTCCCCGTCTATCCCGACTTCTGGATTAAGCTTTTGGTTGTACTAGGTTTGTTCTTAATCGTGTATCTCTAGATTCCTGAGTGGTTTAATATTCGAAGTCATGTGATCTCCCATGTAATTTTAGATCTACGAAGTGTAATCGCATTTTCCCTTTTCTGACTACTGCTTCGAATCTTGGGACGAGATTTTGTTTAAGGGGGGTAGAGCTGTAACACCCTCGGTGTTACGCCCTAAACAAACTACTAAATCAAGTCACGAGCATCATGTTTATGTAATAATGCATGTGATAGAAGGTGTTGATAATTTTTTTGTAGCCTAAAATGACCAATAAAAAAATTTTAAATGGAAATTTATTCAATAACTCATGTTATGTCAAGTAGGGTGGAAAACCAATTTTTATTGAGTGAAAGTATTATAGAACAAGTGTGTGACACCTAAATAAGGTTTGAAGTATAAACTTTGTAGATGACAATGCAACTCTTGCTGTAGAAAAATAATGTGACTAGCTAGTATTTCTAATGGCTTGGAAATGGAACTTGAAGTCAAATTCAGCTCAAGACTTGGAAGAATTTTAAGTTTGAAAACAGTGTGACAATGCCGTATTGGTGAATTAATTCTAGAAAATCTAGTTAAAGGCCATTGCTGTGTTTTTGCTCCTTATGGTAGACTGATGTACCCTCTTTAGCATGGTCGAGGTAGTTTAGCTTCAACTATGTTAGGTCAGTTTTTAGACGCGCTTTAAAATTCTCGCACGTCATATGCCTGGCCTGTGTGCACGGTCAACTCACGCGGCCGCTCGGCGTCGCGCGGCTGGCCGCATCACGCGCGCCGCGGTGCCGAGCCTGGTCGGCCTATCTAGCCGTGGGTTTGCCATGGCTAGTCCCAGTGGGCCGCTGTCTTTGCCCTGCAGCTGCTGGCAGTCGCGCTGCTGCCCCACCTTGCTGCCACACTGCCGCCATGCTCCCGCCCTTCCTGCCTCGCACTGTGGTGCTGCTGCTGTCGTTCTCGCCATCACACGCGTGGGCTTGTCCTTGCTGCCGGTGCCGTCGCCTCATCATCACGTCCGCGATCTTTGCAATTCTGCGCCGCTGCCTGGCCTTGCCCGATGGCACTGCCACTGCCACTGCCACACGCACACATGGTGTACTCGCTGCAATGGCACGTGACCATGCTCGCAGCCACGGTATCCCCACATGCGCCTTAGCCCACCACGATAGCCATACTCCCAACCATCATCGTCTTTAAGCACATCGCGCCGATGCGCAAGCTGATCCCCTCCCTCCCCTTCGTTGTTGTTTCCGCCCGATGCGACGCCATTCATTAAATCCAACAGGGAGACGTCACCATCACCCGATTCATCACGTCTCTAGCTTCGTATTTAAGCCACCAAGCCGACCGACCCCATTCAGCCATGATTGGAGTGCGGCCAAGCTCCAATTTGGTATTTTTCCTTGCTGCCGGGTCATTATGGTTGCGCTCGGCCGGTGTGGCTGGCAACTCCCCTCAAATCCGTTAGAGGCCAGCCTAGCTACGCCATTAGCTTCACCTCGATTCCCTCTTCATCCTAAGCACCTCAGCCAAATTGTTAGCCCTACCCGGTGCTACCATCACGGCCGTGTCTATTGTGGTGCGCCACCGCATGAGTCGGTCGCACGTGGCCAGCCCTCCTTCGCCATCATCTACTCCAAGTGTCACTTCGACCAAGTCCAGGGTAAGCTCCTGATGCTCAACCGCTAGCTGGTTAGGCCTGCAGTAGCCACTCCTCGACCGAGGTCCACGCGTGGAGAAGACCACGACGGATGAGGCCCTCCATACGCTGGAAGGTGATGTCAGAATGGCACCATGGATACATTGGAGGTGGGGACGGTTGGATACGGGCTCGACGACGGCGGGGAGGAACCCTAGGCGATTGGTGGTGGCGGTCGTGGCTGCGAAGGCAAGGATACAAGGTAGGGAACCCTGGGGGCGAACCCTTTGGTTTTATAGGGGCAACGGATGCGAGGAAACCAACCGTCCGCCTAGATCTCCGTGCCTGCCACGATCTGCCACAACGTCCCGCCATGGGACGTGTGCACACAATCTCTATCCGTTCCCTCAGAAAACTCGCTGGATGTTTCGCCTCTCCGGACGGGCCATGACTTGTCATGAGTAAGAGGAATACGGATCTAAAAGCGCCTATATGGCCCGGCTGGGCCCAAGAGTTCATAGGTCGGCCCATCGATAGGTTTGACAACCGCTCTAGGCACCTTTAGGGTGAGAGGTGAAAAGGGATGGGCCCAACTAGCGACTAGTACCTGGGCGCATGAGCGCTGCAGGTGTCCTAGCCCACGATCGAGTCTTGGTCGGTTACGATCCATGGTTTTTCTTTGAAGAAAGGTACTTAGCCCTCGAAACCGGTCTAACGGACCCGAGAACTATATGGATTGCCGCTGAGAATCTAGGGTCAGTCGACAAGCTGACCCAAGTCATCATCCCCACGAACGGGATGCCGGGGGCCCCACTTAGACTAGCCCATTAACAGCTCACCTGGTGCCATGATTCGTCCTTAGAAGAAAATCGTGGCACGGCTCGGCCCCTCCGTTTTTATCGCAAAAAACGCTTGAGGGAAGACAATCGCAAAGACGAACCGATCCTCGATCGGGCCCCTACTATGAAGGGTCCTCGAGGAAAGGGAATCACCGTCCCTAGGTCACATTATGGGCAACAAAAGAAGGCCAAGGCCTTTAGAGTCCTCCTATTCAGAAAAGCCTCCGAAGGAGTATTCTACTCCTCTGTAGGCTCGGGGGCTACTGTCGGGGACCAATGCTAGGGTACCCAAAGAGGAGGAGCTAATAACCATCAACATTGATACATCTGAGCAGTCAAGAGTGTGACTATAGCTCCAACCGACCCCTAGGTGCGCAAGCTTCACCTCACCCTACCTTTGAGGCTACGGGCTCCGCCTTGCCCGACCTATGAGGGCAGGTTTCGCCTCGCCCGACCTCTAAGGGCTGGTTCCGCCTCGTCCGGCCTCTAGGGGAGGACTCCACCTCGCCTGACCCCGAGGCCGCGGGCTCCGTCTCGTCCGACCCTTGGGTTTGCGCTTCGCCTCGCCGGGCCTCTGGTGGAGGACTCCGCCTCGCCCGACCCCGAGGCCGTGGGCTCCGCCTCGCCCGACCCTTGGGTCTGCACTCTGCCTCGCCCGGCCTCTAGGGGAGGACTCCGCCTCGCCCGACCCTGAGGTCGCGGGCTCCGCCTCGATCGACCTCCGGGGGCGGGCTCCGCCTCGCCCGACCTCTGAGGGCTGGTTCCGCCTTGTCTGGTCTCTGGGGAGGACTCCGCCTCGCCCGACCTTGAGGCCGTGGGCTCCGCCTCGCCCGACCCTTGGGTTTACGCTCTGCCTCGTCCGGCCTCTGGAGGGGGACTCCGCCTCGACCGACCCAGATGCCGGGGGACTCGTCTCGCCCGACGGAGACCCATACCACCACCAACCACTCCAGGTCCTAGCGAATGGGTCTGGGTCAAAGCTCTGACACCAGGGAGGTGACCGGCACGCCCGGATGTAACCCGTGGCCGTGACGGACCATACATGGGGATTCACATTAGGAACAGCGTCGGTCGTACCAGTGCTGTTCTGCCTAACCCTCGTACGGGCACTGACAGGCGCATCAGTTCACCACGACCGGGAGACGACGCCTGCGCATGGCGCCAGTGACGGACAGGGCCGCGATGAGGAGCTATCCCTGTTGACGTCTACAGGGTTGGCGGGACCCGCGTGAAGGAAAAGAAGGACCCGACGATCCTGGAGGGCTTCTTCTCCTTCTCATTCTTCTCTTTTCCCTCGACTGTAACACATGCTTTCCCTTGGCCTATAAAAGGGAAAAGCAGGGCGTCCCATGAAGAGGACTGGACTCTCGACTCGACTCGAGCGCATCGAAACACATCACACCAATTCGGACTCGAACCCCGAACCGATTAGAAAACACAAGCACATAGCCTAGAAGTGATCAAGCTTTCGACACCCATTCGTTCCTCTCACCAGAGACTTGGGACCTGTTCCTCTCTCGACCATATGTAACCCCTACTACGAACTTTCAGTGCTAGTAACACGAGCAGCAACAGCGAACTGGACGTAGAGACATTCTGCCTGAACCAGTATAAACGTCGTGTCCTCTTAGCACACCATCCAAGCCAGACGCGTAATATTAGAAATTTACTTATTGATGGCAACTCGAAACAACGACACTTATGCTCGAGTGAGTTGATGGGGCGGACTTGGAAGAGAGTGAAGGACGAAAATTTGAGAGAGAAAAATCATTTTTTAATATTAGGTAAAGATATAGATATAAAATAAATAGATTGAACTATACCTTATTTCATATATCATACTTAATCGGTTACCCTCAGAGGCTCAGAATTGTGTCCCTCGGAACCGATCAGCAGTGAGCTTGAACTCTAAATCTTGAAAGTTTCAATTGATGGCTACTACGTGGCACCATTTGGCCCACACCTACTAACACGCAGCACAACCTCTCTAGTAAAAGAAAAATCAGCAACCTTAATTCTCATGGACTCAATTCATATCTCCAAATTCACCGTTGTCTGTGATCTCATCTCTCGCTCTCCAAGCAGCACGGGCCTAGTTCGTCGTCAAGTCCGAGCAAAAGTCATCATACACCCATCGACGCACACTGTCGTCTGGGTCCACTGTGCCGTGCGTGCGCTCGTCCTCCTTGGATAGCTGACGTGTGTAAAGCGAATACATCAGACGGCACCCTCTCTCTGTTCGTGAGCCTGGAACCGAGGAGCCGCTGCCCACGCACAAGCCAAGCTTCTTAAGAGGTGCTATGAAAACTTCATTTTCATAGAGTTGGAAAAAATTATCGGTTCGTTTCTTTTTCACCATAGGCACATAATCATTCCCGACACTCCTCCCTAGCCACGTTGCATCTGTCTTGGCGCCAGCCACCAGTCGCGGAGCTAGAGATCGAAACTTGGGTATTCCCAAGTCCACATCAAAAAGAAAATCGAATCCATAGGATTAGATTATATGTTACCAATAATTAAAGTCATAGAATAGTCACAGAGTATTCAAATAACACATTGTTCAGCTGAACTCTAAGATATGCACGAACCAAACTAATAAGTAATAAAGAGAACTTACAAAATACTAAATTGTTGTTTTAATCTTGCTTTCTAGAATCTTGACTTCTAATTGAAAACTCTAGACCAATATTTGCTTTCTAGAATCTAGACTTCTAATCTAATTGAAAACTTCAGCTGCATAAACAACTGAAAAGAAAATTGAACAACTAAGAACTAGAGTATGGAGAGTGAGAATGGAGACATGTGCCTGGAGTCCTAGTCTTCCCGGCTACCGGCTGGCCTAGCCGCCGCCACGGCGCCTCCCCCGCCCGTCGGGCCTGGTCACTGGTGGCTGCGGTGCGGGCACGTGGGCGCAGCGAGCCGCCCCCTGGCCACTGCATTGCTGCCTTGCTCGCCTGCTCGCCGGCCCATTATGCTCCCCGCCGCCTCTGGTCGCCGCCCCAGTGCTCGCCGGCCGCCGCGGCACCGCCACCGCCAAGGGTTAGCCCCATGCCTAGGACTAGCAAACATGCTTGTGTGTTTGCAACAAAACCCAATTCATCTTGGAACTTGACTTCGTATTCTTACTATACACGAGTCATTTTTACTCAAATAAGCATGGATTACATACGGGACATTGAAGACACAATAGCATTTCGTATACACTATGTCTAGAAGGCTAAGCTCCAAAAGGCTCTACTCTACAAGTAATGTATCTAGACATAGTGTACCACACGAACATCAACATACGGGACAGAAGATGCTCTACTCTACTAGCAATGTATCTAGAAAATTAAAATGTCTTATAATTTGGATAAGGAGTATATATTATGTGTCCACTAATCGTTTTAGTAGAATAGAGCGGGGGGGTGTAGACAAAACCGTGTCCTACCCAGTCTCACCCTTGCTTGCAATGACTTGAGACTTTGTTGGTCAATAAAATATGCCGTGTCCGGTTTCCCCGCGTTGCATTGACTTGAGACTTCGTCAACAAGCTATGGAGAGAGAAGCTGAGAAGGAATAAATGGAAGTTAAGTTGCTTCCCACCTCACTTCAAGCTATATATGACCACCACCAAGGCACCAAGCTAAGCACGCAGCAGCGTCCCAGGCTAGAGAACAGCATAGCACCAAATGGCTGGTTTCATTTACGCTAAGCAGCAGACGTCCACTCCCACTGAAGCAACGGCAGGTAACTAGAAAAAATCACTTCGATCTGTAAACTTTGTGTTTCATTCTGCACGCAGGGTGTTTAATTTGCAATAGAACTACAAGATCGATAGAGCAACAATATATATGGTTCCAAGAAATTATCATTTTTTTTCTGCTCGTTAGCTAGTAGCTATTAGTATCTGCAGATCGAGAGAGGTCGTCTCTAGATCAACTCATATAAGTGGCGTGTAATTAAACTCAGGTTTTCGCCCGACCATGGCTGGAGGAGGAAATGGCATCCCACCAGCTACGCAAGATGCTCATCACTTCGCTATTCCGGAACGAGAAGTCCGCGGCTGGAGCTTCGCCCAGCAAGATCCGCATCCATCTGTGCGGCATGTGCACGCTGGTACCAGCTGCGCTAGGGGTCTCCCTGCACAGGCTCGACATAAAAACGAGGAAAAGCCGGTGCATTTCATCCCTGGCATCTCCAACTCCAGGCCTAGCCATCAAGTGCCGGAGGAGCAGTTGAGCACCAAGCCTACGTGTTCGCGGCCAAGGCCTGTCCCTTCTCCAGTGGGATTCATCAGGGAGGCGTTGCAGCACCAAAAGGCTGAGCTGAAGGAAAAAACACGCCAGGTTGCTTCGCTTATCCGGGGAAACTAGACAAAGAGAAAGGGTGTGTGGATGAACAATCTAGAGCAGCGCTATAGTTGTCTGGACTGGACATCATCATAGGGAGATGGTTGATGCATATGACACAATATCGACTATGGCCTTGTTTAGATTCCATCAAAATTCCAAGTTTTTTCACTTTCTCTCCATCACATCAATTTTTGGACACATGCATGGAGCATTAAATGTAGGTAAAAAAATAATTAATTGCACAGTTTGGTTGTAATCACGAGACGAATCTTTTGAGCCTAGTTAGTATATGATCGGACAAAGTTTGTCAAATACAAACGAAACGTGCTACAGTGTTTGGATTGCAAAAATTTGCAATGTAAACCAGGCCTATATTAGTATATATGCTGCACGCGTGAGTCTTTAATTTAATTTGTTGAATGAATGTAAAATGAGCTAGCCTGTATCACTGTATGCAGGCGCACTGCATGCGTCTGCATACATGCGTGATGCGTGCACCTTGTCTGTCTTTGTGTCGAGCCTGCCGAACCGGTCAACTAACTAGTATAGCATAATATTCTCCTGTGTGGTAGCATATGCCGAATTCACAAGATAGTACTCCGTAGTAATTAAACCGCAGGGCAGGCCCCAACTGGTTCAAATTTTATTCAGTTTTGTATAAAATCTGATTCAATTCACCGGAATCACATGCAGCATATTCATCACAAAGTTCATCGATCCCATTCACATTTTTTCTATAGATAAGATCGATCCCATTCACATAAGGCAACCATACCTTAACATCAACCATAAAAGTTCAACGCACGGAGGCGAAATGGTGTGGGTTCTTGTTGTTAAGTTCATAACTTCATACATCATACTTGATATCATTCTTCCCCAAATCGGTCCACGGCAGCCGGAAAACAGTCCTTCCGTGGCTCTGTCGTTGCCAGGCACATCGCCTTGATCCCTTGGCTCTCGATCCGGCTTGGCTCAGCTGATACGTAGACCAGAAAGCACATTATCATCGCCAATGACGTAGGAAAAGCCTGCGACGCCAACGTCGTGACTACGTGAGCGCCGTCAACGACGCCCAAGTGGTTGGATCGACGCCTGTCATCGTCCGCCCCCGGCAGTCTGATCTACGGCGCACGTACCTGACGCCTGACGCCTCTACGACCGCAGCCGGCCACCAGGGTGCCCCCGCCGCTGCAACTAACTGCAAGGAGGACGATCTAACTAGCTGAGTCTTGCCGCTGATGACGCTGTGGCCATAGATGATATTACAGACGCGCCAATCATTCTTCGTACACCAGTAATGCAACATAGGTAGTGGATATGTAATATTATTTTGTGCAATATTTTCATCATTGGTTACCACAAAAATGTCTTAACGTATATTTTCGCTAGGAGAACATCCATACAATTAAGCACTATATCCGTGGTGCTGTCCAACATCGTAGAGTCAACGTCAACATTGTCCGTGACTACATCAGCTGTGCACTTGCCGGAAGCCATGGCACAACAAGGAGTTGAGGTATGAAATGCCAATCCTTTTCTATGGCACTGAATTTTTTTAAAATGTAATGGATTCATGGCTATGTAAATATATCCAACCTATTGTACTACAGGTGGTTGATAAAATTAGAAAAACTTTAATCATTCCTCAAGTTGGAATGACTTTCCAATCAGAGGACAAAGCTTATGAGATGTACGACACATATGTCGACAAAGGATGGGTTTAGCATTAGAAAGAGTTATATAAAGCGTAGAGAAGATAAAACAATATGTCAGAAATATGGGAGCGCTCGCTGCAGCTACTTACAGCCTGCTGTTGCTGTTTTGTCTGCAAAAATAAACTAGACTATATTGTAGGCATAACTGCAATAAGCTAGCTGCAGCCACAGCCAAATAATTACAGTTGAATGGGTTGATAGTTTGTAGCAACCAAGGACATCGAGAAAATGAGAAGGACAATACAAGGACGGGTTACAATGCTCGTGTTCAATTTAGTGTTAGCAGAGAGAGGATATGAAGAATACAAAAAGGTTGTACTTGATCACAATCATTATCTTGCTATTCCGGATAAGTCACACAAGCTATAAGTACAAAAAGTTGGATACATAGAAAAATGAAGAACAATGCAAGGATCGTGTGATTATGGATTTTTTGTCAGTTCTATGAAAACAAGAGAGAAATTAGTCACCGACAAGGAAATGATGTTGGCTTTAACGTAACCGACAGGAAAATTTGTTTTCCCTTTGTGTCTATTTTATTAAAACCTGAATAAAGAAATTAGTAATTTTTCTATCGGTATGCCTATACCAACACGAGTTTTTCTGTTTCCATTAGTGTCTGTTGCTGCTTGTTGAACCATATTGTTGATCGGGAAAACCATGCTTCTGAGCTATAAAAGGGGAAAAACAAACAACAGAAAAGTAACTATGTGGAGCACACATCAAGACCTAACTACATGGATGTATGAATTTGTATGAATTGAGGAGGAAAATCGAGATGTAGAGGGTGGAGAGGAAGAGAAGGAATCACAGTTCATTCGGTGGAGGAAGGGTGGGCTTTCCAGCGAAGATAAGAAGAGTCAGAGAGCTGGACCTGGATGACAACAATTGACAATAAAGAGCGCGACTTCTCTTGTATTTTTATGGTGGGCTGATGAGATGATTATTATTTTTTTGGTGTAAAGGATGAAGACTTGTAAGTGTTTCTAGGTCTAATCTAAACATCTGTAAGCTGCTATTTTACACTGGGTTTTTATACAAAATCAGACTTTCAAACATAAAAAGCTGGATTTACCTATCTAAAGAAATATGCGAAAGAAAGGGAAAACCTCTACCTCACCTAGGGGCAGGTGCGATGCAGTGCGTTTCCAGGTGTGGTCGCCATCTCCGTGAGACTGTCTCCGATAGGTGACCTATATGGGCTTCAAATCCAAAAATGATAGCAGGAGATTTAAAATCAGCCTCCAACAGAGTACCTATACGGGAGACTTATTTTGAGTTGCCTGAAAGGTACAACCCAAATATAAGTATCATCTCTCCTAAAAATCCATTTGTAGAAATGATTCTCTTTTGGGTCCTATTGTCAGAGAAGATGTCGAATGTATTTTGAACCCTTCGACGGTAACTCTACTCAAACGTTGAATGGGTTTTAGTATTTTGGGTGTCGTTCGAGACAGTCTCAACGACCGAAGAAGCGAGCGACGCCTACTGTCGCTTTGATGTTGCGAGAGCTCTTGTTTGGCTTCTCACGGCGACCTCCTGTGCAGTCGTGCTAAGGTAGACTCCAAGTAGCCAAGGTAAGCACTCAAGTCGTCACTGATGAACAGATACATTTGCGAGCTCCAGCAAATCACGGCAGCCTTACGCCATGGCAACCGAGACCGAGTCCTTCGTTACCGCCCCGTCAACGCCAGAAGCGGCGGCGGCGGTGGCTCCCATGCCGCCTACCGTGAAATCACCAGCCCAGCCGGCGGATAGATTGGAAATCGTGGTTGAGCGAAGGCTCCGCCAGCATGGAGAGGGCGAGAGCAGCAGGATGACCATCTTCCGTGTCCCCGCCCATGTCCGGGACGCCAGCAAGGAGCTGTACGAGCCACGGCTGGTGTCGGTCGGCCCCTACTACCGCGGCCGGGAGGCGCTGCGCGCGATGGAGCAGCACAAGTGGAGGTACATGCGCGAGCTGATGGGGCGGCCGCCGCAGCCGGCAGCCTCGCTGGGCGATTACGTCAGAGCAGTCCGCGACTTCGAGCAGAAGGCGCGGCGCTGCTACAGTGAGAGAACCAGCATCTTCGACGCCGCCGCCGCCCAGAGCGAACCGTCGAGCGGCGGGGAGATCGAAGAAGCGCAGTCCCCCGGCGGACCCGGCGGCCAGGACGGCTTCGCAGAGATGCTCATGCTTGACGGCTGCTTCATCCTCGAGTTCTTCGCCAAGTGGTTAAACCGTGAGCCGGACAAGCTCTGCGACGTCGCCTGGGGACTTCCTCTGCTGCACTCCGACCTGCTGCTGTTGGACAACCAGATCCCCTTCTTCGTCCTCGAGGCGCTCTTCCACGTGGTGTCTCCTACGGCAACGAAGTTGGATCTCCTCAGGCTGATCCTTCACCGTCTGAAGTTCTCCTCCTACGAGCTGTCGACGGCCGAGGAGCTGGTCCAATCCGACATCCAGCACCTGCTCCATCTCTTCTACGAGGCCATCATGCCCAGGGACGATGAGACGGCGTTGGTCCAGGATTCGACTCCACCGTCGCTGCAGTACTTCGTCCAGCTGCGTCAGATGGGCGTCAGGTTGAAGAAGGCCGTGTCCACAAGGTTCGTTTTCATCCGCGACATGCCGCGAGTGCCGCACTGGATGAAGGCGACCCTGCCGGCCACCCTTCTCCGCAAGGTGGGCGCCTGGTTCAGCAAGCTCTTGGCTATGATCCGACGCACGCCGCCGGCGTCGGCGCCGACTCTGGTGGTACCGTCCGTCACCCAGCTCCGCGAGGCCGGCGTCCGGTTCGAGAAGAAGGAGTCTCCTCGCCACATGTTCGACATCGCGTTCGACAGGGACAGCGGCGTCCTGGAGATGCCGCGAATGGAGGTGGACTACGCGAACGTGGCGCTGCTCGTGAACCTCGTTGCGTTCGAGCAGACCAGGGGCCTGCCAGGCGAGGGCGACGCCAGCAGGCGGCTGTCGAGCTACGCGGCGCTGGTGGGCGCCCTGGTGAGGACAGGCAAGGACGTGGAGCACCTGCAGAAACGCGGCATCGTCGAGAACCTCCTCGACGGCGACGACGACGACGACGCGGCCACAAAATTCTTCCAGCACCTGGGCGACTGCAGCACCTTGAACTACAAGAGCCATATGTTCGCTGGCATGTTCGAGGACCTGAGGCAGTTCTACCACTCGAGCTGGCGGAGGCACAAGGCCAAGTTCCTGCGTGACCACTGCGGCAGCCCGTGGGCGGTGATTGCGCTCGTCGTCGCCATTTCTGCGTTTTGCTTCGTGCTCTTCAAGTTGTCAACCACCATCTTCAGCCTTGCTCATCCTTGTCACTGCTAGTGCTGGACGTTACATATTATATTACGAAGAAAAGCGTTGATGTCGAGCTTATAGAAAAACGGGACTTGTCACCAGTGAACGGAGTTTTTAATAATAAATCTGGATCAATAAGGCCGATCTAGATTCTCAGAGAAAACATTTCAGATCCAGATTTTTTAGAAACGTTTTAGATGACGAGCCAGAATCACTGAGCTGTTTGGCTGCAGAATCAGAATCACAGTGGAATCACATTTTCACCAATTATTGTTTGTAGGCAGAAAAGTGATAATCACTCGGGAACCATTTCGAGTGGAAACGCTTGCTGATTCTCAGAAGAATCGGAGCCGATTCTACGTGCCAAATGCATCTCAAGTGTTTCATTTTGATCCGAAAAAAGAGTGCTTCGCTTCATTCCGCTTAATGAAAGCAACATTTCCCTCCGGAAAGGCAGAAACACTATCTCTCACACATTTTATCCGTTGACTGTGTTCATTTAACTACTAGCATTTTTTATCATTTGAGATAGGAATCCGATCAGTTTAAAATTGGAAGGTCTGTCTTGGTTTCAGTTTCTATTATTCCTAAGATAAGGAAGGCAGAAACACTATCTCTCACATGTCGCCCTGTTTGCTTGGCTTATAAGCCATACTTTTTCAGCCAACGAACATTATTTTTATATTTTTCTCTCACAATAAATCAGCCAATAGTACTTTCAACCATGGCTTATTAGCCCAGCGAACAAGACATAAGTCTCTACTATGTTAGTACTAGTATGATCGAGGGAAGTAAGAAAGCTAAGTTGAACAAATTCACTAATATTGTGAGAAGTATAGTTAGTTGTATTGGGAGTGCTTATTATCGAGCGCGCAGGATCCGCTCGCTCGGCATGCACACCGCATCCGCCGTCCGATGCGCGCTGCTGCTCTCCCCAGCCATTCGATTAGCCTAGGCCACGCCCACGCCCACGCCTACTGGAGGCCACGCTCGTGCCTGCGCCGCCAAAGGCCGCAACACCGCAGGAGACGGAGAAGATGCTACCCCACTTAGGCGACCGCACCACCGCCGCCACCAACCCTAACCCGGCGGCCTTAGAAGGAAGGGATTCGGGGGAGGGAGGCCGGCCAGGCGGTGGGGAGGCCGGCGGGTGGTTTAGGGCCCTAGCGACGGTGGAGGCAGCCGGCCAGGTTGGGCTGGGGCCACCATGGCCGGTGGTCACCATGGCCGATGCAGGAGGGGGGAGGGGAAGGAGGAGGTCGTCGCGGGTGGTAGGGTCTCGCCGGAGCTTCTCGGCCGCTGCCGCGCGGGGCGGTGGGAGGTTGGAGGTGGTGGAGGCGGGGCACTCTTGCGGCCAGCGGCGAGATAGCCGTGGCGAGGGGCGGCGGGGGAGGAGGCGCCGGGAAGGGAGAAGAAGGCTGGGTCGGGAGAACAAGAAGAATAGTAGGCTAGACGGGGAGAAGGCGTGCGGGCGGATTTTTATCCGCCTGCCCACGCGGCCTTTAGTAAGGGCCCAGTTATATATGTGCCTGAACAAACCATTCAAGTACATAGTCATTAGCACCAGAACAAAATAACTAGTAAGTGCATCCACATCGTCTAAGGTAGTAGATCAGGACATTGATTTAACACTATGTTTTGAAGAATATAGATCCTTGTTGAAGAAGATTGTTTTAGGCTATTGAAGAAGCACGGGTTTGCAACGAAGAAAATAGAGCAGCCTGTGGGCTGGTGTCTTCCTCCCTGACCGCACTACACGTCTACACCAACCTTGCATTGACCTGACTTCAGACTTCGCCACACATGGACTGAGAGAGAAAATAAACGGAAGTTTCCTGTCACCTCACGCGAAGCTCATTTTATTCTAAGCAGCTAGCAGACGTCCCAGCAGCCGGATGCTGCTGTATATACCAAAGCTAAGCGGCATCGTCCCAGCAGCTGCAGGTCTAAGAGCCTGCTTGGTTCCTGGCCACGGTTGGCCACGCCAAGGTGTGGCGGTGGCGGTCTGCGCCACAGTCGCTACAGTATCACGCGCTAGACGAGGAGCAAAAGGAGCAAATCTGTGGCGGCCGAGACGCTTCGGTGAGAACCAAACACACTAGTGCAGCACTGGGCATAAGTCCTCGTTGGAAAACCCTTTAGTTCCGGTTTTTCAACCAGGATCGCGAATCCTTTAGTCCCCGTTGTTAGAACCGGAACTAAAAATAGACCTTTAGTTCTGGTTGCTATTACTAACTGCGACTAAATGACCCCCAGTGTTAACAACCAGTACTAAGGGTTCTTTTTTTTTTTCATTTCATTCCTTTTTATTTTAAGATTTTTTTAATTCAATTCTTTTTTGTTTCGATTAGATTTTCGTATACGATTTCTACGCTGCTAATATACGTCCACGTATAAGGTTCCGTTCGAGCATTATACATAAATAACACACTAAAATGTATGAAACTACGTATATACAAATATTTCAAGAGGTTATACATGCATGGAATACGTACATAATAAAGTTACAGAAACCTTGTACTCATGTCCTTGGGATTTTATTTAACCCTAATCTACAGTCGTATGGCTATTAGGTATTAATTCTTTAGGGTCATAGTGGTACACGCCTTTGGGATCTATGACCTCATCCATAAGAAATCCTGTCAATGCCTCTTGAATTGCTTTGATATGGTCACATCTCATAACCTTTCGCTTCCTCCATTCAATCTTCAATTCAAATGAAAGGAAAAGTATGATTATATATATGATTATATATATCAACACAATGGTAATAAATAAATTATGTATATTTTTTACGTACTTCGAAGATCTCTTCACTTATTCTCCTTGAGTACTCCATGAGGAACTCGTAGACATAGTATCCACATAAGTTGTTCCCCGATCCCTGCTGTAGACATTACTTTACAAGAAAAAGATTCATCATCAACCAATGAAGCATGCTAATAATGAATTGAACTAAATAAAGATGCGGTGACCTAGCTAGTACTTCCTTGTTTTTGCACTACATTTAGAGGCACTTTCCATTGACCATAATGGCATTTCTCGGCGAACCTTTTCCAAGCACTGCCCAACAAAAT
Source organism: Miscanthus lutarioriparius (assembly GCA_904845875.1). Classification (NCBI taxonomy): domain Eukaryota; kingdom Viridiplantae; phylum Streptophyta; class Magnoliopsida; order Poales; family Poaceae; genus Miscanthus; species Miscanthus lutarioriparius. Next base: position 63,407,777 of record CAJGYO010000008.1, on the reverse strand, counting down.
AAATAAATGGAGTTATATCAACAAAATGGCATAAGAGAGTATACAGTGTGCGAGACCAAAATTATCACCGGAGAATATCTATCATTTCTTGGTAATCTTTTTGAGGTTTTGTCGCTGAGTCAAAGATCTTTACAGTGAGCATATCGATAACCAGCAGTATACAGTGATAGCTGCATGTTTATACGCAGGCATAACTCATTAACTAAAGTCAATATGGAGTAAGTAAAATAAAATAGGCGCAAGACATTAACACTCACTTAAAGTTATAAGGAAAGAGTATTAGTGTCTTGTTATGTTGGTTATCTAAGAACTTAAACAGATTATTCTCCACTTGAGGTCGCCATCTATCATATGGAGTAATAGTGTCCTTGAATGTGCAATCGGATCCATAAAACCAACATCATTTAACCATTTTCTCTTTAGTTTCAGCATCTCATATCTGCATTTATATAGTACAAAAGAATATATATAGTGTGAGGATAACTATATATATATAGACAACAAACTAACATGCAAGTTACTTCAATTGTTGAAAAAAACACTTATAAACACCAGCAGCTGATGAGAGATTTGTCGAGAGCATCCTAGTTTAATAGTTGGTGTAATTCACTGAACTCAATACATAAAACGTCATAGCCACTGGAGTAATGCTCTGGTCTAATTCTGACAACAAGCCATGCCTCTTCGTTGTCACACGCTCTTAAGTACCACTTGTTTAACAAGAACATTTGCGTACCCAGTGATGAGAAGGACTTAGGGTTGACAAGACTCCGCCATACTCATAGGTCCGGTAAATATCAAAGTTGGCTGTTGGTATGGATCCTCCCCCAATGAGTTGTTCAGGTGTGAGACCTATTGTGGCCATGAAGTCCTGGAGCGCCTCCCTATCGATTGGACCATCTTGTGCATTTGGATTCCCATTGCTTGTTGGTGTCTTCCCAGGGACCACAGGAGAAACAATATCGTGCGTCACCAAGACTATGGCACCGATATTCCCCAAGGGAATGTGCAGCTCACATGGCGGCAATGGCACGGTGATGTCATCCGCGGAGAAGTGCTGTAATGTGTCATCTTGATTTGGGAGCTCAGTGGAAGCACAACTGCTTCTTAGCTGAGGGGGCTAACGTTGACTGCATGCTCTGATGTTGATGACTGCCTCTGGCTACTCAACTGTAGTGCCACTTGCCGTTTGATTTCCTCTTGCATTCTCGTGTCCATGTTTAGTTCTCGCTTCCACGATTGAAGCACCGCCTCCTCTAACATGTGGATCCGCTCTGCCTCCTTATCCTTCCTTCGTTGGCGGCTTCTGTAGGTAGTGGCGTCCTCAAGGAAACCATGCCACCACGAAATCAACCCTTTGCCTCGTGTTCGCCTAGGTGTTCAGGAGTCTGGAGGGCGTACGTCAGCTCATCCTTCTCTTAGTTGGGCACAAAGGTACCATTGACAGAAGTGTAACACCCTCGGTGTTACGCCCTAAACAAATTACTAAATCATGTCATGAGCATCATGTTTATGTAATAATGCATGTGATAGAAGGTGTTGATAAATTTCTTGTAGCCTAAAATGAGCAATAAAAAATGTTAAATGGAAATTTATTCAATAACTCATGTTATGTCAAGTAGGGTGGAAAACCAATTTTTATTGAGCGAAAGTATTGTAGAACAAGTGTGTGACACCTAAATAAGGTTTTGAAGTACAAACTTTATAGATGACAATGCAACTCTTGTTGTAGAAAAATAATGTGACTAGCTAGTATTTCTAATGGCTTGGTAATGGAACTTGAAGTCAAATTCAGCTCAAGACTTGAAAGAATTTTAAGTTTGAAAACAGTGTGACAATGTCATGTTGGTGAATTAATTCTGGAAAATCTAGTTAAAGATCAATGCTATGTTTTTGCTCCTTATGGTAGACTGATGTACCCTCTTTAGCATGGTCGAGATAGTTTAGCTTCAATTGTATTAGGTCCATTTTTAGACATGCTTTAAAATTCACACATGTCATATGCCTGGCCTGTGCGCACGGTCACCTCGCACGGCCGCTCGGCGTCACGTGGCTGGCCATGTCACGCGCGCCGCGGTGCCGAGCCCGGTTGGCCTATCTGGCTGTGGGTAGCCGTGGCCAGTCCTAGTGGCCCGCTGTCTTCACCCTGCAGCTGCTGGCTGGTGCGCTGCTGCCGCACGTTGCTGCTGCGCTGCTGCCACCCTCCCGCCCTTCTCGCCTCGTGCTGTGGTGCTGCACTTGTCCTTCTCACCATCACACGTGTGGGATTGTCCCTGCTATCGGTGCCGTCGCCTCATCATCGTGTCCACAATCTTTGCAATTCTGCGTCGCTGCTTGGCCCTACCCGATGGCACCGCCACTGCCGCGCGCGCACATGGCGCACTCGCTGCAACAGCACGTGGCCATGCTTGCAGCCGCAGTATCCCCACGTGCACCTTAGCCCACTACGACAGCCGTACTCCCAACCATCATCGTCTTTAAGCACGTCGCGCCGATGCGCAAGCTGACCCCCTCCCTCCCCTTTCTTGTCGTTTCCACCCGACGTGATGGCATTCATTAAATGCAACAGGGAGACGTCACCATCACCCGATTCGTCATGTCTCTAGCTCTGTCTTTAAGCCACCAAGCCGCCTGACCCCATTCGGCCATGATTGGAGTGCGGCCAAGATCCAATTTGGTATTTTTCCTCGCTGCCGGGTCGTTATGGTCGCGCTCGGCCGGTGTGGGTGGCAACTCCCCTCAAAGCCATTAGAGGCCAGCCCAGCTACGCCATTAGCTTCGCCTCAATTCCCTCTTTGTCCTGCACACGTCGGCCAAACCGCTACCCCTACCTGGTGCTACCGTTGCGGCCGTGTCCGCCGCGGTGCGCCGCCGCATGGCTCGGTCGCACGCAGCCAGTCCTCCGTCGCCATCATCTACTCCAAGTGTCACTTCGGCCGAGTCTACGGTAAGCTCCTGATGCTCACCCGCTAGCTGGTTAGGCCTACAGCTGCCCTATCTCACCAGAACGGTCTGGCTGCCGTCGTGGATGGCCACGCGTCGTTGCAGCCCTCACCAGTGAGCCCCGCCACCCCTCACCGCCACCCAGCACAGTTGTTTAGGTCAGAGATGGTGATCGACCCAATAGATTGGTGATAGTGTTGGCTTTAAATATTTTATAGTAAATTCCTAACATCATTAGGTGCTCATTGTAATTTTTATAGCTTCATAATAATTAGTTTGCTAAGATAGCTAATGAGCCCTAGTTTGAATACACATATTAAATCAATGAACTACTGAAACACCTCGAGATGGTAGAACTAAAACATTTATTGGGAAATAACATCTTATTCGGCAACATGGATACGTGGCAGGAAAAGGTGGAGGTCTAAGCACCATACTGAGACCGGGTCTCAAGTGTGGGGGCTTGGAGTCTAAGTTTGGACAGTGACCTAGACCCCTTCACAGGAGTGAAACGGTCTGGTCTCGTTTATGCCTAGGGTGCAAGCGAGGCGTGTGTTTTAGGGTACCCAGCTAGGATACATTTATTCGCGAATCACCGTTTTTGTGAGACGGTATGACTTAGCTATGGTCTAGCACCGTAGTAAGAACTAGAATATGAAAGATGATAAAATGGTTCTGATTGCTTACCACATGCTTGAAAGTGGCATAGGTGCTTACATAGAATAGTTAGTTAATGAACTAATGATGAATGCTAAATAAATTAATATAAGAATGCACGTTTAGTAATGCTTACTGTAGATGAAATAATCCACAAGCCAGATAGCCTTGCATATCCTTGAAGTCTTTTATTTTCCTCCTGTCGGGTAAGTCTTGCTGAGTACAATCGAGTACTCAAGGTTTTATTCCCTCTGTTGTAGGTGACTGGAGGATACATAGATCTGACTCCTGTGTGTGGAAACCTCCTGGTGGGCTCAGAGATGATTCCTTTCACGCCACGACTGTAGTGTTTATTTATAACCCTCGCTAGAAGTTTTTTTAGAAGAAAAGTTTTATGATCTATCATCATATCTGGTTTATAAATGTTCACTATATTAATGATTCACCATTAATCTTTATTTTTGCTGAAATTATGATCATATATTATTCTCCGCTGCAAGATAAAAATGTAAACCTAAAATGTATAAACTCTTTGACATGTAAAATTGTCTTAATTTCGCTATTGCACTCAACTTGTTTAAGTACTCTAATATTGTAATAACGTGATGTAAGAAATGGTTAAGAATGTTGTAAGCTTTATTCTCTCATTTATGATCCTAACAGAAAAATGTAGATTTTCGAGTTCTTCCTTGGAGTGTGCTCGATGGAACAGCATGATTTAGTGCACTCTCTTAGGTACTTAGTGTCTAATTGAAGACAAGTACTCTTAGGAGGGCAATAGATTAGGCGGTTCAGCCACAAGAAGCATCTACAATATCGATAAGTCTTTGTGCTGCAGTGTCAATTTCCCCACCAATAACGGGCTCCCCGGTTGTGGGTCCAGTGATCCCTCATGTGTGAAAAACCAATTCTTTGAGCGTTCGGCCCAGTCGAGTGAAAATGGATGGATTCCTTTGGCAAGCAGGTCTGCATCCATTCTTTGTCATCCCATTTTACGATGATATACCTTCTGCTGTGCATTCTGTTGGTTCCTTCCCAACCGTTCCTCACCATCCTCCGAGGTCTTATACCTCACAAATTCAGGCCAGTCGTCCCTCAACTTTTTGTACGGGCTATTTTGACTGAAATCTGGAGTTAGATTCTTCATGAAAAATTCATTGTACAGCTTCTTTTTCTAGGTCTAGAATTATGAGGCCATCTTCTTGAGAGCCTAACTTTTAACTAGTTTTCTTAAATCTTCACCTGCTGGTAGATTAAAATATGCAGTGACTGAATCCCAAAGAAGGTCCTTCTCTCATTTAGAGACAAAACTGATCCGAGGATCATCCTTCTTCTGTTTCCATTCACAGACGTTGATCGGGACCCTGTCCCTAACAAGAACCCTCCAGTGGTTTATGAACTTCTTTGCATTGGTTTTTGGATGGAGCGGTTCGCCAGTATTAGGATCGACTTGTGATTATGTAGTGGCCCTCCAACGGTTTTGTCAGGCCTCGTACACTTTTACTACTTTTCGTCGACGTCGTCGATCCAGAGGGCTACATACGTAGAAACACAAAGATTCAGTAATATATATATATACGAATTATTGGAACTATGTTTAATTTCATATATATAAGAGATGCAAGATTATTAACAAATATACCTCGCCAGCATTTTCTTGCATATGATTTTCTTGCACAAGAAGTTCTTGCTCATCTTCAAAATTCAGTAAGTATTGAGAGCCATCATCGAAATCCGGGTCGGCCTTGTTCTGGTTGGGGCGATATTGAGTACCGGCATTGATAATGTTCATCATGGCCTCATTCTGGTCGTAGTTGTCTTACGGCTCGGCCATCTTAAGTACCACAACTATATATAAATGAAAACCATACACTAGTCATGCATATGCATATGTAGCGAGTCAGTGGCTTAAACTTAAATAACTATATATATATATAGACTTCAGGGGTTATTATTTACGTCGAGCTCGATCTGGTTAGGGTTACCGCGTTGGTTAGGGTTTGGAGCGGATTAATGTCACACTAATTATGAAGAATCAAATTCAAATATATAACTATATAGAATTCAGGGTTATTATTTATGCCTTCGTTAGGGTTTGGAGCGGAGCTCGGCTGGGTTAGGGTTTGGAGCGGAGCTCAGCATATTAGGATATATATCAACATTAGTGTATATAAATATATAAAAATTTACGTCACCCTAATAATATCAATATATCAAAATTCAAATATATACCAAAAAATTCATAGCACTAATAAAAACAATCTTTTCAATTGTGACAAAGATTCAAATATATTTCTACAACTATATATTATAGTACACTACTACATTTTTTCTACAATTCAAAGCACTCAACATTTTTTCTATATATATATATTAAAGTAAACTACTACCTTTTTCTATTTTGTCTACAAATAAAATTTCTCTATTTTTTCTATACCAAAAAAATAATATGCACACACACACTCATACACACACCACATATGCACACACTGATGCTCACATGTGTGGAATTAGAGTTCCTCCGACGTACGGCGAGGGAAGACAAGGACGGCGAGCATGAGCACGAGAGCACAGCGAGCACGATCGAGCATGGCGGGGCCGAGGCGCGCGTGATGCGCTGGTGGCCGGCCGGAGACGAGGACGACGAGCACGTGCGTGTAGAGCTAGCCAGGGACGAAGATCGCGTGTGGACGACGCGCTCCAGTAGCGAGGACGAGCGAGGGACGAGCGAGGGCATCGGTAGGGTGACAAGGATGACGCGCGTGGAGCCAGGGATGACGAGGACGAGGATCAATGATGGTGGCGGATCCAAATCTGATCTGGGTGAGGGCGAGGATGACGGTGACGGATCCGGATCTAGGCGCCGCGCATGGATGGGAGTGGCACGAGCCGAGCCACCGGAGGAGACGGCAAAAGCGGTGCACGCGCGTGTAGGTGGTGCTGGAGGCGGTGATGATCAATCGGCGCAGCGGCACGGTAGCTCTCGGGTGAAGAAGAGATGATGGAGGGGGAGAAGAGAGGAGGTGATATAAAGGAGGGACCTTTAGTCCTGGGTGAAGCCATGGCTCAGGACTAGAGGTGCTTTAGTCCCAGGTGATAGTTAGAACTGGGACTAAAGGTCTGACCTTTAGTCCCGGGTGTAGCCACGGCCTGAGAGTAAAGGCATTTTTTAGCGGGCCACGAAAACGCAGCCCATCTTTAGTCCTAGGTGGTTGATCCACCCAGGAGTAAAGGTGGGCTACAGTTTGGCTTCCCGTCAGTTTTTAGAAGTTTTTCTTTTATTTATATATTTCTTTGATATAAATATCTGGAGAGCTGTTAATTGACTTGTAAATAAAATATTAGTCAAAAAATACAAAAAAATCCTGGACCTGGTTTTGCGTTATTGTACACAAGAAAAATTTGTAACCTAAACTCTTTTGTTTTACTGTATAAATGTTTAACATAGTGTAAATAATAATCACAATTTCCACCATGCAAAAATGTACTTCATAATTAAAATCATTAAAATTATTGCTTTTCGATAGGAAATTAGTTTTCACATCTTATTAACGTTGATCATTTGGTTTTTCATCGCACATTCTCCATAGGAAATCCACCGTCAAGCAAAAAATTCATTTAATCCGTAGAAAATATGAAAAACACGATAGAAAAATCTAAAGTCACAATTATTACATAATAGGTCTAGTACATCACCATATCAAGCGGGAACAGCAACGAACGTCTTCTTGACATATGTCCCTTGGTTATGATCGCGCCGTAACCATGGAGTGTCCTCATCATTTAGCAGGACGCTTGAGTCACTGTTCACTATGAAGGGCGGAATTCCATCATTTTTTTTATAATCTTCTGACATGTCAAATCTGTTCTTGATTCCCACGATGTTTCTTTTCCTTGAAAGAACTATGTATTGCTTTAGCTCATTGTATGAGACATTGTTGGTTTTCTCTTTCTTCGGTTTGGTGGACATGTCCTTCACATAGAACACCTGATTCACATCCTTGGCTAAGAAGAATTGTTCGTCTCTGTACCCAAGATTGCTGAGGTCCACTGTTGTCATTCCGTACTGATGGTCAACTGTTACCCCGCCTCCAGTCACCCTCACCCATTGGCACTGAAACAAAGGGACCTTAAAATAAGGTCCATAGTTTAGTTCACATATCTCCTCTATGCGGCCATAATATGTTTTCTTATTCCCATTTGGGTCCATGACATCTATGCGGACACCACTGTTTTGGTTGGTGTTCCTTTTATCTTGGGCTATTGTGTAAAATGTATTGCCATTTATCTCGTACCCTTTGAATGTCAGGATATGCCAAGATGGCTCCCTAGACAACAAGTATAACTGCTCATCCAGACTCTCATCACCCTGACATCATTTTTGCAACCAACCATTGAAAGTTTCCATGTGCCGATGCGTATCCAGGCTTCAGTCCTCCCAAGGAATTCGCCACATAAAATGTCCTTGTGTACCTCAATATACGGATCCACCAAGGAGGAGTTTTGCTTCCCTAGTGTTCCCTTTCCAGTTAGTCCTCTCATGCTATGATTCAGGAACACCAATCAGGTCGAGGTCATGAATAAAATCAACGCATAACTCAATGACCTCCTCTGTTCTGTAGCCCTTGGCGATGCTTCATTCTGGCCAAGCATGTTGTGAACATATTTCTTCAGGACTCCTATGAACCTCTCAAAGAGGAACATGTTGTGTAGGAATACAGGACCGAGAATACTAATCTCTTTGATCAACTGAACTAGCAGGTGCGTCATAATATTAAAGAAGGATGGCGGGAACACCAACTCAAAGCTGACAAGACATTAGACCACGTCATTCTGTAGTTTTGCTAGATGCGCCGGATTGATTGCCTTCTGAGAAATTTGTGTCGAGGAATGCATATAGTTTCACGGTGGCTAATCGTACATTTGGAAGTAGAATCCCTCTCAATGCAACCGGAAGAAATTGTGTAATAAGCACGTGACAGTCATGAGACTTTAAGTTTAGGAATTTCTTCTCTACCACATTTATTATCCCCTTTACATTCAAGGAGAAGACAGATGGGACCTTGTGCTATTTAGGCATTCAAACAAGCTTTCCTTCTCTTCTTTGCTAAGAGTGTAGCTAGCAGGACTTAAGTACTGGCGTCCATCTTCTACCTTCTCTTGATGCAGGTTTTCTCATTGTTTCATACACTATAGGTCCTGTCTTGCTTCCAGTGTGTCCTTAGGCTTCCCATACACACCTATGAAGCCTAGCAGGTTCACAAAAAGATTCTTTGTCAGGTGTATCACGTCGATCGCACTGCGGACCTCTAAGACTTGCCAGTAGGGTAGCTCTAAAAATATGGACTTTTTCTTCCACATGGGTGCATTTCCGTTAGCAGAATTCGGAACAGGTTGGCTGCTAGGTCCCTTCCCAAAGACTACTTGTATATCCTTGACCATATTGAATACATTCTCACCACTACAGTTGTCAGGCTTTGTTTGGCTCTTTGCCTTACCTTTAAAATGCTTGCCTCGCTTTCTTAGGACGTGATTCAATGGAAGAAATCAACGATGGCCCATGTACATGACATTTCGACATTTATTCAAAAATATACCTTCCATGTCATAAAAACAGTGTGTGCATGCATTATATCCCTTGTTTAACTGTCCTGAAAGATTACTAAGAGTAGGCCAATCATTGATTGTTACGAAACAACAATGCTCACAAGTCAAAGTGTTCCTGTTTGTACTCATCCCACACACGTACGCCTGTTCTGCTCCACAAAAGTAGAAGTTTCTCAACTAATGGCCCCAGGTACACATCAATATCATTTTTAGGTTGCTTCGGGCCTTGGATGAGCACTGGCATCATAATGAACTTCCGCTTCATGCACAACCACGGAGGAAGGTTGTAGATACATAGAGTAATAGGCCAAGTGCTATGACTGATGCTCTGCTCCCCAAAACGATTCATACCATCCGTACTTAAAGCAAGCCTTAAGTTTCTTGTGCCATCTGCAAACTTTAGGAATTCTCTATCGATTGCTCTCTACTAGGACCCATCAGCGGTGTGTCTCAACATATTGTCTACCTTATGTTCTTCTTTATGCCATCGCAACAACTTTGCATGCTCTTTGTTTCTGAACAAACGTTTCAAGCGTGGTATTATAGGAGCATACCACATCACCTTGGTAGGGATTCTCTTCATGGGACGTTCAACATCACCCTCAACATCACCAGGGTCATCTCGCATGATCTTATACCACGATGCATGGCATACCGGGCATGCATCCAAATTCTCGTACTCGCCGTGGTAGAGGATATAATCATTAGGACATGCATGTATCTTCTGGATTTCTAATCCTAGAGGAGAGACAACATGTTTTGCTATGTATGTAGTGGTGGGCAATTTGTTTATCTTCGGAAGTATCTTCTTTGTGATAGTCAGTAACTCTCCAAATCTCTTGTCAGGTACACCATTCTTTGCCTTCCATTGTAGTAATTCAAGTGTGGTACCCAACTTTTTTTTGCCCCTCTTTGCAAGTCGTGTATAGCAATTTTTATGATCCTCTAGCATGCGCTCGAACTTGATCTTCTCCTTGTCACTTTTGCATTCTCTCTGTGCATCATGGATGGCCTGACCAAGACCATTAGCGGGCTCATCTTCTGCCGCTACCTCTTCTTCAGCTTCCCCTATTGCAGTATCACCAAAGGCACCGTATTCAGTAAAACCACAAATAATAATATTGTCATCATCCGCTTCTTCTCTTCATCTTCTTCCATTATAACACCTCTTTTTCTATGCTTAGTCCAACAAATATAGTTTGGCATGAAACCTGACGTAAACAAGTGTTCGTGTAGGATCCTTGAGCAAGAATAATCCTTCTCATTCTTAAATAGAACATATGGGGTTGGCCACGTTTATGAATTCATGCACGTCCCTAATAAACTCTGGGGAGTGGCGGTCTGCGTTGCACATCCATTGCCGGTTCATCTGTATTACATGACGTAAATCACATCAAAAACTTGCAATAACCCATATTATACAACATGCATGATTACTAGTTAATTAAAAGATCCACAATATCCATCAATCAATATGATTAATTAATATCAAGTACCACACAGCTCACGTACTCTCAAACATTAATTTATTAAAGCCTTGATACAATGTATACAATCCCAAATAGCACTAAGCAAACTAAACCTACAATGCACTTCAGCAGAATAAGAATTTCGCAACCAATTCCAACTAAAATAGACAGATCATTCTTCTGCTGGTTCATTGCCTCATCGTACAAAGGTGCACTCTCATCAGTCGCCTTTGTAAGAGATTTTTGGACGTGCTCAACATACTCTTCCTCCCAGTAGTAACTGTCACATGATCCAGTGCCATCCCACTAAAATTACAACAATAAATCAAGAACTTCAATCAAAATCATCACGAAAAATGGCTACAAAGCATAACAAAACATGGCAAAAAAATTACTCACTTTGCGATCCGGACACGTGTAGAAGATGTGGCCTTGGTTGGAACCCTTCTTCTTCACCCTATACTCCCTCACAGTCTTCTGTCCACACTTGCCGCACGCAGTGAGAGGGAGGTCCGGCCTCAGTCGCTTAGGGACCCCATGCGAGGCCGGGAACCCAGAAGCAGTCACCATCTACAACTCTCTATACTCATTTTCATCAACTACTATAAATTTCTCATTTTGTGAACCATGAAATTAATTAAATGAGCTATATACTAAAAAAAACTTTTTATTTCTCTATTTCTAAACCATAAAATGAGGTAATGAAAGGTGCATGCTAGTTTTGATGAGCTAAAATAAGATTCCTTCATCTACATATGCAAACTATCAAGTGATTTTGAGCTGAAATGGCATATAAATAAAAAATATCCACCATTATTCTCAATCTAGAAAAACAAAAATTTCTCTATTTCTAGACTATGAAATGAGGCAATGAAAGGTGCATACAAGTTTTGATGAATGACTATAAGCTTTCTTCATCTTCATATTCAAACTATCAAGTCATTTTGAGCTCAAATGGTATATAAATAAAAAAAATATCCTCCATCATTCCCAATTAAAAAATCACAAATTTCTCTATTTCTAGACAAAAAATGAGACATGCTAGTGATGAAACATGGGAGGATGAAGTTGGTAACCTTTAAAACTGAAGAATGGATGAAGGAATGGAGTCTTCATCAATCCCGCAAGCATGAACTCCTTCCACGAGCAAGAACATAGAGCAGGTAGAGGGCTTGAAATGGCTCAGGCTGAGGGAGGAAGGAGAAAATATATAGCCTGAGACATATAGTCCCGATTTGTGGCGGGACTGAAGGGTGACTTTTAGTCTCGGTTCGAGCCATCAACCGGGACTAAAGGTTCCCTCATGCTCCTCTCCTGTAAAAGCTACGCCTCTAGCCGTTGGGCAAGGGACTTCCAACCGGGACTAATCCTTAGTCCTGGTTCAAAAATAGCCAGGACTAAAGTTTTGAACCGAAAGTCTGTTCTCTACTAGTGACAGCAGGTTGTGGCTGCAAGCCAAACACGTCCTAAGCCACCAGAGACTAGAGAGCACAGGGACAAACAGAATGGCCGGTTCATTTTATTCTAATTCTAAGCAGCAGACGTGTCCGGCGCCCCTACAGTTGAACAAGCAGATAACTTACAAGAACGCCATCTACTATTTCTATTTCTTTTTTCTCGATCACACAAAATGTTTGCATGTCTTTATATTAAGATAGAGAAAAGTTTAATACAACACGTCTTAGCAGCGCCCTAGAGAGTCAGAAGAGTTGTACATAGATGCTCAGACCCACCCTATTCCCTAGTATACTGAAATCTATAGCGTTACAATGGACACCGATCAACCCGAATTGCGGTGCCGACTAGGAGGCCTATGTCCAGGCAGCCAAGCAGCGGCAGCGCCACTTGTGCGCACCCACGTCGCCGTCCGACGGGAACAACTCATGAAACATATTATCAGGGTCACCGCTACCATTTCTTTTTCATTTTTTTTGAAGAAATTTCTATTCATTTGTTTGACGAACCTGATGTATTTAGTTACTGCTTGCATATATACGGCTATAGAGATGGAGCAATCTGAATACCGGATACGCCTATGTCTGTACCTAGCAATTTCTGCGGATAGATCGATCATACAATAACTGAATTAAAATGGTGTAAAATCGGCTCAACCCTCCAAGACGCTCATCACCTCCACACCAGAGAACAGTTAGCCCGCGGTGCCTGGAGCATGGAAACCCCAGCTGATCCACCGGTGACGGTGAGTGGTACCTGCGAGAGGGCGTTGCCGCCACCAGAAAGGAGCAAACAAGAGGCAGGACCGCAATATCACATCCTTGTCTTCTCCAACTCCAAGCTTTGGTCAGCATGTACAGGAGCAGCAGCCAAAGCCATCATGGCCAACGGCTGCTTATCCAGCTGGAGCGCCTAAGGATGAACACAGGAAGGCGCAGCCACTCAAGGATGGGCTGAAGGGCATAAAGGAGAGGACGATCCACGTTTTGTTTGGAAAGCAAAGGTAAAGTGAGTACAAGGGAACTATTACCTGTCGGCAATGCTGCGTGGAGGGTCAGCGGGACAGTGGATGCATATGATCTCGACAGTTTTCTTGCTCTCTGTGTGTGTGTGTTTATTTGTAAGCTACAGCACTGGAATCCGAAGAAGAAGAAGGATGGAATTCGGACGACGGAACCAGGCACTACTACAGAATGGACTTGTTGTCCCGGGCGGTAACGGCCTTTAGTTCCCGGTTACCACACCGGGACAACAATCTCGGGACACCTTTAATCCCGGGTCATCGACCCGGGGCTAAAAAGGGACCTTTAGTCCTGGTTGATGTTATCAACCGGGACTAAAGGCCCTCCAGCCGAGCAAACGTGGCCGCACCCTTTAGTCCCGGTTGGTAACCCCAACCGGGACTAAAGGTTCCTTTTCTTTTTCTTTTTTTTTGTTTAATTTGTTTTCAGTTCAGTTACACGTATTTATTTAATATATAATATGTTTTTAATGTACGTATTCTACGCTGCTAATATAAATACACGCACGCATATAATTACATCTAATTCTCATCTCGAGCATTATTATATTCGAATAAAGTATGAACCTATATATATTATAGATATATATATATATGTATATATACAACACTTTCATAATCTTGTTCTCGAAAATAACGATATCAATAAACATTTAATTTATATCATTTATTCCTTAGGATCAAAGTAGAACTCGCTCGTTGGGATTTAGCACTTTTTCTAGAAGAAATCCTGCTATTGACTCTTGAACTGCTTTCAGATGGTCTTTTTGCATGACCCTTCGTTTCAACCATTCAGTCTTGCATTTGAAATAAAAAGAAAAGTATTAATATATATATATATATTCATTTAAAAATAAATAAAAAATTGATATATACGTACTCTGAGGACATCTTTAGGAGTTCTTCTTATGTGCGCAGTGATAAATTCACAAACGTAGTATCCACACAAGTTATTACCTAGTGGCTGCCGCCAAAACACCACTTTATTTGAGAAGAAGATTATTCTCATCATCTCACACGTAAATTGAAGTACGATATAATAATTAAACATGTGGGGAAGTGTATATAGTACAACTTACTGATATTTCAACTACATTAAGTGGTGCCTTGCAATCCTTGCGATGTTGCCGAATAAACTCTTTCCAAACCCTGTGCGACCAATAATGTACGATCGTTAATAAATTATGGCAAAGTCTATTCAATAATAGTTGTGCGTGAGAGATCGAAATTACCCCTGGATAATGTCTATCATATCTTGGTATAGTGCCCGCTCTTTTCTCAACGAGTCAAAGATTACTAACCGACTTGAGTTTAACTCAATGACAATGAGTATCCAATGAAAACTGCATTGGTTTATACACACACGTACATGCATATAAGTTGTATTGATATTACATAAAATGTGTAGACTACATTATTATTAACACTTACTCAAAGTTGTACGAGAAAAGTATTGTTGTCTTGTCGTGCTGCTTCATGAAGAACATCATGATATTCTCCTGTGCTTCAGATACCCACTGCTCCTTGATAATAATACCGGTTTTGAATACGATATAAGGATCAATGAAGCCAACACTGGTGTCTTGTATTCTTTGGAGCTCTGACATCTGGAATATGTATATAAATATAAGTTACATGTGAGGATAATTATATACACGTACGCATGGAAGTGAGTTTATTAAATAAAAGTAAGAATCACTTACAAACAAAATGAGCTAATGATTGATTTGTCCAGAGCGTCCAAGTGGTATAGTTGATGCAATTCTTCGAAACTAATATGTAAGATGTCATCACCACGAAAGTAATGATGGTCTCTAAATCTGACAAAGATCCACTGCTCACCCCTGCCACACGCCTGCATGTACCACTTGTTGAGCAAGTACATTTGCGTACCCAATTCATTCAGAGCCGTAGGGTTGTACAGACTTTTGCCATATTTATAAGTCTTCCAGGTATCAACTTCCAGGTTCTGGATTAGAGCTTTGCCCGTCAATTGATCAAAGGTTAAACCAATATCTTCAAAAAAAGCATTAAGGGCTTGAACCGACACTTCTCTAGAGTTGTCTGGTCGATAGACTTCTATGTTGGAACCATATTCACTAGCAACAACAAGATTTTGCATTGGTTGCTTCTGTTGTCCGAGCTGTGGGACATCCTTCCCTGATGCTCTTTTTTCTTTTCTTATCTGCATCATGTGACTTCACGAGGGAGCGGTCATAGTCTGATAGTGGCGAAGGCTTACGAAGTTCAATCATCTTTTTCTTGTGAGCATCGACCTTCTGCCTCAACACATCTCGTGGTATATAAAAGTACGGCTTCTCCTTAAGCTTCGCTTGACTCTTGTTTTGATATCTATAAAAAAATCTTTCACTTTTTTGTCTTCTTCAAATTTGCTATTTGCTCATCGGTCTTTTCAGAAGTATTTCTTGAGAAATAACTCTTTTCTCTCGGTCTTCTTTGCCACGGGACCTTAGACGCGTCTTTGTAGTGCGTCATTTGTGGAGGGGGGGGGGGCGGTGTTGGAGACCGGCGTGGAGGCGATGAGGGCGGTGTTGGTGGAGACCGGCGTGGAGGCGTTGGAGATCGTTAGTGGGGCGGTGGGGCGGTGTAGGAGTTGGAGATCGTTGTGGAGGCGATGGGGCGGTGTAGGAGTTGACGATCGCCGTGGGGATGAAGTCGTCTACGCCCCATGACACTGTGTGATGAGATGGGGAATGAATGATTAGGCTAGGTGGGGAGACCCTACTACAAAAACAAGTTGTGTGTCAATTATTTTTGAAGCCAATAGAAAATTAATGGAAAATAATATTTCATTCACTTTCATTCGTATCTAGGGTGAGGTAGGGGAAGCGGTGGCGCCCAGAATGATGATGAAGCGTTTGCGCCATTGAATAAATGTCTTCTCCGCTTCTCCTAGTGTCTTCTCCCCATCACCGCCTTCAATGTCAAGAGGAACATTGCTGTAACATTTGAGCACTCTATCGACCGAGACGCTAGCATATCCAGGTTGAATAACTGACCCATGGATTCTTGGTGTCTTCGTTTGATCTATTGGAGATACAACCCCGACAGCCACCATGATTGATGCATTATTACCATCTGGAATGTGCAGCTCACATGTTGTTAGAGGCTCGGTAATGTCATCAACAGGGAAGCGCAACCCAGCGTCGTCTTGAATAACTGGCAGCTCCGTAGAAGCACAACTGCTTTTCATCTGACCAACGGGGCTAATGGTGACTTCCGGTGTTGATTGCGATTGCATTTGACTCATTGCTAGCTGCACTTGCCTCTTGATCTCCTCCTGCATTCTTGCCTCAAGAGATTTTTCTCGTTCACGTGATTCAAGCAATGCTTGTCGTGACTCATCAACAAATTGCTCCAATGCACGGATTCGTTCTGCCTCCTCATCCTTCTTTCTCTGGCGGCTTCTGTAGGTATCCTTGTCTTCTGGGAATGCGTGTAGCCACGGAACCGCCCCATAGCCTCTTGTTCGACCACCGTGTTCGGGATTCTCTAGGGCATATGTCAATTCACCCTTCTCTCTGTTGGGCTTGAAAACACCACTATCAGCTTCTTCCCTAGCACGAGCTAGTCTCTGTGTTGCTCTCTCAATTTTTTGGCCAAAAATTAGCTTGCCAGTGTCTGGGTCTAGGCTTTCCCCATGAGCGTAGAACCAATTCTTCACGCGTTGAGGCCAGTTCTTCTCTATTGTTTCGTGTATGATTCCTTTGCGGTAATCTCGCTTCTAGGTTCTCGCCACTTGGGAATAGCACTCCTATAACCACCGATCCCATGCGATGATGGTATTGCTTCAGTCGGGCATTCTGCTGATTCCTCATCACACGTTCCTCACTCTCTTGAGATGTCTTGTATTCTACGAAGGCATCCCAATGGGACTCCAACTTGACAAACGCCTTAGCATTGAATTCCGGCGTAGCATTCTTCAAGATAAACTTTTTATACAATGTCTTGTTCCAACTTTGGAACAATGTTGCCATCTTCTTCATTGTCCAATCCCTCACTAGCTCCTTCAAAGCATCATCTGCTTGTAATGTGAAATGCTGAGTGATATCTCTCCAAGCTAGGTTCTTATCACGATCGATACAAAACTAACATTAGGAGCGGATATCTTCTCGCTTCCATTCATGAGCACTAATCGGGATCCTATCCTTACAATGAACCCACATTGATTGACATATGTCTCGAGCATGTGGTCCCAATGGTTTGCCGTTATGTCGGTGTCGAATTACGATATTATGAAACGGCCCTCTAATGGCTTTTTTGGCCCTCGGACTTTCCTACTTTTGTCGGTGGTTGATGTAGATCCAGAGACCGGCTACATGAGTAGAAACACAACGATTAACAACAAATATACGTACGCATGCATCTATAAGAGATGATAGATAATCGAATATACCTCGCCAGTATTTTCTTGCGCGACAATTTGTTGATCTTCAACCACCGGCATATTTAGGATATCCTCATAATTAGCAAAGTACTGACTCGTGTCATCTACATCCACATTGGTGCCGGCGTTGATAATATCCGCCATTATGTCATCACTCAAGTTATCATCCGGAGCAGCCATTTGTATCTTCAAGATAACATATAGATAGAATTACTATGGTACATAACATAAGTACATGTGATAACACATATAGAATTACTAAATCCAATTAAATATAATAACACATAATATTTCATAAGGATAAACAATAGTAAGGTATAGGCTTTGGAATCTAATCAAAAACACTTTCGATCCAAAAACATGGAAATAAGTACATGTACATATATACACATAGAATGATACAATATATTTTCTCTCTCTCAACACATAGAAATAAGTGCATATGTCTATATCTCTAGATATGCATGTGATAACACATAGAATGTCTCTCTAGATACAATTTTCTCTCTCTCTCAACTTATGGAAATAAGTACATGTATATATACATATAGAAATAATTAAGTACATATGTATACACATATAGAATCTCTCTCTAGATATATATATATAGAGAGAGATAGAATATATAATTACTAAATCCAATTAAATAAATCTAACATGAAATTAGATAAACTAGTAATAGATAATACATTTTAAAAATTCTAACTAACTAAAAATTATCTAAAACTAACATATATCAACTAACAATCTAACTAACATATATCAATTATCTAATAAATCTAACTAACTAAAAATCTAAGTAACATATATCAATTATCTAATAAATCTAACTAACTAAAAAATCTAACTAACATATATCAAAAACTATCTAAAAACTAACTAAACTACTAAATATTATTTATTAGTATTATCTAAAAACAATTAAAATCCAACATTATAATCGACAACAATGAGGCCGGGCGGCGGGGGCTCGACGACAAGAAATGAGATCACGAGGCCAAAGTGGCGGGCGAGAGCTCGACGGAGGCGGGCGGGGCTCGGCGACCACACCGACAGACGAGGTCAAGGTGGGTGAGCTCGACGGCCGCCAAGGCGGGCTCGACGACGGCAGACGAGGCCGGGATCAACGACGGGCGGGGCTCGGCGATGACGAGGACGAGCTCAAAAAAGGGCGGGCGGAGACGGATCGGAGAGACGCACGCACGAGATCGATCGAAGATGAACAGAACAAGTCGATATATATAGGTCGGTACCCTTTAGTCTCGGTTTGTAACACCAAATGACTAAAACCATTTAGTCCCTACCGGTAATCTCAACCGGGACTAAAGGTCCAACCCTTTAGTCCCGGCTTGCCTGGCCGGGACTAAAGGCTTTTAATCCCGGTTGGTGTTACCAAATGGGACTAAGGTATTTTTAGCTGGGCACCGAAATTGCCGCCCACCCTTTAGTCCCGGTTCTTGGCTCAAGCGGGGGGTCAAGGCTCAAAAATTTTGGCCACCCGCCAAAGATAATTGGAAAGGCCTCGATTTTGATTTTGTTTAATACTAGGTTAATCAATTAATTCCATAGCAACTTCAATACTTTGCAATATTTATTTTAAAAAATACTATTGATTAACTAATTATTTATTGTAAATAGGAAAGTTTTGTAACCTAAAGTTTTTAATTTCTTTTATGAATATAGAATATAAATGTTACTAATACTAAGTATTTTGTTAATGCAAAAATATATTTGTAACTTAAAATTAATAAAACTAATATTATTCGATAGGAAATTTATTATCACATTATTGTAACGCCAATGTTTCAATTTTTTTCTCGGTTTTTGACCAAAATTAACAGAAAATTTTTGTTGAACCTATAAAAATAAAGAAAATGTAGTATTTTTTGTTCTACAACTTTCTCAAATGAAAAAATGGCCTATATAAGGATTGTAGATATTGATGAGCTGAACAAACTTGGTATTCAAAACTTTTCAATTTGAGACAATCTAGGATTCAGAAAATCAGTTTGTAGGCGTCGAAATTTAAAAATCACAAATTTGAACCATCCAAACTTTCTCATATGGAAAGTTGACCAAAACAACAATTATATATCTTTTTGAGTTTAACAAACTTGGTATTCAAAACTTTTCAATTTGAAGTCATTTAGAGTTCATAATACTAGAGTCAAAGTGTTGTTTTTTCATTTGACCAAATTTGACTTGGTCAAACTTGCTCAAATGAGACACTAAATGACCTCAGATGAAAAAACTCTGAATAACAAGTTTGATCATCTCAGCAACATCTACAATTGTTACATAGCTCATTTTCCCATTTGAGAAATTTTTATCAAACACTAGTCACAACTTCTTGAATCTCATATAGACTTTCTAAAACTATGTCACACATTTGTGAAATTTAAACTACATTTATTCAAGCTTTCTCAAATGAAAAAATGGCCTATATAAGTATATTAGATATTGATGATATGAACAAACTTGGTATTCAAAACTTTTCAATTTGAGAGAATCTAGGGTTCCGAAAACTAGTTTGTAGGCGTCGAAATTTAAAAATCACAAATTTGAACCGTCCAAACTTTCTCATATGGAAAGTTGACCAAAACAACAATTGTAGATCTTTTTGAGTTTAACAAACTTGGTATTCAAAACTTTTCAATTTGAAGTCATTTAGAGTTCATAATACTAGAGTCAAAGTGTTGTTTTTTCATTTGACCAAATTTGACTTGGTCAAACTTGCTCAAATGAGACACTAAATGACCTCAGATGATAAAACTCTGAATATCAAGTTTGATCATCTCAGCAAGATATACAATTGTTACATAGCTCATTTTCCCATTTGAGAAATTTTTATCAAACACTAGTCACAACTTCTTGAATCTCATATATACTTTCTAAAACTATGTCACACACTTGTGAAATTTGAACTACATTTTGTTCAAGCTTTCTCAAATGAAAAAATGGCCTATATAAGGATTGTATATATTGATGAGATGAACAAACTTGATATTCAAAACTTTTCAATTTGAGACAATCTAGGGTTCCGAAAACTAGTTTGTAGGCGTCGAAATTTAAAAATCACAAATTTGAACCGTCCAAACTTTCTCATATGGAAAGTTGACCAAAACAACAATTGTAGATCTTTTTGAGTTTAACAAACTTGGTATTCAAAACTTTTCAATTTGAAGTCATTTAGAGTTCATAATACTAGAGTCAAAGTGTTGTTTTTTCATTTGAGCAAATTTGACTTGGTCAAACTTGCTCAAATGAGACACTAAATGACCTCAGATGAAAAAACTCTGAATACCAAGTTTGATCATCTCAGCAAGATCTACAATTGTGAAGTCATAACATATTACATAATATCCGTCTCTAAAACATAATATATTAAACATGCAACGTTGTATCATGCGGGCACAACAGTGAATTTCTTCTTGACGTATGACCCTTGGTTATGATCTTGTCGTAACCATGGAATGTCTTCATCATTTAACATGATGCTTGGATCTTTCTTCACTATGAAGGGTGGAATTTGGACATTTCTTTCGTAATCTTCTGACATGTCTGACTTGTCTTCAATTCCCACTATATTTATTTTCTCAGAAAGAATTATGTGGCGCTTTGGCTCATTGATCATTGAGTTGATGTCTTCGTTTTTCCTCTCTTTGATTTTGTAGACATGTCTTTCACATAGAACACCGACTCACATCGGCAGACAGGACGAATGGTTCCTCTTTGTACCCAATATTGTTGAGGTCTCATTGTTGTCATTCCATACTCTTTGTCGATTGTTACCCTCCTCCTATTCAACTTCACCCATTGACACCAAAACAAAGGGACTTTAAAATTAGGTGCGTAGTCTAGTTCCCATATCTCTTCTATGCGGCCATAATATGTTTGTATATTCCCATTTTGGATCTGGTCATCTATGCGAACACCACTATTTTGATTGGTGCTCCTTTTATCTTGGGCAACCGTGTAAAATGTATTCCCATTTATCTCGTACCCTTGAGTACGTGAGGATATGCCATGATGGCTGCCTAGCCAACAAATACATTTGCTCATCAATATTGTCATCGCTTTGACATTCTTTTCGCAACCAACCACTGAAACTTTCCATGTCTTTGACGCCTAATCCAAGCTTCATCTTCCTCGAAACTTGGATCGTAAGAACTCCTTATGTATCTCGATGTACGGATGCACCAATGACGAGTTCGAAAAAGCGTAGTGTGCTTTATTGAAATAATCGCCTTCCATGCCGATATATGTTTTCTTCCCTAAAGTTCCTTTACCACTTTGAGTCTCCCCTCGTGTCGTGATTCGTGAACGCCAATCGGGCAAGGTCGGGAATAAAGTCAACACGTAACTCAACGACCTCCTCTATTCCATAGCCCCGGGCGATGCTTCCTTCGAGCTTAGAACGGACTTTCACATATTTCTTCAAGACTCCATAAACCTCTCGAAGGGAAACATGTTATGTAAGAACACAGTCCAAGAATACTAATCTCCTTCACCAAATGAACTAGGATGTGTGTCATGATATTAAAGAAGGATGGAGGAACACCAACTCAAAGTCGACAAGACATTGAACCACATCATTCTATAGAGTAGCTAGTTCCACTTTGGATTGATTGCCTTCTGAGAAATTGCATTGAGGAATGCACATAGCTTCACGGTGGCTAGACGTACATGTGGAGGTAGAATTCCTCTTAAAGCAACTGGAAGTAATTTCGTCATAAGCACGTGGCAGTCGTGGGACTTTAAGTTTAGGAATTTCTTATCTGGCACATTTATTATACCCTTTATATTGGAGGAGAATCCCGATGGGACCTTGATGCTGCTTAGACATTCAAACATGCTGTCCCTCTCTTCTTTGCTAAGCGTGTAGCTAGCAGGACTTAAGTAATGACGTCCATCATCTGTCTTCTCTGGATGAAGGTTGTCTCATTCTTTCATGCCCTGCAAGTCCTGACGTGCTTCAAGTGAATCCTTTGGCTTCCCGTACACACCCATGAATCCTAACAGGTTCACACAAATATTCTTTGTCAGGTGCATCACATCGATTGCGTTGCGGACCTCTAGGACTTGCCAATAGGGTAGCTCGCAAAAGATGGACTTCTTCTTCCACATGGGTGCGTGTTCCTTAGCATCTTTGGGAACAGATTCACTGCCTTGTCCCTTTCCAAATACTACTTTCACATCCTTGACCATTGCGAGTACATCTTCCCCGGTTCGGTTATGAGGCTTCTTCCGGTGGTCTGGCTTACCTTTAAAATACTTCCCTTTCTTTCTTACTTGGTGATTCAAAGGAAGGAATTGACGATGGCCAAGGTACACGACCTTTCGACATCTTTTCAAATATATACTGTCAAGGTCATCAAAACAATGTGTGCATGCATTATATCCTTTGTTTGTCTGACCTGAAAGATTACTTAAAGCAGGCCAATCATTGATTGTTACGAACAACATTGCTCGTAGGTCAAAGTGTTCTTGTTTGTACTCATCCCAGACACGTACACCTGATTTGTTCCATAAAACTAGAAGTTATTCAACTAATGGCTTCAGATAGACATCAATATCGTTGCCAGGTTGCTTCGGACCTTGGATGAGGATTGGCATCATAATGAACTTCCGCTTCATGCATAACCATAGAGGAAGGTTGTAGATACATAGAGTAACTGGCCAAGTGCTATGACTAGTGCTCTGCTCTCCAAAAGGATTCATACCATCTGTACTTAAGGCGAACCTTAAGTTTCTAGCCTCATTTGCAAGCTCTGGAAATTCCCTATCTATCGCTCTCCACTGGGACCCATCAGCTGGGTGTCTCAGCATATTGTCTATCTTACGGTCTTCTTTATACCACCGCAACAACTTTGCATGGTCTTTATTTCTGAACAAACGTTTGAAGCGTGGTATTATAGGAGCATACCATATAACCTTGGTAGGGATTTTCTTTCTAGGACGTTGTTCACCCTCGACGTCACCAGGATCATCGCGCCTGATCTTATACCGCGATGCTTTACATACCGGGCATTCATCCAAATTCTCGTATTCATTGCCATGGTAGAGGATGCAGTTATTAGGACATGCATGTATCTTCTGGATTTTTAATCCCAAAGGGCAGACAACCTTTTTTGCTTCGTACATAGTGGTGGGCAATTCATTTGGATTCGGAAGCATCTTCTTTATGAGGTTCAATAAATTCCCAAATGCCTTGTCGGATACACCATTCTTTGCCTTCCACTGTAGCAATTCCAGTGTTGTACCCAGTTTTTTTTTGCCCCTCTTCGGCCGTCGGGTATAGCAACTTCCTATGATCCTCAAGCATGCGCTCGAACTTAACTTTCTCTTTTTTACTTTGGCATTCTTGTTGTGCATCACGAATGGCATCGCCAAGAGCATCACCGAGATCATCTTCTACCGCTACCTCTTCTTCATCTCCCCCCATTGTAGTATCATCAAAGGCACCATACTGAGCAATAATGTCATCAATGTCTAAATCTTCTCCTTCACCTTCTTCCATCATGACCCCGCTTTCTCCATGCTTACTCCAACATATATAGTTTGACATGAAACCTGACTTAAGCAAATGTGAATGAAGACTCATTGAGCTTGAATATTCCTTTAAATTTTTACATAGGGCACATGGACAAAGACATGAAACCATCCCGCTTATTTGCCTCGGCCACACCTAAGAAATAGTGCAAGCCCTCAATAAAGTCTTGGGAGCGGCGATCGGCATTGTACATCCAATGGCGTGACATAATCAGTATTACACGACAAATTATGAAAACATTGAACATAATTAAGTATTTTATTACACAACATAGATGACACACACGGTTGATTAATTAACTAAGCTCGGCTACAACGTAAGCAATCCTAACTATCACTAAACAAACTAAAACTACAATGCACTTCAAGAATATAATTATTTCGTGATCGTGACGCAACTAAAAAAACAGATAAATCATTCTTCCGTTGAATATCAATAAGCTTCTCCTATTTGGCTCACCGCCTCATCAAGATGCAACCGAATTCTATACGTATGTAGCATAATCTTCCTCCCAAGACCAACCATCGCATCCATTGCCCTCCCACCAAATTAAAGCCAAAAAATATTTAGTCAAAAATATTCAAGAAAAGCAGTCAATTAGCCATAATAATCAAATGCGTAAGAAACTCACATCGCGATCCGGGCACTTGTAGAAAACACGACCCTTGTTGGGTCCCTGTCTCTTGACTCGGTACTCCATCACAATCTTCCTTACACTTGCCGCAGATAATGAGAGGGAGT
The DNA here is from genome assembly GCA_904845875.1 of Miscanthus lutarioriparius. Lineage (NCBI taxonomy): Eukaryota > Viridiplantae > Streptophyta > Magnoliopsida > Poales > Poaceae > Miscanthus > Miscanthus lutarioriparius. The sequence goes on along the minus strand of CAJGYO010000008.1, from coordinate 63,382,923 downwards.
TCGCCCTCGATCGCCAAGCAACCTAACAAGAGGCCGAGGATCCGTACCAGCTTGTCATCTACTTTCTATACTTATTTTTGTAAACTACATCAAATTTCACATTTTCTAAAATAATATATTTAAACAAAACTAAAATTATTTATTTATCTAACTAAACCATGAAATATGTACTATGTATAATAGTAAAATACCAAACTATCAAGTGATTTTACTATTGTAAATCATCATGTGATTTTGAGGTAAAATGACATAGAAATCACATAGCTCAAAAACATGTTTCAATAAATAACCATCCGTATTAGTTGACCTTGCTTACGTGATCATCTCGGTGAGCATTTCTCTCACCGAACGGCACCGTATTTGGCCAAGCCAAGGAAGAGCTCCGATTCTACGAGGAAGGGAACACGGTCTTCCACGACCGCTTCTTTGCTCTCCCTCGTAGAATCAAAGCTCCTCCTTGACGTCCGTTACCGCTCGGCAGAGAAAATGCTCGCCGAGATGATCACGGTCCGCAAGTTCAACTAGTACGGATTTTCTATAATTTTCTAACTATTTTCTAAGTTTTTCATTTCATGGAAAAATTAATTCTAAGATCACGTAAGCCGCTGGAGACGAGGATGGCGCGTGCTCCAGCGAGAACGAGCGAGGCGTGATTTTAATGAACTAATTTAACTTTTGTTTATCCAAACATATATGCAAATCATCATGTGATTTTGAGCTAAAAATGACATAGAAATCACATAGCTCAAAAACATGTTTCAATAAATAACCATCCGTACTAGTTGATCTTGCTTACGTGATCATCTCGGTGAGCATTTCTCTACCGGACGGCACCGTACTTGGCCAAGGAAGAGCTCCGATTCTACGAGGAAGGGAACACGGTCTTCCACGACCGTTGTCGCTCTCCCTCGTAGAATCAAAGCTCCTCTTTGACGTCCGTTACCGCTCGGTAGAGAAAATGCTCGCCGAGATGATCACGGTCCGCAAGTTCAACTAGTACGGATTTTCTACAATTTTCTAACTATTTTCTAAGTTTTTCATTTCATGGAAAAATTAATTCTAAGATCACGTAAGCCGCCGGGGACGAGGATGGCGCGTGCTCCAACGAGGACGAGCGAGGCGTGATTTTGATGAACTAATTTAACTTTTGTTTATCCAAACATATATGCAAATCATCATGTGATTTTGAGTTAAAAATGACATATAAAATCATAATAAAGTCCAACATATAAAGTTACACATGCATCTACATCGCAAAATGAGATAAGCTACTGATAAAACATAAGAGGATAAAGTTTGTTACCTCCAAAATCGAAGAGCAACACCAATGGAGGGGGAGAGAGCAAGAACAACAGCAAGCTGAAGAACAGAGGCAGTGAGTTTGAATGGAATGGCTCGGGCTCGGGGAGAAAGAAATGAGCCGTTGTATAGGCCCGCATAATTAGTTCCGGTTAGGTGGCCAAACCGGGACTAAAAATTAATATTTATTCCCGGGATATCACCCAAACCGGGACTAAAACCTTTAGTCCCGGCTGGTATTACCAACCGGGACTAAAGGTAAACCTTTAGTCCCGGTTGGTAATACCAGCCGAGACTAAAGATCTCTGCCACTCGGACGACCGTTGGGCAGGGACCTTTAGTCCCGGTTGGTATTACGAACCGGGACTAAAGGGTCCTTTATTTCCGACGACAAAAAATGCCGAGGCTAATGCCAAATTGGGATATCGTTCTAAAGTCTGTTCTCTAGTAGTGAGGGCAGATTAGATTTTGGAGTAGCTTTACAATTCATTTTGTTCGTGTCATCTCCTCTCTGTGTCCTCAACTACTTACGCTACTAACTCCTGCCGGTTGCTTGGGCATTACCCACTCTTGGCCGTCCACCAGCGAGTTGGGCTGCATCGAGGCCCAGTTCACGTCTTATCCTCCAGGTCTTGTGCGCCCCACTGAGCAGCAACAGTGCTGTTGACATCCCCTCTATAAGGCTGGATAAAAATAACCGAGAACCGAACCAAAATAACCGGAATCGAAACTAAACTAACCGAAACCAAACATTTCAGTCCCTAATTCGATTAGGGAGGGGTGATAAGCACCGGCTAGCTTGGCCCCGAAACCGAAATACCCCGAATATTTTTTGTGCGAGAAAGACCAAGGTGGGGTCATTTTTGCAAATGATCCATTCAATGATATAAGTATTTTAAAGACCGATGATGGAACATTAAATGTGAATATAAATAACCACCGATGTCCAATCAGTAAACATGGAATTACTAAATGTTGATTTGCGAGACACCTTTAGCGACGATTGTTCATCAAATTTTAGCAACTGACATCTGTCCACAGTGCGGTGGATTGGTGTATTGAAAGCAGAAGCTCTGTTGAGAGGCCCTCCTAAAGTTTCCTTTTACTTTATATAAACCAATATGTATAATAACCTTAAAGGCCTCCACAAGAACACTTAACTTCAAAAAACTCAGGTTCATTTTTTGAACTCGCTAGGTCAATTACTATACTACTACAGAAATGATTTTAAAGGAGCTCTTTTTTCAGAGGTAGCTCCATCAAACATTGTCTCTTAATATCGATTTTTAGACGTGGTTGGTGTTTTCCATCCTCTCTAGAAATGTCCATTGTTTTCAGAGGCAGCTGGTAATGGGACCTGCTTCTTCTAAACATATTAGCAGAAAAAGAAATGGTAACTTTTTGCATATATTTTAAGTTCATAGATTTTGAAATTTATTTTTTTGAATTTTTAAACGACCTCGAATGGAGATACATCTTAAACCAAAGTTGTAGTGCTCGACGAGATCTAAAACTTTGTAGTTCACACTTTTTTTAAAACTTAATAAAAAAATTATAGCGTCATTCGCTTCACAAAGTGATTTGGTACTGTGGTAGGAGAGTCTCGTTTGAGGCAAGAGGTTTTTTAATTTGTTCCCTAAGAACCCACTCACAAGCATGGTACTTCGTTCTCTAATGGCCTTCTCTCAAGATTAAGAACATTTATGTTTTTTAGTTGACTAGATATGTGCCCGTGTGTTGCATGGGGCCATGAATTTTTATGCACACCTATCGGCGACGAATTTAATCATTTCCACAAAAGAACAAAAAGCTAATAAATAATTTTTCATTAACAATTTTGCTTCGGGAACCTTAAACTATTTTCAATTTCATTAAGACCTCTAATTGTTTTTGTTGTCTTTAGTTATTTATTAACCGGAAACATAATATCTTTTCATTTACTCCCCGCATCTTATTTGTTTCTGCTCCGAGCGCTACAAACAAGCACGTGCATAGAGGTTGAATCTGGCCAGTACACAGACGGGAGGACGGAACTCACTGACTAACGTCGGTACCAGCAGCAGCGGGTCTCAGTCCCTGTGCTCCTGCGGATCAAGGGCTAGTGGGCAACGCGGATCAGCATTGACGACTAATCGGACTATGGTTCTTGGTGCCGTCAGAAGACATTGTTGGAGATCATTGCCTCGGACGAGGCAGGCAAGTGTGTTAAAGTAATCTGCTGCTCCTCTGTATGAATCTATGATAGGAATAGGTGTCGAAAGACTCTCTACTACTGTACTGTAGCCACTCAGCGGTAGGCGTCGAAAGGTTCCTCTGCCGCATTGTACCCACAACAGGGGCAGACGTCAAAGTCAGCCCTGCTGTCACATCTAATCACTGTAGCAGCATGGCAGCCTGACATGTCTGTGTACCAGGATTAGATAGACAGATTTGTATATATAGTTTCCCACTCCAACTGAGTAAATCACAAGTTCAGTTTTGTCATCTCCTCTGTAGAGCTTCGGTCAACGCTGGTGCTTGTACTGTGTGTGCGCGCGCTTTGTTCTCCCACTCTTCTTCTACCTCTAGCTATAGTGTGTGGTCGGCAACACTAGTGAGCGGTCGGCTCACCCTTGTCGGAAATCCAGGCAAGTGGTATCGAAGCCGTACAAGCGCCGCCACCGGACTAACCGCTGGCGATGATGGATGGTTTGGAGATGGACGACAGCAGTGGCGCTGCTGTGGCTGTCCAGCCATGACAGGAGGTTGTCGTGCGCACGGTGCGGGAGGTCAGCGGCACCAGTTGGCCGACGCTAACTCGCACCAACTATGACGAGTGGGCGGTGGCCAAGAAGGTCAAGCTCAGAGCCCGACGGCTCTAGAATGCTATTGACAAGGGCACCGACAATGAAGAAGATGACATATCAGCGTTGGAGGCTATCCTTGCTGCTGTGCCAGCGCAGTACAAGGAACCGTTGGGAGCGAAGAACTCTGCCAAGGAGGCATGTGAGGCAATTGCAGCGATGCGCGTCGGCTCCGACCGCGCAAAGAAGGCGATGGCCCAACTGCTAAAGCAGGAGTACGCCAACCTCAAGTTCATGGATGGTGAATCGGTGGAGGACTTCTCCCTCCGCCTGTAGTTGCTCATCAGCAAGCTGAGGAGCCACGGCGCCACCATCGATGAAGAGGATGCGGTCTCCAAGTACCTTCACTCCGTGCCGGTGAAGTACATCTAGATCGCTCTCTATATAGAGACGATGCTGGACCTGTTCATCCTCACCATTGAGGATGTGACAGGCCGTCTGCGGGTGGTGGATGAGCGCATGGAGCAGGCCACAGCAACGACGGACAGCGGCAAGCTGCTGCTGACAGAGGAGTGGGCTGCCCGAAGAAGCCTCCTCCAGCCGCGGTGGCGATGGCAAGCGTCGTAGCAAGGCTTCTTCGAACAAGAAGAACAAGGTCAACCCCAACGCGTGCTGGTGCTGCGGGAAGACGGGCTATTGAGCAAAGGAGTGTCCAAATCGCAAGCAGGAGAAGAAGGCTGAGGTTCATCTGGCGCAGGCTGATGATGATGATGAGGCTACTCTTCTGATGACGACGTTCTGTGCACTGAACGATGTTGAGGCCAAAGAGAAAGGAGAGATGATAGCGGTGGAAGGGCCTGGCAAGGCTTTGAAGGCTATCAACATCGACGAACCGCGCTTCCAAGTCCACCTTGGACGTATCGGCGGTGAACAGGAGCAGCGGTGGTACCTGGACTCCGGCGCCAGCAACCACACGACGGGCTCCAATGAAGCCTTCTTTGAGCTCGACGGCAATGTGACCGGCACGATAAAGTTCGGTGACAGCTCAAGGGTGGCGATCCAAGGGCGAGGCACCATCATCTTCAGGTGCTAGAACGGCGAGCACCATGCGCTGACGTATGTATATTACATTTCGCAGCTACGTTCAAACATCATCAGCATTGGCCAGCTAGATGAGCGCGTAAGCGAGATACTGATCAAGGATGGAGTCCTCATGATCAGGGACCAGGAGGAGCGCCTTCTTGCCAAGGTGACAAGATCCCAGAACTTGTTGTACCTGCTTGACTTGAAGGTGGAGCTAACGGTATGCCTGGTAGCACGGTACAACGAGGAGCTATAGCTGTGGCATGCCCGGTTCAGCCATCTCAGCTTCGACGCGCCCGGTCAACTGGAGAAGATGGTCCGAGGCAGAGAGCGGCAAGAAGCTACGCGTGCTACGGACTAATCGTGGCGGCGAATTCACTTCGGTGGAGTTCGCTACGTACTGCGTGGATCAGGGTGTGTTGCGACACCACATCGTGCCGTACTCGCCACAGCAAAATGGCGTGGTGGAGCAGCGGAACCAGATGGTGGTCGGCATGGCTCGATCCATGATGAAGGCCAAGAGTATGCCGGCAAGGTTCTAGGGTGAGGCGGTGACCACGGCGGTGTTCATCCTCAACCGCGCGCCCACCAAGACCCCAAAGGGAAAGACGTCATTCGAAGCTTAGTATGGGCGCAAGTCGAGTGTGTCCTTCCTCCGGACATTCGGCTGCATCGGCCACGTTAGGAAGACAAAGCCGGTCCTCACCAAGCTAGATGATAGGAGCACATCGATGGTGCTCCTGGGCAACGCGGAAGTTACCAAGGCTTACCAGCTCTACGACCCACGCGGTGGCAAGGTGGTTGCCTCGCGCGACGTCGTGTTCGAGCACTCCTAGGGCGGTGTTCGAGCACTCCTTCATCGTCGAGCACTTGGTCATCCATGGTGGTGGAGACGCTGGAGAGGAGGTGCCGTCCACTCCAGTAATAGAGCCGAGCACTCCTGGGCAGTGCCGAGCGGTCCAGCAATGGCGCCGACCACTCTAGAACGGGTGTCAACCGCTCCCGTAGCAGAGCCGAGAAGTCTTGCAGTGGTGTCAACCACTCCAAGACTGGTGCCGAGCACTCCTGTAGTGGTGTCGACCACTCTAGGAGTGGTGACGAGCGGCTCAGGAGTAGTGCCGAGCACTGCAGCCGGAGTGCCGAGCACTCCAGGTGTTGTGGATGCCTTCCATGATAGTGATATCACTGAGTTCGTGGATGCCTTCTATGATAGTGAGGAGGTGCGGTTCCGCAGGCTAGACGACATCATCAGCGGCACAGGGCCCTCCGGCCTGGTGGATTGGCTGCTCAATGACCTAGAGCTGCTTCTCATTCGTGTAGAGGAACTACCCACGTTCGCGCTGGCCGAGCGCAATGCAAAATGGCGATGGGCGACGCTAGAGGAGATGAAGGCAATCAAGGAAAACGAGACTTGGGAGCTTATCGATCCACCTCCAGGATGCCCGTCCGATTGGCTTGAAGTGGGTGTACAAGGTCAAGCGGGACGAGCGCGGCGCCACTATCAAGCACAAGGCATGCCTCGTCGCCCGAGGCTTTGTCCAGCGCGAGGGCATCGACTTCGAGGATTTGCGCCGGTAGCGCGCATGGAGTCTATTCGACTGCTGCTGGATTTGGCTGCAGTGAAGGATTGGCGCGTCCATCACCTGGACATAAAATCGGCCTTCCTCAACGACGAGCTGGCGGAGACGGTCTTTGTCAGGCAACCTTCGGGTTTCGCCATCAAGGGGGTGGAGCACATGGTGCTCCGACTGCGCAAAGGCCCTCTACGAGCTGCGACAGGCACCGCAAGCGTAGAACGCCAAGCTAGACGCCATGCTGGGCGAGCTTGGGTTCACATGGTGCGCAACCGAGCATGCACTCTACACGCGGTGATGGGGGAAGGAGGAGCTCGTCGTCGGCGTGTATGTGGATGACTTGATCACCACCGACGCGCGTGCTGAGGACATCGATAGCTTCAAGCACGAGATGGCGGCTCGTTTTTGAATGAGCAATCTCGGTGTGCTCTCTTACTACCTCGGCATCGAGGTGAGACAAGAGAAGGAGGCACTCACGCTCGGTCAGAGCACGTACGCCTCGAGGCTGTTGGAGCGGAGCGGCATGGCTGAGTGCAAGCAGTGTGTGACTTTGATGGAGGAGCGGCTGAAGCTAACGAATGCCAGTACCACGGCGAAGGTAGATGTGACACTCTACCGAAGCATCGTCGACGGTTTGCGCTACCTAATTCACATGAGGCCAGACATTGCATTCACCGTGGGCTACATCAGCCGCTTCATAGAGGATCCCCGAGAGGATCACTGGGCTGCAATGAAGCGGCTGCTGCGCTACGTCAAGGGGACGGTGGATCAAGGGATCGTCTTCCCCAAGACCCATGGAAGTGGGCTGCATCTCACTGTGTTCAGCGATGCAGACATGGCGGGGGACATCGATGGACGGTGGAGCTCCTCTAGCGTGCTCGTTTTTCTCGGGTCGGCTCCAATTTCATGGTTGTCGCTAAAACAGAAGGTGGTAGCGATGTCCACGTGCGAGGCAGAGTACGTGGTGGCGGCCATAGCGGCGTGCCAAGCTATGTGGCCAGAGCACGTACGTCGGTTGTAGGGCAAGCTGACCGGTGTGGAAGCTCACCCATTAGCACTAATGGTGGACAACCAGCCCGTCATCGCCCTCGCAAAGAATCTGGTTCTCAACGACCAAAGCAAGCACATCGACGTCAAGTTCCACTTCCTCAGGGACTGTGTCGATGGAGGGCAAATCGTCATCGAATTCGTCAAACCTGGTTGACAACTCGCGGACGTCATCACCAAGCCGCTCGGCCATCTTCGGTTCACGGAGCTGAAGAAGATGATCAGCATGGAGGGGTTCTAGGGTTAGCAGCAGGATTAGGAAAATAATTGTTAAGTAATCTGCTATTCCCCTGTATGAATGGGAGGCAGGGACAGGCGCCGAAAGGCTCCCTGCTGCTGCACTGTAGCCGCTGTAGGGGCAGACGCCGAAAGGCTCCCCTGCCACACTGTAGTCACAGCAGGGGCAGATGGCAAAGTCAGCCTTGCTGTCACATCTAGTAACTGTACCAGCATGACAGCCTGATATGTATGTGTACTATGATTAAATGGGTAGAGTTGTATATATAGTTTCCCACTGCAACTCAGTAAAGAGCGAGTTTAGTTTTGCCATCTCCTCTGTAGAGCTCGGGCTAACGCTGGTGCTTATACTGTGTGTTTACGCGCTCTGTTCTCCCTCCCTTCTTCTACCTCTAGCCATAGCGTGTGGTCGGCAGCACCGGTGAGTGGTCGGTTCACCCTTGCCGGAGATCCAGGGCCAACAAAGTGGAGGAAGCCTAGAGTCGCAATGAATCGTCGTTGTAAGGCAACGTGAACGCGCGGGGCGACACGAGAGGACACGGCTGGGGCGAGCACAGAGTGGGCTTTACTCAAGCGAGGACGAGTGCACACGAGCGGCTTTTTAGGCAAGCGGGGCGATGCAAACGCGGGGTGCGCAAAAAAGAACGGAGAGAATTTGGATTGGAGAGTCGGATGGCAACACAATGTAAGCAAGGGAGTCACGTAGCTGGATGGACGGGGCGATTGCAAGGGAGTCACGTACTCACATAGAACACGCGGTTTGATGGAGGGGCGAGCGGGGCGATTAGCCGCGCAACGATAACCTTAAGTATTTATTAGGTGTAGAGATGTACAATTTTTTGAAAAATAATTTTAGAACCGGGCACATTGCCGACCGTGTCTAGAAACCGATATCATCCTCTAAAACCAATGATTTTTAAGTATCCTTGAGAATTAAGAACCACCTCTGTAAATTTATTCACGGTGGCCAAAGTGCCCAATGTAGGAGTGGCAGATTATGATTCAGTGGCCGCTGCGTGGAGCCATCCATGGACCGCGGACTAGCGATGGAGTCACGGGTTTATATATATATATATATATATATATATATATATACACACACACTACCCTGGCTACAAAATAACTTATTCTGTAGTCCCTTTGAGTTACGATAATTATTATATTAATTTACGAAATTGTAGTAACTCCTTACTAGGTGGTTTACTATAACATTATGATAAATATCCCCTTGTGTTATAATAACCCAACTATCGTAAATATGTATTGATATTATCGTAAATGGAGATGGCTACAGAATAACTTATTTTATAGCTGGCTACTGAATATACTCTGCCTATATATATATATATATATAGACGGTAAGACTATTCTACTGCTGGCCATAGAATAACTTATTCTATGACCACCTTGATTTACGATAATGTTTGTACTAATTTTCGATAATGACAATACACATTTACGATACATGGGTTACTATAATTCAAGATGATACTTACCATAATACTATAGTAAATCACTTATGAGAGAGTTATCATAATCTCGTAAATTAGTATAGTAATTATTGTAACTCAAAATGTCTATATATAGACACACACACGAATATGTCCCTTTTTCTGTTACACTACTACATAAAGGGTTTGTAGGAGCGGTTCAAGACCATTTGTAGGGGTGACCCCTACCACACCGTCTCTACAAATCATGCATTTGTAGTGACGGTTCTCAGACCGCTCCTACAAATTAATTTGTAGAGGCGACTGTAGTACCAGCTGCCCCTACAAATTAATTTGTAGGGACGGCTCAATCTAGAACCGCCCCTACAGTACGTTTTCCCGCAAAAAAATTCAAATTTATAATTCAAATTCGACCAAAACATATATATATAATTCAAATCTGACCACAAGCTCAAGAGCACAAGGTGTTGGTCCTGAGAATTTCTATCTAAGTGAACGTTACAATTATGTTCACATAGCAACACCAGAAGTGACCCAGAAACGAAGACCATGAATAAACTAGTTAAACGCTACTGCAATAGCAACATGCAGTTACTGAGAGTGTGAGACAGATAAAGTCGTATAATGTCATAAGTGTGCTAGTGTACACAACAGCAATGCCATACACCAATTGCAACTCAGGAACTGCTTTTCTTGCTGCGATCATAAGTTCTATGATAGGAGTGGCTCCTAATCTGCACATTAGAGATGGGGTTAAAGAACAAAGTTACAAACTGTACTCAATTCAGAACAAAGTGGGGAGAAAGGAAATAGCTACAGTTATAAAGTAAATAAGTAATGTACACTTTCAAAGAGATCATTAGAAAAAGTGAATTTTAATCTAAGTACGATTTATATGGATAGACAATATTATAACCACGCTGCCATAAGCTCTCAATCCTCTCATATATAGCGTTAAATACATTTTGTAACAACTAATAAGCAGAAGTAATTAATGTAGTAGGCAGGCCAAAGTTAAATTTGAAAAAAGAAAAAATATTTCTAATGCTATGTCTGACTCAATCCTATGAGCCCTTCCAGCTATTCCAAGTCTCTGGCCTATCCGAGCCACGTAATGAAGTGCTATAGAGATGGTAATAAGTAATCTTTTAGGAATTCAAAATGGATGCCCCCTACCCCGGCCACAATCAGCAAACAAAGAAATTATCCATAAAGGACGATGACCTGGGTACAAGTGACATTAATATGCAACCTTCTAACCAGACCCCTTTGATGTATGACGAGGGGAGGTAGAAGTCTCCAACTGAAACATACTCATAATTTTAAAATTGTTGTTGTTTTTCCATGTATGATAATTTTTTCACTGCAAGTCTAGTGTTGTATATCCGGGATAAGTTTACAGGAAACAACTTTCACAGTAACCCATAAAAAGAATGAGCAATGAGATCACCAAAACCTACTAACCAAGATTGAAAATGCGAACTTGCTCATCATGAAAGATGAAGAAAAGATAGAGAACACATACAAGATACAATTAACCTCGTGCTACTGATTCCGTAAATATTATTCAATTTATATAGTGGCGAGAAATGTTCAGATTTGTATTACCCATTCACTAGGAGAACAGCACTGCAACCCCTTGTGATAGGAAGATACTGAGTTTCCTGCAAGGATGCAAGGCCACCAAATGAATAATTAATAGCAGCCAAGCTAGCCATACTGCCATAGAAAGTCCCTATTTTACAAAATTCAGTTACTGAGAGTATGAGACAGATAAAGTCGTATAATGTTCCACCAAGGAAAACCATCCCAGGAGAGGATTTGTCCTCATTCCTTGTAATACGCATTCAACCCCCATTGTCATCCTTCCCTCTCCTGTAATCCAGGCTTGTCTTAATAAAAACATGCTGCTTTTTTGATAAACGGGAAAAAAGGATATGTCTAGAACAGAAAGGAGAACTTCAAAGCTGAGACAAACTATAGTTTTTGCCTTTTCTAAATAATTAATCGACACTACACACAATTCAGCAAATGTTTGGCAATTGAAGGTAAGAAGAAATGAAGCTTACTAAGATGAGAGCAGTGCAATGCTTCACAGTTTTCACTTATAAAATTGAACAAAATGGAGCACTGCAGTTTAAAAATAATGGAGAAAAGTACCAGTATCCCTACATCAAGCATACACATTTATCCAAAACAGCCCACAGTTTGGCCCCTTTCAAAGCAAATACAGATGTACCGCAGACTTCTTATTGAACTAAAATTGATATGTCCCTAGCAAATTTCAGAAAAGCAAATGTTATCCCTCCTCTCTATCCATTCATGCATGAACACACGACGATAGGTGGAGGAAATGGTAGTTATTGATGTGGTAATAAATAAACAATGCATGGTCCCAAAGCATTAGATACTCATATTGCACAATCCTCAAGTGTACTAAAAGATCCCTCTTATCTCATGATTTGACATTTTAAAGCTGATATCATAGTGAGAGTACCTTTACTGTTAGAAGGCACCCCAGGGGACCAGTTACAGCTCAAATAGCCTACAGTGAGAAGATGTAGTTAAATGTCAGCTAAGATGATTTATGCTACTTAAGAAGCTAGACATTGTTTTACTAAAAAAGAAACATACAGCTAAAATAGAATCAACAGGTGGAGAAGCGAAAACATCTCCAGAAACAGCAGCGGTCAACATCCCTGGCACAACAAATCCAGCATGGGCAGGTTCATGTCTGCTTCCACCACCTATGAACAAAACGGTGCTAGAAGAAGTAATTGAACTTGATATGAAAAAATGGAAATATACCAGCAACCATCAGCCATGAAAGTTACCAATGAAGATATTTTTTCATGCAGAAGTTCCTATTTGACATTTCTTAAAGATGGAAAAGAAACAGTATGGCCATATGATTATATATACTATTAGTTCAGACAAGGAAACACAACAAGCGTATGAGAGATTATATACATGTATTTCTGTATGATGATGCCATGGTATGCAAGAGGTCCATACAATACACCATCATCCGTTCCTCTTCTAGCAGTAATGTCTCCAAAGCAGAGTACAACGTGGTACTAAATGTAAAAGGATATCTCTTTTTTCATAGTAGTATACGAAAAGAGATTGATGGCATAAGATGATAGAGGTGGGTCATTCAATCGGCATATCTTTCTTTTCTCAAATGGAGACATTGGTTGCATAGTGATATGTGTAGCTCCTTACAAATCACTTAAAAACTTCTCTACTAAAAGTGGTACTAGTAGAAAAAATAAATTAATGCAGCAATATCCCTTCTCTATATGGATGAATCTTTTTTTGTCATGGTTAGTAGAAGTTCATACATATGACAACAACTATATATATGAAAAAATATTCATTAGTGAGAGCCCACAACAGTTGGCAAGGCTAAATAAAAGTTCATACATGGTGGTAGGCTTAGAACCACATATGACAAGACTCTCAAGTACTCTGTCTATCCCAATCCAAAAGACAGAGAACCTAATATATTTATGGAGGTCGGGATGGTACATATTGGAAATATTTGGGATAAATATAGCATGCACCACCACTATACTATTTTGCTAAGCCATAAGAGGTATAAACATACATAGCTAATTAAATATGGAAAATATATTTCCAGAAGAATGATGAGAGTATAGGAAAAACCATTTAGACCATGGTTGTCTTCTAAAAATCAGAATAATACCATAGTTATTCATCGGTACTTACTTCCTGCATTTAAAATTTGAGGTACTTGGTGCTTGCCGTTGTAGCTTGCTTGTTTACTGTTGCCTCCCTGGTTGGTCGGTGCCTCAGCCTTAGCTGTCCTACACTGCGTAAAGGGGAAGATGGACGGAGGGAGGATCTGGGTGAGGAGCCATGAGACGGAGCACGGATCTGGGTGACGAGCCATGAGATAGAGAAGAAGAGGGTGAGGTACCTCCAGATCTGGCCGCCAAGCCGATCCGCCGAGGAAGAGGCCATGCGCGCGCAGACGGAGGCGTCGAACACAGGCACCTAGGGTTTTGATGTTTCGTCGAGCCTAGGAGCGCACGCGAACCGGTGGGAGGAAGCTGCGTCGGGGGTGGCAGCCGCGGCAACGGCCACCTGCGGGGGCTCGCTGGCGCCCGTGCGCCGCCGTCCCGCCCACGCCGTTCGCCGGCCGGTGCGCCGCGCCATCGCGAGAGAGAGGGGAAGGTGAAAGCAGAGACGGATGAGGGGACCAGCACGCCGCCACGTCGGGAGAGAGGGAGAAGAAGGGACGACGGGGGGCGGAGGCGGCAGGAGCGGGACCAGTGGGGGCGGGGGTCGGCCAGCGCGCCTCGTGAGAGAAAGAGAGGGAGCGGATGGGAGAGTTTGTTTTTGCGATGAGTAGGGGGAGAGGTGGGAGATATTGTTGTACAAGTGATTTGTAGGGGCGGCTGGTGATCGAGCCGCCCCTACAAATCATAGTACCGGAGGCGGCTGGTGAGTGAGCCGCCCCTATAAATCGACCTCATTTGTAGGGGCGGCTCGTATTATCAGCTGCCCCTACTGTGCCATTTATAGGGGCGGCTGGTCTAGTGGCTCCCGAGCACGTCACTGTAGGGGCGGCTCCATCATCAGCCGCCCCTATAAAAATTTTATCCCGTTGGTACAAACCGTTTTTCACATAGTGTTAGCCACCCTGAGCCATCAGACCACGTCATCTTCTCCATTGACGCTAGCAAAGTGACGAGAAAAACCGGCCGGCTATCCACATCTCCCGTGGCAATCGAGTCGTACTCGTACGTGCGCATGGTCTAAATTACCTGAAGGTTACACGTAAAAAAGCTGGGCATAAAATTTTTCATTCCACGCGCACTGATTTGACATGTCTTGGTAACCTCTCAATACTCGCCCTGGCGTAGGTAGTCAACACAGGATTTTTATAATTTTCAGTGAATATCGTCTTTTACAGATGGCGGCATGCAATGCATACATATATGGCTGACAGTGCTGTGCTGTCACCGACACTACTCTACTCGAGGCGGTTGTTACTGGAGATACCGTAGTATTCTTTCCTCGCAAAAAAAAGATACCGTAGTATATTCTTTCAACAGACGTCCAATGTTGTGAAGTAGGAGCAAGTAGGTACTGACATGCTTTGTTAACTAGAAATGCAAGATCTGGTTTTGTCGAAGTCAAGTACTGTAATGCACCTACAACACTGCGATACCTGGTGGTGTCTTCGGGTCCAAGAGGATCTCCTACATGAGCCGACAATTTTTCACTTGTGGAGAAGGGAGTGGGGACTGGTATACAGTTCAACATCCCTACACGCTGCAACAGATCAGTGGCATACTTGTGTTGCGTAAGGAGAATACCATCTTGAGATTTGTTGACTTCAATTCCAAGGAAATAATGAAGCTTGCCAAGATCCTTGAGAGTGAATTCCTTGTTGAGATCAGCAAGCAATGCTTGTGTGGCTGCCTAAGAGAAACAGACAATAATATCATCACACATAGTTGAGTCGAAAAATTGTGACTTTGCCCATGTGATAGAAAAACAAAGAAGTGTCGGCTTTTGAGGGATGGAAACCAAGATGTTGTATCTTTGTGCTGAGTCTAGAGTACCATGCCAGAGGGGCATGCTTCAGACCATATAGTGCTTTGTCCAACTTACAAATGTAGTGAGGTGCAGACTCATCCTCATGTCCAGGTGCTTGCTTCATGAACACTTCCTCCTCTAGAACACCATGAGGAAACGCATTCTATATGCCCAATTGACAAAGGCTCCATCCTCGTGACACACAATGGAGAGTATAAGTTTGATTGTTGTTGCTTTAACAACGGGACATACTATTGCTTGAAGCCTTTTGCAACCAACCAAGCCTTGTATCGGTCAATGGACCCATAAGCATGTCTCTTTATCTTGTAGACCCATTTGCAATCAATGACATTGCACCCTTGTGCTGGAGGAACTAGATACCATGTGTTATTCTTGATGAGAGCAGAATATTCAACATCCATTGCATTTTTTCCAATTTTTATCAAGTAGTGCGTCTTGGAGATTTTAGGGTTCACTAGTTGTAGAGAGAAAACCATACCGAATGATGCCATCGGTGAAGATCCTAGGTTGACGAATCCCATGTTGCAGACGTGTCCTTGGTCGAGGAACAGAAAGAGGATCTGGTGCAGCAATAGGAGTGTCTGAGGGCAACACAGGAGAATCCGAGCGGAAGGCACAGAAGATCCTGTGGGGAGTATCTATGGCGCATCAGAAGTGGGCATGGGTGTTCGTTCGCAGCGGTTTGAGGCGTATACGTGGTAGACGGAGAGTGGAACAGTCCTGCAGCAGTTGTGTTGGCGCAGGTGGCGTGGTAGGCGACGATTGACCCCCTGTCAAGCGTGATTGTCGGGGCAGATCCACCTGGCGTCGATTCCAAAGGCAAATTCCATGTACCTGTCACAGGTTGTTAGGCTCGAGAACCACGCCGGCAGTTTGCTGCATGAAACGACGCCTCGAAAGAGTAGCATCATCTAATTTTTCTGCAAAATCTTTAGGATTAGCAACAGGAGTAGTAGAACTATCATCAGCATGGTCATCTAGTGTATTGCCCCTAGGTGTTTGGTCTTGTAGAAGGACTTTAACACGGAATCGTGTGCCAGTAGTAGAGTGGAAGTTTGCAAGCTCAGATACCATGTAAAGTTTGTGTAAGCGTTCTCACCTCTTTGTGGAGGCCACGTGAGTTTATTTATAGAGTCAAGAATAGCCCTTGATGTGGCAATACAAGGCAAGACTCAATCCGAGATTGATTGTTATAATTAGCCTATTATACAATATGCTAATGCGTACAAAGTATATTTACCATCTATGACTATCAATCAATCTCAGATCTTTGTCATGCTGATTTGCATGACGGGAAGCTTCCATTCCTAACAGCAGGTAGAATGGGATGAGAGCACGCGGTGACCGATTTTCCATCTAGGGGTGTACGCAACAGGGGGGAATTAGCTAAGGTACACAAGAATTTGTGAAGCACAGATGCTTTGGAAGGGGGTGAGAATAGAGCAGGACGGCAGCGCAGATTTGGAATATAAGGGAGAATACAACTCTAGGGTTTGAAACTGGGTGGGCCAATTTTTTCATGCGAGAAAGACCTAGGTAGGGCCATTTTTGCAAATGATCCATTCAATGATATAAGTATTTTAAAGACGGATGATGTAACATTAAATGTGAATATATATATATATATATATATATATATATATATATATACACACACATTAAACGTGAATATATATATAGGGAAATTATTTTCTACTCCCAGGGAGTAGTTACTCTCATGTGTATATCTCTAGATTTAGGGCGTATATGGCCCGACGAAGTGTATGTAGATGAAGTATATCATCATACTAGACCATCTAGGGTACTATGTATGACAAGTATGTATATAATTAGAGTATATGGTTATACTTATTTTATGTACTACTATCATAGTATTATATAATATATTAAAAATATGTGCTCTTTTGAAAAAAAATTCACATAGTAAAGATTTGGAGTATGTTAATTATTAGTATATCAACATAATCAAACTGATAAATGAGTATGTACACATGCGCAACGTGATTTATTGATTATGGAAGTAACTACCCGGGAGTATATATATATATATATATATATATATATAGAGAGAGAGAGAGAGAGAGAGAATTACTACCCTGTACATGGCTACAAAATAACTTATTATGTAGTCACTTTGAGTTACGATAATTACTATATTAATTTACGAGATTATAGTAACTCCTTACTAAGTGGTTTACTGTAACGTTATGGTAAATATCCCCATGCGTTATAGTAACTCAACTATCGTAAATATGTATTGATATTATCGTAAATTAGTATATAAAATTATCGTAAATAGAGGTGGCTATATAATAACTTATTTTGTAGCTGACTACTGAATATGCTCTCCATATATATATATATATATATATACTGATGGCCAATCAGTAAACATGGAATTACTAAATGTTGATTTGTGAGACACTTTAGCGACGATTGTTCATCAATAGTTATATTTATTTTAGCGACTGACATCTGACCACAATGCGGTGGAGTGGTGTATTGAAACGAGGAGCTCTATTGAGAGGCCTTCCTAAAGATGCATTTTATTTTATATTAACCAATATGTATAATAACCTAAAAGCCTCCACAAGAACAGTTAACTTCCACAAATCTGAGGCTCATTTTTTGAACTTGCTAGGAGGATTACTGTACTACTACAAAAATGATTTCAATGGTGCTCTTTTTTCCGGAGGTAGCTCTATCAAACACTCTCTTAAAATCGATTTCTAGACGTGGTTGTTGTCTAAAATGTTCATTATTTTCAAAGGCAGTTGGGGTTACAGATCAAGAAATGGTATTTATAGAGGTAGTTGGTAATGGGACCTGCCTCTAAAAATTATTGCAGAAAAGAAAGTTTAACTTTCTGGAAATGTTTAAGTTCATAGATTTTGAAATTCATTTTTTCGATTTTTTTAAACGACCTCGAATGGAGATACGCCCTGAACCAAATTGTAGTGCTCGACAAGATCTAAAACTTTGTAGTTCACATTTTTTTCGTGAAACTTAATACAAAATGATAGCATCGTACGCTTCACAAAGTGATTCTATGGCACCATGTGGTAGGAGAGGTTTCTTTTGAGGCAAGAGGTTTTTTTTAATTCATTCCCTAAGAACCAACTCACAAGCGTGGCACTTCTCTAGTGGGCTTCTCTCAAGATTAAAAACATTCCTGTTGTTTTGCTGATTTACAATTTTTTGAAAATAATTTTAGAACCGTGCCACATTGTCGACCGTGTCTAGAAACCGATGTCATGTCATCCTCTCAAAACCAATATTTTCTAAACATCCTTGAGATTTAAGAACCACCTATGTAAATTAATTTTGAGTGGGCTAAAATGCTCAATGTAGGAGTGCTATATTATAGTTTAGTTGCGGCTGCATAGAGCCGTCCATGGACCGCGGACTAGCGATCGATCGAGTCACGGGTTAGTCAAGGACTAATATATATATACGAATATGTCCCTTTTTCTGTTAGTCACCCGGAGCCATCAGACCACGTCATCTTCTCCATTGACGCTAGCAAAGTGACGAGAAAAACCGGCCGGCTATCCACATCTCCCGTGGCGAGTTGTACGTGTGCATGGTCTAGGTTACACGTAAAAAACTGGGCATAAAAAATTTCATCGCACTGATTTGACATGTCTTGGTATCAATACTCGCCCTGCCGTCGGTCAACCGGTAGTCAACACAGGATTTATATTTTTCCAGTGAATAATATATCTTTTACAGATGGCGGCATGCATACGTATGGCTGACAGTGCTGTACTGTCACCGACACTACTACTCGAGGCAGTTGAACTGTTTGTGAAGTAATCATGCGCGAAAGCCTCAACAAAAGTGAGCATGTAACTTCTTTGTCGGATTAAAGGTCTTGTTTAGATACTCTCAAAATTCCAAGTTTTTTCACTTTCTCTTCATCACATCAATTTTTAGCCGTTTGCATGGAGCATTAAATATAGGTAAAAAAATAACTAATTGCACAGTTTAGTTGGAAATCACGAGATGAATTTTTTGAGCTTAGTTGATCCACGATTGGACAATATTTACTAAATAAGACGAAAGTGCTACTATTCATCGGTTTGAAATTTTTTTCAATGTAAACAAGGCCAAAAGTAGGATGGCAGAAACCATCGTTTAACAGCTGGGACCGGAGCAAGACATATAAAAGTAGAAACAATTTTAAGCAACAAGAGAGAGAAGATTGAAATGGCCAGCACTTGAAATAAACACTCTGTCTTAGCTTCTTCGTCATCATGTGCAGGCGGCTGCGTCTTCCTGGCTAATCCGATCTATACATAACAAAATAATAAGGAAAAAAGTTGGAAATGCTGCGTAACAAACATGTCATCAACTAGGCAGCTGGACGCTAATGACTAGATTATCCCTAATTAAGTATCCCCAACAATACACTACTATATAGCCCGATTGAACTTGAGCCATGGCCGTCCACCAGTAGTAACCACTCGCTCTTCAGCGATTGGCTTTGCTATATCCTACAAGTTTTCCCACCCCACACAGGGTGTAAACTGTTAGCTAATCTACTATCACCTTGTGAGAACACAGCAGAGGAAGATGGCGCCGACTTAGTTGCCTGCTGTGTGTGAACACAGCAAGGGAAGGCGGCGCCGACTTTGCCCCCTGCTGTGATACAAGATCTAGTCATTGTGTGCAGGTGCAGACGCCAGCGACGGCTCACCTACAACAGATGAGAGGAACAGCAAAGGCTTGACCAACGCCGGCAGCGCAGTCGTCAGCTCTGTCGGGTTTATCTAGTTATTGTATAGCATGCGCTGCACATGGACTAGATAGTTAGAGTTGTATAAATAGACATGTATGGCAACTCAAGAAAGAGAGCTCAGATTTGCCATCACACGACAGGGCTTCGCCAACGCCGCTGCCTTGTATTGTGCGTGCTTGCTCTGCTTCTCCTTCCTCTTCTAGCTCGATCCGTAGTGTGTGGAGTACGGACAACGCCGCACGTGGTCTCGCGCACGGCTAGTGGGTGCTCGGCAACACTAGCGCGTCTTTCGGCGAGACCGACAAGTGCTCCACTCGCCGAGCCGGTGGTCGGTAAGATCGGCCGGAGTGGTTCACCGTCGTGAGCCGGTGATCTGTGTGAGACCAACGGAGTGGTCTCACGGAGATCATCTCGGTGGTCGGGAGGCTAACCGTGGGCCAACAAGTGGTATCGAGCCGCATAAGCGCCGCCGTCATTCTAACCGATGGCAATGACAAAGCGGTTCGAGTTGGGCGACGACATGCAGTAAGCACCGCTGTGGCTGCCCACCACTACCGGAGGTAGTTATTCGCCGCGGTGCGGGAGGTCAGCGGCACCACTTGGCCGACGCTACGACTCGCACTAACTATGGAGAGTGGTCGGTGACCATGAAGGTCAAGCTTCGAGCCCGCTCGGCTCGGAATGCTTGCTGACAAGGGCACCGACGGGAAGAAGACGACATGTCGGCGATGGAGGCTATACTACTGCTGTACCGGGCGGAGTATAGGGAACCGCTGGGGACGACGAAGAGCTTAGCTAGCTAAGGAGGCGTGGGAGGCCATTATGGCGCGATGCGCCGGTTCCGACCACGCAAAGAAGGCAACGCCCAGCTTCAAGCGTGAGTACACAAACCTCAAGTTCAAGGATGGTGAAACGGTGGAGGACTTCTCCTCCGCCAAAGCAGACGTTCATCGCCAAAGTCAAGAGCCACGCGTCACCATCGATGAAGAGGAGGTGGTCTCCAAGTTCCTCCACTCCGCGTCGCAAAGTACATCCGATCGCTTTATCCATAGAGACGATGCCGGACTTGTCCACCCTCACCATCGAGGATGTGGCAAGCCGCTCACGGAGGGTGGACGAAGCCGGAGCAAAGCGACAACGAACGGCGACAGCGGAAACTCCTGGCCGACGGAAGAGAGTGGGCTGCTCGGCAAAACTCCGGAAGGCAGCCTCCTCCAACAAGCGGTGGCAACGGCAAACATCAAAGGCGGCTTCTTCTTCGGTGAAGAAGCAAATCGACTCAACGCCTATTGGTGTTGCAGAAGATGGGCCATTGGGCAAGGTGGAGTGCCCAAATCGCAAGAAGGAAAGAAGGCTCGTGCTCACCTAGCGAAAAGCCGATGATGAGGATGATGCTACTATCCTTATGGCGACGCTCGTCGCCGCACGCATCGACATCGAGGCCATGGAGAGGGAAGAGGCGACGACGGTGGAAGGATCTAGCAAGGCCCTCAAGACCGTCAACCTCGACGAACCACGCGCCAAGTCCATCTTGGGCATGTGGGCGTCGACCGAGCAGCGGTGGTATCTAGACTCGGTGCCAAGAACCATGACGGGCTCCAAGGACTCCTTCTCCGAGCTCGACGGCGATGTTACCGTGACGGTGAAGTTTGGTGATGGCTCAAGGGTGGCTATCCAAGGGCGCAGCACCATCATCTTCGAGATGCCGAATGGGGAGCACCGCGCTAACGGATGTATATCGATCCCGCAATCGCAAGCGTTCAAAGATCATCGGCGCATTGGTCACCGGATGAGCGCGTAGCGAGGTTCGATCAAGGACGGCGTTATGAGGATCGAGACCGAGCGGTGACTTCTCGCAAGGTGAAGAGGTCCTCGAACGGTTGTACCGCCGACCAAAGGTAGAGTAGCCGGTTGCTCGGGCGGCAAGGCACTCCGAGGAACCGTGGATGTGGCATGCCCGGTTCGGACATCTCAAATTCGACGCGCTTGGTCGGCCGGGGAAGATGGTCCGAGGGCTACCCTACATCAAACACGGAGGCGAAGCTATGTGACGTACCGCCATGCCGGAAGCGAGGAGGCTACCTTTCCCAAAGGCGCCAAGTATCGCGCTGAAGGAAGCTCTCGAGCTAGTTCATGGCGACCTCTGCGGGCCGATCACGCTGCTACATGCGGTGGTCGGCGGTACTTCCTCCTACTCATGGACGATTGCGCCGCTACATGTGGTCGCAACTCCCGACGAGCAGGGCAAGGACGAAGCGGCGGTGGCGATCAAGAAGTTCAAGACGCGCACGGAGGCCGAGAGCGGCAAGAAGCTCCTCGTACTGAGGACTGATCGGGGTGGCAAATTCACTTCGGTGGAGTTTGCTACGTACTGCGCGGATCAAGGTGTGGGGCAACATCACACCGCGCCATACTCGCCACAACAGAATGGCGTGGTGGAGCGACGGAACCAGATAGTGGTCGGCATGGCCCAATCCATGATGAAGGCCAAAGGGATGCCGGCAAAGTTCTGGGGAGAGGCGGTGACCACGACGGTGTTCATCCTCAACCGCGCTCCAACCAAAGCCCTAACGGGCAAGACGCCGTTCGAAGCTTGGTACGGGAGCAAGCCGAACGTGTCATTCCTCCGGACATTCGGTTGCATCGGCCATGTCAGGAAGACAAAGCCGAACCTCACCAAGCTGGAGGACAGGAGCACACCCATGGTGTTCCTGGGCTACGTGGAGGGTACCAAGGCGTACTCGGCTCTATGACCCACCCAATTGCCTCAAAGATCTGGTAGCATAAATATTCTTATCGTTGATAATTCCTGCGAGACAAGGTGATTGTCTCGCGTGCGACGTTGTGTTCAACGAGGAGGCAGCTTGGGACTGGCATAGTCCGAGCACGGGGGAAGCGGGAGGCTTCACCAACACCTTCGTCGTCGAGCACTTGGTCATCCACGGCGGTGGAGACGCTGCGGAGCACATTGACGAGGCTCTCCTATTTCGATGACCTTCTCCCGCCACATAACATTGATGTAATGCATACTGAAAAGAATATCGCCGAGGCACTTTGGGGAACTCTCATGGACACTGACAAGTCTAAGGACAATGTTAAGGCTAGAGTGGACCTAGCGACGTTGTGCGATAGACCGAATCAAGCGATGCAGCCTCCTAGTGGCCGAAACAAGAACTGGAAAAGGCCTAAGGTCAATTTCGTCTTGCAAATCGATTAAAGGAGGGAGGTACTAAAATGGATGCAGATGTTAATGTTTCCAGATGGATATGCAGCGAATCTTAGCAGGGGAGTGAACTTAGGCACTCTATGAGTCAACGGGATGAAGAGTCATGACTACCACATATGGATTGAGCAGCTTCTTCCGGCGATGGTCCGAGGCTATGTCCCTGAGCATGTCTGGCAAGTGCTGGCAGAGTTGAGCTTTTTCTTCTGCTAGCTTTGTGCCAAGGAGATATCTTGGACCGTCGCTCAGGACTTGGAAAAAGCGGCACCTGTGTTGCTCTGTAAGCTGGAGAAGATCTTTCCACCCGGCTTCTTCTTGCCGATGCAACATCTGATTGTGCACCTCCCATCCGAGGCACGTTTGGGGGGCCCATGCAGGCCCGTTGGTGCTATCCAATCGAGAGATGTCTAAAGACTCTTCGCAAAAAATGTACAAATAAAGCCAGAATTGAGGCTTCCATTGCAGAGGCATGCCTTCGGGAGGAGGTGGCAAACTTCACCACGCTATACTACAAGCCGAACCTTCCAAGCAATCATAATCCACCCCCTCGTTACAATACTGGCGAAAATGAATCGACCCTGAGCCTTTTCCAAGGCCAACTCGGCAGCGCAAGTGGATCAACCCCAAAGCTATTGGGAAATGAAGAGTGGCGCAGTATCATGCTATATGTGTTGAATAACCTTACCGAGGTGTAGCCGTTCATCAAGTAAGTTCTCAACGAACTTATTTCAATATGCCGTCACTATTCTGCATCCAACCCCATTGATTCTCGTTCGGGCAGGGAATTTGTTCGTGAATTCTGGCATCAATCAAGGGATCCTACCTCGCATGAACAAGACACCCTTGTTTCACGGGGTGCGGGAGCGGGGAGGCCTGATTTCATTTCTTGGTTCAAACAAAAGGTAATGTCCAATTTAGCTCGTACGTTCGATCGTCCAAGGTGATCGTACATTTGATTAATATAACGATCTATCATGATTCACCTTGCAGGCCCAGACCGATTCGTCCATGAGCGACGAGTTGAAACAGGTTGCAAACGGCTGTGATGTTAGGGTGAAGTCATTTACCGGCTATGACGTGAACGGATATCGCTTCCACACAACAAGTTACGAGCAGATTCGGCCCCAATGAAAAACCACAGATAACGGAGTTTGTACGCTCGACACTGATGGCCTCGACTATCATGGTAGAGTTGAGGAAATCTATGAACTCTCATTTCATGGAGATGAACCTCTTAAACCTGTCATGTTCAAATGCCACTGGTTTAATCCTCGATCAACGAGACGAACCCCTCATCTTGGGCTAGTGGAGATTCGAGAAGATTCCATCTATCCTGGAAAAGATGTCTACATTGTGGCTCAACAGGCCGTGCAGGTGTATTATACTCGATACGCCAACCATGACAAAGAGGATCTTAAGGGTTGGGCTATTGTGCACCAGGTATCTCCACATGATAAACTACCTGCCCTAAACGATGATGATTACAACTTCAACGCAAACATATATGATGGACAGTTCTATCAAGAAGATGGGCTACCAGGCACATTTGAGATAGTCTTACCCGAAGCAATCGAAATGGAAGTAGACAACGAAATGGTTGATGACGAGGTCGATGGAAATGTGGTGGTAAATGCCAAGGGCATTGCAATGCTTGAGCGATTACTTCTAGGCAATGACGACGATGACAACATAGAACCTTCGGATAGTGTTGCCCATTTGGACAATTTTGACAGTGATGATGAGACCTATGATCCCAATCATGAAGATTATTCCTAATACATGTAATACTATGGTTTTTTAATTTGTGTTTTGTTTATATATTTTGAATCTATTTCTAATATATGTACTAATTAGTCTTATTCATTCTTTGTGATTGCAGGTGATTGGACAAAGATGGTGAGCAGACGTCCACGCCGTGACGCGCCCTCGGTTTATGGGAGAGACCGCCCTCTCCTTCGAGGTTAGGGGTCATCGTCCGGGGCAGCGTCCGTAGGAGGTGATGAGAGGAGGACCAGGGGCAGCCGCCGCAGGAGGCAGCGGTCTCCTCCCTCGACACGTGACGAGCTGCTGGAGGAGGAGCACGTGATGGCCACGGCCTCGTCCTCGTCGGAGGATGAGAGGGGTCAGCAGATGGGCGAGGGAGATGAGGCGCTCGAGGGCAAGGGAGGCGAGGCGCTCGAGGGCGAGGGAGGCGAGGCACTCGAGGGCGAGGGAGAGGGTACCGCTACCCGGACTCTCTACGAGCGAGGTCCCACGAGCCTCCCTCCGGTTCTGCTTATTCACAACCGCCCAGTGATTCGGCCTATGGCAAAGAGGTAAGTAACTATGGATGTTATCACAACTACTTCATAAGATATGTTGGAAATCTTAAGAGAAACTGATAAATTTTCTTAATCACTTGTGCAGGGCCTGGTTGGTTTTGTCGGGTACTCCAGCACGCACCCCCGCGAGCATCCTTGGTGTTTTGTGTAGGAAATGGTACCCCGGCATTGTGCAACTGTTCGAAGAGCCGGTGGCGCGGGAGCCGGCCTCCAACTGGGACAGATACGCGCTGGTCACGAATGACACTTACCGCAACAAGCAGGAGCGAGTATTGGCGGAGTTTTGGGTAAGTCTCTCTCGCACAACATTGCTTAATACGTCGCATTCATTGGTTAAATCTTTTATTGAAATAATGAATGGATACATTAGTTTTGTATGCAGAAATATTTCAAGGCCGAAGAAGGACTTGAGGCCCAGGCGGATCGGGCGGCTGCCGCAGCTTGTAGGAAGTACGTCACCGAGATGCACCACCATGGGCGCGTCCTGGCCCACATAGACTACTACAGGTCGGTACTTAGGCAGTCCCTCCCCAAGCCTCAAGCAAGACGGATTACGCTGACCCAGGACCAGTACCTTGAGGTAGGCGAATAACATTCATAATGATTCATTTTGATATTAAGTAGGTTCAATTTCATCTTCTTATATGTCAAATACTCGATGACTTGTAGGTGATTCCCTGGTGGTGCCAATCGTATCCCGAGTGCTGGGCCATGATCGTGGACAAGTGGTTATCACAAGACTTTGTTGACACGCATGAGAGGCAGCGGGAACAACATCTGATGAGGCAAGGTCCAACTCACCATAAGGCAGTCGTAGCCTCCTCGGATACAAACAAGCATACGTAAGTGATTTCTTTCATTTATTTTAACGCTCAATTCTGCTTGATTTCTCACCATCTTCCCATCTTTCTCGTAGGAGGCTGCGCACCTGGGCGAGGAGGTCTCGGAGTTCTCTGCGTGGGCTATGTCCCACATGGGCAGGGCGTCGTCCTCTGTCTCCTTCGACCCGGCTACCCCGCCCCAGGCGTGCTCTGACCCGAACGTGTACACTAAAGTCCAAGAGTACACATCAACGGTAAGGGAGATCTATGGGGAAGATTACAATATGCGCACTGAGCCCATTGATGCAGAGGCGATCATGAAGCTCGGAGGAGGCAAGAAGCACGGGCGGCTATGGATTGCAGACGGCGCCATCGACTCCACCACTGTTCCCTCCTCGACGCTATCCGAGCATAGAGCACGAGCTCCAGCCAGCCCATACGTCCACGGCCTTCTCCAGCACTGCAGCAGGTCCAAGCACTCCAGGTAATTCCTGCTTTACTCGTCGTACGTAGATATTTACACACCTAAATTAGATTTGCATTACTGATATATTGGAATGAAATATTGCAGGCTGAGCTGCAAGAAACAAGAAGGCAAAGTCAAGAGCAGAACGCGGAGCTGACCACACAGCTGCAGGCCCAGAAGGTCGCGTTCGAGGCCGCGCAGAAGCAGATGGCAGAGATGATAGTGATTATGCAAAGTCTTGGGCAAGCATCGGGTGTACCTGTGCAGTTTTCAGCTTCTCCACCTCCTACTCCTGCAGCTACTCCTGTAAGTATGAAAGTTCACTTTTCGCTTGTGCTTTGCATGTATGTCGGCCTTCGTGCCGTTGTGGATGTCGGCGTTCGTGCCGTTGTGGATGTCGGCGTTCATGCCGTCGTTTCTTGCAGGTTTTGGAAACCTCCCCATGTAGGGGAGGTGCTGCCGAAATTTTCAATTGAGTCTAATCTTTTTGTATTTCTAGATTACTAGATGCAATCTCTAAGTTTTAAAACTGTTTTCCCGGATTACTCACACATGCAATCTCTGCTCCTTTGTGCAGCTTCCGTCCGCGGGTTCCAATCAACCCGCTAGTGCGTCACCGGGTGATCCTGCTTTTCCTTCACCATCGTCTCATAGGCTAGCTTGATGAGGACTCGTGCTAGGTGATGTGGTTGGACTTTAGCGTGATTTGTGATTTATGGTTGTGACTTGTGCTTGGATTTCATTAACTTGTCATATTAAACATGTGAATGATGATGAACATGTAACTTGTCATTGTAATATATTGTGATTTGTGGTTCACAATTATGCTTGTGATATATTGTGAGAAAATAGGTTCTATGTGATATATATATGTATATATATGAAATGCTTGTGTCGATGAAATGTAAAAAACAAAAAAAATTAAATTTCTGTCTCTTTACCGAGAGCAATGACCAAGGCCCTCGGTAAAGAAGGGTCCTTTGTCGAGGGCCCCCCTTCTTTGCCGAGGGCCCTAGCAATAGCCCTCGACAAAGATTTTTTTAAAAATCCTGAAAATTTCTTTGCCGAGGGCCAGGGAGCAGGTCCTCGGCAAAGGTTTTAAAAAAAATTCAAAAAAAACTATTTCTTTGCCGAGGGCCGGCCCTCGGCAAAAAAAATTCAAAAAAAAACACTTCTTTGCCGAGGGTCGGCCCTCGACAAAGAAACCGCCAACGGCGCCGGCGCGTGACGGTTTCTTTTCTTTGCCGAGAGCCGTCCTGGCCCTCGGCAAAGGCTTTGTCGAGTGCCCGATAAAGGGCCCTCGGCAAAGACCCCTTCGCCGTCTAAAAATTCCCCGAGAGGTCTTTGCCGAGGGCAGCCCTCAGCAAAGCCTTTGCCGAGGGTTTATGGTCCTGGCCCTCGGCAAAGCATGCGAGTCCAGTAGTGCGTGCAGGCGAAGTGAGTCGTAATAAGAGGGTGGGGGTTGGGACGAGGTAGAGGCATATATCTGAGCATTATATAGTTGTAACTAACGCTGTTGTTTCGTTTGTCATGTGTGCTAGCTGGTGCATCGGCAATGGCAATATATATGGCGATGAATAATCCATTTACAGTCGCTTTCTTTTTTTCTTTTTCTTTTTTGGAGATTTACAGTCGCTTTCTAGTTTCTAGGGCACATGGTGGGGGCCTGGTTACTTGCTTACATTTGGTGCTTCGCGTGTGGACGTGCAGCACCGCAAAATGCCCGAGGGACGAAGTCTGCTATGTCATCCCAACACATATAGTAATTAATAAGTCACAGTTATATATGATTGCAGTTATCACCAAAACACTCACCACGTACCTAGGAACACTCACCACGTACCTAGGAGCGAGTCTAGATGCTTGCAACGAGGCACCTATATATTTTGTTATGTTTGGTCATCAATTATATATATAAAAAATCCGGCTGCAAGGTAGATACCCCGAGCTATTTTAGTTTAAGATAAAGGATTTCTCTCCCAGCACCAGAAAACCCCCGAATTCCATGCCCCGCCCGCACACAGGGTCTGTTATCCGATGAGAGGGCCGGTCCATTTCACCTGTGCTTCGAGAAAGCGGAACAGGTGCGAGTTTTTTTTTCCACACCGCCGATCAGAAATTCGCCTGATCAAGTATTCGAACTCTGGCCATGGGGTTTTCCAATCCATTATTGCACGTGCGTGGATATCCTATAAAGCATCTGCAAGACTCTTTCTAAATTTCACTCTCTAAATCTTTATTTGAAGAGTCATTTACATAAAATTAATTTCTATATCTTTTCACTCTCCAACAGTTTTTTATATCTCATACGCACTCTAGAGAGCCATTCTCGTCTTCTATTTTTGGTTAGCAACAAATCCAAAATATAAGATGGCTATATTTAGATAACCATTTTGAGAAGTTGTTGGAGTGTAATTTTTCACAAAAATCTCTATTCCTAGCATTTAGAAAAGATATAGAGAGTCTCTTGGAGATGCTCTTACGGATGATAAAACTATACGCTATAAGAGTATCTCTAAGAGATTAGCAAAAAAGAATAGACAAATTTACTAATTTAGCTACCCTCTAAAATAGATTTGACAAAAAAATACTATAGTACCCCAATAGACTCTGTAAAACCAAGAGGATAGATGGCTAGTGAGAGGTAGACTATTCAAAAGTAGAGAGCGAATGAGGTGGGATGGAGAGCTACTAAATTTAGAGAGTCATTTACAGAGTCTGTTGGAGACGTTTTTCCTCCAATCACTACTACAGAAATGATTATGCGCAGCGTTGCACTTTTGCACTCCATGGCGGACGTCTATTTTGCCCGCCGCGGTAAATCCCACGATTTACCGCGGCGGGCATTTTTTATTTACCGTAGCGGTCACTTTTGCCCGCTACGGTAAATTGATTTACCGTGACGGACGTCTTAAAATGCCCGCCACGGAAAATAGGCTATTTACCACGACGGACGTTTTAAGATGTCCGCCACGGTAAATCGATTTATCGTGGCGGGCACCTTATAAGGCCCGCTTCCAGAAAAAGCAGGCCCAGCTCGCGGCCCAGCTCAGCCCGTCATATATATACACAAGCTAGGATTTCTGTCACTCACACCCACTAGACGCCGCCCCTCACTTCTCTCTCACACAGCCCCGGCCTATCCCTCACAGCCCCGACTCCGCTCTCTCCCTCTGTCTCTGGCGGCCAGGCGCGTGGGGGTGGCCGGATCCGCGGCGGCGCGCTTCCCTCCTCTGTCTCCGGTGGCCAGGCGCGCGGGGGCGGCCGGATCCGCGGCGGCGCGCCTCCCTCCTCTGTCTCCGGTGGCCAGGCGCGCAGGGGCGGCCGGATCCGCGGCGGCGTGCCTCCCTCCTATGTCTCCGGCGGCCAGGCGTGCGGGGGCGGCCGGATCCGCGGGATGGCGATGGTGGCGCTAGGGTTTCGGTTTGGGATTGGGCTCGCCGGTGGGCTCAGTCAATGGGCTCGCCGGTGGGCTTTGGTTTTTTTTTTGTTTTTTCCAAATGATTAACCGAGGCGGTCAGTGTAACGTGCCCGCCGTGGTAAAAGTATATTTACCGCAGCGGGCACGTTACACCGCCCGCCGCGGTAAATCGGTTAACCGCGGCGGGCAAGGCCGCCCGCCGCGGTTAAGCCACGATTTACCGTGGCCTCTAGGCCGCGGCGGACAGCTTTGCCCGCCATGGAAAACCGAAAACGCCCGCCTCCAGTAAAGTTTTTGTAGTAGTGAATAATAACCAAATTTACTTTTGGAAAATAATTTGGCTAATTTCTCGGAGATGCTCTAAGAAACACATAAATAGACGAACATGTACAACGAAAGATACCAAAATTAGGCCCGAACAAAAAACTCGTATCTCGCTAGCTCGCTCAACTCGCTCGTTAGTGGCTCAGCTCGAGCTTGCTTGTTTGAATTTTTATTTAATGAGCTAGAGCTCGGTTAATTAACGAGCCAGCTTGTGAGCGGCTCGCGAGCCAAATCAAGCCAAGGTAATTCACATGACAACAACTACAATCGACCCGTATATCTCTCAGCCTAGCCAAATACAACTTTAAGCAGTCCATATATATATATCCCACTTTCTATGGTCCAACACAATTAAACACTATTTGTCTCAGTCCGTATATACATAATAAACGCATGCAGGCGTATACGTACATATATGTAGCAATGTTTCAGAATAGGGCTGTCAATCTATTTGTCTTTCATCTACAGCATCTTCACTAGCTTCTGTTACATACATACCTGATTTCAGCTGCGTAGCTTCCGCTTAGCGTCGTGGATCATGACAATGCTACCAGCCTACCAACAGCCGGCAATCGGTACAGGAGCTAGCCACGCAAACTGCCATGGAAAAAAGAAGAAGAAACAATACAAAACGCCTAACAGGATGACTAGCACGGTTAGAGACCTGTCATGGTCAGTCAGAACATGAGCAAAGCCGTCTACTACTAGTCTACTACACAACGGGAGGCAGCTGGAGGAGAAAAAGAAGGTAGCGGATCTTGGCAGAGTGACATTTCTGACAGGAACAAGCGACGTCGAGCGTTTAGCAGCGGTACGGTTCGCCATCAGCCCATCACCCATCGCTCGTGCAATTTCCCGGCTAGCTAGTTCAAACGGTCTTCCTGCTGACATGGGCATAGCATCAGGCTGACATGGCACTTCTCACTCGAAGCTGCCAGCATTTGGCGTCTGCAAGAGAACAAGCAGCGGAAAAGATAGGAGATGGTGCAAATGGCAGCAGCGTCTACAATGGAATCAAAACCTGACGAAACTATGTAACGAACCAGCCAACAGGAATTAATAGGGGAGAATCCTAAACTATTTGCGAGCCAGCAGTTTTGTTAACCTGGATAGTGATAAACAGAAAAACAAATTGAGATGCATCATGCATGTGCTGCTGTCATGTTCAGGACTCTCTGCAACTTGGCCTCCGAAAGTTGCAACAAGCGCACAAGAGCACAACACTGCTACATTGCAATGAAGAAGATTGGTGATATCAAACACTCCTGGGCTCCACGCTTGCAACGAAACAAGGCATTATTTTCTTTCTTTTCTTTTTGTAGATAATATATAAATGATGCAAACAATGACGTTGCGAATGCGTGCAGTGACCCTGCCTTGCTTCTGATCCCTTTCCATCCATCTGTAAGCCCAGAACATAGTGTGTGGACAAGAACAGCAGTTGGTGCATCGCAGTCACGACGATGTCAGAGCGAAAATATGCAGGATTTCATTGCGTTATCCGTTAGGAGCTGCACTGCACCGATGCCAAAGCCAGAGGGCGAAGAGGGTTCTTCCTGTCAATCATCACAATGTCAGCAGCAGCACTACATCAGGCGCAGGTTCAGCTACTGCTCACAGTCCAGCAACAGAAGGCAAATTAACACGCCCGCTCCACTCGATGGGCCTCGGCCGTCCACACACGCACCTTGTCCCAGCCACCGTTACGCGGGCCCCGTTTGGCAGTAGTTGCTGTATAGGCTGGCGTGCTCTGTGTATTACTTAAGAGAGAACCGTGAGGAAGAGTGGACCACAAGTTGAACAATTATCAAACTCCCTGATAGAACCGTCCTGGTTCTGCCGTCTCCTACCTTTCTTCCCCTTCTTCACGATTTTCCTCTCAATTTCCCGCTATTGCTAACACCTGGTATCAGATCTTGCGATCCATGCTCCACTTCCTTCCCCGATTGCAGTGCGCCTGATTGTGGTTTGTTGACACTAGTCCATCAACCCGTGCTCTCACACGGGCTATAATTTTAGGAGATATAAGTATTAGGTACTGTTTAATAATCCCTTCCTTCCAAATTGTAAGACATTTTGACTTTTCTAAATATATCGTTTTAGCTATGTATCTAGACTGTACATCTACGTGTATCAAAATCTATGTATTTAGAAAATTCAAAAAGTCATATAATTTGGAATGGAGTACATCCGACTAATAAAGAATTATTTGTATTAAATTAAATGTTTTCTATTTGTTTATTTTCTAACATAGTACACATAATAGATACTCTTTAGTCTATATGTAGTTATCATAAACTCATTAATTACTATTTCTTCAAGTAACTAATCTATATATTTTTTCATATTCATATTTTTTCTTTGCACGGCAACTCTATATATTTTAAATATACAATTCATGGTGGCTCTTGCTACATCATGTATCTTATGAAGTTATGAATCTAATTGATTTTTCAATGTTTTTTCTTATCAACTGCTATGGATTTTTTCTCTCCCCTCATGTTAAGTTTAAACTCTTGTGCTTATTGTATATTTCATTAACTCTCCCTTTTACACTTTTTTAAAAATAAGGATTTAGATCATAGAGTATGTTCTTAAGTACTACAATACCATAAGCCATTATTTGAAACATGCACCATATCGCTTAAGATAAGTCATAGAGCTTAAAGTGAGATCTTGTCGGTGTTCCGACTAGTAAATTTCTAATATTACGCGTCTGGCTCGGATTATGTGCTAAGAGGACACGAGGTTTATACTAGTTCGGGCAGAATGTCCCTACGTCTAGTTCGTTGCTGCTGCTCGTGTTACTAGCATTGAAAGTTCGTAGTAGGGGTTACAAACGGTCGAGAGAGGGACATGTCCCAAGTCTCTGAAGAGAGGAGCGAACGGGTGCCGAGAGCTCAGTCGCTTCCCGGCTGTGTGCTTGTGTGTTCTGATCGGTTCGGGGTTCGATGGGTTCCAATCCAAATCGATGCGATGTGTTGCGATGCCCCTTATGGGACGCCATGCCTTCCCTTTTATAGGCCAAGGGAAAGCACGGATTACAGTGGAGAGAAAAGAGGAAAATGAGAAGGAGAAGAAGTCCTCCAGGATCGCCGGGTCCTTCTTTTCCTTCACGCGGGTCCTTAGACGACAATAGGGATAGCTCCACGTCCGGCCTGTCTGTCATTGGCGCCAGGTGGAGCCCACCCCGGTCGTGGTGCTCCACTCTGGGCGGATGTTGTGGTGGCCCAGCCCTAGAGTGCTCATCACGACGAGGTTAGGCGAGCAGCACCTTAGACGCCTGACGTTGTTCTGATGTGAATCCCTCACGATGGCCCGTCCACGGCCATGGGTTAGCCAGGCATGCCGTCACCTCCCTAGTGTGAGCTTTGACCTAGCCCATTCGCTGGACCTCAGGTGGCCTGGCTGTGGTATGGGTCTTCATCGGGCGAGACCCCCGGCCTCGTGAGGTCATGGCGAGAGTCCCCCCTAGAGGCCGGGCGAGGTGGAGCCCACCCCTAGAGGCTGGGTGAGGCAGAGCCAGCCCTTAGAGGTCGGACGGTTGGGCGAGCCCAGCGGAGGCGAGGTGGAGCCACCTCGAGGTTGGGTGAGGGGAAGCCCGTGGCCTCGGTGTTAGCCCACCCCGAGGTCGGCCGGGAGCAAGAAACCAAGGGTCCGGCGCGAGCTAGCCCATGTTGGGCGAGGCGGGGTCGACCTCGTGGAGCCCACCCCGGCCTTGTGGCGAGCTAGCCCATAGAGGTCGGGCGAGGTGGAGCCCGTGGCCTTGGTGTCGGGCAAGGCAGAGCCCGCCCCTAGAGGTCGGGCGAGGCGGAGCCCGTGGCCTCAGTGTCGGGTGAGGCAGAGCCAGCCCTCAGAGGTCGGGCAAGGCGGAGCCCATGGCCTCCGTGTCAGGCGAGGCAGAGCCCGTCCCTAGAGGCCGGGCGAGGCGGAGCTTGCGCACCTGAGGGTCGGTTGGAGCTATAGTCGCACTGTTGACTGCTCGAATGAATCGATGTTGATGGTTATTAACTCCTCTTTGGGTACCCTAGTATTGGTCCCCAATAATAGCCCCTGGGCCTGCGAAGGAGTAGAATACTCCTTCGGAGGCTTTTTTGAATGGTAGGACCCTGAAGGCCTCGGCCTTCTTTTGTTGCCCACAGCATGACCTAGGGGCGGTGATTCCCTTTCCTCGAGGATCGGTTTGTCATTGCGATTGTCTTCCCTCAAGTGTTTTTTTTCAATAAAAATGGAGGGGCCGAGCTGTGCCACGATTTTCCTTTAAGGACGAATTATGGCACCCAGTGAGTTGTTAATGGGTTAGTCTGAGTGGGGCCCCTAGCATCCCATTCGTGGGGATCCAGCTTGGGTTAGCTTGGCGACTGACCCTAGATTCTCAGTGATCAATCCATATAGTTCTCGGGTCCGTTCGACCGGTCCCGAGGCCTAAGTACCTTTTTTCGAAAAAAGCCATGAATCGTAACCGGCCGAGACTCGAATGTGGGCCGGGATGCCCGCGGTGCTCGTGCGCCCAGGTACTGGCCACTAGCGGGCCCATTCCTTTCCATCTCTCACCCTAAAGGCGCCTAGAGCGGTTGTCGAACCCATCGATGGGCCGACCTACGAACTCCTGGGCCCAGTCGGGCCATAGAGGCACTTTTAGATCCGTATTCCTCTTACTCGTGATGAGTCATGGCCCGTCTAGAGAGGCAAAATGTCCAGCAAATTTTCTAAGGGAACAGGCAGAGATTGTGTGCGCACGTCCCACAGCGGGACGTTGTGGCAGATCATGGCAGGTGCAGATATCTAGGCGGGCGGTAGGTTTCCTCGCATCCATCGCCCCTATAAAACCAAAGGGTTTGCCCCCCGGATTCCATACCTTGCATCCTTGCCTCCGCATCCACGACTGTCGCCGCCAATCGCTCAGGTTTCCTGTCTCCGCATCCCCGTCGCCGTTGAGCTCGCATCCACCCACCCCCATCTCCAATGGATCCATGGTGCCGCTCTGACATCACCTTCCAACGCATGGAGGGCCTCGTTCGTCGCGGTCTTCTCTGCGCGCGGACCATGGCCGAGGAGTGGCTGCTGCCCAGCAAGGAGGATGTGTCGTTGCCACCCGACGGCTATGTGGTGTCGTTTGCCCACTTCCACGAGCGTAGGTTTGCGACCCCCGCCCACAGATTTCTTCAGGGGCTGCTGCACTACTACAAGATTGAAGTGCAGCATCTCAATCCCAATGGGATCCAGCACATGGTGGCATTCGTCGCCCTGTGCGAGGGGTTCCTGGAGATCAGCCCCCACTTTGATTTGTGGAGGTACTTCTTCGTCGTCACCCTCCAGAAGAAGAGGGAGAAGAGCGGTAGGCAGGAGCTGCACATGCCGATGGGGTGCGCTGACATCCAGCTCTGGAACAATCGGGTCAGCGAGTACCCATCAATGTCCAACAAGGGGTGGCACTCGTAGTGGTTCTACCTCAAGAACGACGCTGCCGCCCCTCTGCCAGAGTTCACCGGGCGCCAGATCAAAGAGGCCCTGGAGTCATGGAGGAAGTGGGGTGTCTCGGAGAAGGACAAGAAGATCCGGGACCACATCGCCGCCATCCACATCCTTAAGGAGAATGGCTTGAAGGGGTCAAGCATCATTGGGGCCTACCACACAAGGAGGGTTGATGACGAGCGTGCTCCCACTATACGATGTCACCCGAGGCGTCGTTCGATGGAACAGTGCTCACTGAGGTGGCGCTCCCCAACTCTTAGATCACGCAATGCATCAAGGAGGCAATGGAGCTCTCGCGGGACAACGCGGGTGCCCCCTCAATTTCGTCTACCCAGTGCCAGGACATCCTCCGATGCGGCCGGAACCAAGCCACGTCGTCTTCGTAAGTTTACCTTTCTCATGCCTTCTCTTCAATAGATTTCCTGGCCTCTTGATACTAACTTTGAGAGGGGTGGGACCAACCGAGGGACCTCATCTTCATGGATCACCCAGCGCCGTTGCCGAGGGATTTGTCCATGAGGGCAGCGAATCACGCTGAGGGCGAGCGGCTAAGGAAGGCGAAGGAGGACAAGAAGAGGAAGAGGCAGTGGAAGCTGTAGGCGTGGGAATGGGGGGAGGACACCGACAACGACGACGATGATGACGATGGCGATGATGACAATGACGAGGTAGCTGACGATATCGAGTGGGACATCCTAGAGAACGAGGATGCATTGATAGGTATTGGTTCATCCTAGCAGGAGTTGGGACCCTTCCCATTCCACAGAGGGGAGGGTAGGTCCGGGGAGCCAACAGAGGCAAGACGTACCGTCGGCCTTCCTCAGGAGTCAACGGGGGCGGGCGGCTCTGCTGCAGCGCTTGAGATGTCGGTGAAGGCGGGTGGCTCTACCGTCAGGCCCTAAGAGTCAACGGGAGTGAGCCCCTCTGCCCAGGAGCAGGGGGGCGGGCTCAAAATGGCCTCGCCCCGACAAGGCAGAGCAGAGGTCAGGGGGTTCGCCCCCCAAATGCATCTGCCGCCTGACGGCGCTGAGGTGAGTTATCAGTTCCTCTGTTTTTTCCTATTTTAGTTGGATTTCGTCGTGACATGCTTTTCGTCCCTTGTAGCGTCTGCAAGCAGTGCAATCCTTTGGCGCTGGGGCTGAAGAAGAGCATCGCCCTCCAATTGAGACGGCAACCATCGGCTGGTGTTGCGCCTGTTTTGGGCAGGAGCAGCACCAGTTTGACCGCGTCATTGGCCGGTTGGACGCTGCCCATGGTGGCACCCATACCCTCGGCGGGACGGGCAGACATGGGGCTCAAAGGTCACCTTTGAAGGTCGCGGAGCAGCCGGCGATGGCCATGATACCACTACCGACAATGGGGCAGATGGGGCTGCCGACCGCGCTCGTGGCGCCGACCGTGGTGGGTGCGACATAGCCGGTCGTGACCCCCCAACGTAGGTGGAGGTGGCGGCGGTCATGACAGATGGGTCACGACCGGGTGCAACCGCAGCAGTGCCTGAGGCACCGGCGCAACCCGCGCCATCGGCGGCCCAAGCGACGGCGCCTGGCGTGGGCCGAATGGAGGGGGACGCAGCCGAGGGGTCCCCGGGAGTCATGGTGGTGGCAAATAGGTCGGCGGCGCTTGGGACTGGTGGGGAGTCATCCCTGGCGCTAACGTCGGTAGGCAGTAACTCGCCCGCGCGGGGTGAGCCCCTGCTTCGGTGGACAAATCCACAAAATCCAGCGTCGACGCTCTTCACCCTCGACGCCACCACTGAGAGCATGGAGCAGGAGAGCCTTTACATGGGGATCACGTCCATGCTAGAAGCCTTGGACCACACCAGGGGTGCCTTGCACGGCATTATCATTCCCTCCGGATGGGTATTCGCCTAATCCTGCTTCTTACCCTTTTCTTTCTCTATATACTTTTTATATTCTAACCATCATTTCCTTGCAGTCCCTCATAGCTCGTAGCCAGGGGAAGTCTCGGTTCCTTCATCAATAGAAGGAGACCTAGGACTGCCTCGTCGAGGAGGCGCGGCTACACGGGGAGGTGACCGCTCAGCTTGTTGCCACCTCGCATAGGGTGTCTGAGCTGACTCCCCTCACCGAGAAAGCAGACAGTCTTCGGTCGCAGGTGGCCGAGGCTCGTCGGGACGCTGACGAGGCTGAGAAGGCGTTCGAGGCCCTATCGGCGAGATCATGGAGGGACGATGAGGAGGCCGCATGGGTCAAGAAGGAGCAGGATGAGCTGCTCCAGAAGGACGCCGAGACCCACCAATGGATCCTCGACCTTTTGGCCAAGGTTGAGAAGGAAAGGGAGTTGAAGCTAGGGGCCAAGGAGAAGCTCACGGCCCTAGAGAATAAGGCAAGCCTGGATGCCACAGTGGTCGCTCGGTTGCGCAAGGAGCGGGATGAGCTGCTCCAAACTGCGGAGAGGCTCCGCTCAGAGCATGGCGTGGCCCGCGAGGAGCGCGACCAGGCCTTCTAAGAGCGTGACCAAGCCTACCAAGAGCGCGATGACGCGCAACAGAAGGTCAGCTCCCTCGAAGCCAAGCTCGAAAATGTGATGACCCAAAAGCTGGAGGCCGAGAGCGTTTCAGCCGGGCTGGCCATGGACCTCACCAAGGTGAGGAGGAATCTTTAGGCGGAGAGCGACAAGCTTGGTATCCTGAGTGCCACCCTTAGAGTGGTCTGCGATGACCTTGAGGTGGTGTGGTCGGAGGGGACAAGATCGCTCGTGGCCCGTGCCGTCGAGATCACGGCGCGAGTGCGCCAGCTCGAGAGGAAAGCCCTTCGCGCCGGGGTCAATCAATCCTTCATGATTGCTCATTCTCACTATGGGTTCAGCATCGATCTGGAGACGATGAGCCACGGCTTCGCGCCTGGCTATGAAGTCCACGAGCTGGAGGAGATAGAAGCGGCGGTGGCTCCCCTTTTGCAGGACCTGGCGGACAGGACCGAAGGCATAGTTCTCCCCCAGAGGGGTTAGTTAGTTTAATAGGTCGGTCGATCATTCTTGTAATCAGCGGACAAGTGCCAACCCTTGTGTATCATTTAAACAAACTTGTTATTTTGTTTCGTTTAACCAAGTCTGTTCTTTTGTTTTGGTGCGAACGGATTTGTTTTTCCTCCCTTTTTATGTGTGAAAAGGGGTTCATGCGTTCTAACCCTTCCGTTTGTTAAGACCGTAAAGCTCGAGGTGTAGGAGGGAAACTCTGATCACGCTGGTAAGCAAGAGTGTCGTAGCCACTGGGGCATAGGTTTCTCGCAGTCCAGCTAGCCTTGCTCACTCATTCGTTTTCGCAGACCTTGCTACTAGGTTTAACATGAGGAAGGGTGTCGGGCGCGGTGACTATTTTAGAAAGGGTGTATGTGTACCCTTGTCAGCCCCCGAGTGAGGCCCGACCCCTTGCCGTTGCTGGGGTCGGGTGTCACTAAAGATTGAGGAGAGGATAGCGAAACTAGTAGGGAAAAACATCTCTTGTTTTCGTACGTACCCCCTCCCTAGGATCTGAGTCATCGTTCTGCAACCGCGCGTTCGGTCTCCTTGTGAGTCCAACTTTCCTCGAGCCCCCGCGCGTAGCAGGGGTCCAGCCGAGGGTCGGCTCGTCTTTGTGATCGTCTCCCCATCCGCGGTTTCCGCGATCGGAGGGGTTGAACTAACGACACTTGCCTCGATGGCTTGAGTGTCACGCTCGGCGAGCTCGCTAACGGGCATGTCCGAGTGGAATCCGGGTCCATCATTCACTGATAGGGTTGGCATAACCCTCATGTGGCATTCCACTGCTCCTTAACCCGCCTCCCGGTAGATGCTTGTGTCACTCCGGAGAGCAACTCAGGTGGCCCGCTGGCCTCTCCTCGATGGAGATTCTGTGGGCTTGGCTCGAGGTTAGGATCGAACAAAAAATGTCTAGATGTCCATGTCCGCTTCTGAGCAGGGTCAGGCAAGGCTGCTGGGGCTCATCTATGTTTTTCTCCCCTGACTCTATTTGACACGAGGCGGCCTCGAGCCCTTCATGGGCCGGCCTTCGAACCTCGGTCGGTTACCGCTCATATCGAATGAGACGACTATAGCTTCATGACGCGACGCGAAGCGTTGTGATGCAGCAATTGCATATGCAATGCTTGGATGTATGGGATGAATGTATGGATGAATGAAATGAATGAATGAATGTATGAATGCATGCATGAGAATGAATAATCATGCAATGGAAAAGAAAAGTGGGGGTCGATAAAGTTACCTCGCTGGCTCGAGTGACGCGTTCTCACCTCTTTGTGGAGGCCGCATGAGTTTATTTATAGAGTCAAGAATAGCGCTTGATGTGGCAATACAAGGCAAGACTCAATCCGAGATTGATTGTTATAATTAGCCTATTATACAATATGCTAATGCATACAAAGGATATTTACCATCTATGACTATCAATCAATCTCAGATCTTTGTCATGCTGATTTGCATGATGGGAAGCTTCCATTCCTAACAGCAGGTAGAATGGGATGAGAGCACACGGTGACCGATTTTCCATCTAGGGACTAGGGGTGTACGCAACAGGGGGAATTATCTAGGGTACACAAGAATTTGTGAAGCGCAGATGCTTTGGAAGGGGATGAGAATAGAGCAGGACAGCAGCGCAGATTTGGAATATAAGGGAGAATACAACTCTAGGGTTTGAAATTAAACTGGGTGGGCCAATTTTTTCATGCGAGAAAGACCTAGGTAGGGCCATTTTTGCAAATGATCCATTCAATGATATAAGTATTTTAAAGACGGATGATGTAACATTAAATGTGAATATATATATATATATATATATATATATATACATTCATATATAATATGAATATATATATATATATATATATATATATATATATATATATATATATATATATATATATATACACACACTAAATGTTGATTTGTGAGACACTTTAGCGACGATTGTTCATCAATAGTTATATTTATTTTAGCGACTGACATCTGACCACACTGCGGTGGAGTGGTGTATTGAAACGAGGAGCTCTATTGAGAGGCCTTCCTAAAGATGCATTTTATTTTATATTAACCAATATGCATAATAACCTAAAAGCCTCCACAAGAACAGTTAACTTCCACAAATCTGAGGCTCATTTTTTGAACTTGCTAGGAGGATTACTGTACTACTACAAAAATGATTTCAATGGTGCTCTTTTTCCGGAGGTAGCTCCATCAAACACTCTTAAAATCGATTTCTAGACGTGGTTGTTGTCTAAAATGTTCATTATTTTCAGAGGCAGTTGGGGTTACAGATCAAGAAATGGTATTTATAGATGCAGTTGGTAATAGGACCTGCCTCTAAAAATTGGTGTAGAAAAGAAAATTTAACTTTCTGGATATGTTTTAAGTTCATAGATTTTGAAATTCATTTTTTTATTTTTTTAAACGACTT
Source organism: Miscanthus lutarioriparius (assembly GCA_904845875.1). Lineage (NCBI taxonomy): Eukaryota > Viridiplantae > Streptophyta > Magnoliopsida > Poales > Poaceae > Miscanthus > Miscanthus lutarioriparius. The sequence goes on along the minus strand of CAJGYO010000008.1, from coordinate 63,341,652 downwards.
CGAATGGAGATACGTCCTGAACCAAATTGTAGTGCTCAACGAAATCTAAAACTTTGTAGTTCACACTTTTTTCGTGAAACTTAATACAAAATGATAGCATCGTACGCTTCACAAAGTGATTCTATGGCACCATGTGGTATATAGGAGAGGTTTCTTTTGAGGCAAGAGGGTTTTTTTTTAATTCATTCCCTAAGAACCGACTCACAAGCGTGGCACTTCTCTAGTGGGCTTCTCTCAAGATTAAAAATATTCGTGTTGTTTTGCTGATTTACAATTTTTTGAAAATAATTTTAGAACCGTGCCACATTGTCGACCGTGTCTAGAAACCGATGTCATGTCATCCTCTCAAAACCAATATTTTCTAAACATCCTTGAGATTTAAGAACCGCTTAGCTAAAATAATTTTGAGTGGGCCAAAATGCTCAATGTAGGAGTGCCAGATTATGGTTTAGTTGCCGCTGCATAGAGCCGTCCATGGACCGCGGACTAGCGATCGATCGAGTCACGGGTTAGTCAAGGACTAATATATATATACGAATGTCCCTTTTTCTGTTAGTCACCCTGAGCCATCAGACCACGTCGTCTTCTCCATTGACGCTAGCAAAGTGACGAGAAAAACCGGCCGGCTATCCACATCTCCCGTGGCGAGTTGTACGTGCGCATGGTCTAAATTAGCTCAAGGTTACACGTAAAAAACCGGGCATAAAAAATTTCATCGCACTGATTTGACATGTCTTGGTATCAATACTCGCCCTGCCGTCGGTCAACCGGTAGTCAACACAGGATTTATATTTTTCCAGTGAATAATATATCTTTTACAGATGGCGGCATGCATACGTATGGCTGACAGTGCTGTACTGTCACCGACACTACGACTCGAGGCAGTTGAACTGTTTGTGAAGTAATCATGCGCGAAAGCCTCAACAAAAGTGAGCATGTAACTTCTTGGTCGGATTAAAAGTAGGATGGCAGAAACCATCGTTTAACAGCTGGGACCGGAGCAAGACATATAAAAGTTAAACAATTTTAAGCAACAAAAGAGAAAAGATTGAAATGACCAGCACTTGAAATAAACACTCTGTCTTAGCTTCTTCGTCATCATGTGCAGGCGGCTGCGTCTTCCTGGCTAATCCGATCTATACATAACAAAATAATAAGGAAAAAAGTTGGAAATGCTGCTGAACAAACAAGTCATCAAATAGGCAGCTGGACGCTAATGACTAGATTATCCCTAATTAAGTATCCCCAACAATACACTACTATATAGCCCGATTGAACTGAGCCATGGCCGTCCACCAGTAGTAACCACTCGCTCTTCAGCGATTGTCTTTGCTATATCCTACAAGTTTCCCCACCCCACACAGGGTGTAAACCAGAACATGCTTCGAGTCTTGGAGACTATCAACAACAACAACAAAAACGCAAGTACGTACGCATATGACAAAACAGCTGCTAAGTGGCTAATCATCGGAGGTGGCGGCCGCCGTCTCGGCCGGGCACTCGACGATGCTCTCAAGGCTGGGCTGCCATCCGTTGGTGGCGGCCCGGCCCTCACGCTTGGGCGCCATCTCCTGGAGCACGTCCTCGAGGCGGCGGTTCCCGGCCTTGAGCTGCGCCACCAGCCACCCCAGCTCGCCCTTGGTCAGCACCATCTTCACCTTCATAACCGACGGCGCCACCCCTTGATCAATTATTACCTCCTCCTCATCACCAGCAGCGCTTCTCCTCCGCTGCAGCAGTTGCTGCCGTCCTGCTTCTACGGCGCCGCAGCTCCTCTGGACGCAGTTGCCCATGGCCGAGACTCTGTGACTGTACCTATAGCTACTAGCTAGCTCCACTGCTCAAAAGCTAGCTAAGCTCAGGCCGCAGCTACGTTAGGTTGGTTATTGGGTGGCTTGGGTTGGTTTGGTACAGCCGTGCAGGCGAAGTGATAAGAGGGTGGGGGTTGGGACGAGGTAGAGGCATATATCTGAGCATTATATAGTTGTAACTAACGCTGTTGTTTCGTTTGTCATGTGTGCTAGCTGGTGCATCGGCAATGGCAATATATATGGCGATGAATAATCCATTTACAGTCGCTTTCTTTTTTTCTTTTTCTTTTTTGGAGATTTACAGTCGCTTTCTAGTTTCTAGGGCACATGGTGGGGGCCTGGTTACTTGCTTACATTTGGTGCTTCGCGTGTGGACGTGCAGCACCGCAAAATGCCCGAGGGACGAAGTCTGCTATGTCATCCCAACACATATAGTAATTAATAAGTCACAGTTATATATGATTGCAGTTATCACCAAAACACTCACCACTTACCTTGGAGCGAGTCTAGATGCTTACAACGAGGCACCTATATATTTTGTTATGTTTGGTCATCAATTATATATATAAAAAATCCGGCGGTACCCCGAGCTATTTTACTTTAAGGTAAAGTACTTCTCTCCCAGCACCAGAAAACCCCCAAACCTCATGCCCCGTCTGCACACAGGGTCTGTTATCCGGTGAGAGGGCCGGTCCATTTCACCTGTGCTTCGAGAACGCGGAACAGGTGAGAGTTTTTTTTTCCACACCGCCAACCAGAAATTCGTCTGACCAAGGATTCAAACTCTGGCCACGGGGTTTTCCAATCCATTATTGCATGTGCGTGGATATCCTGTTAAAGCATCTCCAAGAGTCTTTCTAAATTTTATTCTCTAAATCTTCATTTGAAGAGTCATTTACATAAAAAATAATTTTTATATCTTTTAATTCTCTAACAATTTTTTATATCTCATGCGCATTCTAGAGAGCCATTCTCGTCTTCTATTTTTGGCTAGCGACAAATCCGAAATATAAGATGGCTATATTTGGATAACCATTTTGAGAAGTTGTTGGAGTGTAATTTTTCACCAAAATCTCTATTCCTAGCATTTAGAAAAGATATAGAGAGTCTCTTGGAAATGCTCTTCCAGATGATAAAACTATACGTTATAAGAGCATCTCTAAGAGATTAGCCAAATAGAATAGCCAAATTTACTAATTTAGCTACCATCTAAAATAGATTTGACAAAAAAAATACTATATTACTCCAACAAACTCTGTAAAACCAAGAGGATAGATGGCTAGTGAGAGGTAGACTATCCAAAAGTGGAGAGCGAATGAGGTGGGATGGAGAGCTACTAAATTTGGAGAGTCATTTATAGAGTCTGTTGGAGACATTTTTCCTCCAATAATAGCCAAATTTACTTTTGAAAAATAATTTGGCTAATTTTTCGGAGATGCTCTAAGAAACACAGAAATAGACGAACATGTACAACGAAAGATACCAAAATTAGGCCCGGACAAAAAACTTGTAACTCGCTAGCTCGTTCAACTCGCTCGTTAGTGGCTCGGCTCAAGCTCGACTTGTTTGAATTTTTATTTAACGAGCTAGAGCTTGGTTAATTAACGAGCCAGCTTGCGAGCGGCTCGCGAGCCAAATCAAGCCAAGGCAATTCACATGACAACAACTGCAATCGGCCCATATATCCCTCAGTCTAGCCAAATACAACTTTAAGCAGTCCATATATATATCCCACCCAGTTACCCCACCGGCCTACCCCACGGCATTATGTTCACGCGAGACGAGTCCAAAATTCAAATGTATTTTGTTTATTCCATCTTAAATATGCATGTGATGTGTTTATTACTAACTTGCAGTTATAATCTCTACATAATGTGTTTTTGTGCTTCGGCTCATGAGCCAAACAAGCTAGCTCGAGCTCGCTAACGAGCCGAGCTGAGCTAGTCTTCTAGTTCGTTTGTATAACGAGCCATAACGAGCCGAGCCATAAAGCCGGCCTGGCTCAATATCCGGCCCTAACCAAAGTCACAGGCATCCTCGACCACAATATATACATGACAACGTTATTAGGAGACACGTCCGTCGACCAACGTAGACGTACGACCCAACCGACGACGTTGGTAGTTAGCTGCACGTGAACTCGCTACCATCCATGCACCAACACAATTATAGGCCAATTGGCACGAACCCAAAAGATTCCATTTCCATTTCATGGGCGTCGTCCTACTTCAGGTGGATCAACTTCTATATCATCAGCTGGGCCAGGAGATCCGACGACCCATAGAGTATATACATAAATACATAATAAACGCATGCAGGCGTATACGTACATATATGTAGCAATGTTTCAGAATAGGGCTGTCAAACTATTTGTCTTTCATCTACAGCATCTTCACTAGCTTCTGTTACATACATACCTGATTTCAGCTGCGTAGCTTCCGCTTAGCGTCGTGGATCATGACAATGCTACCAGCCTACCAACATCCGGCAATCGGTACAGGAGCTAGCCACGCAAACTGCCATGGAAAAAAAAGAAGAAGAAACAATACAAAACGCCTAACAGGATGACTAGCACGGTTAGAGACCTGTCATGGTCAGTCAGAACATGAGCAAAGCCGTCTACTACTAGTCTACTACACAACGGGAGGCAGCTGGAGAAGGAGAAAAAGAAGGCAGCGGATCCTGGCAGAGTGACAGTCCTGACAGGAACGAGCGACGTCGAGCGTTTAGCGGCGGTACGGTTCGCCATCAGCCCATCACCCATCGCTCGTGCAATTTCCCGGCTAGCTAGTTCAAACGGTCTTCCTGCTGACATGGGCATAGCATCAGGCTGACATGGCACTACTCACTCGAAGCTGCCAGCATTTGGCGTCTGCAAGAGAACAAGCAGCGGAAAAGATAGGAGATGGTGCAAATGGCAGCAGCATCTACAATGGAATCAAAACCTGACGAAACTATGTAACGAACCAGCCAACAGGAATTAATAGGGGAGAATCCTAAACTATTTGCGAGCCAGCAGTTTTGTTAACCTGGATAGTGATAAACAGATAAACAAACTGAGATGCATCATACATGTGCTGCTTGTTAGTCCCTCGATCTCAGGGACGGAGATATCCGACCACTCACTAGTGTTGCTGAGCACACACTAGCGATGCCGACCACGAACTGTCGTTGTCGACCACACTCTATGGCTAGAGGTAGAAGAAGTGATGGAGAACAGAGCATACACAAACAGCAGAGACACCAGCGTTAGCCGGAGCTCTGTATAGGAGATGGCAAATCTGAACTATCTCTTTACTGAGTTGCAGTGGCAAACTATATATACAACTCTATCCATCTAGTCATATTACAACAAACATGCTGCTACAGTTACTAGATGTGACAGCAGGGCTGACTTTGGCGTCTGCCCCTGCCGTGGCTATAGTGCGGCAGGTGAGCCGTTCGGCGCCTGTCCCTGCAGCTGCTACAGTGCATCAGCAGGGAGCCCTTTTCGGCACCGCCTTCAACTGTTGTGCATTCACACAAGAGATGCAGAAGATTATCTAACAATTCTTCCCCTAATCCTTCTGCTACCCTTGAACGGCTATGCCGATCATCTTCTGCTCCGTGAGTCGAAGACGGCCGAGCGGCTTGGTGAGGACATCCACGAGTTGCCGACTAGTTTCGATGAACTCGATGATGATCTGTCCTCAATCGATACAGTTCCTGAGGAAGTGGAACTTTACGTTGATGTGTTTGCTCCTGTCTTGGAGAACTGGATTCTTCGCAAGGGCGATGGTGGGCTGGTTATCCACCATCAGTGCTGGTGGCTGAGCTTCCGCACCAGTCAACTCGCCCAGTAGCTGGCGCAGCCACACAATTTGGCATGCCACTGTGGCCGCTGCTACGTACTCTGCCTCGCACGTAGATAGCGTCACCACCTTCTGTTTCAGCGACAGCCATGAAATTGGAGCCGATCTGAGGAAGACAAGCACGCCAGAAGTGCTCCGTTGTCCGCCGATGCCCCCCACCATGTCTGCATCGCTGAACACAGTGAGGTGCAGCCTGCTTCCACCTGTCTTGGGGAAGACGATCCCTTGATCCACCATCCCCTTGACGTAGCACAACAGCCGCTTCACCGCAGCCAGTGATCCTCTTGAGGATCCTCCATGAAGCGACTGACGTAACCCACGGCGAACGCAATGTCCAGCCTCATGTGGACTAGGTAGCGCAGACCGCCGACAATGCTCTGGTAGAGTGTTGCATCCACCTTCGCCGCAGTACTGTCCTTTGTCAGCTTCAGCTGCTCCTCGATCTGAGTCATGCATGGCTTGCACTCAGCCATATCGCTCCGCTCCAACAACTTCGAGGCATACGCGCTCTGACCGAGCGTGAGTTCCTCCTTCCCCTATCTCACCTCAATGCCGAGGTAGTAGGAGAGTGCCCCGAGATCGCTCATTCAAAAATGAGCCGTCATCTCGCGCTTGAAGCTGTCGATGTCCTCCACATGCACACCGGTGACGATCAAGTCATCCACATACACGCCGACGACGAGCTCCTCCTTCCCCCATCGCCGTTTGTAGAGCGCATGCTTAGTTACGCACCGCTGGAACCCAAGCTCGCCCAGCGTGGCATCAAGCTTGGCGTTCCATGCTCGTGGGGCCTATCGTAGCAAGTAGAGTGCCTTGTGTAGTCGGAGCACCCCTGTGCTCTGCTCCCTTGACGACGAAACCCAGAGGTTGCCTGACGAAGACTGTCTCCACTAGCTCGCCGTTGAGGAAGGCTGATTTTATGTCTAGGTGATGAACGTGCCAGTCCTTTGCTGCTGCCAAGGCCAGTAGCAAACAGACAGACTCCATGCGCGCTACTGGCGCAAAGACTTCCTCGAAGTCGATGCCCTCACGCTGGACAAAGCCTCGGGCGATGAGGCATGCCTTGTGTTTGACAATGGCGCCGAGCTCGTCCCGCTTGACCTTGTACACCCACTTCTGGGCGATCAGACGACATCCTAGAGGTGGACCGATGAGCTCCCATGTCTCGTTTTCCTCGATCGCCTTCATCTCCTTCAGCATCGCTCGTTGCCAATTTCCATCGCGCTCGGCCAGCACGAACGTGGGTGGTCCCTCTGCACTGACGAGCAGTAGCTCTTGGTCATTGAGCAGCCGACCAGCCAGGCCTAAGGGCCCTGTGCCGCCGACGATGTCATCTAGCCTATGGAACCGCACCTTCTCACCTTCGTGGAAGGCATCCACGAACTCAGTGATGTCACTTGGAGGTTAGGCGAACTCGATCGGCATTGATGGAGTTCCTTGTTCCGTCGGAATGCTCGGTACAACACCTGGAGTGCTCGGCATCCCAGTTGCAGTGCTCGACACTACTTCTGGACAGCTCACCACCACTCCTAGAGTGGTCTGCACCCCTCCCGGAATGCTCGGCACCCGTCTTGCAGTGGTCGGCACCAATGCAAGACCCCTTGGTTCCGCTACAGGAGTGCTCGGCACCCGTCCTGGAGTGGTCGCCACAACTACAGGACGTCCCAACTCCACTCCTGGAGTGCTTGGCTCTGTCGCTAGAGTGCTTGGCACCCCTCCCGGAGTGCTCAGCACGTCTTCCCTAGCGTCTCCACCACTGTGGATGACCAAGTGCTCGACGAAGAAGGTGTTGGTGAAGCCGCCAGCTTCCCCCATGCTCGGATTGTTCCAATCCCAAGCCGCCTTCTCGTCGAACACGACGTCGCGCGAGATAAGCACCTTGTCTTCATGTGGGTTGTAGAGCCGGTACACATAGGTACCCTCCGTGTAGCCTAGGAACACCATCGGTGTGCTCCTGTCCTCCAGCTTGGTGAGGATCAGCTTCGTCTTCCTAACGTGGCCGATGCAACCAAATGTTCAGAGGAAGGACACGCTTGGCTTGCGCCCATAACAAGCTTCGAACGGTGTCTTGCCCGTTAGGGCCTTGGTGGGCGCGCGGTTGAGGATGAACACCGCCATGGTCACCGCCTCACACTAGAACCTTGCCAGCATGCCTTTGGCCTTCATCATAGATCGAGCCATGCCGACCACCATCTGGTTCCGTCGCTCCACCACGCCATTCTACTGTGGCGAGTACGGTGCAGTGTGGTGTCGCACCACACCCTGATCCACGCAGTACACAGCGAACTCCACCGAAGTGAATTCACCGTCGCGATCAGTCCTCAGCATGCGGAGTTTCTTGCCGCTCTCAGCCTCCGTGCGCATCTTGAACTTCTTGATCGCCACCACCGCTTTGTCCATGCTCGTCAAGAGTTGCAGCCACATGTAACGACTACAATCATCCACGAGCAGGAGGAAGTACCACCGACCACCGTTTGTGGCTGGCGTGATCGGCCCCTCAGAGGTCGCCGTGGATGAGTTCGAGAGCGTCCTCCACACGATACTTGGCCGCCTTTGGGAACGGTAGCCTCCTCTACTTCCTGACCAAGCAGCTGTCACACAGCTCGCCTCCATGCTCGATGTGGGGTAGCCCTCGGACCATCTTCTCCAGCCGACCAAACGCATCAAAGCTGAGATGTCTGAATCGGGCATGCCATAGCCACGGTTCTTCGATGTGCCTTGCCGCCAGGCACACTGGCTACTCTACCTTTAGGTCGAGCAGGTACAACCAGTTCTAGGACCTCTTCACCTTGGCAAGAAGTTATTGTTCCCAGTCCCTGATCCTGAGGACTCCGTCCTTGATCAGTACCTTGCTACCGCGCTCATCCTACTGGCCAATGCTGATGATGCTTGAACACAGTGGTGGGATGTAATATACATCCGTTAGCGTGTGGTGCTCCCTATTCTGGGACCTGAAGATGATGGTGCCGCGCCCTCAGATAGCCACCCTTGAGCCATCACCAAACTTCACCGTACCGGTAACATTGTTGTCGAGCTCGAAGAAGGCTGCCTTGGAGCCCGTCATGTGGTTGCTGGCACTAGAGTCCAGATACCACCGCTGCTCCTGCTTGCCGCCCACACGTCCAAGGTGTCTCGACGTCGTGCAGTGCACAGAACGTCGCCATCAGGATAGTGGCCTCATCATCATCCTCAGCTTGCGCCAGATGAGCCTCAGCCTTCTCCTCCTGCTTGCGATTTGGGCACTCCCGTGCTCAATGGCCCATCTTCCTGCAGCGCCGGCAAGCGTTGGGGTCGACCTGCTTCTTCTTCTTCGAAGAAGCCTTGTCGCGGCACTTGCCATTGCCACCGCGGCTGGAGGAGGCTACCCAGGAGTTCCTCCGAGCAGCCCACTCCTCCTCTGTCAGTAGCAATTTGCCGCTGTCCTTCGTTGTTGTCGCCTGCTCCAGGCGCTCATCCACCGCCCGCGGATGGCCTGTCACATCCTCAATGGTGATCGTGGACAAGTCCAGCATCATCTCTATGGAGAGAGCGATCTGGATGTACTTTACCGGCACGGAGTGGAGGTACTTGGAGAGCGCCTCCTCTTCGTGGATGGTGATGCCGTGGCTCTTCAGCTTGCTGATGAGCGTCTATAGGCGGATGGAGAAGTCCTCCATCGATTCACCATCCTTGAACTTGAGGTTGGCGTACTCCTGCTTCAGAAGCTGGGCCGTCGCCTTCTTTGCGCGGTCGGAACCGACGCGCATCGCCGCAATAGCTTCCCATGCCTCCTTAGCAGAGCTTTTCACCCCCCAACGGCTCCCTGTACTCCACCGGTACAGCAGCGAGGATAGCCTCCAACGCTAACATAGCATCTTCCTCATTGTCGGTGCCCTTGTCAATAGCATTCCAGAGCCGTCGGGCTCTGAGCTTGATCTTCATGGTCACCGACCACTCTTCATAGTTGGTGCGAGTCAGCGCCGGCCAATTGGTGCCGCTGACCTCCCACACTGTGCGAACAACGACCTCCTGTCGTGGCTAGGCAGCCACAACAGTGTCACTGCTGTCGCCCATCTCCAAACCGTCCGTCATCACCAGCGGTTAGTCCAGCAATGACGCTTGTACGGCTCCGATACCACTTGTTAGTTCCTCGATCTCCGGTATGGAGATATTCGACTACTCACTAGTGTTGCCGAGCACACACTAGCGATGCCAACCACGAACTGTCGTTGCCGACCACACTCTATGGCTAGAGGTAGAAGAAGGGAGGAAGAAAAAAGAGCATACACACAGCAGAGACATCAGCGTTGGTCGGAGCTCTGTATAGGATATGGCAAATCTGAACTCTCTGTTTACTGAGTTGCAGTGACAAACTATATATACAACTCTATCCATCTAGTCATATTACAGCAAACATGCTGCTACAGTTATTAGATGTGACAGTAAGACTGACTTTGGCGCTTGCCCCTGCTGTGGCTACAGTGCGGCAGGTGAGCCGTTCGGTGCCTGCCCCTACAGCTGCTACAGTGCAATAGCAGGGAGCCCATTTTTACGTCGCCTTCACCTGCTGTGCATTCACACAAGGGATGCAGAAGATTATCTAATACTGCTGTCATGTTCAGGACTCTCTGCAACTTGGCCTCCCAAAGTTGCAACAAGCGCACAAGAGCACGACACTGCTACATTGCAATGAAGAAGATTGGTGATATCAAACACTCCTGGGCTCCACGCTTGCAACGAAACAAGGCATTATTTTCTTTCTTTTCTTTTTGTAGATAATATATAAATGATGCAAACAATGACGTTGCGAATGCGTACAGTGACCCTGCCTTGCTTCTGATCCCTTCCATCCATCTGTAAGCCCAGAACATAGTGTGTGGACAAGAACAGCAGTTGGTGCATCGCAGTCACGACAATGTCAGAGCGAAAATATGCAGGATTTCATTGCGTTATCCGTTAGGAGCTGCACTGCACCGATGCCAAAGCCAGAGGGCGAAGAGGGCTCTTCCTGTCAATCATCACTACCGAATCTGTCTCAGAGCGAGGCACGTATCATCTACACAAATTAGTTTGTGTTTTGGTTTCCGGGACAAGAAAGGAAGAAAATGGCCAGAGATGGCAAGTGCTTTATAGTATTGCAGATAGTGAATTCATCCACAGATTTACAGGAATGATCGAATCACAATGTCAGCAGCAGCACTACATCAGGCGCAGGTTCAGCTACTGCTCACAGTCCAGCAACAGAAGGCAAATTAACACGCCCGCTCCACTCGATGGGCCTCGGCCGTCCACACACGCACCTTGTCCCAGCCACCGTTACGCGGGCCCCGTTTGGCAGTAGTTGCTGTATAGGCTGGCGTGCTCTGTGTATTACTTAAGAGAGAACCGTGAGGAAGAGTGGACCACAAGCTGAACAATTATCAAACTCCCTGATAGAACCGTCCTGGTTCTGCCGTCTCCTACCTTTCTTCCCCTTCTTCACGATTTTCCTCTCAATTTACCGCCATTGCTAACACCTGGTATCAGATCTTGCGATCCATGCTCCACTTCCTTCCCCGATTGCAGTGCGCCTGATTGTGGTTTGTTGACACTAGTCCATCAACCCGTGCTCTCACACGGGCTATAATTTTAGGAGATATAAGTATTAGGTACTATTTAATAATCCCTTCCTTTCAAATTGTAAGACATTTTGACTTTTCTAAATATATCGTTTTAGCTATGTATCTAGACTGTACATCTACGTGTATCAAAATCTATGTATTTAGAAAATTCAAAAAGTCATATAATTTGGAATGGAGTACATCCGACTAATAAAGAATTATTTGTATTAAATTAAATGTTTTCTATTTGTTTATTTTCTAACATAGTACACATAATAGATACTCTTTAGTCTATATGTAGTTATCATAAACTCATTAATTACTATTTCTTCAAGTAACTAATCTATATATTTTTTCATATTCATATTTTTTCTTTGCACGGCAACTCTATATATTTTAAATATACAATTCATGGTGGCTCTTGCTACATCATGTATCTTATGAAGTTATGAATCTAATTGATTTTTCAATGTTTTTTCTTATCAACTGCTATGGATTTTTTCTCTCTCCTCATGTTAAGTTTAAACTCTTGTGCTTATTGTATATTTCATTAACTCTCCCTTTTACACTTTTTTAAAAATAAGGATTTAGATCATAGAGTATGTTCTTAAGTACTACAATACCATAAGCCATTATTTGAAACATGCACCATATTGCTTAAGATAAGTCATAGAGCTTAAAGTGAGATCTCGGACTGGGTAGCAATGCTAACCTCAAGAGAATTTCAATACTTAAACTTTATAATGATCGAGTTTTTACTCTAAAGTATTTTTAAAGGGCAAGGAAAATATAGCCACCAGTGGTCTCCCACACTTCTCAAGATGATTGAATTTTACATCAAGGAGTCATATTTGCAGTCATGGTTATACTATCAATATAGACATAGGAAATATTTAGTTAAATACATAAACATATCTCAAGTAACAATATATATAAATTGTATTTTGTGGTTACTAATATGGTTTCAAATAATTTGTTAGTATCATTAGTATATGAGTTATCAAGAAAATATTTTTTTATGTGATGAAACATAACATATGTATTTTATTGCTCATGCATGTTGGCATGGCACATATATTTGCTTTAACCAAATCTTACTATATTAATATTGATAGAGGTGGGTATTGTGAAACATATACACGCTCTATTTGTTATATAAATAATTTTTTTGTAAGGAGATGTTGATATTTTAGATGCAAAATTGAGGGGGTATTTAGTTTTTCTAATAATTAGATGAAAATTGAGCTATGTAAATTATCGATCATAATAAGAGGAAGTCAGTACTTCAATGTAAATTTACTTTAGATCATGTTTTTTAATGACATATGCGGGTAATATAAATTAGAGTCATAAGTTAGTTTATATTGTTTTACACAATAGCACAAATGGATAGTTGTTTATAAAATAGAATAGATCCAATAGCTATTATTATTATTATTATCAATGTTGATTAGGTTATACCTAATTGATGGTAGGATGTTTCTGACTTTTATGAGAATTTCTAAGATCTAACTTTTCTTTTCAAATCAAGTCTTGTGAGGATTAACATTCGTGCTCTAGCGAGGACCTTTGGTTAAAATTTATAGTATTTATCCTTTTTTCTAGTGTGATATGTATTTATTTGAAATCTAGTATTAAGATATATAAACTCTTGATAAATGTATAGTTTATCTTTTAACTTTTATAATCAAATTGCAATTTCTTTCACATGTTAATTAGATATTCTAGTTGTAACACGCTCGGTGTTACACTATATAGTCGTTTGCTAAAACACTGCATAAGCATCATATTTATATGTGAGTGTATGAAATATAATGTGTAAATAAATTCCTGTGACTCAAAACGTTCATCGGAAACGCAAAACGAATGTTATATTTCATGTCGCGTTATGTCACTTAGGGTTCTAAATGAATTTTTATTGAACGAGAATGCTATAGAACGCATATATGAAACTTTAATAAAGTTTGTAGTACAAACTTCGTAGGTGGCGATGAAGTACTTGAGGTCGAGAACGGGATTCGCTAGATAGCTTATTTACTAGCTTGGAAATCGAAGTTGACGCAAATCCGAACAAAAAACTTAGTAATTTTTTTAAGTCAGAAAATGGGTCAACGAAGCTAAGTTTGGGAATTTTTATAGGAGAATCGGGTTAAGTAGTGACGTGGTCTTAGGGTTTGTTTTAGTAGCTTGATATACCATCTCGAGCATAAAATAGTTGGTTTAGCAATTGAAGCATTAAGGTGCGTTTTTGGGATGCTTTAAAATGCGTGCAAGACCCGTTCCCGAACGATTACAGCGTCCAGCCACGGTCACCAGGCTTCAGTTCGGCTTGGCACGCGACACTAGCCTGCCCCTGGCGCACACATGCACACTGTCGTTGCTGCGCCCTGGCACATGACTCGCGTGCACAAGCGCACGCTGGGCCCAACAAGCCTGACCGCTCTGCCTTCGCCATCGCGTCCGCCTGAGCCACGCTGCTCGCCATCGCGTCAAGCTGCGTCCCCGGTCGCGCTGCGTTCCGACCGCCACCTGCACGGTCACTGCTACCGCTGACCTTCATGGCTGCATGCGCATGGGCTTGCCCCGCCTGCCCTCACGATCACGTCCGCGCACGATGCGACGCCATGTTGCTGCCTCCCCTGACCGGCGCCAGCCACCTTGGCACGCAGTGCCGTGCCGTCGTCGTCTTGCGGGTCGTGGTGCTACGGTCGCACGTTGTCGTGCCGGCATCGTATGCGCATGGAGCCACCAACCGTCGTGCCACCCTGTCCTCTCCCGTTTAGTGACTACGCCACGACAATCTTCATGTCACGTCGCCTTGAATGGCACCGGCCGAGCCACGCCAAGGCAAACCCGCAGAGCCCGGCCCCATCCTTTTAATTGCGCACGTCTGGAGGTCGAGTTGGAGTCCAGCTTCGCGCCAAGCTTGCCACTATTGTGGCCATATGGTGTCGGGGCTTCAATTGGAGTTTTCCCCACCGTCAACCCCCTTAAGTCCGAACGCCATCATCCATCCAATTAGCCCTGCGTAGTCCACCTCCTTCTAATTAACCACGCACCCAACTAGCCCTGTTAGTTAGCCAGCGATTGGAGTCATCCCGGCGAGCTTCCATCCTACAGTGAGGTAATGCGGAACATTGTCCTCACGGCGTTCCGCCATGGCCGTCGAGGCAGGTGCTCGGCTAGGGCGTCGCTCCTTGATCCTTTGTCTCAATTGAGCAATGCCTTTGCATCGTGTTGACTGGGTTGCCTTGCCCATGTAACAGTTTCGCCGGCGGAGCAGCAGGTCACCGGGGACGCAGTCGTCGTGCTTGCTATGAACCCGAACGACCTCGCGCTCATGGCCAACCACCCTACCGAGTCCCACAACTTTGTCCAGGCCATCCTTCACGTATCTAGTGAGGCACCTTCGCTCCTAGAGTAGTGGTAGAGGTGTTAGGCTAGGTGAATTCACTGGCGTCGGCGTCACCGCGGCCAAACCCCGCCTATGTGCTGCACCAATCTTGGTGTTTATAACCTTGATCGATTGCGCTTCGTTCGTAGAGTGCTAGGGAGGTGATGGTTGAGGCCGAGGAGGTCCGTGCTCGCCGGAGTTTGGCCGGAGATGTCGTGGCCTCTGTTAAGTTTTGGCCAGGGACCTCAAAACAAGAATTCATAGAGAACCGGGGGGTTAAGTGCAAGCGTCAGTGAGAGAGTGAAATAGTGGTAAGGATCGCGGGTTCATTTAGTTGGAAGCCAAGGTCTATTTTGCATAATTGCCGGCGCGCGTGTGGGTCTCCCCGCGTTGGGCCGCTATCGTGTGTGGGTCGAGCCGCGTGGGTGAAAGGTCCTAATGGCTAAAGGGGGGTGAATAGCCTATTAAAAATTTCTACAACAACACTTAGCAAACCAGTTTGACAATTATGAGGCGAAGCAAGTGTTGCGCTAGCCTACTAAAAATGCAAGCCACCTACCACAATTCTAGTTTCTAGTTTCTAACCACACAATGGCTATGTCACTATACTAAGTTAGTGTGCTCTCAAAGGCTAACTAAAGAGCCACACTAACCAAACTAACAAGCTCTCACAACTAGCTACACTAAAGAGCTTGATAACAAGTTTGCGGTAATGTAAAGAGAGAGAGCAAGATAGTTATACCGCCATGTCGAGGACTGAACCAATCAATCACAAGGATGAATACCAATGAAGACCAATCACCTCGGAATCAAATGATGACACAATGATTTTTTATCGAGGTTCACTTGCTTCTCGGCAAGCTAGTCCTCGTTGTGGTGATTCACTCACTTGGAGGTTCACGCACTAATTGGCATCACACGCCAAACCCTCAATAGGGTGCCACACAACCAACACAAGATGAGGATCACACAAGCCATGAGCAATTTACTAGAGTATCTTTTGGCTCTCCAAAGGTCAAGAACCCCTCACAATCACCCCGATCGGAGCCAAAGACAATCACCAACCTCCGCTCAACGATCCTCGCTGCTCCAAGCCATCTAGGTGATAGCAACCACCAAGAGTAACAAGCGAATCCCGCAACGAAACACGAACACCAAGTGTCTCTAGATGCAAACACTCAAGCAATGCACTTGGATTCTCTCCCAATCTCACAAAGATGATGAATCAACGATGAAGATGAGTGGGAGGGCTTTGGCTAAGCTCACAAGGTTGCTATGTCAATGCAAATGGCCAAGAGAGTGAGTTTGAGCCGGCCATGGGGCTTAAATAGCATGAAATTGAGCCGTTGTACCACTTCACTGGGGACAACATGGGGTGACCGGACGCTCCGATCAGATCGACCAGACGTAGAACCCTAGCGTCCGATCGCCTGATGCTTGCCACATGTCATCCGTTTCAAACGCTGATCGCCCGATCTCAATGATCATTAGTACATTTAAGTAGGGACCGGACGCGCTGCTCAAAGTGACCGAACGCACCAACACCAGCATCCGGTCATTTCCAGTAGGGTTCCAGAGATGAAAAATCACGATCGGACGCGTCCGGTCATGCCTGACCGGACTCACCCAGTGTCCGGTCACTCAACATCTCCTCTGTGCGCTACCACGTCAGTGGGACCGAACGCACCCCACCAGCGTCCGGTCATGAAGTGACCCAGCGTCCTGTCGAAGACCGATGCCAGCGTCTTTACTGCTTCTACTGACTGGACGCGCTGGTCCAGATGAGGCTAGCGTCTGATCCACTCTGTGAGACCCTGTCTTTTCTATATAGGGCGCCGGTGGCACCGTTGGACTATCCGTACTCTACGGGCGGACACTCCACCGATGAAGTTCCTAACCCTTGCTCAAATGTGCCAACCACCAAGTGTATCACCTTGTGCACATGTGTTAGCATATTTTCACAAAACATTTTCAAGGGTGTTAGCACTCCACTAGATCCTAAATGCATATGCAATGAGTTAGAGCATCTAGTGGCGCTTTGATAACCGCATTTCGATATGAGTTTCACCCCTCTTAATAGTACGGCTATCGATCCTAAATGTGATCATACTCACTAAGTGTCTCGAGGCGGGTGCTTGGCCAGGGCGTCGCTCCTTGATCCTTTGTCTCAATTGAGCAGAGCCTTTGTGTCGTGTTGACTTGGTTGCCTCGCCCGTGTAACAGTTTCGCCAGCGGAGCAGCAGGTCAGGTCATCGGGGACGCCGTCGTCATGCCTGCCGTGAACCCGAATGACCTTGCGCTCGTGGCCAACCACCCTGCCGAGTCCCGTGACTTCGTCCAGGCTGTCCTTCTCGTATCTGGTGAGGCACCTTCGCTCCTAGAGTAGTGGTAGAGGCGTTAGGCTAGGTGAATTCACCGGCGTCGGCGTCACCACAGCCAAACCCCGCCGTGGTGCATGGCCACACCTCTCTGCGGCACCAATCTTTGTGTTTATTACCTCAATCGATTGTGCTTCATTCATAGAGTGCTAGGGAGGTGATGGTTGAGGCCGAGGAGGTCCGTGCTCACCGGCGTTTGGCCAGAGATGCCATGGCCTCTGTTAAGTTCCGTTCAAGGACCTTGAAACGAGAATTCATAGAGAACCGAGGGGTTAAGTGCAAGCGTCAGTGAGAGTGAAATAGTGGTAAGGACCATGGATTCATTTAGTTGGAAGCCGGGGTCTATTTTGCATAATTGCCAGTGCGCGCGTGGGTCTCCCCGCGTTGGGCCGCTATCGCATGTGGGCCGAGCCACGTGGGTGAAAGGTTCTAATGGCTAGAGGGGGGTGAATAGCACCTTAGTTGCTAAGATAATATATGTCATGCTTCATACTTGTTAATGGTAACAGTAGGTAACTTAGCACCTTAGTCGGTAGAACTTGCTTAGTAGCTTGATAGATGTATTTTTTATTTAAGAGTTGCTGTTGCCGTATTACTAAGTGTTGCATCATTGTTTCGTGCATATAGATCACGAGTTGGTAGAGTTCGTGCCCGTGGACGAACAGGACTACGAGGAGGTCATTGAGGAGTACAAGGAGGAGATCCTCGTGCAGGAGGGAGCTCCGGAGCCATTCGGTGCTGACTTTGTTGACCCACCGCCTGCCCAAGGCAAGCCCCGGTGCATAACCCTTATTTTAAATGATCACTGAATATATATGATGTGCATTTACATTACATGCATTTTATGGAAACTACATACCTAAATATATCTACCTATGAGTCCTACTAGTATAGGTCGAGTAGCTGCTATGCTCAGGATTTTGGTAGTGTGAGTAACCTGCCGTTACTCACAATAGGTGATAATTATGATCACTCATGATAAAATGGTGGAAAGGAAAAGTGGTGACTGCACAGGGATATGGTTTGGGTACTACTGGGTGTAAGAGGTTGTGTCCTGCAGCCAACAGGGCATAGCTTGGTTGCACTTTTTCCCTGTCTGTGTCGGTTAAGGACCGGCCGTTGCATTGGATGCTAGCCAAGTCATAGACTTATTATCTCGAGCACATACTTGGGTATGGGCGCAGGGAAGACTTGTCGCTCTCTTGTCGTGGGTTCTGGCTCTTTCTGGACCGACTGATTGGAGGCGGGGATGGTGGAGGTCCTTACACCGCACTAATTCTAGGACTTAGGAGCGGGGGCTTGGAGTCCAAGTTTGGACGGGGACCTGGACCTACATGACAGGAGGGTGATGGGTTGGTCCTGCTTGTGCCTGGGGTACAAGCGGGGCGTGTGTTTTCGGGGTACCCACCTAGGGGCATTGATTCGCGAATCACCAGGAAATCTGGTACGTCTTGTCTAAACTCTAGCACCGTAGTAAGAACTGAAAGATGGAAGGTGATGAAATGGAACTAATTGCTCAACTCTAGCTTGAAAGTAGAACAGGTGCTTACATAGAATGGCTAGATAATAAATTAATCATGGCTGCTAATAATAACATAAATAAGGACTCACTATTAGTATTGCTTTCTACAAAAAGGAAACCAGCAAACCATAAAGCTTTGCATACCCCTTGGAGTTGGGAAAATATTCCCACTAGTCGGATAAGTCTTGCGAGTATATTGTGTACTCAGGGTTTATTTACCCCTGTTGCAGGTAAATGTGGATCTTTCGGGTTCTCCCTTGGGGTGTGCCCAACGGATATCGCCTGCTGTAGCTTGCTTTCAGGGTGCTTAGTGTCTGTTGGAAGACGAGCGCCTCCGTAAGTGTGTTATTTTGGGCGGTTCTGCCACAGATGGTACTAGAGCCAATAATGAGTTTACGAGTTAATTGCTCTTTTCCAAAACTAAAAAATTTGACCAACAAAAGTTTTGCGAAAAGTAGGATGCGATAAAGTTATGTAAATAAGTATAAGCCCTAGCAATATGGTCTATCTAGGATAGCGGCACTAGTTTTATCTAATCAGTTTTCTGTAGGTACACTGACTTATGTTGCGTAAGAAATCGCTTAGCATACGGAAAGTGAGTGTGCGATGTGCCGAAATTTTATGAATGCCGCTATATTCTGGCTTGAGTGAGCGTATAGGCTGATACATGCATCATGATAATAGAATTTTGCTAAAACTAAAGTCCCCCCTACACGTATAATTGGATTAGTAAATTGATAGGACAACTAAAAGAATGCTTTAATAAATGTCTCGTCGTTTCTCTAATCCCTTGTTTCTGATCTAGAGGGTTGTCCTAACTCCTAAGTGGTTGGTTCCTATCTCTTATAGATGAATCTGAGGTCCGAACATGGGAGCACCAGTGCCGGAGCGGGCCACGGTCTTGGCGAGGGCCAAGGTGAAAGTGGTCGAGCCAATGAGCATGGTAATGGGGAGAGCCATGAGGCTCCACTATTGGCTCCTCCTCCTCCGCCACCGCTAATGACCCACATGGAGATGATGGCAGAAATGATGGCTGCTCGCCATGACTCAGCCCGTGCCATGGAACTGCTGGCATAGGCTATCGGTGGCTTCGCCCGCGGAGGCCAAGGGGGCAATGGTGGGAACGGGGGTGGTGCTCGCAGTCTTGAGGGACCCTGCTCTTACCAGGATTTCCTCAAGACCCACCCGCCCACTTTCACACCGACAGCTGAGCCCCTGGATGCGGAGCATTGGCTTCGCATTCTAGAGCAAAAGTTTCTGTTGCTCATCGTGACGGATGAGCAGAAGGTGCACTTTGCAGCGCAACAGTTGTTGGGGTCCGCGAGTGCATGGTGGGATACCTTCAATGCCATGCAGCAGCCAGATCACCAGGTGACCTGGCAGGAGTTCACTGCAGCATTCAGAGAATTTTATATTCCTGCTGGTGTCGTCAACAGGAAGCTGACTGAGTTTCTGGACCTTCGGTAAGGGAGTATGACAGTGATGGACTACGTCAATAAGTTCAATCACTTGTCCTAGTATGCTAGAACTCATGTGGACACAGACAAGAAGAAGAGGGACCGCTTCTATCACGGCCTCTCTTGCAGCCTTCAGGAGAAATTGTATATTGGGAACTATCAAACCTTTGGGGCAATGATGAATGCTGCCATCGCCATGGAGGGCTTGCAGCGGGATTCCCAGGCAGAATGGAAGCGAAAGCGAGTGGCTACGGGGTCTTCTAGCCACCCCCATACTCAGAAAGTACTGGTTGTCCGACGGGTGCCCTATCAATCATCAGGCGAGCATTCATTTCGACAGCCCCAGCATACTTCCCAGGCTTCTTCCATGTAGTACCGTGCACCTGCTCAGTAGGTGCAACATCCACAGCCCTAAGGACAGTAGGTCCCATCTCATCTGGGATAGGGAAACAAGCCGGGTGCATGTTTCAAATGTGGCAAGGATGGCCACTATGCCCGAGAGTGTCCCCAAAACCAGTCAGTCCAGTCTGCTCAACCATCGGCTAACTCCAGGCTAGTCAAGCGCACAGTGATCAAGAAGAAAGTGCCAGTCAGCCGATCTGGATAGGTGAATTTCATGGATGCTGAGCAGATATTGCAACGGGAACCGATGATGGCTGGTATGTTTACCATTGATTCCCATCCAGCTTATGTGTTGTTTGATTCTGGTGCATCACATTCATTTATGAGCATGGGATTTGTAGACCGACATAATATACCTCTTATGGCTATACCGTATGCCTATAGAATCCATACTCCGAGTGAGCAGATGTGCATCAATACTCAGACGGACACAGTGAGCTTGGTATTAGCCACTCATACTTACCGTCTCTAGTTCATGGTGCTGCCTGGGCAAGGCATTGATGCTATTCTGGGAATGAACTAGTTATAGGTATATGGGGTAGTATTGGATTTGAAGTAGAGAATTATGGAGTTACGGCTTCCTTCTTCTGAGGATAGGATGTCTCTTCTTGTACCCTTAGATCTAGTCTTACCTATTGCTGCTCATGCTGAAGCCTCTCCTGATCTTACCTCCATCCCTGTGGTATGTGACTTCTTGGATGTTTTCCTAAAGATCTACCTAGGTTGCCACCGGACAGAGAGGTGGAGTTCTCCATTGAGCTAGAGCCTGGTACTGCTCCTATCTCCCGACGCCCATACCGCATGGCTCTAAAGGAATTGGCTGAAATGAAGAAGCAGTTGGAAGAATTGTTGAAAAAAAGCTTCATCCATCCTAGCTCTTCACCATGGGGTTGTCCAGCCATTTTTGTGAAGAGGAAGGATGGCACTCTTTGGATGTGTGTGGATTACCGCCCTCTTAATATGGTAACCATTAAGAACAAGTATCATTTGCCCTGCATAGATACTTTGTTCGATCAACTAGCTGGTGCCAAGGTGTTCTCCAAAATTGACCTCCGTTCGGGCTATCATCAGATCAAGATTAGACCACAAGATATACCAAAGACAGCTTTTTCTACTAGGTATGGGTTGTATGAGTATCAAATAATGTCTTTTGGTCTCACCAATGCTCCTGCATTCTTCATGTACCTGATGAATTTAGTTTTTATGCTAGAGCTAGACAAGTTTGTTGTGGTATTCATTGATGATATCCTGATATATTCCAAGAACGATGAAGAGCATGCCCCACACCTTCGGATAGTACTGGCTCGATTGAGGGAACACAAGTTGTATGCTAAATTAGCAAGTGTGAATTCTGGTTAGATCAAGTATAGTTTTTGGGGCATGTGTTGACACCTGACGGTATCTTCGTTGACCCCAGTAAGGTGCAAGATGTGCTGAATTAGAAGTCTCCAAAGTCTGTGCACCAGAACCGTCAGTTCCATGGTCTAGCTTGATACTATCGGCGTTTCATTCTAGACTTCTCCAAGATAGCACAGCCGATGACCAAGCTGCTCCAAAAAGAAGCCAAGTTTGATTGGAGCCTAGCCTATGAAGAAGCCTTCTAAGCTTTGAAGACATTTCTAACCACTTCTCCTATGTTGGCCCAACCAAATATTGACAGACCTTTTGATGTATATTGTGATGCCTCGAAGATGGGGTTGGGATGTGTGCTTATGCAGGATGGGCGTGTGATAGCTTATGCTTCGCGCCAACTAAAAGAGCACGAAGTAAATTACCCCACTAATGATTTAGAGCTGGCTGCTATGGTCCACGCTCTAAAGATTTGGAGGCACTATCTGTTGGGCAACAAAATACATATTTTTACCAATCATAAGAGCCTCAAGTATATTTTCACTCAGTCTGAATTGAATATGAGGCAAAGGAGATGGTTGGAATTGATCAAGGATTATAACTTGGAGGTACATTACCACCCAGGAAAGGCCAATGTGGTAGCTGATGCCTTGAGCTGAAAGTCATATTAGGTTGAAGAAACACCTTTGTCTCTCAACCATGCAGAGGTGCTGGCTCACATTGCTTTGACCTTAGAATTGCTAGAGCAGAGGCAAGACACTTCAAAAATCCCTCCCATCAAGAAATTAATTGCCAAAGGACGTGGTCCTCACTTTAGTATTGATGACCAAGGAGTAGTGAGATACAAAGACAGATTGGTGGTTCCATCAAATGAGGATCTGAGAAGGAAGATTTTGAATGAAGCCCATCATTCAAAGTTGTCTATTCATCCTGGCAGCAACAAGATATATCATGATTTGCACCACTTGTACTGGTGGTCCAACATGAAGCAGGACATCACCCAGTACATCGCGGAGTGTGACACTTGTGGGAGAGTTAAAGCAGATCATATGCGTACTCTGGGATATTTGCAGCCCTTGCCCATTCTTGTTTGGAAATGGGAAGATATCTCCATAGACTTTGTGGTGGGGCTTGCCCCACACATCCAAGGGCTATGATTCTATTTGGGTCATTGTGGACCGTCTCACTAAGTTTGCTCATTTTATCCCGGTGGACACTAAATATATAGCCAAGAAGTATGCTGAGATATATTTTGATCGGATTGTGACCCTACACAGAGTTCCCTTACTATCATCTCTGATAGAGGGTCAGTTTTTGTCTCTCGTTTCCAGGAGCAACTGCAGCACTGTCTTGGTACTCGCCTCCTCAGAAGCTCAGCATATCATCCACAAACTGATGGTCAAACTAAAAGGGTGAACTAGGTGCTCGAGGATATGTTGAGAGCTTGTGCCATTTCTTTTCTGAGAAGTGGGATGGATGCCTGAAGCTAGCTGAATTTTCTTACAATAATAGCTACCAAGAGAGCATTCGCATGGCACCATTTGAAGCCCTATATGGAAAGAAATGTAGGATGCCACTTAACTGGGTTGAAGTGGGATACCATGGATATTTTGGGCCTGATTTCATCAAAGAGGCTCGAGAGCAAGTCATCATTATTCAAAGTCATTTGAAGGCGGCTCAGAGCCGACAGAAAGCCTATATGGACAAGCGAAGAAGGCCCTTATAGTTTGCAGTTGGGGATTATGTGTACCTCAAGGTGTCTCCTATGAGAGGGGTGCATCGGTTTGGTGTCCATGGCAAGCTAGCTCCCCGATATGTAGGTCCTTACAAAATTTTGAAGTAGTGTGGCCCAGTTGCTTACTGTCTCTAGCTTCCCGATATTTTATCAGCGGTACACGATGTGTTTCATGTCTCATAGTTGAAGAAATGTTTGCGGGTCCTGGATGAAGCTATAGGAATTGAAGGACTTCCACTCTAGCCTGATTTGACTTATATTGAGCACCCTATCAAAATCCTGGATGAAAAGGAAAGAGTGACAAGGAACAATGTGATGAAGTTCTACAAGGTGCAGTGGCAAAATCACTCTGAGGATGAGGCCACGTGGGAACAAGAGAGCTATATATTGAAGCATTACCCCCACCTTTTCTCTGGTTCTGATAGATAGTTGTTATGTTGAAATGTATTCCCTATTTCCTTTTCCACACTAGGCACATGAAATCTCGGGTCGAGATTTTGTTTTAGGGGGTAGATTTGTAACACCCTTGGTGTTACACTGTACAGTCGTTTGCTAAAACACTACATAAGCATCATATTTATGTGTGAGTGTATGAAATATAATGTGTAAATAAATTCATGTGACTCAAAACGTTCATCGAAAACGCGAAACAAATGTTATATTTCATGTCGCGTTATGTCACTTAGGGTTCTAAATGAATTTTTATTGAATGAGAATGCTATAGAATGCATATACGAAACTTTAATAAAGTTTGTAGTACAAACTTCATAGGTGGCGATGAAGTACTTGCGGTCCAGAACGGGATTCGTAGGTGGTGTTGCCGTCCTCTCCCGTTTAGTGACTGTGCCATGCCAATCTTCCCGTCACGTCGCCTTGAATCGTGCTGGCTGAGCCGCGCCAAGGTAAACCCATAGAGCCCGGCCCCATCCTTTTAATTGCGCATGTCTAGAGGTTGGGTTGGAGTCCAGCTTCACGCCAAGCTTGCCACTGTTGCGGCTGTACGGTGTCGGGGCTTTAATTGGAGTTTTTCCCCGCCATCGACCCCCTTAAGTCTGAACGCCGTCGTCCATCCAATTAGCCTTGCGTAGTCCACCTCCTTCCAATTAACCACGCACCCAACTAGCCTTGTTAGTTAGCCAGTGATTGGAGTTGTCTCGACAAGCTTCCATCCTATAGTGAGGTAATGCGAAGCATTGTCCTCGTGGCGGTCTACCATGGCCGTCAAGGCGGGTGCTCGGCTAGGGCATCGCTCCTTGATCCTTTGTCTCAATTGAGGAATGCCTTTGCATCGTGTTGACTGGGTTGCCTCGCCCGTGTAATAGTTTTGCCGGCAGAGTAGTAGGTCACCGGGACGCGCTGTCGTCGTGCTTGCTGTGAACCCGAACGACCTCGCGCTCGTGGCCAACCACCCTGCCGAGTCCCGCAACTTCGTCCAGGCCATCCTTCACGTATCTAGTGAGGCACCTTCGCTCCTAGAGTAGTGGTAGAGGTGTTAGGCTAGGTGAATTCACTGGGGTCGGCATCACCGCGGCCAAACCCCGCCTATGTGCTGCACCAATCTTGGTGTTTATAACCTTGATCGATTGCGCTTCATTCGTAGAGTGCTAGGGAGGTGATGGTTGAGGCCGAGGAGGTCCGTGCTCGCCAGAGTTTGGCCGAAGATGCCATGGCCTCTGTTAAGTTTTGGCCAGGGACCTCAAAACAAGAATTCATAGAGAACTGGGGGGTTAAGTGCAAGCGTCAGTGAGAGAGTGAAATAGTGGTAAGGACCGTGGGTTCATTTAATTGGAAGCCGGGGTCTATTTTGCATAATTGCCGACGCGCGTGTGGGTCTCCCCATGTTGGGCCGCTATCGTGTGTGGGTCGAGCCACGTGGGTGAAAGGTCCTAATGTCTAGAGGGGGTGAATAGCCTATTAAAATTTTCTACAACAACACTTAGCAAACCAGTTAGACAATTATGAGGCGAAGCAAGTGTTGCGCTAGCCTACTAAAAATGCAAGCCACCTACCACAATTCTAGTTTCTATAGTTTCTAACCACACAATGGCAATGTCACTATACTAAGTTAGTGTGCTCTCAAAGGCTAACTAAAGAGCCACACTAACCAAACTAACAAGCTCTGACAACTAGCTACACTAAAGAGCTTGATAACAAGTTTGCGGTAATGTAAAGAGAGAGAGCAAGATAGTTATACCGCCATGTCGAGGACTGAACCTATCTCATGATCACTTGATAAACTAGGTTAGCACTTAGGGTTTCATCAATTCACCAAAACCAAACTAGAGCTTTCAATCTCCCCCTTTTTGGTAATTGATGACAGCCCTTTCACAAAGATATGAAATTGAAATTCAATTGAATCTATATTGCTTTCCCAAGCATATTTACTATGTGTAAAAGTTTATAAACAAGTTTCATGAACTCCATATGGTAGCAATTGCTCCCCATACATATGTGCTAAGAGTTTGGATTGAAGCTTGCACATATGCTTAGATAGGAAATATAGGAGACAATATCTACCAAATGATGCTAAGGTATAAAAGATAGACCTTTGAAGCGTGATACCAATCGGAGTGCACCATTATACCATCCTTAGCACCATGGTTAGCTCAATACCACTTGAAAATGAAATCACTAGATAACCTATGCATGCTAGATTTTCATTTTATCATTCAAACCTACAACTAGCATACACCACACAAGCGTGGATATTGAAATTTAAAACTTGTGCCATGCAAGCAAACATATGAGATGCACATTCAAATGCACCATACAAGTTCATGAGCTTGCTCCCTTTACTTGTGTGCTCAAAATTTTAATTGATCCCTTTCCTTTGTCATATCTCTCCCCCTATGTCAAATTCTCCCCCTTTGTTGTCTTTTCACTATCTTAGTACACTAATATCTTTGTTTTCCCCCATCGTACTAATATCACTAATATCTTTGTTTTTCTCCCCCTTTGTCATCAATGACCACAAAGGTTCAAAATGTAGATAGGTTGAGATTATCAATATCAATTAATGGGGTGAGGATCATTTTCCTAAATTTGGTCCAATCTAGATCATTTGCCAAAAATATT
The DNA here is from genome assembly GCA_904845875.1 of Miscanthus lutarioriparius. NCBI lineage: Eukaryota > Viridiplantae > Streptophyta > Magnoliopsida > Poales > Poaceae > Miscanthus > Miscanthus lutarioriparius. The sequence continues at coordinate 63,315,098 of CAJGYO010000008.1, read as the reverse complement.
TAACTCGGTTTGATCCAAGGACAAGCTTCTTCACACCTCCAAATAAGGGTTATCTTGTACCATGTTGAGTTAAACACTTATAGCTCATCTTCTAGATCAAACACTAGGTTGTCACATAACAATGGCACTTCCTTGAACTTGATTCCAAAGTCACTCAAAGTGGCATTCATCCAAAGTATTTGTGCACAACAACTACTTGTGGATATATATTCGGCTTCGACAGTTGATAATGCAACACTATTTTAGTTCTTTGGTGACCATGAAACAAGTGATCTTCCCAATAATTGATATGTGCCCAAGGTGCTCTTCCTTTCAACCTTGCATCCCGCATAATCCGAGTCGGAGTAACCAACTAGCTCAAACTTTGCTCCTTTCGGATACCACAAACCAATTTTTTGTGTATGCTTCAAGTACCTCAATATTCTCTTTGTAGCCTTCAAATGACTTTCTCTTGGTGAGGCTTGAAATCTTGCACACATGCATACACTAAACATGACATCCGGCCTTGATGCGGTCACATAGAGTAGGCTTCCAATCATAGACCAATACAATTTTTTATCCATCATATTTTCACTTGCATCACTATTCAAGTTGCCATTTGTTCCCATTGGTGTACTAATGGCTTTGCTATCACTCATGCTAAACTTTTTGATCATGTCCTCGATATACTTGCCTTCACTCACAAATGTACCATTCTTCAATTGCTTGATTTCAAGACCAAGGAAGTAACTCAACTCTCCAATCATGGACATCTCAAACTCCTTAGCCATCATCTTTCCAAATTCTTCACAAAAGTCTTGATTGGTTCATCCAAATATGATGTCATCAACATAGATTTGCAACACAAATAAATCTTTTCCAATCTTCTTGATGAAAAGAGTGGTGTCAACCTTGCCCATCATGAACCCTCTAGAGAGTAGGAAGTCCCTCAATCTCTCATACCATGCTCTAGGTGCTTGCTTCAAGTCATACAATGCCTTCTTCAACTTGTACACATGGTCGGGCTTTTTGTCATCTTCAAAACCGGGAGGTTGCTCAACATATATTTCTTCATTGATGTAATCATTGAGAAATGCACTCTTAACATCCATTTGATAGAGTTTGATGTTGTGGGCACAAGCATAGGCTAGCAAGATTCTAATTGCTTCCAATCTAGCAACCGGGGCATATGTTTCTCCAAAGTCAAGACCTTCAACTTATGTATAGCCTTGTGCTACCAATCTTGCTTTGTTCCTTACTACTATCCCATCTTGATCTTGCTTGTTTCTAAAGACCTATTTGGTTCCAATCACATTGTGTCCCTTTGGTCTCTCTACCAATTCCTATACTTGATTTCTTGTGAAATTATTCAATTCTTCATGCATAGCATTCACCCAATCAACATCCTTCAATGCTTCATCTATCTTCTTTGGCTCAATGGATGACACAAATGAGAAATGCTCACAAAATGAAGCCAATCTTGATCTTGTTTGCATACCTCTAGAAATATCACCAATGATAGTGTCCAATGGATGATCCCTTGTAATATTGGTTGGTTGGAGGATTGGAACTTGATTGCTTGCACTTGCTGGATCATTAGGTTGAGATGATGTACTAGCCACTTGATCTTGGTCATTGTCATGAGATCCACTTGTACTAGTTTAATTTGTATCATCTTGCACATTTGAGTTAGAGAGCACTTGCACTTGATCATCTTCATCATCATTCACTTGCCTAGGCCTCAATTCACCAACATCCATGTTCTTCATGACATTTGAAAGTTGAATGCCTCTAACATCTTCCAAGTTCTCATTCTCTTCTTGTGAACCCTTGGTTTCATCAAATTCAACATCATGAACTTCCTCAAGAGTACCACTATCCAAATTCTAAACTCTATATGCTTTGCTTGTAGTGGAATAACCAAGTAGGAATCCTTCATCACATTTCTTGTCAAACTTACCCAATCTAGTGCCTTTCTTCAAGATATAGCATTTACAACCAAAAACCCGAAAATATGCAATGTTGGGCTTTCTTCCATTCAAGAATTCACATGGTGTCTTCTCTTTCAATGGGTGACAATAGAGACGGTTGCTACAATAGCAAGCCATGTTGATAGCTTCAGCCCAAAAGGATTGACTCATATTGTACTCACTAAGCATAGACCTTGCCATATCAATGAGTGTTCTATTCTTCCTCTCAACAAGGACATTTGATTGTGGAGTATACTTGACCAAGAATTGATGTCTAATTCTAAATTCATCACACAACTCATCAATTCTTGTGTTCTTGAACTCACTACCATTGTCACTTCTAGCTCTCTTGATGGTTGTTTCAAACTCATTGTGAATGCCTTTGACAAATGATTTGAATGTTGCAAACACATCACTTTTGTCCACTAGAAAGAATACCCAAGTGTATCTAGTATAATCATCCACTATCACAAAGCCATATTTGTTACCACCAATGCTAGTGTATTGAGTTGGCCCAAACAAATCCATGTGCAATAACTCAAAATGCTATACTAGTGCTCATCATACTTTTCTTGGGATGGGTGTTCCAACTTGTTTTATGGCTTGACAAGAGCTACAAAGCTTATCCTTTTCAAATACAACATCTTTCAAGCCTCTAACCAAGTCATGCTTAACCAATCTATTCAATTGTTTTATTCCAACATGACCAAGCCTTCTATGCCATAACCAACCCTTACTAGACTTAGTGAACAAACATGTACATAATTTAGCTTCACTAGCATTGAAATCAACCAAGTATAGATTCTCATATCTAAAGCCTTTGAAAATCAAATTAGAGCCATCTACACTTATGATCTCTACATCATCTACCCCAAATATGCATTTGAATCCAAGATCACATAATTGAGCCATGGATAGCAAATTGAAGTTCAAGCTCTCTACTAGCAACACATTGGAAATGCTCATGTCATTGGATATTGCAATCTTACCAAGCCCTTTGACCTTGCCTTTGTCATTATCATCAAATGTGATACTATCATAACCATCATTGCCATTAGTATTGATTGAGTTGAATATTCTTGCATCACCGGTCATATGTTGAGTGCACCCACTATCAAGAACCCAATGACTTCCTCTAGCTTTGTAATTAACCTACAAAACAAGATCAATTCCTTTTAGGTACCCAAACTTGCTCGGGTCTTTGAAGGTTAGTCACTAAGCTCTTAGGTACCCAAATGGCTTTCTTCTTTGAACTCATCCATGGTTTACCAATGAACTTAGCCTTTACACCATTTGCACCTTTGGTAAGCATATAGAAAGAATCAAGCTTAATAGAGGATACATTAGTATTTTTGCTCTTGTTGTTGCATTCATGCTCTTTGTGACCAACTTGCTTTAAACTAGTGCAAAATCAACCATTGTTCTTCATAAAACTAGTCTTGTGAGGAGCAAAGGTCACCTTGCCTTTCTTGGGGGTATAGCCCAATCCCTCTTTGTAGAGAGAAGTTCTTTGGCTATCCAAGCATATAAGCAAGCGGTCCTCACCACCATAGCCCTTAGCTAAGGTGTGAGTGAGCTTATTGACCTCCTTCTTGAGGTTCTCATTCTCAACCATTAGTGAGGCATCACAAGTGAAACCATCACTACTAGATGAGGTGGAAGTAGAAGTACTACAAGAAGGGTTAGCGAGAGGAGCAATGATAGGCATAGATAATGATTCATCAATTATATCACAAGTTAATCCTACATTACAAGTCTCAACATGCATCTTTTTATTTTGCTCATCAAGCAAAGAGGAATGAGCCTTTTCAAGCTTTTTGTGAGCCTTGCCAAGCTTCTCATGGGCTTCCTCTAGCCTCTCATGAGATGCACTAAGCTCATCAAAGGCTTGCTTAAGGGCTTTTAGTTCCTTACGCAAGCTTTTGCATTCCCTTCTCTTAATGCCAAAGTGTTCTTTAACATCTTCTAGCATGTCAAATAGTTCATCCTTAGTAGGTTCATCATCATCACTATCACTATCATGTTCGTCATCACTTCCATCATCACAAATTTGTACCTTAGTGGCCTTAGCCATGAAGCATGATGGAGTGTCAAAGAGAGAAGGCTTCTCATTGATAGCAATGCTTGCAAGTGCCTTCTTCTTGGTGGTCTTGTCATCATCACTTGAGGAAGCATCACTATCCCAAGTGACCACATATGAACCACCCTTCTTCTTCTTGAAGGTCATCTTGTCCTTCTTTTCTTTTTTTTCCTTCTTATCCTTCTTCTTGTTCTTCTTGTCATCATCTTTGTCGCTATTGTATGGGTATTGAGCAACAAGATGATCTTTGCTTCCACAATTGAAGCACCTTCTTGACTCTTAGTTGTTCTTGGATGAAGACTTCTTTCTTCTAGCATGGTAGCCCTTCTTCATCATGAACTTGCCAAATCTCTTAACAAAGAGAGCCATCTTCTCATCATCATCATCATCCCATGAACCATCATCTTTACTTGATGTATCTTGCTTTGCCTTGCCCATGGATGATGTGGCCTTGAATGCCACACTTTTCTTCTTCTCATCTTTCTTCTCCTTCGTTTCTTCCTTCTTGTCATCATCTCTATATGTATCATCGGTCATTATATCTCCCAAATACTTGGTTTAGTGTCATGGTGTCCAAACCACTCCTTACAAGAATAGTGACCAATGTGCCAAATCTTGAAGGTAAGCATCTCAAGAACTTGTGGGAGAAGTCCTTGTCCTTCACCTCTTCTCCAAGTGCTTTAAGATCATTGACAAGCACTTGACGCCTATGAAACATCTTCGGCACACTCTCATCCTCCTTCATCTTTAAGCTTGCAAACTTTTCTTTGAGAATGTATGGCTTTGCACCCTTCATGGCTTAAGTGCCCTCAAATGATTCCTCCAATTTCTTCTATGCCTCATAAGCTCTCTCAATGTTCTTGATTTTGTTCAAATGTTCTCTCATCCAAAGCATCATGGATGGCACTAAGAGCACTGTCATTATTTTGGAGTAGCATCTCTTCAGCGGCGGTGGGAGCCTCTTCATCCTCAATCTTAATTTTGGTCTCCACCACCTTCCAAACCTTCCTATTGATTGACTTGATATAAGTTGTCAACTTAGCTTTCCAATAGGGATAATTTGAGCCATCAAATTGGGGTGGCTTCTTGGTGTTGTTGATTTGAGCCATTTTTACACCGAAGGTTGTTAAGCCTCAAATCACGGTGACCTTGGCTCCGATACCACTTGAAAGGTCCTAATGGCTAGAGGAGGGTGAATAGCCTATTAAAATTTTCTATAACACTTAGCAAACCAATTAGACAATTATGAGGCGAAGCAAGTGTCGAGCTAGCCTACTAAAAATACAAGCAATCTACCACAATTCTAGTTTCTATAGTTTCTAACCACACAATGGCTATGTCACTATACTAAGTTAGTGTGCTCTCAAAGGCTAACTAAAGAGCCACACTAACCAAACTAACAAGCTCTCACAACTAGATACACTAAAGAGCTTGATAACTAGTTTGCGGTAATGTAAAGAGAGACAGCAAGATAGTTATACCGCCGTGTCGAGGAGTAAACCAATCAATCACAAGGATGAATACCAATGAAGACCAATCACCTTGAAATCAAATAATGACACAATGATTTTTTACCGAGGTTCACTTGCTTGCCAGCAAGCTATTCCTCGTTGTGGCGATTCACTCACTTAGAGGTTCACACGCTAACTGGCATCACATGCCAAACCCTCAATAGGGTGCCGCACAACCAACACAAGATGAGGATCACACAAGCCATGAGCAATTTACTAGAGTACCTTTTGGCTCTCTGCCAGGGAAAGGTCAAGAACCCCTCATAATCACCACGATTGGAGCCAAAGACAATCACCAACATCCGCTCAATGATCCTCGTTGCTTCAAGCCATCTAGGTGGTGGCAACCACTAAGAGTAACAAGCGAATCCCACAGTGAAACACAAACACCAAGTGCCTCTAGATGCAAACACTCAAGCAATGCACTTGAATTCTCTCCCAATCTCACAAAGATGATGAATCAATGATGGAGATGAGTGGGAGAGCTTTGGCTAAGCTCACAAGGTTGCTATGTCAATACAAATAGCCAAGAGAGTGAGCTTGAGCCGGCCATGTGGCTTAAATATAAGTCCCCATGAAATAGAGCCGTTGTACTCCTTCACTGGGCATAACACGGGGTGACCGGACGCGCCGGTCAGATCGACCGGATGTAGGACCCTAGCGTCCGGTCGCCCGATGCTTGCCACGTATCATCGGCTTCAAATGCTGATCGTCCGATCTCAACGGTCATCAGTACATTTAAGTAGTGACCGGACGCGCTGCTCAAAGTGACCGAACGCACCAACACTAGGGTCCGGTCGTTTCCAATAAGGTTCCAGAGGCGAAAAATCATAACCGAACGCGTCCGGTCATGCCTGACTAGACTCACCCAGTGTCCGGTCACTCAACGTCTCCTCTGTGCGCTGCCACGTCAGTGGGACCGGACGCACCCCACCAGCGTCCGGTCATGAAGTGACCCAGCGTCCGGTCGAAGACCGACACCAGCGTCTTTACTGCTTCTACTGACTAGACGCGCCGGTCCAGATGAGGCTAGCGTCCGATCTACTCTGTGAGACCCTGTCTTTTCTGTATAGGGCACCGGTGGCACCGTTGGACTATCCGCACTCTATGGGTGGACACTCCACCGGTGAAGTTCCTAACCCTTGCTCAAATGTGCCAACCATCAAGTGTATCACCTTGTGCACATGTGTTAGCATATTTTCACAAATATTTTCAAGGGTGTTAGCACTCCACTAGATCATAAATGCATATGCAATGAGTTAGAACATCTAGTGGCACTTTGATAACCACATTTCGATACAAGTTTCACCCCTCTTAATAGTATGGCTATTGATCCTAAATGTGATCACACTCACTAAATATCTCGATCACCAAAACAAAATGGCTCCTACCATTTATACCTTTGCATTGAGCCCTTTGTATTTTTCTCTTTCTTCTTTTCAAGTCCAAGCACTTGATCTTCACCATAGCATCACCATCATCATGTCATGATCTTCATTTGCTTTACCACTTGGATTGTGCTACCTATCCCATGATCACTTGATAAACTAGGTTAGCACTTAGGGATTCATCAATTCACCAAAACCAAACTAGAGCTTTTAGTGGGTCGCGCCGGTGTGCTGCGCATGCGCGCGCGCGGGGCGCTGGTGTGGGCTGAGCCGCTCGCTCGTGGGCCGCGCGGGTAGAAATCGGTTTTTCATTTTCCAGTGACTTAACAAATATTTATTCAATTTAGTTTTGAGCTGAACTTTGAAAATGATAGTAAATGTTGTAGGTATCCAAAAATAGTGAAACAAATTTTACTAGGTTCACAAAAATGTTATCTATCTGTTGGTGTAGTTAGTTTATAGTTAGTTGTGATAAGGATAGAGTTATAAATTCAAATTAGAAAGCTTAGTATTGTATAGCTCAATATTTGTAGGAATTTTTGTGGTAAATCGGTGATAGCTTTAGCCATGAAATTTTTACTGTAGGTTCATTAGATTATTATGTACTCATTGTAATTTTTGTACCCCTAGAGTAGGTTGATAAATAGAGTAGCTAGTACTCTCTATTTAATCATATATAGAGTAAATTGGTATTAAGAGTAAAAATATTTATAGTTGCTAAGATAATATATGTCATGCTTTATACTTATTAGTGGTAATAATAGGTAACTTAGCACCTTAGTCGGTAGAACTCGCTTAGTAGCTTGATAGATGTATTTTTGTTTTAAGAGTTGCTGTTGCCGTATTACTAAGTGTTGCATCATCATTTTATGCATATAGATCACGAGTTGGTAGAATTCGTGCCCGTGGACGAATAGGACTATGAGGAGGTCATTGAGGAGTACGAGGAGAAGATTCTTGTGTAGGAGGGAGCCCTGGAGCCATTCGGTACTGACTTTGTTGACCCACCGCCTGCCCAAGGCAAGCCCCGGTGCATAACCCTTATTTTAAATGATCACTGAATATATTTGATGTGCATTTACGTTACAGGCATTTTATGGAAACTACATACATAAATATATCTACCTATGAGTCCTACTAGTATAGGTCGAGTAGCTGCTATGCTCAGGATTTCGGTAGCGTGAGTAACCTGTCGTTACTCATAATAGGTGATAATTATGATCACTCATGATAAAATGGTGGAAAAAAAGTGATGATCGGGCAGGAATATGGTTTGGGTACTGATGGGTGTAAGAAGTTGTGTCCTGTGGCCAATAGGGCATAGCTTGGTTACACTTTTTCCCTGTCTGTGTCGGTTAAGGACCGGCTGTTGTATTGGACGCTAGGCAAGTCACAGACTTATTATCTCAAGCACATATTTGGGTATGGGTGCAGAAAAGACTTGTCGCTCTCTTGTCGTGGGTTCTAGCTCTTTCTGAACCAACTGATTAGAGGCGGGGATGGTGGAGGTCCTTGCACCACACTAATTCTAGGACTTAGGAGCGGGGGCTTGGAGTCCAAGTTTGGATGGGGACCTGGACCCCCATGATAGGAGGGTGATGGGTTGGTCCTGCTTGTGCCTGGGATATAAGTAGAGCATGTGTTTTCGGGGTACCCAGCAGGGGGCATTGATTCGTGAATCGCTGAGAAATCTGATACGGCTTGTCTAAACTCTAGCACCGTAGTAAGAACTGAAAGATGGAAGGTGATGAAATGGAACTGATTGTTCAACTCTTGCTTTAAAGTAGAACAGGTGCTTACATAAAATGGCTAGATAATAAATTAATCATGGCTGCTAATAATAACATAAATAAGGATTCACTATTAGTATTGCTTTTTGCAAAAAGAAAACCAGCAAACCATAAAGCTTTGCATACCCCTTGGAGTCGGGAAAATATTTCCACTAGTCGAATAAGTCTTGAGAGTATATTGTGTACTCAGGGTTTATTTACCTCTGTTGCAGGTAATGCTTGAGGAGTACCATTGTGTGAAGGATTATTCTGGTGGGCATAGACAGATCCTTGTTCTTTAGCGCTAGATGTTTATTTTAATTCCGTTGTTTAGTATTCCGCACTCTGACTTTGAAAATATAATAATGTAATTTTTAAGAACTTTGGATGTATGTAATTGATTAAATATTGTAACTCATTCTCATTATTGGATCCTTGGGGAAAAATGTGGATCTTTCGGATTCTCCCTTGGGGTGTGCCCGACGGATACCGCCCGTTATAGCTTGCTTTCGGGGTACTTAGTGTCTGGTGGAAGACGAGCGCCTCCGTAAGTGTGTTATTTCAGGCGGTTCTGCCACACTAGTATTCTTTATCTTTTTTTCAAAAATTGTTTTTATTAAAAAGATTCTTTTCCACATAAGTTGAGACTTTGCTTGCATCCTAACACCAAACATGTTGAATTTGTTCTATCACAATATTATATGTGTAGTATTATTAATATGTCATAGATTGCATAAAATTAAATTAATAAAATTTATATGACATAATGTTTTTGTAAAAATATATAAACTTATTTAAATAATAACTTATGAAATTTATGATCATGGAGTATTAATATAGAGTGTTATTGCAAACTGGTTTGTTAAGTGAACAATTTTTCATGTTTCATAAGTTGTTAAAATAAATATTTATTCTAATGTTTACATGTTTATTTGATATACATGGTGTAACATAGCATTATAGTTATTTTATTTCACGATTATAGAAGTATGTAATTAATTAGATATCTGTATATATCGTTTATGGTATTCATTTAATTTTTTGTAATAATATATATTATTATATATGTGTAGATTTAAGAGATTTTTTGTTTATTTTTTATAGTGGCTAAGGTACATACAAATATAAAGGCAATACCTTATATTACCTTTCACGACGACGTATATGGATAGGTTAAATGCAAACTTAGAATATTATTTTGTATAGCTTTCATAATGATAAAGGTGGATAATTTATAAAATCATTAGGAGGTATTTTAAATTATTTTTTATGATAGTAGATGTGGGTAAATTTAGATACAAACTTAGAGGATTATTTTAAATTATCTTTCATAATTACAAAGCTGGTAATTTAGATGCAATGTTAGGGGTTATTTTAAATTATGTTTTATAATGGCCAAGGTGGGTAATTTAGATGAAAATTTAGAGGGTTATTTGGAATTTTTTTCATAATAGCATATATGGGTAATTTATATATAAATATAGGGGGTTATTTGGAATTATCTTTTGTAATGGCAGAGGTGAGTAATTTACATGTAAAATTAGGGTGTTACTTTATGTATTTTTCATAATGGCAGTGGTGCGTAATTTTTTAATAAACTACAATAGATCTAATGGCTAATATTGGCGATAATGATTAGAGTCGATCAAATGAAAGGCCGGATGTTTCTGATTATTGTGAGAATTTCTAGAATTTATCTTTTTCTGTGTGGTGAGAATTAACGTGGTGACTCTATTAGGACCTCTAATTAGTAATAATAAGATTGATCGGGTTCATGAACTGCTGAATGGGACCTCTAATTAGTAATAGTAAAATTGATCGGGTTCATGAACTGCTGAATTCGATTTTGAGGTCCCGTAATTCTATAATTTTGCACCGATCTTGGGAAATTTTCGCTATCTGGAGCACCCACCCCTCCACCACACCACCGCTTCACCCGATTCACGAATAAGCACAGCGCCATGAACCCCGACACCTAGCTGCTCTTGGCGAAAACCCAGAAGCTGTTCACCGAGCAGTCGAGCACCATCAACAAGCAGCTCACGGATCAGAAGGATCTGCTCAAGCATCGCTTCGCTGAGGCCGATATCGCCCTGGAGAAGCGCTTTGGGGAGTCCAATTCCGCCGTCGAGCAACGCATCATTGATTCGGAGCTACGTCTGGGCACCCGCCTCGCCGCCATCAAAGTTACCGCGGGCCAGTTCAAGTCATGGCACCATGACACCGATGGCACTATGGATGATCTTCGCCTGGAGGTGGGCAAGCTGGCGAACCAATAGGATCGTTCTGTGCTTGATCTCGCGGCCTCGGCACCAGGACTGATGCCTTCCCCCTCCCTCACCAAGGCGCCCTCAAAACATGACAATTAAGCCCCAGGACGGTGGACACGATCTCGACGGCTTAGCCCAAAACATCGTCAGTTGGGTTCCTGAGGCGACCCACGGCGAGGCCACATCGGTTGTGGTTCCCAAGGCACCGCCCCAATGCTCCCCGCCATTTCACATTGAATCAGAGCACTGCTCCCATTATTAAACTGCCCTCAGTCGGCTTCTCCGCCAGCATATGCCTGACCTATTGAGAAACCTCAATCTCCTCACTCTCAACTGCAGCTCCGCCATTCACGCCCTCCGCAGCGCGTTGCCATGTCGACCTCCCGCTCCCTCAATATGCATTACTGATATTCAGTAAAGTGAATACAAAAGGAAGCCGATTTGAGAAGTTGGCCGTGCTGGTCTTTATTGTTTAGTGTCTTGGACGGTAACAATATCATCTCTTATTTTTTTTCTTTCACAAAGGTTTTTGTATGCTCCCCAAGCCCATAAGACTTAATTGTGATTTTAATACTCTCCGGGTCATCCTCCGACTTCTCAAGAACGATTTCATGGCTTGAAGTTTTTTCAATCTTGCAGTTTTTCTGGGATCTCCAAATTATCATGTTCTTTCTAGCAGTATATTTGGCTTGATTAGGCCAAATCAAGATAGTAGAATTATTGGCCTAAGATCACAAGTTTGAGTTAATAATATATGAAACTTGATTGCGTGTTCATCTAAATAATCCTCATGGTCCGCACCATGCAAGTTTACTAGTTTGAAAATTTGCTACTTAGGCATGGTTTCATTTGAGTTTCATTTGCATTTAATATTGTAATAACAAATCAACCGATTTGATGATTTGGTAGGTTAATTATGATGAGAGAGATACAGAAAGTTTCATAGAGCTTCATCTGTATGAAACCTATTGGCACAGTTACTAATACAAAAGTTGACGTGAGTCTTGATAACTATGTAGAAAACTTTCCACTGCCTTAGACAGACCGGGGAGATGATCGTTTCTTTGTCTCGATAGCTCTTTTAAATTAGGGAGGTTCGAACCCTTGGTCGCGTTAGTTAGTTCCATCACAACAAGTCGATCTTTGGCGTCAAATAAACTTTGTTCCCTGCATATATGTTCAAGCTATCTTTGTCTCTTCCTTTTGTATTGCTATATAAGGTGGACCATAGCTTTATACATGTGTATAAAGCTACGGTAGGCATCCTTCCAAAGCAAACTTCCTTTTGCTCTCGCTGGCCTACGGTAGGAGTATTTGTTTATGACGCCATGACAAAGAGCTGGTGGCTTGTCGCTCTCATAGACATTTTTAACTCACCATCATCTACATGGGCCGGCTATATGGGCCGGCCGGCCCTTATAATTGACAAATAATGCAACTTGCATAGATGATTAGAAGCGACATCTTTTTAAAATATACAATAATTTTGCTTAGGTCAGTCTTAGTGAGAGTTTTATCAGAATTTTATTTGCATTTAATAAGCTGTCATATAAGCGTTTTTTATGATGTGACAATATTTTTAAGAAGCGAGAAGATGTGAGTTTCATGTGGATGAAACTCTCTTGATACGATTACCAGTTATCTATGAGTCATAAAATTAAATGTCTACGAAACCATAGAATAAACTTACCATTAAGAGTGAGTGTTTCATCCGTATTTTATTTCATGATATATGCAATGCCAATTTTGAAATCAATGCCATAAAACTCTCTACTGAGACGGGCTATTAACTTATTTTCCAGGCCTTGAACTCTCGGTCATGCATGGTAGGCTGCTTTTATTAGGATTACTATCAATTAATTAATGCCAATAGGTCTTTATCTAAAAAAAATTAATGCCAATAGGCTGCTCGTTAACTTAAATTACAGTACTCAACTGCCGGCCCGATTAATTAATATATTAGCGTTTGAAGACTGCTTTTGTAGTCTACATGCGTCTTCTATCCATGTACCCATCACACATTATCCGCTAGATGTAACGAAGAGGAAGCAAGCTGACTGCTACCTCTCCAGTTTCCAGCTACTACTCAGCTATTTCATCCTTTAGCTCTGCTTGGGGCTGCTCAAGATATGCAAAGGGCGATGACCTCCAGCTGATGAAAGAAGACTTCTTATATCCTCCTTTGCCATCTCATTAAACTTGCAGAGATAGCAGAACATACTAATCAGGTATCTCTGATATCGTGATGATTCTTCTCCTCTTGTTAAGCACACATGCTAGCTATAGCTATTAATTCAACTAGGCTACAATTTAACAGGCAGTGTGTTGTGTACTTCTGTTTGTTTTCTTTTATGTAGGCGCCAGTGTGATTTATTGGTTTTCCCTTCTCCAAGTCATGAATTGATACTCCTCTATCATCTATTCGATACATTGCATTGGTTTCTCCAAGCCGTTGCTTTTCATCTCTCCATGGATCCAGTGCGTCGAGATCTTAAAGAAGTGACGGGTTAAACGGCTGGAATTGCCTCCACAGGATGATGACTGCTTATTATCAACCACCTTCAGTACCGAAGGATAGGTCTTTATATTAAAGGTAAGACTTGTAAGTTGTAACTGTGCTTTAGAAGTTCAGATAATGCATAGTCAATTGCTTACTTATTTCCATGACATATGACGACTTCTAGGCTAGTTTGGTAGGAAAGCCTTGGCAGTAGTAGCAGACGGGGTGGAGACGGTGGGCATGGAGTGGAGACCGGACAAAGACCGGGCACATGGATTGAGTCGGAGAGCGGCCGGGTTGGGAGGATTGAGTTAGGAGCTACAAGAGACGGGAGAGGAGGCCAGGATTGGAGGGGTGAGTGGGGAGAAGGCCGGGAGGGGCACTCGGATTGGAGGGGGAGAGCAAGGAGTGGGGTGTTGCGGCAGCGGGAGGATTGGAGTGGGGAGTCGAGTCACCCTGGGCATTCGGTTAACCGAAACCGATCGGTTCGGTTCTTCAGTTTGTTGACAAATTCGGTTCCTTAAGAAATAGTAACCGATCAGCTCTTTTGAAATCTAGGAACCAACCAAATTCAGTTTCGGTTAATTCGGTTCGGTTCCGGTTATGACCGAACTAACAGAGGTGCTAGGAACAGAGAAAAAAAATTCACAGAATCGCACATCCAAGTGACAAGAGCAACACAAATCACTAATTTCAGCAGCGATGAAGAACAAAGCATCGGTTTCTAGGTTACAGATCGAAAAACACGTCTCCTTGCTTGTCCGCGCCTACGGCCCTGCGTGGTGCGCACCACCTCGCCTGCGACCCGCGCCTCGCCCTGCTCGCCGTTGCGCCGCTTGCCTAGCTCGCCGTCGCACGGCTTGCCTCTCCCTGCTCGCCGCCGCGTGGCTCCCTATCTCACGTGCTACCGTCGGATGCAGGACGAAAGAGAGGGAGGCACGGGGCCATGCCGGAGCGGTGGAGCCGCCGGATCTGAGAGTTGAGAGAAGGAGGGGAAGGGAGATTGGCTGCGCCATGGCCAAGCCGCCCAAGCGCTTCGCCTCCTCGTCCGCGTGACGCGCAGCCGAGGAGCACAACCTCCGCGTGATGCGCCACCACCGTGGCTAGCCTTTGCGCCTTCGTGGACAGGGGAGGGGAGTGGGGAGCGGCGGGATTGGGGGCAGCGAGGAGGGGAGTGGGGAGCGGCGGGGCAGCGAGGAGGGGAGTGGGGAGCAGCGGGGCAGCGGCCAGCGAGGAGGGGAGTGGGGAGCGGCGGCGGAGTAGGAATTTATACCTAGGGTACCTCTGTATTGGGCTGGGCCGTATTCTTATGGGCCTTTACACTTAATTCGGTTATTTCGGGTATTTCGGTTAACCGAGCACTAGAACCAAAATAACTGTAGTAATTTCGGTTCTTCAGAACCTGGAACCGAACATGGTTTGAAAGGCCATAGGGTATTAGTTGTGGTTCTGAATTTTTAAGGTGGAGGTAGAGTTAATAACAAGTTAAAGCTTGTAACAACCGCCACTATGTTTACTTGCCTCCAATGAAGTGATGACCGCTCTATGTGCGATCTGAAGCACTACCACCTGCTTAAGCAGTATAATATCAGAGAGAGAGAGAACTCATTTAAACAAATATAAACAGTAGGTAAAGCGCTCCTACGCCCTAACCTGACATTGAAGCAAACAAAGAACAAAGCAACAAGCCAACTGCAGCAGTGCTGCTTCACCTTTTTGTATCAATCAATCTATTATGGCTATGATAGCAACCAAATAAACTATTAGAATCTACACAAGGCCTACAACTTTCATGAAGAGCTTATATTTTTTTATCACATTTTAAGATGGCCTAAATTGTTGTTAGAAATAGGCTTCAAAAACTGTCTAAGAATTGAGACAGTAGACTTTACATTTTTCATATCTCCATATCCTTATGTCCAAAAATTATGTAATTTCACCCGATAGCAAACCATCTCATGATGTACAACTTTCGTATTACTCACATTTGCAGATAGGGTAAAAAAGATGGCCTGATGCATGATCAAAGCTTAACTGAAAATTCTGCAGAGAAAACAATACATTTAACTTTGAAAATCTATATCTAGAGTTCCTCTTATCCAAAGGCCATGATATTTGCCAATATGGAAAGCTAATGAATGAAAAGTACTAAAAAACTCTAATGATTTGTAAAGTACCATCATGCCTCTAAGGTTCTCCAAAACCTCCTAGATCCACTTCTGTCCAGAACTTTGTCAGGGAAAGACAGCTTGCTTAGAAAAAACATAACTCCCAAACTGCTTATGCTAAGATCACAAAATTTCATGAGCTAATAGATCTAAAAATTCTCTAAAAGTTTCATATTATCCACTTTCGCAGAAAAATAAATTTAGGTTGTGGAAACTACAAGAACAGCTACAGTGCTCAAACTGTCAGGCAGCAGAATCCTAGATTTGATTTCCAAAGGTGATTCCTCCCTCAATAGCTAATACCAAGACCAAAGACCATCCAAAACATCTCAATCAGAAGACCCAAAGGGGTAATCATCTCACCTTGGTTATCCCCAAGCTAGGGCAGCAACAGATGGGGGAAAGCCGATCTACACCAAGTTGCAGCTCAACTCGATCCTCTCCTCGTCCTCAATCCATCTTCCTCTTTCCCTTGGTTATTACTGGTTTGGGGAAGGTGTTGGAGAGGGTGAGGGCGCAAGGAAGAAGGGGGGAGACATGCTGGAGGGGAGGAGCACGAACAGGAGAGGGGAGAGTGGCTCATGGGTCGGGAATGTGAATTCTAGGGTTGGGGGCGACTTGGGCCTGAGAAGGTGGTGGGCTGGCTGGGCTTTGGCCCGTCTGACCCCTTTCTTTCAGTTTTTGATGTTGAACACATCAAAAAATGGCTTGGAAGAGGGCCAAGGCCTAGCCAGCCCACGACCTTCCTAGCCCCAACTCCCCCTCCCCCTCTACCCTCTACAGAGAGTGTTCCTCTCCTGGTATGCTTCTTTTTTTCTCGTGTGTCTAACCTCCCTCTTCCCTACGCCCCCTTTCTCTTACCTGCACCCTTCCCTCTCTAGCACCTCCTCTAAATCAGCAATAACTAGGGGAAAAGAGGGAAAATGGATTGAAGAGGAGGAGAGGATCGAGTAGAGCTGCATCTTGGGTGTAGATCGACTGCTTCCCCACTATTTCTTGCTTTCCTAGGTTGGGGATAGCCAAGGTGAGATAATTTTCCCCTTGGGGTCTTCTGATTGAGGTGTTTTCTATGGAATTTTGTCTTGGAATTTAGGGGTTTTGAGGGAGGAATCACTTTTGAAAATTAAATCTAGGATTCTACTGCTTAACAGTTGAGCACTGTAGCTGTTCTTGTAGTTTTTGCAACCTAAATGTGTTTTTCTCCGAAAGTGGATAATACGTAAGTTTCAGCGAACTTTCAGATCTATTAGCTCATGATTTTAGCATAAGTAGTTCGGGAGTTATGATTTTTCTAAGAAAGCTATCTTTCCTCGACAAAGTTCTGGACAGAACTGGTTCTAGGGGGTTTTGGAGAACCTTAGAGGCATGATGGGACTGTACAAATCATAAGAGATTTACCGTACTCTTTCATTATCTTTACAAATTGGTAAATATCATGACTATTGGATAAGAGGAACTCTAGATTTTCAAAGTTAGATGTACTATTTTCTCTGCAGAATTTTTAGTTAAGCTTTGCTCATGCATTAGGCTATCTTGCGGACCCTATATGCAAATGTGCGTAATATGAAAGTTGTAGATCATGAAATGTTTTGCTATCTGGTGAAATTGCATAATTTTTTGACATAAGGATATGAATATATGAAAATGTAAAGCCCGCTGTCTCAATTCTTAGACAATTTCTAAAGCCTATTTGTAACAACAGTTTAGGCCATCTTGAAGGCGTGATAAAAATATATGCTCTTCATGAAAGTTGTATGCCTTGTTGGGTAGATTTCAAAAGTGTATTTGTTTGGTATCATAGCCTTAATAGATTGAAATATAAAAGGTGCAGTAGCATTGCTGCACTTGACTTGGTGCTTTGTTCGTTGTTTTGCTTGTATGTTGGGTTGGGGCGTAGGAGCACTTTACCTACTGTTTATTTTTGTTGAAATGAGTAGTACCTCTTATTTTATACTACTTAAGCAGGTGGTAGTGCTTCAGATCACACATAGAGCGATCATTACTTCATTGGAGGCAAGTAAACATAGCGGTGGTTTGCTACAAGCTTTAACTTGTTATTTATTCTACCTCCACCTTAAAATTTCAGAACCCAGTACAATATAATGTTACCTCTCAACCATGATATAATATTTTGTGACATGCTCTATGCTCTCTATTTGAATATCTATGTCCAACACTTGTGGTTTGATGATGCTCATGTTGATTTAGTGGAACAAGGCTTGTTGTCCACATGGAGAGATGCTCATGGTGCTATATGTGATTATTTATCATTCTTCTTATGGCATTTGCATTGCATCGAACACATTCATTGGCATATGGAGTTATGTCGCCGCTTGCTAGCTGCAACCGTACCGGTCCAACATCGTTTATTGGGCATAATGATGCAGCTTCATACCTTATTGGGTATGAAGGCAGGAGACATGGCATTTGCATTGCATATGCATTATGATTTTAGACTATGGCATGAAAGCCTTGGACTAAGGCTTTGGGAGAGTTTGTGAGAAGCTATGCTTCTCCAAGGTTTGGTGATGACTAATCTTTATCTTATATGATCACTTGTTGGAATTATCTCATTGCCTATTGTTGGTTTGCATATAATTGAAGATTGAATTGATGCTTAATGAACTTGTAGTTTAAAAAGCTTGTTAAAGCAGTTTACTTGCTGAGATTTTTATCTCAAGCACCCTTTCTATCTTTCCAGGCACTCAAGTGGCTTTTGCTTGAAGGGTGGGAAAGTAGCAGCACACTCA
The DNA here is from genome assembly GCA_904845875.1 of Miscanthus lutarioriparius. Lineage (NCBI taxonomy): Eukaryota > Viridiplantae > Streptophyta > Magnoliopsida > Poales > Poaceae > Miscanthus > Miscanthus lutarioriparius. The sequence goes on along the minus strand of CAJGYO010000008.1, from coordinate 63,296,713 downwards.
ACACATTCATGTCACCTTTTAGTGTGAAATCTCGTGCTGTATAATAATAATAATGATGATGATGATAATAATAATAATAGTACTAGAACTTAGAGTCCTTGAAAGCAGAGTATGGCACAGGAAATTCGCCCTGTTCTTTAGCACTACTTCAGCAGTACTTTTCAGCGAACAAACAGTGTTTTCCTCTCACAACAAATCAGCATAAGACAAATTTCAGCGAAACGAACAGGCCCATTGAAAGATTGATTAGGAGGCCAATGGCAAGGTTACATATGTAGGCAAGGAGGACCCTGAGTTGGTTTATAGAAGTATGACCACCGTCGGATCTCCTTGCCTAATAACATCAATCAATCTATAGCTAACCATAATGGGCCGATGGCCCAGGTGCACATGCAGGCTGTCTAACTGTCCCTATTTATTGGTTAACCTTAACTTTGGCTTGTAGTTGTTGTTGGGAAGTCTTTCTAGACTTTGTTTGATGTTTACCTGCTCATTAGGATGCTATATCTTGTTGTTAAGCTTATTCATATCTTTCTATATGTTTTTGCTTCCGCGTTACCCTTATTTTTAGGGGAGATGCTGCCAAAATTGTCAATGTTTGCTCTAGTTCTATCCCTTGTGGTGACATCTTAGGTAGGGAGGCTTTGGGGTGTTACAGTATTTTTTCCTGTAGATATACCTGTTCTTGGAACTAAACTCATTATTGCCTTTTTATTTTATCATGTAACACTACGTCTTAATGCTATCTTAAGCTTGAAAATTACAGGTACTACACTGGATATCCCAAGGACCTAGGGCCTTCAAGAATTATACCATTCACATCTGAGCGTCAGTTTGTGCAGCTACTGCATGAAGGCAGGCCTGTAGTTGTTGCCTTTACTATTAAGTATACTAACTCTGCTGTATATTTTTTTCAGAAAAACTAACTCGAATAGCAAATCCTCATGAGCAGTTCTCACTTCAATCCTGAAAATTGCATTTTGTTAGGTGCAGTTATACACAGCATCTTGACAAACTACTGGAAGAGGCTGCTGCTACATTTTATCCGCTTGTCAAGTTTGTCAGAGTAAGCCACTCTTCATTTTACATTTACAAGAAAATTCCTCTTAGTCTTGTCAGATCACTTCTAATTGATGAACAATTTGGATAAGACTGAACTTATGGTGCTTCATTGACTACTTGTTGCCTAAATTAAAACTGTACTCCCTCCATACTAAAAAATGAAGTCGCTTTGGACAAGGCTTGGATCAAACATTGGGAATATAAATTATGAATAATTTTTAAGTTGTTGAGTTTGGAAATGTGAAAACCATATGTATATATTTGTCTTGAAAAATACTTTCACAAAAATTTACATATATCATTTTTTTGATAAATATCTTTATAAAAATAAGTAGTCAAAGTTATGGTTTGGAGACCGTGTCGCTGTCCAAAACGACTACATTTTTTAGTATGGAGGGAGTACATGTTATAGCCTATTATGCCTAAAGTGCAACTTTTTGTTGGTGATTAAAACTATAATTTATCTGATGATAAAGCTATAAACTTTGTTCCTGGTTGGCTCATTTTAATTTTACCGTGTAAATTGATCTGATGTTACCTCTATCCTTAATCAATGATTTCTGTTGTTGTATTCAGCTTCACTTGATCAAATTATGTGTTGTCTATGTTTGCTTATTCCTGTTTCACCTAGACAGGCAAGTTGATTGAGGTTGGGGCGGTGTCGGTTCTTTTTAGGCTTGCCTCCAGCAAGGAACCATTGAACATCTTCTTGTCTGCCATCAGGTTGAGTGCCCGAAGTATCCAGGGTTTTGCCTCACCAGGCAAAGGAACGAATATCCATTTGTTGAAGTATTTTACAGCCCAGAACAGGTTATCTTTGTTTACTTGGTATTTGTTTGGATCTTTCATGCAATTTTAATTCATTCTCTGGTTATTATTTCACTGCTTTTTAAAAAAAAAAAATTGTGCCAACTGGGATAACAGATAGCAGCATAGTGGATCAAGGCGTGATTTTGTTGTGAGCTCATTGCCTGCTAAGTTAGTATCATTGTATTGTGATAATTTTTCCTTCTTAATATTTTATATTTTTTATAATTTCCTTAGTACTCATGGCTAGATGATGATAAGTGAAACAAGATTGGTACATGACAAACTTCTGCTTGCCGAACAAGTCACAGGAACTAGCTACTAGCCTGCATGCACATTTAGTGTGTTACTAGTTTACAGGGGTACTTTTGACTAAAAGTGAGTAAAAAAATGCTTGGGAACATGTGTGCTCCCTCTAATCTTGCACAGCAATTCAAAAATTACACGGCCACTAATTTAAAATGGAGGGAGCTACAGTTCAAAAAAAATGGAGGGAGCACTTGTTCAGCTGCCTACAAGGCCAAAATGTTGTTTTCATTCTTTCATCCTCAGGCATCGCTATTGATTGGTTGTAGAGTTGCAGATATTTTTCTTTCACAACCATGAAGATGTTTTCATTTATCGTCTTGGCTTGACTTTTTTCTATACTTTAGGCTGCAAGCCAAGGAAAAAGAGCGTGGATCCTAACATCACAAAGTATTCTGTAAAAGTGCTACCTGTAAGCTGGTGCCTTTCCGTTCAATAGTTGAATTAATGTTTTGTTGTTGAGCTGACGATGTATTGTATCTCCTGCAGTTCAACTATGATCAGAGCATGTATGGATTTCGTGAATATTTCAGGAAGCATGGTTTCAAGTGTTCTGAAACAAAGTGAAACTAGATCTGTCAGTAAGAATCTGCCTTAGGAGTAATCCTGGGGACTTGAGTAGCATGGAGGCAGTTGTTGTTTATAATTGAAATGCAGTGAGGCTCTACTGGTGTCTTGACTCTTAACCAGTTCATTCAATGGTCTGTTTGGTTGTTACTCAGGTAAGTTGCCTGGTGCTGTGTAGAATCTCGATCAGTGGTCTGATTTCTTTTTGGTTTGGATCCTGGAAAGGCTGCCTGGTCAGGCAGCAATCCTAGGTGTCCAAAGTTGTTGGGCAAGTTTCTTAGGACACTAACCAAACAAGCCAGTGTCGGGTGCTGATGAATGAATGCCTGGTTCATGAGCTGCCCGGCAGGCCATAAATTAAACAGGCTAAAATTCATGTCATGTATTCATGTACAGGGGTACTGTTCATGCCTATAGATTAGCTTTAAAATACCTATGGACCTTTGGATTTGGTAAATAAATAATTTACCGCTCAGCCAGGACTGAGCATTTTGCATATATTTTTTTTCCAGACTTAGTGATTTTCGATTTTTATGGTCGGAGCTGGCAGTTGTTACCTGTTAGAGGTCAAAGCCCCTGGACGAAATGAAGTTATAACCTTTTATCTCATTAATTACCAAAACCTAAACAGGATTTTTACACTCAGCTAGCGCTCTCCTCGACTATCTATCTGACCGGCCTATGTTTTCAAGGATTTTGGGTCTTGAGCCGTAGCGGTAGATATTGATTGAGCAACACTAAACCCAAGATATTGGCTCCACTTCTCTCAACACTCAGGTTTTGTCCGCAGGCAAGGCTGCATAACCAAGCATGATTCCTAGGCATTCAATTTTGATCGCCTAGGGTTGAGATGGTTGTCTGCCGCCGGCCAGGACACAACCCAAACAACCTCTGGGGCTCTGGGCTAGCTTCAGATCCAGACTTCTGTAACAAAACGCCATATTGAAATGGGCTGCTAAAAGCCAGACCAGGCTTGTGGCCCGCCCGTGGCTTTCAGATAAGGCCGAACCTATCATTTCTTTTTTCCTTAGAAATATGGCATTCGATGTTTCTTATGTTTTAGACCTTGTTTGGTGGAGCTATGGCCAGCTCCGGCTCCACCCCTCCGTGCATTATAGTAGAAGATGGCAGATGTTTTAATCTGTCTTACTAAAATGAACTAGGAGCTTATGAAACCAATATTTTGAGCTTCAGGAGCTCCAATCCTATAGTTAGGAGCCGGAACCATGCTAAATGGAGCCTTAATGTTTTATGCACCCAGGGAAAAAAACATATCTCCGTAGATTTATGAAAGTGCTGTTGTTTTGAAGACTTTTTTTTAACTCACATAGAACATAACACAAACTAGGTGGGCATGGTTTTTTTTTAACATGAAATACAGAAGGGGAGGCCCCCACTGTATGATTTTATTAAAAGAAACAGAGCTGTACAGAAAAACCTCCAAAGGGAGGAGAAACAACAGAGGAAAAGAAAAACCTAGGGGAGGGACAGCCAAAAAAAAAAACCTAAGGAAGCTATACAATCTAGGAAGACAGGAGGCTTCAACTCACTGAATCTATGAGCTTGTAATTTGGCCTCAACACAGAAAGAGCTCTTCCAGGAAACAAAGGAAGGCCGGCCTCTATCGAAGATAAAATTGTTTCTTTGCTTCCTAATTTCCCATGCCCCAATGGTGAAAATCTCCATGAAGAAGGTGCTTTGATATTGAAGCTTCGCCTGATGCATCATTTGAAAGAATTCCAAAGAGAAATCCCAGCTAATTCCAAGATGCTGCCAACAAGACTGACTGAAAGGGCAGCTGAAGAACAGTCGCCTCCGATACAGAATAAAATTCAACCAACCTTTCACAAATGTAATCTTCAGCCCTCCAGTAGACACACTGAGTTCCCGACCGTATTTGGGGCCACAAAAGGCTTTAAGGCTCCAGTGGTGACAAAATGGCAGCAGGTTGTTACACTCTCAGATACTATAACTATATCCCCTCTAGATGGGAGGGGGCTGTCCAGAATCAAGAACATGATGATAGCAGTCACTCTAGATGTACAAGATGGATGGCCTTGCATAGCACAGAAAACATAAGTTAGCATCACAATATGATCTGGTAGCACAGCGCATTCCTAACAACTTCAACATTCACAACCGCATGGATAGAAATTCACAAAAAAAAAACGCATGGATAGAGAAGAACGAAAAAAAAGCTGTAAAATACTATCACTGCTCAAAATTTTAATGTCTGACAGATGAGGTGGTGTGCAGTAATACTATTGTGGAAACCACCACAAAGGTTTTGCATAAGATAAGAAAATAGCCCTAAACTATCTACCGCTCAATCTAACAGCAAGTGGCTTCCACTCAGCTAACACAACAGCTGGGTACAGTTACAAGCAAATGTCCTTGATCTGACCAATATCCAAGGAAAAAATAGGCTTCAGTGTTCTCTACTCCGGGTTGACCTTTTGCATCTTTGAATATAATGCTCCTTGTTTATTTTGGCTTCACGACGCTCCCTCTTCAGTCCCAACCTGAATTCAGTCAAAACCACGAATCAGGTTACCATGTCAAATGCAATGTCGACCTTTATGATTGTTCCAAAAACAAATTCAGTACAGACCTGCTGGTCTGGCATGTAGACTTTGCCCAGCTTGCCCTTCACTGGATCCTTGGTGACGTTTTTCATCTACAAGAAGGTTCATGGTGGTTGTGAACACCATAGCGACTAAGGAAGATTTTAGTGAGAACATAGAACAATAGAAGACATGGGAGGGGACATTAGTTGTACAAGGCTAATGGAACCGCAGTTGGCGATACATGACTACAGTGACTGAGAAATGAAGAACAGTTAGTTCCATGTGTTGGCCCTCTGGATCTCCGGCACGGGTGAGCCGACCACTCACCAGCGTTGCCGACCATACACTATGGCTAGAGGTAGAAGAAGGAGGGAGAACAGAGCGCGCGCACACACAGCACAAGCATCAGTGTTGGCCGAAGCTCTGTAGAGGAGATGGCAAAACTGAACTCGCTCTCTTTACTGAGTTGCAGTGAGAAACTATATATACAACTCTACCCATCTAATCCTAGTACACAACATGTTAGGTTGTCATGCTGCTACAGTGACTAAATGTGACAGCAGTGCTGACTTTGGCGTCTGCCCCTGCTGTGGCTACAGTGCGGCATGGGAGCCTTTCGGCGCCTGCCCCTGCAGCGGCTACAGTGCAGCAGCAGGGAACCCTTTTCGGTGCCTGGCCCCTGTCGTGCGTTCACACAGGGGAGCAGCAGATTACTTAACAATTCTTCCCCAAATCCTGCTGTTAACCCTAGAACCCCCTCTATGCGATCATCTTCTTTAGCTCCGTGTACCAAAGACGGCCGAGCGGCTTGGTGAGAACGTCCGCAAGTTGCCGACCAGTTTCAACGAACTCGATGACGATCTGTCCTCCATCGACACAGTCCCTGAGGAAGTGGAACTTGACGTCGATGTGCTTGCTCCGGTAGTGGAGAACCGGATTCTTCGCGAGGGCGATGGCGGGCTGGTTGTCCATCATCAGTGCTGGTGGGTGAGCTTCCACACCGGTCAGCTCGCCCAGCAGCCGGCGCAGCCATACAGCTTGGCATGCCGCTGTGGCCGCCGCCATGTACTATGCCTCGCATGTGGACAGCGTCACCACCTTCTATTTCAGCGACTTCCATGAGATTGGAGCCGACCCAAGGAAAACGAGCACGCTAGAGGTGCTCCATCGTCCATCGATGTCCACTGCCATGTCTGCATTGCTGAACACAGTGAGCTACAGCCTACTTCCATCGGTCTTGGGGAAGACGATCCCTTGATCCACCGTCCCCTTGACGTAGCGCAACAGCCGCTTCACCGTAGCCCAGTGATCCTCTCGGGGATCCTCCATGAAGCGGCTGACGTAGCCCACAGCGAATGCAATGTCCGGCCTCATGTGGACTAGGTAGCGTAGACCGCCGACAATGCTGCAGTAGAGTGTTGCATCTACCTTCGTCGTAGTACTGGCCTTCGTCAGCTTCAGTCACTCCTCCATCGGAGTCACGCACGGCTTGAACTCAGCCATGCCGCTTCGCTCCAACAGCATTGAGGTGTACGCGCTCTGACCGAGCGTGAGCGCCTCCTTTCCCTGTCTCACCTCGATGCCGAGATAGTAGGAGAGGGCGTCGAGATCACTCATTCGAAAACGAGCCGTCATCTTGCGCTTGAAGTTGTCGATGTCCTCCACACGCGCGCCGGTGACAATCAAGTCGTCCACATACACGTCGACGATGAGCTCCTCCTTCCCCTTCGCTGCGTGTAGAGCGCGTGCTCGATTGCACACCGTGTGAACCCAAGCTCGCCCAGCGTGGAGTCAAGCTTGATGTTCCACGCTCGCGGGGCTTGCCGCAGCCCGTAGGGCGCCTTGCGCAGTCAGAGCACCCAGTGCTCCACTCCCTTGATGGTGAAACCCGGAGGTTGTCTGATGAAGACTATCTCCGCCAGCTCATCTTTGAGGAAGGCCAATTTTATGTCCAGGTGATGGACGCGCCAGTCCTTCGCTGCTGCCAAAGCCAGCATCAGTCGGACAGACTCCATGCGCACTACCGGTGCAAAGACTTCCTCGAAGTCGATGCCCTCGCACTGGACAAAGTCTCGGGCGATGAGGTGCGCCTTGTGCTTAACAATGGCATCACGCTCATCCCGCTCAACCTTGTACACCCACTTCAGGCCGATTGGACAACATCCTGGAGGTGGATCAACGAGCTCCCATGTCTCGTTTTCCTCGATTGCCTTCATCTCCTCTAGCATCGCTCGTCGCCAGTGTGCATCGCGCTCGGCCAGCGCAAACGTGGGTGGTTCCTCTACACTGATGAGAAGCAACTCTGGGTCATTGAGCAGTCGACCCACCAGGCATGAGGGCCCTGTGCCACCGATGATGTCGTCCAGCCTATGAAACCGCACCTCCTCACCATCGTGGAAGGCATCCACGAACTCAATGATGTCGCTTGAAGGTGAGGCGAACTCGATCGGCGTCGATGGAGTTCCCTGTTCCACCAGAATGGTTGGCACAGCACCTGGAGTGCTCGGCACCTCGGCTGCAGTGCTCGGCACTACTCCTGGACCACTCGTCACCACTCCTGGAGTGGTCGGCACCACTGCAGGACTGCTCAGCACCAGTCTTGGAGTGGTCGGCACCACTTCAAGACCTCTCGGCTTCGCTACGAAAATGTTCGACACCCACCCTGAAGTGGTCGGCACCACTACAAGACTGCTCAGCACCACTCCTGTAGTGCTCGGCATTGCCCCAGGAGTGCTTGGCTCTGTTGTTGGAGTGCTCGACACCTTCTCTCCAACGTCTCCACCACTGTGGATGACCAAGTGCTCGACGACGAAGGGGCTGGTGAAGCCGCCAACTTCCCCTATGCCCGGATTGTTCTAGTCCTAGGCCGCCTTCTCGTCGAACACGACATCGCACGAGACAAGCACCTTGCCTTGGCGTGGATCGTAGAGCCGGTATGCCTTGGTACCTTCTGCGTAGCCTAGGAGCACCATCGGTGTGCTCCTGTCCTCCAGCTTGGTGAGGGCCGGCTTCGTCTTCCTAACATGGCCGATGCAGCCGAATGTCCAGAGAAAGGACATGCTCGGCTTGCGCCCATACCAAGCTTCGAACGGCACCTTACCCTTTAGGGCCTTGGTGGGCGCGCGGTTGAGGATGAACACCACCGTGGTCACCGCCTCACCCCAGAACCTTGTCGGCATGCCCTTGGCCTTCATCATGGATCGAACCATGCCGACCACCATCTGGTTCTGCCGCTCCACCATGCCATTCTGTTGTGGTGAGTACGGCGTGGTGTGGTGTCGCATCACACCTTGATCCGCGTAGTATGCAGCAAACTCCACCGAAGTGAATTCGCCACCATGACCAGTCCTCAGCGCGCGCAGCTTCTTGCCGCTCTCTGCCTCCGTGCGCGCCTTGAACTTCTTGATCGCTGCCGCCGCCTCGTCCTTGCTCGTCAGGAGTTGTAGCCACATATAGCGACTGCAATCATTCGTGAGCAGGAGGGAGTACTGCCGACCACCATTTGTGGCTGGCGTGATTGGCCCACAGAGATCGCCGTGGACGAGCTCGAGAGCATCCACTGCGTGATACTTGGCCGCCTTCAGGAATGGCAGCCTTCTTTGCTTCCCAGCCAGGCAGCTGTCACACAGCTCGCCTACATGCGATGTCGCCATCAGGAGAGTGGCCTCATCATCCTCATCAGCATACACTAAATGAGCCTCAGCCTTCCTCTCCTGCTTGCGATTTGGGCACTCCTTTGCCCAATGGCCCGTCTTCTCGCAGCGCCGGTAGGCGTTGGGGTCGACCTTCTTCTTCTTCTCCGAAGAAGCCTTGCCGTGACGCTTGCCATCGCCACCGCGGCTGGAGGAGGCTTCCCCAAAGTTCCTCCGAGCAGCCCACTCCTCTATCAACAGTAGCTTGCCGTTGTCTGTCATTGTTGTGGCCTGCTCTAGGCGCTTGTCCACCGCCCGCAACCGACCAGTCACATCCTCAATGGTGAGAGTGGACAGGTCCAGCATCGTCTCTATGGAGAGAGCGATCTGGAAGTACTTTGTTGGCACAGAGTGGAGGTACTTGGAGACTGCCTCTTCTTCATCGATGGTGACGCCGTGGCTCCTCAGCTTGCTAATGAGCATCTGCAGCTGGAGGGAGAAGTCCTCCACCAATTCACCATCTTTGAACTTGAGGTTGGCGTACTCCTGCTTCAGCAGCTGGGCCGTCGCCTTCTTTGCGTGCTCGAAACCGACGCGCATCGCCACAATGGCCTCCCACACCTCCTTAGTAGAGCTCTTCACCCCAAATAGCTCCCTGTACTCCACTGGCACAGCAGCGAGGATAGCCTCCAACGCTGACATGTCTTCTTCGTTGTCGGTGCCCTTGTCAACAGCATTCTAGAGCCATCGGGCTCTGAGCTTGACCTTCATGGTCACCGCCCACTCGCCATAGTTGGTGCGAGTCAGCGTCGGCCAACTGGTGCCGCTGACCTCCCGCACCATGCGCACAATGGCCTCCTATCATGGCTGGGTAGCCACAACAGCGTCGCTGCTATCGCCCATCTCCAAACCGTCCATCATCGCTAGCGGTTAGTCTGGCGACGGCGCTTGTACAGCTCTGATACCACTTGTTGGCCCCCTGGATCTCCGGCATGGGTGAGCCAACCACTCACCAGCGTTGTCGACCACACGCTATGGCTAGAGGTAGAAGAAGGGAAAGAGAACAGAGCGCGCGCACACACACAACATAAGCACCAGCATTGGCCGGAGCTCTGCAGAGGAGATGGCAAAACTGAACTCGCTCTCTTTACTGAGTTGCAATGGGAAACTATATATACAACTCTATCCATCTAATCCTGGTACACAACATGTCAGGCTGTCATGCTGCTATAGTGACTAGATGTGACAGCAGGGCTGACTTTGGCGCCTGCCCCTGCTGTGGCTACAATGTGGCAGGGGAGCCTTTCAGCGCCTACTCCTGCAGCAGCTACAGTGCAGCAGCAGGGAGCCCTTTTCAGCGCCTGCCCCCTGCCGTGCGTTCACACAGGGGAGCAACAGATTACTTAACACCATGTTGTATACCTTCTTAGCATGCTCAGTAGTCCTTATAGCTTCTTTCTTCAAACTTTCAACTGGAAGCCTGTGCCTCCGATTTGTCTCATATAGTTTGTGTTTATTTGTGTGCTTGGTGACAGACATGCATGATCATGTATTTACTAGTGTTGCAATAATCATTGTATGGTGCATCATTGAATTCTGGCCAACCTGATAATCCTATCAGAAATAAAATGAACATTCTTTGCTTTTCTTCTAATCTTTTTATTGTTGATTGAGTTCTCTGTCCTCGTATCTTACATTATATCCGTTCATTGGTTTCATGTGTGCTTTTAGAGAAGCACTCTACGCATGCCGACATGCAACGTACAGACATAGTCACTCGACGTAGCGCCACTCTCAGGCATGGTACGTCGCCCACACCCAGTGCAATGCTCGCCATGCTGCAGGATTGTTGCGCCTCTATAGGACTAACGTCGTGTAGCCTGAGATCAATGTAAATGTGCGATTGATCAATTCTCCCTCTTACATGGTATCAGTGACCGACAGATCCTGATCCTTCTTCAATCTGTTTGCCACAACTTCCGCATCTATGGCGTCATCCCCTTCCAACAATGATGCCTTTTGACTCTAACCTCAATCCACTAGAACCCGCTGCTGCTGCTGTTGTCCAAAGCATCGACGATGGCAACTACTCCCAATGGTGCTGCTTCTTCAACTCTGTTCTTGCCAAGTTCGGACTCACAATGCATGTCCGATCGCCAACACCGACGGCAGAGCGCACCAGCGAGTGTGGAAGGTCCTAATGGCTAGAGGGGGGTGAATAGCCTATTAAAAATTTCTACAAAAACACTTAGCAAACCGGTTAGACAATTATGAGGCGAAGCAAGTGTTGCGCTAGCCTACTAAAATTGCAAGTCATCTACAACAATTCTAGTTTATATAGTTTCTATCCACACAATAGCTATGTCACTACACTAAGTTAGTGTGCTCTCAAGGGCTAACTAAAGAGCAACACTAACCAAACTAACAAGCTCTCACAACTAGTTACACTAAAGAGCTTGACAACTAGTTTGCGGTGATGTAGAGAGAGTGAGCAAGATGGTTATACCGCCGAGTCGATGAGTGAACCAATCAATCACAAGAATGAATACCAATAAAGACCAATCACCTCAGAATCAAATGTTGATACAATGATTTTTTATCGAGGTTCACTTGCTTGCCGGCAAGCTAGTCCTCGTTGTGGCGATTCACTCACTTGGAGGTTCACGCGCTAATTGGCATCACACGCCAAACCCTCAATAGGGTGTCGCACAACCAACACAAGATGAGGATCACATAAGCCATGAGCAATTCACTAAAGTACCTTTTGGCTCTCCGTCGGGGAAAGGTCAAGAATCCCTCACAATCACCACGATCGGAGCCGGAGACAATCACCAACCTCCGCTCGATGATCCTCACTGCTCCAAGCCGTCTAGGTGGCGGCAACCACCAAGAGTAACAAGTGAATCCTGTAGCAATACACGAACACCAAGTGCCTCTAGATGCAAACACTCAAGCAATACACTTGGATTCACTCCCAATCTCACAAAGATGTTGAATCTATGATGGAGATGAGTGGGAGGGCTTTGGCTAACCTCACAAGGTTGCTATGTCAATGCAAATGGCCAAGAGAGTGAACTTGAGCCAACCACGGGGCTTAAATAGAAGCCCCCACAAAATAGAGCCATTGGCTCAATTACTGGGCTGACTGCGCATCGACCGGACGCGCAACTCGTGTGCACCGGACGCACCGGTCGTGAATACCGAACGCGTCCGGTAGGTCGACCGGATGCGTTCGGTCGCTCTGTGACCACCACGTGTCTAGTTCAAACTAAAGTAGCCGTTGTTGCCCACACTCACTAGCGACCGGACGCTGAGTTAGAAATGACCGAACGTTGAGCCTCAACGTCCAGTCGAGTTCAGAGAGTACCCGAGGCCGACCGGACGTGTCCGGTCACTCTGGACCAGACATAGGAGACGCAGCGTCCGGTCGAGTCTAGTAAGCTCCCAGGTCCGACCGGATGCGTCCGGTCACTCTGGACTAGACGCTCCCAGCGTCCGGTCGACTGTTACACTAAACATCGACTTTGCTGATTCACACCGGACGCGTCTGATCGCTCTCTGCTATTTAGTACCGAGTCACTTACCGGACGTGTCCGGTCGCCATACCAGACACGTCCGGTCACTCTGTGACCAGCGCGACTAACTCCTTTTTAACTCTATCTTTTCACCCTTGCTCAAATGTGCCAACCACCAAGTGTATCACCTTGTGCACATGTGTTAGCATATTTTCACAAACAATTTCAAGGGTGTTAGCACTCCACTAGATCCTAAATGCGTATGCAATGAGTTAGAGCATCTAGTGGCACTTTGATAACCGCATTTCGATACGAGTTTCACCCCTCTTAATAGTACAGCTATCAATCCTAAATGTGATCACACTCTCTAAGTGTCTCGATCACCAAATAAAATGGCTCCTATCATTTATACCTTTGCCTTGAGTCTTTTGTTTTTCTTTCTCCTTTTCCAAGTCCAAGCACTTGATCATCACCATGGAATTTTCATCATCATGTCATGATCTTCTTTTGCTTCACCACTTAGAGTAGTGCTACCTATCTCATAATCACTTTGATAAACTAGGTTAGCACTTAGGGTTTCATCAATTCACCAAAACCAAACTAGAGCTTTTATTCTCCCCCTTTTTGGTAATTGATGACAACCCTTACACAAAGATATGAATTGAAATTCAATTGAATCCATGTTGCTTGCCCAAGCATATTTACCATGTGTAAAAGGATATGGACAAGTTTCATGAACCCCAAATGGTAGCAATTGTTCCCCCTACATATGTGCTAAGAGTTTGGATTTTAGCTTGCACATATGCTTAGATATGAAATATAGGAGACAATGTCTACCGAATGATGTTAAGGTATAAGAGATGGATCTTTGAAGCATGATACCAATCGGAGTTGCACCTATATACCATCCTTAGCACCATGGTTAGCTCGATACCACTTGGAAACTTGGAAATAAAAGCACTAGTTAACCTATGCATGCTAATTTCTCATTTCATCATTCAAACCTACAACTAGCATACACCACACAAGCATGGATATTGAAATTTAAAACTTGTACCATGCAAGCAAACATATGAAATGCACATTCAAATGCACCATACAAGTTCATGAGCTTGCTCCCCCTACTTGTGTGCTCAAAATTTTAATTGATCCCCTTCCTTTGTCATATTTCTCCCTCTATGTCAAATTCTCCCCCTATCACTTATATCTTGGTTTCTCTCCCCCTTGTTGTCTTTTCACTATCTTTGTACACTATTTCTCCCCCTTGGTCATCAATGACCACAAAGGTTTAAAATGTAGATAGGTTGAGATTATCAATCTCAATTAATGGGGTGAGGATCATTTTCCCAAATTTGGTTCAATGTAGAATACTTGCCAAAAAAATTTAACTCGGTTTGATCCAAGGACAAGCTTCTTCACACCTTCAAATAAGGGTTATCTTGTACCATGTTGAGTTAAACACTTATAGCTCATCTTCTAGATCAAACACTAGGTTTACAAGCCCACAATCATGTCATATGCTACCACTAGACCAATTGAAGCATAGAAGCAATAGTGGTACCATACAAACATCAAAATCATTTGATTTTCATGAATGAGCTTATCAAATGTGAAAGATGTCTAGATGCACTAAACATGTCCTTAGCAAGGATGTATGCCATGCCAATCAACTTTTACCTTGGATTGCTCGAAGGAGAGGCATGCCATATAAGTGGAGGGTGCATCAACACATATTTGAGAAATTCAATATGTTCAACTCATTCCTTAGCTTGCAAAACCTTTTCTCATCTAATGGCTTGGTGAATATATCGACAAATTGATCCTTGGTGCCTACACTCTCAATGCAAATGTCCTCTTTTTATTGGTGATCTCTTATGAAATGGTGGCGGACATCAATGTGCTTTGTTCTTGCATGTTGAACCAGATTATTGGTTAACTTGATTGCACTCTCATTGTCACATAGCAATGACACTTTCTTGAACTTGATTCCTAAGTCACTCAAAGTGGCCTTCATCCAAAGAATTTGTGCACAACAACTACCGGCGGATATATATTCGACTTCGGCAGTTGATACTATAACACTATTTTGCTTCTTTGATGACCATGAAACAAGTGATGTTTCCAATAATTGACATGTGCCCGAGGTGCTCTTCCTTTCAACCTTGCATCCCGCATAATCTGAGTCGGAGTAACCAACTAGCTCAAACTTTGCTCCTCTGGGATACCACAAACCAACATTTTATGTATGCTTCAAGTACCTCAATATTCTCTTTATAGCCTTCAAATGACTTTCTCTTGGTGAGGCTTGAAATCTTGCACACATGCATACACTAAACATGACATCCGGCCTTGATGCGGTCACATAGAGTAGGCTTCCAATCATAGACCGATATAATTTTTGATTCCACCATATTGCCACTTGCATCACTATCCAAGTTGTCATTTGTTCCCATTAGTGTACTAATGGCTTTGCTATCACTCATGCCAAACTTCTTGATCATGTCCTTGATATACTTGCCTTGACTCACAAAAGTACCATTCTTCAATTACTTGATTTGAAGACCAAGGAAGTAACTTAACTCTCCAATCATGGACATCTCAAACTCATTAGCCATCATATTTCCAAATTCTTCACAAAAGTCGATCCAAATATGATGTCATCAATATAGATTTGCAACACAAATAACTCTTTTCCAATCTTCTTGATGAAAAGAGTGGTGTCAACCTTACCCATTATGAACCATTTAGAGAGTAGGAAGTCCCTCAATCTCTCATACCATGCTCTAGGTGCTTGCTTCAAGCCATACAATGCCTTCTTCAACTTGTACACAAGGTCGGGCTTCTTGTCATCTTCAAAACCGGGAGGTTGCTCAACATATACTTCTTCATTGATGTAACCATTGAGAAATGCACTCTTCACATCCATTTAATAGAGCTTGATGTTGTGGGCACAAGCATAGGCTAGCAAGATTCTAATTGCTTCCAATCTAGTAACCGAGGCATATGTTTCTCCAAAGTCAAGACCTTTAACTTGTGTATATCCTTGTGCTACCAATCTTGCTTTATTCCTTACTACTATCCCATCTTGATCTTGCTTATTTCTAAAGACCCATTTAGTTCCAATCATATTATGTCTCTTTGGTCTCTCTACTAATTCCCATACTTGATTTCTTGTGAAGTTATTCAATTCTTCATGCATAGCATTCACCCAGTCAACATCCTTCAATGCTTCATCTATCTTTTTTGGTTCAATGGATGATACAAATGAGAAATGCTCACAAAATGAAGCCAATCTTGATCTAGTTTGTACACCTCTTGAAATATCACCGATTATAGTGTCCAATGGATGATCCCTTACAATATTGGTTGGTTGAAGCATTGGAACTTGATTGCTTGTATTTAATTGATCATTAGATTGAGATGATGTACTAGCCACTTGATCTTGTTCATTGTCATGAGAGCCACTTGTACTAGCTTGATTTGTATCATCTTGCACATTTGAGTTAGAGAGCACTTGCACTTGATCATCTTCTTCATCATTCACTTGCCTAGGCCTCAATTCACCAACATCCATGTTCTTCATGGCATTTGAAAGTTGAATGCCTCTAACATCTTCCAAGTTCTCATTCTCTTCTTGTGAACATTGGTTTCATCAAATTCAACATCATGAACTTCCTCAAGAGTACCACTTTCCAAATTTCAAACTCTATATGCTTCGCTAGTGGTTGAGTATCCAAGTAGGAATCCTTCATCATATTTCTTGTCAAACTTGCCCAATCTAGTGCCTTTCTTCAAGATATAGTATTTGCAACCAAAGACCCAAAAATATGCAATGTTGGGCTTTTTACCATTCAAGAGCTCATATGGTGTCTTCTCTTTCAATGGGTGACAATAGAGGCGGTTGCTACAATAGCAAGCCATGTTGATACCTTCGGCCCAAAAAGATTGACTCACATTATACTCACTAAGCATAGACCTTGCTATATCAATGAGTGTTCTATTCTTCCTCTCAACAAGGCTATTTGATTGTAGAGTGTACTTGGCTGAGAATTGATGTTTAATTCTAAATTCATCACATAACTCATCAATTCTAGTGTTCTTGAACTCACTACTATTGTTACTTCTAACTCTCTTGATGGTTGTTTCAAACTCATTGTGAATGCCCTTGACAAAAGATTTGAATGTTGCAAACACATCACTTTTGTCCACTAGAAAGAATACCCATCTGTATCTAGTGTGATCATCCACTATCACAAAGCCATATTTGTTTCCACCAATGCTAGTGTATTGAGTTGGCCCAAACAAATCCATGTGCAATAGCTCAAATGCTTTACTAGTGCTCATCATGCTTTTCTTAGGATGGGTGTTTCCAACTTGTTTTTCGGCTTGACAAGAGCTACAAAGCTTATCTTCCATGCCTCATGAGCTCTCTCAATATTCTTGATTTGCTTAAATATTCTCTCATCCAAAGCATCATGGATGGCACTAAGAGTAATGTCATTATTTTGGAGTAACATCTCTTCGGTGGCAGTGGGAGCCTCTTCATCATCAATCTCAATCTTGGTCTCCACCACCTTCCAAACCTTTCTATTGATTGACTTGATATATGTTGTCATCTTAGCCTTCCAATAGGGATAGTTGGAGCCATCAAATTGGGGTGGCTTCTTTGTGTTGTTGATTTGAGCCATTTTTACACCGAAGGTTATTAAGCCTCAAATCACGGTGACCTCTCCTCTAATACCACTTGGAAGGTCCTAATGGCTAGAGGGGGTGAATAGCCTCTTAAAAACTTCTACAACAACACTTAACAAACCGGTTAGACAATTATGAGGCGAAGCAAGTGTTGCGCTAGCCTACTAAAATTGCAAGCCATCTACAACAATTCTAGTTTATATAGTTTCTATCCACACAATAGGTATGTCACTACACTAAGTAAGTATGCTCTCAAAGGCTAACTAAAGAGCCACACTAACCAAACTAACAAGCTCTCACAACTAGCTACACTAAAGAGCTTGACAACTAGTTTGCGGTAATGTAGAGAGAGTGAGCAAGATGGTTATACCGCCGAGTCGAGGAGTGAACCAATCAATCACAAGAATGAATACCAATGAAGACCAATCACCTCAGAATCAAATGTTGACATAATAATTGTTTACCAAGGTTCACTTGCTTGTCGGCAAGTTGGTCCTTGTTGTGATGATTCACTCATTTAGAGGTTCACACACTAATTAGCATCACACGCCAAACCCTCAATAGGGTGCCGCACAACCAACACAAGATGAGGATCACACAAGCCACGAGCAATTCACTAGAGTACCTTTTGGCTCTCTGTCGAGGAAAGGTCAAGAACCCCTCATAATCGCCACGATCAGAACCGGAGACAATCACCAACCTCCGCTCAACGATCCTTGCTGCTCCAAGCCGTCTAGGTGGCGGCAACCACCAAGAGTAACAAACGAATCTCGCAGCGAAACATGAACACCAATGCACTTGGATTCACTCCCAATCTCACAAAGATGTTGAATCTATGATGGAGATGAGTGGAAGGGCTTTGGCTAAGCTCATAAGGTTGCTATGTCAATGCAAATGGCCAAGAGAGTGAGCTTGAGCCGGCCACGGGGCTTAAATAGAAGTCCCCACGAAATAGAGCCGTTGGCTCAATTATTAGGCTGACTGCGCATCGACCGGACATGCAGCTCGTGTGCGCCGGACGCACCGGTCGTGAATACCGGATGCATCCGGTAGGTCGATCGGACATGTCTGGTCGCTCCCTGACCGCCATGTGTCCAGTTCAAACTAAAGTAACCATTGCTGCCCACACTCACTAGCGACCGGACGCTCTGACCGGACGCTGAGTTAGAAATGACCGGACGCTGAGCCTCAGCGTCCAGTCGAGTCCAGAGAGTACTCGGGGCCAACCGGACGCGTCCGGTCCCTCCAGACCGGACGCGTCAGCGTCCAGTCAAGTCCAGAGAGTACCTGGGGCCGACCGGACGCGTCCAGTCCCTCCAGACCGGATGCAAGAGACGCAGCGTCCGGTCAAGTCCAGTAAGCTCCCAGGTCCGATCGAACACGTTCGGTCGACTGTTACACCGAACATCGACTTTGCTGATTCACACCGGACGCGTCTGATGTGGTGACCGGACGCGTCCGGTCGCTCTCTGCTATTCAGTATCGAGTCACATACCGGATGTGGGTCACCATACCGGACGCGTCTGGTCACTCTATGACCAGCGCGACTAACTCCTTTTCAACTCTATCTTTTTCACCCTTGCTCAAATGTGCCAACCACCAAGTGTATCACCTTGTGCACATGTGTTAGCATATTTTCACAAACAATTTCAAGGGTGTTAGCACTCCACTAGATCCTAAATGCATATGCAATGAGTTAGAGCATCTAGTGGCACTTTGATAACCACATTTCGATACGAGTTTCACCCCTCTTAATAGTACAGCTATCAATCCTAAATGTGATCACACCCTCTAAGTGTCTCGATCACCAAACAAAATGGCTCCTACCATTTATACCTTTGCCTTGAGCCTTTTGTTTTTCTTTCTCCTTTTCCAAGTCCAAGCACTTGATCATCACCATGGAATTTCCATCATCATGTCATGATCTTCTTTTGCTTCACCACTTGGAGTAGTGCTACCTATCTCATAATCACTTTAATAAACTAGGTTAGCACTTAGGGTTTCATCAATTCACCAAATCCAAACTAGAGCTTTTAGAGTGGCAACTCATCGACCCCTGCATCGTCAATTGAATCCTCAACACCGTCTCCATGTCCATCTTTGACATCGTCCACAAGCCCCATCTCACCGCCTACTCCTTGTTGACCGCCATCGAAAAGCTCTTCCTCGACAATGAACTCCAACGCATTGTGTACCTCGAGGATGAGCTACGCAGCCTTCATCAAGATGACATATCCATCAACAACTACCGAACCAAGCTCAAATGTCTCACCGATCAACTTTGCGACATCGGCCACCCCATCTTCGAGCCGAGCCAAGTTCTCAACCTGCTCGGGGTCTCAGCCCGCGATACCGTCATCTCAAGCCGGTGATCACCGCCAAGTTTTTGCCCCGCACCTTCATGAGCACCAGATCATTCCTGATCCTCGAGGTGCTTAGCGAGAAACATGATGCCAAAGCTGAGGCATTGGTCCAGCAACAGCAACGTCGTCGGGCATGGATCCGGCAACAACACAGCCTCCGGTGATGTCCCACGCCGGCAATAGCACGGCCTCCGATGACATCCCGTGCTATCGGGTTCGCTGACAGCGGCTCCAGCTCAGGTGGCTACCGCTACCATTCAAGTACAGGCGGCATGGATGCGGTGGAGGCTACACCGGTGCGGCAGCCATTGCCCCCAGGGCCCCTCTAGACCCTGGACCATGGGTTACAACCGATGGACCGGCTATGTGTAGGCCTGGCACGCCCCTTTTTAGGCACCCGACACTGGCCTCTTGGGTTCTCGACCACCCCTTTAGCAGTAGCAGGCCATGATGGCATATCATGGCTCCAACTCCCACCCCTCCTGGCAAATCAACAGGGACTTGGGACTCATCGTCCCCTACACGGCGTTGTCCAAAGCTGGCGTGCGGACCCATACTCCGAGTGCCGCCAAATGGTACCTAGACATAGGTGCTGCCACTCATATGGCTTCCTTCCCTGGTAACTTCCCTACCACCCGCTTCAAACCTTCCTCTTCGGTGATCACAGTCGGCAATGGTGCCCGATTGCCTGTCTCTCACCAAACCTTCAGTTCCATTCCAACATCTTCCTCCCTACTTTATTTACGCAATGTTCTTGTTGCTCCTTCTTTGATAAAGAACTTAGTTCCTGTCCGACGACTTAATCGTGATAACAATGTTTCAATTGAATTCGACCCCTCTAGTTTTTCAATCAAGGATCTTCCAATGCAGGTGGAGATGCTTTGATGTGAAAGCAGTTGGGATATTTATCCACTTTGGTTCCAACCACATCAAGCTCTTACTGCCTCATTGTCATTAGTAGTTTCTTTGTGGCGCCAATGCCTTGGACATCTAGGAAACAATGTTCTTTCTCAAGTTCTAGCTAGTTTTGATTTCACCTATAATAAAACAGTCACACATACATGTTCTTCTCACCGCATGGGACAACATGTTCGTTTGCCTTTCAATGATTCTACTACAAAGACTTATTTTCCATTTTAATTACTACACTCAGATGTTTGGACATCCCCTATGCTAAGTCATTTAGGTTACATATACTATGTTGTTGTGCTTGATGACTATACACAATACCTCTAGACTTCCCTCTCTAGCAAAATCAGAGGTGTTGCCCACATACTTTGCGTGCCTTCCAGGCATATGTCCAGACTAAGTTCAGGCTACCCATTCTCACTCTCCAAACAAACAATGGCAAAATAATTTGATTCTACTGCCCTCTGTCCTCACTGAACACGACATTCAGTTTCACCTCTCCTGTCCTTACACCTCTCAACAGAACGAGAAGACTGTAACACCCGTGTTTTTGCATCATAATAAAAACCACTAAAAATTTGAACTTTTTAAAACTTTACAACAAATTAAAACTTGCTTAGTTTAATTTCCGCAAAACCATTTTCAAAAGTAAATGTTTTCCAAAACCATGCATCAAAACTCACCACATGCATTTAGACTAGGAAGCTTGAGTGATTGAATGCTTACCTGAGTGCTTGAATGTTTGTTGCTTGAAATGTTTGATTTCATGATTGTTTGCCCAAGAATTTATTTGGCACTAAATAATCTCCTTGACATCTTCCCCTTGTCTTTCCCTTGAATTACATCCCTTGACCTTCCCTTTGATTCACCAAGCTCTCCACATTCCAAATTCCCCTTGAAATCCAAATTCAAAACATACATATGTGACCAAGTTTATTTTCTGGAAAATGGAAAAGGGAATTCTAATTAAGAAATGAACCTTGGGCTCATTTCCCTCCTCTTCTCCCCCTAGCCCGTGCCACGGCCTGCTCCTTCCCCACAACGGGTCCACGCCAGCTCAGCCCACCCGCGCGCGCTTCCCCTTGCCCCCACCATGGGCCGACCCGGTCGTTTGGCCTAGCCCAGCTCCACGCAGCCGCTTCCCTCCTCCCTTCTTTCACCGATGAGCGGGACTGCCTAGTCAGCATCGTCACCTACCTCATGACGTCAATGTGAATACCGCGTCGTCCGTGTCGTCTACCTCCGCCGCCTTGGGCTCGCCGTTACCGCCTTACTCCAGCGAAGAGGATAAGGACGCACTGTGACGAACCGCTAAAAGTGTATCTAGCCCTTTAGTGGGTTTTGGATGATTGAATGACAACGTGATTAAGGGTCTAACATGTTTGCTAAGTGTGGATAGGTAATAAGTTATCTCACAGATATTTAATGAAAGCCAAAATGATGTATTGTTGGAAACAATCTAATTCAAACACAAGACAACAATGCAAATATAATTCATGCAAGTCTTATTTGTTGTGGGATTTTGATAATTCATATGAAAGCAAGCATGTTGAAAAATAATTAATGAGACACAAGAGATTGCATATGGATTGGCCTCAGCGATTGAAGCTTGCTAAGATGAAAGACAAGTATAAAAATGAATTTAATGAATGATTCGACACCAAGTGTGACTAGATAGCTTGAGATGGTGATGATAGCAAGGAAAGGCTTCGAGGTACTAAACAAGGGTGAAGGGAAAGCGATGGCTTGGCGACCGAGGAACCTAGCTAGGGTGAAGAAAGAAGTACTTGCATTTAGTCAAGGCACCAATCAAATCATGTTGGTCATATTGAAGTGAAGAATCAAATCCTAGATGATTTTATAAAGAGATGACTTGATATGTTTGAAGCCAACTCTCTCATATGTTGAATGGAATCAAGTCAAATGCTCAAGATGGCAATGGTCAAGGATAAAATCAAAATCAACATGTTGACACCTTCACTTGACGAAGATTGAAGGCTATGGCATTTCGGTTAAAGGAAATTCAACTCAAGCGCTTCAAACTCCATTTTCATTTTATCTTAAGTTAATAGGTATGTCGTACTATTGAGAGAGATGCATCATGTTGATAGATAATCATTCATAAGTGCTCAAGCCAACACATATGAGGCTTGAGTGTTTGAGAGACAAAAGAGCTAACTTGTTTTCTGCCGGTACCGGACGTGTCCGGTATTTGCCCAGTAACAACACTTTCTTCGTTGTCTCGGCTTGGCTCGTTAGGAGTTCCGACATCTCACGCGTCACTGACAAAGTGATCGTTGGGGCTGTACGGATTGATACCGGACGTGTCCGGTATTGCCCAACAGTCACATAATGGCTAGTTTTTCAAAGGGGCTATAAATACCCCTTAGCCTCCACCTTTGAAGGTTGCTAATTCTGCTAACTCTCACATGTTTTTTAGCCTAGAGAACACTCTCCAACCCTCTCTTAGTGAGTGATTGATCAATCTTGCAAAATCCATCTTGTGGGTTAAGAGAGCTTCAAATTTGAGAGCAAGCCACCCTTGAGCACTTGTGCATATTGTCGATCTCATGATTTGCATTTGTTACTCCTGGACTCTTCGGTCCTAGACGGCTAGGCGTCGCCGGAGAGCACCCAAGAGCTTGTGGTGTGCCTCAGAAAGTTTATAACGGTTCGATTCCCCTGCCGCAAGGGAAGGAATCAACTAGTGGAAGGAGGAAAAGAAGTTGGAAAAGACTCTAGCTAGAGTGGCCTTTGTGGTCCTCTAGAGCTGACCTTTGTTGGGTCGCTCGTAGCCCCCTCAACAGAGAGTAGGTCTCAACGGAGGCCGAACTTCGGTAAAACATATCGCGTGTCTCAATCTCTCTTTACATTTGTTATTTGTGATCTTGTGTGTTGCTGGAGCTTGTATACAGGTTACCTGAAGGTATCAACAACTAAGTGAAAAGAAGAGATCAAAAGGGAAGGAGAGGGGAGCTGACTTGCACAACCCATGTATATCAGACGTGTCCGGTATTGATACCGGACACGCCCGGTATTTCCTACCTATGTTGAAATTATTCATTCTCTATTCTAACTCTGTGGTTGTAGAGTTGTATCTCGTATACATATTCAATATACCTTGTTTACCCTGTTGGCTTACTCGTGAGGGGTCTATTTCTCTAATTATGAGTTTCCAACTCTAATCGTTTCTGCATTTTCAAGGGCTAAATTTTTTGATACGTCTATTCACCCCCCTCTTGGCATCCTCGGTCCTTTCAACCGCCATTGTAGTTTGAATGCATGCGCGGGAAGAAGGAATTCGAGGCACTAGGGAAAATATCTCGCCGCCGTCATCGGCGAGAACCGCCATTGGCAGCCTATAAATAGGCCTCCCCCGAGCTCCTCCGCTTCAACCACCACCATAGCATGCTTCACCTCAGTCTGGAACATATCATCTCCCTCCTGTTTCCCTCTCTCCCCTTCTCCCGAGCTCTGGCTTGGTTTCCCCAATCCGACCGCCATGGCCACCATGGAACCGAGCTCCACTCCCCTCCCTCCTCCTGTACACCATAGTTCGATTAGGTTAGTTAGCAAGCTTGCCAACCCATCCTCTACCTCCTCCTCCACCTCCATCTCGCTCCACCCCTCTACATCCCTCCACCACCGAGAGCAGCTCGCCGCCGAGCCATCATGGCCGCTACCTGGCGCCGTCGAGGCATCGCAAGGCACGACGACACCCTCGGCGTACCCACTGATCTATTGTGACCACAGCCACCCATTTCTCGTTCACTGGAGCACCCTGCAGGGGCAAAGGCCCATCACCGCGCCACCGCTATAGCTCCGGCGAGTCACCATTGCCGCTACAAGCACCCACAGTCACCGAGGATTCCTCCAACCGCTGCGGGAACATCTCAGGAGCACCGACCACCACGTAGAGTCAAGATTTGGCCGCCGCCGCCGGCATAGTCCACTCCGGTGAACTCCGAGCGCCCTGCTCTGTTCATCGCCGGCTAGACGACCACCGTCCCGACGCCAACATGGTGACCCCACATGGCAACCACCGTGACTCCCTCCCCTCTTCTCCTTGCTTCGGTGGACTCAGTCCACATAGACTCAGAGAGAGAGCGAGCGGTCTATAGCGCAGTAAGAACCTGGCGCACAGCACAGTGCCAACAGGCCGAGCCCCACAACCCCAGCCCAAGCGTCAGCTGCCCAGTCAAGGAGAAAATGCTGGGTACACCCGAGAAGTGTACACAGAGGAGTGGAGAACCCATTTCCATGCATAGAAAAATTTCCAGAAAATTCCTAAATAAACTAGTTACACCCCAGATTCTACCCAAACATTTCCATCTCATTTCCATTATTCCAATTTCCAGAAATAATTCCCAAGTTATATTCCACATATTATTTTCCCATTAAATCTTTGATAAATCATATCTTCTCCATCCTAACTCCAAATCACTTGATTCTTCCACCAAAAATATTCTAAATTCAAGCTCTATTTATTCATACCCTTTGTTATATTATTTGGTTCCCATTTAAATTCTAATTTGATTGCTTTCCCTTTCTATATTTAATTTAAATACTAATTATAGTAGCAGCCCATCACCATAGTAGTAGTTAACCCTGTATATTCGCGTATGTGTATGAACCATGGCATATACTCGGATATATCCCCAATCGCCTAAAATAATAGAATATATATGCATACATGGATATGCCCAATACCCGGGTATACGCTTAAGTATGGCTAACTTTACCCATCGCCTTTTCTCTAACCTAACTAACCCAAGGCACATACATACACATGTGCGTGTGTGCCACTAACCCTTGTGGACCTATAGAGGCCAAACAAGTTATCTATGATGACTTGGTCAGGCTTTCTCTTTCAGGTTCACATAATAGTGAAGCCTAATAATGTGGTCTAGTTTTCCATCAGACCAACCACCCACCTTAACTTAACACATAGGAGCCCTACCCTATGGATGGAATCCCTTCATCCAAACCTTGCTTCAAATTGACATAATAATGATAATCTAGACAACAATCCATCACCTAATAGGATCACCCCATCTAGGATTGTTTGTTGCTTATGCTTGCTTTACATGCCTTGCTTGTTATTTTTTCTTGTTTGTGCTTTCTTGTTTGACGACGTTAGACCGCGTAGGATAGGAGACGTGGAGAACCTAATAGAGTCCACAAAGACAGGAGCAAGAGGCACATGAATCGAAGGAGCTTATCGTCAGCGAATGGAGGCAAGTCCTAACACCCACCTATCCCTTTCCTCCACTTTAACTACCATCACTTAACCACCTCCTCTACCACCACCTCATCTTGCTAGCCTCCACCATAAACCCACCATACCCTATCCCCACCAATTAATAAACTTAACTTATAATACTTAAATTCTCTTTTATGAATTAATGGAATTATAATGGGTCATGAGCTCGGTTATGATAATGTGAACATTGATGATAATTATCTTGATATGATATAAGTTTGACTATGATATTGTGATGAGGTAATGGTTACCTTGATATGAGATGAGCTCTATGAACCTGAGGATAATAACTATGAAACTTAAAACTGGTAAAACTGGACTAAACCTCAACAGGGGGCAAGTGGGGGTAATTTATGGAGGTAAATTACCTTGGTAGGAGCGCCTGGAGAGGGTTCATGTGGGAGATACTCACCTCGGTCACATAAGGACCAGTTCGTAGTCCCTCTTACCTAGTGAGATATTACGTACAACCACATGTCTATATGGGTAGACTTGATCTCATACCCCATTAGATAGAAGTACAATTTCTACTAGGAGCCTGGTGTTGGCAGCGGAATATCAGGAGCAGGCACAGATGCTATATGATCTTATGTGGCCCAGTTGGCGTGGTTGCTATGTGATCCTCCACGTTAAGCCCTTAGATTTTTGGCCGCGTTCGAGCCTATGTTATTGTATGGTTGGTCGTGTTCGAGCCCATATTATTGATGATTTGGTATCATTGACACTATTATGTTGGGATAATTTGGTATCATCCAAGATTATATGGTGGGATGATGTGGTATCATCTAGGATTATGAGATGGGATGATTTGGTATCCTACCGAGTTTAGTGTGTTTTCCAACCCCTAAGAAGCCATGGTAGAGTTATACGGACATCTAAGGTCGTGTACTTTTGGGTACGGGGTCTCGTTAGGCCTGTTCCTGCCACCACGCATGGTTAGGAACTGTGTCTATCATGTGGGGAAATTTGTACACATCTGTAGAGTTTTATTAAATCTATTTGAATAGTCACATCCTTAGAATGGGCAAATGCTAGGATGGGATACTATGATTAGACTTCTACAACTGTGATAATCTGGTAAGACATATTTTACTAAGTTGGTAACTATAATTAACCCAAAAACTGGTGAGAATGGTAATACTTTGCCAGGGTCCAACCTATAATTATAACTACTTCACCCTACCACTTTTATCTCCACCGCCATAACCCACCTCCACATATAGCCTTCCCCTTCCACCTCTCATCCACCCAAAGTTTAGGGCTTGCTGAGTCTTTATGTACTCAACCCCCCTCCATTCTATGTTTTTAGGAGTAAAGCTATAGGAGCACCTACCCGAATGGAACTACTGGATCTATGCGAGGATAGGATAATAGGAGAACGTACGAGTATGGAGCTATTGAGGACTACACAAGGATAGGACACCCAAAGTATACCGAAGACGGAACCCGGAGTACACCGAAGACGGAGCCGTACGACTACACGAAGGAGCTACGCTATGACTACGACGATTGGGATATAGGAATAAGCTTAAGGAATAAGTCTAGGGTTATGTTCGTCCTCCAAGTTGCCTATAGGAATGGAGCCACAATGATATAGGACCGCTGTCTTAGAACTCTGATATACGATATAAGGCCAATGGTCCAAGCTATGTAACCCGAACCTTGTAATGTGTTTTCCCCGTTAGCAATAAAAGTATGGTTTTTTATATCAATCTTGTTTGAATTGTGCATATCAGCTACTGATCCAGGGACTGATACATCATGCATAGAGGACCCTAAATTAGGGGCCCGACAAAGACCGAACGTGTGCTCCGCACACTTAACGATTGTGTTTGTACCATGCTTCTTCATAGTGTAGCTCTACTAGCGTTCTGGGCCGAAGCTCTATCCATGGTAACTAATCTTGTCAACAGGCGACCCTGCCGCTCCACCAGAATGACTACACCGTTTGAACTCCTCGTCGGCGTGGCACCAGCCTACGACAATCTACGAGTGCTCGGGTGCCGCTGTTTCCCCAACCTCACATACACCACGTGCCACAAGCTCGTCGCCCGCTCCATGTTGTGTCTTCATCGGCTACCCCAAGGATCACGCGGCTACCGCTGCTACGTCGCCGCGACGTGACGGGTGATATCACTTCACTCCATGTTGTCTTCAAAGAACAGGCATTTCCCTTTCGCGAGACAAGTGATGATGCCCAAGCGCTGCGACATCCTATGGCGTAGGATGTCCTCCACCCCGTCCACTCCAACACCGTGCGCGTGCCACGACAGCTCCAGCGACGTTGATGCTGCAACTCGTCGCTATAACATCCCTACTCACCTGATGCACGCACGCACGGCTCGCCTGGTGCCACATCAACCAGCACCCATGGCTGTGAGCCCCTCAGCCACGACGATGTTGGTGGCTCCGGCACCGATCGCTGATGAACAGCTGCAGCAGGGATGCCTCGACGTCCTCCACCCAACGGCGACACCATCACAGCAAGCCATCCTCGAGCCGCCCGCTTCGCCAGCACAACTATCACGTCACCGGGATCCCCTCTGCGACCATCTTCACCAGCAGCGCCACAAGCTTTTTCCATGCCCGTACATCCCATGGTGACCCGAGGCAAGGCAGGAATCTCCAAGCCTAACCCCAAGTATGCTCTTCAGACAACAACTACTCCATCAACATCTCGTCGCTGCCCACGATGTTGCCCATCCCCTCGTCGGTACGCGCGACGCTCAAAGATTCGAACTGGTAGGCCACGATGCAACTTGAGTACGACGCACTGCAGGCCAACAACACATGGATGGTCTAGGAATGCCCGCGCGGAGCTCAAATCATCACAGGAAAGTGGGTGTTCCACCACAAGTGGAACCCTGACGGCTCCCTCAACTGATACAAGGCTAGGTGGGTGGTGTGCAGCTTCAATCAATGCCCCAAGATTGACTTCGAGAAACATTTTTGTCGGTCGTCAAACCAGCTACCATCATGAGGCGTCCAAGCGATGGGCGGTGCATCAACTCAACATCTCCAACGCGTTCTTGCACGGGAATTTGTAGGAGATGGTGTACTGCAGCCAGCCGACGGGCTTTGAACATCCTGAGCGCCCTGACGCCATGTGTCTCCTCTCCCGATCGCTCTACAACCTTCATCAAGCACCACGGCCATGTCGCCGAAGGCCGTACTGTTGTCAAATCCATGCCCGCCGGTGTTGCTGTTGCTAGACCATACCCATGCCCGGCGATGAGAGACTGGCTAGCCTCGGCTTTGGCGTCGTGTTTCTCACTAGGATCCTCCAAAATCAGGAATGATGTAGTGCTCATGAAGGTGTGGGGCTAAAACTTGGCGATGATCAATGGTTCAAGATGACGGTAGCATAGGCTCAGACCTCAGAGCAGGTTGAGGACCAGGCTTGGCTCCAAGATGGGGGGACAATGTCGCAAAGTTGATTAGCGAAGTGTTTGAGCTTGGTGTAGTAGTCGTTGATGGACATGTCACCTTGATGAAGGCTGAGCAGCTTGGCCTTGAGGTAGACGACATGTTGGAGTTCATTGTTGAGGAACAACCCTTTAACGGCAGTCCACAAGGAGTGTAGGCGGTGAGATGGGGCTTATGGACGATGTCAAAGACAGACTTGGAGACGGTGTTGAGGATCCAATTGATGCAGGGGGTCGATGAGTTGCCACTTGCGTGCTCTCCTCCTTCGGCGTTGGTGACCGGACGGGCGCTGTGAGTCCAAACTTGCCAAGAACGGAGTCGAAGAAGCAGCACCATTGGGAGTAGTTGCCGTCGTTGAGGTCGAGGGTGACTGGGATGTGGGAACATATGTTGACACTTTGGAGAACGGCAGCAACGGGTTCTGGTGGACGGTTGAGGTCAGAGTCGAAAGAGGTGTCGGAGTTGGAAGGGTAGGACTCCATGGATGCGGAAGCTGTGGCAAACGGATTAAAGGAGGATCCACCTATCAGTGATACCATGTAAGAGGGAGAATTGATCAACCGCACATTTACATTGATCTCAGGGTATACAATTTATACAGATTACAACACAACGTGTTAGTCCTATATAGGCGCAACGATCCTGTGGCATGGAGAGGAGTGCGCTGGGCATGGACGACGTGTCGCACCCGAGAGTGGCGCTGTGCCGAGTGACTGCGTCTGTCCCTTGCATGACGGCATGCGTAGACTGATTCTCTAAAAGCACAGATGAAACCAACGAACGGAGATATGATACGACTCAATCAAGAATTAAAAGATTAGAAGAGAAGCAAAGAATGTTACATTCTATTTCTGATAGGATTATCAGGTTGGCTAGAATTCAATGATTCAGGTTAATGAATTATTCTAATTCCAATCCATACAATGAATTTTTGTAACACTAGTAAACACATGATCATGTCTGTCACCAAACACACAAATAAACACAAACTATATGAGACAAATCGAATAACTCACCACTATAAGGTTGAGAGAGAGAAACTCCAGATTCCAAAGGCCTAATGTTGTCATTTTTCTTGGTGTATATACTTCACAGCATTATCACACTTCATCAGGTGGTAAATATCTGACAGGACAGAGTTCCACATGGCACAAGTCTTTGTACCATGGAGGATAAGCGTCGTCTTGCCTGTCTCAACCTGACAAAATTATCAGAGCACAAGTCAGATGCGATTCAGTCACAATAAAACACATGATGTTTTTTGTTTTCAAAGTTGTTACCATATACAAGGTTTGAAATAACCAGAACCAATTGTCTAATACCTATACCAGCTATCTAACAACTAGGTATGGAGAAGTCATGCCCTACTAGTAGCAATATCAAGTCGCAACAAAGCATTGCTTTTTCTTCAGACCAAATAGCAATCACACATACAAGCTATACAGTACTGTATATATTTACAACGCTACAGGTAAGATAATGCAATGTTTCATTCTCATTGACAGCCGTGTGTGTATAAATATATTGCCGAAACGGAGCATTTGAAACGTGTCTTCAGCAGACACTGAAACCCATGGAACGCCAAGCCCGTGGAAGGCATAGATAGATTTTGCGAGAGCCGCACCTAGGTTTTGGAAAGACGAAAGAGAACATGGGTGGGATGAGGTGCAGAGGAGGCTTACGATCTTGGGCGTGTGCTTGAGGAGCTCCCTCCTGGCGCGTTGGGTCTTGGGAACCCTGACCGCAGCCACCATCTTCTCCCTCCGCTCCGATGCAAGCCGCCGCCACGGAGAAGAAACCCCGGGCGGCAGCAGCCAGTAGCTTCGTCCTGGCGATTGAACAGAAGGGCGGCGCTGCTTATTGGCACAGGCACACAGCCCTAATAAAACTAAAAGCCTCGCCTTTGTTGTAAATAAAATATATTCTATTATTTATATACACAATCGTCAGGGTCGCCCCGCCCCCATGGCAAAAAAAAAAATCAACGTCCGTTTCCAATCGAAAAAAACAAATACGGCAAAAAAAAACCCGACAAAAAAAACGTTCCCCCCGTTTCCACATCCCCGTTTCCAAAAAAAATACCTTTCCAAAAAAAATACAGCAAGAAAAACGTTTGCGAAAAAAAATAAATACGGCAAAAAAACCGTTTTAAGAAACAAACTCATCCAGATCGAAAAATCGTATACAGCAACAAAAAAAACCGTTTTCAAAACAAAATGTTCCATCAAAAATCATATAAAATGATTGATTACATGCCGATGAAACCGATCATTGAGTTTGGCCCTGGAAAAACTTTCTCAACTGACTACGGCATTGAGTCCAATCAGCAACCGCGTCGCCTGTACTTAATAAATCCACGGGCGTTTTCATGATGTTCTGGAGGATGTACTCGATGAACGGACACGTTACTAGACTAGACGCCTCGTCGTCCGGCACACATTGGCCCGCATAAAGGTCACGTGCCTCCGTGGCAGTGGCCAGAGATGTCGAAGACGAGGAGGAGTTGACCTGAGATGCCTTCGAGGACAAGGAGGTGGTAGGCGGAGACGTCGTTGACGACGGTGAAAAGGATGAAAAGGAGGTGCAGCGTATGTACTCGTAACTATTAGTGAAGTTGACGTCGTAGAACGAGACGACAGCGAGGGCAAGCAGGACACGAGGACCGGTGTGGCAACGGTGACGGAGATCATCTGTGAAACGGAGTGCCCTTGTGGAGCTTCATAGCCGCGAGGGGCGTACGCAAATGCAAACGACGAGAAAAAAAACAAATCCTGACAGACGGACACTCCAACATGAAAAAAAAGGACAAGGATGTACAGAGTAGATGGAAAGATAGCATGGTTCCATATATATAAAAAAAGAAATTTATAAATAGTTTAGGGTCGCCAATATAAATTTGTGTATTAGTTTTTTAAAATTTTCAGAAAATAATCAAATTTGTCATCGTAGATGGCGTGAGTAAAAATCCAGCCCATGTGCAACGCACAGGTATATATCTAGTATAAATAAACAAACAAACAACCACCTCGCCTTCCTTCACTTGTGAGTCGTGTCTAATGGACCGGTCTGGGCTTGTTTGGTTTAGGAAATGGTAAAAGTCTATTTCACCTCCGTTGATTATGGCTGTAGTCTAATTTTAGGGGGGGGGGGGGTTCTAAGACTACTTTCACCAAGTTTGGTCTACTTCATCCCTGGGGGCGGGGTCTAAGACTACTTTCACCAAGTTTGGTCTACTTCCACCAAGTTTGGTCTACTTCATCCCTCGGGGCGGGGTCTAAGACTACTTTCACCAAGTTTGGTCTACTTCATCACTCCTAAAATAAATACACATCTTATTTATAGGAGAGTCGGACACTTTTAAGTTCGAATAAATATATACACAAAAGTACTATTTGTGTATGATGTGTACTAGGCATCACTATAGAATATGTCCATGCGTTACAACAAAAGCACATTTGGTTATATGATCATCTAGACGAGGATTTGATATTTGGGGTCGTTACCAAAGTCTCCACAAATATCCAAAGTCTCCACAAATACATCAAATCGAGTAAACCATATAAATATACATGCAATCTCTACATTTATGATCTATCAACTACAAAGATAGATGATTTTACACTACCAATCATTGTGCAATATCAGAAGATTATAACATTATGCAATTTGCACTGAAAACCAATACCTAGACTCGGTGTAAACCCCATATGCTACTAGCCTTGATTTTTATCTGACCGACACATTGTTCGTGATCCATTCTAGGACGAAAACACATTTGCATCCCATGATATACCATGAGGTTGGCATCACTACATCTGGTGAGCAAGATTCTCTGCATGTATTACGTCACTCAAACAAGTATCGGTACGAGTGTACAGTGGAACCCCTCCGGACGACTTTGGTGGTGAGAAATGACCACCACATACAGGCGCAACACACCGCCAAAATTTTAAAAGTTAAATGCATGTGGAATGCTCATCACGTCACACACTCATATATCATACATTGCTGTCAGTTCGTCTTTTCCTTAGCATGCCAACCTCATGCATTGTTTGGAGAATAAATTATTGACACATGATGCCTCGTTATGCGTCAAATCGCAATGCCACACCCTCAATGCTGATGCTTATAACATGTGATAGTCCCGAGACTCTATCCAATGGCGATACTGGAGGTAGGGTGCCAGGAAGGAATGGTTTCTTGATATCTTGTAGTAGGTCACTGAGTCCCAGTCATGCAATGAGAATTTCACTCTTGGATGCAAGAGTTAACTTCAGTGGTGTCGCCGCTGTTTCCTCGGCATGCTCCTGTGACATGGTGCACAAATTCTGTGCATATTAATTTGTTTTCAAAATATTCTTAAACTGTGGAAACATGCAAAGCGCAAGAAGAGTAAATAAATCACTTGTCCCAATTTGAAAAGAACTTACTGTTTCAGTGGAAGCCCAATATGCTTCTAGCTCTCTCTTTGCAAAGGCCGGAAGAACAAATGCTGCCCTATGCATCTGTTCAATGATCAAAATTAATCAGGGTGAAGGAAGCTTCATGGAAGCAATCTCACATAAGAGTTGCAGTTTAATGGGTGAGCAAAAATAAGAAGAGTAAGAACCGAAGAAAAAGGAAGAGTAGGTATACCAACACCCCGATATTACAAATGGAAATAGACACGACTGGATTGTACTACTGAATCATACAAGCCGTGAACCTAACTCCTGCCCTGAACTAGTTGGTATGGCCCAGTCGTATGTTCCACTCTGACTTCATTATCATTATAACATATAAGGGACAATCAACAAAAAATAGAATTTCTTAGATCATGTCATTAAGATAAACTTTGCAGACTAGAACAAATGGCAACACAGGTTACAAAATCCCAAGGCAGTGATTTAGCGCCTAGGAAGATTAAGGCTAGATTAAACACGATTAAATGTTTGTGAAATTTTTACTTTTTTAATATTCTTTTTGCTGCTGGTAGCATAATCAGGAGGTTTATATGTAATATGAATTCACTACATAGAGGTTCGCACAGCAGAGTGATATAAAGCTTAAAGCATCACATATTCACAAGGGGACAAGGCACTCAATCAGACAACCAATAAAGAGAGAACCGAGAAGAAAATCACAACACAGACAGGGTCAAATATCGAAAGGCTTGCGAATTGGATGTCAAATATTGAGAGGCATGCGAACTCAGGGTTAAATATCGAAATTTCTCGATATAGAAGTCCTGAGTTTTGCTACCTAATGGCTAAATCAGGTCTCAAAAGAGAGAGAGAGGACCAAATAGGAATTCAATTTTATGCAGAGATGACTAGGTGAGAACTATCAGAGAAGACCAAATAGGAATTCAATTTTCTGCAGAAGTGAATCGGTGAGAACTATCAGAGTAGCACGGGAAAGCAGGGAGGATGAGCACATGTGAGGAGCTGTAGAGGTGAAAGAGTCAGGGAAGGTGCACGTGGGGAGCCGGGTGGTGCTGCGGCCACAGTGATGCAAGGTGCTCGAGCTCAGATTCCCCTCGCAGCGGGCAGGGAAGCAGAAGACCCGATAGCGGTGGCTGCAAAGAGCCACGGCACAATTATTTTTTCTCCATGGGCGTACCCAGTGCAGAGAGCTCCCACTCTGTATGGGTTCTGGGGAAGGGTGTCAGTGGCAAGCCTTACCCTCGCATGTGCAATGCGAGGAGACCGCGACTCGAACCCGGGACCTTCCGGTCACAATTATTTTTTCTCCATGACAGTTTTTTTCCCCCCACTAGACGCTCTTAGTTTACAGCTTGCGGTTCTTTTTCCCGTGCTGCCACGCACCCGCACACGATCCACCTTGCTCCAGATTTTCCCTGCTCTCGCATTTTATTGACTGCCTATGGCCTAGGCGATGCGGCAGGGGTCTACCTCGTGCCTAATCGCAATTAGACATACACGTAATTACGTTTTTCAACATACAAAATATTGGCGCGACAAATCCTATATGATTGATTAAAGAAAACAGACCTCTGAATTATAAAATCTGATCTCCCTTCCAGCTTTTGTAGCTCCTTCCACCTTTTCAATTGGATTTATAGGAGTAAGAAAGTTGACCGATGGACCTTCTTTGGCACATAGTAAAAACCCAATCACCCCACTGCAAAATTCAAGTAAACATTCTGTTAGAAGTTTGTTCCAAACAGAAACACTTAAACACAATAAAGACTTCTTTATCTACAACTGCAAAGACTACAGCGAGCATTTGGAACAACTCACAACTAGTAAGAACACCATATCCCAACCAACCTTCCACACTTAGCCCCACATTGTAAACAAAGGGAAACCAAGTAATATGGAAGTACAAAGGAAGAAGTCCCTAAAACTCTTACAAAATGATTCAATCCACACAAACTTGCAGAAAATTTAACATTAATTTAGAATAGGAATTCAAGTGGGTATCCAATGTGTAATTCTGAGTCATCCCCTTAGTTCATTTTAATTCCATTTTTCTTGCTTTGAATCCGGGATTAGTTCATTTGGATGACCCAATGACCCTCCGTCCCTCTCCCGTAAGTCAAACTTCTCTAACTTTGACCAAATTTATACAAAAAAATGGAGCAAGGAAAGACAAATCATCGTAACAAATGCTATTCTAAGTAAATGATTTTAACAATGGGCACCCATATTGTTCCATGTCATGTAAGAATAAGAATTTTAGATTAAAAAAAAAACATCTCCCGCCCTCTCACTCTGATTTTGCCCTATGTCAAACTTCTCTAACTTTGACCGAATTTATAGAAAAAGATGGAGCAAGGAAAGAAAACTCATGCCAAAAATGCTATTTTAACTAAATGATTTTAACAATGGGCACCTATATTTGTTCCATGTCATTTAAGAATAAGAATTTTAGATAAACAGCTATCCATAATTCCATATGCATAGTGCATAGCTGATGCATGGATAACAAACCAAAACTAAATCTTCACACAAATAGGTGGTTGTTAGGGTTAGTACATGCAATGAAATAGAAACGACCGATACATATATTTAGAAGAAAAAGAAAATAATGAATGATACTATTCAGAGAGACCGCAACTGCGAAAACTAAAAAAATGAAATTAGAACTGTATTTTAACTTTTAAGTACACACCATTCCATAAAGGGCGTACCCAGTGCAGAGAGCTCTCGCTCTGTGCGGGGTCTGGGGAAGGGTGTCAGGGGCAAGCCTTACCCTCGCTTGTGCAATGCGAGGAGACCGCGACTCGAACCCGGGACCTTCCGGTCACAGGCGGTATGACTCTACCACTTGCACCAGGCCCGCCCTTCAAGTACGCACCATTCCATCAATAATAAAAATGATCTTAGGACCAATGGAAGCAAGAAAGGATAAAGATAAGGAGACTAGAGAATAGGGAAGTGAAGAACCTTGGGTATGTTGGGACACTAGTCCATGCATAGCGTACAGAACCCTTGAAAGTTTCACAACAAATTGAAAGCATATCCTGAATCAAATGTGTATGTAACCACATACTCTCAGCTTGATTACAAAGGACGCCACCAGGCCTCAAAGCTCTAGAAATTGTCTCAAAAAAAGGCTTCTCCACAAGTTCCTGAGCAGGCCCTGCAAATGCCAAAAGTAACTAAGAAAATAAGATTTGAGTCTTTGACTGAAAGTTTATAGGTCAAAGTTCTTTTTGAAAGAAAATATGAGCAAATTATTCATCATTTACACAGAACAACATGGAGTTCAGCCGTTCAGGAGTAATATAATAGGAAGCAGAAAACCAAAATGCACAGAACAGATATACAACACCAAAGACATAGCAAAGACTTTCCATGGTACTGTGCTCAAGGAAGACAATGAATGGCAGCATAAACTCACCTATTGGATCTGATGAATCAACAATGATAGCATCATATGTCCCTTCAGAAGCATTTCTCAAGAATTTCACAGCTGAAAGTAGAAGAAAAACAATTCTTGTGAAATTACAGTTCAAGAAAAAGTATTTACCAATATCTAAAACAAATAGGAAACTTCAGCAGATATCAAAAAATAATGTACTCATCATGGCCTCATGGAATTATTGGCATACCATCGCCAACATGAAGTTGAACACGAGGATCTTCAAATCCAACAGACAAGTGTGGGAAGAAATCTTTGCAAACCTACAGAGTTCAGATCTATATCAGCA
Source organism: Miscanthus lutarioriparius (assembly GCA_904845875.1). NCBI lineage: Eukaryota > Viridiplantae > Streptophyta > Magnoliopsida > Poales > Poaceae > Miscanthus > Miscanthus lutarioriparius. The sequence continues at coordinate 63,259,446 of CAJGYO010000008.1, read as the reverse complement.
AAGTATAATTAAGCAATTAAACTTCAAAAGTTTAAGGCATCAAAGGACAACTTTACATCAATAACTAGCTGATCAATTTCACATATGTCAATAGACTCCACTGAACTATGTCTTGATATCTCTCGAAGTACACCTCCATCACCACCACCAATAACCAAAACCTGCAAAGTAGTTCCTAAGGACATAAGTCACCAAGTTTCCATTCAAATTCAGGAAAAAAGAAATATTCCATGTGCTGAGATATAGCTGCAGAATATCTTCCAAATGAATTTCTGCTAAGCAACACAGCATTATCTATAATTTCACAATATTGATGAAAAACAAAGATCAGGAGACATACTTTTTTAGGGGATGGAATTGAACAAAGTGGTAGGTGAGTAATCATTTCCTGGTATGCACATTCATCCTTGTCAGTCAACTGAACAATACCATCAAGCACAAGGACTTTCCCATAGGTCAACGACTGCATACAAAAATTACCAGGTTATAAACAATAGAAGCCAACTGCAGTTTTTTATTTCTGGTATAAACAGCTGATGTGAACCTCGAAAACTAAGACTTCTTGGTATGGCGATTTCCCCTGGTACAAGATCTTCTCCACTTTCAAAGAATTGGCCTCTCCTATATACGAGAATAAGATGACAAGAGATATGAGAAAGTACAACTGTTTCACTATAGGGCAAATGTCAGAAAATTACTGCAATGGAGAACAATTGGAAATTCCCTTCAATGCCAAAATAGCATATTATAGGATGCCAAACAATGTATTAAAGGAGTTAAGGACAAAGACCACACTGGGGAGTATAGCCAAAAGCCCCAAACACTGATGATCCAACATTGGAACATAAATTTTAACACATTACAGGGGTCAGGAAATGAAACAAAAAGAGCATAGGCTTTCCTGTGGAAACGACAAAACTATGCACACTACCATTGACAATTATATATATAAAAAAAACCCCAAAGTAGCACTCATCTGCAAATGCATTCGGTCATTCTGCCATGAGGAAAATTTACGCAGGCATGAGACATGCACCACTAGCACAGTCAACAGACTATAGAGTGTGCCTTACGATTTACAAACAAGTAAATAAGAAGAAAAACAAATCCTAACTTTGAATAACATGCACTATGCTAGATGAACTTCCTATACAAAATTTTGCGATGTACTATAAGGGTGTGCTTGTCATAATACAGATAGATACCAACTTAGGGCTCCTTTGGATCAATCATTCCCCATGGGGATTGGAGGGGATTGAGGGGGAATTCCTCCAATCCCCATGATTGATCCAAAGGAGGCCTTAGAGATGTCAAAAACCCTTCTTTGTACAAAAGCTGGACAAGTTGCACATCAACTTTCAGCAAAAAAAAAGGGCAGACCCAGTGCCGGAGGCTCCCACATGAGTGGGGTCTAGGGAAGGAAAAAACCGAGACAAGCCTTCCCCCTGCAAATCTGCGGAGAGGCTGCTTCAAACCCGCGACCTGGTGACTCAGTGAGACAGCTCTCACCACTACACCAGGCCTGCCCTTCGCACATCAACTTTCAGCAAATGCTTGAATTTTCTTTCAACAAAAAGCCAGTCTAAACTCTAAACCACTTCTCACATAAATAAATTCTAGTTAAATCACTGAATGAAAATTCATTTGCAATTTTAATAATTGAGCACTGCATCCATTGAAGCATGAAGTTGTCAAGCCAATAACTACATATCTATCAGAAAAATGATATTCCAAAGACAAACAAACAATTTAACTTTTGAATTTTGGAGTAAAGTCCCTCCGCATGAGGTAAACAATATTGGCAGTGGCTGGACAAGTACCTGGCCACATCGGGTTATTGTAATATTGAACTTTGCTGGCTTTACCTGCACAGGCAGCAATCAGGATCAAACAAAATAACTGGTGAACAGATATAACAGTAATAAGTTGCACTGTTGTAGCATCTATGTTATCAAGCAAGACAATCAAGGCCTACCACATCGTGATCGCGGTTCAGTGAACCATCCTGAAACCACGGTAGCATGGCACTTGGCCTCAGACTCTGGAGCGGCGGCTCTCGCCTTGACACAGCAAGGGGGCAGCGGCTTGGCAGAGCCGTCACCCCCACTCCCCTTTGTCTGCACCGCCCCACTCAAACCATTTCCTGTGCCTCCAGCCTCCATGGACCCTGTTCCTCTTTGGAGTTCCCAGCCTCTGGATCAAAGCAACAAACAGCACCTAGGCTAAGCGGCAAGCGATTGCAAGCACAAATCAACGAGCATCGGTGCCAGCATGGGAATGGGACGCCGAACAGGTTGCAGGGTACAGGAAAACGTGGGCCTCGAAGATGGAAACAGACGGTGTGGGCAACTACCAGCCACACCACGCCAACTTTATCTTTGCTGGTGCTGGCTACAAAGACGTGGCTAGATTAGAGCATCATAAGTCATGTTTAACCCAATCAACTTCAACTAGTCCTGACATAGCATCTAGAAAATACTCAACTGTCTAGAAACTTCTAGAAAAAACTGTGGCGTGTGGTGTAGAGGCGTGCGGGGGGGTGCTCCTTACCAGGTGGCAGATGGGCGATGGCGAAGCAGGGCGGGTTGGGGAGGAGGGGAGCGGCGGCGCGAGGGCTGAAGAAATAGAAGGGCGCCGGCGCGCGTTGCTCGGTGGTGGCGGTGGATTCTCTGCAACTTGCGACTCCTTCCCGTCTTTCCTTTTTTTTCCCCTGCTTTCCCTCTTTGGAATCTGTGCTTTGTGCTGCGGCCTGCGGGTGGAGCTGTGTAGAGGCCTGGAGAGATAGGGGCGTGCATCATAATCACCGTACTTCCTCCGTCACATATTAGGAATCATTCTTGCTTTTCCAGAGGTCAGCTTTTTTTTACTTTAACTAATTATATATAAAATAATATTAATATTTATAATACATAATTAATATCATTAGATAGATAGTTGAATATACTTTCATAATAAACTTATTTAAAGATATAATTGTTGCACACATTTTCTACAAACCTAGTCAAAGTTAAAAAAAAATTGACCTACACGCATCCTATAACGACTTAAATTATGGGACAGAGTGAGTATGTTGTAAAAAAAGGTTCTGTGATGCGTGTGAGTATACGGTGAAAAATAATTGCAATCACTGATTTTTGTTTTTCTGTGGTGCGTCTGCAGTACATAATACTCTCTTTGTCTACAAAAGAACGCAATTCTCACTTTTCGAGAAATCAACTGAATTTGTATAAAAAAAAGTATTAACAGCCTCACGCTTGATGAGCTTGAGCAGGTCGGGCACCTGAGTGCTTGCTCCGCGGAAGCACCTTGCTCCGTGGGCTTTATATTGATTTATTAGTTATGGATTCAGCGTGGAAAGGTGAAGGCGCTGGGGGAAATCAAATTCTTCTTCTGGCTTTGTCTCATAAACGAATATGGAATGTCGGCATGGATTGCAAGATGAGGACGCCTGCACATTCTGTGACCAGCACGCAGAGACGGTCAGCCACTTGCTACTGGGATGCCCTGTCAGCAGGCAGCTGTGGTTCTAAATCGCAGGGCTTCCGTGCACTGTCTGTAAGACTCATATTTCCACTGTGCTTAATGAAATAATACTGGCAAAATGCCTGTTCGAGAAAAAAAATTCAGCGTGGAAAGCGTATACTAATCCACACATTCCATATATCTAAAGCCCATTTCGTCATGTACAGATAACCAACCAATAAATGGGTAAAACTGATTTACGTTATTCGATCAAACCTGACAGCTTCAGACCATTTGGTGTCTAGCTATTACAGCATCCAATCATAGATGCTGACGATATATTAACAAGATCTATCACTTGATGCTTCTAAAAGGATTACAGGTTGCCAGCTGATGAACGTTGTTTGCATTGGTCTTTAGGCATGTGGTTGCTGGTCGTTTGTTTCTAGTAGTCTGTGGCGAGTCTGTAGTTTTTGTATGAGTGGTGTTGGTGTGAGTGGTGTTTTTTTACTCGAGTTTGGGTCCTTCTGGACTCGTGTACATTTTTTTCTACCTTAATTAAACGACGCGCAGCTCTCGTGGTTCGAGAGAAAAAAAAAGGTCACACTATTCTTCAGCGAAGAAGTTGGGTTCTGCTGGCTTCTGTAACAACAGCCTTGAAGACACTCTTTCCAGCAAACGGCCCTTTCGGGCAGCGTTTCTCCGTAAGATCCGTACCATGTTGGAAGCGAAATGGGCAGCGTAGAGCGCCGCGCCAAGACTGGGAGAACTAGAGGCGTCAGTCACGATTGCTGCTTGGAACATCCTCTCCTTCTCATGCAGGTTATCCTCCAGCTTCCTTCTGCAATACCTGTGCCAAGCTGCCTGTATGAAGCAAGCAGCCCACGTACGCCATTGCTGGGAGTAAAATCTGAAGGTGTGCCGGAGCTGCTTGCTGTGGAGCCTCCTGTACTGATTGGCCACAAACTTCAGGTGATGAGCCCTCAAGGCGAAACCTTCGAGCTCCGACAGCGTCTTCACCGTCCTGGTTGAGCTGGGAAGGTTTGAGCCCGAAGCAGGATCCAGAGCCCATGTGAGGAGCTCTTCGCCGCAGAAATCGCCGCCTTGGAGAACATTGGAGTTGAAGAAGCCCGTTCGCCCACCGTCTGTTGTCATGCTTTCAAGTCTCCCTCTCATGATGAAGAACATCTCGTTGACTGGGTCGCCTTCGCGAATGATGCAGCTTCCTTCTGTGTACAGCATGGGTTTTACGCGATCACACATGGTGTCTAAGAGCTGATCGTCCATGTTTTCGAACATTGGAACCTGCAACACCAGATGGAATTAATGTCAATTAACTAAATTAATTTCTTTGGTCGATGATACATATTATCTAGTGTTATTCTAAACGCTAAATGGGAAATGGGAAATGCGGCCCATTAAATGGAAATTGATATACCACTGTGTAACGTTTAAACGGTGTGTAAATGGTGTAGCCATTGTCATCGGAATCATGATGGGTTTGAGTCTCACGTATTGAATGGGACGGGCCTGTTCGCTTGGAGGAATTTGGATGGTTTGGAGGAATGCTGGAGGAATTTGTGAGAGAAAAACACTGTTCCGGATGAAAAAAGAAGCGGATCAAGCCGGATTTAAGGGCACACAAACGGGCCAAAGATCAAAGCAATTCCTTATGACTATCAATAAATAAAGCTTAAAGGTATAGGGAAGTAGTACCCTCATGAGAAGTGATAGACAAAGATGACGCTTTATATCCCTCCTGAGATCCTTAGGAAGATTTATAAGAAGACCCTCTTCATCCACACCTTGTGTTTCTTGCCATCTATATTGATCATGACGCAATATTCGTTGCTTGATATGCTCTGGAAGTAATCTGTATGCCATCCATTGCTCTGTGTCACGTCTTATCACTCTCATTTCCTCTATATACCCAGAGGCTGATTGTAAATAGGTCTGCAACAATTCAATCCAACCAAGAAAAAGAAAATAAATTTGGAGAAATATGATCAGGTCAAACATCATCACTAGTTATATAATTCAACATGTTGTCCAGACTTACTCCTTAAACAATGACCTCTTGCATATAGCTAGCATAAGTACAACGAAGTCAAAACATACGGAATCATTTTAAGGATAAATCTCTATGGCCAATTCTTATAGAGAAATGGGTTTTCATAGCTAGCTCATTCAGGATTGTATCAAAAATGTCACTTGAATTTCTTGCAAACAATGAAACAAAGATCTTAAAGTTGATTTAGTCCATGCTATTTTGATAAGAGTTAGATAATAGCCAAGCTGGTACCGGTATCAATTACGATTAGAGGCAACAAACATGATTATGTTGTCCAGCATAAGGCCATGAGATTCTTTATAAAGGTCTTGGAAGGCTAGAATCCCGAAGGATGAGCCTACTAGGAGCTGACATCATCTCTAGACAGCAAATACAGAGCTACATAACATCTACTTTAAATAAATTGACACTTAATCTAAAAGCACAGATAACAATAAAATTTCATCAATGTTTAAAAGTTAAAACTGTACCTGCACATTTCCTATAAGGAGAGCAAACAAAACTAAACCTGACATTGAGACAAAAACAGCAAACAGATTCTCCCATATGTAAGTGCTTGTTTTAAGGTTTTGACCATAGGAACTGCAATACAAATGGCAACACATAAGTACAAGTCCCAGGGCATTAGTCTTTGGTGGTGGTGTGTGTGTGGGTTGGTGATGTACCATAGATTTTGTAGCCCCCACCAAAAGCAGTAGAATAATTTTTCGAAGAAACCTGTTGATTGTGAAACATTCTGGAGAACTGGTAGATAAATTCCAAAGATTGGATCTACATCAGCACCGCCATTTGTTGAGCAAGCATCTTGTAAGAAAGTATTGTTTCCAAATGCAGTACTTCCACAATATAAAGTTGCCAGATCACAACCATCCTGGCTATTACAAGCTTCTCTCCAACAGGTGTCTTCTCGTTGTATGGCAAGAATGTACCAAAGAGCCCCAAGGACCTGTAAGAAGTCAATGCATCGGTTAGTACTATCTTGGTCATGCACAATGTGATATGTAGCAAGATTAATTGTGTTAATCTATCTTGAGGCTTAGCCTGTGTGAATCGAGAAAAGAATGCATAGTTTCAGATGAAAACCCTTTTTTAATGAAGAGAGAAAACACTGTTCGCTTTGCTAAAAAGACAAGTAATGTTGGCTGATTTGTTGTGAGAGAAAAACACTGTTCCTTCGCTGAAAAAGTACGGCTTATAAGACAAGCGAACAAAATATGAAATTACAAGTAGGTTACAATTATTTAATTTAATTGTGCCTGCCAAGATTTGACATCGAGACCTCTAGCATGCACCGACTAGTTCAGCCCAAAGACTAAGTTGATAAGAAAAAAAAGGTGTATAGATCACTTATATTTCAACAGTATTGATAAATGATTAGAGGACTTACATGACTAGCAAGTATGTAAACCAGAAGGTTAAAGGCAGCACCCGGCCATGCCGTATCCATTACTGTACCAGCTGATCTCGTGATTTCAAGGTAGAGTGGTATTATTCTGGTCAGTCGGGGCACATATTGGAACAAGATTATGAACATCAATACGTTTTTTGCGGTCATAACCTTTGAACCTTGGAGACGTGGCCGCACTAACCACACAAAAACCTGATAGAAAACATCAAGGTCAAGTGCAGAGCTAAGACATCCTGATATCCTTAAAATTGTGAAATCAATCTTCTGTGTTTTTAGTAATAGTAAGTATAAGACCATCAGAACTGAAAGATAGGGTACCTGAGGAAGGGGCAGAATAGCTAAGATATCAATCAGAAAATATGTCGATAGATACCGTTTTGCTATTGCCAACATGTCATCAACCAAGACACCGCGACCAAACGCTCTAGAAGATGAGGGAGCTGCGAAGCCTGTCCTGAACTGGAATATTACGCGGAGTAAATAGAAGATATCGGTGAGAGAGCGCAGGATGCTAGCTATCTTTTGAAGATTGTCATCCAGATACAGGCAGCTGTTGTCGCCATCGATCGCCGGGGCATAGAAGAAGAGCGAGTCCACGGAGACTGAAACAAGGCATGATATCACAAATATCTTGTTCCATTTCTGTAGAAATGGCCCCCGAGGATCAAGAACTCTTGCGCTGGGCTTCATTTCTTTCTTTCCTTTTTACAGCGCAGGATGCTAGCACTAGCAGGTTACAATGTCATCCGATCCAATGAACTGCTCTGATCTCCAGTTCTGAAACCCTGCACGTGCTGCACACGAAATTTAGTTGTCAGAGTAAGACATTTCGGCAAAGATCGATCACCAATCGAAACTTGGGGATTCAGTCCACTCCAGTGTGAACTTGATAGAGCTGACAGACACAAAAGATTGCATTGCAATGCATGAATGCAGGATAGGATCAGAGAAGCTTACCCCTCGCAGTCGCAGTGACAGTGCCATTGGTTCCGGCGGCAAGGCAGAAACAGTTACTCCATTCGTGAAGCTTACGCCTCTCTGAATGACAATCACCTGCCAAAGTGCCAATCGCCGACGTACGGAGAACAAAACCTCGAAAGAATCAGCTTTTCTTTCGAGGAGACGTGGCGGCCGAGGTGGCGGAGTTGGGAACGACGGAGCAGGGACGTGGATGTGGACATTTACAAAGGACAAGGGTCGACGAGGTGGCGGAGAAGACCAAGCTCAACGGACAGCCTTGGATAGTCTGCTTCGCCGTGCATGCTGGACTCCTGGACTCGATTTGATTGGGTCAGCCGGCGCCAGCAATCCGGGGGCTTCCAGCTTCTGCTGCTCACTTGGCTCTGCTGTCCACTGGACACGGAACAGAATGGCTAATAAATAGCGTCTGATGTTGACAGTAGCGGACCAAGAACGGAGCCTGAACTCTTTTTCTTTATTTCTGTCGTCAAATAAGCTGATGACACGGTAAGATTTGATAAAATATATGATTGTTCACATGACATAAGACAGAGTATTTTGAAAGACATGTAATTTATAGGCCAGAACAGTCATGGTTCTGGCCAAAATTCAAATGATTGTTCACATGACACGAGATAGTAGGTACAAGATATAAGACATGACATTGAAAATGAATCTAGGTACTCTAGTTTTTTTTTCAACAGAAAATACAGCAGGAAACTTCGCCTATGTTGTCTCAACATAGCAGGTCACAAACCCTGGTAAAGGAGGAGGGTTGTGATAGGCATGGCGAGCCAACATTAAATCTAGCCATTCTAATGGAGATGAAACCCAAAAGAAAACCGTTGGGGCATAACCCTCTTAGCGACGCGCAACCCGGGTATGGTGTTAAATGGGCAAGGGCTGGGTCGGCACCCCCCTTGGTGACGCACCGTGTCACGATCTGGGCATGGTGTCAAGTGAGCAAGGATCGGGTCGTCGCTTCCTTAGTGGCGCGCTACATCGGTACCCTGATGTAGTGAAAAATGAGCAAAGGTCTTCACATCTGAGTCGACAGGTGCGAAGGGTAAGAAAGCTAGTCGAGGCAACTAGGATCCGTTTAGTTAGTTGGAATGTAGGGTCGCTTATAGGTAAGTTAAGAAAATTAGTTGATACCGCGACTAGGAAGCGTGTAAATATATTATGCGTCTAAGAGACTAAATAGAAGGGTCAGAAGGCGAAGGAGGTGGACAATACAAGTTTCAAGCTTTGGTACACAGGGATAGTCGCGAATAGAAATAGAGTAAGAGTTTTAATTGATAAGAGCCTCAAGAATGGTGTGGTGGGAGTGAGAAGGCAAGGAGATAGGATTATCTTAGTCAAGCTTATCGTTGGTGATATGGTCTTGAACGTAATTAGTGCGTATGCCCCCCAAGTAGGCCTCGACGAGAGTGTTAAGAGGCAGTTCTGGAAAGACTTAGATGGCCTGATTAGAGCTGTACCTAGTAGTGAGAAGCTTTTTATAGGAGATGTTAATGGGCATGTAGGTACTACAAGCGTAGGTTTTGAGGCAGTTCATGGAGGTTTTGGGTATGGTAGTATGAATCAGGAGGGGGAGGAAGTTCTGGACTTCACGGTAGCTTTTGATCTGATGATAGCCAACACTTTCTTTAGAAAAGAGAGAATCTCATCTAGTGACCTTCAGTAGCGGACAACACTCTAGCCAGAATGACTTTATCCTCGCAAGAAGAAAGGACAAACGAGCATGCTTGGGTCACAAGGTGATACCAGGAGAGTGTGTTGTTTCTCAACATAAGCTTTTGGTGGCAGACTTTCATTTTCAGGTGCGTGCCCGTAGAGATAAACAAGCTAAGATTGAAAGAACAAAGTGGTGGAAACTGAAAGGGCAGACGTCAGAGGTATTCAGGGAAAGGGTTATCAAAGAGGGCTCTTGGAAGGAAGAAGAGGACATAAACAACATGTGGGAGAAGATGGCAATCAACATTCGGAAGGTGACCTTAAAGGTGTGTAGAGTAACCAAACAAAGTGGAGGCGAGGCTAAAGATACTTGGTGGTGGAACGAGGAAGCCCAAAGGGCTATTAAGGAGAAGAAAGAATGCTATAGACACGTATACCATGACAGGAGTGTGGACAATATAGAGAAGTACAAGGTGGCAAAGAAGATTGCAAAGCGAGCTGTAAGTGTGGCAAATGGTAGAGCGTACGAGGATCTTTACCAATATTTGAGTACGAAGGAAGGAGAGAATGACATTTATAGGATGACTAAAGTTCGTGAGAGAAAGACAAGGGACTTCAACCAAGTTGACGAGCCATACTATAAAGTTATGGGAGAGAGTTATCGAGCATCGCTTGAGAGCAATAACATGGGTCTCTGTGAACCAATTTGGTTTCATGCCGGGAAGGTCAACCATGGAAGCCATTTTCTTAATAAGACAAGTTATGAAGCGGTATAGGGAGAAGAAGAAGGACCTACACATGGTTTTTATAGACTTATAGAAGGCTTATGATAAAATACCAAGGAATGTTATGTGATGGACTTTGGACAAACATAAAGTCCCAACGAAGTACGTCGGGCTCATTAAGGACATGTACAACAATGATGTGACTAGTGTTTGAACAAGTGATGGAGACACAAATGATATTTCGATTAGGATAGGACTACATCAAGGGTCAGCTTTGAGCCCTTATCTGTTTGTCTTAGTGATGGATGAGATCACAAGGGACATATAAGGGGACATCCCTTGGTGTATGCTTTTCGCGAACGATGTAGTGCTAGTTGATGAAAGCCGGACAGGAGTAAATCGAAAACTGGAGTTATGGCGAGAGACTTTAGAGTCCAAAGGTTTTAGACTCAGTAGAACTAAAACTGAGTATATGTTATGTGACTTCGAAACTACTACTCGGGAGGAGGAAGATATTAGTTTGGAAGGTCAAGTGGTGCCTAGGAGGATACCTTTCGATATTTAGGATCGATGCTACAGATAGATAGAGATATTGATGAAGATGTTAGCCATAAAATCAAAGTAGGGTGAATGAAGTGACGCCAAGCATCTGGTGTCCTATGTGACAAAAGGGTACCACAGAAGCTAAAAGACAAGTTTTATAGGACGGCAATTAGACCTGTTATGTTGTATGGTGCAGAATGTTGGCCTATGAAAAGATGACATGTTCAACAATAAGTGTCGCGGAAATGCGTATGTTGCGTTGGATTTGCGGTCATACAAGAAGGGATCGAGTTCGGAATGATGATATACGTGATAGATTAGGGGTAGCACCAATTGAAGAAAAGTTTGTCCAACACCGGTTGAGATGGTTTGGACATGTCCAACGGAGACCTCCGGAGGCACCGGTGCGTAGTGGAATCCTAAGCCAGGATAGTAACGTGAAGAGAGGTAAAGGAAGACCGAAGTTGACTTGGGTAGAGGCAATAAAAGAAAACTTAAAAGGATGGAATATATCTAAAAACTTAGCCTTAGATAGGAGTGCTTGGAAAACAGTTATTCACGTGCCTAAACTTTGATTGCTTCTGCTGGATTTCAACTCTAGCCTACCCCAACCTGTTTAGGACTTAAAGGCTTTGTTGTTGTTGTAGAAAATACAGCATGTGAGGCCCCCACTGTAGACATTATTATATTAAACAGAAACAAAGACGGTACAAAGAAGCCTCAGAAGAGAGGGAAAAAAGCACCGAAAAACTAGCCCAAGACAAAAATATATACTAAGACTGTCTCCAATGGCGTGATCTAAACGCAAAAATGCGTTCTGCACAGTGTTTTTGGGTACCAAAACCATCCTCCAACGAAAGACCGAAATCAGATACCCATTCTGGGTCCTCTGCGATTCGGAAGGCAAATCTGTGTTTCGAAGAGAGACGACGCAAATGGTGGGCCCATAGGAGCCATCGGGGCAGGGCGCGGGCGCGAGCTCCGCCGAGCCGCGGGCGCAAAGAAAGAGAAGGAGAGGGAGGGGGTCGGACGCGGGCGCGAGCTCCGCCGGGCTCGAGGAAGAAGGAGAGGGAGGGGGCCGGATCCGGGCGCGAGCTCAGCCAGGCCGCGGGGGCGAGCTCCGCCGGGCACGGGCGTGAAGAAGAAGGAGAGGGAGGGGGGCGGACGCGGGCGCGAGCTCCACCGGGCTCGGGGAAGAAGGAGAGGGAGGGGGCCGGATCCAGGCGCCGCGCCAGCGCCAGAGCGCGCCGTCGCCCCACGTCGTCGCCGTCACCATGCCCTGCACGGCCGCGTGGGAGAGAGAGGAAGAGAGCAAGGCAGCCGCGTGGGAGAGAGAGGACCGAAGATATTTTGCGTTCGCTGTTGGAAACGGAAGAATCTGGGTAGCTCACTTATTTACTGTGCCGTGACCCAAATGGTGAAATTTGGGTCGGCTCTGTTGGAGATAGCCTAAGGCATCTAGGTACTCTTGTGGGTTTTGGTAGCTGAATGAGAAAACAATTGAAAAACTAATGAGTCGATGAACTTTAAATAGGTCTTATTTTTGGCAGGGCTAGATTCTTTCCTAAAATTATGCTTTTTTTCTTGAAATTCCACCGGACCTCTGGTCTGAAAAAATATGTGCTACGAAGACATAAATTTACCACATGTATAAGTGGTTTGGAATTTTTAACAATTTTGATCCTATCAAACTTCGCCACAGAATCACACGTGAGAATATCCAAAGTTAACAAACATCCTTATCAGAAATAAGTTAACAAACAATTGATCGATTACATTCACAGCATCTTCTTTTTTTTCAAATGCACGAGGAATTCGGATGTTTAGAATACATGCAACATGTATACAATCGAAATATACACTAAATTACATGATTTAAACCAGACGGCATTAGAGCGCCTGATTTGTCTATCTACAGCATAAAAAGAGCGTTCTCAGTGCAGAGAGCTCCTACTCTATGCGGAATCTAAAGAAGGATATTAGTGATAAGCCTTACCTTCACCTATACAATGCGAGAAGACCACGACTTAGAACCCGGGACTAGAGCTGGATATCGAGCCAGCTCGGCTCTGTCCAGCTCGAGCTGGCTCGTTAGGCTAACGAGCCAGCTCGGCTCGTTACCGAGCTCGAACTTGGCTCGTTTAGCCCGCAAGCTACTAAAAAAATTGGACACACATGTTTATAATGTTTATGCTATATTAATTTTAGAAGGTGACATCCACCATTATGCAACCATACATGATTAATACATATTAGGTTCATCAAAAGTATCACCCATGTAACATAGCTGGTCCATCCATAATCATGCAGTTTCAGCATACTAACTAGTTGCTTGTCACTATAAATTTAGAAAAGTCCACAGATTTAATATCAACATGATCATCTTCTCCCTAGAAAACAATCCATAAATCAACATTCAAGTACCACAATAATTATAAAATTAAAATTCATATGAAACAGCTGAAAATAAAGATTACATACCAATAGAATATATGTACACTTCTAGGTCAGCATCATCCTCTTTTGGATTCATGGTCGTGGGCTGATAGGCCTCAACTCGTTTTAGCTCGTGAGCAGCTCGCGAGCTAGACTTTCAGCTCAACTCGTAAAAAAATTAAAATGAGCCGAGTCGAGCCGAGCTGAGCCGGCCACAAGTCGAGCGAGTTGGCGAGCCACGAGTATTTTGTCCAGCCCTACCCGGGACCTTCCGGTTACATGCGGTAAACTCTACCGCTTGCACAAGGCCCACCCTTTTGTCTATCCACAGCATCCAATTTTAAATTGTGAACAAATTTTACCGGTTGGATCATGAATGCCTGCTTGCTACAGGGTCCAAGTTCAGCTATCTTCAGCAAAGAAGAAGAGTTCTGCTGGCTTTTGTAACAGTCTTGCAGGTACTCTTTCCTGCAAACGGGCCTTTCTGGTGGCCTTTCTCCGTAAGATCCGTATCATGTTGCCAGCAAAACGTGAAGCATAGAGCGCTGCACCAAGACTGAGCGAAGTAGTGCCGTCACTTACAATTGCTGCTTGTAACCTCTTCTCCTTCTCAAATAAAGCCTCTTCCAGCTTCTTTCTGCAGTATCTGTGCCAAGCTGCTTGTATGAAGCAAGCAGCCCAGGTCCTCCATTGCTGTGAGTAAAATCGGAAGGTATGTTGGAGTTGTTTGCTGTGGAGCCTCCTGAATTGCGTGGCAACAAACTTCAAGTCATCAGCCCTCAGAGCAAAAGCTTCAACTTCAGACAACGTCTTCACTGTCCTAGTTGAGCCAGGAAGATTTGAAGCTGAAGTGGGGTCAAGGGCCCATGTGAGGAGCTCTTCACCACAGAAGTCTCCACCTTTTAGAACATTAGAGTTGAAGAAGCCAGTTTGTCCACCATTTGTTGTGGTACTCTCTAGTGTTCCTCTCATGATGAAGAGCATTTCATTCACTGGGTCACCTTCGCGAATGATGCAGCTTCCTTCTGTGTACAGCATAGGCTTCAGACGATCACACATGGCATCCAACAGTTGTTCATCCATGTTTTCAAACATTGGAACCTGCAAACAACAGCAAAAGGTTAACCATGCTATTAACATAGTAAGGTATGGCAGCTGTTCATTAAAACATGACATTAAAAGAAAGTAATATTGAATCAAGTATAAAAGGCATAGATCCCATCCGGAAATTTATAGGCTCAATAAAGTCTTCAAATGTTATTAACTGCTATTGAACTTTCTATGGTCATGCAATCAAAGCTCATGTAAGGAATTTCCTGAAACACGTCATATTGCAATTCAGACACATCTTGAAGGGAACTGGCATTGAGATGATAGAATGAAACCTTCTAGAATACCTTAATTTCCTTTTTAAAAATAAGTTGGCAAAGTATAACTAGCTTTGCAGAGATTCAAGAGAAAGTGAACGTCCATGCCGCATAGGCTAGCAAAGGAAGCTAATCTCAGAATTTCCTTTTCTGTCAATATCTATTACCCAAGAACATTATCTAATTGGGCTTTCCCCTCCTCTTCTGCGTCTGCGATCAGCACATAAATTGAATCAAGCTCCATCTAGCATGACAGAGTGCTGTTGGAGTGGATGAAGGCGGTCAAGTGATAACATTATTGTTTCTTCAAGGCATGAATTGTATGAACAAGCTCCTCATATACACAGTTCAAACTTCAAAGTACCATTAGGCCTGTCAAACAATACATGGGGCCAATTAAACATTCTGCCTTGCTGACACAAATAAATTTCCACCAGACGTCATCAAACTTCAGCCATGAGTTGCACTAAAGCCCAGATAAGAGCCTGCCTGGTCCAGAACAAAACCACACCTGGCACTTGCTAATCCTATGCTTAGCAGAACCATACAACATAAGAAACCAGGAGCTTCCATTTACGATTTAAAACACCTACTACTTCAAGAACTTGTGGTCCTTGGCGAATAAGGCTAGGCATATATATATCATCAGCACATAGGCGCATGGCAATAAGTCAAAATATCCAGTCAGCATGGACGCTGCAGATAAATGTTATCTCAAGGAGAAAGTACTTGAGAGTGTTGTTAGTATATCCATAACCATTCAACCATACACCACAAGATGAGCAAGGAGAAAACAAATCAGATAGAGGTTCAGGGAAGCACCTTCATGAGAAGCGACAAACAAAGATGTCTCTTTATCTCTCTTCTAAGATCCTTGGGAAGATTTATAAGAAGGCCCTCTTCGTCAACCCCTCTTGTTTCTTGCCACCTATATTGTTCATGGCGCATAATCCGATCCTTGAGATTCTCAGGGAGTAACCTATGTGCCATCCACTGCTCTGTATCACGCCTTTTCACTCGCATTTCTCCTATACGCACAGAAGCTGACTGTAAATAGGTCTGCAATTCACCAAACAAAAAAAGAAAACTATATAATATGGCATGCACAAAGCTTAGCTGACTAGTTAGTAGCCAAGTAATTAATGGTTAAACTAATAGTTCCTGCCTCAAACTAAAATGATGAGGCTGTTGTCTTTTTATTTTTCTCAAACACGCGGTTGTCTTCAGATATGGCATGGTACACTGCAGGATAAATTTTGGTAAACCAGAGATGATAAATAAAGGAAATGGACTGGTATAGCTAATTAATTGTGGGTTATAATGAGAAGATCAATCAAAACATTTAGAAAAAAAGATCTAAACATGTATGTTAGCCTATTTTATTTTTCAAAACAACCAAGTTGTTACCAGCACCAGCTCTAATTAGAGGGATGATTGTGGTGTCAACTGCACAGTTAGCAACTATTGCAGACCTGGTACAGGGCATGGCCCCCACATTTATGAATATACAGGCCTAAAATATATGGATCTAGCTGTTTGAGGCAAATATTAACATTGAAGGTAATAAAAGACAGCTTATCTTTAAAAATAAATAAAATAAGATTTCTGATGCTTTCCAATTTCAGTTTTTTTTTCCATCAGTGTATTAAGGAAAAGCATTTAGTGCAGAATCACTTGAGCACTTAACTTCAGAGAATTATGTAAACAAAATGTTCCTGTATATTTGGTACTAGCATGGTGTGAATATTAAGATGGATGAGCTCAATCTATAGGCAGTTCCATTTTCACATTTATCCAATGAATTTGACTATAATCACATGACTATGCATCAAAATTATGCAGTGAGATTTTAGCATAACAGATTAGATCTGCAGGTGCACATCAAAAGATTCCTTTCGATATGTCGGCCTTATTAATACTAATTAGTCACCACTTAATCGAATAGCATACATTACAAAGAAAATATCAACAATGCCAAAATAGTGTCTGTACCTGCACATTACCAATAAGTAGTGCAAATAGAACCAAACCCGATGTCGAGACAAAAACAGCAAACAGATTCTCCAAAGTATTAGTGCTTGTTTTCATGTTCTGGCCAAGGGAACTGCAATAAATAGACCAATATATAAATGTGCATTGACAGGGAAAAAAACTGGAAGCTAATTTTTCTTAGCAAACCTTAGATTCTGTAGGCCCCACCAAAAGCAATAGAATAGTTTTTCAAAGAAACTCATTGATTGTGAAACATTTTGGAGAGCAGGTAGAAAGATTCCAAATATCGGGTCTGGATTGGGATTGGAAGTGCTATTTGTTGGGCATGCACTTTGTAAGAAAGAATTATTTGTGAGTGGATGATACCCAGAGTATAAAGATGTAAGCTCACAGCCAGTCTGATTGATACATGCTTGTCTCCAACAGGTGTCTTCTCGCTGGATGGAAAGAACGTACCAAAGAGCTCCAAAGCCCTGTAAGTAGTAATAACATCAGTTTGTGATACCTTAACCACGTACGATGAATCATGGGTATTAAAATGCATTTTATCCGGAGGTTGGCCATCTCATTTAAGAGATTTACAGTGCTTGGGAATTATAATAACCATTCATTACCCAGATCCAATGGTTAAAACTTAAAAATGAAAGGTACCTAGTAAAAGGTACTTGAGTTGTGAGCTGATACCACAAATATATGGACCAGGAACTGTCAGGCCTACACCCATGGAAGACTGAAGATGGCGCACTGGCGTTTTACGTTTTACAAGTTATCAAACGTATCTTATTTGCTTGCTTATTTATGTATCTGTGACATGTGGGCCATAGGCCAGAACTGGGTATAAGCGTGCGTTGTAAGCTGAACTGGGAACTATTGCATTTCTGAAAAAGAAAACCGAGACATCGAGGGAGTGTCCTCGTCTCGTTCGTCGGCATCTGAGCCTAGTTCTCTCACGTCGCCGGCCATCACCGGCAGCCACAGGGCATAACAGTTGGTATCAGAGACCGTCCTTCCTCGGCGTGGGCGTAGGCTCCAGTGGGCTCTGTCCACCGCCAGTTACCCAGCTTCCACAACAACCTATCGTCTCCGCCCTATCCTTCATCTCCGACAACCCAGGCGACGGATCCGACGATCCGGCGTCACCGCCACCACCACCAAGGCGCTCAGTTATTCCACGGTACGTTCCAACACCGCGTGCTTCGATCTTCAGTTCGTAATTCCGGTGGGCATAATTCCGGTGGGCAGGTGATCTCCGTTCACGCCCTTGGGGTGTTCGACGCGAGATCCCAAAGGTCCCTCCTTTGGTTGAACTGGGTCAGCACCGGCAGCGATACTACTGAGCTTGAGCCCCACCATCTCCACCTCCATCAAACCCTAATCAACCTCTTCGGCATAATACTCGACTAGGGGACTACATCGACAATTCTGGTTCGGCGGCGTGAACCTTGGTGAGCACCACATCATCCGTGCTCCAATTTCTTTCGGTACACTCAATCGGAGTAAGGGTTTCAGGTTCCTGTGTAAAATTCCAGAGCTTCCTCAAGCCGATTGGGGTGTGGGAGGTGACGGCGGGAAAGTGCCCACGCACTCGGGTTGCAGGACAGTGTTCCTGTGTAAAATTCCTTGGGCGTGCCGCACTTTCAGGCGTAGTCGGCGATCGGGTGTGGCAGGCAAACGGGGAGGTGTTCACCAAACCAGTTGCCACATCCAATTTCTGATTTGCACGGGGTTTCTTCAATCTGTCAATCACGGCGCCACCAAAACCTTCAGCACAAACCAACATCATCTTGGAAGCCATGTCCAGCAAAACAGACGAAGAAAAGGGACGGTGGGATCAGGTTATGGAGGATTTTGATCTTCTGTTTGCTCGGGTGAACGACATTGGCCTCATTCAGCAAGAGATGAAGAAAGATTTCCAGGACCAGTGCGAGGCTCAGAGAGTTATGTCTCAGCAGGTCCAAGCTAATGGACAGGCAGTGGCGGCCTTGACGCTGCGTACTATGGAAGCTGAAGCTCAGTATGATAACTCAGAAGCAGAATCTATCTTGTCTGAAGAAGAACCTTCCTTCACCAATGTGTTTGGCAAAGAGAAAGATATTGCAGAACCCTCCTGAAAATCCAAGAACAAGAGAGAGCAACCCAAGACAGACTCTTTGCCACACCATACTCTGCCTAAGATGCACTTCCCAAAGTTTGATGGATGCAGCCCAAAGATTTGGATTGATAACTGCACCAACTATTTCACAATCTATAGCATTCCAACAAATCTTCAGGTTACTGCTGCAACCATGCATTGGCAAGACAATGCAGCCAAGTGGTGGCAAGCATACAAACAGAATCATCAAATTCCAAGCTGGAAAAAGTTCTGTGAAATAGTACAAGATAAATTTGGTGCTGATGATTTCAGGACTGCAATATCTGATTTGCTGAATCTCAAGCAAACAGGAACTGTGGAAGACTATACCAAAGCATTTCAAGCCCTACAATTTGAGCTGACCATGCACAATAGTCACTATGATGAGCTATTTTTTGCAACCAAGTATGTGGAGGGACTCAGAGATGACATTAAAGCTACTGTGGAACATCATGTTCCTGTGACTGTGGATAGAGCGGCAGTGATAGCTAAAATACAGCAGAGGACTTTGGAAAGAAACAAGTCCAAGTCCAACAAAAATCCAATACCAAGATTTCAGAACCAAAAACCAGAGGCCCTACTGAACACATCCACAGTCAATTTACAGAGGATCAGACAATTGAGGGACTACAGGAGAGCTAACAATCTATGCTACTCTTGTGGAGAGAAGTATGAACCAGGGCACGCTGATATTTGTCCAAACAAACAAAAACCTCAGATCAATGCACTGGTGGTCAATGACCTGGACAAAACTGAAATCACAGAAGATATGCTGAACCAGTTGGCAGTGGAGGATGCCTTAACTGAAGACTTTGGTCAGCTTTCACTAAATGCCCCCTGTAGCTCAGAAACAGAAAATTCCATTAAGCTCAGGGCCATGGTCAAAGACAAAGTGATGCTTATCCTGTTGGACTCAGGAAGCTCTCACAGCTTTGTCAGCAAAAATTTTGTCCAATTAGCAAAATTGACAACAGTACCTTCACCACCAAGGAAAGTGAAGCTGGCAAATGGTCACTATCTTACAACAGCAACCCAGGTTCCTAATCTCCAATGGTACATCCAAGGACACACCTTGTCTAGTGATATGACAGTGCTGGATATGGCACCATATGATGCCATTCTGGGGTATGATTGGCTCAAGCAACACAGTCCAATGAAGTGTGATTTGGACACAAAAACATTGGAATTTGAACATCAAGGTCAGCAGATAAAGTTACAGGGCCTCCTGCCACCACCACTGGGTGCAACATCAATTTCAGCTACCAAATTGTACAATGCCACCAAGGGCAATGATGCATGGGCCTTTGCCATTGTCAACACAGCTCAACCATCTCTGTCTACTACAGCTGAAGATAGCAGTCCAGTACCACCAGCAATCCAGCAGGTGCTCCAACAATATGCAACAGTGTTTAATGATCCCCAAACACTTCCCCCTGCAAGAAGTTATGATCACTCTATCCCACTTACCCCAGGAGCAGTACCCATCAATGCCAAACCTTATCATTACTCTCCACAATTGAAAACAGAGATTGAGGATCAGGTCAAACAGTTGTTGGAGGCAGGATTTATAATACACAGTCACAGCCCTTTTGCCTCTCCTGTCCTCTTAGTGAAGAAAAAAGATGGAACCTGGCGGTTTTGTGTTGATTACAGGAAGTTGAATGACATCACTATAAAAAACAGATTTCCTCTACCAATCATAGAAGAGATTTTGGATGAGTTGTCTGGAGCCAAGATCTTCACCAAGTTGGATATGAAGTCAGGCTATCACCAAGTGAGAATGCTTCAAGAGGATGAGTATAAGACCGCCTTTAAAACACATCATGGACATTATCAATTTAAAGTGATGCCTTTTGGTCGCACTAATGCACCTGCAACCTTTCAGTGTGTAATGAATCAAGTGTTGCAGCCCTTCATGAGAAAATTTGTTATAGTCTTCCTGGATGACATACTAATATACAGCAAGTCTTTGGATGAACACTGTCAACACCTTCAGTCAGTGCTGCAAACTCTGCTGGACAATCAATTATATCTAAAGCAGTCGAAGTGCTCTTTTGCTCAACCAAAATTGGAATATCTAGGGCATATCATTTCTTCAGAAGGGGTCTCTACTGATCCAAGCAAGGTACAAGCAATGTTGCACTGGCCTACACCACTGAGTTGAGAGCATTCTTAGGCCTGACAGGCTACTACAGAAAATTTGTCAAGGGATATGGGATTATAGCAAAGCCCTTAACAAACATCCTCAAGCACACACAGTTTCAGTGGTCTCAACAGGCTCAAGAAGGCGCTAGGCGCTTTCTAGGCGCTGACCCTTAGCCTAGCGCCTAGGCCAGCCTAGGCTAGCCTAGGCGTTCCAAGGCGTTTTGTATATATACTAATATACATATATTTATATTCTAAAAGAAAAAATAAATAGCTGAATAGTGGGCTTAGATAGATAGAAAGACTGGCTTAGAGAGATAGAAAGGCCCAAGAGGCAACAATCCAGCCCACTATTCCATCCTTATCCCACTCCATGTCTCCAACCTTATCCATCTACTCGTCTCCCGTACGACGCCGCATCTCGGTCTCCCGCGTCCTCTAGACGCCGCATCCGCTTCCTCCCGTATCAGCCGCCGCCACCACCGATTCCTCTTCCTCTCCTCTCCGGCATCTCTCTCTCTGCTCTAGTGAACGCCCGCCGCCATCCGCGCACACCCACGCCTGCGCCCGCCCGCGCATGCCGTCGCTCACAACTCCTCCCCCACCGGCGACCTCCCGTCTAGCGCCGCCTTGCGCCTGGATGTCCGCCTACCCCCATAGGCCAGGCGGGAACCCATCGACTAGCGACTAGTCGCGCCTAGGCGCGCCTAAGGCGTCGCCTTTTTGAACTTTGCTCTATGGTGTGGAAGCTAACATTGGAGTACCTTCATCCATTCAACCATCTACCTCAACCACAGTGTCAGAGCTGGTGGAAAACAGGGAATTACATCTTCAGTTGCTGAAACAACACTTGGCCAATGCGCAAAACTGCATGAAACTCATGTCTGACAGAAAGCGTTCAGACTTGCAGCTTCAGGTGGGGGATCAAGCCTTGCTCAAACCGCAACCATATACTCAGTCATCTGTAGTCAACAGACCATACCCCAAGCTGGCTTACAAGTATTTCGGCCCATTCAAGATTCTGGAACGTGTGGGAACCATGGCTTATCGCTTGGAACTCCCTCCTGACAGTAAGATTCACCCAGTCTTTCACAATTCCCAACTTAAGCCATTTGTTGTAGATCATACACCTGTCTACTCCACACTACCGGTCACAACCGATCTGGAAGCCGCTGCAGCTGTGCCGGAGCAAGTACTTGATCGCCGTCTGGTGAAGAAGGGCAACACTGCCATACCACAAGTGCTCGTGAAGTGGTCCCTTCTACCTTCGACATCAGCTACATGGGAGGACTATGACGTTCTCAGGAAGCGCTTCCCCGACGCACCTGCTTGGGGTCAAGCAGGAACTTCAGCGGGGGGAGTTGTCAGGCCTACACCCATGGAAGACTGAAGATGGCGCACTGACATTTTACGTTTTACAAGTTATCAAACGTATCTTATTTGCTTGTTTATTTATGTATCTGTGACATGTGGGCCATAGGCCAGAACTGGGTATAAGCGTGCGTTGTAAGCTGAACTGGGAACTATTGCATTTCTGAAAAAGAAAACCGAGACATCGAGGGAGTGTCCTCGTCTCGTTCGTCGGCATCTGAGCCTAGCTGTTCTCTCACGTCGCCGGCCATCACCGGCGGCCATGGGGCATAACAGGAACCAATTTAAAGATTAAGAGCAAGGGCAACAACAACAACAACAACAACAACATAGCCTTTCAGTCCCAAGCAAATTGGGGTAGGCTAGAGTTGAAACCCACCAAGAGCCCCCAAGTCACGGTTCAGGCACTTCAATAGCTGCTTTCCAAGCATTTTTATTCAAACATAGATCTCTAGGTATATCCCAAGCTTACAAATATCTTTTTATTGCCTCCCCATGTCAATTTCGGTCTTCCTCTACCTTTTCTCATATTATTAGCTTGGCTTAGGACTCCACAATACACTGGTGCCTCTAAAGGTCTCTGTTGGACATGGCCAAACCACCTCAACCGATGTTGGACAAGTTTTTCTTCAATTGGTGCTACCTCTAGGTGATCACGTATATCATCGTTCCGAACTCGGTCCATTCTTGTGTGATCACAAATTCATTGCAACATATGCATTTCTGCAACACTCAGTTGTTGAACATGTCGAATCTTTGTAGGCCAACATTCTACTCCATACAACATAGCCGGTCTAATCGTCGTTCTATAAAACTTGCCTTTTAGCTTTTGTGGTACCCTCTTGTCACAGAGAATGCCAAAAGCTTGTCGCCACTTGATCCACCCTGCTTTGATTCTATGGCTAACGTCCGCATCAATATCTCCATCCCTCTATAACATCGATCTCAGATACCGAAAGATATCCTTCTTAGGCACTACTTGACCTTCCAAACTCACATCTTCCTCCTCCTGTGCAACTCCGCCAAAGTCGCATCTCATGTATTCGGTTTTAGTTTTGCTCAATCTAAAACCTTTAGACTCAAGGGTCTGTCGTCATAACTCTAGTTTCCTATTTACTCCCGCCTGGCTTTCGTCCACTAACACTACATCATCAGCGAACATACACCAAGGGACATCTCCTTGTATGTTCCTGGTAACCTCATCCATTACCAAGGCAAAGAGATACGGGCTTAAGCCTGACCCTTGATGAAGTCCAATTTTAATCGGGAAGTAATCTATGTTACCATCGTTTGTTCGAACACGTTTGTTCGAACACTAGTCATAACATTATTGTACATGTCCTTGATGAGGGTCACGTATTTTGATGGGACTTTACGTTTGTCCAAAGCCCACCACATACTATTTCTTGTTATCTTGTCATAAGTCTTCTCCAAGTCAATGAAAACCATGTGGAGGTCCTTCTTCTGCTCTCTAAACCGCTCCATAACTTGTCTTATTAAAAAAATTGCTTCTGTAGTTGACCTTCCGGGCATGAAACCAAATTGGTTTGTTGATATCTGCGTCGTTCCTCGCAGGCGCTGCTCGATGACTCTCCCATAACTTCATAGTGTGGCTCAACTTAATTCCCCAATAATTAGTACAACTTTGGATATCTCCCTTGTTCTTGTAGATTGGTACTAATATGCTTCTTCTCCACTCCTCAGACATTTTGTTCGATCGAAAGATATTGTTGAACATCTTGGTTAACCAATAGCTATATCCCCGAGATATCTCCACACTTTGATTAGGATACCATCAGGGCCCATCGCTTTGCCCTCTTTCATCATTTTCAAGGCTTCTCTGACCTTCGATTCTTGAATCCTCCGCACAAAGCGCCTGTTAGTGTCATCAAACGAGTTGTCCAGCTGAACGGTGGTGTTCTCGTTTTTACCATTGAACAATTTATCAAAATACTGTTGCCATCTATGTCTGATCTCATCCTCCTTCACCAACAGCTGCTCCCTCTCATCCTTTATGCACTTGACTTGGTTGAAGTCCCTTGTCTTCCTATCGCAAGCTCTAGTCATTCTATAAATGTCCTTCTCTCTTTCCTTCGTACTCAAACGTTGGTAAAGGTCCTCATAGACCCGCTCGTTTTGCAGTCTCCTTTGCCACCTTGTACTTCTCTATGTTGTCTGCACACATGTCATGATACAAACGCTTATAGCACTCCTTTTCCTTAATAGCCTTTTGCGCATCTTCATTCCACCACCAAGTGTCTTTCGAGTCGCATCCGCTTCCTTTGGTCACTCCAAGCACCTCTGAAGCAACCTTCCGAACACATGTTGCCATCTTCTCCCACATGCTGTTTGCATCGCCTTCATCCTTCCAAGGGCCCTCTTCAATGACCTTTTCCTTAAAGACCTTTGATGCCCCCCTTCTAATTTCCACCACTTCGTTCTAACAACCCTAGCTTGTTTGTTCCCACGAGCTTGCACCAGAAAGCGGAAGGCAGCCACCATCAGCTTGTGTTGAGCGACCACACATTCTCCAGGTACCACCTTATAGTCCACACATGTTCGTTTATCCCTACTCCTTGTAAGGACAAAGTCGATTTGACTAGAGTACTGACCACTACTAAAGGTCATTAAATGGGACTATCTCTTACGAAAGAAAGTGTTAGCTATCATCAGATCAAAAGCTATGGCGAAGTCTAAGACTTCCTCGCCCTCCTGGTTCCTACTACCATATCCGAAACCCCCATGAACCGCTTCGAAACCTGCACTTGATGTATCTACATGGCCATTAAGATCACCTCCTATAAAGAGCTTCTCGCTACTAGGGACAGCTCTAACCAAGTGATCTAAGTCTTCCCAGAAAAGCCGCTTAGCACTCTCATCATGGCCTACTTGGGGGCATACGCACTAATTACGTTTAAGACCATATCACTAATGACAAGTTTAACTAAGATGATCCTATCCCCTTGCCTTCTCACCTCCACCACACCATCCTTGAGGCTCTTATCAATTAAAACTCCTACTCCATTTTTATTTGAAGTTATCCCTGTGTACCAGAGCTTGATGTCGGTGTTGTCCACCTCCTTCGCCTTCTGCCCCTTCTATTTAGTCTCTTGGACGCATAAGATATTTACACGCCTCCTAACCGCTGTGTCCACTAACTTTCTTAACTTACCCGTAAGGGACCATACATTCCAGCTACCTAAACGGATCCTAGTTGGCTCGACTAGCTTCCTTACCCTTCGCACCCGCCGAGGTAGATGTGAAGCCCCTTGCTCATTTTGCACCACACCCGGGCACCGATGTGGCGCGCCACTAAGGATGCGACGACCCGATCCTTGCTCACTTGACACCGTGTCCAGATCGCGACACGGTGTGTCACAGGGGTGACGACCCGGCCCTTGCTCATTTAACACCATACCCGGGTTCCGACATGGCGCGTCGCTAAGAGGGTTACGCCCCAACAGGATTCTTTTGAGTTTCATCTCCATAAAAGTGGCTAAGTTTTTACATTGGCTCGCTGCGCCTAACAGAGAACTGCTCCTTTACCGGGGCTTGAGACCTGCTATGCTGGGACACCAAAGGCGCCCCACCATAGGCGAAGTTATTAAGAGCAAGGGCATATTGGTATTTTCGTCCTCCCATCTGATTATAGCAGGAGGGTAATTTAGTGCTAGATCTTCCATCATTGTTCATCCTTTCTTGAGTTTACGATATAACGGAGACCGAGGACGACGTTGTCTAAGCTTTAAAGTACAGCAAGGCCAGGGTGATCTTGTCTGCACTTCAAAGAGAACTGAGATGAAGAAGCAGAGCAAATGACTAGGTGAGCCAAGGAACCTAGCAGCAAACAGCATGGCTGGTAGATGTAGGGCGCACCAGAGCATGGTGGCAGGCATTTGCTGAATCAGTGCGCTCGCACACGCGCCTGACCCAGCCCCCCGGCCGAGAGCTCTCATGTCACTGCTGGAGAAGGTGGATGTGGAGCTGTTCACTACGCACTCTCGCGTTGAGGGAAGGACAACGCAATGAATGAGCCATGTAGCGCAGCCCTGATGAAACCCTAACAAGAGAACACTGACAAACAGCAAACGACCAATCCATCTATCGATTTCTCATCTTCATTCCCTCCCTGATGCTTCTCATCATGGCCAACCGGCCGCTAAAGCACTATTGCAGTGTTTGGTTATGAACAGTAGGAGCAGTTGGTTTTGGTGGGTTGAGACAGACAACCAACAACAAAAATCTGAGACAGGGAGACAAGCTATAAGAACAATTACCGAAATGACCACGTTTATAATAATTTCTATTCCTAACCTTTTTCCTGGGAAGATCAACGGCCTGTAAATGTTAATGTGAAGGTACATGAGGTACTTCTCAAGGGTTGTAACTTGTAATACATCTTATGTAATTATCTGGAGGCGAACCGTCTAATGGAAAACTCAATTATCTGATGACTATTGAGTTGACTGCACCAAAGTTTAAGCTGATGAAAAAAGGTGGGCAATTCACTTATATTTCAACGCTACACTTTCACGCCTCCCTCAGATGTTTAATAGGAACAGCAACAATTATTTTTATTAAATTGAGCTAGCTAGGATTAAAACTCGATACCTCTAGCCCTGATACCATATTGAGTGGCATGTGCCAACCAGTTAACCAAAAAGCTTAAGCTAATGGGAAAATGTAGGCAAATCACTTGTATTTCAAGAATGGCAAACTAGCTGGTTCACATATTACAAGGATTAGTAGTATTTGTATTTGCTTCTGCTGGGTTTCAACTCTAGCCTACACCAACTTGTTTGGGACTTAAAGGCTTTGTTGTTGTTGTTGTTGTATTGCTTACTGGTTAGTGAACCAGTACTTTATATAAGATGTGCATCAATATAGTGTCTATTTCAGACTACTCCACTCCACCAGATTTAGCACCACAACAAAAACTCTACAGTGGAGTAGCTCCACCATGGAGCAGGGAAAGGTGTTTGGCTTACAGTTCCAGAAATTGGAGGTTTTGTGGGAATGGTCTATTGTGACCCTGTGCATTGTATGTATCTTGTATTCTTGTTTGGATGTAGATTGAGTGATACAAATAATCGTGAGTTTCTTGCAGATTTTTCTCGAACACAGAGTTTCTTGCAGACTTTTGGAAACTATCTTTAAGGAATAAAAATTCCTAAAAGTACCAAACTTTACTGAATTTTAATGCCAAATCTACAAGGGCTTTTGAGTGCAAATAAACTCAAATGGATCGCACTAGAGTTGTAGTTTACACATAAAACAATCATTAATCTTAATGGACATTTGTACTATCAGAGAAATTAGAGAAAAATATATTTTCCATTACAAAGCTACTTCCATCCTCTCCCTGCCTCTTCTCTGTAAACACGTCTTAGGTCTTAGAAGTTAGAACCATTCCAAAGCATCCCAACGGTTCATCTGTGCTCGCTTGATAAACCAACATAATTAAACTATTTCACATTCTAGTTCACCAAACCATGCATGAATAACACTCTTGGGAAATCTGGAAGCACCGAAATGAGTGTCTTCAATGGCACTAGCCCAAGCATCCGTGTCTTACTGCAGACTATCACCGATGAATGCATTTTGTGCTGCGCAGCAAAAGGGCTTCAGGAGTTGCTTGCTAAGGCACTTGCTGGAGGCCATTGATGTTTTTTTGTTGTTGAGGAGAGGTAGAGGAAGGCCGAAATTGACATGGGGGGAGGCAATAAAAAGATATTTGAAAGTTTAGGATATACCTAGAGATCTATGTTTGAATAGGAGTACTTGGAAAGCAGCTATTGAAGTAGCTGAACCGTGACTTGGGGCTCTTGGTGGGTTTCAACTCTAGCCTACCCCAACTTGCTTGGGACTGAAAGGTTATGTTGTTGTTGTTGCTGCTGCTAAGGCTCTTACCGCCTTGGATGGGTCATTTTTCTATTTCTTGTCACCGGTGTTTTTAGGGTCTTGCTGGATTTGTTGTGTCCTGGTGTGAGTGTGTTTGTGTGTGGGGAATTCTTCCCCTTTGTTTCTTTTTTTCTTAATGAAATGATGAGCAGCTCTCCTGCTTGTTCGAGAGAAAAAAACCATTTCAACAAGATACCTACATGATCGATGCTAAAACACAGCGCATGATTCTGAGCTGAACTCTCCGAACACAAACCACAGCCTCTCCCTTGCTGCCGAGGACCATCACCCACATGTAGCGGGAGAGGTCGTCGACGAGCAGCAGGAAGTAGCGTCGTCCTCCCGGTGTGGCCGGTGTCACCGGGCCACACAAGTCCCCGTGCACAAGCTCGAGCCTCTCCTTGGCTCGAAAGCTCGCCCGCTGGGGAAAGGGGAGTCGCCTCTGCTTCGTCAACACGCAGACGTCGCAGAGCTGCTCCACATGGTCGAGGCACGGCAGGCCTCGCACCATCTCCGTGGCACTAAGCCGCTTCAGGGCCTCGAAGTGAAGGTGCCCGAAGCGCTCGTGCCACTGCCATGCCTCGTCGTCCCGACGAGCAGCGAGACAGAGGGGTTGTGCCACCTGCACGTTAAGGACGTAGAGTCGATTTGCGCTTCTGGATACCTTGGCAAGAAGGCGACGACGGCGATCCCAAATCCTCATGACTCCATCCTCAACCACCACGCGCGAACCGTTCTCATCCAGCTATCCCAAGGCGATGATAGAGTTCCTCAACGCGGGATGCGATGAACTCGGTGAGCGGCTGTGCTCACCGGACACCGCAGCAGTGAAGAAGATGACGGAGCCGATGCCCTTGATCTCCACGCCAAGGCATCCCCAAACTTGATGGAGCCTCGGACGCTAGAGTCAAGCTCAGTGAAGAACTCCCGTCGACCGGTCATGTGATGGGTGGCGCCGGTGTCGAGGCACCACCCGTCAGTCTTGTCGTTGGTGCAGCCGTCGCCGAGGAGGGCGTGTGCTTTTGGTTCGTCAAGGTGGAGGAGAGCCGCTGCGCCGGTGCCGCCGGAGGTAGCTTCGATGCTTGCATGTGCCATGAAACAGAGCCGGCTCCTCCTCACTTTGTCTGACGTGGGCTGGCGCGTCGTCGTGGTATCGCCGATCCTTGGCCCAATGGCCAAGGCGGCCGCGCAGCTGGCGGCGGTGTCGTCTTGTGCTTGCCGCGGCGGCGCGCCACAGGTGCCTCCATGGGCATCACCCTCGGCACGTCCTCGCGCCCGGCTTGGCGTCTCTGCGCGCCTTGCGGCGGCTTGCCACGCTTATGGTCGTCATTGCGGAAGAAGGCTCCCCTTCTTCCGGTCACCTTGGCGGCGTGGAGGTAGCTCGATGATGCTTGCATGTGCCATGAACGAGCCGCTCCTCCTCCTCTTTTTGGCGACGTGGGCTGGCGTCGTCGTGGTTGCCGACGATCCTTGGCCCAATGGCCAAGGCGCCGCATTCTTGGCGGTGTGTCGTCTTGTGCTTGCCGACGGCGCCGCCCTGGGTGCCTCCGCGGGCATCACCCTCGGCACGTCCTTGCGCCCCGGCTTGGGCGTCTCTGCGCGGCTTGCCACGCTTATGGCCGATCGTCGCGGAAGAAGGCTCCCCTTCTTCCGGTCACCTTGGCGAGCAGTGCGACATGCTCCGAGTGAGAAGGTGCTTCCCACTAGTGGTGATGGGCCCCAAGAGAGACTGTGGCTCATCGCTGTCGACGACCTTGAGGCGACCTATCGCCTTCTCGATCGACATCGTGGAGAGATCCAGCGAGGACTCGATCGGCGAGCCATCTGCTTGTACTTCTCGGGGCGCAACGGAAGAGCTTTTCGACGGCTCTCTCTCTCGCCGTAGGTGTCATCGCCGAATCGCACCATCTTCTTCGCAGCGAGTGTTGAGACGGAGAGCAAAGTCATCAACGTCCTCACACGGCTTGAAGGATGAGTTCTCCCACTCCTTGCGAAGTGCTGCGGTGTGGACTTGCGGCGCGATCGCTGCCGTCGCGTCTTGCAATGATGGCATCCCAAGCCTCCTTGACGATCCGCTTGTTGGTAGCGAGAATCGCATCTCGGGCGGGGCTGCAGCGATGAGGGCATCCAGCCGCGTTGATTCTGGTCGTGGTCGGCGTCGCCATACCGAATCGCCTCCCACATATGCCGCACTGGAGCTTTACCTCATCACCGCAGCCCACTCGGCGTAGTTGGTCTTAGTGAGGGTAGGCCACCCACCACCGGGGCCGACGTCCCGACAACGACACGGAGCCCGTGGTAACCACGGTACCGATCCGGGGAGAAGCCACCCCGCTGCTGTGAAGGCCGCGCTCTCCATCGACCCGTCCGCCACCATTCTTGCCGCCGCGCGCGCGCCCTCCTCCAGAGAGCCGCCCGGCGGCGTCCGCCTGTCTGTCTGGCTGCCGCCGCGCGCTCGTGGGCGTCGCGTGGGCGCCTTCGCGCCGCCAGCTTCATGGCCGCCTCCTCCTCGGCCAGCTCGAGGTCCGCGTCGGTATGTTGTCGTCGGCAACGGGAGTGCTTGATGCTTGCCGCTATGAAGAGGTCGACCCGCTTCCGCCCGCCGCGCCGCTTCCACCTCCGCTCTGGCTGCTGCCACTCACTTGCCTGCCGACCTCGGCGCCCTTCTTGCCCGTCGCGCTGGTCTCTGCCGCCGCTCGCTTCGCGTTCCTCTGCCGCAGCAAGTTCGGCCTCCTGCCGCCGCCAGGCGTGCTTCGGCGACCGAAGCGTTGAGATCGCCTCATGGACGGACATGCGCCACTGGGGGTCACATTGCGTGGGGAGAGGGGCGCCAGACGAAGAAGCCTTGAGAGGAGAGGAGTGGCGGGGAGGCGGCCGAACTCTCTTTGCTCCCCAACCGGGGCTGTTCTTGAGGCCGGGAGAGGAGATGAGTAGGAGATGCTCAGAGCTCTGAGGATAGTACTGACTCGATACCACTTGTTAGTCGCTGAATTCTTACTCTTGGTAGTAGCAGAATTCTTACTCTCATCGAGAGAGGATGACACTAAGAGTTGGGGCAATTTTCTGGTTTATTTCTCACACAAATGCCATGCCAACCTGATGGGTTGAGGATACATATTATAGGCTGCTAGCCAGCCAAGCATATGCCAAGATGCTAGTCTAAGATGTTGTCCTAGATGCTGTCCTAGATGCTAGTCCTAGATGTTGTCCTAGATGCTGTCCTAGATGCTAAGATGCTGTCCTAGCCAGTCAAGAATGTTGTCCTTGATGGGCAGCAAGACCACCATGGGCAGCAAGACCACCATGCTGCTGTAGCCCCACAAAGACCACAGAGACTTATCCATCAAGGAGTACAGGACAATGGTGAGCTTGACTGTCCGATTCATGTGCGTCTCCAGGCAACTATGCTTGGCGGTGTGCCAGAGTTTTTAAGCATCATCAGCCTATTCGCTTGCTCGTATACGATCGTTTATTATAAGCTGGAACAGTATTTTTCTCTCACACCAAACCAGCCAACAGTAAATAATCCACGATCGTTTACGACGAAATGAACAGGCTGCATGTTGGTGCCCTGGCCTTGTGGCAGAGCACCTCAAGTTCCGCGACGGCAACTGCCATAGGCAAACGCCTGTCGTCACGGAGCAAGTCTGGGAATGCTGCGAGCCTGAACACAGATCCATTTTGTGGCTTCCGAGGTGGTGGTGTCTAGGGTTACATTGGAGGAAGAGGCTGCAAGCTGGGTGTGTGAAGGACAAGGACCGACGATTGGGAACGAAACATTACCAAAAAAGATGGGGTGTAATGTATTGGTGGATAATTTTCCCCCAACTCCATGAGGATATTGAAAAATAGATTTCTGGAGCACCCTTTGAGGATAACCACCAAATCCGTGGATTTGGTCCCCAGATTCATGGAGTTGGCTGTGGCTCCTCCAGAGTGTGGTGGAATTGGGGTGTTTGGGACTCCTTCCACACCATGGAGCTGAATTTGGTGGAGTGGAGCAGTCCCAAACATGCCCATAATTAGCAATCCCAGAATTTGCAATCAGAAATGTAAATGTGGTTGATGCATGCCACTTTTTTAATAGATATCCAATATTTTCACTATCTTTTAGTGTAGCCATCTCTAGTTGCAGGGTATGTTTAGAAAACAATTATTCTCGGATTCATTTCCTGACAGGAAAATTCAGAATGCCACCAGAATATGCAAAACTATGCTTCCGCCACTAGGTTAAAATCTTGTTCTACTCGAATTATTTAATCTAGTCTGGTCCCTCATTTCAAGCAGCTGTTTACCACCTAGATATCCTCTGGCAGTGTTTATACCTTGATGAGCTAGTGTTCATTACACGCTCACTAATCAAAACATACAGCTTATTGGTTTACGACTTGCAACGAAGAAAAGAGATAAGGAGCATACACCAAAGAAATCAATCAGTACAAATTCAGAATCATAAGTGATTGCTTAACTGATTATAGTGAGGATAAGGGAAACATTTTAAAATAAATTCTCACTAATAATTCATTGAGAGGGCTTACATGACTGGCAAGCATATAAATTAAAGGTTGAAAGCAGCACCAGCCCATGCTGTCTCTGTAAGTATGCCAGCAGATCTCGTGATTTGAAGGTAAAGTGGTATTATGCGGAGCAGTCGAGGCACATACTGACAAATAATAATAACCAGTAGTACAATTTTTGCCTTCATAACTTCAGGACCTTGGAGAGTAGGCAGCACCACCAACACAAACACCTGATAATGAAAAATCAGATCTAAACTGAAAAACAAAGAGCAATTCAATCTAATAATAAGTGAGCTGCAAAGCATGATAGTAGGCATTAGCAGAACGAAGCATTGATCATACCATGTTCATGATAAAGAACAATCAGAATGTTCATGATTTTATCTACCTTTCAGGCACATTTTGAAAGTAGCTCAAAGCATTGTTCATACCATGTAACTGGATATTATAGGCATTAGCTCAATACACAGCAAGCCAATTATGGAGTGCGCTATACATATCATAGTTTATAATTCAAAAGGTGAAAGTCCCTTCACTGATGCCATTTTCTACGCAGCAGATTTCCACCATAAGGTGGTGCATGCCATGGCTGCGGCAACTGGAAAACATGCCAAGATAATTAATTCAGGCAAGTCCAGGTCAAACAATAAAGACCTCGTGGACAGACAACACAGCTCCCATTAGTTGCATCACAACCTAATGTTTCTTCTCTTCCCTCTCAATTCCTCAGACCAAAAAATTGATCAGCACAGCTCCCATTAGGTGCATCACAACCTAATGTTTCTTCTCTTCCCTCTCAATTTCCCAGACCAAAAAACTGATCCTCGTGTTAATTCCCATGGTCAGCACTTTTAAATGTGTGTAACCTTGTAATTATGAGATGCATTAATTCAAACACAATAATGTTGATTACCTATTCTACATTTCTACCATTGCACTAGAAGAAAACATACAAACCATAAAAAAAGGGAAAACAGGAAACAGTTTGGCATGGAGCAGATCAGGCACACAAGATCTGCTGTTGGCCAAGATTTTGCATCTACCTTGAATGGGAAATAGACAGATTTTTTGAACCAAGAGGAACTTAGTAACGAATTTTGTTCAGTGTCGAAGATAAAACCATCATAAGAGAAGAGTTTTATATACAGCGAACAAAGAAAACCGGGCATGGGATTTAGGAGAACCAAAACCAACTGACATTTATGCATCACTATTCTAACGCTTGGTGCAGATCACCTAATCAGTAAGGTACCGATTTCCAGTTTTTCATTTTGTTGCACAGTTGCACCGATGGCTTATGCATGCATGTCTTCTTCTGTGCCTTTGGTGCATTGAAGTTCATTAAAGTAACCTAAAATTGCTAGCAACATTTTATCATAGCCCCTCATTCTTGTATAAGTGTTACCTAGAACCAAAGTGCATGCATATTAATATATTATGTTTATACAAAACACTAGCATAATAACTGTATGCCATTAGATACTCCTTCAGTCAAGAAAAGTACTTGACGTTTTGGATGACAGTCTCCCATATGTACTGTTGACAACTATTTTCTATTAGAGTGTATCCATAAAATGCAAGAAATTTTATGACATTATTAAGCATTTTTAGGGCATAATATCTACAAATTATTTCCATGATTTCAAACTAAATATTATAAAAGTTATTGGCAATCTAAGTTTCAAAAGTTTGACTGTATCTTTTCCAAAAAGACAAGCAGTTGTGATCGGATTGAAGTAGCTCCATTATGAAATGTTCACTAAGTAGATGGCATATCAAGTACCTGAGGGAGGGGCAGAACTGCTAAGAAATCCACCAGGAACAGTGTTGACATATATCGCTTTGCTATTGCAAATGTGTCCTTAACCAAGACACCCCGACCGAACACTCTAGAAGAGGGAGCAATAAAGCCTGTTCTGAACTGAAATAGCATATGGAGTAAATAGAAGATATCTGTGAAAAAGCGCAGGATACTTGCTACGGTCTCTAACTTCTTGTCCAAGTACAGGCAGTTGTTGCCACCATCAATTACTGGGATATACAAGAACAATGGGTCCACAAAAACGGCAAAAAGACATGATATCACAAATATCTTGTTCCATCTCTGCAAAAATGGCCCTTGAGGATCAAGAACTCTTATTTTGGACTTCTTTTCCTCTGGGCCAGATTTGTTTAGAGCTTCAGAATGTGAAGAGTTCCCCAGGAATGAAAAGGCTCCTGCAGTTCTGTCCTTTAACAAGCCAAAGATGTTATGCCCTCTTTCTGAATTTACCCTATCTGAAATAACAGAAACAGATTGCTCTGATTTCCAGTCCTGAAACCTGTGCATGACAGAAACAACAGAAAAAAATTGTACTTAGGGCTTGTTTGGCAGGGCTCAAATTCCTCCCAAAGCTCCAGCTCTAGCTCCTTCAGAGAAGTCCCTTCTCTGGTGGAGCTGAAGCTCTTTTTTGGATAACGTTTGCTAGAACGGCTTCTCTTGTATTTTCTAGAATGAATGTAAGGTGTATAATGTCTATGATATCCTGCTATTTTGCACCACGTTTGTGAGAAAGTGTTAGCACAAAAGGTGTTATGTGATGGATAAGTCTCATGTGTAGTCTTTGTGGGGCTGTACTGCTCACATGGTCCTTGTGGCTGTTTTTCTGCTTTTAGGACAGCATCTTAGACTAGAGGACAGTAGGACA
Organism: Miscanthus lutarioriparius; assembly: GCA_904845875.1. Classification (NCBI taxonomy): domain Eukaryota; kingdom Viridiplantae; phylum Streptophyta; class Magnoliopsida; order Poales; family Poaceae; genus Miscanthus; species Miscanthus lutarioriparius. Next base: position 63,224,050 of record CAJGYO010000008.1, on the reverse strand, counting down.
GCATCTTAGAGGACAGCATCTTAGACTAGAGGACAGCATCTTAGCTAGGACAGCATATTAGCATCTTAAACTAGCATCTTAGACTAGCATCTTGGCATATGATTGGCTGGCTAGCAGACTATAAATATGTAACCCCAACCCCTCAGGTTGGCATGGCATTTGTGTGAGTTTGTGTGAGAAATAGACAAGAAAATTGCCCCAACTCCTAGTGTCATCCTCTCTCGATGAGAGTAAGAATTCTCCTACTATCAAGAGTGAGAATTCAGCGACTAACATTATGGGAACAAAGAAAAAATGTCCCGAGCAAAAGAAGAAAAAATCCAATGTTCTAATTTTGAAGTAGAGAATGTTGTTTTTTTTCAAAATTTCAAAATATATTCATGTCTGATCTTGTTTTATTGCATTAAGTGCAAATAACATCATGGTCAAAACGGATTTAAAATCAGTACATATTTTGGAAGAAAATTGCTTTCAAACTTTCAAAATTTGTGCCATGTGAAGCAGGGAAACGAACAGAGCTGTTGGAAGCCATAATTTCCAGCACCATGCGTGTAGTTCATTTTTTCCAGCGGCTTCTGCTGGCTCCCTGGCCGGAGCTGTTTTGTTTACCATTCTTGGCAGAACCGGAGCCAGAGCAGATGCTCTTCGGAGAGACCCACCAAAGGGGCTCTTAGGATATGTTAACTTTCTGTACACCATAGAATGAATCTGGTACCGTACATTTCCACTGAATTGATGTTTTTCTTTCAAAACTAAGATACCAAGTCACTAATATATTCTTGAGTCTGGACGCATGCTGAACTTGTGTCACTGTAGTGCAATTCTCACAACAAATTCAATGCCGTGCACAACAAGGGGATAAGAAAGGCTGACCATCCTGACCTCACATATCTCTCCTCCCGGCCCGCCATGGCTTCCTTGTAACACCAGAGGAGAACAGGCCAGCAGTGAAGGCAATAGCTGATCAAATCTTCAGCTGCAGCATGGAAGTATCAGCCTCCCTGAAAATCACCAACCACGAAGGTGTAAGAGCCTTCGAAAAGCAGATAGGGCAAATCATAGATTCTCAGTAACTGCCTAGTAGTAAGCAAAATGGACAAATCGTAGATTCTCAGTAACTGCCTAGTAAGCAAAATGGAGAAGGCCCTGTTTGGAACAACTTAAATTGCCCACGCTTGGATTCGAAGCTCGATTTCAGCAAAAGCTAGCTTTCTTTTCCCAAGAAACGAAGGAAGTTGAAGCGTAGCGTTTGGGAGGCGTCCGCTGCGTGAGGAAGGAGAAAAGCCGCTGGGACCTTGCCTGCATCGCCGGGAAGGGAAGGAGCCCGATTCCACGTAGTTGGCGGCGCCTGGAGAGGAGCCCAGCAGCCGCACACGGGGAAGGAGCTCGGTGGCGGCGGCGGATCTCAGAGCTCGGGAGTGGAGGATCTCGGAGCTCGCGCGGGGAGGAGCCCAGCAACGGAGTTTGAAGCGCGGAGTCGGCGACGCGTGGGGAGGAGTCCAGCGGCCGCGCGCGGGGAAGGAGCTCGGCGGCGGCGGTGGATCTTGGAGGCAGCGACGCGCGGGAGGAGGAGCCCGGAGACAGAGGAGGATTAACTGTGACGGACACGGGACACGGCGGCGGCGATCAGCGGCCGCCCAACTGCCGCACGAGCGGTGAATGGGAGAAGCAAAAGTCGTACGAAGCAGACGAGTACCCGGTTGTTTTGTGAAAAGGCACTCCAAAGCGAGCCCGCGTTATTTTAAGGAGAATTGCTTGTACTATGTATCATCGAAAAAATATTTTTTTCCCCAAAGGAAGAGGAATTACAGAATTATATTAAGGCAAATTTTGCTCGTGGCTGAACAAGGGTGAAATTGACTCAACGTTAACATTAAAATTTGCTAGATACTATTATAAAATCATGATCATTTGTTATAGCATATCGTAACATTTGTTTTAATGATTTTCTTATACCCGAGAAGAGAAAAGGCAAGGAAATATTGTTTTTGCATTTGTCTTTATCCTCTTGTTTCTAAGGAAGAGGGAGGAGAGCCGAGGAGTTAGCACGTTCAATTAATATATGCTAATGAAATCTTACAATCTCAACGACCTTCACGACCGATGAGACCAATACGAGATGGCAAAAACCACCAGAGGGCTTTCTAAAACTAAACTGTGATGCGTCCTTCGTTCAGGAATCAATGATCGGTACCTGGGGCTTCTTGATTCGTGGCGACGATGGAGATGTGGTGATGTCGGGACGAGGAAGAATTAATAACGTGTTGAGTGCTTGTGCTTTCCATGCTGAGTTGATAGCCTGTTTGCAAGGTGTCCAGGTGGCGAGCAGTTTGGGTATTGGGAAGCTGATCCTTGAGACAGATGCGCTCGATATTCAGAAGGCTATGCAGTCCCAAAGATTCGATGTTCGACCTGAAGGGGGCCTGATTGAGGAGCTGAAGTCCTTTTCTAGGTTAAATTTCAGTGATTTCGTTTGTAATTTCTTGGGTAGAGCTGGGAACAGGGCTGCCCATGTATTGCCGAGTCTAGGTTATGGGTGTGTCGAAGGTGAGGCGCTAATCACTAGCGCTATCCCTGATGATGTTCTTGTAATCGTTTCTGACAATTTGTCAGAAGAGTAATGAATCGGCCAAGTTCAAAAAAAAAAATATTTGTCGTCTACTCATAGTGTAGTGCTTGCGCTCCCTCTACCTCTACCGTCGCGGCCAGGGTGCCTCGCTGAGCACCCTGAGGGCGCCCCAGACTCCACCTCGGCCCTGGCAATCCACGTTATCTGAGCTAGTGGCCTCGCAGCAGAGGCTAAGCCAAGCATGCAAAATGAGTATGTGGTCTCGATGTAACATACTCCTATACAGTTGAAGTTTGAGGCTGCTCTTTACTGCTCGCGTTGGAAGACGAACCTGCCTCGGTATGCTGCTCCAACAACGTGGCGCCTCTTTTGCTTGAAACCACTATAGAGCGTCTGCCTCCGTTGGCCCTGCCTTGAGCCGTGCCGCGCTACACCTGTGCTTGCCGTGCGACCCGAGCCAGACAGCGTCGCGTTGCGCCAGTGCTTGCCCTGTCACGGCCATCATGCCTCGCCACGTGGTCTGCAGTTGCACCAGATAAATAGATTTCTAGAGTTATCTTTAAGTCAAATTTTTAAAATTTTGATCGAATTTCTAAAAAATACCATCAAGATTTATAATATTAAATTAGTATAATTAAATATATCATAGAATATATTTTTAGAATGTGCTCATTTTATGTCATAAATGTTACAAACTTAAGATAGTTTGACTTGCACGGATTCTATGAATTAATTTATTTGTGGATGAAATAAGTAAAAAAACAGCTCTAGCTCCTTTAGACTTCTTGGAAGGAGCCATTTTTTAGATGGCTATTTAGCATACCTGCACACGGGAAGTGGTGCAAAAAAAAAACCCTTAAAACTAGACATAGTATACCTTAAACTATACATGAAAATTTTCAAACAAAGATACAATATCTTATTAAGATTCTTCCATTGTTTTTCTTCCCTATTGATAATCCTAGATTCAAAACAGTCTTGTTGAACGCTGAAACCAAAGTAAAATTCTTATGCTGAATTCAACAATCAACCACAAAACATTAGACATGCAACTCCAAAACGCATCTGAAACGATGAAAGAACATCAACATTTGCATCGTTGCATATAACATAGGCTACAGATTGATCGCCTCCAACCCTTGATTCGGTTATGTACGCTGATTTTCTCTCTGCGACCATCGCCGATGAGATCGATGATATAGAGTTACTGCCCTCATAGTCATGGGATGTACCCAGGAGCACCCTTCTCATTGCAAATAAGGGTCACAAATTGACTTCCCACCGATGAAATTGAGACCTACAACGGCAACATTGTCGTGGTAATCTCTGAAGTCATCACGTTAAATAAGATCTTAACCAAAAAATATCTGATTCCGTCGATAGATTTATTTAGGTTAAACCCAAAACAAACTAGATCTCAAAAATTATTAAAGAGAGATCGGTAGATTCGCCGGAGAGAATGAAGGAGAGAGGCTCTAGACGGCGGTGCGACTGGAGCGGCACCGAAAAATTATATGCCTATTCCTCCAAACACATTGTTTAAACTTAAGGCTTCTCTAGTGGGAAACTAAAAGCGATGTATCGTCCGTGCTAGAACGAGAACGAATACACCCAGCCGCGGGAGGAAGCGGCCCATGCATGAGAGAGGGGAGAACTCGATACAAGGTTTATAGCCGACTCTTGCTAATAAAATAAGAGAAAATTATTTCGTTGATCTTAAAAAAAAGTGTCTCTTAGCTTTTTGGCCTTTTTTGTCAAACTTAGCTATTTGGCCCAGAATCAAATTTTATTTGGCTTCTTGGCCCTTCCATTAGTTTGACAGGATACCACGTTGAGTTGTACGCAAAATTACTATTTTGCCCCTAGCACCGAATTAAACAGTTCAAACCTACTAATGCACTGTATGTGTCTTTCAGGTTGCTTATATCAACAATTTCCCAAAATTGAGCTAGAAATTTTTTTATAATGCATTATTTGCACATGACAGCGTCACACTGACTATTTAAATTACATATAAAATTGACAGTTATAATCCAAGTGCACACATACACAATAAAATTGAGGTAGAAATAATGTACATAAAATTGAGGTAGAATATATATTTGCATGTGACAGCATCATACTGACTATTTAAAACGCATATAAAATCTACAATTATAATCCAAGTGCACACATACACAATAATGACAAATCGCTGTATGAAACATTAAGGAGATAGGTTCAGGTCATACATGAACAAGGTGCACACATACAGAAGATGTTTAAGTTTACAAACATTGGCACACATGGCATCAAATATGAGAACATGCATATCTAAAATTAAAAACTAAGCCTTCTTTTACTTCTTGTACGTGCTCATTAGAGGGCTAGGTGGTTGTATTTTTTTTTTTTTCTTGTAGCCATGGAGGGGCTGTCAAGTGGCATATTTGTAGTTCTAACATCCTTACTACCTAGCCCTTAGTGGCACTGTCCTTAGTGGTAGATGCATACAGCCACCGTGGACACTTGTCAAGTCTCTCTTTGAACAATATGCCTTGAACCTTTGAGGTCCACTTTTAGCAATATTGAACTCAAACTGATGTTTGATTGCATGCTAAGAAATAATCAATCCGAAAATATCCATGCTAGAATAAGTGGAGCCTACTACCATTGGTGGATCATCTGTGCCATACTCTGCATTTGAAGCATTATTTCCATCATTACATGACACCTCATCATCCTCCTGTACTTCTTCTTCATCATCATCATCCTCACTATCATCCTCGGACTCATCACCTCTCTTCTCTTTTTCAATTAGATAATTCACAACCTGTAGTGCATTTCGTGGTACAGTCTCCAAGTACAATGCCTCTTCATCTACACCTACATGTTCATTCTGTGGTGCCGGGTTTCTAAGGTAATCATTCTCATCAAGCTCTATGTTGTTTTTGGGTTGGCTATCAACATTAAAATCCCACTTCATGACTAGCTCATATGGATCAGAAGGGCCTCGATATACGATGAACATGATGATAACCTTGCTCTTGTAGTGCTTACTAAACATGCACATCAAATTTTGGTCGGATTTTATTTCGGGGAAGATCTGTAGAGCTTCATCATAGTACTGAAACATCGAGGTGGAGGAAGCGAGTACTCGAGCAACGGTGATTGTGTTGTGTGGCAGAAGCAAGCTACTGACGGCGTGGCATGGCACCGGAAGAAAAGGCGAGAGGCGGTGGAAGAAACAATGACCCTATTTGCTGTTTGGGATAGGTTTTGCCCATCTTCTGGTAAAAAAAGCTGGCCCCATCCTTCCAAACGCTATAATTCTCGCACAACTTCTTATAGTCTGTTCACCTTTTTTCAAAACAACTTCACGTGTGAGCTCTTGTCCCAAGGAAAAAAATCACGTGCAAAATGTATTCACCGTGGTGCCCTGCATACATGGCTTGGTTACTTGACGCGTGTCCATGTCTTGGTTCCCATTCGTCTTCACGGATTGGAAGCACGGCTCGCCCAAATTAAGGACGTATCTGATTTGTTTGTGTCCTCCACGGTGGCGTAATTTTTTCCATGTCCAAACCGGGTCGTGGCGGAAAAAAAAATTATATCCACCCGTGATGCACGTTACTTCCGTGCAGCACGGCTCTGTTGCCGTTGATTCATCCTCATCGATGGTCCTGATCCCTGCATGTAACATGCAGGTCTTGGCCCATCTTCCAGCTCAATGTTTCCACGGCACGCAACATAGCCCATCAACACATGGACGGCTCCTGAGTGGTGCCGCACGCGGGGGTGCTGTACACCACGTGTGCATAGAATTTTTTTCCCGATCGTGCCTAAAGGCCCGTTCGGTAGAGCTCCGGCTCTAGCTAAAGTGGTGCTGTGAGAGCGTGGAGCTAGTATTTCCGGCTCCGTGCGCAGAAATGATGCTGTGAGAGCGGGTTTTCCGTGGATCCTCGCGAGGAGCCCTTTGCCTTTTGGCCGTTTGGTTGACGGAGCAGAGAAACAGCTCCGGGAGCTGCCTGGGAGCCATAACAAACGGCCGCCTGTTTGACTACGCGAGGCACACAGCAGTGTCACCGTACGATAGTAGTAAAACACTAGCGGAAGCCGAGGGGACGAACGGCCGCCGCCTCGTCCTCGAAACCAGAAGCGCCCCGTTGTTGTATCCTAGGAAGTCGACCCGGCGCCACGCTTACTCCAGCAAGCTCTGTAAACTTATGCACAGCCATGGCCAAGAACTTCGCGCAGAATGGGTGAAGTGAAGGGCTCGACGCAGATCATGTGTGAGGGAAACACATCGAGGGGTGAGAGCTCCCCTGATCCGGGACGCGAGCTCGTCAGGCTCATCTTTTCCTGGTCCTTCCACGATATCATGAACCACAACCTCTTCACAGACAAGGTTCCTTCTCCATCCTGCGAGATCCTGCTAGCTCTTGCATCTGTAGTTGGTTGCTGCTGCTAGCTACTCCTTGTTCATGATCGCTTTGATTTTACTTCTGGATGGACTTGTACCATGCACTGATTGCTTGAAACTAATCATCCAATGTTTCAGGCGGTGAAGACGATCCCTGACAGGTTCTCCGGGCTGATGGGCTACCTGGAGGCATTCAGGCTCCCGCTCCTGGAGGAGATGCGAGAGGAAATGAGCGCCAACTTAGTGGACGCGCTCTCGTCCAGCCGTCACTTCCCCATCGACGCTATACGAACCCTTCTCGTCCGGAAAGAAGGACAAATCCGGCGTGCAAGCCTCCCCGTCCATGTACAGCCTCACTGTCGCCCGCGGCCGCCGTGGGGCTTGTAATTTCCTGTGCACCGGCGACGTCGTCCTTCTCTCGGACGCGACGTCGCCGTGCCGGCGGCCGGCCGACCTCACGCGCAACGGCCGCTCATGCTGTCTCGCGCACGTCAGGTATGTCAACGACAGTGCGCTGGCCTTCGAGCTCGAGGTGGTGGCGTCTGAGAGACTTGAGCAAGCCTCGACGTGTTACGCGTTTGGTGTCAGTTTGATCAGTCTGATACCCTACGAGCGCATCTGGCGGTGCCTCGACAACGCCGCCGCGGTGCAGAGGAAACCTGCGCTTGTCAGATTGGTCGCCGGCGACGTCGACGATGCGCATGACATGGTGAGTGCTCTGCACTGATCTTGCATTTTTCTTTTACATACATCTGTAATTCTGCTATCCAATTCCAAGGAACCTTTAGCAAGCTGAAGCTACTACCAATTTGGAAGGCAAAGGCGGAACCCAAATGCCCGCTTTTTTGCCTGGACGCTGCTGCACAAAAGAATTCTAACAGCGAACAATTTGACCAAACGCAACTGGCCAAACGACCCATTGTGCAAGCTCTGCGGTACAGACCCAGAAACCCCAACACACCTCTGCAAGGATTGCATTTTCACAAAGCAGGTCTGGTCCATCCTAAAACAATGGCTGGGATTATCAGTCATAGATACGGTGACAATGACGGGGTCGCTTCACGGCTACTGGCGCAAGTGTCGTTCAAAGATTGATAAGGAGCAAAGAAGGAAGTTTGATGGAATCATAATATATTTTTGGTGGAATGTTTAGAAGGAGTGCAATAGACGAACATTTCAGAACAAGACTTTGCAGCCACGACAAGTAGCACTGCTGTGCAAAGAAGATTTGGAGCGGTATCAGTTGGCAACAAGGACGAATGTCGGGCTCCAGCAAGTCTAAATTTCTCTTTCAGTCTTTCATTCCCGCCCATCTGCCCTGGGCTTGGTTGCTTGTTCATGTTTTTTTTCGCTGCTTGTTTTCAGAGTTGTAGTTCGTCGCCCATGGGGGCCTCTAGTTGGGTAGCAGTAGTAGTGTTGGCGGGGAGTTTAATCTCCAATCCTGTGTTGTAATTACTTGTTCTTTCTTTTTTCCTCGTCTAATAAAAATTCGGCAAAACTCTTACTGTCTTTCTAAAAAAATCCGTAATTCTGCTCTCATTTCACCACATATTTTATTTAATTTATCGGCCGTGTATTGATCTCCGGCCAGACCACGTCGTTCCTGGGCTCCACTCCAAGCCGAGAGGCTGCCCGCGTCGCCGCCGACGTGCTGGTGACCAGGCTATCCGCGTTCAGGCTCAACGACTCGCAGGCCGAAGCCATACTGAGCTGCATCTCGGCGACGCAGCCCGGCGGCGGGGCCGGGGAGAGCAATTTCAGCCTCATATGGGGCCCGCCCGGCACAGGAAACAAATTAGGTAGGGACCGTCCGCACCCAGCAGAATGCGGACGTCCAGTCACATTGCGCCACGTGGAAAGAGGTTTAGGAGCAACATACGATGCAGCACGGTAGGAAGAGGTTCACTGGTCAGAATTCTGTGTACGTCCGTACGGTGCAGCATAAGGATGGTCCCTATGCTACTCCTTTTTTCCACAGGCAAGACCAAGACCATCAGCGTGCTGCTACTTGCTTATGAGCCAGCAGAGCAGAGGCTGCCGCGTCCTGACGTGCGCGCCGACCAACACCGCCATCCGCCAGGTCGCCTCCCACCTCCTCGAGCAGAGGAAGCAGCAGCACCCCTCCGCCAGCGACAACGACGGAGGCTGCCTCGGTGATCTGCTTCTTTTCGGCAACAGGCAGCGCATGTCCATTGCCACTGGGAGCTATCTGGACGACATCTTCCTGGACACTCGCCTGAACAGGCTCAGGGCCTGCTTCTCGCCGGGCACGGGCTGGAGGCAGTGCCTTCGTTCGGTGGAGGCATTTCTAAGTGGACCGAGATGGTGGCTCCATGAAGATCGGATAAGAGGTCACGTTTCCATCAGATCTTGCAGAGGCTGAGCAGCTGCTTCAGAACAATCACGCTTCACGTCCCCAGAGCCGTCATTATGGAGATGAACTACATCAACATTTTTGCGCTGATTGACATGCTCCAAGGGTTCAGCAGGTTGATTGATTGGATGATTGCTGGGAATGAGAGAGAGGCATGCAATGAAAAACTTGAGCAAACAATATAAAGACAGGCTGAGCGCCCGGGCGGCCGCTCCCTCCTTCGGCCGGAGCGCCACTCGGTGCTGCCTCCCATCTTCGCCTCCGTCGGGATCTGGGAGAAGAGAGAGGGAGGAGTCCGGAGGTTGAACAAGCTTGGCGAATGATGGGGGCCCCCCTCCCAGCGTCGTTCCTGGGCGGATCTGGCGGAGGGCGAGCTTCGGGCGGAGGCTGCCGACCTGCAGTGGGAAGATGTCCTCGGCCGTGGTCCTGTGGAGCGTGTGGCTCTCAGTGACTCGGAGGACTATCCCGATTCTGATGTGCCCGAGTCGCCGCCGCCGCCGCCGCCGCCGCCGCAGGGGAAGGGGAAGAGTGTGATGGAGACTGCTGGTAAGCGTCAGCGGGCGCGTCGTCATCGTCACAGCAAGTGCCGCACGGAGGGATTCATGGCGGCCGCGCGACGTTCCCGCCCGGCCGTGGTGCCTGATCTGCCACCCCCACTGCCGCGGCGTGCTCTGGTCCGGGGCGGGAGGTCCCCGCCGTCGCACCCTGTGCGGCCTCGGGGACAGCCGGACCGGGAGTGGACGCGGGCATCAAATTTTACGACGGTCAACACTCCATCACCGTGGATTGATAGGCAGCTGGGCTCCCCTACCACCGGCGTCGTGGCGTGGTTCCTGAACGTCGCGCCACTGCTCCTCCACGCGGGTGTTTCAACACTCGAACCTGTACATGTTGATCAGGACTGGTGGGCTGATCTGGCGGTGAATGAGCTTTCAAATGATGTCAGTGCTCAAGCGTGTGTTGGTCAGGAGGGGGCCACTTCCGGGTCGACCTCGAACTCGGTGGACTGGTGGGCGGACCTGATTGAGGCTGAACTTGTCTCCACCACATATGTTGTGGCCAGCCTAGTTGTTGATGGGGCTGGACTTCATGAGGAGGATGAGAGCGCTGTGGAGGAACCTGTTTCTGTAATGGATGCGGCCAATGATGCGGCCACTGTCATGGATGCGGCAGCCGCTACACAGGCTACGCTGGAGGCGGAGGTGTGCGTCCCCATGCACATGCCCCTGATCCGCGCGGGACCTAGGCCTCGGCGGGCGCGAACGCCGGTCTCCATCCCGTCGCTGCGACGGAGTGGCAGGATCGCAGCAAGGCCAAGGGCACCAAATGCAACGATGCAGGCGCAGCTGCTGCTCCTTAAGAAGCTGGGAGTCGCTGTGGCGGAGGGTGAGCATGCCTCTGAGGTTGAGAAGAAGATCAAGCTGGCATTCAGGGGAGATATGTCGACCAGGAAAAGGGAGGCACTACAACTCTTCCTTGAAAATGGAATTGACCTGATAACTGTGGACCTAAACCTCCATGGTCTGGAGGACACGGCGCTCTGAGCGCTGCCATCACACACGGATGTTGCCCAATTGGTTATCCAATGTCGACGACCTTTAGTTGCTTCGTCTGGAACGTCTGCGGTCTCAATGATCGCGCACGTCGTAATGTGGTTCGCGAATTGCTGCTGCTGCACAAGCCGTCGTGTGTGTGTATCCAGGAGACCAAACTCTCCAGCGTAATTTGCTTGCGAATGAAATTCTAGGACCTGCTTTCGATTATGACTTCCTACCCGCGACTGGGGCGGCTGCCGGGATCTTACTGGCCTGGGTTAGGGGGAAAGAAAGGAACTCCCGCACCGTTAATGCTGTTGCATCCACGCCTGGGCTGCTGGTTCTCGCGATGCAGGAGGAGGCCGAGCGCTGGTGCTCGGCAGGGAACAGATGCCTGGGGCTGATCTTGGCGAGGTTGTAGTTCGTTTTGCCCTTTGTCGCAAAATTTGCTAAAATGTAATCTTTGGTTGTGAATCCAGTAGTGCTAGGTTTTGGTAACCATGTCGTTACCATGACTTGTTTTCAAAACTCTATCTGCTTAATGAAATATGCGCTACGGCGTGTTCTAAAAAAAAAAAAAAACTTGAGCAGTAGCTCTTAACAAAGGTCTCAAGCTTCCACTAACACGCTCTGAGGCACGGATCAAGGAATTCTGCTTTGAAAGCGCCTCCCTGTTTTTTTGCACCGTGTCAGGATCGGCGAAGATGTTAGGGCAGAGAATGGATTTGCTTCTCATCGATGAGGCAGCTCAGCTGAAGGAATGCGAGTCCCTGATCGCGTTGCAGCTCTATGGGTTCAAGCATGCTGTTCTTATTGGGGACGAGCGCCAACTGCCAGCAACTGTCAAAAGCAAGGTACATTTTTCTTCAGAGGTGCCGCGTGGAGTTGCGGACTGCACATCTCTTTCTTTTTTCTTTCTTAACTTGTGAATATGAGCATATGAATAATGCAGTTGAGCTTGAGCTATCTTATTTGTTTCAGGTTGCAGCGAGTGCATTGCTGGGCAGGTGCATGTTTGAGAGGTTAAGTTTGCAGGGGCACATGAAGCACCTTCTGAATATCCAGTACAGAATGCATCCCTACATAAGCATCTTCCCAAACACAAGTTTCTACAGCAGCAAAATCCTGGATGGCCCTAACGTCACGCAGGGCGGCCACGAACGTAGTTACCTTGAGGGTGCAATGTTTGGACCATACTCATTCATCAACATCGACGGAAGGGAAGAACCTGGCCGAAGCAAGCGAAATATGGCTGAGGTTGAGGTCATCGTGGAAATACTGCATAGACTGAAACAAGATTCCTCTCTTCTTCTTCCTTTTTTTTTGGTTCCATTTTAAAGTGTTGTTCCTTTTTGAAACCTTTTGCGTTACAGTTACAGGTCTAATTATCATGGTGTTCAATCATGGCATTTTTTCCCCCACGCATACACAGCTTTCAGTAGACAATGCAAGGACGACAAGGAGTTTCGGTGGGCATCATATGCCCTTACGCCACGCAGGTGGAGGCGATCCAGCGTGCCATTGGGAACGACGTGAACGCTATGCATCCGCTGGCTCTGCGCGTCAACTCCGTCGACGGGTTCCAGGGCAGCGAGGAGGACATCATCATCCTTTCAACCGTCAGGTCCAACAGCAAAGCATCCATCGGCTTCCTCTCCGAGCGCCGACGCACAAACGTCGCCTTGACAAGGGCAAGGTCCGTGCCGTGTCGCCCTATCTCAAACCATGAAACATACAACTAGCACAAAAGGGCAGCTCAGTTAACTTAAGCCCTTATCCATCCATTCCTGCTGCAGGCACTGCCTCTGGCCGGGTCCTGGGCAACGCAGCAACCTTGCACGGCAGCGGCTCCATCTGGGTGCCTATTCAACTGGAACGACGACGGCACGAGCGCCCTTTCCCTGGTGGCTCTTGCTCCACCTGGCGCCGGAGTGATGGGATGCGAACAAGGTGGTCACGCTCATGCAGCAGATGCTGGGATGGACACACTGCGTGGAGGCGCAAAAAGGATCACGACGATGATGGTCCGGGCACTCCACAGGCTGCACGGGTGGTGTCTTGCCTGGAGGAGGTGACTCGTGGTGAACTGGGGATGTGTGCCATAGCCCATAGGCTGCACGGGTGGTGGCTTGCACGGGTGGTGCGTACCCGGCATGGTATACCGATGCGCGCGTGGGTAGTGACTGAGGTCGCGCTCGTGCGTCTTGGTTACGGCTACCGCCGGCCGGGGCGGGGCACCGCCGCATCGGCAGGCGGCAACCGTGATGAGGCGAGGCCGGACGAAGCTGTGTAATCTATCGCCGAAGCCGCCGGGTGCACACACTACAGAACGCGTGGCGGATACCCGCCGGCGACACAGGGAGAAATGATCAAATGGAACGGGGAACACGATCGGCACGGGCGCACAGGCTTGGAGGAATCGAAGTACGGCGCGGCCTGCGGAGGACTGCGTGCGGCTCAGCGGCTGCCTTCCAGGCTTCCAGCCAAAAGGTCACAAATGCCGGCAGTGACGGGGCGCGTTGTTCTTATTCCCCACATGAAATCCACGTCGGCTTTGCCGGTAAATGAATGGAGGCTGCTGGAGAGCGATAGCCCAGCGATGATGATGTGCGCCCCTGCCTGCCTGCCTCTGCGGTGATTGGATCCATCGATCGGTCGGAATATTCGGAGGGAGAAATTCTATTTTCAGCTGTACTATATCGAAATTATGAATTTTGTTAGAACAGGGCAGGCAACCCTTGGAACCTCAATCAATTTCCATATTTGTGAACAGAACAGGGCAAACACGGCTGCTAGCGCTGGCCAGACGAACCTGGATGCGGAGAATCACGCAGCCCGTTTGCCCATTGGCCATTGCCATCTCAGCACCTCTTTGTCCTCCTCCATGCATTCCCTTCCGCTTTTTCTACACCAATGATACATGCAGCACCAAGTGGCCCCAAATACCCTGACCACTCACCACTCCCTGTCTGTCGTCCAACACTCCGCTCGCCCTCTCCATCAGCTCACACAGGTCGCCTCTCACAGTGTCACCCCCCGGTCATGGGCTCATGATGGCCATGGCCATGAAAGATTTAACGCTCACGGCTTACCCATCTCACCAACCACCAGCTCTAACCGGGATGAAACATTGAAACCTTCCCACCTATAGGCAGCATGCAGGATCCTGTCCATCTTCCTTTGGGGAAGAATAAAAAAACACAGCCTAGAAGAGCATGCGGCATGTGCACACATGGATCGGAGGCTCAGAGGCCAGAGCCTAATATGAGCAAGCGTCGTCCGTCCTTGGCGTCCCCATCATGGCTCGGTTGCCACCGCCACTACACTAGCACGCCATATGCCTCCGTCCAAGCTATATAAGCCGGCGCCGCTGTACGCCGCTTCGTCCGTGGCGGCGCAATGCGCGTCCCTGTGGGCGCACGCGCGCGCGCTGCTGCTCGTGCCGGCGGTGCGGCTCCTGGTGTTCCTGTCGCTGGCGATGACGGTCATGATCCTGGTGGAGAAGCTCTTCGTCTGCGCCGTCTGCCTCGTCGTCCGCGCGTTCCGGCTCGGCCCGCACCGCCGGTACCGCTGGGAGCCCATCTCCGCCAGCGCCGACGGCGGCGGAGACGAGGAGTCTGGCCTCCCATGGTGCTGGTGCAGATCCCCATGTACAACGAGCGGGAGGTGAGTGGTCGATCCATGAGCATGAGCTAGCCCAGCACATTGCTGGCGTAGACGCGTAGTGGAGTGGACATGATGAGCTGGTAGCAAGCTGCAAGCAGAGTGGATTTTTTTTTTTTGGACAACAGCCGAGTGGATTAATTGAGCAAGCAAGAAAGAGAAGAGGGTAGATATTGATTATTTTGACCGTGCATGTTGGTGGTGAGTGATGGAAGATTTTTATTAATTTTGGTTGCATTATGCTGGAATGGAAGGTGTACAAGCTGTCGATCGGGGTGGCATGTGCGCTGGAGTGGCCGTCGGCGCGCTTCGTGATCCAGGTGCTGGACGACTCCACGGACCCCGTTGTAAAGGTACGTACCGTACGCCGGCGACCTGACCTCCTCCCTCTTTCTCAGCCCCCCGACCTTTTTGCGGCGATCTTCGTGGCCAGGCCACTGGCCACGGCAAACCAATCATGCATCAAATGGGATCCGCACGTGACTGGTACACGCGTCTGCCGTCTCCCGTGCCTTTTGCTCCTACGTGCGCGTCTTTTTGTGACTGGCAACTACTGGCCATTGGCGCTGCCGGTGCGTAGCAGTTGAGGCAGTTTTGGTTGAGACGCGGACGGGTAGTCAATTTTAGTGTAGTGTAGGAAACTCCGACCGCGTCGTCACGGCGGCACTCGCGCGGTTGGTTCATCCCGTCGCCGGACATCGTGTAATCAGAATTGAGAATTACCACCCCTGGATTATTTGGCACGGTGACAGCTACGTAGTAGTAGTGAGTCAGTCAATCAGTGCGTGCGTGTCCCGCCGGTGTACACGTCGGCGCCGTCGTCACTGCCGACCAGGCGCACTAGCCTCAAGAGTCAGCCAGCACGTGGGCGTGGATGCGCCCGCGGACCGCCAATAATTGTTTGATTCGGGTCGCAGCAGGAGTGGTAGTGTTCTGACTTGAGCGCTTCCTTGCTTGCCGGCGCGGAAACGCGCCAGAAATTCGCCGGCTGACACAGAGAGTGGACCGCCGCCGGCCGTGGCGTGACGTGCGCGTTGGTTTATAGGAATGGTGTGGACCGCGGCGGAACTGCCGCGGTGGGACGCCGGCCGGCTGCCGCCCGCGTTTCCTGGCCGGCGGGCGGCGGAGCTATGTATGGCTGCTGTGTTCACTAGCGTGTACACGTAGTACGTACCAAAACGAAGTGATGCATTTTTATACAAGGAGCTACTACAATAATGAGCACGACACGACGACATGCACAACAGCTTATGCACGCGGACGAACCAGACGGATATTGAGTACACGATGCAACAATACACAAAGTGATATTGGTATTACCTTAGCATCATATTTTATCACTTTAGATCGACCATTATCAGAACTATTGTATTCATTGAAAATCTTGTCATTGACGTACTTGATACGAAGATGTCCAATATCAGCTTCAGAAAACTTATCCATCAAATAGACATTTAGCTCCCAAAGCTCTAGATTCTTCATCGCAAAGATACCACTATCATTGCTAAAGCTGAAACAAGGTAAAAGAAAGACAAGACAGAATATTATAAGCACCACACAAAATGATATGATCTAAAAAAAATTAAAAAAACACTGTACATCACCTACTTCTCAATCTGCTGAGGTACATCTGCATAGATAACTTCGTATCCATGAAACCTAAAGTCAATTTGAACAACTTCACTCCAGATTGTGATCAAGTTTGGTATCTAAAAGCAGATAAAGGAAATAATTAGAGTGCAGATATATATTTTTTCTTATTTGAACAAAATTTCACATTGCATTTAAACAAAATGATGTGAATTCATGTGCTGCTGATACTTACAAATTCATCACGGACAGCTTTATGGAAATATGAGTCTGCTCCAAATTGTAGAGTACAGGAATCCAAGATTACAATCAATCTTCGAGTGATATACACAACAACCACGTACCACCGATCATGCAAGAGAATTAAAAATAAAGCTGACAAAATAACATAAAATGAAAAAGAAGGGATTATTAGCACAACTGCAATACACACAACATATGTGCTAAAGCTTAAAAAAATTAAAAATGATGTGTTACTCACATATTGACTGTATGCTAATGACTTTGCACGACCAGCACCCTTAAAGTATTTCACTGCATTATCATATAGCTCCTTCTCCTTGCTATTATTAGGACCGTGATTTCCAATAAAATAGTCCTACAAAAACAGATTGGCCAATATTATTTTATTTGATATAGTTACCACTTGTAATTGAGAAAAATAAATAAATGACATTTACATCAACTTTAGAGAAGAAATAATGCTTGTAAGAATTCTTAGGGTGTTTCCTATGGAATAACGATCTGCACAAAGCATTCACTACAAAGTAATGGACCTTTTCTTGAGGCTTAAGAGAACTTGCAAGTGTACTTAATTTTACAACCACTTGCCCATAATCGATTACTGCAAGACTGAGACAAATGAAAACAATTCATAATTACTTGGTTCAAGTGTACTCACCAGTGGTGAAAATGCTAAGAAGGTTGTAAACATTTAAAACTTACTCGGAATGTTCAGTTTCTGCCATCTTCAAAACAATAGCATACACGTCAGCTTCAAGCCTTGACACTGTCATCTTTGAATGAGGCATCATATAAGGGCTCAACTTGTATTTGCTTGGGATCACTGTCCTCCTAGGACGATGAACAACCAACTTTACACTAGAAGAGTACCCAGGACCTTGGTTTGAAAAGGACTCAGAGTCGTCTGGTTAACCATTGCTTCCCATACTTTTTGCAGAAACAGAAGTCTCACCTCGATGGGATGGAAGAGGTGTAGGTGTCTGCAAAATTAGGAAAAAACATAAAGTTGTTCGAAAATCATAAAGTAAAAATTGACATAATAAGGTTCATACTATTTTATTCTATTCTCCAAATACCTAACAAACAAGCACACAAACAAACATGACTGAGAGGTATAAAGAAGGGGACAACAGAAATGGTTCTATTACCTTTATTCTCAATATATACAGCACTAGTACCACTAAGGTACACTAGAGTATGGATACTACTACAACTACTTGTACTAGCTACATGACTGAGAGCAGGTCCAACTACTAACAATTGTCCTTCCACTACCATGGCTGCACCAAAAGCAAAATTAGCAGGTTATCTCACAAGACAATTGTTCCAAATTGATAAAACTAAAAATACCAATTTACAATATCTTAGTGTTCTCCAGAAGGGCTGATTGCAGCTAAAGGAATAGCAGCAGTTGGATCTTCAGCAGTCGCAGAATAATCAGTAAAATGTAAAGACTCCATATGGACAAGGCCCTAATAAAAAAATACTACCATATTAGTTATAGAAAAGAGACAAAAGAGAACACAAGATATGTCACAATACAAAATTGATCCAATCTAATAAACAAGCTTGCAGTTTCAATATTGTCATTTCTTTTGGTTTGAACAGTTTCTTGATTGCTCACATTACCGCCTCCACCAAATGGATTAGACCTCATCCGGTCAACAAACGTCCAACCCTCTAATGCAGGGCAAAATTGGAAGTAGAAGCTGCTCTTGGATTGAACCTATCAAAGAGTGAAAGTAAATCAAGTGTTTGTACAATAAGACAAGTTAAAAGAAACTCTTTTTTTTATTCTATGAGATAATCAATGACAGAGCACCAGCATATTGACTTCAAACAAAAAAAACCAGAAAATACAAAACTCACATTTAGTTGGATATTCTGATGTGTAGTTGCAGCTTTAGAAGGTAACACTCGGGCTTCTCTCTGAAGATTATCATCTGAAGTACAAGCTGTACCAGATACTGGATCGACACGACGCCTCAGTTTAGGATCTTCAACATAATTTCCTAAACAAGGAGCCTTATTCTTCATACAAGGTTTCTGAACATGTGCTTTCCCTGCTTTATCAAATACTAAATTGGTAAAGAAGGTTCAAACTTACAGGTGACAAAGAACAGATATTGCACATGTCAAATACCATAATTGCAGTATTTCAAAAGTGCAATTTACTGCTAGTAAATATGCAATATGGAAATAGGTACTAACCAATACGATCCAAAGCAGGAGCTACATTTTCAGCCAGTTGAGTTTTAAATGTTAGGGAATAGTTTTTGGGTCTGAAAACATTGTCTGTGCACTAGAAGCAGTTTGGACATTCTTCAATACATCTAATTTCACATTGTCCTTGGACTGAAAAACAAATAGGAAAAATGGCTGTCAACTATCACATGATTAGAACAAGTTAGTTTGGACTGGAACACAATTCAGTTTTAGTTCAACCTTCTGATGTTTGGTTGCAGCTAACAATGGGCCTTCTTCAACAAGTACAGGATTATCCTTTGTACCTCCATTTCTAGTATGATCCAGCATAATTGCCTAAATTTGACAAATACATTATTCAGGCAATAGATAAGTCATGCACTACAGATTATCTGTAGTGCATCAGTGATCAATCACAGGGATTTATTGTCCATGACACTGGTAAGGTAATAAAGCATCAGTAATCAATTGCAGGGATTTATTTTCCATGACACTAGTAAGGTAGTAAATATTACCCAATGATGGAAGGAAATGAGCATGCGATGAGGATAACCTTAACTTGGCTCTATTTATTGAAATTAATTATCTTATTCTAGGGCACAAGGTAATGCACGATGCAACACTGCCATATTGTACAAGATCAATACTTTCTGTGTCCATTGCAAGTATATCATACAAAAGAATATGCTCATTTCTTTGATAAGGCTCAACCGCATGTTTTAAAAGGTACATGGAATAAATTAGCTTTTAAGTGCTATGGACAATCTTTTACGCCCCACTTCTAGCTTCAGTTTCTCTTGCTAAACGCTAAATAGAGACCAAACAGCCGCCTTCTACTATTGGTTTTTAGAGAACCTGAGGCTGCCATCAAGAAAGAAGCCAAGAGTTTTTCCTTCCTAGCTTTTGTCTAGCTTTCCCTCTGTTGCCCACCCACCAACCTACTGGGCTTCTCCCACAAAACAATTTGGAGTGCCATCCAATAAGAAGCTAGCATCTCCCAACCTAAGAGAAGCAAAATCCAAAAGCAGAAAATTGGACCACTGCCAAACATGGATACACAAACACAATCAGCATGAGATGAAGACTTGCTTCCCAGTTTAGTGGATGACCACAACGGGCATGCTGCCACTGGCATTGCCCACACCTACCCAATGGACCATGCCCACACCTACCCAATGGCTTGGTCACTGCTGCATAGTATTCTAAATCTGGAGCACTGCAAGAATTGTGTGACTTGATGCGAAGCAGAGAGAAGGTAAATGGAGGAGAAGAGATGTGTGGAAGTGGAACACTTCTCAACAAAAAGGACCTTGGTTAAAACCGTTGATGACCCTGTCCTATATATAATTATGTTCCCCAAGGCTAGGCAACGCTGCACCAACTTCTTGTGGACTTGATTGCCCTTTTTACATACTGCACCAATGCCATTTAGACTTAGTTGTTCAACCATTGAAAGATAAAATAAACACTACATTTTTGGTAGAAAAAAAGATTTAAGAATTTTGTAATAAATCTAAACTAGAAGTGAAGATCATGGGACATCATCGTATTTCAGTTATAGGAATATTATATCAACAAGAAAAAGTTGCTCAAATTATCAAAAGTGTTACTTCAGCTATGTATATCTTCCTTAGGAATCAGTGATCAAGACAGACACAATAATGTAGCTATGCAGAGCAGTATGCTCCTGCCTTAAACAAGGCTGATCAGTGACATAGCTGATAAAATGGAAGGAAAAAGATGCAACTTATGCTAAATGATGGACTAACATGTGAGAATAGTGCATGACAACTAGACACATTATTCAGGCTATCTATATATAGCAGTGAGGTGCACACACAGAAAACAAAAAAACAGCAAAACACAGAAACTCACTTTTAGAACAAGCTTCTGGCGTTTGGTTGTAGCTTTAGAAGTTAACATTGGGACTTCTTCAACAAGTACAAGATTATCCTTTGTACCTCCATTTCCAGCATAATCCAGTACACTTGCCTAAAATTTACAAATACATATTATTTAGTGAAATAATTTGTAACTGAAATCTCTATTCAAAACACAAGAACATATTCAAAACATTGACCTCAGCATCATCATCTTTTCTGCAACTGAGAGGGGATTTTTCAAGACGTTGAGATAGTCCATGTCGAGTCCTAGAAGCTACACTATTAGGAGTGGAAGTTTGTGATGCATAGTTTTTCCTCTTCCTCTTCCTTCTACCCGAATCTTCACCTCAAAAATATTCATAAGAGTATGGACAAGAGATACAAAGTTAACTCAATGCTAAAAAAATGCTACAAAAACACTTTATGTGCCTTGAGCTGATGAGTTATCAGAAGAAATAATTACAGTTGCCTGAGAAACACCACAATTGTCACTACCAAAAACATTGTACGCACTATCTGAATCAACTTTTTTAGTCACATAAACTTCTTCATCATTAATTTTAGTAGCAGCAGCCATTGTGGGATCAACAACTTCCACATTAAATGCAATAGCAGCAGGCAATGTGGTATCCAAAACATCTTCCACAATGGTATGAGTTGAAGCGGCGAGCATTGGGGCTTCAAATTCATGAAACCATTGCATCATCATCTTTGTGACTAACATTGGTGGGAGAAGGGATTCGGCGAAATTCTCGAGCGGTGGATCATCATCAACTGCATGACCATGATGGTTTTTCATGTACTAGAATATTGAGATGACAAGTTTGTCAGGGCTCCTGTAACCATGTGCTGTGTGATGTTCTTAGAAAATGCCACACAAAGCTTCATTGTCCTATCATGTCAAATTAATAGTAATTTAAAATAGCAAAAATTGCGGATTAAGCATATTAAAATCGCAATGAACTAAACCAGTAATTTATTCACAAATATTAAACTAAATGAAATACTCATGAACATACTGAACAAGGCACCTACTTGTTCATCAAATAATCTACAATCGTTATCTGAGAGAATCGCTAAAAAGAAGCACAAGCATCAACAGCAGAAATAACAACGATTGACATAACAAGTTTCCTCAATAGATTTGACGTACACAAAATATATTATAGTTAGTCAATCAGTAATCTAAACAAGAACAAAATAAACATGACAACACTCATAAAACCTCAAACCAAGACTTACCGGACGCTTTCCAAACTTATCAACAGAGACACAATCATATGAAGCATATTTTTTGATCATAGAACCTTTCCAACACGAAATTCTTAGTAAATTTGGGGAAAATGGTGATGAGATCCGAAGTTGAAAGTCTAGATAGTAAGCCTACAAGAAATTACAAAGTGGTCGATAAATACATTACATATAGATGACAAAAAGTAATTGATAGGAAAACAAGCAATGATGAAAAAGACATACATAAAAAAGAAGTATATACGACCACAGATTGCCCTTCTTTGCTTTTTTCTATATAATGATATTGAAGCAAACAACCATTCAAATACAAACTTGGACTAGTCCTAATCTTTCCACATCGAAACATCAATCAAAGCACCTAGATACTTGGGGCTGGGAAGAGTACTTGAGTTTGGGCACGGGAAAGTTGACAATGCAACAACCATGAAGTATCGAAGATGTCATCATCGGACAAAGTGTAAGCCTACCAACTTCTTGCCAAAGGTCTTTGATGAGGGGCAAAGAAGTCTCATTGATTTCTTTAAGAAAATTGGCCTTTGCAGACTCATCTTTCTGCTGCCTGATGTCTTCACCACCAATTGGAATCCCTAAGAATAGGTAACTAATTTTGCGAGAAAAAGGGACTATTTTGCCTCCAACAAGTATATCTGTGATTGACATCGACTTGATCCATAATCCATTGGACAAAGTTTCTGAAACCTTTGAACATCCATCATACTAAAGCAAGATCCCAAATCAATGATCCACGATGATCTTTTCTTATGCTCATCAATTCTCTTATTTTCTCTCCAAAATACTTGTTATTGCACTTTGCTTCACCTTTAGCGAGATAAACTCTCACCGGTAGAGATGTTAAAGGCACCGATAAAAGTAAAATCAAATCAGAGTTTATCTGCTAAAAGCTAGGCAAGCTTCATATGAAGAAAATTTTCCCTGAAAGAATCCAGTCATCGAGATCGATGATGGGATAATTTGATGTGAAAAAGGTGCAAGTCGATGTCAAATAAAGCGCAAAAGAATGTCTGTTTTGTAAGAAAACAGTGATGTCAAGCAGATCATTTGAAGAAAAGTTAAAATTGCAATTGATGTTTTGTCCTAAGAGTGAGTAGTAAAAGTAAAAAGATCATCAATTTGTGACGCTTCTATGGATGAGAAAAGTGAAGCTTGATATGACTTGTTGTTGAAGGAAATTGATGTTTGAAGATGAAAAATCTTGTGTGTGATTAGTATGATGTGGGAAGGATTGTTGTTCATGTGGAATCTTGAAATGTATGATTGATTGTGGTAGAAAACAAAGTTTGAATGCTCTTTTTGAAGAAAACTATGAATGTAAATTAAGTGATCTATGAATCTTTCAAAATTCTGATAGAATGTTTGATTATGGAGGAAAGAACATATTTTAATAAACATTTGCTCTTTGATATGTAGCTGTAAAGATCTAGTAGAATTGCTGAGATTGATGGTATATATTGAGCGTGGCAAAAAGAATATACATTTTGTGAAGCTGAACCTCAGATGCGATGATGATTTATTGTGCATTTGAAATGATTGTATGAATCCTATTTTGCTGAATCTTTATGAACATTTATGTTTTTTCCTAATTTTGATAATGTGATGACGTGTACTATGATCAAACAATGGTTTTGAAGTATCTTGGAAGTGTGTTCATAATCCTGGTGAAGCCATGAAGCAATGAATTTGTAAGTATCAAAAAAGATGGATTCACATCATTTTGTTTGAATGCAATGTGAAATTTTGTTCAAATAAGAAAAATATATATCTCAGCACTCTAATTATTTCTCTACCGCTTTTAGATACCAAACTTGACCACAATCTGGAGTGAAGTTGTTCAAATTGACTTTGGGTTTCATGGATATGAAGTTATCTATGTAGATGTACCTCAAATAGACCGAGAAGTATGTAATGTAATGATCATGCAAAGGTTTTTTTTAATTTTTTAGATCATATCATTTTGTGTGGTGCTTATAATATTCTCATTGTCTTTCTCTCATCTTTCTTGTTTCAAATTTTTTCAGCAATGATAGTGGTATCTTTGCGATGAAGAATCTAGAGCTTTGGGAGCTAAATGTCTATTTGATGGATAAGTTTTCTAAAGCTGATGTTGGGCATTTTCGTATCAAGTACGTCAATGACATGATTTTCAATGAATACAATAGTTCTGATGATGGTCGATCTAAAGTGATGAAATATGATGCTGAGGTAATACTAGTTGCAATATCACTTTGTGTATTGTTCCATCATATACTCAATCGATAGTTGTTTCTAATATTTTTTTCTCAGTTCTACGAACAGTACTATAAGAGAGCATGACCTGCGTGTTGTGTTCAGATCTTGTGTTTAGGTTCCTGTCATGTAGTGTGTAGGTTCATGCTATGAGTGCATGGTACTTTGTAAAGGAGCAGCTATGTTGATGAGAATAGTTGGTGCTCAAATGGTTGTAAATATTAATCTGCAGTCAAGAGGCTAAACTAAAGTGGATGATAATATTTGGTTGGATGGTTTGTTTGGATGCTTGATGTTAACTATTTTTTACCATTATTCTAAGTTTATGTCCTTTTGTGTTAGTGTGTCTTTTTTGTCCACTATATGTCAGTGTAGTAACCTTTGATAGTGAAGATTAGGACAAGCTTGAGGGTTGTGGAGGTCCCTCTTGTTCTTGTAAAGATGACGGACTGATCCGGTTAGTGATCTTACATGCATTACGTTTTTTAGTTTGAGCATGATATACTTTAATGAATGTGCTGTATGTTGTATTGACACATGCTTTCTCCCATTACTTGTTGTAAATATTTGGTTGTTTTTAGTTACCAATGGAGGAAGTTCACCCTTAGAGGTGGAACTCTTATCAGGAGCAGCAACCTATTTGAGGAAGTTGCTTTTTCCTGAAGTTATATAGTTTGGTAAGTGTTCTTCCATTTACTTGTTCTATGTGACTGTATATTACTTGCAGTGAACTATGTATATAGGTCAATATTAGTCTTTCTGACAAGTGATTACAAGTCAATATCATTTGTGATTTGTGCTAGCACATTTTTGAATCTATTTATTTTGATTTGTGCCAACACACACCTCTTTTTTATTCTTGTCCTTTCATAGAAAAAAATTGCCTCATGTGATCTGTGCTAAAACATGTTGAAATCTGTTTTTTGTGATTTGTGCCAATATACACCAAGTTTTTGTCCTTGTCCTTTCATAGAAAAAAATATTGTCTCTTGTGATTTGTGCTAACACTTCATGAACTTTGATAATTCTGATTTGTACCAACGGACATCTCATTTTTTGTCCTTGTCCTTACATAGAAAAAAATTGTTTAATGTGATTTGTGCTAACACATATTGAAGTTTGTTTTTTTGTGATTTGTGGCAGGACACACCAATTTTTTGTCCTCTGAGACAAATAAAATATTTGGTTACACAATTGCAATCATCAACAATGTAACTTGCAACTACTGGGCACTGCAATTTTAGTTCTCAGCATATGCAATTGTAGTTCTGGGCATAATTTAATTTAAGAATGTAACATTCTATTCATTAAACAAATTACATAAATTAATTGGCCATTGAATTTGACTGCATCCCTCCTTCTGATTGATAAATTTCGCTTTCTTTCTGTTGATCATCTTTGATTACCATGTCCTCAGTGTTCTATTGCTTGGTGATCAATGCTACCATTTGGTGTTTCCTTCCTCTTCTTTCTTTTTGGCTTCACCGGGGAGCCTACAAAACATTATTAGTTCACATAAATAAGAATTTTTGCATTTGGATTCAAATTCTATTTGTATATCCTGAAATTTTTTACCTGCATTGTCTGTGTCATTTGTTTTCTTCTTTTTCTTCTTTTCTGCTGCCACCAGTTTCTTCTTTATTTCTTCTATATGTGTCTTCATTCGGACATGTTTAGGTGGCATTCCTTTTCTCTAAATTCTTTGTGGATCATCTATTTCAGTATGTGGATCTCCAGCTTGTGCTGCTATAGTTTCTCCTTGCTGGTCATTTTGTGCTTCACCTGTTTGCTGAGCAGATAACATTCTATCTAAATTGATTTCCATCTTGTTGAATTCTGCCATAAGGTATTCTATGGCTTCCTCATTTTTTGCTGCTTTTGAATTCAGTATTGTTGACTTCCTAGATGATATGTTGAATCTCAACAATGAGCTTGTTGCAACTGTTTCTTCTTCTTATCTTTCAACATGTACCTTTATATCCTTTTTTCTCCACCTGTCTAAGAAGTATTTGTCTGGAATTGTGTTGATTTCCTTTTCAATGACTATTTTCAGGATATCAGAGCAGAGTATCCCATCTTTGCTGAATTTTGCACATATGCAGGTAAATTCTTCTTCGCCTTCTGTTAGGTCAGTGTTTACTGTATATCTCCTGAACCTATAAACCTCCTGAATCTGGTTACTTTTTGCCACACCTCAAATGTTTTCCCATCTTTGGTTTCCTTATAGTTCAGCCTTGATGTTGCCTTCAGTTGTAGCTGAAACTTTTTGAATATATTTCTGTTGTATAGCTGTTGTGCCTGCTACTCTATTCTATAGCCTAATATAAATTCCTTTGGCCTTTTCTGCTTGCTATAGCTGTCCTCTAGCCTTTGTGCTCGATTTATAGTATCAACAATCCGATTGTACTATTTCAGAAAGCTAATGGTACTATAGGTTGGCCCTACATTGTCTTTGAACCTCGCATTTTTGCCTCACTTCTGGATGTGGTCTGTATGAAAGGGAAGAAGTCATTTTTGTAGTAGACCGGGATAAACCTTTTTCTCATTTCCCACATTTTGGAAAAGTAGTGATTCCCTTGAAGGTTTCTTTCCTCAATCATTCTCTTCCAAAGTCACTCAAATTCTTCCACTATTAGACTATTATTCACTATATCTTTGAAGTCTTCATATAGTCCTTCGTTTGCTGCAAAGACCTTGACATTCTTATTATAGCATTTGGTCTTTATGTTGAACAAGCAATTTCTGTGCTTTGTGTTTATGAAGACTTGCTCTATTGCTGATTTCATTGCCATGTCTTGGTCTGTGATGATCGTTTGAGGGTGCTTTCCTCCCATTGCTTCAAGGAAAGTTTGAAATACCTACTTAAAAGTGTCCACTGTCTCATCATGCAGGAAAGCACATCCAAAAAGGCAACCTTGCCCATGTCCTATGATTCCAACAAATGGTGCAAAAGGTAAGTTGTATCGGTTGGTCATATATGTCGTGTCAAAACTTACACATTCTCCATAATCTGCATAATATTTCATAGAAGAATAGTCTATCCAGAACAAGTTGCTCACTCTCTTGTCCTCATCTAAATCAAACTTGTAAAAGAAAGATGGATCCTCAGTTTGTTTCTTTCTTAAATAATCCAGTACTTGTGTCATATCTGATCCTTTAACTTCTCTGTTCAGCTTTGTCCTATAGTTGCTGATATCTTTCTTTTTCATCGTAGAGTTGTAAGCCCCCCTCTCAGATACAATAGAATAGAAACCATCTTTCTAGTCGGGATATTGTTATCGTTCAGAGTCTTGATAAGTCCTTTTTTCATTTCTGGCATATACTTGTGACCAGAAAATAGCTGATCCCTGTCTCTAGGGCATAGCTCATGATTATGCTCCAAATCAAGAGTTTTAATCTTCCATACACCTTCTTCTTTCACCATCATAACACAAGGACAATCTGACTTCTGCTGAACATTTGTTTTCCTTCTCCTTACCGGTTTCTTTCCAACATCCTTGTCTACTTCAGCTTCTTCTTGCTCTAAAGACTTTGGTTCCTTCTCTTTTCCTTGACAATGCATCTCATTGTCACTTTGACTACCTCATTATTTCTCTTCTTAGTTTGAGTTCTTGTCGTATGTGTTATGGCAACTTGAAATCCGGCTAGGAACACATAGAAGTTGAAGAAATGGTGAGCATCATGCCTAGTCTTAAATTCCATCGATAGTTGTGGGGTGTACTTGCTGTTGGTTGGTGCATTGTTACCTTCAGATGCCGCAACCTGCTCATTTTTTATGAATTGTTCAATCTCTTCCTCCGTCAGTTCCTGGATGCCATTTACATGCTCATTATCATCTATTATAGCTAATGTAATATCTGAACTTGTTTGTTCTGTTGCTATGATCCTCAAGTCATTTTCTCCCATGGTTGGTTGGTCATCTTGATTTTCATGTTGCACCTGTAAATATATTAGCAGGAGTCTTAGTTTTTGAGTAATGTCATTTATAATACAAATAATTTTTTTTCAGCGTGAACTAAAATAGTTGAAGAGATCATTTTTTATGTACCTCATCAATGTCCATGTTATTGAATACATCAGTTTGCCAATGGTATTGTTGAATTTTAGATCTATCATCATCAGCTATGCTTGTCGTTGCTCCATCATCATTTATAGCGAAGACGGGAAAATAGTGGAGCAGGCGACCCAAAGCGAATGCCTCCCCGCCATACCACTCCAAGAGCATTTATAGCCGCAAGGTGCACTCAAGGCAAACGTGCGTTCATTCACATTTGCTAACCGCTTGGAGAACCCCGTAGAGCAGGTGAAGTGATCGGAGGGAAGGCAAAACAACGGTTGCCCACGCAACGGCGCGAGACAAGTAAGCCACACATGTCCCCACTCTTTTCATATCATTTTGATTTGCGTGCCCGCGTTCCACGGCGCACGACCGCTCGTGAGTGGGCGCCATTATGCCATGATGTGACCGAGGAGGCTTGCCACCCCCTGAGATCATGCGCGAAGCGACCCACCACAAACATGACCCCATGTCAAGCTTAGGAAACCCACTCTTGGGCCAGTCCTTAGAAGGGTTCGAGGCCACAAAAGGGATAGGGGCAGGGAGGAGATGGACCCTATGGCTCTAATCGGTGGTGCGGAGCCACATGACCATCTCTCTCTCTCTCTGTCCGAGTCCTCCGCTTTGAAATCTCCCAGGTTGAGCCCCTCTATGGGGAGGCATCTTGCCCCCTTGGCCACTGCAGAGGCGGTTGGGGACCGACGAGATTGATGGCCAATGATTTATGGGACGTCTCTCGACGAGGCACTGCCGAACTCCATGTCGATTGGGGAGGATATCGGGTCCAGTTCGGATTACCCATTGACCCCGACGAGGTGCACCGCTCTAAGTGCATGGTTACGGTGGACATGCCTCTCCCCGCGTGGGGCAAAACCAAACCTGCCTGTAACAGGGCATCATGACCTCTTAGGGTCGGTAGGAGCGCTGAGAAACAGGAGTTTGGTCCTGGTGACCCCATAAAAGGGTCGAAACCAGGACCGAGACCCCTCCCCACACCTCTAAGTGTAAAGACCAAGGGCTAGCTTTGAAGACTCACAAACCGTGAGAGGTCCAAGACCTCTCCGGGAGGGATCGGCGAAGCATACGGCCCCGACAACGCAACAAGTGACTTCCATACGAAGCGATGCAGAATCCAAAATGTGATCACGACTGGGTCTCGTGGAAAAAGCAAAAAGGTTCAAGACCTATGAGCCAGAGCACAATCACAGAAAACCTCACGGACGCGCAAAGAGAGGTCGAGAAAACATTTTCTCGCATTAAGCCGAAAGCCGTGACCCCAATGCCGTAACCTGAGGGCTCGTGACAGGCTCAAAAGAAAACCCAAATGCACATAAAAGAGCGTTCTTTTCATTCTAATCCCCGGAAGTACAAGAGCGGTCGAGCCAGTTGGAAATGTACTGAATCACGACTCCGCTGCCTAGGCTGCATCATCGGGGTCCCTAGAGGCACCTGCTACAAATACGAAAGGAAGAAGATGAAAAATCGCTTCACTCCCCTTCTCGTAGCATCACAACCTCTAGGGCAGAAATGCACAGGGAGGATGAGACGAGAGCGGGATACCAAGGGATGGCAATGCCTCTCCCGTGAAAGGATCAAGATGCCCAAGAGGGAGGGGGATAAATTGGGCTAATTCTAATTTTTTGCAATAATTAAGCCCTACACTTAGCCCACTTCACCCCTTGTGCCTAGAATGTGTTTCTATTGTTCTCCCGCACAAAAGTTTTGCACCCTAGGTTCCAATCCTACTCTAACATGGCAATTCTAGGAATGTAAAGACATGAAATGAATTGCTCAAATGTAAATGCTCAAAGTAAAGAGAGGGAAAGGAACGCGGCGATGTTTTCCCGTGGTATCGGAGAGTCGCCACTCCCCACTAGTCCTTGTTGCAGCACTCGCGCAAGGGTGTAGCTCCCCCTTGATCCGCGTAAGGATCAAGTGCTCTCTACGAGCTGATTCTTTGACACTATGTCGTGGTGAATCGCCCACAACCGCTTACAACTTGACTTGGGTCATCCACAAGCTCTGCCGGATGATCACTAAGCTCCCAATCACCACCGAGCAGTCTAGGTGATGGCGATCACCAAGAGTAACAAGCACAAACTCTCACTTGACCAAGACAAGCCTAATGAGAAAGGTGGATGCACACTTGCTACTCCCTATGCACTAATAAGGTCCTTAATCTTGGATTATCAAATCTCAATCACCTCACTAGGCTCTTGCTCTCCCTTGCACTCCAAAGGTGTTTCACAGCTGAACAAATGGGCAAGAGACCTCCCATGGATGAGTGGAGTAAGTATTTATACCCCCTCATTCAAATAATAACGTTTGGAGCCTGAGTCATCACTCTACGGGCCGACCGGATGCTTCGGTCAGTTATACCCGCCACTGTGTTAGAGAGACCCGTTATGCTCTGACCGAACTCTGACCAGCGGCCGGTTAGCACTCACCGGACGTGTCCGATCAAGAAAAAGCCTCTCTAGAACCTCTATGGAGTGGACCAGATGCAGGCACCCCAGCATCCGGTCATCACCCACTAGACGCGTCCGGACAAGAAAAAACTTCTCTGGAACCTCTCTGGAGTGGACCGAACATAGGCACCCTACGTCCGGTGCTCCTCCACTCAACATCCGGTCAGTACCAGACGACTGCAGTTGATCAAATGAACTAACCGGACTCACCCTCCAGCATCCGATCACAACCAGACCATCGTTCGGTCAGAACTAGATGACTGTAGTTGATCAAATGAACTGACCGGACTCACCCTCCAGCGTCTTGTCATAACTAGACCAGCGTCTGGTCAGTCATTTAACCCTCCATTCACTTTCAACTCAAAATCCTATGTGAATGAAGTTGACTTCTATTGATCTTAGGGCTATTCTTGAGCTACCTAGTGCTAAGTTTGACAAGTGTGCACCACACCTAATCCATTAGACTAACCTAGGTCAGGCTACTAGTCCATACCCCCTTAATAGTATGGCCAAAGGAAAAACAAAGTCCTAAACTACTCTAAGTGTCTCTCCAACACCAAACGACACTTAGAACTAGTCCGTCCTTAACCTTGTCGTCCATCTTTTGAAAACCAAAATAATTTCCATCGACAGGGGCATGACAACCATGATTGCCCAATCTATTTTCATTACCATGACCTAACTCAAATTGCCTCTATAAAACACACGTTAGTCATAGTAATCTTGTGTCATCATTAATCACCGAAACCCAACTAGGGGCCTAGATGCTTTCAATCTCCCCCTTTTTGGTGATTGATGACAACACAACCTCGAGTATGTAAAAGAGATGAGTGAGGTTTTCAACATACTTGGTTCATATAAGCTTTTGATAGTAAGAACAAAAGGGGTTAGACATGCTTATATGACCTAAGCCAACATGGTGTACTCAAAAGATATGAATTAAGCATGAGTACATGAAGTAAAGCTCATTTGAATCAGAGTAAAACGCGGAAGCAAAGCAAATGAGCATAACCAAATGACATGACATATATATCAATGTAGAGAGCACACATGTCACATAAGTCTCACCATCACATGTATATAATACAATGCATGAATGTAAACGTGAATGCACGAAGTATCACACACAAAAGACCAAATGAATCGTGACCTTCTCACACACTCCCGCTAGATCTAACATACTCGCTCCCTCTCCCCTTTTGGCGTCAAGCACCAAAACCTAAGGTTTAGACGATGAGACAGGAGCAGACGAGTCGGGCGCTGAGGTGTGGTGAGAGATCTAAAACTGAGCTGCATCATCCTCTGACCCTAAACTCTGAGCGATCTGACCCTCTGTAGCTAGAAGTGAAGGTGAAGCGATCTGGGTCTGCTCAGTAACTGGCGCTGCCTGTGACTTTGGAGGTGTCACTATAGGAAGTGGAGCCACATCTACCTCTGTCACTGTCGCTGAAGCCTCAAGTGTAGAAGTGACTGTCTGAGGTGGCTCGGATGATGCAACAGACGATGGGATCATCTCGGTAGTCCCAGTAATAGGAGCAGCTGTGGCAGGGACAGGGACTTGGAACACTAGAGGTGTAGGCTGCCCTGTAAGCTCACTGAAGGTAGCGCTAAGACTCCTAGAGACTGGGGCGTCCGTCACTAACACCAAAGAAGTTTGAGTAGGAGTGAAGCCCGTAACAATAGGAGTAAAGTGCGGACCCTGAGCTATCCCTGGTGAAGCAAACCACTAAGACACCTGCTCTGTCAGTGAGGTAAACTGAGGAGCCAGCTGTCTCTAACTCAGAAGCCCATTGGGCTGTATAGTTGGAGTCACTGGAGTGGTGGTGGTAGGCTGGCCTATCTGAAATGTAGACTGCTGAGGATCAACCCCTATAGCAGTGAATACATGCTGCATGAAGACGAGTAACTGCTGCTGAATCATAAGCTGCTACTGCTGCATGACCTGCTGCTGCCGCTGAAACTCATCCTATCATGCCTGAACCTGAGCAAGTGCAGCGGCGGTCTAATGTGCCTGACGTGCCTGGTCCTGCCTCATCCGCTCAAGTACAACTAGGAGTGCCGGGTCTGTCTGCGGTGGCTATGGTGGAGCTGAGCTGGAGCCACTAGCCTCTCTATCGTGAGGATGAGGTGCCATCTGCGGAATCAGCTGATAGTCATCATCTGAGCTGTCACTCAGGTCACTCTTGACCTCATCCTCCTACTGTGCATCAAGCTCCTCCTCCTCTATCTCTATAATGCCTCTAATGATCTCATCCTGCTAAGCTGCTATCTCTGGTACCTCTAGGCGATGACTTAGCTGGCGAGGTGTCCTCGCATGACTATGACGTAGCATCTAGCTCAAGTCATACTATGGAAACTTAGTAGTAGCACCTGTCCACTCTGCCATTGTATATGGGGACTTGTGTGTAACTGCCTTTCGGAGTAAGAAAGTGATCCAATGAGCATAAGGCAGCTGACGGTGACCTCTGAAGCCCTCTGCAAGTGTGTCCTCCATCTCTGAGAACATGACATCCCAAATATCAAAGACAGTCTAAGACACCAGGTAATACACTAGCCACAGCTAAATACGAGTCAGGCCCTCACGGTAGTCCATCCTCGGAAGCAGAGTCCTCCTTATAATAGCATTAAGGAGCTGAGCTATAGGTGTAAGGTCATGTGGTGTCCTGCTCGACCCATTGCCAAATGGCTCTATGAAGCACAGTCTGACAAGATATGTAGGTGGCACAAGTCCACCATGAGGGCATCTTGGAGGCTCTGTCTGTCCATAGCATACCTCATGAAGGCGAATAGGGGACTTTGGAATCCTCAGTATCTCTCTGACCCTCGAGCTCTGGAGCCTGTAGTCACGGCCTTTGAAAGCAAAGTGAATAAACCTGTGCCTCAGGTCAATCCATAGAGAGGAGTAGAACTCACAAACCCAAGATGGAACATAGCGACCAGTCCATCCAAGAAGATCTATCAAGCCTGGCAGATAGGAGAGGTGAGGATGGATCTGCTCGCATGCAGCTGCAACTAGAGACTCTATGGAGCAGACCCACTGAGATCTAAAGGTAACACCGCTGTTGAGATATGCATTATAGAAGTCCTCCTACAACATAGTGTAGAAGTGCTCTGAGGCACGCTCATCTTGCCTTGGTGTAAACCAATCCTCAAATTGTACAAACCGTAGCTACTACACCTGTCTGGCTGTGGCTACCCTCAGGTCAAGGTGAACCACCAGAGGCGGACCCTGTGGTCTAGGAGGTGGACGAGAGCCCCTCCTCTATGTCTAAGGCCTCGGTGACACCTGAGTGTATGTGTGAATGGAGTGTCGAAGCTATGGCTATGCTGCCTGCTCTATCTCCTCAACCTACTCTCCCTGCTGAGCATCCTCTGTCTG
Source organism: Miscanthus lutarioriparius (assembly GCA_904845875.1). Lineage (NCBI taxonomy): Eukaryota > Viridiplantae > Streptophyta > Magnoliopsida > Poales > Poaceae > Miscanthus > Miscanthus lutarioriparius. The sequence continues at coordinate 63,190,187 of CAJGYO010000008.1, read as the reverse complement.
CTCTGCCAACTGTGTCTACTTTGACTCTCCTCTAAAGAGACATGCCGTCCTCCAAGCATGATAGTCCTAGGTGGACTACCAAGACTAGTTTCAATCCTCTCGATGGTGGCCCTCTGAGCTGGTGACAACTGATCGCCTATACGAATGCCACTCCTAGATCCACCTCTCTCGGCTTGCTCTACGGCGGTTGCCACTGCTGCTGCTCTCTCTGCCTCAACATCATCGAACTTGCACTTCTTCTTTGTAGTCTTTTTTGCCTTTCCTTTTTGTTGAGCAGTCGGGCGAGGCGGAGGCCTTAGATCCTCATCACCGGGACCACCTCCGGCATTCTTGCAATGTGCCATTTCTAAAGCTAATGAGAATCACTGCCACTGACAGGAAACAACTGCCGACTAACACTCGTGAGCTTGGCCTCAATCCATACTCATGGGCTTGGCCCCGAGTTTATTGATAACTGCCAAATCAACCAAAAGAGGACCGGCTCGCTGCACGATGGGATAGATAGGAAATATAAATAATCACTATATTCATCTAGAGGTGAGAAACTCTAAGAAGCAAGCAGTAGATGAGAAATTGAAATCGATAGCTTGCTACCTAATGAAATTCAATGATCCGGTGACCGACAAGCAAAGGAGAGGATCACGGGGCACCACTCGGGATCAGCAAGGTTACGCCTAGGGACAGGATTAGGTGGCGCGAAGCCATACAACGGCTTAGGAGGCGAGGCGCTAGGAAACCGTTGGTGCGAGAGGAGGCAGCACGGTGATGCGGTGGCCAGCGAGCTCGCGACGGCGCAGTGGAGCGCGAGCAGTACCGACGAGGGACATGCATGGACGCGGCAAGGAAAAGGCAGTGCAGGCATGTGGTGGAGTGTGACGGCATGGGCGTGGGCGTGGCGGAGATGCAGGCGGAGCGGGCTCGGTGGCACGATGGTGTGAGGCAGGCGTGGGCGCGGCTAGGTCAAGGCGGTGTGGGTACGTGGTGAGGCAAGCGCGAGTGAGGTAGGCGTAGGCGTGGCGAGGGAGGCGTAGGCATGAGCGCGGCGGTGGCACGGCGGTGTGATGCAGGTAGCAGTCGCGGATGACCTGGGTACGCACGAGGTGAAGGCAAAGGAAATACCAGGTGGCCCCTGCGTGATAGAGAAGAAAAGAAATTTTAGATCCACCTAGATTTGACTGACCGGACGCACTGGTGGCAACGACCGGACGCTGCCACCCGGAGTTCGGTCGACAACTGAGAGGTCCAAAACCCCTCAAGTCATGACCAGACATGTCTGGTGCCTCATGATCGGACACACAATAGAGTCTAGTTGATCCTGACATCTTCTTCTTTGTCTGACCAGATGTAGGGCCATCTTCACACCGGACGCTACCAAACGGAGTCCGGTCGACAACAGAGAGGTCCAAAACCCCTCAAGTCATGACCGGACGCGTCTGGTGCCTCATGATTGGAGGCACCACAGGGTCCGGTCAATCCTAACATCTTCTTCTTAGTTTGACCGGATGCAGGATCATCTTCACACCAGATGCTGGAGGAACACTGTTTAGCGTCCGGTCACCATTTTTCAGCAAATCTTCAGAGTTCCTTTGCGCTGCCTTTTCCCAATCAAGTCCCAACTTCAATAAGACACAAAGAAACACCAGTTGGGACTGATGTGAGAGACCTCTCTCAAGCCCTCAAAATTTTCCAAGTATTTTGCCTTAAGCTATAATTCTTTTTAAGAAAATATGCAATAAAAGGGGCGAGGAGCACCATGTGACCACACAAGAGGTTTTTATGACCAATAGAAGCTTCAAATGCTCTCCCTATTTGTGGACAAATACAATGGGTGCTCAAAAGATAACTGAGAAGAAATGATAAAGCAACACACATGCACATGCAATGCAATACTTGAAAGTAAGTCTAATTGCTTGTCAAGTTTGATCCAAGGTTAAGCTTCTTCACACGCTTTTCGGCGGTTATCTTAACCATGTTAGACAAGCCCTAAGTGCATTACTAAAAAATTAAACATGTTTTATATTACAATGCAATGCAAGGGACAACACAAGCTCATTTTTTAGTGAAGTTACTAAAGTCAAGCACATTGAGCTCATTCCTCAACCAACAAAATGTAGCCTCATCTAGCGGTTTAGTGAAGATATCCGCCAATTGATCCTCAGTCCTTACACCTTCTAGTGATATATTATTTTTAGCAACATGATCTCTAAGAAAATGATGGCGGATATCTATGTGCTTGGTGCGAGAGTGTTGAACTAGATTATTAGCAAGCTTTACCGTGCTCTCATTGTCACCTTAAAGAGGTACCTTTTCTAGAACTACACCATAGTCTAGCAAAGTTTGCTTCATGTAAATAATTTGTGCACAACAAGTACCCGCGGCATTGTATTCCGCCTCAGCGGTGGACAATGCCACACTATTTTGCTTCTTAGAGGTCCAAGACACTAGTGATCTACCAAGCAAATGGCACCCTTTTCTATCAATTTTGCAACTGGCATAATCCGAATCGGAATAGCCAACTAGTTGGAATCTAGCTCCTTTGGGATACTAAAGACCAATGCTTGGTGTGTGCTTAAGGTACCTAAGGATTCTTTTAACGGCAACCATGTGAGCATCCTTAGGATTATCTTGAAATCTAGCACACATACACACACTAAACATGATGTCAGGCCTAGATGCGGTCAAATATAATAAACTACCAATCATAGAACGGTAGAGAGTTTGATCAACCGATTTACCTCCCTCATCTAGGTCGAGATGTCCATTAGATGGCATTGGTGTCTTGATTGGCTTACATTCATCCATTTTGAACCTCTTGAGAAGGTCCTTGTTATATTTTTCTTGAGAGATGAAAATCCTTTCTCTCATTTGCTTGACTTGAAAACCAAGAAAGAATGTAAGTTCTCCAATCATTGACATCTCAAACTCCATCGACATCAATTCACCAAACTCTTTGCAATAATCTTCATTTGATGAGCCAAATATGATATCATCAACATATACTTGACAAATGAAGATCTCTCCATCAAGCTTCTTGTTGAATAGTGTGGTGTCGACCTTCCCAATGGTGAAGCCCTTCTCAATGAGGAAATCCCGAAGGCGCTCATAGCAAGCTCTTGGGGCTTGCTTGAGCCCATATAGCGCCTTGGACAACCTATAGACATGATTAGGATATCTAGGTTCTTCAAACCCGGGAGGTTGATCAACATAGACTAGTTCATTTATGAAACCATTTAAAATACACTTTTATCATCCATTTGATATAATTTCATTTCATGATGCCATGCATATGCAAGGAGGATACAAATGACTTCAAGTCTTGCAACCGGTGCAAAGGTCTCTCCAAAATCTAACCCTTCAACTTGAGAGAACCCCTTTGTAACTAGTCTTGCCTTGTTCCTCACAACAATGCCTAGATCATCTTGCTTGTTGCGGAACACCCACTTTGTTCCAATGACTCTTGCACCTTGTGGTCGCTCTTCAAGTGTCCAAACTTCATTGCGGGTGAAGTTGTTCAACTCTTCATGCATGGCATTTATCCAATCCGGATCTTGAAGAGCTTCTTCTATATTTTTAGGCTCAATGCAAGAAACAAACGAGTGGTGTTCAATAAATGAAGCAAGTTTTTGAGAGCGAGTCATTACACCCTTTGAAGGACTCCCTATGATGAGATCTTGTGGATGTGCTTGTAGTAGGGGTGAATTTCTTTTATCAACCACTTAAGAGGGAGGTTGTGGAGCATCAACATCTTGAGCTTGTGCCACCATTTGATCATGAGAAACATGAGTATCTTCATTTTCTACTCTCCCATCTTTATCATCATCTTGTGGTACATTTGATGAAGAAGGTGGATCAATCACTTGTACATCATCTTCATCGTCTTTGGGCTTGATGTCTCCAACTGGATTGTTCTTCATGGCTTCCCTCAATGGTTCATCACCTACATCCTCAAGATTCTCATGTGCTCCTTGGAAGCCGTTAGATTCATCAAATTCCACATCATATATTTCTTCAACTAAGCCGATGGCATGATTAAATACTCAATATGCTTTGAACTTTGATGAGTAACTAACAAGAAAACCAATATCACAACGTATTTGGAACTTCCCTAGGTGTTGCCGCTTCTTGTAGATGTAGCATTTGCAACCAAACACCTAGAAAAATGATACGTTCGGCTTCTTCCCATTGAGCAACTCATAAGGGGTCTTGCCAAGAAACTTTTGAAGAAATAGGTGATTGGATGCATAACATGCAGTGTTGATAGCTTCCGCCCATAGAGCTTTGGGTGTATTGTACTCATCAAGCATTGTTCTTGCAAATGTGATAAGTGTCCGGTTCTTTCTCTCTACAACACCATTTTGTTGAGGAGTGTATGTTGCAGAGACCTCATGGTTGATCCCTACTTCATCATAATATGCTTTAATGTTTGTGTTGTCAAATTCCTTTCCATTGTCACTTTTTATCTTCTTGAGCTTCACTTCAAATTCATTTTATGCTCTCTTGGTAAACTTCTTGAAACATTTGGCCACTTTGGTCTTGTCATGAAGGAAGAACACCCAAGTATATCTAGAGTAGTCATCAACCATCATAAGATAATAGAGATTTTCTCTCAAACTCTTGTAAGTTGTTGGTCCAAATAGATCCATACGAAGAAGCTCTAGCACTCTTGTTGTTGACATGTAAGCTTTGGTTGGATGAGTGTTTGCAACTTGCTTGCCGGCTTGACATGCACTACAAAGCTTGTCTTTCTCAAATTTCACATCCTTCAAACCTCTCACCAATTCATTCTTCATTAGTTTCTTGAGTGAGCTCATCCCAACATGTGCAAGTCTTCTATGCCATAGCCACACAAGTGATGTTTTGGTGAATAAGCATGTCTTCAAGTTTGTATCTTCAAAGGTGAAATCCACTAGATATAGGTTATTGTATCTAAAACCCTTGAATATAACTTGATCATCATATTTCTTTGACACAACCACTTCCTTCTTGGTAAACAAACATTGAAAGCCAAGATCACACAATTGACCAACGGATAGCAAGTTGAAACTCAATGAAGCAACATATAGCACATTTGATATTGAATGATCATTTGATATTGCAACTTTGCCCAATCCTTGAACTTTGCCCTTTGAATTATCACCAAATGTAATCTTTTCTTGACCATCTACTTCTTCATCTAGTGAGGTGAACATATGAGGATCATCGGTCATATGTTGAGTGCAATAACTATCAATAACCCAATGACTTCCACCGGTCTTGTAGTTCACCTACACACAAGAGATCAAGCTTGTTGTTTAGGGACCCAAACTTGATGAGGGCCCTTGACTTTCTCAATAAGTGACTTTTCAACCCAAATTTGCTTAGGCCTATTCTTGTTGGGTGGACCTAAGAACATGACTTTCATTTTTCCACTAGAATCCTTTCTAAGCATGTAGTGAGCATTGAAGGCAAAGGGTCTAGCATGCTTGGGCAAGGATTGTGGTGGTGGAGTTTGAGACTCATGGGCAAAGTGACCTTGTCCACACTCAAAACATCTCTTTGGCTTAGGCTTTGACTTGTATTGTTGTTGATGTTGAGCTTGAGCTTTCTTCTCTTGATTTGCCAAGTACCCAATACCACTTCTATCCATCTTCATCACGGTGTTCATGAGTAGCTTACTTTGGAGATATTGGCCTCTTGTGAACTTGCTCAAACCGGTCTTGAGATGTTCTTTCTCCAACTTGAGCTTCTTCTTTTCTTCTCTAATCTCATCATGATTTTTCTCCATTTTGAGTCTCTTGTTCTCTTCTTTAAGTGTATCATTCTCAAGAGCTATATCACAATCATTGTCAAGATTCTCTATCACAATTGTGTTGGTGGTTGATAGCTTTTCAAGATCTTTCTTAAGCTTTTCATTCTCATTCTTGAGCTTGACATACGCATCATAGTTGTCGGACTCAACCACTTTTTTGCCTTATCTACTAGAACCTTGCTCAATGCTCTCAACAATCAAGTCATCATATGATGTAGCTATATCAATCTTAACAACATTGTTAGTAGCATCAAGTGGCTCATTGAATAATAACTCATGAGAAAGAACAAGAGTGTCATGATTAATCTTGAGATTGGTGTACTCTTCTTTTAGCAAATTGTAACTAGTGGTGAGCTCACTATGTATCCCCTCAAGTTTATCATGTTTTTCTCTAAGCTCCTTTTTAGAGGATTTAAGCTCCTTGAGTTTGGATGACACAATTTTATTTTCTTCTCTAAGCTCAACACTAGCTTTTTCGGCTATGTCATACTTTGCTAAGAGTGAGTCCTTCTCAAGTTCTAGCTTTTCATTTTTAGCTCTTGTCTTTCTAATGATTTTAGTGTATTGGTTTAGCAACTTGACAAGATCATCATAAGAAGGTGATTCAAATTCTTCATCACTATCACTACCACTTTCATCATTGCTAGCATTATCATCACCACTACTATCATCATCATTTTGTACTTTTCGTTCACCTTTAGCCATAAGGCATAGGTGTGTAGAGGATGACGGTGGCGGTGGCGGTGAAGATAGTGAAGAATCAATCACAAGAGCGGCCACCTTCTTGTTCTCATTCTCACTTTCATCATCGAATGAGCCACTTGATGATTCAATATCCATGAGCCAATCACCAACAATGTATGCCTTGCCATTCTTCTTCTTGTGAAATTCCTTCTTTTTGCCATCCTTCTTCTTGTATGGCTTGTTCTTCTTCTTCTCATCATCATTTTCATCACTTGAGTCATATTTCTTGCCCTTGTACTTCTTCTTATACTTGTCTTTCTTAGATTTGGGGCATTGATGAGCTAGATGATCAAGTTCTACACAATTATAGCAATCCATTTCGGAGATGGGCTTCCTTCTATTACTAGTGAAGAATTCCTTCTTCTTGCCATCAAACTTGAAACCATTCTTGTTTAGCTTCTTGAGCATCTTGGTAGTTCTTCTCACCATGAGAGCAAGACTTGCATCATCAATCTCATCATCACTTGAGCTATCATGATCAACTCTTGCTTTGCCCCTCTTCTATTGGCTTGCCTTGAATGCCAAATCTTTCTTCTTGGTGGAAGAAGAGCCATCTTATGGAGTGATGTGCATGTACATCTCATGTGCGTTGATCTTTCCTAATATTTGAGTTGGTGTAGCGGTGGAAAGATCACCTTGATGAAGCACCATCACAATATGCCCATATTTGTCAATGGGGAGGGCACTCAAGATTTTCTCACAACATCATAGGGTTGCATTTGTGTGAGTCTAAGCCCATTGACTTCCTCCACAAGAACATTCAAGCGTGAATACATCTCATTGGCACTTTCTCTAGGAAGCATCTCAAATGAATTAAGCTTTTTCATCACAAGGTGGTAGCGTTCCTCACGCTCAGTCTTGGTTCCCTCATGGAGCGCACAAATGTGTGACCATAGTGCATGGGCGTCTTTGTGGTTCCGCACACGGTTAAAAACATCTTTGCAAAGGCCTCTAAAGAGGGTGTTTCTAGCCTTTGCATTCCACTTCTCATAGTTAACCTCATCGCCTTGAAGGTTGGCGGGATCCTTAGGTTTTGGGAAGCCTTGTGAGGCGGCTCTAAGAACTCCAACATCTAAAGCTTCTAGGTATGCCTCCATGTGAATTTTCCAATAAGAAAAATCATCTCCCTCAAAGATAGGAGGGGGTCCATCCCTGTGGGACATCTTGCTCTAGATGGTTAAGCCTAATTTAACGAGCATAAGGCTTCGATACCAATTAAAAGGATCAAGATGCCCAAGAAGGGTGGTGAATTGGGCTAATTCTAAATTTTTGCAATAACTAAGCCCTACACTTAGCCCACTTCACCCCTTGTGCCAAGAATGTGTTTCTATTATTCTCCCACACAAAAGTTTTGCACCCTAGGTTCCAATCCTACTCTAACATGGCAATTCTAGGAATGTAAAGACATGAAATGAATTGCTCAAATGTAAATGCTCAAAGTAAAGAGAGGGAAAGGAATGTGGTAATGTTTTCCCGAGGTATCGGAGAGTCGCCACTCCCCACTAGTCCTCGTTGGAGCACCCGCGCAAGGGTGTAGCTCCCCCTTGATCCGCGCAAGGATCAAGTGCTCTCTATGGGCTAATTCTTTGGCACTCCATCATGGTGAATCGCCCACAACTGCTTACAACTTGACTTGGGTCATCCACAAGCTCCACCGGATGATCACTAAGCTCCCAATCACCACCGAGCCATCTAGGTGATGGCGATCACCAAGAGTAACAAGCACAAACTCTCACTTAACCAAGACAAGCCTAATGAGAAAGGTGGATGCACACTTGGTACTCCCTATGCACTAATGAGGTCCTTAATCTTGGATTATCAAATCTCAATCACCTCACTAGGCTCTTGCTCTCCCTTGCACTCCAAAGGTGTTTCATAGCTAAACAAATGGGCAAGAGACCTCCCATGGATCAGTGGTGTAAGTATTTATACCCCCTCATTCAAAACATAACGTTTGAAGGCTAAGTCATCACTCTATGGTCCGATCAGACGCTCTGGTAAGTTATACCCACCACTATATTAGAGAGAGCCGTTAAGCTATGATGGGACTCTAACCAGCATCCAGTCAGCGCTCACCGGACGCGTCCGGTCAAGAAAAAGCCTCTCTAGAACCTCTCTAGAGTGGACCAGACGCAGGCACCCCTGCGTCCGGTCATCACCCACTGGATGCGTCTAGTCAAGAAAAAACTTCTCTGGAACCTCTCTAGAGTGGACCGGACGTAGGCACCCAGCGTTCGGTGCTTCTCCACTCAGCGTCCGGTCAGTACTAGATGTCTACAGTTGATCAAATGAACTAACCAGACTCACCCTCCAGCATCCGGTCACAACTAGACCAGCGTCCAGTCAGAACCAGACAACTACAATTGATCAAATGAACTGACCGGACTCACCCTCTAGCGTCCGGTCACAACTAGACCAGCGTTCAGTCAGTCATTTGACCCTCCATTCACTTCCAACTCGAAATCCTATGTGAATGAAGTTGACTTCTATTGATCTTAGGGCTATTCCTGAGCTACCTAGTACTAAGTTTGACAAGTGTGCACCACACCTAATCCATTAGACTGACCTAGGTCAAGCTATTAGTCCATACCCCTCTTAATAGTACGGCCAAAGGAAAAACAAAGTCCTAAACTACTCTAAGTGTCTCTCCAACACCAAACGACACTTAGAACTAGTCTGTCCTTAACCTTGTCGTCCATCCTTTAAAAATTGAAATGATTTCCATCGACAGGGGCATGACAACCATGATTGCCCAATCAATTTTCATTACCATGACCTAACTCAAATTGCCTCTGCAAAACACACGTTAGTTATAGTAATATCGTGTTGTCATTAATCACCGAACCCCAACTAGGGGCCTAGATGCTTTCACCCCAAACCACAGCCAACTCCTAGGAGTAGCCCGTGGGCTTGGGAGCAGTTGATTGTTGCCCTTGGCGCTCGCATTTCAGTGACCCGAAACCTGTGGGTTCAGGGAAGCACTAAAACCATGAGGGCTTGCTGTTGGCCTGAACACCGCCTCAATTCTCCCCTGCTCACAAGAGCCCTTCTAGCACTAGTTGTGAAAGGGGCGCCACCAGCTTCCAGGCACTACCAGTAGGGACTTAGGATGGGAACCATGTGGTTCTTCTTGAGCTTTCCTCTATCATTCCTTCGCCCTCTCATCGAAAAGGATAGGAGCGGTCTGTAGATACAGCCACGGGTGGATTGAACAAAAAGAAGGCACATATTTATAGGCCCATGGGCAGACCGAACAGTCTGAAACTCCTGCACCGCATGGCAAAACCATGGGAGGTCACGACCAACGTTAGATATCCACGTAAAAGTCAGGAAAGTCTAGACCTCCTCGAAGGCAGGGCCAATGCAGCATTGACAAGACCACACGGCCCCGCCTAGGTCATGAACCCTGATGAGTGGCACGCTAACATGGCAAGGCTTAGCAATCACATACCACTTCGATAGGATGAGACAGGGCGCAACATCCAACTACCATCCTGAATACACCAAGCCCGCAAGGGGTCGGGTGACGAAGCTCGATGAAGCCACGACTACGAACCCATGCTCAAAGCACACGCCACTCAGCGCTTTCACTATAGTAGAACAGACCAATTTATAAGAGCACAAGTACAATGGAGCCCACAATCGGTCGCACTGTCATACTTGAGCCCATATAAACCCAGTAGTCCATCGAGTACCGCGAAGGGTCTCGATTCAACCAACATACAACCAAGATCGTACATGATTCAACATACATGTCACACGTTACATAAAGTTCACAAATACAGTTCATCCATTAGGGTACGAATTGAAGTTATTACAAACCACGTTCAGGTAAGATAGTAGCGAAAGCAAATTAAAAGTTTGAAACCAACATCTGCAACATTGTTTAAATATAGTGTCAGGTCATGATCACACTTCCACAAAAGTATAAGAGAGGGATTAATAAGAGATGCCTGCCCAGGGCTTACTCGTCCATGGCGGGACAGAAGTAGTTCTTGCAATAGCCATGGTAAACTGTACCATCTGCAACAATGAGAAATAAAACCCTGAGTATGAGAAGGTACTCAGCTAGACTTATCCATCATAAACCAAAAATAAAGTGACTTCAAGGATCATGCAAGGCTTTATAAGTGAAGCTAGCTTAACAACATTTTGCATAAAAACGACTAATTCAGTTGTACATTTATAATTCGATCATCAAGTTAATTATACCTATTCATCTCTAGAATAGCAACTAACCTGTGCTAAACATATGGTATATCATTTAGTAGCATATAATAGTAACCATAGCTGGTGTAGTAATTCCATGTTCATCATAACCATCATTCCATAATACAGTTACTATGATGTTGGGGCTAGCCAAGTTTCTCACTGTTCGGGAGAGACGGCGATTCGAATCGATTTCAACCAGCTAGGAATTTATTCCTAACACAAACTTAGGTAGACCAGATCAACGGTCACCTTAGGTCACCTTTGGTAGAACTCAGGTCCACATTTCGTGGGTTCGCCCAGCGCCACCCAATCAGGGACAATCAACTGCCAGGATGTTCAGGCATGGCCTGCCCTTGGGCTCACATCTGGCTCCCCACACATCCTTACTACCATCCAAAGTGCGCACTCTAATAGAATGGGGCCCGGCCTGAGTTGAGCTACTCGCCTTCGTGGTCAAAATGAGTTATCCGGCCAGCTAAGTGAGAGGCATGCGTTCAATCTCGACAAAAGTGCCAACAACGGTATGGTCCTTAATCGGCACAGACGGATTCATATGAGTCAACTTTCACATAGACTCCGCCTGGCCTCCATTTACATTACCCCATGGTTCATTTCTATGATAGCAAATATAGCCAACCGTGCTCCGGTATCCACCTATATCTCGCAGGTGATAGCAAATCACCCGACTTCTACCGGTCTAAGCATGGCATATTTTCGATCCTAGACCTATACAAGGTTAAAGGTATATGTATCTAGACAAGGTAGTTCTATGCAACAAGTGTTTCCAATCAACTCCTATAACCTAATGCATCAAACATAAAGGACTCAAGTGATATTTTGTAAAGCATGGGATGCTTAAAATGCTCCGGGGCTTGCCTTTGAGGAAAGAGGTTGGCCTATGATTCGAGAACTTAGGGAGGTCCTCAAGAGTTTGCTCCTCTCCTTCTAGAGCTACAACCTGAGGTGTCTCCTGCTGTTCCTCCTCTTCTTCTTCATTAAACTCCAAAAGAGTTATCCTCTCGGACGATCCTATATGCATGAGCAGGAAATAAGATATCATTGATGCATATATAATGACATGTATACTATAATATGATGTGATGAATGCATCCTCATAAGTGTTCTTGGCAGCATTGTATTAAGGTGATAACAAGTTACATTTTCTTTTACTGAGTAGGTGCATATCTTTTCTCTAGTAACTTAAACAAACATTTATGTAACTCATTTTCTGGACTACAAGACATCAGCTACTTGTTTTGATCATAACTGGAGTTATATACATCTAAATAATATGGTTGTGGACTTTTTGGAAATATTATGAAATTTCCTACAACTTTATTTTAATCATCTTAAGGTGATTCAGTAGTTATCTAGGTAAAACAATTCAATCTTTCAGATCTATCCAGAGAGCAAGCATTTTAGATAGCAAACTTCTAACAGCCAAAATTCTTAAACCATATGACTTATGACTATGAAAATTTAACACAAGGTAGCTAAGTAAGTTATCTACAACTTTGTTAATAACAAGTTTTACAGAAAAGACCACTATCATCATGAAATTATCATCACAACAGAAACTATATATGCAACCATCTAGTTGAATTATAAAGCAATAATTAACTAGTTGCATACAACCAATTACTTCTAAGCCTAACTAATAACAACAACAGATCATATGCATCACAAGCACCATAGAAAACATCATGGTTAAACATAACTAATTTATTTATATTCATTTATCAATTTCCCTATATAATAAGGTGATTTAAAGGATAAATATTTCTAGTGCTTAATAAATTATGAGAAAATTACAGTAGCCTACAAATGACCCTAATAGTCTACTGTACAAATTTCATGCCATTTGGATAAGTATAGCTACCTCTACCAAAATGACAAGTTATATATGCTTATTTTCGCAAAAATAGTTTAGCACTGTGAAAAGTGTCAAGCAACAGATTTAATATTTTTCTTACTTTGCTCCTAGCACGAGAATACTGTGTAAAAATTTGTATGATCATATGTTATGTATTTTTACACCAATTAATTTCACTAGAATCTTGAAATTAATTAAGATTAAATAGGAAGACCATATTACAAGTATGTTTACTATAGGTTTAATATTTTTCCTAGTTATATCATGTAAACACAAGATCAGCAAAATTGGAATCACAATTTTATCACATTCCTAGCTCAATTTATGCAATTTATGAGATATAAACTATTTTAAAAGCATTTATCTTGCTCAATTTAATTCTCTCAGAAAAATACCCTAAATAGTAGATTTCATATTTTTATCAAATATTAAACTTCAAGATGTATCTAACAAAATTTGGTTCACCTCATTTGGATACTCCTAGCTCTAGATATGAGATTTTGAAGTTTGTAACTCAATCTGTGAAAAAATTAATAAAGAAAATCAAATTTCAAATCGGGCGCTACAGCTAGGTGCACCCGGTGTATACACCCCACTGTGACTAATGACTGGGCCCCATGGGTTAACTGATCCCACGCGTCAGCGAGGCTGAGGCAAAGGTGGCGGTTGACCGATGAAAAGCTCACCGACGGCGAGGTCACCGGCGGTAGAGTCACCACCGACGTGTTCCCCATACTATTCCGCACCTACAGGTACCCTCAGTTTGCTTGGAGGATCACCAGAGCTAGCTTGGCGGCGGCGCGCTACGGCGAGCCCATAGTCTCCGGTGATGGTGAGCCTAGTTAAGCACTGCCACGGCATCTACAAACCCTAGCGAAGCTCTACGACATGGATTAGGTCAGGGTGGAGCGGCAGCGAAGCTTGGCCGCGTGCATAGCAGCACGGCGGCGCGAGTGCAGCGGTGGCATTGGCCTTAGGCTCTTTCCTCGAGCTAGACCTAGACCTAACCTAACCCTAATGTCTAAAAGCGCGCGAGGAAGAGAACCGGGCATGCACAGCCACGACAATGTGCATGGTGGTGGCGCTCTCAGCGATGGCGCGACGACGGCGACAGCCCGCAGGCTTTTACCTTGGCTCGGGTTAAGGCAATGGGTGGTCGGCAAGGTGGAGGAGGTGATGGCCGAGTGGTGAGCACGAGGAATCAGATAATGGCGTGGTGGCGGTGGTGCACTAGCTCGGCAGAGGTCAGCGGCAATGGCACGGTGCACGGTGGCTTTGCTCTAGCGCAACGAGAGAGAAGCGAAGCTTGGTAGAGGAGCGCGAATGCGGGAGAGCGAGGCAGGGCAACGACGTCGTGCGGCTTTGTTGCCCACGTCGGCTTGACCAGTGGTCCGGTGCTGGCGTACGGCCACCACGCGATGCGCGCGGCCTGCGCCGGTCAGCCACGACGCGCACGTGCGGTGCCGATTCAGACATCGTTGAACCCGACTAACAGCACCACTTTGTGACCCTATACCTCCTAATACATGGCGAATTTTTGAAAACTTACTTAATAAAAATTTTAGAGCTACGTGAGTACTAGAAGATTGCTTAAAGGAGTTTGGTCTAATTCCCAACGGTTTTCAAACTACAAAGCTCCAAAGTAGAGTACTTTGAAACTGTAGTCAGCACGTGACTTAGCAAAATTTTCTAAGTTACAAAACTACATTTTGTTGGAACTAGTGAGCTCTATTTGACCATGTTATGCACGGATTTAGCTCATGACCCTTAAATAAAGTTTGTTACCCTTGATGTGAACTACAACTTTTATTTAGGTCACACAGCCATGCAAATAATCTAAGGTACTGTTCAACTTTGGTCAATCTAGCATCATGAAAATGATATTTCAAAGTACACCAACACTTATAAGCAAATTTGGTCTATGTCATGAATATAAACATTGTTCCAATTACCATCCTAGATGTGTCTAAGATGTTTTCATGACCTCACAACCATCTCATGCATTGGTCACATATGATCACAAGCATAATTAAGTATATGAGCAACATCCCATGTGATAAAGAGAAGGTAAATGAAATGAAACTTCATATGCTCATGCTCATGAATGAATTGATGATGATTGTGCTCATGAAATGCAAATGCCAAATGCAATGCTTAACATTGAGGTGCTACATTCACGATCACTTCGTGATCACAAAAACCCTCGGGGGCTACTGTCAAGGTTATAACCCCGGGGTGTCTCAAGGCACCGATTGATAGCAGGCCTGCAATGCGCTAGCTGGCGAAGGCCTGAATGACCGAGGCCTAGCCAAGCCAAGCAAGCCAGGCTAGATGCTAGGGCCAGGGTCAGCCCCAACCTCTTCACCTTGCCTTAGCCGCACGACACACAAAAAGCGCACGACCTCGCCCCTGTCACGACCCCTAAAATGGATGGGGAGAGGTCGAGCCCTGCTGAGTACACCTACTCTAGCAAGGGCAGACATGTCTCACTAACCTCGTGAGGACCGAGGGAACAACAGTCACCTCAGTCTGGTTAGATGCCAGCCCTGCGCCACAAAGGTCGGACAAGACAACACCGCCTTGTGGTGGTGACGACAGGCACAACAACCGCCGGCCAGATACGGCCCTACAAGACACGTGTACGATCTCACCCACCATGGGATGGGATCCACGATGGGTCCTTGATTTAACAGCCACCCAGCTGATGAGAGCCATGACCCTAATGATCAGGGTCATGGCCCTCAGCTCCTCAGCGACGACCTAGTAATTAATGACCTAAGGCCGGCTACCAACTATCGTACCATGCCCTAGGAAACTAGGAGACAACAACGAGGACCATGATGGATACCATGTTGCACAGGACGGTTGGCGAACCACCATCGAGGCTATAGTGACACCACAGCTGGCACAGTAGTGCCACGCCACACCCTGTTGCAACACGACCAGAAGACCATGACGATAGCCGTGATTGAACGTGCACCAGAAGACGGCGTAGGTTGCAAGCCAAGTTAGCTAGGACCTCCCTCAGGCTCTCGACCCTTCGGTCAGGAGAACCTCCTGCTTTGTATGCGCCCTGGCCCCGAACTCTATATAAGGGCAGCTAGAGCACCCTCTCCAAACATTCTGAATACTCTACCATTCCATTCATTCACCATTGTAGTAGGGCTCCAGGAGCTTCTCTTTGAGCAGCCCTTCGCCTAGCATAGGTCCTTCCATCTCTTCCACCTTTCTTGCACCCCCATTATAAGAACTTTAGGGCATTCAAGCGAGGAACACGCACTCGATCATCTCTGAGGCTAGACGTAGGGCTCTGGCCTAAACCAGTTTAAATCCTCGTGTCTATTGGATGCTACCATCGTCTTCCTAGAGCAGCACGACAATCGTATAAATTTACTAGTCTGGTTTATAAAACACCGACAGGATGGAAACCCTATCTTCTGCCCATGTAAAGATTGCATGAATCAAAGGAAATGGTAGAGAACTGAGTCTGTATGAATGCACTTGATTACCAAGGGGGTCATGCCAATCTATACAATATGGACTATGCATGACGAGGTTGGTGTGAATGTTCCGTAGGAAAACGATGATGTGGCCATGCCTGACGTAGCCCTCCATGAGGCTGTTACTAACGAGGAACCTATGGCTACCATTAATGATGTGTTTATGAATATGCTAGCTGAAGACACCGAGCATGACGATGCCATTTCTCAGCTGGTACGTAATGTAGAGAGCAGATTTCTTAGTGATAGACAGCTGAGAAAGCTAGAGAAAATGAGACAAGATGGCAAAACACCATTGTATAAGGTTTATCCAATGAGCAAACTAGAAGCCGACATCATGCTATTAGAGTTCAAATCTACAAACAGATTGAGCGATAAAGGTTTCGATCAGTTGTTAGGTATAATAAGGAAAATGTTCCCAGAAAAAAAAATGAGTTGCCAGAAAAGACATACCAGGCCAAGCAAATGATCTGCCCCATCAGCCTTGAGGTTGAAAAAATCCACAAGTGTTTCAATGATTGAATATTGTACCGTGGAGACAAATACAAAGACTTGGATGTGTGCCCCAAGTGTGAAGCTCCATGGTACAAGGAAGGTCCGTCAAATGAGGGTGCCAAGACCAGAGGAGGTCTCATAAAGGTCATTTGTTGGTATTTCCCTATAGCTCTCTGGGTGCATAGGCTGTTTGCAAATGCAAAGTCAGCCAAGCTGTTGTGTTGGCATGGCGAAGAGCGTAAGAAAGATACAATGATGAGGCACCCTGCTGATAGGAAGGACTAGAGGACTGTCAATACTATGTTCTATAAGAATATCGTTGGAGAGGTAAGGCACCTTTGGTTTGGTTTGAGCATAGATGGGATGAATCCTTTCGACCAGGTTAGAAGCAATCATAGCACCTAGCCAGTGATGCTCTGTATATACAACCTTCCACCTTGGCTCTGTATGAAGTGGTCGTACATCCATATGCCACTACAGATCCAAGGGCCAAGACAACCTGCGAATGACATCGATGTGTTTCTAGAACCAGTGATCGATGAACTAGTAGAGATGTGGGAAATAGGAGTGAAGGATGTTTGGGACGAGTATAAAAAGGAACATGTCACGATCAAGGCAGTACTTATCACTACAATCACCGACCTACCAAGGCAAGGTTGTTTGTCTAGAGAGAAGACAAAAGGCTATACTAGATGTGTCAAGTGCTTGGATGACACTGATGCGGTACAACTACCAAGCTACTCAAAGATAGTTTATTTGGGACACCGTAGGTTCCTACCTAAGGATCACCCTTACCATAGGAACCAAAAAGATTTTGATGGGACTATTAAGAAACACTTACCTCCAAAATATTGAGACGGGCCTGTGATACTTCAAGAAGTCAACAAACTAGATGTTGTCTTTGGGAAGGGGGATGGGGCAGTAGCAGCACCAGATTGGAGCGTCTAGAAGAAAAAATGGTTTTCTAGAAACTACCTTACTGGGCAGTGCTGAGTGTATGCCACTTTCTTGATGCCATGCATATTACTAAAAATGTGTGCGGTAACACGCTTAACACCTTGATGAACACCGAGGGGACATTGAAGGATTCACTAGCCACACGCTTGGACATGCAACACTTGAGAATGAGGAAGGAGCTACATCCTATGGAGCTAGAAGATGGCCAGTTCGAACTTCCGGTTGCATCATGGACCTTGAAGAAGGAAGAAAAGCGTGCGCTTGTTTCTTTCTTCAATGAACTCAATGTCCTAACGGGCTATTGTGCGAACCCAAAGAGGCTAGTGAACATGAGAGAACTCAAGTACAACTATGGCTGTATGAAGACCCATGACTGTCATGTCATTATGACTCAGCTGCTCCCTGTTGCCCTGAGTGGTATCCTTCCCCCAAAGGTCGACGCCCCAATCATAATGCTATGCTCGTTCTTCAATGCGATCTCACAAAAGGTCATTCATGTGTCCACGCTGGACCAGTTGTAGTGGTACATAGCCGAAACTCTCTGTAGGCTTGAGATGCATTTCCTGCTGACTTACTTTGATATTTCAATGCATCTGCTCATTCATCTTGTTGACCAAATTAGAGCCCTTGGCCCAATGTACCTGCCTCAGATGTTCTCTTTCAAAAGGTTGATGATAATTTTCAAAAGATATGTTAGGAACATATTGAGACCAGAAGGGGCATGGTTGAAGGATGGTCACTAGAGGAGGCCATTGAGTTTTGCACATATTATCTAGACATCAATAGAGTGAGAGTTCTAGAATCTCGTCACGAGGGAAGACTAGGTGGCAAAGGAACGATCGGGGAGAAATCTATCACAGTAGATTAACCTATTTCTTTCAGACAAGCACAGTTCGTTGTTCTCTAGCAAGCAGAGGATGTGATGCCATACATTGATGAGCATAGGCAATAGCTGTAAACTTTGTATCCGAGTAGGTCATAGGCTTTGGGTAGATAAAAACATAAGGTGGAATTTGTCAACTGGTTTCAACGCTGCTTGATTCGAACAACATTGGGTAATCAGCTGGATATCTTAGCCAAGGGACCTTCGAATACATTGCTTAAGTACCAAGGGTATGAGATCAATGGGTTTACATTTTACACAAAAAAGCAAGATGGAAAGAGCACATACCAAAATGGTGGTGTTCATTTCGATGCTCACGACGAAAACGGCAAAGTGCAGGTGATGTACTATGGTTTCATAGAGGAGATATGGAAGCTAGACTACAGTCGGTTGAAAGCATCTCTTTTTCACTACCAGTAGGTCTGGCTCAAGGAAATCACCACCGACAGAGAAGGGTTCACTACCGTTGATCTTACCAAGACCACATACAGAGACGACCCCTTCATCCTTGCAAAAGATGTTATGCAAATCTTCTATGCAGGGGACAAGACAAAAGGAAAGCTAAAAGTAGTCCTGAAAGGGAAAAGAAAGATTGTCAGTGTCAAAGGAGTGACAGACGAAGAAGACTACATGGGCTATCAGGAAATGCCTCCATTCGGGGCAAATGTAACCCTACCTATCCTTGAAGAGGGTGACGAACCTACTTACGTCCGGTGTGATCACGATGAGGCCCTCATTGTTCCACCCACTATAAATAGTTAGATTATTATTAACTATGTAATCATAATCATTATTCAGATGTTGTTTTAGTAATTCAGACTGAATATATCATTTGATAATTATTTGTAATCATTATTTGTGCGCATCTCTATAATTAAATTATTCACTATGTAATCAAATATTGAGATGATGTTCATAAACACTATTATTTTATAATTATAGACCATTAATTAATGATCATAGAACTAATTAATCAAGACACAAATTTTTGTGTTATTTTATAATAAATTAACTCATCATCTTGGCTCTCGTGGCTATGCCAGTAAGATGGATGAATTTGAAAGTGAACTTGAGCAGTTGGAACGCCTTGGCGTTGAGCCTGAGACTGCCGATTGGGAGCTCAAATTGGTATATTATGGTATGGCGAGGGGGGTACACCATGGCATGGATGGGAGCTTTAGCTCCATAAATCCAGCCATGAGCAACCTCGTCTAGAGGATCGCCGATGTAAATGATGAGGTGAGGAAAGGGACTCACACTACAAATAGGGAGAATGACGTGCTCACCCAAGCACTCGAAAACAAGGAGCACCCTAGTCGCACAAGAGGAGCCGGTCTTGTTCCTTGAAAATTAGCATTCAAGCAAGAATATTCCACTTATCGGAGCCACTCGAGGGGTAGAGTAGCACAAGAGGCAGAGACACTAAGGTGGCTGAAAAAGATTGAAGACAGATTTGAAAGACAGATTGATGCGACCATTCAAGAATGAGTCAAGGTAGCTATGCAGTCCATGGGATCAAGAGTACCACCAGACCCTATTCTGACTAGCTTTAGCCCATAGTTCAGGGGTCATAGCAGCAGCGGATTGACCCCGCTCGATGAAGAAGAGGCGAATGCACCTCATCCGGTGGATAGCATCACCCAATCCGTCAATGTCAGGTTGTACATCCATCAGCAATGGACAACTAACAAGGTAGCGGTCGGCCAGGCCTGGTCTGCGGGAGACGGGACCATTAATGGCCACCCAATTCCACCAGGGTATGCCCACGTCAGCATTGATAGTATACTTGATAAGAAGTATAACAAAATACACATTGATTGCCCCACACTAGAAGATAGGCAATGCCTTGTTCAGAACAAGGGCGCTCATGTGGCATGGCGCAAGCGCTTCATTAAGCTTGATCACCAGTTGTATTCAGATGATGAGGACGACTATGAATCTTCGCTGCCTAGAGATGATCACTCACCATCTCCCAATAGAGGAGATCACTCTGCCTTCCCTCCTCCCTTGCCATCACCCCCGAGAAGACATACGTCTTCTTCTCTTCCTCCTCATCCCCCTCCATCTTCATCAGCCTCGACAAAAGAGAGGACTCCTCCTCCTCCTCCTCCCTTTTCATTAGCCCCAGGAAAATAGAATTCTCGTCCTCCTCCACCTCATCCCAAAACAAGACCAAAGGCATCCGCGCAGTCACAAAAAAGGCCTCGGATTCGGTCGCTAATGCGCCCAAAGTGGATGACCAAAAAAGAAAAGGACGTTTAGTGGCAACGTTACAAACTTGCTAAACCAAAAAAGCCAGAAAAAGCAACAAGGAAGATGCTGTTAGATTCTAGAATCTATTTGCCTCACTGCCTAAGTGGAGGGTGCAGTCCGAATTCGATAGGCAAACATGGAAAAAGCACAATCAATTAAGAGTCGAAGAAATACACCATGAAGATCAAAAGAAAATAAACAAGATGGTCGAAGACAACCCCAGATTAATCATGGAAGAGGCCGTGAACATCTATTATGATTCGAAAGAATATGAGATGGCAACACCAACAATCCATTATCAAAGAGGCAATTTCTTGGTGGCCGATGAGGAGTATAAAAATTTGACAACATATATGCATGATTTGCATGAATATTACATGGCCGAAGCAACAGAGATGGACCATACGGGTTTCAAAGTTATTATCCACAAGCCTCTTGTTTTTCATTATCCTGATGAAGAGAAGCACTTTATCGGTTGGGAGTGCTCGTTTCAACTATACTAGAGACGCAATCTTGATACACAAATGAAAGCATCTAGGCCCCTAGTTGGGTTTCGGTGATTAATGACAATACATGATTACTGTAACTATCGTGTGTTTTGCAGAGGCAATTAAGTTAGGTCACAGTAATGGAAATTGATTGGGCAATCATGGTTGTCATGCCCCTATGATGGAAATCATTTTAGTTTTCAAAGGATGGACGACAAGGTTAAGGATGAACTAGTTCTAAGTGTCGTTTGGTATTGAAGAGACACTTAGAGTAGTTTAGGACTTTGTTTTTTCTTTGGTCATACTA
This sequence comes from Miscanthus lutarioriparius, assembly GCA_904845875.1. Classification (NCBI taxonomy): domain Eukaryota; kingdom Viridiplantae; phylum Streptophyta; class Magnoliopsida; order Poales; family Poaceae; genus Miscanthus; species Miscanthus lutarioriparius. Next base: position 63,168,687 of record CAJGYO010000008.1, on the reverse strand, counting down.
TTAAGGGGGGTACGGACGGGTAGCTTGACCTAGGTGAGTCTAGTGAGTTAGGTGTGGAGCACACTTGTTAAATCTAGCACTAGGTAGCTCCTAAAAAGCCCTTAGATCAATTGGAGCAAACTTCATTCACATATGATTGCGAGATGGAAGTGAATGGAGGGTCAAATGCTGACCGGACGCTGGTTTCGGTGTGACTAGACGCTGGCGTAGACTCTAGTCAGTTCATTTGATCAAGGTGAATTCGTCTAGTGCGACCGAACGATGAGAGGTGAGTGACCGGACGCTGGGTGCCAGCGTCCGGTCGACTCCAGTAAGGTTCCAGAGAGGAAAAATCATGACCGAACGTAGGACAACTTAAACACTGGGAGTCAGGGTGAACTGACCAGAGCGTCCAGTCAACATGACTGGAGCGTCCGGTTATCCCGTAGAGGCACATAACGGTTCATTTTGAACACGGGTGTATAAATACTTCCTCCATTCGTGTGAGGGGGAACTTTTGCTCATTTCAACAGCTGAGAAACACCCTTGAGAGTGCCAAGAAAAGTAAGGTCCTAGTGAGGTGATTGAGATTTGAGAATCCAAAAGAGAGCCCTCATTAGTGAAAGCAAGAGTAGCAAAGTGTGCATCCACCCTTCTCATTAGGCTTGTCGTGGTCAAGTGAGAGTTCGTGCTTGTTACTCTTGGTGATCGCCATCACCTAGATGGCTTGGTGGTGATTGGGAGCTTGGTGATCATCCGGCGGAGTTTGTGGATGACCCAACTCAAGTTATGAGCGGTTGTGGGTGATTCACCGCGACGAAGTGTCAAAGAATCAACCCGTAGAGAGCACTTGATCCTTGCACGGATCAAGGGGAAGCTACACCCTTGCGCGGGTGCTCCAATGAGGGCTAGTGGGGAGTGGCGACTCTCTGATACCTCAGCAAAACATCGCCGCATTCCTCCTTCTCTCTTTACTTTGAGCATTTACTTTGAATAATTCAATTCTTGTCTTTACATTCATAGAATTGCCATGCTAGAGTAGGATTGGAACTTAGGTCGTAAGACTTTTTGTGCGGTAGAACATTAGAAACACTTTCTAGGCACAAGGGGTGAAGTTAGGCTAACCGTAGGGTTTAATTATTGCAAAGAAATTTAGAATTAGCCCAATTCACCCCCCTCTTGGGCATCTTGATCCTTTCAATTGGTATTAGAGCCTTATGCTCACGTATTTAGGCGTAACCACCTAGAGAAAGATGTCTCATGGGGATGGACCTCCTCCTATCTTTGAGGGGGATGATTTTCCATATTGGAAAATCTGCATGGAGTTGTACTTAGAAGCTCTAGATGTTGGAATGATTAGAGCCGCCTCACAAGGATTTCCAAAACCTTGGGATCCCACGCACCTACAAGGCGATGAGGTCAATTACAAAAAATGGAATGCAAAGGCTAGAAACACCATCTTTAGAGGCCTTTGCAAAGATGTGTTCAATCGGGTGAGGAACCACAAAGACGCCCATGCACTATGGTCGGATATTTGTGTGCTCCATGAGGGAATAAAGAGCGATCATGAGGAACACTATCATCTTGTCCTGAAAAAGCTAAATTTATTTGAGATGCTTTCTAAAGAGAGTGCTAATGAAATATACTCACGCTTGAATGTTCTTATAGAGGAAGTCAATGGGCTTGGACTTACTCAAATGTAACCATCCGACGTTGTAAGAAAAATCTTGAGTGTCCTCTCCATTGACAAATATGGGCATATTGTGACCGTGCTTCATCAAGGTGATCTTTCCACTGCTACACCAACATAAATCTTGGGAAAGATCAATGCTCATGAGATGTACATGCACATCACACCTCAAGATGGCTCATCCTCTACAAAGAAGAAAGAAAAAGACTTAGCATTCAAAAGTAGCCAAGAGAAGGGCAAAGCAAGAATTGAGTATGAGAGCTCAAGTGATGATGAAGTTGATGATGCAAGTCTTGCTCTCATGGTAAGAAGAACCGCCAAGATGCTAAAGAAGCTCAACAAGAGTGGCATCAAATTTGATGGCAAGAAAAAGTTCTTCACTAGCTCTAGAAGGAAGCCAATCTCGGAGATGGATTGCTACAATTGTGGAGAACTTGGTCATCTAGCACACCAATGCACCAAGCCCAAGAAAGATAAGTTCAAGAACAAGTACAAGGGCAAGAAAGATGATTCTAGCAATGAAGATAAAGATGAGAAGAAGAAGAATAAGCCATACAAGAAGAAAGATGGCAAGAAGGACTTCCATAAGAAGAAGAATGGGAAGGCATACATCGTCGGTGATTGGCTCATGGACATTGATTTATCTAGTTGCTCATTCGATGATGATAGTGATAATGAGAAGGTGGCCGCCATTGTGATTGACTCTTTATCATCTTCACCGACACCACCTCCATCATCCTCTACACACCTATGCCTTATGGCCAAAGGTGAACGCAAGGTATCAAATGATGATGATAGTAGTGGTGATGATCATGCTAAAAATGATGATAGTGATAGTGATAGTGATGATGATGAATATGAAACACCTTCATATGATGATCTTGTTAAATTGCTAAATCAATATACTAAGATCATTAGAAAGACTAGAGCTAAGAATGACAAGCTAGAAGCTAAGAATGATTCTCTTTTAGCTAAATGTGATGTAGCCGAAAAGGCTAGTGTTGAGCTTAGAGAAGCAAATGATGCTATGTCATCCAAACTCAAGGAGCTCAAATCTTCTAAGGAGCTTAAAGATAAACATGATAAACTTGAGAGGATACACAAAGAGCTCATCACTAGCCATAATATACTAAAAGATGAATATACCAATCTTAAGATTAATCATGATAATCTTGTCATTGCTCAAGAATTTTTATCCAATGAGCCACATGATGCTACTAACGATGTTGTTAAGATTGATATAGCTACATCATGTGATGATTTGATCAATGAGAGCATTGAGCAAAGTTCTAGTAGCAAGGGCAAGCAAGTGGTTGAGACAAAAAATTATGATGAGTATGTCAAGCTCAAGAATGACAATGAAAGAAAGATCTTGAAGAGATCAAAACCCACAACACTATTGTGCTAGAAACTCTTAATCCTGATGCTGATTTGATTCTTGAGAATGAGAAGCTCAAAGAAGCGAATAAGAAGCTCAAGTTGGAGAAAAAGCATCTCAAGATTGGTTTGAGCAAGTTCACAAGAGGCAAGCATCTTCAAAGTGAGCTACTAATGAACACCGTCATGAAGATGGATAGAAGTGGCATTGGGTACATGGAAAATAAAGAGAAGAAGGCTCAAGCTCAACAACAACAACAAAAGCCAAAGCCAAAGCCAAAGCCAAAGAAGTGTTTTGAGTGTGGACAAGAAGGCCACTTTGCCCATGAGTGCCAAACTCCACCACCACAACCCTTGCCCAAGCATGCTAGATCTTTTGCTTTCAATGCTCATTACATGCTTAGAAAGAATTCTAGTGGAAAGATGAAAGTCATGTTCTTAGGACCTCCCGACAAGAATAGGCCTAAGAAAATTTGGGTAGCACGGTCACTTGTTGAGAAGGTGAAGGGCCCTCAACAAGTTTGGGTTCCTAAAGCTTGATCTCTTGTGTGTAGGTGAACTACAAGACCGGTGGAAGTCATTGGGTAATTGATAGTGGTTGCACACAATATATGACCGTTGATCCTCGTATGTTCACCTCACTAAATGAAGAAGTAGATGGACAAGAAAGAATCACATTTGGAGATAATTCAAAGGGCAAGGTTAAAGGATTGGGCAAAGTGGCAATATTAAATGATCATTCTATCTCAAATGTGCTATATGTTGCTTCATTGAGCTTCAACTTGCTATCCATTGGACAATTGTGTGATCTTGGCTTCCAATGCTTGTTTACCGAGAAGAAAGTTGTTGTATCTAAGAAGGATGATGATCAAGTGATATTCAAAGGATTTAGATACAACAACCTATATTTAGTGGATTTTACCTCTGAAGATGCTAACTTGAAGACATGCCTATTCACCAAAACAACACTTGGATGGCTATGGTATAGAAGGCTTGCTCATGTTGGGATGAGCTCACTCAAGAAGCTAATGAAGAATGATTTGGTGAGAGGGTTGAAGGATGTGAACTTTGAAAAGGACAAGCTTTGTAGTGCATGTCAAGCCGGCAAGCAAGATGCAAATACTCATCCAACAAAAACTTTCATGTCAACCACAAGAGTCCTAGAACTCCTTCACATGGATTTATTTGGACCAACAACATATAAGAGTTTGGGAGGAAATCTTTATTGTCTTGTGATTGTTGATGACTATTTAAGATATACATGGGTATTCTTCCTTCATGACAAATCCGAAGTTGCATCATGCTTCAAGAAGTTTGCCAAGAGAGCACAAAATGAGTTTGAAGTGAAGCTCAAGAAGATTAGAAGCGACAATGGGAAAGAATTTGACAACACAAACATTGAAGCCTATTGTGATGAAGTTGGGATCAAGCATGAGGTCTCCGCAACATATACTCCTCAACAAAATGGTGTAGTTGAGAGAAAGAACCGGACATTGATCACACTAGCAAGAACAATGCTTGATGAGTACAACACTCCCGAAGCTCTATGGATGGAAGCTATCAACACCGCATGTTATGCATCCAACCGTCTATTCCTTCAAAAGTTTCTTGGCAAGACACCTTATGAGTTGCTCAATGGGAAGAAGCCGGACGTCTCCTTCTTTAGGGTGTTCGGTTGTAAATGCTACATCTACAAGAAGCGGCAACACCTAGGGAAGTTTCAAAGATGTTGTGATACTGGTTTTCTTGTTGGTTACTCATCAAAGTCCAAAGCATATAGAGTATTTAATCATGCCACTAGCTTGGTTGAAGAAACATATGATGTGGAATTTGATGAATCTAACGGCTCCCAAGGAGCACATGAGAATCTTGATGATGTAGGTGATGAACCATTGAGGGAGGCCATGAAGAATATTTCAGTTGGAGACATCAAGCCTAATGATGATGAAGATGATGTACAAGTGATCAATCCACCTTTTTCATCAAATATGCCACAAGATGGTGATAAAGATGAAAGAGTAGAAAATGAAGACACTCATGTCTCCCATGAGTAAATGGTGACACAAGCACATGATGTTGATGCTCCACAACCTCCCCCTCAAGTGGTTGATAGAAAAAATTCACCTCTACTACAAGCTCATCCATAAGATCTCATCATAGGGAGTCCATCAAAGGGAGTAATGACTCGATCTCAAAAAGTTGCTTCGTTTATTGAACATCACTCTTTTGTCTCTTGTTTTGAGCCTACTAAGGTAGAAGAAGCTCTTCAAGATCCGGATTGGATAAATGCCATGCATGAAGAGTTAAACAACTTCACTCGCAATGAAGTTTGGACTCTTGAAGAGCGACCACAAGGTGCAAGAGTGATTGGAACAAAGTGGGTGTTCCGCAACAAGCAAGATGATCAAGGTGTTGTTGTGAGGAACAAGGCAAGGCTAGTTGCAAAGGGATTCTCTCAACTTGAGGCTTGGATTTTGGAGAGACCTTTACACCGGTTGCAAGACTAGAAGCTATCAGTATCCTCCTCGTATATGCATCACATCATGAAATGAAACTATATCAAATGGATGTGAAAAGTGCATTTTTACATGGCTTTATTAATTAACTAGTCTATGTTGATCAATCTCCTTGGTTTGAAGACCCTAGATATCCTAATCATGTTTATAGGTTGTCTAAGGCGCTATATGGGCTTAAGCAAGCCCCAAGAGCTTGGTATGAGCGCCTTCGGGATTTCCTCATTGAGAAGGGTTTCACCATTGGGAAGGTCGACACCACACTATTCACTAAGAAGCTTGATGGACATATCTTCATTTGTCAAGTGTATGTTGATGATATCATCTTTGGATCATCAAATGAAGATTCTTACAAAGAGTTTGGTGAATTGAAGTCGAAGGAGTTTGAGATGTCAATGATTGGAGAGTTACATTCTTTCTTGGTTTCCAAGTCAAGCAAATGAGAGAAGGGATTTTCATCTCTCAAGAGAAATATATAAATGATCTTCTCAAGAGATTCAAAATGGATGAATGTAAGCCAATCAAGACACCAATGCCAACAAATGGACATCTCGACCTAGATGAGGGAGGTAACATGGTTGATCAAACTCTCTATCGTTCTATGATTGGTAGCTTGTTATATTTAACCGCATCTAGGCCCGACATCATGTTTAGTGTGTGTATGTGTGCTAGATTTTAAGCTAATCCTAAGGAAACTCATTTGATTGCTGTTAAAAGAATCCTTAGGTATCTTAAGCACACACCAAGCTTTGGCCTTTGGTATCCCAAAGGAGCTATATTTAAATTAGTTGGCTATTCCGATTTGGATTATGCCGGTTGCAAAGTTGATAGAAAGAGCACATCCGGAGGGTGCCATTTGCTTGGTAGATCACTTGTGTCTTGGTCCTCCAAGAAACAAAATAGTGTGGCTTTGTCCACCGCCGAAGCGGAATACATTGCCGCGGGTGCTTGTTGTGCACAAATTCTTTATATAAAACAAACTTTGCTAGACTATGGTGTAGTTCTAGAAAAAGTACCTCTTTTGTGTGACAATGAAAGTGCGGTAAAACTTGCAAAAAATCCAGTTCAACACTCTCGCACAAAGCACATAGATATCCGTCATCACTTTCTTAGAGATCATGTTGTTAAAAATGATATTTCATTAGAAGGTGTAAGGACCGAGGATGAATTGGCAGATATCTTCACTAAACCGCTAGATGAGGTGACTTTTTGTCGATTGCGTAATGAGCTCAATGTTCTTGATTTTAGCAACTTCACTAGGAAATGAGCTTGTGTTGTTCCTTGCATTGCATTGTAATATACAACATGTTTACTTTGTGGTAATGCACTTAGGGCTTGTCTAACATGGTTAAGATAACCGTCGAAAAGCAAGTGAAGAAGCTTAACCTTAGATCAAACTTGACAAGCAACTAGATTTATTTTCAAGTATTGCATTACATATGCATGAATGTTGCTTTGTCGTTTCTCTTCAATTGCCCTCTTATTGTCTATTTTCTTAAAAAGAATTATAGCCTACGGCAAAATATTTTGAGGGTTTGAGAGAGGTCACTCACATCAGTCCCAATTGGTGTTTATTTGGGTCTTATTGAAGTTGGGACTTGATTGGGAACTGGCAGCACGAAGGAACTTTGAAGATTTGCTGGAAAAGAGTGACCGGACGTTGCACCGGACTGTGAAGTCCAGCATCCGGTCAGTTCACAGGAGGTGAACCTTGCTACGAAGGAGTGACCTGACTCTGCTGTCCAGCGTCCGGTCAGAAGGTGTTCCTGCGTCCGGTCGAGCGAAGACGAAGGAGACAAGTTGGACCAGACTCTGGCTGCGTCCGGTCAATGGTGATCAGACGTGTCCGGTCGTGTTTCCAGGGGTTTTGGACCTCTCTGGAATCGACCGGACTCTGGGTGGTAGCGTCCGATCGTTGCCACTAGAGCGTCCGGTCAGTAGAAATCATGTGGGATTCAATCTCTTCTCCATTTCCTTATCTATTCCATCGGGGGACCCCATATAACCGCCGCGCCGCGCATGACCTAATTAATCCCACAAGCTAGCCGCGTCGACATCGCCGCATCCGTGCCTTGCCGCGCATCTCACCAACGCATCCCGCGTAGCCCCGCTCTAGTGCTCGCACACCGCCGTTCACCAACGCATAACGCCGTCGCGCCCCGCGATGCTGTGCCCATTGAAGCAGCCCCGCCTGACCGCACTGTGCCGCCATGCCCTCGCACGTGCCTCGTTGCCGCACCACCGTGCTGCACCGCCGCTCCCGCGACGTCCAGTGCCGCCGCCGTGCCCTGCTCCAGCGCCACCGTGCCCAAGCACCACCGAGCCTCACCTCACCAGCGCGCGCCAGTGCCCACATCGCCTCTCCATGACCGATTCATCGCATTGCACTGCCGATCCACAACAGATTGCAACCCTAGCCTCGCATTGCCAATCCGGTGGTTCCTCAATTCGTTCCTCTTCTCGTCGATTCACCGGTTCGTCAGGTAGCAAGCCCTCGTTTCCAATTTCATATCTATTGCTTGCTTTCTTAGGGTTTCGTATCTTTAGATATATTGTAATTATTCATATATCCGATCTATTCTAATGTGCAGCGAGTCAGTGTTTTTGAGGTCTCATTGTCAGTTGTCAGTCAACTCGGGTCCAAGCTCGCGAGTATGGATCGAGGCCAAGCCTTAGAAGTGATAGTTGGAAGTTGATTCTTCTCAGTGCAATTGTTCTTCTTAGCTCCATCAGATGCTCATGTCAAGAATGTCGGAGGTGGTCCTGGTGATGAGGATCCGAGGCCCCCGCTTCGCCTGCCTTCTAAGTCAAAAGGCAAGGTGACGAAGAAGCTTGCAACGAAGAAGCGCAAGTATCCAGATGTTGATACAGCTAGAGCAGCTGCAGTTGCAGCCGCCGTAGAGCGTGCAGAGGCAGGAGGTGCTAGGAGTGGTGTAGTCATTGCAGATCAGCTTTCACCAGCTCAGAGGGCCGCTGTCCAAGAGGTTGAGCATCATCACGGTGGTCTAGCTGGGACTGCCATGGTTGGAGGACGGTGTGTTGCTATTGATGAGAGTCAGCCTCAGGGGGAGTCATAGTAGGACCCACAACCAGTAGAGCAGACTCAGGAGGGAGTGCATTCCGAGGAGATAGAGTAGGCACCTTAGCCACAGCTTCGCCGCTCTAGTCGTACTCGTACCCAGGTGACACCGAGGGTAGAGACACGGTGGAGGGGCTCTCGTCCGCCACCTAGACTGTAACACCCCAGGTGTTTGGCTTCCACATTTGCACTTGCATTTCATGAACATGAGCATCATGCATCCATTCACAAGCTTATACCACATGAAACATGTTTTTGAAACATTGCAACGTATCGTTATGTTTCATGTGTGTTGTTTCCTTTATGAAATGAAAAGTGTGCAACACTTAAGTGCAACATGTGCCACTCACTTTAGTGAAACAAAGTTAGTTAATACTATGCAACAAGATCATGAAACATGTGAAACATGACTATGAAACATTTGTAACATTTCAGGTGTTGTTCATTGTTTCAGTACATACCTTGCTTGATTCTTGTGTGACCAATGTATGGTGTGGCTAAAAATTCTTTTAAGTAACTTAGTTACACCTATAATGTCATTTGGAACATTGTTCATGTTGATCATTTTGACTAATTAGGTTCCCAAGTCATGGTTTGACCAATTTTGACCCATAAACCCTTTTGTTTGACTGTTTAAAAAGTGTAGCTTAGGATGTTTGCATGTCTAAGCAACCTAAAGCAAAGTTGTAGCAAATTTTATAAGGAACAAAAGTTATTTTATGACCATTCCATGAAAATGTGCTGGACATGCTCAAAAAGGGTCCACAAGTCAGTTTTGAGGTCTAATTGGAGACTTAGAAATTTTCTAAGTCTGTGAACCGATTTTCAGTTTCATGTACTTGACTTGTCAGCCTTGTAGCTCCCTAACCAAGATGAATCAGCTCAATCTCCAATTGGCAAAATTGTAGACCTCACTTAGATCTTCAACTTTGTCAATTACACCAGAGCCTAGATAATCACGGTTGTGGAGTTGCAACGCGTTGAAGGTTCGCTGTCAGGCTTGGTTTTGGAATTCTGAATCGGCGCTACTATAGTCGACCGGCTTTAGACTTTCAGCGCCGTGTGGCACCGTGCGTCGCTGGCGTCCTGCCTGCTCAGGCCACGTCGGGCCAGAGCGCGCCAGCACAAGCCATAGCGTGCGCCCGTGAGCCTCCCAGCGCCATATTTCATTTCCTTGCTTCCTGCCTTCGCTTTTGCCTTCCGCAGCGGCCGCAACGAACCACCGCCGTCGCCAGTTGCTCCGCCGAGCTCACGCACGCTCGCCACCACGGCTCACCTCGCTCCATCTCGCTCAGAGCTCCACTAGCATCCCACGAATCTCGTTGACGTCTTCTCTGAGCCGTACGAACCCTAGGTGAGCGGTATTACCGACTCCGGGCACCGCCGTGCCATGGCCGCCATGGCCGCGCCGGTGACCTCACCATGGCTAGCACAGCACCGCTCCCCTCCTCCTTTCTTAGCTCTCGCTTAGTCTTCTCCATCACGTGTAGATGCTCGGATGTAGATGCTACCACCAATGCCGGTCTAGCCATGTCGGGACACGGCCGAGCGCCGCCGTGCGCCATGGCCGAGCCGCCATGTGCCATGGCCGACGTGCTTAGGGGCCGCTAGGGTCTAGGCTTAGGGGGTCAATCGACGCGGGGGACTTTGGGGAACACGCTGGGAGACGTGGTTTCGCCAGAGGAGTCGCCGTCGGCGAGCTCCACTGCTACCGCACCGTCGCGTGTGCCTCCCCTGCTTTGCTGTCGCTGACCAGTGGGTCCGGCTGACGCCCGGGTCCCACGCGTCAGTGACTATTTGTTCAAAAGGATAGTTCAAATTTCTAGTTTTTTATGTCGTTTTGTAAAATGTATATCTCCAAATTGGTAGATCCAAATTGAGTACTTCCAATTTTGTTAGTATCATGGTGAAGTATAGTATTTAATAAAAATATGTCTTGAGCACATTATGTAGAAATTTTGGATGAATTAAATAGGAACTTGAAAAGTGTTTTTGAATGCATGCAAACTTGTTTAAATCATATCTTGAGTTTCTGTGATCCAAAAATTGTCAAATTTTGTGGGTAAGCTAGTATTGCTTAGTAGAAGCTCTGGTTAAAATTTGAGAGTCAATGGATGTGTAGTTTTTGAGTTATAGATTTTCCTTTTATCATTGGTGGATACTTGGGTGAATTTTTGTAAATTATCTAGGAATCCTATGGCCATGAAACTTGGTAGGTAGTATCTTAGTACCTTAAGGATGCTAGGAAAAATATGAAATCTGTTGCTTGACACTTTTCACTAAGGTTTCCTAATTATGCCATTTTAAGCCATTATGCCTTATCATTTTTGTGTAGGTTGTTATACTTACTCAAATGGTGTGAAATTTTTATGGTAGTCTACTTAGGGCATGTAGTGTCTACTGTAATTTTTGTAGATTTAATGGTGTAGTTTTCATATATGTTTACTATTTCCTCTAATTAATTAAATAAATTAAGAAAGGTATTAAAAGAAATGTTTTGGGGATGAACACCCTACTTTCTGGTGTTCTTGTGATATGAGTGATATGTGAGTAAAGTTGGTTTTGTCCAATTATGTGTTTATATCATAAATTAATAATTATTTATTTGCATTATGTCCTTCTGGACAGATCTAGGGACTTTGGAAAGTTCCCCATGATATTTTAATTTGTTGTGAATGTAATGAATACAAAAGTTGTAGATAATTTATGTATCTAGCTCCTGTCAAAATTTGAGGGCATTTGATCCAACAGTTTAGAAACTACAGCTGTTTAAAATTAGGTTCCAGTTTTGCTTACTCTCTGCCTTGTGAGGACAGAGTTCTGTTGATCAAAGAATTCGATCTGGTAACGTGTTGAATCATGCTTTGAGGTCTGAAAATTAATTGTAGACAATTTTATAAGCTTTCCAAATTGTCTTGTTGCATGTCAATTGGATTTATAAATCTCCAGTTATGGCTAGTTTATTGTACCGCTACATAGTCTTCATTTTGCTGAAATACAAATGTTGGTGTGTATGCTTTGTTGCAATGTTCTTGTTGATTGTTTAGGTGTTAGCCTAACTTGAGAATATGCTTAGGTGCAGGTGCTAGGTCATTAACTGAAGATGAGCAATTATACATTAGGTTGTATAAACTTGGTAAGTAAAGTGATTTGAATAGGGCTTAAGTTGGAATATGCAAACTACAGCGAACATGCGCATTTCCCGAGCATCCCTGACATTCGTTCATGTGCATCCATGATATTTATCTTGCGCATTCATGCAATAGGTGTGCCGGAGGGAGTGACGTTGCTGGAGTTCGAGGGAGCCAACTAGGAGGAGGAGCCTGAGGTGCAGGCAACTGAAGAAGCAGCCGCCGAGGAGGAGTTGCCAGAGTGCCCTGACCACCAGCCTTCCTCGTTCCTGAAAGGCAAGCCCTGGAGCATATTAAGCCTCCCATGCTTTCACAAATACATTGAGTACCTTTTATTGTTGATGATGCATTAAGTATAGGAATTGGTTGGAACCAATTGTTGCATTATATATATCATTCCTTGTCCAGATATCGCACTGGAATCCTATTTAAGTTCAGGAACAGGTTAAATGCTTAACCATGCTTAGTGCGGTAGAAGTCAGGTGATTTCCTGTCACCTGCGAGCTTTAGGATGAGGTGGATCACGGTTGGCTATATTTGCTATCGTGGAAAAGAACCATGTGAATAATGAATTAAGACCGGGCGGGGTATTGTGTAGGTTTGAACATAGTGACTCCGTCTGAGTCGTTTAAGGACCGATACGCTGTACGTCCTCATGTCATGTTGAACGCAGCCTAACACTTAGCTGGCCGGATAAGTCATTCTGACCGCGAAGCCTAGTAGCTCGACACAGGCCGGGGACGCGAGCAGTGGCGTGCATTCTGGAGGTAGTAAGGATGTGCGGAGAGCCATTGGCATAAGTCTAAGGCGGGTTAGAGTTCCGAACAACCTTGGCAGAGTGGTTCTCTGAGAATGTCGATCTGTTCGGACTCGTGACTCCTGAATCGTACCAAAGGTGACTTGTTTGTGACCCTGACGGGGGAAGCAGGGTTTGTATTTAGGAATACCCCTCCAGCTGGATAGGAATCGATTCGAATCACTGTCTCTCCCGGATAGTGACAACTTGACTTGAGCAGCGGCAACGTAGATTCAATTAATTTAACGATATGGTTAAATGGATGATGATGATAAGGTTGCCACAATGAATACCAGATATGGTTGTTAATGTTTGCACCCTAATAAAATGATTGCTTAGTATAAGTGCTAATATAGATGACAGGTTAATGGCTAAAAAGTCACTGCTAGTCAGGCTAAGAGTTGATCATTATTACTTATGCTTTTCTGCAAAAAGAAAGTGTCAGCCAGATCCACTACATTAAGCTATGCATAATCCTTGGTGTCATTTATTTTGGTTTCTGATGGGTAAGTCTAGCTGAGTACATTCCCGTACTCAGGGTTTATTCCCTCTTGTTGCAGATGACCTTCTATATCAAGGATTCTGTAAGTATTGTCTCCACCCGGCGGGTGATGAAGACTAGATCATGGGCATGATCTCCATTTCTCTTATCTGAATGCTTTTGCAGGTTGTGATCAGCGAACCAGTATGTGTATTTGAACTCGGGTGTGTAAGTTAAACTATTTGCTTCCGCATGTTTTACAAGACTGGTTTTGTAATAATGATGACTCTATGATGATGTAATCTATTTGCGAACATCTGCGAAATGTTGTAACGTACGATATGTTATGTTGAATTACGGTGATCTTGGTTGTATGCAAGTTGGTTTGAAATCCTTCGAGATTTCAGTTGACTACCGGGTTTATATGGGCTCAAGTTCGAGAATTTGATCGTTTCGGCGATTGTTTTTGTACTTGTGCTCTTATAAATTGGTCGGTTATGTGACATAGACCACAGGGTCCGCCTGCAGTGACTCACTTGGATTTAAGGGCCACCATGGCCAAGCAGGTACAATAGCTCAGGTTTGTTCAGTTTGAGGATTGGTTCCCGCCTAGGAGGGATGAGCGTGCATCAGAGGGCTTCTACATACCACTACAGGAGGATTTTTATCATGCATATCTTAACAGTGGAGCAACATTCAGGTCTTAGAGGGTGTGCAACATCGAGTCCATTGTAGCAGCAGCTGGAGAGCATATTCGCCCTTACCTATCTTACTTGCTAGGGCTGACAGACTTACTCAGACGGACAGGCTTATCTGTTCTATCTTGGGTCCGTGAGTTCTATGCTACACTTTGGATTGACCCGTAGCATAGATTTATACACTTTGCATTCAGAGGCAGAGATTATAGGCTAATGAGCTTTAGGGTCAGGGAGATTCTCAGGCTTTAGGAGCAGCCCGTCCGGCTACATGAGGTTTGCTATGGACAAACAGCGCCTCCCAGATGCCCTCATGGCGGTATGGTGCCTCCTACAGATTTGGTCCGCCATTGCTTCACAGAGCCATTCGGTGAGGGGTCGAGCAGGACACCTAGTGACCTCACTCCTATAGCTAGAGTCCTTGATGCTATCATGAGGAGGACACTGCCTCCAAGGATGGGCTATGTGGCAGAACCTCCTAAGAAATCAGGCCCACGTGCACCTATTGATGTCTCAACAGACCTCAGATAGCGTACACAAGTTCCCAACAACTTAACAGGTCTGTCGGGTGTCCTCAGAAAACCCGAATCATCCATGAATCTTTTCCAAACAAGATCCCAATCATAGTCATTGCAGATTATAATAGTTTTTAATATACATACCAGAGATTATAAAGCGGAAGACTTAAGTTTTAATATTACAAACCAGTTGTTTCAAACTTACAAAACCATAAGTGTCATACAACCATAGTAGTGGGATAATATTACATTAACATTATTTATTTCACACAAACTAGTGCCTTGTCCAAAGGCCATTCATCATTCCTCATCGTCATCGACTTCAAACACTGACATGCAGCAGGGACCAAAACAAGCCTGCGCATGCGACTCACCTGCAACAAGGGTTAACAAACCCTGAGTACAAAAGTACTCAACAAGATTGACCCGACGTAAAAGGGGCGAAGGTCTTAGGGATGCAGGTGTTGGGTCAAGGTAAGGATGTAGCAAAATTCAAAAGTTCTTTGCCAAAAGCTTACTATTCTTGATCCTAGTTTCAAGTTTTACCCCTAAGTACTTTAGTTCATTATCTCCAACTAAGTGTTCATATCCCATGTGCCAATCCTTCTTATTCCATTCTTTTTCTCATGTTTTAGTAATTCACCAGTCCTGCATTGCTTCTATAATGAATCGAGTCTCCATATCCACGGAGCACCGGCAATTCGAATTGATTCAAGTCCCAGCTGGGGATTCCTTATCACACGACATATGTAGAACTTAATCTTGCATATATCAACCTCACTACCGGATCTTCCCATACTAAGCCGTCTCCACGCCACCCGAGAGCACAACACGCCTCAAATCCGGCCACATTCAAGCTACGAGGGTACACGCTACTCCCGCCATCTCACCAGTCCCAGTGCCTGGGTATTCGTCTTAGTATCGGATTAGCCGAAGTAGGCTTACCAGAGTATGTGACCAGTACTACAAAGTGTCTCGTTCAGAAGATCCACAATGAGTGGCCTTTAAGCGACATAGTCGGCAACATTACCCAACATTCAAGATAAGTCACCCGACTAGTCTCTAGTTCAATCTACCTTCTTTCTTTCTTTGGCCAGTATGCCATCTTTGATTGTATCAAAACTTTTACTTTGAAAGCCTACCATAAAGCATACTAAGCATTCTACGCCTTTATAAATGAAGTCATCTCCAAGGAAGGTAGGCAATGCATCAAGTAGGTAACATTTGAATAAATCAACTTAATGCAATAGGTAACATAGGTGATAAACTTTTCAAAGTAAACAAGGTAATGGTTTAATGCATAAACCGGGGCTTGCCTTCGTTGACGATCTCTGGTTCCGGATCAGTACCACAATTATCGAATCCCGTGACAACCGGGGATTCTTCCGCAACTTGCTCAACTAGAATCGTTTCACTCTCGGATTCTACACGAAATAATAACATATGCTTCAATATGATGATAATGTAAACATGATGCTTTCATGGTACATGAAATGTAATCACATCTTGAATACAACTTTCCTTCGCGGTATAGTTGTAAGTCAACAAAACTACTTGACACTAACATCTAGGGTTTATGACCTAAGCGACTTGACCAAATTGATCTTGAAACCCTACTGGTCACACAACATGACCCAAACAAGATCAAACCCTAACCCTAACAATTAGGGTTTGCTTTTATTCAATTTTGAATTAATTTGGAAATAAGCCCAAAAATAAACTTGTTCCAAATGACCTCAAAATTTTATGTAAGCTTCCTCATAACAAATTAGTGTACCAAAATAAATTTCATAATTTTTGAAGCTATATAGTGACCTACAAAAATTATGGAAATTGCATTTATCAATTAATTGACTGAATTTTTTAACATTAAAAATTTATTCACATTTCAAGTTTCAAATTTTTAAACCATACTAAAGCATGTACAGAAGCTACACACAAATTTTTAGAATTTTTGGAGCTATGATTATTTTCCTACAAATTCCCAAACTTTCAGCACTATTCAAAATCAAAAAATATCAAAACTCACTATTCTCTCTCTCTCTCACTGACAACCCGACCCCACTCGTCAGTGACACATAACAGGACACGGCGGCGCTGCCATCACTAGCCGGCCCAAAACGCACCGACGGCGAGTCTCCGGTGAGGCAGACCGCACCTAAATGATCTACACCATCCTACGAATCCATCCCAGTCCTCAGAACGGCAGCAGGCGCACCGGAGGGAGCTCCACGCCGGCCATGGCGGCGCGGGCACGACAGCGCACGGCGTAACCCCGGCAACGACGTAGTAGAGTCTAAAGCGAAGCGAGCATCACGTTCAGTAGCTCACCACGATCACGCCGGTGTGCTTGATGAAGACGGAGATGGGCTAGAACGTCCTGGCCACGGCGAGGTCGATGGTAACGGTACTTCTGCCAGCTCCGAGGAAGAAGACGTTGCGCCGGGCGATTTCGGCCAACCCAAGCAGCGTGAGCAAGCCAAAGAGGAGCGCAAGACCAAGGCGATCACGTTGGCGTAGCTAGGCACGACGGACGCGACTCGACGGTGGCTACGGCGAGCGGCGGAGCTGACTAGCGATGGAGCAGAGCAGCGGGGGAAAACAGAGAGCGACGGCGGCGGTTGCTGCTATTTATAGGCAGGAAGGAGACGCCCGGCGTCGACAGCGCACGAACGGACTCGCCACGGTACCGGCTGTGTGTCAACGCACGAGGAAGCGGCGCAAACCGATCGGCGGTGACAACTACGTGGCGCCGGCGGGAAGCAGAGAGGTGGCGCTCGGCTGATTTTCAATTTTGAAGTATTTACAGAATTGCCGCTGCGTTAATTTTGCAAATTACTCACAAATTTTCTAAAGAAGTTGAAAATCTCCAAAAATGAAAGTTGCTCAACTTTTCAAACTCTACAACTTTGTTTCAAGGCACATTTTCAAATTCTGCCCCCATTTTGAAATTTGAATTTGGGGTGCATTTGAGTATTTGAATAATTTCAAAATTACTTCAAATTTTATATGTAAACTTTAAAAACTTTGTATACTAAAGTTGATCCTAATAACATAAGCTTCAACTTTGCTTTTTGTCACAACCCCAAATTCCAAATGAATTTTAAAATAGACAAAAGGGACAAAAAGGACCTTTATAATTGGAATTTGAATTCAAATTTGATTTGTTTACCTTTTGACTTAACTTTGATATTTGACCAGTAACATGGCCCATTAGGGTTATTTGAGTCAATTAACACATGGTCTCACATGATCACATGAATTTTGACTCTTGTGGTCATGATTTTCATTCAGAGTTTTGAATCACATTATAACACATAAAATAACAACTTATGAAATAAAGCTTATTTAGTGAATGCATTCAACGTTTTCTACTTTATGAATGCTTTGCATGCATATGATGACATGTCAAATTTTACTGATAGGTCAAAACACTAGAGGTGTTACAGGCTATCGCGAGGGCTTGACTCACATTCAGTTGTGGCTGCTAAACGCCCTGATGCAGCAGACTGTTTTTGATATTTGGGATCTCCTACTATCAGAGATGGAGGATACTATTGCAGAGGGATTCAGAGGTCACCGACAGTTGCCCTATGCCCACTGGATTACTTTTTTGATTCATAGGGCAGTTACTGTGAGGCCACCTAAGATGCTGGTAGAGTATAGTGGTGCTACTATAGAATTTACTGCATACAACATGACTCAGATGCTCCACCACAGTGTAGTAAGGGCACCTAGCCAGCCACGCCGTCGTCCAGAGGTGCCAGAGACTGTAGCCCAGTAGGATGAGACCATAAGGGGTATAGCAGCTATAGAGGAGTAGCTTGATGCTTAGTAGGAGGGGATGGTCGAGAGTGACCCCAGTGATAGCTCAGATGATGACTACCGGGCTATCCCTCATATGCCTCCATGACGACATGACCATGAGGTTGGTAGCTCCAGTTCAGCTCCACCTGCACCACAGATAGACCCCGCTCTACTTGCTATCCTTGAGCAGATAAGGCAGGATCAGGCTCGCCAGGCCTAGGAGACCGCTGCTACATTTGCACAGTTTCAGACCAGGCATGATGAGTTTCAGCGACAGCAGCAGGTGATCCAGCAGCAGCAGCAAGCCATGCATCAGCAGCAGCTTCTCATGCAGCAGCAGTTACTCGGGTTTATGCAGCATTTTTGACAGCTATTGGGGCTCCACCGCCACAGCCTTCACCCCAGATCGGCCAGCCTGCCACCACTTCTACGACTCTAGCTTTACAACCCAGTGGGCTTCAGAGTTAGGGATAGACTGCCACTCAGTTTGCTTCACCTATAGAGCAGGTGTCCTAGTGGTTTGCCTCGCCAGTGCCAGCCCCGCAGTTCACACCTTTTCAGACGGGCTTCACATTGGCTCAGACTTCCTCACTGCTAGTGCTAGATACTATAGTCTCTAGGAGCCTTGGTGCTACCTTCAGTGAGTTGACAGGGCAGCCTACTTCACCATATTTACATGTCCCAGGTCCTTCCACAGTTTCACCTATTACCAGGACTACAGAGACGCTCCCTTCTTCAGTTGCATCATCAGAGCCGCCTGCTACAGTCATACCTATAGAGTCTCAGGCCGCACCAGTTCCTGATTCGACCCAGACTGCTTCAGCATCGCTTCCAGCTACAGAGGGTCAAACTGCTCAGAGCTTAGGATCAGATGATGATGGCACACAATTCCAGCTCACTCCTCGTACCTCAGCGCCTGACTCGTCCGCTGCAGCCCCGCCGACCGACCCTTAGGTTTTGGTGTTTGACGCCAAAGGGGGAGAGGGATCGAGTATGTTAGACTTAGAGGGAGCGACTTATCTAGGAGGAGTTTAGCTTATCTATTATATTTGGTTTTTATGTGTGATACACTATTATGCATTCATGTGTTTACTTTCATGCATCGAACTATATTTATGTGATAGTGATATCAACGTGATCGTGATAATTATGTGATATGTGACATGTGTGCTCTCTACTTTGAATTATTTATATGTCATATCACTTGTGTTGTGCTCATTTGCTTTGCTTTCGCGTTTTACTCCGATGCAAATGAGCTTTACTACTTGTACTCATGCTTATTTCATATCTATTGACTACATCATGTTGGCTTGGGTCATATAAGCTTGACTAACTCTTTTGTTCCTATTGTCAAAAGCTTATACGAACAAAGCATGTTAAAAACCTCATCTCTTTCAAATACTCGAGGTGGTATTGTCATCAATCACCAAAAATGGGGAGATTGAAAGCATCTAGGCCCCTAGTTGGGTTTCGGTGATTAATGACAATACGTGATTACTGTGACTAACGTGTGTTTTGCAGAGGCAATTAAGTTAGATCACGGTAATAGAAATTGATTGGGCAATCATGGTTGTCATGCCCCTACGATGGAAATCATTTTGGTTTTCAAAGGATGGACGACAAGGTTAAGGATGGACTAGTTCTAAGTGTCGTTTAGTGTTGAATAGACACTTAGAGTAGTTTAGGACTTTGTTTTTCCTTTGGCCATACTATTAAAGGGGGTATGGACGGGTAGCTTGACCTAGGTGAGTCTAGTGAGTTAGGTGTGGTGCACACTTGTTAAATCTAGCACTAGGCAGCTCCTAAAAAGCCCTTAGATCAATTGGAGCAAACTTCATTCACATATGATTGCGAGATGGAAGTGAATGGAGGGTCAAATGCTGACCGGACGCTGGTTCTGGTGTGACCGGACGCTGGCGCAGAGTCCGGTCAGTTCATTTGATCAAGGTGAATTCGTCTGGTGCGACCGGGCGCTGAGAGGTGAGTGATCGGATGCTGGGTGCTAGCGTCCGATCGACTCCAGTAAGGTTCCAGAGAGGGAAAATTGTGACAGGATGCGTCCGGTCAGTGCTAACCAGACGCTGTCCTGCGTCCGGTCACAACTTAAACACTGGGAGTCAGGGAGAACTGATCGAAGTGTCCGGTCAACATGACCGGAGCATCCGGTCACCCCGCAGAGGCACATAACGGTTCATTTTGAACACGGGTGTATAAATACTTCCTCCATTCGTGTGAGGGGGAACTTTTGCTCATTCCAACAGCTGAGAAGCACCCTTGAGAGTGCCAAGAAGAGCAAGGTCCTAGTGAGGTGATTGAGATTTGAGAATCCAAAAGAGAGCCCTCATTAGCGAAAGTAAGAGTAGCAAAGTGTGTATCCACCCTTCTCATTAGGCTTGTCGTGTTCAAGTGAGAGTTCGTGCTTGTTAGTCTGGGTGATCGCAATCATCTAGACGGCTTGGTGGTGATTGGGAGCTTGGTGATCATCCGACAGAGTTTGTGGATGACCCAACTCAAGTTGTGAGCGGTTGTGGGTGATTCACCGCGATGAAGTGTCAAAGAATCAACCCATAGAGAGCACTTGATCCTTGCGCGGATCAAGGGGGAGCTACACCCTTGGGCGGGTGCTCCAACGAGGACTAGTGGGGAGTGGTGACTCTCCGATACCTTGGCAAAACATTATCATGTTCCTCCTCTCTTTACTTTGAGTATTTACTTTGAGCAATTCAATTCTTGTCTTTACATTCATAGAATTGCCATACAAGCGTAGGATTGGAACTTAGGTCGCAAGACTTTTTGTGCGGTAGAATATTAGAAACACTTTCTAGGCACAAGGGGTGAAGTTGGGCTAACCGTAGGGTTTAATTATTGCAAAGAAATTTAGAATTAGCCCAATCCCCCCCTCTTAGGCATCTTGATCCTTTCAACAAATATTGATGTTGTGCACTACGAAAGTACCCTACGTGCACGATATTATAATTAACTACTCTCTCGATACACAAATAGTTAACTTTTGAAGATTTCCCATGATTTATGCAGGTGTGTAGCACAATATTGCTTAAACAGAAAAAACGATCATATAGCCTTCTTGGACCCGAGCTAGTCAACGAGAAAGCATGTGGAGGCATGTATGAAAATAAAGTGGGAGATCTGACGGTAACATTGGTTGCCATTTTCGAAGCTTTCAAGAAGAATAATAAAATCGAAATACTTCTAGCCTACAACTGCAAATATGTGTTCTCTGCTCTTATTTTTATGCTTCTTTTTTTAGTTATGATTATTCGTTAATAACTAGGATTTTGTGATTGCAGCAACCATTTCATCTTCATTTTTATCAATATTCGCAAAAATCGTATCGAGGTGTGGGACTCGAGGAAAAAAAGGAACTTTCTTTGCTCGATCCCCTAATCAAAGTGTTTAATGAGTAAGTGAACCTAATAACATATTATTTTGTAATCGCACATAGCACATTCTAATGTTGCTCCTTTTCACACTTTATAATGTGGCACAGTGTCTAGGGAAGAACGATTGGTGGGATGAAGGTCCCATTCCAGGTTGCACCAATGCAATTGGAGACTCTAAACCAGCTGGCGGGAAACAATGAATGCGGGTTCTACGTAATGTGGGCAATGCTTCGCTAGCTCAGCGTGAAATCGGAGCACGCAGATGCTTTGGTGTGTATAATCCCTATTTTATTTATATCTATTAATTCAACAAAATGATCTACTGTTGTCTCTTATATTTGTGCCTTTTGATATCATCTTTTTTGAATGACATCGTAAGAAATTTAAACACCAAAGGCTGTTAGACATGGAGATCTTAGCACTGTCATTGGAGCTAGCAGCCTTCATCCTAGCCGAGGTATTGGAATATAACAGAACATTCTCCATTGCAAAGTCCGTGAAGTTCAAGGACCAGTACGGGCTAGAGCAGCTCTCTAGACTATTGTAATTTCTTTTTTATTTTGAGGGATCAAGATCTAGATAAGTACATTTGAACTGTAACCGTAACATTTGTAATGTTTAATGTTGATGGACCTGTTGTCTATGTAGCGAATATAAAGCGAAACCCGATTCCACGAACAAAATAAAATAATATAAAATAAAATAAAATAAATTACAACAATAAAATGGGAAAAAGAGATCACTATCGGTTGGCACAAAACTGACAGTGATGGTAAAGAGGGTAGTGCCGGCTTGAGTCACGAGCCGGCAGTGCTGCTTATGACATGACTATTGGCTTGACATACAAACTGACAGTGTTGTTGAAGCCATCACTGCTAGCTTGAGCTACTAGCCAGTAGTGTTGCCTTCACCAACATAGTCAGCTTGAGCCATCAGCCGGTAGTGATGGCTTGCTCAACACTACCGGCTTAAGGCACTAGCCGACAGTGTTGCTTTGACCGCCACTGTTGGTTGGGGCCACAAACCGGCAGTGTTGGTTCAACTGGACACTACCAGGTGGCGTTAGGAACTAACACTCTTGACTGTACATCACTGGCGGTTTTGAGTTACCAGCAGTGATGTCAACCCCCATCACTGTCGGTATGCCACTGTCGGTTTAAAACTCGGTAGTGAAGGGGGGTTTTGAACCGACGGTGATGTCCTGGTCTAGGGTAGTGACACAACACTACTTGCAATGACATGTGTGGAGATCTATGTTGATAAGGTGAAGAGCCCAACCTTCAATGGTAACATGCCTTAGGGATCTGAAAGTGCTAAATTTAACAATCATTCTACCAGATGATGCAGGGATATGTTTTTCCTTTTTGTCATGTGTTGAAGATGGATCTATAGAATCCATCTTTCGGCTCCTTTGGCCCCTAACTAACACTTTTTTTAGCTTGAAGTTCGTCCTCTTCTTTTTTTTATGCAACTTCACATGCTACTAGCTAACTACTGGCATCTCCTTTGTAGCTTACATTCCTTGCCCTTCAGACGAATCTATTGTACTCAAACATTACGCTCTTGCTCAACCATCATTGGGTGCTCTATCATGCGTTATTGATCCATCCTCATGCAGTATTGACCTTTGTTTTCCACCTCGACTAGATGTTCTTGGGGCCATGTGTCAACATCGCCCCTGTTGCTAGTACGACAACGCTCATGGAAGAAGGTGAGGCCAGCAGCGTAGCTGAAGCTAAAGAGAACGTAGGCCACAAGCCCAGGCCCAAGAAGAAGAATGTATGCCTATTTGGCCTAGAATGGAGGAATGTGTGAACAACTAGCAAGGAGTAGCATGATAGGCTTTTCTACTTAAGCGTGAGTATGTGCCTAGGAAGGCTTATGAACATTGTATTGAACCTTTCTAAACTCAATCGAGATTCCTCCACCGCCAACCCCGTGCTCTGTTTCTTCATCCCCAAACTTTGATTCCTCTGCTTCCCTTCCTCGCTGCTAACAATTGGTATCAGAGCCCTCCTTCCTTGGCACTACTTCTCGTTTTCTCACCTTGATCTGGGATCGTAACCCCCGTCAGTAGGTTGATCGCCGATTTCTCGCTCCGGTGAGGAATCATGTGAACCCGTAGGTCTAAGACGAGGCTAATCTAGTCAGCATGAATCGAAGGTTGTTGCCTGCCCAACCCTACCCTAGAGCCCCACCAAATAGACCATGAACACTTCACCTATTTTCACAAAGATTAGGGAGTAATGGAACCCAACTTCAAGTTGATGCTCGATGAGATGAAATCCATGAAGACATTGCTCGAGGGCAGTATCGCGGCGGTGAATCCGTCTCTAGGCAACTGCATCGGTTCCATGGAGCGCACCATCTCTGACCAATTTGGCCACCTTGAGGATGCAACAAAGGTGTTCGACGCATGGAAGCCCACCGTCGATGAGTCCATGAAGGAGCTTCGCTCTAAGATCAAAGCGATTCGCAAGTCGGAAGAGGTCGTGGAGAAGATGCAGGAGGCGATGACGGCTCTCCGTAAGACTATGAGCCATGCAGCGCTCAAGGCTACTCTAGCTACTACGTCCGGTGTCCTACCTCCTCCCCTAGTGACCATGGCTAGGGCATCATCCTCTGCCGGTCCCAAGGTTACTGGCCCATTCGTTGGGCACGGCATTCCACAGCATCACTAGGGGCTCGAGTCCATGACTCTATCCCCGGTCAAGGTCATGAATCCACATCTTCATTCCTCTTCCCCATCCCCATGCCCAGTCCCATTCCCTGCCTCATCCTGCCTTCGCATTGTGCAAATCCAATTCTAGTTCGATGCTAGATACGGGTCCATTAGCCATGACGTTGGGTTTAGGTTTGCCGTGGGGAGCTCCTGAGCCACCATGGGAACCTAACCCCCTAGTGATAAGCTTCCCAAAATGAATTTCCCTAGATTTGATGGTGAAAACCCATGTCTCTAGATCAGCAATTGTAATGATTATTTCAAGATGTATGATGTCGCTCCGCGTCATTGGATCAAGGTGTCCACGATGCATCTCTCTGAGAAAGCCGTGCGCTAGTTTCTGGCAGTTGAGCAGCAAGTGCTTACCATGTCCTGGCCCCAATTCACTGCTCTTGTTCTAGAACACTTTGGCAAAGATCAGCATGAACTGCTTATTCGTCAGCTTTTTCACATTAGGCAGACGGGTACCGTTCAAGAATACGCAAACAAATTCACCTCTATAGTTGATGGTTTGATAGCTTATGGCAAAAACACTGATCCCATCTATTACAACATGAAGTTTGTTGATGGCTTACACGACGACATCCGTACTATTGTTCATATGCAACGTCCCTATAAGGAAAATGGACTCTAGGCCCATTTACTTTGGATTTTGGTGTTTGATGACCAACACAACCAAATTGGACTAATGAATTTGCAAGTAGTTGTTTTATAGTTCAATAGGGTGCAAGACGTGACTTGGACGAAGGTGACATGTTGATTCTACGATCAACACCATAAGCAAGACCCAAGAAGCACAAGAGAAGACCCAAGATACCAAGCAAAGTCCAAGCATGAAGATAGGAACCAAGCCAGATGCAAGATCGTGAAGAAACGAGCTTCGTAGAGGTGACCGGACGCTAGCGGATAACTAACCTGACACGTCTGATCAACATGCTCGGCAATAGTAGGTGTCGGCAGCAGTGACTGGACGTTGAGGACTAAAAGTGACCGAACACGATGATGACACTGTTCACTGTCATGACAATAGCTCAGCACTAACCGGATGCTGGAGGGTTATCGACCGAACGCAGGAACTACAGCTGTCCGATCGAGTCCAGAGAGGTTCCAGAGCGGCAACAGTGCGACCGGACGCGTCCGATCGATAGTGACCGGACTCGGCCAGAGTCCGATCAACACGTGCGCTCCAACGGTTGGGACGACCAGACGCGTCCGGTCAGGACAAAAGCAGCGTCCGGTCAATAGCAGAAAAGTGGGTTTCGTCCCCAACGGCTACTTTCTCCATTTGGCTTATAAATAGACCCCCCAATCGGCCATTTGAGATGAGTGGAGCTGAGGAAACATACCAAGGGTGTTGATACACCATTTTAGTGATCTCCACTTGCATAGTGCTTAGTGATTCATTAGGTGATTAGTGTAGGTGCTTTGCGAAGTGCTTAGGTTGATTAGACCACCTCTTATGCGCTTGCTCTAGGTTTAGGTCTAGCATTTAGTGAGGTTTGCATACCTCTTACCACTCGGTGCTTGCGCACACCATTGTTATACATCGGAGGGGCTTATAGTCTTGCGAGATCACACCAACCGCGTTTGTGGTGTGGCTGCCACTGTGTACCGAAGGGAATAAGGCCCGCGGTGGTTCGGCCGGAAGCTTGATAGTGAACACGGCAGGAAGCATCTGAGAGAGGCTTGTCGGAAGGCACGTCAGAGACCCACTTACGCGTGAGGAAGGCTCGAGACTATCCACGGAGTTACCCAACCGGGAGCTTGGCCCTTGCGAGGGATTCATTGCGAGGGGCTCCAATGAGGACTAGGGGGAAGCTTGCGCGCTTCTCGATACCTCGGTAAAAATACCGGAGTCATCGACGGGGATTTGCATATCTCTACCTTACTCTTTAGCTTCCGCATTTACATTGTTTGCATAACTCCTTTTGCGATAGACATAGCAACACACTAGCAAAACCGTAGTTGCACATTTAGATAGTTTATCTTTTGCATAGGTTTTGCTAAGATTAGGAAAAGAGGCCATAGTTTGGAGTTAGAATTTTAAGTTGCCTAATTCACCCCCCCCTTAGGTGTCACGGTCCCCTTTTAATTGGTATCAAAGCCAGTTGGCTCAATTTGGACCTTTGGCTTCACCGCCGTTGAGCCGACGCTATTTAGAGTGGTTGGGATGGATATCTCTAAGGCTCCGCACTTTGATGGCACTAACTTCCCCTACTATAGAGCTAGAATGGCTTGTCACCTTGAGGCGGTAGATTTGCATGTTTAGAGAGTCACTCGTGACGGGATGAAACCCATTAAGAATCCCGATAAACCCACAAAGAGTGAAGAAAAAGAAATTCATTTCAATGCTAGAGCTAAAAACTGCTTGTTTGAATCTTTTAGCATGGATGTATTTAACCAAGTGTTCACTTTCAATATGGCACATGAAATTTGGTTAAAACTCCAAGAGCTCCATGATGGCACAACTAATATCCATGAGCAAAAACATTGTCTAGCTAAACAAAATTATGATTCCTTTAAAATGAATGATGATGAGTTTGTTCGTGATATGTATTCTCGTTTGAATCTAATTATCAATGAGCTCCATTTAATAGGATTAACCAAGCTAGATGATGTGGACATCGTGAGGAAGATCATCTCCATGCTACCACAAAAGAAATATGCAAGCATCATCACCATACTTCACAACATGGAGGACTTGAGCACCATGACCCCGCCCATAGTCATTGGCAAGATAGTGGCATTTGAAATGTCACACAAGATGGGTCAAGAAGAAGCCTCTTCATCAAGCAAAGGCAAAGCTCTCTCATGTAGTGAGAAAAAGAAGATGAAGGGCAAGCAAGTTGAGACAAGCTCAAGCTCAAGCTCCCCAAGTGAAGATGAAGAAGAAGATGAGGATGATGATGATGGTGATGATGATGAAGATTCAAGTGATGATGATCAATCTTCCTTCACTTCTAACCTTGATGAAGAATCAATCAAACTTATCAACAAGGTGGAGAAGATGATCCAAAGGCTCAATGTCAAGGGTGTGCCCATCCAAATTCAAGATTTTATCTTCACCAATCAAAGAAATGAGCAAAGAAAGAAAGGATGCTATGGATGCGGCGAGTTGGGGCACTTTGTGGAAGTTTTCCCAAACAATCCCACACCCAAGACAAAGAAGAAGGCATGCAAGGACAAAGCCCTCACATCAATAAGGTCATGAGATGATTTCTTCAAGTGAAGAAGAAGACCATCACAAGAGACGAGGCCACAAGCACTCATCATCAAGCTCTTCTCGTGTGTGCCTTATGGCATGAGGTAACGAAAGTTCATCCTCTAGTGAGAGTGATAGTGATAATGAAATGCCTTCTTTTGATGTACTTGTGCAAGAAAATCTTAAATATGCTAAGTCTTGCACTAGCCAACAAAAGAAGCTAAAAATATTGCAAGAAAAGCTAGATAGTTCACAAGAAGCATATAAAACCTTCCTTGAACAACATGAGACATTTGCTAATCTCAATATTGAACTATCTACTAAAATTGAGCAACTTGAGGCTAGTGCAACAACAAATGCATGCACAATCAATGATGAGCAACTTGTTAAGAAAAATGAAAAATTAAAAGAAAAGTTAGCTAGCTCACAAGATGCGTATAAAAGTTTGCTTGCTAAAATGGAAACCATGTGCAAACATTGTGATGAGCTAACTAATAAAGTTGCTAATCTTGAAGCTATCGGTACAACCCTCACCAAGGCATCTAAAAAGAAAAGTCATATCTTTGACATGCCTAAAAAGAATGCTTATACTTCTTGCAATGATTTATGTTTAGACTCACCATTGTGCAACCAAGTTTATGTTGAGAAAGTTGTTGTAGATACATGCACATAAGAGGTTGCAATGGAAAATGAGCAACTCAAGCAAGAAGTGACTCGCCTTACCAAGGACTTGCCTCAAGTAAAAGGCAAAATGAAGCAAGCCCAACTTCATCAAGATAACACCGTCAAGGGAGTGAAGAAGCTTGATGAAGGACAAACCGTGATTTGCTACGTATGCCACAAGGAAGGTCACAAGTCCTATGAGTGCAAGGTGAAGAATGGGGGTGGAACTAAGAAGAAAGAGAAGAACAAAAAGGAAACAAGCAAGTTCTCCAACACCTACACCAATAAGGTGGACAAAAAGGTCTCCACACCCTATCTCTTGAAGAAGAAGAAAAATGACAAGGTGGTGGCCATCAAGGTAAACAAGCAAGCCAACAATGGGGCCAAACGCATTTGGGTGCCAAAGGAGATCATTTTCAACATGAAAAGCACCAAGAAGGTTTGGATCCCAAAAGAAAAGTGAGGAGTCCGTTTGGATTTCGGGAAATTTGGAGACTTGGCAAAGTATGGCTGCATTTCATAGGGTGCATCACATTGGATCATGTAAGTTGTCAAGTGGGTTAGTGAATACTATGGACCCAAATTCCCCTTCCCATGTTAGGTAACTAGATTTAATTTCTTGCAATCTCAATTAGCATCTAGTTCCTTTTCATGCCTAGGTTTGCATTTGCATGTTTAATATTTTGTCTTGCATACACTATGTATATCTTATGGTAGGCTTGCTCGGTTTCACTCTTAACCCTTGGAGCAAACCTACATGGTTTAAATTATTTAAGAGCACGACACATAGCTTGCTTTACAATTGTTCATCTAATATGTGCTAAAGTCCAAATTGTAGATAATTTCTACCTAATATTACTTTCGAAAATGATTCTCACATTCATGTGATGTCATCTTTCAAGTGGTATTTTTTATTCTAAAATCAATATGCATGTCTCCTACAAGAATTCCATGCTTGCGTGCACAAATTTAGGGGGAGGTTACTCTATAAGTTGGATGCTTTGAGACTAACACCTTTTCAAGCTTATCATGTGCATAGTAGTCTCATTGCAAGGAAAATGGAGTCCCCGGAGTTAAGCATCATACTTCAAATATCCACCACCTATTGCAAGTGGTATAAATCAAATTGGTTTCCACATGTGGTATTTCTAAACCGATATCATCATGTTGATTTCACTTTGGTATTTATATGCTTTCTCCATGCATTATATAGATTAAACTCCCTTGAGCATTAATTTGTCAATTATGCATAAACTACATTCTCCATCATATGTATGCATATATTTAGCGGGAGCTTAGTCTATGTAATATGAGAGTCAAATTTTGTGACCTATTCCACTCCACATACAAAGGTTCACAAAGTTTGACCCTCCCTTGTGCTACTAATGTCTTCCTATTTGGTGTTTGATTCCAAAGGGAGAGAATTTGTAGGACCAAAAGCAAGCCTGATCATTGTAGGGCCAAAAGCCGTTCATAATAATTTACAAGTGGTAATGGTCCGAGAAAGGGAGGATAGTGGATTATGGAATTAGGGGGAGGCTTAAATCCACAATGCCACATGGGGACATTTACAAGGGCAAGATAAGTTTCCAAAGATGTTTATATGTGGTACCTTTTAGCTTTACAATTGGTATCTTTTAGCATCATATAACCTTGCCCTTTGCATTGCATCCTAGCAAGTAAATAGTTTTTAAAATTCCAAAAAATTTATTATTTGCTTGTTTTGGTCGTGTTGTCATCAATCACCAAAAGGGGGAGATTATAAGGAAAATGGACTCTAGGCCCATTTACTTTGGATTTTGGTGTTTGATGGCCAACACAATCAAATTGGACAAATGAATTTGCAAGTAGTTGTTTTGTAGTTCAATAGGGTGCAAGACGTGACTTGGACGAAGGCGATATGTTGATCCCATGATCAACACCATAAGCAAGACCCTAGAAGCACAAGAGAAGGCCTAAGATATCAAGCAAAGTCTAAGCATGAAGATAGGAACCAAGCCGGACGCAAGATCGTGAAGAAACGAGCTTCGCAGAGGTGACCGAACGCTGGCAGATAATTGATCGGACGCTGGCGGATAACCGACTGGACACGTCCGATCAACATGCTTAGCAATAGCAGGTGTCGACAGCAGTGACTGGACGCTGAGGACTGAAAGTGACCGGATGTGACGATGACACTATTCACTATCGTGAAAACAACTCTGCACTGACCAGACGCTGGAGGGTGATCGATCGAACACAGGAACTGTAGCGTCCGATCGAGTCCAGAGAGGTTCCAGAGCGGCAACAGCATGACTGGACACGTCCAATCGACAGTGATCGGACTCGGCCAGAGTCCGATCAACGCACGCGCTCCAACGGTCGGGACGATTAGACACGTCCGGTCAGGACGAAAGCAGCGTCCGATCAGTAGCAGAAAAGTGGGTTTCGTCCCCAACGGCTACTTTCTCCATGGGGCTTATAAATAGACCCCCCCAATCGGCCATTTGAGATGAGTGGAGCTGAGGAAACATACCAAGGGTGTTGATACATCATTTTAGTGATCTCCAATTGTATAGTGCTTAGTGATTCATTAGGTGATTAGCGTAGGTGCTTTACAAAGTTCTTAGGTTGATTAGACCAACCGCGTTTGTGGTGTGGCTGCCACCGTGTACCGAAGGGAACAAGGCCTGCGGCGGTTCGGGCGGAAGCTTGATAGTGAAGACGGCAGGAAGCATCCGGGAGAGGCTTGCCGGAAGACATGTCAGAGACCCACTTGCGCATGGGGAAGGCCCAAGGCTATCGATGGAGTTACCCGACCGGGAGCTTGGCCCTTGCGAGGGATTCATTGCGAGGGGCTCCAACGAGGACTAGGGGGAAGCTTGCGCGCTTCTCAATACCTTGGTAAAAATACCAGAGTCGTTGTTGGGAGTTTGCATATCTCTACCTTACTCTTTAGCTTCCGCATTTACATTGTTTGCATAACTCCTTTTACGGTAGAGATAGCAACACACTAGCAAAATCATAGTTGCACATTTAGATAGTTTATCTTTTGCATAGGCTTTGCTAAGATTAGAAAAAGAGGTCATAGTTTGGAGTTAGAATTTTAAGTTGCCTAATTCACCCCCCCCCCTCTTAGGCGTCACAGTCCTCGTACTTTGGATACTGCCGTGGTTCTTGCGTTGTTGCAGGAGGAAATGATGGATTCATCCAAGAAGGAGTTGCGCCATTCGGAGGCGTTCTAGTGGGCTGAAAGGATCGAGATGCCCAAGAGGAGGGTGAATTGGGCTAATTCTAAATCTCTTTCAATAATTAAGCCCTACACTTAGCCTATTTCACCCCCTTGTGCCTAGAAGTGTTTCTATTGTTCTACCGCACAAAAGTTTTGCACCCTAGGTTCTAATCCCACTCTAGCATGGCAATTCTAAGAATATAAAGACATGAATTGAATTGCTCAAATGTAAATACTCAAAGTAAAGAGGGAGAGGAACGCGTCGATGTTTTTTTGAGGTATCGGAGAGTCGACACTCCCCACTAGTCCTCATTTGAGCACCCGCGCAAGGGTGTAGCTCTCCCTTGATCCACGCAAGGATCAAGTGCTCTCTATGGGCTAATTCTTTGACACTCCGTCGCGGTGAATCACCCACAACCGCTCACACCATGACTTGGGTCATCCACAAGCTCCGTCGGATGATCACTAAGCTTCCAATCACCACCGAGCCGTCTAGGTGATGGCGATCACCAAGAGTAACAAGCACAAACTCACACTTGACCAAGATAAGCCTAATGAGAAAGGTGTATGCACACTTGCTACTCCCTATGCACTAATGAGGTCCTTAATCTTGAATTATCAAATCTTAATCACCCACTAGGCTCTTGCTCTCCCTTGCACTCTAAAGATATTTCTCAGCTGAACAAATGGGCAAGGGGACTCAATTGGACGAGTAGGCTATGTATTTATACCCCCCATTCAAAACATAACGCTTGGGGCCCAACTCAGCATTTTTCGGGGTGACCAGACGCGCAGGTCCATGTGACCAGACGCGCCAGTCAGTAGCCAACGGCTACGTGGCTTCACCCTGTCAGAGAGGGCCGTTGGAGTGACCAGACGCAGAGGAGCGTCCGATCCTCCTGGACCTAACGCGTCCGGTCCTCAAATTTCCTTTCTAGAACCTTACTGATGTTGACTGGACGCTGCAAACACAGCGTCCGGTCATTCACTGTTCAGTGTCCGATCTTTCATCAACACTGAGACCTAGCTGCTACAGTTGGTCGGCATCAGCGCGTCCGGTCCCAATCAATGCGCAGCGTCCGGTCTCTTCTTGACTTCTGCTATGCGCGCTGAACACTAACCAGACGCAGCACCTGTGAGTCCGGTCAACACTAAATCAGCGTCCAGTCAATCATTTGACCCTCTATTCACTTCCAATTCAAAATCCTTTGTGAATGAAGTTGACCCCAATCGATCTTAGGGCTATTCCTGAGCTACCTAGTGCTAAGTTTGATAAGTGTGCATCACACCTAACCCATTAGATTCACCTAGGTGAAGCTACTAATTCATACCCCCCTTAATAGTACGGGCAAAGGAAAAACAAAGTCCTAAACTACTATAAGTGTCTCTCCAACACCAAACGACAATTAGAACTAGTCCATCCTTAACCTTGTCGTCCATCCTTTGAAAACCAAAACGATTTCCATCGATAGGGGCATGAAAATCATAATTGCCCAAACAATCATCATGACCATGACCTAACTCAAGTTGCCTCTACAAAACACACGTTAGTCACAGTAATCTCATGTCGTCATTAATCACCGAAACCCAACTAGGGGCCTAGATGCTTTCATGAGCCAAGCTGCCACCGCACGCACCACAACCTCTGTTGGTGCCACCCGTGCGCAGGGAGTGGCCAAAACGTGCAGCGGCAACTACGGTTGGCGCTGAGGACCGGTGTGGCCGTGGCGTCGACGCCAAGCTAAACACACTACGTGACTACCGCCGAGCACGCGGCCTCTGCATTCGGTGTGGTGAAAAATGGTCTCGCGACCATCGCTGCCCCGAGCAAGTTCAGCTTCATGTCTTGCAAGAGGTATGGGATCTCTATCACAGTGAGGACACTGAAGATTGTGACTCCACCGGAGGATGCTATAGAAGCCCAGGTGTTAGCTCTGTCATCAGCAACACTTTCTGCTAGGCCATCTAACAGTATTATGCAGTTTGTTGGAGAAATTCAGGGCCAGTTAGTAAAGATTCTTCTCGATTCTGGCAGTTCTAACACATTTAAGAGCATCTCTTTGGCTTCTAAACTCTCATTCAGTTCTGATTGTCAGCACCCGATCAACGTTACAGCGGCCAAAGGTAATCAGATGGTCTGTCAGCAGGAATTCCGGAAACTGTCGTGGACTATTCAGCAGTGTTCTTTTGTCTCAGATGTTAAGGTACTTCCTCTTTCACAGTATGATCTCATCGTCAGAATGGATTGGCTTGTCAAGCACAGCCCTATGGAAATTGATTGGAAGTACAAGAGAATTCTTATCTCTTATGGGTTGGAGCGAGTTCTTCTTCAAGGCGTGCTAGATACTTTGCCTACGGGCTCTATGCTACAAGTAACAGCTGTTCAGGATGACTCATATGTTAGAAGTGAACCATCTTTACCACTGGCAGTCACAGCTCTTTTGGAAGAATACCAAGATGTGTTTGCTCCACCTGCAGGCTATCCTCCTGCTAGACACTGCGATCATGAGATTCCACTCTTGCCCGGCGCTGCTCCGGTCCAAGTCAGACCCTACCGTTATCCACCTGCGGTTAAAGATGAAATTGAGCGGCAAGTTTCAAAGATGTTAAGCTCCGGTCACATTCAACCCAGTTCCAGTCCATTTTCTTCTGCTGTTCTATTAGTCAAGAAGAAGGACGGATCCTTTCGGTTTTGTGTGGATTTCCGTCAACTCAACGCTATCACAGCCAAGAACAAATATCTAGTGCCTGTGATTGAGGAATTGTTGGATGAGTTACAAGGAGCCTCCTGGTTTTCATCTCTTGATCTCACTGCTGGATACTATCAGATATGTCTGCGTGCTGGAGAGGAGCCAAAGACAGCATTTCAGACACATTCAGGGCAATATGAATTTCGCGTTATGGCCTTCGGCTTGTCAGGCGCACCTGCAATTTTCCTGAAGGCCATGAACACTACCCTATTTTCTCTATTGCGCAAGTGTGTCCTCGTATTCTTTGATGACATTCTCATACACAGCAAGACAGCCGAAGAGCACGTGGAACATCTGAGGCTGGTCTTTGACTTGTTGCGTTGGGACCAATGGCAGGTTAAGAGATCCAAATGCTCCTTTATGCAGCGTCAGTTACGCTATGTGGGCCATGTCATTTATGAAAATGGGGTCACAACGGATCCTGACAAAATCACAGCAATTCAGCAGTGGCCTATGCCTCGCTCAGTTAAAGACTTGCGCAGTTTTCTGGGCCTTGCTGGCTACTATCATCGTTTTGTCAAGCACTTCCGCATCATCGCCAAACCGTTGACTGAATTGTTGAAAAATGGGGTTCCATTCCACTGGACAGAGTTGCAGTCTAACTCTTTTGAGGCTTTGAAGCAAGCTTTTGACGTCTGCTCCGGTTCTCGGCCTTCCTGATTTCACCAAACCGTTCTGTATCGAGACGAATGCTAGTGGCATCGGCGTCGGTGCTGTACTTATGCAAGGTGGTCACCTTTGGCTTTCTTGAGGAAGGCTCTAGGTCCTCGCTCCCAAGATCTGTCGACGTACAAAAAAGAATATATGGCTATCCTACTAGCTCTGGATCAGTGGCGTGCCTATCTGTAATGTGGTGAATTCCACATTCTGACGGACCAAAAGAGTTTGAGTCAGCTCACAGAACAGAGGTTGCACACCCCATGGCAATAAAAGGTTTTCTCCAAGCTTCTGGGGTTGTCTTACAAGATCATATATAGGAAAGGCACTGAAAATAGGACAGCGGATGCTCTTTCACGCTACCTAGTTGGTTCCTGCTATCTCGGTAGCACAACCACAGTGGCTGGCCGCCGTGGAGGCTTCCTATGCAAAGGAAGAGCATGCTCAGTCGATCATCAGCAAATTGCTCCTGGATACTCAAGTTGTTTTTCATTTTACAT
The DNA here is from genome assembly GCA_904845875.1 of Miscanthus lutarioriparius. Classification (NCBI taxonomy): domain Eukaryota; kingdom Viridiplantae; phylum Streptophyta; class Magnoliopsida; order Poales; family Poaceae; genus Miscanthus; species Miscanthus lutarioriparius. Next base: position 63,133,515 of record CAJGYO010000008.1, on the reverse strand, counting down.
TCAGCAATGGAATTTTTGCGGTACAAGTCTCGCATCTGGATCGGTCAAGATACTGCTCTCCAGGCACAGCTCATCACTGCCTTACATGCCAATGCGGTCGGCGGGCACTCTGGTATTCCAGTCACCATCCGCCGTATTAAGCAATTCTTTGCTTGGCAAGGTATGAATGCTGCAGTTCATCAGTTTATCTCAGCATGCTCCGTCTGTCAGCAGGCGAAACCAGATCGTTCTAAGTTGCCAGGTCTGCTATAGCCTCTTCCGGTACCCAATCGTGCTTGGAAGGTAATCTCATTATATTTCATTGAAGGTCTTCCGGTATCCGGTTCATTCAATTGCATTCTCATGGTTGTGGATATCTTTTCCAAATATGCTCACTTTCTAGGTCTAAAACATCCATTTACTGCTTCATCGGTGGCCAAGCTCTTCTTGTCTCATGTGTATAAGCACCACGGCATGCCTTAGGCTATCATCTCGGATCATGACCGCATCTTCACAAGCAACCTGTGGTAGGATCTCTTCAAACTTGCCAAAGTTGATCTTCGCATGTCCACTGCATATCATCCACACAAATGGTCAAATAGAGCGTGTAAATCAGTGCATGGAGACCTTTCTGCGGTGTTATGCTCATGCAGCCCCTAAGCAGTGGAGTAACTGGCTGGATCTCGCTGAATTTTGGTACAACACGAGCTTCCACTCGGCAATTGGAAGATCCCCATTTGAGGTCATGTATGGTTATGCCCCTACTGCTTTCGGAATTGCAGCTGCTCTAGATGCTCCAGTCACTGATCTGTCTTCCTGGCTGGCTGACCGAAACCTCAATACAGAGCTCATTCGCCAACATCTGTTACGTGCCAAGCAGAGGATGAAAAAGTCAGCTGATCTATGTCGTACTGAGCGCCAGTTCCAGCTGAACGATTGGGTCTATCTAAAGCTCCAACCCTATGTTTAGTCTTTTGTTGCTGATCGCTCTCATCACAAGCTGGCCTTCCGTTTCTTCGGCCCATACCGGGTCATTGGTAAGGGCCCGTTTGTTTTGGCTTAATCCTGGCCGGAACTGTTCCTACTGCTGCTTGCCTGTATAAAATACAGCTGTGTTCCTGGCCGAATCAATTCATGGGCTCTATTCCATGCTATCCGAACATGCCCTAAAGTTGGCACTGTGGCCTATCGATTGGAGCTCCCACCTTCGTCAACTGTCCACCCTGTCTTTCATGTTTCCCAACTTAAAAAGGCGGTGGGTGCTCATCAATCAGTCACTGTTGAACCTCCATCTGATACCGCCATTTGGAGTGTTCCGGAACGCATCATTCAGCGTCGCCTGCTTCGCCAAGGTACATCTTCTATTCTGCAGGGTTTAATCAAGTGGTCTAACCTGCCGGAGTTGCTTGCTACCTGGGAAGAACTGGAAGCCCTACGACAGCAGTTTCCTCATGCTCTGGTCTGGGAACATCTAGGCACGCAAGGAGGGGGGAGTGTCAGCATCGCCCCTGTTGCTGGTACGACAATGCTCATGGAAGAAGGTGAGGCCAGCGGCACAGCTGAAGCTGAAGAGAACGCAGGCCGCAAGCCCAGGCCCAAGCAGAAGAATGTATGCCTATTCGCCCAGAATGGAGGAACGTGTGAACATCTGGCAAGGAGTAGCGTGATAGGCTTTTCTACTTAAGCATGAGTATGTGCCTGGGAAGGCTTATGAACATTGTATTGAACCTTTCTAAACTCAATCGAGATTTCTCCGTCGCCAACCCCGTGCTCTGCTTCTTCTTCCCCGAACTCCGATTCCTCTGCTTCCCTTCCTCGCTGCTAACACCATGCAGGCATGTTGATGTCGACCCATTCACGGAAAGTGCAAGCCTATGTGAACATACAATACAATATGGTTACGGAAAATAGGATATGAAAGGTACAGATGTAATAAACATTGAAGTCCGTGATCAAGGTCCGGGCATATGAAGACCCTACGACCATCAGCCTGTTCGCTTGCTCGTATACGATCGTGGATTATAAGCTGGAACAATATTTTTCTCTCACACCAAACCAGCCAGCAGTAAATAATCCACGATCGTTTACGACGAAACGAACAGGCTGCATATCTGTGTAGATACCGATGCTCCGTCCCTGTACCTAAAAGAGCATGCCAGCCACAGTGGCATTTTGGGCCACTCAAGGACTCTGAAGGAGTTAAACTTCTATGTCAGCCATTGTTTTTTTAAAGTAGTGTTGTGTGTTGTGGATGAGATGAGTGGTGTGAAGCATTCGATGGGTATGTGACGATGAGTTGGTGCGCTTTTATAGCAAGGTGATGTGGTTCAATGGACCGAGTGCATGCATAGAAAAAGCATCTAGCAGGGATAGGGTTCTCGATCTTCCGTCAGGTGGAGATAACTATTAATTTGGTGGATTACGACACACTGATCCGGCTTTAGATCACAACCGTGTCACAATCCGATTGACCTCGTCGGGAAGGCTAATCCCTGCTGCAAATCAAAGGTCACAAAAAGAACAAGATAAAATGCAACTCAAATAAAATGACAATTGTAGATATATGTCTAAAGTTCTGGAATTTTGGGGGGTTCAGAAACCGATAACGACGTTATATAGTCTAAGGGGCATCTAAGGACCCTTATTCACGTCCCAAAGGAGTCCGCTACGATTAGAGATTCCTCACGCCATGGCGAGCATGTCCCAAGTCATCTCCCTCTCCATCCCCTCTAGATCACCCTCCCCACAAAGCTCCATAGCCATCCATGGGCACCACCACCATGGATGAGCTTGAGCTCCTCACACACTATGCATAATCAATTCAACACCTAGAATGGCTTTCCCACACCACTAGGAGGATATAGAAACAAACCGCATTTAAATCGGTGTCCAAATGCAACTAAAATCATTTTAGGCATGATTTTTGCATGCTGGACATGTCCTGGCGGATAATCCCCAGGCCGGAACCGTCCGAGAAAACACACACGAACACATTGCTTTTAAGTGTTCTAGCGGACAATCCATCCTTTTTTTCCGAACGGTCCCTCGGAGCATAGTGGACGCCCCTTTATGCATGTATGATCTTGTAAAAAATCATAGAAAAATCATTTTAACTCTAAAAATATGAAACAAATTTTACTAGTACTCTGGTAGCAAGATTGATAGTTAAGATAAGGAGTTGTCGGAGACATGTTTTTCCAATCTCGCTAAAAAATCAAGATTAGGAGTAAGTTTTCCAATCGCACTTACATGTTTTCCATAAAAACTTCTAATTTTAAAAGAATGGATATAGGAACTTTTGGGGACGTAGTTTAATATTTATACTAGATATATGCCCGTGCGTTGCACAGGTAACAAATATATTTTTGCCTTGCCTACGCCGATGCACGAGGATTGTGGCTTAGATGAAGTTAAAGTCTATTTTATGATCTTTATCACCAAAATTGTGTTGATCAAGAGGAAGATTGCAGAAAAAATATAAATTAACATGATAAATCTAACGATGTTAAGACCCAAACAACCAATGGCCATAGCCAGCTTCAAAGTTGCATATCCTTGCTGTCGGTAAGGAGGCGGTGCGGCAGCTTCACGCATCTCTACGCCTAGTAGGCGTAGCAGAGCTGGCAGTCCGTGGGGCAGAGCCGGATCAAGAGGTAGCTCATGCACTGCGTGAGGCCGAACATGTTGTTGTTGCCCTCGCCGGAGCCAGTGGTGCTGAAGCTCACGTCCAAGGTCTCCGAGTTTGTTGTCTACGTCGCCACGCACACCGAGTCGATGATCGCCGGCATGTCCGCGTCATCATGGGCACCAGTGGTGACAGTCAAACAGCGGAGGAGGCGGTGGATCGAGACGGCCGCCGCCATCAAGAAGGGCAGTAGTGCCAGTGCGCTGGTCGTGGCTGCTGCCACCGCTACATTAGTGTCGCGCAGCGGAGTCCTCGCACATTAATATATTGATGTAAAGTATGTTTATAAGTATGTTTATTTTTTCTATTTCCATACGTAGTACTTATGTTTTTGTTTCACGAAGTGGATCCGGACTCTAGCTAGGGGATTTTTTTTAGCGTATTGGTGTAAGGTATTTTCTTTTTTTTTAACGAATTGGATCCACATTCGAGGGGAGCTTTTTTTAGTGCACGTTTGCATGTGGGCTGCTGCCACCGCTACATTAGTGTCGCATGCATGATTTAATTTGGTAAGGATAAGGATTCGAAACGGGACGATAGTTTTTTTTAATGTTTTTTTGCCGTATATTTTTGCATGTGGGTGGGTATGCAGGATTTAGTTTGGTAAGGATAAGGATTTAAAACAGGACCGTGGTATTTTTTACTTTTTTTTTTGCCGTATATTTTTGGAAACATTTTTTTTTGACGTGGGTTCTTTTACCGTATAAGTACGGGGGAAGCCGACGATACTCTTCGTTATATTTTTGGTGGTATAATATAAGTGTTTATGTGGGATGCCGCGTCATAGCTAAATTTATATTCAAAATTCGTTGTAAAGCGGATTGCCAGCTCCTAAAGCATTGCAAGCTTTTTCTAGCACGCAATTTTTTTTATCTCTATTCGGCTAATCTAGGCATAGTTTTTTGTAATGAAAAAAGTAATATCAGGCAACACACCAATTATTATCGATAATAATTCCTTGAAACCCGGTGCCTTTTTCTAGCGGGGAGGAGGCAGGCGGTAGCGGAATCTGGCACCGGCCATTACGTCCCCTCCCGCCGCTTCCTCCTCCCCGCCCTCCCTTTCCCCAGATCCGAAGCCATTAAACCAGCGGATCTCGCCTCGGGGCGCGGCCGCGGCATCCGGGCAGGCGAGTGGTGGAGTCAGCAGCCATGAGATGGTATGCATCGGTAGCCTCCTGAGGGCGCTGGTGCTGCGTGCGGCGGCGTCTGCGGGCAGGCGCCGGGGGCCCAGGATCCTGTGTGGCCGCGCGGCGGATGTGCGCGTGACGCCCCGGCACGGACACGGACACGGCTGGCGCGGGTTCCGGGCGGTCACGGGAAGGATGATGCTGGACTCCTCTGACTCTGCCTCTGCCACCGCCGCGGAGGCAGGGGCCGGGGCGGTGGCGGGGCAGGTGCAGCAGCAGCGCCGCGCGGTGGGGGCCGTGCCCCAGGCGCACGACGGCGGCTACGCCAGCGGCGGATGGGAGAGGTAATGTATGTGCGTGTGCTTTGAGGCTAGTAATATAACCTGTCGGCACTTGCATGTCGTGGTGCGGAACGGAGCATCTGAACCGGTTAGAATGCTGCATTTGTGTGCAGTTTTGCATTGTGTTTTGTATTGCCTGCAGTGTAAGAGACTAATTGGCTTGAACACTGAAACATACAAATGCACCTTGTGCTTTTTGTTACTACAGATGCGTTAGTCATTTGGCACCACATTCTACTATTCCTTGACACACATTAGAACTAAAAAATGATATTATTCTAAGATGTAAGTGAGCGGCTGGTGCCATGCCTTTTTTAGACAGATCGTTCTTTAATAATGAACGTAAATGTAGAGTCCTTTTATTTATTATTATGGTGTTTTACTGCTATGATGCTGCCTTTTTACCTTCCAGTCAAACCTCTCTATGTTAATTATTGTGAGTGGTTACTTGTACCACATCAAGGTCATATAGATTATAAACTTAAATATAAGATTTTGGCGACACCATATATGAACCAGTTAATGTGTTTCAGTTTTTCAATTCTAAATTTATCAAGTTTAAGACTTATAGTGCTAAAACTTTGTCGCATTTATATGAAAGTTGCTCCTTGTGAACACCTCAATGCAAGTACATGTATTGGTCTCATGACCACAACTTAAATCAACTTCTAGAGCATGACTCTGAGATAGGCTTTTGCAGTTCTATATGTCGCACATAGAGGTCAGCAGATAGCAATATGGTTTGCAAGTTTGCACTCTGATGGCTCAGATAGTCAGATTAAGCAATCAGAATTATCATGTCTTTTTAAGCAAATGGTAGTGTTCATCCGTTTGCATGGGTGTTGGTTGGGGTGTTGTGCGCTTGAGTGAGACTGAACTGGCTACAGTTGCCCAAGATCAAAGTTATCAAAGTCCTTCAACCTCCATCCCATTTCTGTGCTGTATAGAAAATCAAAAGTTGTAAAGAATGCTGGATGGCATATTTGATTGGCCAAGTACTGCTATGAAAGTATAGCTGCAAATCTTAAAAAGAAGAATATGTATTGAGTCCATTCTGTAATGGTTGTTATAGGTAGAATAGAACTCATTTTTGTTTGAAACATAGTGATACTAGAGCAACAAATATAACATTAACTGTTTGCTTTGTGATCTTATTAGGCTTCAATTCTCTGCAGCATTTGTAGCTAATGTTTACAAATTGTATAGTCAACCCTAGTCGCCATGGGACCGGCCAGGTGACCAGACCAACTAGTAGAGCCTAGTTGGTCCTAGTCGTCCAATATATTCCAGGACATATACATACTATATATACTGTATAGTATAGACAATAAAGCAAGCATCGAGACTACATTAATGGCTGGTTGGTGACTTGAGATTCGATTAATAGCAAGCAAGCAGAGTAGCAACAAGCAAGCAGAGAGTAGCAGAGGGGGTGGCACAGCAAGCAAGCAGGATGCATGGCAAGAAGATGGAGGGAAGGGGCACACTCACCATCGGAGGAGGAGCTCATCTTCCGGAGCAACTTCATGAAGAGGGCGGCGGCTTGAACTGGCAGCGCAGGGGGGGGGGCGCTGGCGCTGCGAATCGAGGGATGGACTTGTCGGCGGCTTGACCTATTCAAAGAATGACCAGAATCATGTGCGGGAGAGGAGGAAACGAGCACGGCCTAGGAAGAGAGGAATCACGCAGTGGGAGGAGTTGTGGCGGTGCGGGAGAAGAAACTCCGGCGCCTCCGTTCTCTACCTTTTGGTGAAGTCCTGGGCACACATATGCTAGCCCTAATAGGCTATATTTGCAGCTCAATAGCCGATCTCTAAGGCCAGTTGATCTGGCCCATGAAAGAACAGCCTGAGTCGGATGACTAACCGCGATTAGGCGACGACTATGTTTCTAGTCAAGCTAGTCGCCTCAGTGTCCCTGGTCAACCTGAAGGGATTGATTAGGCCGACTTATCGCGATTAATCGAATAGCTCGTAAACACTGTTTATAGCTTCGAACATTTGAGTACGAAGGAAGGAGAGAAGGACATTTATAGGATGGCTAGGGTTCGTGAGAGAAAGACAAGGGACTTCAACCAAGTTAAGTGCATTAAGGATGAAAGGGGGCATCTCTTGGTGAAGGAGGATGAGATCCGACATCGATGGCAAGAGTATTTTGACAAATTGTTCAATAGTGAGAATACGGACACAACAATTCAGTTGGATGACTCTTTTGATGACACCAATAGGCGCTTTGTGCGGAGAATCCAAGAATCTGAGGTCAGAGAGGCGTTGAAAAGGATAAAAGGAGGTAAGGCGATGGGACCGGATGGTATCCCAATCGAGGTGTGGAGATGCCTTGGGGACATAGCTATAGTATGGCTAACCAAGCTGTTTAACCATATTTTTCAATCGAACAAGATGCCTGACGAGTGGAGGAGAAGTATATTGATACCGATCTACAAGAATAAAGGGGATATTCAAAGTTGTACTAATTACTGGGGAATTAAGTTGATGAGTCATACTATAAAGCTATGGGAGAGAGAGTTATCGAGCATCGCTTGAGAGTAATAACGCGGGTTTCTATGAACCAATTTGGTTTCATGCCCGGAAGGTCAACCATGGAAGCCATTTTCTTAATAAGATAAGTTATGGAGCGGTATAGGGAAAAGAAGAATGACCTACACATGGTTTTTATTGACTTGGAGAAGGCTTATGATAAAATACCAATAAATATTATGTGGTGGGCTTTGGACAAACATAAAGTCCCAATGAAGTACGTCGGGCTCATTAAGAACATGAACAACAATGTTGTGACTAGTGTTCGAACAAGTGATGGAGACACGGATGACTTCTCGATTAGGATAGGACTACATCAAGGGTCAGCTTTGAGCCATTATCTGTTTGCCTTAGTGATGGATGAGGTCACAAGGGACATACAAGAGGACATCCCTTGGTGTATGCTTTTCGCGGATAATGTAGTGCTAGTTGATGAAAGTCGGACAGGAGTGAATTAGAAACTGGAGTTATGGTGGGAGACTTTGGAGTCCAAAGGTTTTAGACTCGGTAGAACTAAAACTGAGTATATGAGATGTGACTTCGGCACTACTACTCGGGAGGAAGGAGATATTAGTTTGGAAGGTCAAGTAGTGCCTAGGAAGGATACATTTCGATATTTAGGATCAATGCTACAGAGAGACGGGGATATTGATGAAGATGTTAGCCATAGAATCAAAGCAGGGTGGATGAAGTGGCGCCAAGCATCTGGTGTCCTATGTGACAAAAAGGTACCAGAGAAACTAAAAGGCAAGTTTTATAGGACGGCGATTAGACCTGCTATGTTGTATGGTGCAAAATGTTGGCCTACGAAAAGACGACATGTTCAACAAATAAGTGTCGCGGAAATGCGTATGTTGCGTTGGATTTGCGGTCATACAAGAAGGGATCGAGTTCGGAACGATGATATACATGATAGATTAGGGGTAGCACCAATTGAAGAAAAGCTTGTCCAACACCGGTTGAGATGGTTTGGACATGTCCAACGGAGACCTCCAGAGGCACCGGTGCGTAGTGGAATCCTAAGTCAGGATAGTAACGTGAAGAGAGGCAGAGGAAGACCGAACTTGACTTGGGTAGAGGCAATAAAAAGAGACTTGAAATGATGGAATATACCCAAAGACTTAGCCTTAGATAGGAGTGCTTGAAAAACAGCTATTCACGTGCCTGAACCTTGATTGCTTTTGCTGAGTTTTAACTCTAGCCTACCCCAATTTGTTTGTGACTTAAAGGCTTTGTTGTTGTTGTTGTTGTTGATCCTTTTCTGCTGTAGACGCACTCTGAGACTCTTGAGTGTTTGGCATGATGCCCTGCTTAACACAATGCTAAAATTGTGACAGAGAAGATGGTAAACTGAGTTGTGGATACTCAAGTTTTAGAGGGAAGAGAGCTACAATGGAGGATTTCTATGATGTAAAACTAACTGAAATCGATGGACAAGCTGTTAGCCTGTTTGGTGTTTTTGATGGTATGGACTCCAATCTTGGCCTTTGTTTTTGTGTTTATTTTTTGCTACCATGTTTTTCTTTTCAAAATCTTGATGATTAGGTCATGGTGGATCACGTGCTGCTGAGTATTTGAGGGAGCACTTGTTTGAGAACCTTCTCAAGCACCCTGATTTCTTGACGGATACAAAGCTTGCTATAAGTAATTTTTCTCTTCAGCTTTACTGTAGACTTCCTGTTGCCATTCTTGTTGGTGCCGCAACATGTTTATCTGCTAAACTTGAAATTTATGAAAAAAAAAAAACAGGCGAAACATATCAGAAAACAGATACAGATTTCTTGGAATCGGAAGCAAGCGCTTTCAGGGATGATGGTTCAACAGCATCAACTGCAGTTTTGGTGGGTGACCATCTGTATGTTGCAAATGTTGGTGATTCTCGTGCTGTTATTTCAAAAGCTGGCAAAGGTATTGCATACTGGAAGTAGGTATTTTAAGTAGCATATTTGTATTTCATTTTCATGTCACATTTGTCAGTTGATGTATGGTCTGGTCTATTGAATCTAAATCACGAAGCAAAATCTTGGCATCACTCTGTTCCTCATATCAATATAATATCCAGTTAACCTTTGTTATAGTTAATACAGAATCATCCATGACAGTTTGGTTCATAGGGTTTCTCATTGAATTTATGTCACTTTGATTCTGTGCGACCCTGTGAGAAATGCCTGACAGTTCATCTATTTGTTTTTTCTAGCTATGGCACTTTCAGAAGATCACAAACCTAACAGGATTGATGAGCGAAAGAGAATTGAAAATGCTGGTGGTATTGTCATTTGGGCTGGTAAGCATGTGCTCTTCGTTCTTTTATACATTGGGCTAATTTGCTTGCATTAGCTGAAGTTGACAAGGCAGATTGCAAAAGGCTTCTGCTATTCATCTATAGCCATCTGTCTTCCTGGGAGCTTGAACATGTTAGGTTTCCATACACCCATTCGAGTATTGCTTGGTATCGTAGTGGAGTAGCCTTATTTTTCAAGTCATCATTTTTTTTCTTTGAATGATAAACATATCACCTTCTTGATGTGGCATTTTCCCAGGTACTTGGAGGGTAGGTGGTGTATTGGCAATGTCCCGTGCATTTGGCAATCGTTTACTGAAGCCATATGTGGTGGCAGAACCTGAAATTCAGGTGAGATACTGTAATTGATTATGCAAAAATTCCAAGTATCTTTTGTTGTCAACAACTTAATTTAGGGGAAGCCAGTTTTTTACCAGTTTTGTTACATTAGAATTGCCCAAAAAAAACAAAAATATATGTTATTCATTATGTGTACAACTAAACCATAGTCCTGAATGCCATTTAACAGTTTATTTATTGACTGCCATTGATATGCAATTGGAAGCAAGAGAAGTTGTACCGTTAATATGTGATTGTTACTATCGCTGGTGCATCAGTTGATAGCTGCTGCAACCATGTATATTTATTTATTGGTTGATCTGTAGAACTTCATTCACAGACATAGGACTTTGGTAATTAATTTTTTTCTAATAAACTGCAGGAAGAACAGGTCAATGGTGAGCTGGAATGCCTGGTTCTTGCTAGTGACGGGCTTTGGGATGTTGTGGAAAATGAGGTAATAACTCTTCCACAATTCAGTCATTATTCAAAGCAGGCAGTTACTTTTTACGTAAATTTAATTGTATGAAAGCAATCAAGCATCACCTCACTGTTTTTACTGTTTGCTTTGGGGTTACATTCTTATTGCTCACAAAATGGGCAGCTCTGCTCATACTGGTGTCTTCACTTAATTAATAACAATGTTGTTGATGCTTTTATGAAAAAAGGAAGCTGTTTCCCTTGGGAAATCAGAGGAGGCGCCAGAGTCTGCAGCTCGGAAATTGACAGAGATTGCTTACTCTCGTGGCAGCGCTGACAATATCACATGCATCGTGGTCCAATTTCACCATGACAAAACCGGATGAGCCGTGTGGCAGCCAATTTCAGTTGTACCCTGCTTCAGGCTATCATTATCCTGCAAGCCGGGTGGTGGGGTTCTCCCAGATTTACCCTGCTTCAGGCTATTATCATCCTGCAAGCCGGGTGCTGGGGTTTCGCTCAGATTTATCGCTCATGTAGCAACTTCCAAGAACTCGTCCCATTGATTCTTTTGTTGTCTTGTAGGAAACATTTGTTCCAACAGCTGTAATAGACATTTTCCATCTGATAATTTCTAATAAACGTGTGTTTACAATTACTGTTTAGTGGAAATTGGTTTTCCTTTGCCTTATAGAAAATTATTAGGTAAGAGGATTTGAAACCAGTCTGCAATGTGCCATTGCTATGTATATATCTCTAATGGAGTAACCGAAGTTGGGATGACACGAGCGCTAAGATGGTGCAATATGGGTGTGTCCGCCGGCCATCTCCGTCTGCTCCGGCCACAACACTCGAGGAAGGGGAGGGTCTGATGGTCATCTCCCTCAGCTCCAGCTACCATGCGTGAAAAAGAGGAGGGTTTGCCGGCCATCTCCCTCAGCTCTGGCCACCGTGCTGCCTCGGCCGCACCACCGGCCCGCATGAGCAGCCGTCGTTGCCTGGATCTCGCGGAGGGAGGTGTTGCCGCCCGGATCTCGCGGAGGAGCTGTTTTGCTGCGCGGGGCTGAAAGCATCTAGGCCCCTAGTGAGTTTCGGTGATTAATGACAATGTAAGATTATTATGATTAACGTATGTTTTGTAGAGGCAATTTAAGTTAGGTCACGATAATGATAATTGTTTGGGCAATCAATGGTTTTCATGCCTCTATTAAAGGATGGACTAGTTCTAAGTGTCGATTGACATTGGAGAGACACTTAGAGTAGTTTAGGACTTTGTTTTTTATTTGGCCATACTATTAAGGGGGTATGAACTAGTAGCTTGACCTAGGTGAGCTTAATGTGTTAGGTGTGGTGAACACTTATCAACAACGGCGGATCCATGAATAATTTTAGGGGGGGCTGAACAACACATATCTTCGATCGTAGTTTAGAGACTTTGTTTCACTTTGGCCATACTATTACTTTGCCTAAAAACTTTATGTAGGCTCCCTAAGTGGTTCTTAGTATGTTATGGGTGGGGGGCTCGAGCCCCCCTGGGATTCTCGTCGATCCACCCATGCTTTAGGTAGCTCAGGGATTACCTAAAGATCAAGTGGAACAAACCCCTTTCACAAAAGTGTTTGAATTGGAAGTGAATTTGGGGTTGTTGTTGCTCTGGACTGAGGTTTAGAGCATGGTCCGGACCATGGTAGAGGGTCCAGAGGACACGTGGCACTTCTTGAAAGCTTCTCAGGCGCGCGCGCTTGGTCCGGACTGAGGGAAATGGGGCGTCTGGACTATGTCACCTGGGTCCGGTTGCCTAGGGTCTGTGTCAAGCACGTCCGGACTCGGTGAATAGTACCAGTCCGGACCAATGGTGAGCTTGGTCCGGACTAGTATAGAAAGGTTCTAGAGAGGAGAAATGAACTCAAACTCGGTCCAGCGGTCACTTCTAACACAGTGGAAACACTATTTGTTTTGTGAGGGTCGTGTAAGAAAAATGGACCCTAGGCCCATTTACTTTGGATTTTGGTGTTTGATGACCAACACAACTAAATTGGATTAATGAATTTGCAAGTGATTGTTTTGTGTTCAAAAGGGTGCTAGACGTGACTTGGACGAAGGCGACGTGATGATCCCACGATCAACACCTTAAGCAAGACTCTAGAAGCACAAGAGAAGACCCAAGATATCAAGCAAAGTCTAAGCACGAAGATAGGAACCAAGCCGGATGCAAGATCACGAAGAAACGAGCTCACAGAGGTGACCGGACGCTGGCGAAGTAGCGACCGGACGCTTCGATCAAGAGGCTCGGCAATAGAAGGCATCAGCAGCAGTGACCGGACGCTAAGTACTGAAAGTGACCGGACGCACCGATGGCACTGTTCATCATCCAGGCAACACACTCAGTACTGACCGGACGCTGGCGGCAAATCGACCAGACGCAGAATAACAGCGTCCGATCGACTCCAGAGAGGTTCCAGAATGGACCGAACGCCATCAGCGTCCGATCAGTTGATCGTGGCTCTAATGGTCGGGACGACCGGATGCGTCCGGTCAGGACGAAAGCAGTGTCCGGTCAGTAGCAGAAAAGCGAGATTTCGTCCCCAATGGCTACTTTCTCGGTGGGGCTTATAAATAGACCCCCCAACCGACCAATTGAGATGTGTGGAGCTGAGTAAACATACCAAGGGTGTTGACACACCATTTTAGTAATCTCCACTTGTATAGTGCTTAGTGATTCATTAGGTGATTAGCGTAGGTGCTTTGCGAAGTGCTTAGGTTGATTAGACCACCGCTTATGCGCTTGCTCTAGGTTTAGGCCTAGTGTTTAGTGAGCTTTGCATACCTCTTACCACTCGGTGCTTGCGTGCACCATTGTTGTACATCGGAGGGGCTTGTAGTCTTGCGAGATCACACCAACCGCGTTTGTGGTGTGGCCATCACCGTGTACCGAAGGGAACAAGGCCCGCGGTGGTTTGGCCGAAAGCTTGATAGTGAAGACGGCGGGGAGCGGTCCGGGAGAGGCTTGTCGGAAGGCACACCGGAGACCCACTTGCGCGTGGGGAAGATCCAAGGCTATCCATGGAGTTACCCGACCGGGAGCTTGGCCCTTGCGAGGGGCTCTAATGAGGACTAAGGGGAAAGCTTGTGCGCTTCTCGATACCTCGGTAAAAATACTAGAGTCATCGATGGGAGTTTGCATATCTCTACCTTAATCTTTAGCTTCCGCATTTACATTGTTTACATAACACATTTTGTGGTAGAGATAGCAACATACGAGCAAAACCATAGTTGCATATTTAGATAGTTTATCTTTTTGCATCGGTTTTGTCTAGGGTAGAAAAAGAAGCCATAGTTTAGAGTCGGAATTTTAAGTTGTCTAATTCACCCCCCTCTTAGGCGTCACGGTCCCCAATAGGTCGGACCGAGTTGTGTTGGTTCAGACCATCCCTTTGGGTCCGGTCCAGAGCACAACAGAAAAGTGTTTTTGACACCAACGACTAGTGGCTTGTGTGGGAGTACTTATACTTCCCCAACTCTTCCATTCTAGCTCTCTTGCTCATTTGATCAGTTGAGGCAACCATTTAGAGTTTAAGGGAGTGCAAGAGCCTAATAGGGTGATTGAGATTTGTTAATCCAAAATTAAAGACCTCATTAGTGCATAGGTAGTAGCAAGTGTGCATCCACCTTTCTCATTAGACTTTCATGGTCAAGTGAGAGTTTGTGCTTGTTACTCTTGGTGATCGCCATCACCTAAATGGCTTGGTGGTGATTGGAAGCTTAGCAATCATCCGGTGGTGATTGTGGATGACCCAACTCGTCTTGTGAGCGGTTGAAAGCTCTAGTTTGGTTTTGGTGAATTGATGAAACTCTAAGTGTTAACCTAGTTTATCAAGTGATCATGACATAGGTAGCACATTCCAAGTGGTGAAGAAAATGAAGATCATGACATGATGATGGCGATGCCATGGTGATGATCAAGTGTTTAGACATGAAAAGAAGAAAGAGAAAAACAAAAGGCTCAAGGCAAATGTATAAGTGGTAGGAGCCATTTTATTTTAGTGATCGAGACACTTAGAGAGTGTGATCACATTTAGGATCGATAGCCATACTATTAAGAGGGGTGAAACTCGTATCAAAATGCGGTTATCAAAGTGCCACTAGATGCTCTAACTTATTGCATATGCATTTATGATCTAGTGGAGTGCTAACACCCTTGAAAATATTTGTGAAAATATGCTAACACATGTGCACAGAGTGATACACTTGGTGGTTGGCACATTTGAGCAAGGGTAAGAAACTTCACCGGCGCACTATACAGAAAAGACAGGGTTTTACAAAGCGTAACGGACGTATCTGGTGGCTAAACCCAGGTGAACGGAGGTCACTGTAAGTGACCGGACGCTGGTCTCGGTAGGACCGACAAGTCCGGTCAGTGGCAGCAGTGAGCGTGCGGTTTTGGTCTCATGACCGGACGTTGGCGCGAGAAATGATCGGACGCTCAGGGCCTGAGTCCGATCAGTATGATGTATGATGACATATGCAGCGCATAGGGGAGACGTTGAGTGATCGGACGCTGGGTGAGTCCGGTCGATCATTCGGTCATGATTTTTCGCTTCTGGTACCTTACTGGAAACGACCGGACGCTGGTGTTGGTGCATCCGGTCACTACTTAAATGTACTGATGACCGTTGAGATCGGGCGATCAGCGTTTGAAGCCGATGACACATGGCAAGCATCGGGCGACCGGACGCTGGGGTCCTGCGTCCGGTCGATATGACCGGAGCGTCCGGTCACCCCGAGCAGTGCCCAGTGAAGGGGTACAACGGCTCTATTTAAGCCCCATGGCCGGCTCTAGCTCACTCTCTTAGCCATTTGCATTGACATAGCAGCCTTGTGAGCTTAGCCAAAGCCCTTCCACTCGTCTCCATCATTAATTCATTATCTTTGTGAGATTGGGAGAGAATCTAAGTGTATTGCTTGAGTGTTTGCATCTAGAGGCACTTAGTGTTTGTGTTTCGCTGCGAGATTCGCTTGTTAGTCTTAGTGGTTGCCGCCATCTAGATGGCTTAGAGCAGCGAGGATCGTCGAGCGAAGGTTGGTGATTGTCTCCGGCTCCGATCGTGGTGATTGTGAGGGGTTCTTGACCTTTCCTCGGCGGAGGGCCAAAAGGTACTCTAGTGGATTGCTCGTGGCTTGTGTGATCCTCATCTTGTGTTGGTTGTGCGGCATCCTATTGAGGGTTTGGCATGTGATGCCAATTAGCGCGTGAACCTCTAAGTGAGTGAATCGCCATAACGATGACTAGCTTGCCGGCAAGCAAGTGAACCTCAGTAAAAATCTTTGTGTCATCATTTGATTTCGAGGTAATTAGTCTTCATTGGTATTCATTATTGTGATTGATTGACTCCTTCCTCGACATGGCGGTATAGCCATCTTGCTCACTCTCTTTATATTACCACAAACTAGTTGTCAAGCTCTTTAGTGTAGCTAATTGTGAGAGCTTGTTAGTTTGGTTAGTGTGGTTCTTTAGTTAGTATTTGAGAGCGCACTAACTTAGTATAGTGACATAACTATTGTGTGGATAAAAACTATATAAACTAGAATTGTGGTAGGTGGCTTGCATTTTTAGTAGGCTAGCGCAACACTTGCTTCATCTCATAATTGTCTAACGGGTTTGTTAAGTGTTGTTGTAGAAATTTTTAATAGGCTATTTACCCCCCTCTAGCCATTAGGACCTTTCAGCAGTTGTGGCGATTCACCACATCGGAGAGACAAAGAATCAGCCCATAGAGAGCACTTGGTTCTTGCACGGATCGAGGGGGAGCTGAACCCTTGTGCGGGTGCTCCAACGAGGAGTAGTGGGGAGTGACGACTCTCCGATACCTCAAGAAAACATCATCGTGTTTCTTTCCCTCTCTTTACTTTGAGCATTTATATTCTAGCATTTACTTCATGTCTTTGTATTCTTAGAATTACCATGCTAGAATAGGATTAGAATTTAGGGTGTAAAACTTTTGTGCGGTACAACAAATAGAGAACACTATTAGGCATAAGGGGTGAAATGGGCTAAGCGGTAGAAGTTAATTGTTGCGAGAAATTTTAGATTAGCCCAATTCATCTCCCTCTTGGTTATCTTGATCCTTTCACAGGCGACGAGCCCACGCCGCTGCCATCCACTAGGGAGAAGAAGAGGAGGCTCATGCTTGCCCAGGACGAGAGGGAGGAGAGGAGAGAGAGGGTGGGAGGAGGCCACTCACTAGAGACGCGAAGGCTCGCCGCCATCCTCTCGCTCTTACTAGCCAGGCAACCAAACAACAGATTTGCTATGCAGGCTTAGCTTAGAGCAATTCTAACTGTTTGACTAAAATTACTAGCCAAATTTCAAAGTTTAGCTGTAAAATAGAAAACTCTTCAAGAAAAGAAGAGGTCTGTACAACAGCCTTGCTATTTCTCATCTTCAGATAGCTAGCGCACATTGATGGCTTTTATATGGTCACCTAAAATTAAGGGATAGCCAGCTTCCTATTTTACAAAACCAGATAACACATCTTTTGGAGTCTACTTTTTGCTATACAAATTCTAAACACAACCTCCAAAATAAGAATAGCCTAGCTGTT
This sequence comes from Miscanthus lutarioriparius, assembly GCA_904845875.1. Lineage (NCBI taxonomy): Eukaryota > Viridiplantae > Streptophyta > Magnoliopsida > Poales > Poaceae > Miscanthus > Miscanthus lutarioriparius. The sequence goes on along the minus strand of CAJGYO010000008.1, from coordinate 63,116,202 downwards.
GGAGTTGCTCTATACATGCAAACCAAACAATGGCAGATTGTGTTGCTGGAGCCAAACTTAGACTAGTCTTAAGCCATGCTAGGCTAGCCCATGTAACCAAACACATCCTATATTATCGGGAAAACTTGTTGACACACCTAAACTAATACTTCCTCTATCACAAAATAAACGTTCTCTTTTCTTGAGAAGTCAAAAATTATTAACTATGAAAATATTAATATTTATAGTGAGATGCAAAGAGAAGTGAGGTGCAGTGAGATGGCTGACGCACAAAAAACACGTAAGAGAAAATTTTCCTTTCTAATATTAGGCATAGAATATAGATTTAGCTCTACATGGATTTTGGATGTTATTTGAACTGACAAAATTGTTCGTGTGTTGCAATGAGGTTACATATTTTGGTTCTATGGGGCTGTTTGGTTCTTTAGTCGCTCCTAAAATTTATGTCACATCAAATGTTTAGAGGCTAATAAGGAGCATTAAATATAAATTAATTACAAAACCAATTACATAGATGGAGGCTAATTTTCGAGACGAATTTTTTAAGCCTAATTAATCTATCATTAGCATATGTTTACTGTAGCACCACGTTGTCAAATCATAGACTAATTAGACTTAAAAGATTCGTCTCGCAAATTAGTCGCAAGTTGTGCAATTAGTTTCGTAATTAGTCTATATTTAATACTCCATGCATGTGTCAAAACATTCGATGTGATAGGAATTTTAGGAGGAGGGGAAGGAACCAAACAGGCCCTATATATGATGACGCTGTTAGAAAAGGTTGTCCCGCAAACTTATAAATTTGCATTGTTTTAAGTTGAATTTTGTATTTATTCATTGCCACTATCAAATTGTCGCGCAAGAAATTGTACACGGACATGCTTGTAGTACATCATGTAACATCTTATATGTATCGTTTGAACACTATGACAAACATTGCAAATACACTTTGTATATAACATGGTTACTTTGGAAAATCCATAATACATCATGAAAAATCTTTAAAATATTATATGAATATCGAAAATTTCAAAAATATTATATGAATAGTTTAGAATACACCATGTAATATCTCATCAATAATATAAAAATAATATAGAGATAATTTAAATTACACCTCATAAATATTGTGAGAACAACCTTATTAAATTATAGAAAAATAGTTCAAGTAGATATTACCGAAATATTATAGATACAAAAATGCTATGAGATATATACAAAAATACAAAAGACATGTTTTTAGAGAGAGGAAAATAAGAAAATCTAGTTTCAGATGAATTTTATTCATAATATTCGTGTATAATAGTAGAAAAAAAGAATACACCATGGATACCAATGAACAACCTAATTGCACCACATAACAACTCATTATTACTATATGAACAATAAAAAATATATCATGGAACATCCCATGGATACTACGTGAGCAACAAAAATATACCATGGAACATCTCCCGGGTACTATAGAAACATTACAAAACACACAATATATGGAACTTGAATAATTTGGGGAAAACCTTAAGAATACTAGAGAAACAACCTGTAATACATCATGTAACATCACATGAATACTAGTATCACGATAAATAAGAATACACCTTATAATTACTATGTATTATACTATAGAAAATGAATATAAAAAAGTTCATGGATACAATAAACATATAATATGAAATAAAAGAAAAATATTAGCCAAAATTAATAGAAAACAAAACATAAAGAAAAGAGAGAAGAAAAAAGAAAAATAAAAAACGATGTAATAGAAGAAAATAAAAAAGGAAAAAACATTCCATGGATACTATGCGAACAACTTAAAATACACCATAGAATATCTCATGAATACTATGTCAACAATCAAAAATACATCGTGGAACATTCCATGGATTGAACAACCCATAATGCACATGTGACATGTCACGAGTACTATAGAAACACTATAAATACACCATGCATCTAACATTAATACTTTGTGAAAATTTTAGAATACATCATGGAATATTTGAAGAATAATATGAGAACAATCCTTAATACATCGAGAATCATCCTACAAATACTATAACGATAATTCAGAAAGCTCCTTGTAAATACTATGAGAATAGTTGCATTATATTATATAAAAAATAGTTCAAGTGAATATTAAAAAACCCAAGGATACATGAGAATATGCTATGAAATAAAATAAAAAAATAACCAAAATAAAAAAGAAAACAAAATATAAAGGAAAGAGAAAAAAAGAAGAAACCACATAATTGTGGAAAATAATGAGGAAAAATCCCATAGCAATACTGTAATATCTCATGGGTGCTTCGTGAACAATAAAAAATACATCATGGAGCATCATATAGATACTAGATGAACAACCAGAATCATCCAATGAACATTTCACATGTATTATGGGAACATTGTAAATACACAATGTATGGAACAAGAATAATTGCAAAAACAATCTAAAACACATAATGAAACATCTTAAAATTACTATGAAAACAATTCATAATACATTATAGAACAGGTCGTGGACTATAGAAAAATAAATTAGAAATAAATTAGAAATAAACAAAATATTTAATTAGAGTAAAATAAATAGAAACAATAAGAGAATTTTAAAATAAAAAAATTTTCAAATTGAAAAATGAATGAAAGAGGAAAATATTTCTTATAATGGACTTAAACATGCATGTGAGATGGGCCTTTGTAGCCCCGTATAAAGACTAAAGGTATGTTTTAGTAATGAAATCGGGCTGTAGCTATTTACACCAAAATTTGGAAGAATAGTTGTAGGGACTCGAAAGCTCCAAAAAATCATGTCGTCGAGGAATCAATTGCGTGCAGATCGGAACCAGCTGATTCGTATGCCAAAAACTGGAATCGACTTTCTCCGAATATTGCCAACGGATAACGACGAAGACTACGATTCGACGCCAGGACGAAACATGTAGGACTTTGCAAAAAGGGAAAGATTAGAGTCCAAGTTATCTTAAATTAGGAATGTTTTCTTTAGAGTCAAAATTTGTGATGAGTCGTGCTTAGATAGGAGTCGTGCGCAGGTCCCGGGTATAAATACCAAACCCGGCTATTATAAAAAAACAATCAATCAATTCAATACACAAGTTATTTACTTTTTCGGCTCCGGCCACCCTTAGGAGTAGGAGTAGAGTAGATCTCGGCGAGTTCTTCAGCAAGTACGGCTACATCGATCCGGTCGACCTTCACTGCTTGTTGTAAGTACCGTCATGGCTTATACCTCTGTTCGTACGGCTGCATCGATCCGGTTGACCTCCACTACGACTCTAGTATAAGTTAGTTATCGACTCTTGCCTAGTTCAAGTATGGCTGCATCGATCCGATCGATCCCCACTGCATGAACTAGATCAAGGTCAAGTTATCGGCTCTACCTTAGGATGGCAGCATTTGGTAGATTCATTAAGTTACCGATATTGCTTATTGCTTTCATTGCTTATCTAACTACAGCAATATCATTATGCCCGATTGGGATTGATCTAGATCGGCCTTATATCTTATTTAGTCCATCGTTTGTTAATCTAAATTGATCTAATCTACACCTTAAATGATGAGTTATGTTTTATCGGCTGTTTTATGTCAATCCTAATCGTGCATAGCGTGCGGTTAAGGCGTGTTGCGTCTTGAGTAGATTTATTGGCTAGCGAGAACCGTTCCATGGCCCGTTATCATGGCCTGTGTGATTCTGCCTCACACCCTACTGTTAGCACCGTAGAGTGGAGACCGCTATCTGGTAGATCTATTCCTGACAAGGCATGACTTTAACTGTGCGTTATGCCTGAATCGGCTGTTTTAGATGATATCGAGCGCTTTCACGAACAGTTCACATCACGAGACCGTTGAAGTAAAGATAGGTTGAAAGATATGTTAAACCCATGATCTTATTATTGTATTATGGTCTGCATCATTCTGCCTCATGCCCCACTGATATTAGTAATGAGTTAGGGTCGTCGAGTTTATTGTTATTTCTATGGCCTGCATTATTCTGCCTCATGCCCCACTGGTCATAGTGATAGATGAGATCTAACATATTCATTAGATTTATCTTTATTAAACGGTTAAGTGATGTTAAATTGTTTCTTTATATAAAAGGGGTTCGATTACTTATAATTATTGGCTCAGCACAAACCGATCATTGTTAACATCTTATTGCCATTGATTAATATCTGTTCGATCAATGATATTTGCCCTGAATGATAACCGATTCTTCTTATACAACCAAATGAGCTTTAATCGATTTATTCTTATGAATATGCTGGAATTGACTATTTAGTCGATCTCCTTTCATATCCGCTCTCATAGCCGCACATTCGGGACTGTCTGGCAACACCGGCAAGTTTCGCCCTTAATTACTGATGAACTTTCTCTCCTTGTTAATTACAAGGTCAAATTGACTGGCACATCTCAGGAGGAGTGCGTAGGATCGACCACCATTGCGCTGAAGCTAGACGGATCTGCTCCATCGAGCAGACCCTTCTGGCTTGTTGCGTGTGTCCTCGGCACGGGACGAAAATTCTGTGTCGACGCACGTTTCTAGCACGTCCGGTGGGACACCACAATCGTCATGGTGGTTCACAACAACGATGACATCCTTATGCTATATTTTGAAGATCTACCTGATGGAGATAAGTGTATCATCAGCAAAGCTATAGAAGAGTTTCAGAATAAATGTTTGTTGTCCTACACCAAAACACGTGACAACACAATTGTTTAGAAATTTCCACTACCAAGAGTTCTGTTACACGGGCAGACAGACACAACTGAAGCTAAATACAGGCGTTTCTTTAAAGAAGTTGTGGACAGATCTATTCGTGATGCCATATCAAGCCATAACGAAGCTTTTGTGGTTGTATTCCATAACGCCTTGAAAGAGGCGATTCATGGATTTTCAGTTGGTCAAGGCGGACCAACTTATTACAACATTCCAGATCGTCGATCCAAAAACCAATCAAGTCGGTACCAGCCATCAAGAAGTAGCACCAGCTGGTGGTGGTGATGTCTCAGACAGTTCATGGTTCATCTGAGCAAACTCAAGGAACTACTACAAATCAAACACAGTACAATCCTGGACTATCAGTACAACATGTGCAACAGCCGATAGGGCAAAGTCAGAACCAGGTGATCAATTTTGGCACATCAGGCCACATACTGTCGTCGACTCAAAAAATAGCACCATCAATTCAAATGATCCGTAGCGATATAGATCCTTATGTCTATAATCAAAGACTTTAAACAGCAAACCAGCAAAGGACCCAGCAGGTTGAGATTCCACAAGGGTATCACTATGGTACAGATTACAATACCCTCCATATGATGCCAAACCTAGGATATCAAGGCACGCGAGATTTCAATCCACAGATGGGTCAGCAGGTGTAGAGGAATCCAAATTTGCAAGCTGATGAGTTGTTGCTGAGGGTGACCGAGATGATGAAGAATCAGTTCGGTCTAAAGCCAAAAGGGCTGACCTTTTTATACAAACGCCTATATCCAGAATGGTATGATTTGGTCGCTCTTCCAATGAATTATAGGCTCCCGAATTTCGCTAAGTTCACTGGCCAAGACAATACAAGCACGATAGAACATATCAGTCGGTATCTTACATAATTGGGAGAAGTGTCAGTTGAGGATGCCCATTGAGTTTGTTTCTTCTCTCTGTCCTTATTGGGACCAGCCTTCACTTGGTTTTCATCATTGTCAGTCAATTCTATTGCTAACTGGGCTGACCTAAAAGAAGTTTCATACATACTTTTACACTGGGACTGGAGAAAAGAAGATTACCGATCTGATAATTATAAGACAGAAGACTAATGAATCGGGCACTAAATTTTTTTAGAGGTTCCGAGAAACCAGGAACTTGTGCTTCTCCTTAAACTTGGATGATAATTAACTAGCTACTTTAGCTGTTCAAGGAATGTTGCCGATGTGGAAAGAAAAGCTGCTGGGACAAGAATTTGACAACTTGGGTCAATTGGCTCAACGAGTAGCAACGCTCAATAGCCAATTCCAGAGTATGCGCAGAGATACCCGATTTCATAAGAGTACCACAGTAGCCGAAGCTTATGATCCATACTCAGTCGATGACGACTACGAAGATGAAGAAGAAGATGTTGCTATGGTTGAATGGAATTGGGGCAAGAAGACAATAATGGTGCCAAATCCTTGGGGAAGAGGAGTCGAGGAGAGCTATGACTTCGATGTCACCAAATCAGATAAACTCTTTGATTTCTTGCTGAAGAAAGGACAGATCAAGTTACCCGATGGTCATGTCATGTTGCCCCCTGATCAGTTGAAGAATAAGAAGTTCTGCAAGTTCCATAAAGCTACTTCCCATTCCACTAATGAATGCAGAATCTTCAGACAGCATATACAAAAAGCTATTCAGCAGGGGAGGCTCAAATTTGATATGCCTCGGGAAATGAAAGTCGATGATAATCCTTTCTCAGGAGATCAAAACATGGTTGATGCTAGGCTATTTAAAGGAAAAACCAAGGTCCTAACATCAACCAAATCAAAAGAAGCTGGAACAGTCGATCCCAAGATGCAAATATCGGTTGACGAGTATAGAGAGATTAGAAGACGTCGTGCCGAGCAAAAGAGCCGATACGAGCAGGGGAAGACGTCAGAAGCAGAGATGACAAAGCCGCGGGTCACATCTCGGATTTTGGTGAATAAATGGCAGCGACAGAAGGAAAAGGATTATCAGCGTTGGTTAAAAGATCAAGTGTACCAGCATCAATTGAAGCAAGAGAGGTATGAAAAGGAACAAGCCGAATTACATTGGAATTGTCCTTTCTTTAGATATTGCTGGAATGAAGGTTTGAAGTTGCCTACCAGACATGACTGTCCAGAATGCAGCAATCAATATCGGGAGTATAGGCAGTCTCAATCCAACCACCGGTCTATCCATACTCAAGATGCATATCATCATAATAACATAGATCGGCGCTTAAAAATAAAAAAGTTCATGATCGGCTTGGAAAAAGAATCGTTGATCAGGATTGGGCTGATCATGAAGAGGAAGGCACTGAAAGAATATATATGTGGCAGGAAAGCCAGTGATGCCTAGGAGGTTTAACAAGAAGCTAGAAGAGAATGGTGCAACGCCTAAGGAATAAAGAGATGGAACAGGCTCAGGCATCCGGTAAGACTCAAGTGTGGCGTACCAAGCAAATAGCCGATAGAAAGCAACCATCGGCTAATATCCAAATAGTTTTTCTGTTGTCATCGGAATTCAGAGCTCCGACAGATCAAGAAGTTTATTCAGATTTTGATAAATCAGAGTATGAGGAGATGGTTGCCAAGTTGATGGTTGTACAACAAGCAATATTTGACAAACTAGTCAAACATCGGCACTTAAAGGCGTTATATATGAAAGGTCTTGTCGATGGGAAGCCGATGAATAAAATGTTGGTGGACGGAGGTGCTTCTGTCAATCTTATGCCTTACACTACTTTTCGTAAACTTGGCAAAGGACCAGAAGATCTGATGGAGACTTACATGATGCTTAAGGATTTCGGAGGTAATACGTCTAAGACTCGGGGGGCAATAAACGTTGAACTAAAAATTGGAAGCAAGACTATACTCACTACATTCTTCGTCATCGATGGGAAATGGTCTTACAGTTTACTCCTCGGTCGAGATTGGATTCATGCGAATTGCTGCATACCATCATCCATGCATCAGTGTTTGATCCAATGGCATGGAGATGACGTTGAACTAGTTCGCGCTGATGAGTCCGTGAACATCGCAACAGCCGATCCGGTCTTTTGGAAACTAGGAGACTTCGAATGTTTTTTTGGCAAGTCATGGGAATGAGGCTTCATTAAGATCAGCAATGAAAGCCAACAGTCGATGCAAGCGATTGGCTCTGAGAGTTTATTTTAGAAGAAAAGTCACGGTTTCACATCGGCCATTGGATTGAAGGAAAAATAAGCGTTGAATCTTGAAGATGGGTTTAGGCCGACGTACGTGAATGCTGAGTCGAAGTGTGATTCAGAGTTAATGGATTTCTTAAAGAAGTTCTGTTTTCACTTAATAGGACGCCTGACCTGGGATAATTGATCATTTGACCTTTGATATGAAAAAGTTCTGCGGGGTATCATCCTAACATTTGATCAACACTTGATAGCCGATTCATTCTCGGCTCTAATAACCATTCTAGGAGGGTATCGCCTCTAGTTCAAAAAATAAAATCTTCAAAGACAATAAAAGGTGATACGATATGTATCACCTATAGAGCAAAAACAAAAAGCAAAAAGCAATCATACGCAAGAGCATTGTACTAAGGTACATTCACGAAAAGAACAGGAATCTTTGTTCATCGGATGACCCTAGATACAATCTAACCAAAGATCTTGTTCACCATATCCTAGGCGGATGTGATGTCTACTATGGCCTCCGCTGCCATGATAAATTCTTTGAATAGGTCCTCATGCTCCTCAGGGCCGTCGCCCATTAGGAAACCAGTCTCCATGGCGTGGAGCTCGTACCCAGTCTGGACTTATGCTGTGGTCAGCGCCACCGCCGCACCATGACGAATGCCATGGAGGGCGATCTCCTGAACGCGGACCAGGACATCTTGGAGACAAGCGTCGATAGAGGGACCCTGGGCATTGACGGCGTCTACGGCCACGTTCACCGCCAGTTAGAGAGATTCCAACTACGCTGTCAGGGCTGACAATCACAAAAACAAGAAGACTATCAGAATGAAGATAATGGAAGTCGAAGTAAAAAGTCTTCATGGAATTCATCTTACCCACCACCGTGGCGTCGGATTCAGCCAACCGTGTTCGAACGGCGCTGGCCTCCTCCTCGGCTGCATGAAGAGCGGCCTGGGAAACCCCGAGGTGGATCTCGAGCTGGCCATTCTCTCGAGTCACCTCGGAGTAGCGGTTTTGAGCCACCCTCCACTCCCGAAGGAAGCATCGGGCGTCGTCGCCGTTGTACGAGTCGGAGGAGTCTGACGATGAAGCCGGAGTAGAAGATACAACGTTAGAGGGCTCACCGGCCCTAGGAAGAGGACGAAGGCTGTCATTCATGATGAACCTAGAAATAAAGTAGAAGAGTTCATCCCTGCGAATAGAAGATTTGCAGATCGTCGCCATGAACAAAAGCCATTAATCTCACCTCATACGTCGGAGGCGCTGACTCACTTGCATGTTCTCCTCTAGGATCTCCTCCACCACTCACTTGCCGCGGTTATCCTCGCCGGCCATGAGAAATGATTGGATCTACAAAAGATGAAGGGAACCGCTGTAGGGTTTTTGCCGGCGGAAGAAAGAGTTGTAGATAGAGATGTGTTTGAGGCCAAAGCCCTGGACTGGTATTTGAAGACATGAAGCGAAGAGGCGGACGCCTCGGGGCACGCAAAAGGCAACCGCAATTAATAGAAGGCGAAACGCCACTTCACCAATGTCGAAGAGAATACGACGCCAGATGACTAAGGATGGAAGATCAAAGGGCTCCCTTAATAAAGGACGTATTTTTAGACCTAGATAGAATTAAAGCCAAGGGTCTGGAATCGGCTATTTTCAAAATCGGTTCTTCAGCCAGAACAAAGGACGACTTTCGGGAAGGCTGGAAATGAATTACCCTTAATGTCCAAGGACAAAAGGGCTGGTAGAGTCACCCTATAAACCCACGCATAGCCATAGCATAGTCTCTCCTTGGGAAGTTTAAACCAGATTGAGGTGCGTTATGCCGAAGTTTACAAGAATTTTGTGATGAATAGCTTGGAGGATTTGTGCTGCCTTCGGCTACGCGCTCTTGAAAAGCATTGAAGCCTACGAACCAAGGATTGCAATGTTATGATTGAGAGGTCAGGAATGAGCAATTCTCTGAGGGAGGTTTGGTTTAGAGTGTAAAATTGCCGATCAATTCAAAGGACAGCAAATCTGGCAAAAATAGTTGACTAATTGAGAAGGACCTTATCGGATCAAGCGTTGTGCGCTGGGTAATATTTATATTTTAGAAACACTGAAAAGGATTCGGCAGAGCGATCGGATGGGAAATATTTGAAGGAATATTACCCTAATGTTTGGATTAATACTGGACAACTAATTTGCTCGATTGACAGCTCTAATAGCCGATACCGGGAGGGTATCACTTCTGGTGTGGAAATAAACCCAGAAGGGTGAAAGCCGGTACAATGTGTGTTGCCCACAGGAGCAAAGCAAGCACGAACAAAGTGATGCATATAGCATGGAGTATGAAACAAAAGAACAAATCATTCAAGACAGAGGAATTGTTTGCTGATATCACATATTACAAACTACGGGCCAGAAAATATTTTGGCTATTATATCGTCGGCCTCGGGAGATGATCGACATTGAACCATGGCCAGAGCCGATTCTGTGAGGGAGAGACATTCAGCGAGATTCTGGCCATACCGATCAATGGAGGCAAGCAAATCTTTGTTGTCAATCCGCCTCCTTTGATAACAAGGAAGTTGGTGATAAGCTGTTGAAGAAGAGGACCCTAAAGGCCAAACGGAGTCGGTCCTATTCTCCGAGGCAGCAGGGGCACCATGAATTGCACCCTCCTGCCGATGAAAGCACTGACGCGATGATGCAGGTCCGTTGAGGGCCTCCTCAGCGAACTTCTTTCTATTCTCCATGATCAAACAGGAACTATACTAAGGACGTGGAAGGTTTGAGGTGAAGCGAGTTGTTTTTCGATCCCCAGCCGTGGCCTGTATATATAGCCCAGAAAGGTAGAGAGATAGATCTCACCAGCGGTGTGAAATTGAAATCAGATACAGAAAAGGATCGATGCTCCGAGAATTTAGGGAACAGATAACAAAGAGATAACAGATTTAGACTTATTGCTCTCCCAAATTATAGAATGCCATGGGATAGATCAAAAGATTTACATTGACCAGCAATCAACCCACCAAGGCCTCTTTGGATTGAAGGGAGTTCGAATCCCCATAGGGCCGAAAAGTCATCATAAACCAAGTCACATCGGCCCATTAATAAAATTGCGATAGGGAAGGAAAAGGCTGCTTGTCTAGCAAATGCCCAACTGATTTCTCGAAGCTGCTGGAAAAAAGCTTGTGGCTTTCCCGACGGGCATTTGATTGAGCAGACAAGGGGAAAGCGTCCACGCATTTTAGCCTTTGTAAACACTAGAATAGCTCTACGAGCATGGAGAGAAGACCTAAGTGATATCACAAGGATTCTTCCAACTACAGTAGCTGATTCTCTTGCTCGACAAAGTGCTAAGATGGGAGACACAATTGCCCTATACACAAGAATTCTTCTAGCCGCTAGAGATCTTTATAGCAAAAGGATATACCATGGAGGGTCCAGCGGAGTTGAGAGCACTCGAGGGAGCAGATGGAAGAAGAACATGGCTGAATTGTTGAGCTGCTCTCACCAGGGTCAGATGAGCTTTTTATAGCCGGCTCGAGAAAATGAATCCAAGTGCCCGTGAAGCAGTGATGCTCTTGTAAAAAGTTTTAAGGCATAGGCTCATGAGTGGACGCAAGCAACAACAAACAGTGGACCCCAGATCAAGGTTCTCTACCCGTGACCGTGGACCAATCAGGAATACAGATATGATAATTTTGGAATAAAATTACTTTTATCCCAAAATTGGGGGGCATGTGTTTACACCAAAATTTGGAAGAACAGTTGCAGGGACTCGAAAGCTCCCAAAAATCATGTCGTCAAGGAATCAATTGCGTGCAGATCAGAACCAGCTGATTCGGATGCCAAAAACTAGAATCGGCTTTCTCCGGATATCGCCAGCGGATAACGAAGAAGGCTACGATTCGGCGCCAGGACGAAACATGTAGGACTCTGCAAAAAAGGAAAGATTAGAGTCCAAGTTATCTTAAAATTGGAATATTTTCTTTAGAGTCAAAATTTATGATGAGTCGTGCTTAGATAGGAGTCGTGCGCAGGTCCCAGGTATAAATACCAAACCCCGGCTATTGTAAAAAAACAATCAATCAATCCAATACACAAGTTATTTACTTTTTCGGCTCCGGCCACCCTTAGGAGTAGGAGTAGAGTAGATCTCGGCGAGTTCTTCAGCAAGTACGGCTGCATCGATCCGGTCGACCTCCACTACTTGTTGTAAGTACAGTCATGGCTTATACCTCTGTTCGTACGGCTGCATCGATCCGGTCGACCTCTACTACGACTCTGGTATAAGTTAGTTATCGACTCTTGCCTAGTTCAAGTATGGTTGCATCGATCCGGTCGACCCCCACTGCATGAACTAGATCAAGGTCAAGTTATCGGCTCTACCTTAGGATGGCAGCCTTTGGTAGATTCATTAAGTTACTGATATTGCTTATTACTTTCATTGTTTATCTAATTACAGCAATATCATTCTGCCCAATTGAGATTGATCTAGATTGGCCTTATATCTTGTTTAGCCCATCGTTTGTTAATCTAAATTGATCTAATCTACACCTTAAATGATGAGTTATATTTTATCGGCTGTTTTATGTCAATCCTGATCGTGCATAGCGTGCGGTTAAGGCGTGTTGCGTCTTGAGTAGATTTATTGGCTAGCGAGAACTGTTCCATGGCCCGTTATCACGGCCTGTGTGATTCTATCTCACACCCCACTGTTAGCACCATAGAGTGGGGATCGTTATCTGGTAGATCTATTCCTGATAAGGCATGACTTTAACTGTGCGCTATGCCTGAATCGGCTGTTTTAGCCGATATCGAGCGCTTTCACGAACAGTTCACATCATGAGACCGTTGAAGTAAAGATATGTTGAAAGATATGTTAGCCCCATGATCTTATTATTGTATTACGGCCTGCATCATTCTGCCTCATGCCCCATTGATATTAGTAATGAGTTAGGGTCGTCGAGTCTATTATTATTTTTACTACGGCGCATTATTCTCGTCTCATGCCCCACTGGTCATAGTGATAGATGAGATCTAACATATTTATTAGATTTATCTTTATTAAACAGTTAAGTGATGTTGAATTGTTTTTTATATAAAAGGGGTTCGGTTACTTATAATCATTGGCTCAGCATAAACCGATCATTGTTGACATCTTATTGTCATTGATTAATATCTGTTCGATCAATGATATTTACTCTGAATGATAACCGATTCTTCTTATACAACCAAATGAGGTTTAATCGATTTATTCTCATGAATATGCTGGAATCGACTATTTAGTCGATCTCCTTTCATATCGGCTCTCATAGCCGCACATTCGGGACTGTCTGGCAACACCGGCAAGTTCCATCCTTAATTACTGATGAACTTTCTCTCCTTATCAATTACAGGGTCAAATTGACTGGCATGTCTCGGAAGGAGTGCGCAGGATCGACCACCCTTGCGCTGAAGCTAGGCGGATATACTCCATCGAGCGGACTCTTCCAGCTTGCTGCGTGTGTCCTCGACATGGGACGAAAATTCTATGTCGACAGTAGCACTATTGGGTCCAATTATACACATCTAAAAAAGATCATCGTCTACCCGGTGATATTAAGTCTTGATCTATGTTCATGTGTCCGCGTCCGATATGATTTATCTTCTACTCGGAGCTCATGAGTCCGTGTCCTACTCAATTCCGATACAAAGACTGAATCCACGTGTTCGCGTTCGAAAGTACAAAGTTACCTCTTAGATTATGGAGATTCGCTCGTTCTGGTAGATCCGATTAGGATTATTTTGGAGATTCAGTTTAAAAGAAATTGTACCCCTAGGAAAAAAAAATAGAACAGAACTGGGGTGGTCGGTGCGCTGCTGACTGCTGACCAGTCTGACGTGGGATCCAAGCATCCAAGCAAAGTATCCAGGTGGAGAGTCTGACATGTAGGGTGGTTAGGCCCGGCCCACGAGTACCCGTATCGAAACGGGCTACGATTACCAAACCGACCTGGCTCGGCTTTGCTTTTTCCAACACGCGTTGGAGCGACGGGTGCACTTATCAGGAACTGGACAGGACTACGGGGCCAATCCCCCCCCGCCTCTTCGATCCAAACCCTACCAAATCGACCCCCCCTACTAAATCGATGGCCGACGGCGGCAGCGGCGAGCCGGGGGCCGGCGGTGGGTCGGCGCCGGTGTGCACTTTCGTGAGGAAACCACCCAAGAACATGCGGAAGCGCCCCGCCGCGCCCGCGGGATCTGATGACGACGACGACGACGGCGGCAGCGGCGCCCTCGCGGCTGCGCGCTTCAAGAAGGGGCCGCCGTCCTCAACCACTGGCAAGCTCGTTTTCTCCACCGCCGACGCCTCCTCCGAGCCGCGGCGCTTCCAGTACGAGTCGTCCCGGACGATCCAGTCCACGGACACCCGCGCAACCGCCGTGCTCGAGACGGAGACGGAGTTCGACCGCGATCCGCGCGCCATCCGCGAGAGACAGCTCAAGCAGGCCGAGGAGTTCCTCAAGAAGAATCCCTCCGGTGCCTCCGCCTCCGCTTCCGCTTCCGCCTCCGCCTCCGGGGAGGTGTACAAGGGGATCCACGGCTACACGGACTACAAGGCTGGGTTCCGGCGGGAGCACACTGTGTCTAGCGAGAAGGCCGGCGGTTCGCACGGCCCGCTCCGGGCGGCCGCGCACATTCGCGTCTCCCAGCGGTTCGACTACCAGCCCGACATCTGCAAGGACTACAAGGAGACGGGGTATTGTGGTTACGGCGATTCCTGCAAGTTCATGCACGACCGAGGGGATTACAAGTCCGGGTGGCAGCTCGAGAAGGAATATGAGGAGGCGGAGAAGGCCCGCAAGCGGCGCATTGCCATGGGCGGTGGGGATGGGAGTGATGATGAGGCAGCAGATGAGGACGAGGATGATGAGGAGGCGCTGCCCTTTGCCTGCTTCATTTGCCGGCAGCCATTCGTTGATCCAGTGGTCACCAAATGCAAGCACTACTTTTGTGAACATTGCGCTTTGAAGGTATGAATCAGTTTGGTTTGCTTCTTGTATGATTTCCATCTGTAGAAGATCTAGTTATCCACCTGCTTGCTTGGGTAGGCTAATAGTTTGTGGTCCCAATGATTCTGGACAAGAAACTTTTTGAGACTCAACATTTAGTTGAGCTGAAACTGAATTTACTTAAGACAATAGTCAATAGGAGATGTTTTCACAAGATGAGAATCACACACTGGATTGTGGATTGTACGAGTATATGAATTACTTTCACAAATTTAAGCAACTTTCAAGGATATAGTGAAGATAAATCTTTTATAAGGTATAATCTGCTTCATCATCAAACCACTCTCTATGGATTGATCATTGCTATTTGGTGTACTGGATGTTCCACCAAATAGCACCCTTTGCTTCTTCACACTTCTGCACATGATTCCAGCAAGTTGTTACTCCTGCCAGATTGAACTTTTGAAACCATAATATTTGTCAATTCTGTTCTGGATGTCATTCCGGTTTCCTCTTGGAACAGAATGTGTCAGTACAGGTCCATTTCAGTGTTATATGTATTTACAAATTAGTAAACATTTATATGCACTAGTGAGCCTTTTGCGTTCTGAATCAGTCCAGGGCCTGACCATTGCCACCAACATGGGCCCAGTAGATAGCATTGTAGCTGGTCCATGAAGCAGGCAAGCAAAAGCAACCGTAAATGCAAGAAGCTAATAAAGCATCGATCCTTTCCTTGTTGCCTTATCCACTTGTTCATTGTACCCAGAGAAACAGCTGAGGCTGTGCCACCGCAGCAGGTGTGACTGCTGCTTGGCTTCTGTCCCGCGCGGCCAATGCTTGGCTGGATGCACTGTCTAGCTGCTATCCCATCACACCGTTCTTTGCTTTCAATGTCTATATACCACGAAAGCTCACTGATGCCAATGCCTTGATGTAGTTCCTTTTCCTTCATATGTAATTTCTTGTTCTTTTTCAGATCTTAAATTAGATGTTTCTTGATCAATATTCGTGATCGAATAAACAAAGATTCTTGATATCTTCCTAATTCCTACTCAATGGATCCCTCTTTCTTGATTTCTTACCATTGGCGAAAGCTCTCGTGATCTTCAGCCTATGCTTGGTCATGTGTGGACTGTACCGGGACAGATGGTCTGCTGAATACCGTCCAGAATGGGTGAGATTGACTGGATTAGCCGGAATCGACTGAGATTAGGGCCGGTACTGGGTGATGTCTCTTCTGTGCCAGTTTAGGTGGCAGAACGAGATATACTGCCTGTTTCGTCTGGTATTGGAATGGAATTGATAAGATTAGTTGACATTGCCCTTTGTATGGGATTTTCCCCTCCTACTTTTCATGACAATCCTATCCACTTCTGATTTCTCAACTGAGACTATTACTTCATGCAGATGAAAGCCTCTGCACGGCTTAACTCTGCTTCTTTACTGCCAGAGAACAAGGATAGCATGAATCTAGAAACATGTCCCTTAATACTTAAAATGTAAGCAGCTTTATCAACTTTAAAAATAAACTGCCTAGAGATGTCCATCTCTTTGTTCCGCTTATTCTCTTACTGTGGTCCTTCTGAACACAAGTAGGAATCCTATTTCATCTGGAGGAGCAGCCTTTATTAGACCAACCTACATGAGCTTCCACTTTCTGCACTCAAGGGACACATTTTTGAACTCCCAGAGGTGGTGGATCTTCATTATTTTCATGAGTCCAGTGAGTTAGCTTTGAGCTATCCACACAAGTGATCTCATGATCAGTGTTATCAAGTCGTCCGATTAATCACGATTACTTGGACTGATCGGTCCCATGACTTTGATTATGTCCACCAACTCGATTTGTCTGACCAGTTTCCATGTCGTCTGACTAATTGTTGCTTAATCGCGATTAGCCATCCAATTAGGATGGAAAACAACTAGCTTTCACGCTGTGTATTGGCTGCCTGAGCAACTGGGTTATTAGGATTAATCCTCATCCTTTTCTTATATCAATCCTGGGCCCTGTTTAGATGGCGAAAATTTTTGCAAAATGCACTGTAGCACTTTTCGTTGTTATTTGGCAATTAGTGTCCAATCATAGTCTAATTAGGCTTAAAAGATTCGTCTCGTGAATTTCGTCTAAACTGTGTAATTAGTTTTATTTTTATTTATATTTAATGCTTCATGCATGCGTCCAAAGATTCGATGTGACGGGGAATCTGGAAAATTTGGCAAAATTTTCTGGAACTAAACTGGACCCTGTTCAAAAAGCACATGGAAGTTTATTAGGATGCACTTGTGTTTTTTACTCATATAAATCCCAATTGAGCAGTTGCACACTAATTGAAGAAGAAGGGGTACCAAACTAGCAACCATACGGTACAAATAATTAAGGTTTGAGAATCTTATATACCTTGCAAGGGCCAAGTGCAGAAGTCTCCATCTATAGGGGTTGTGTGGGTACATCATGGGGGTGATGAATGCATTGTGGAGTGTATTTGAGATGTACCGTAGTATGTGTTTTGTTGGTGATGTGAAACAATTTGGATTTGTTAGTTTTTTATTTTAGACAGCAGAACTATTTGCTTATTATAAAATTTGTATTGAGGTTACTGTAATTTTAGTTTCCAGGGCATCCAGTACAATGATTGTGGAATAGACATGCCAGGTTTAGTGTGATTCAGTTTTTAGAGAACAGAGTATTTTGTAGCTCTATGGAGTGGGACTGTGTTAAGTGTGCGTGGCAATAAAACTTACTGGCAGAAGATATATGAACCAGAAACCATAGATGCCATTGTTATTACAAAACATAAGTCATGAGCCTTGTTATTGTTAAACTCCATTTTATGAGGCTAGAGTAGAACTGAAGATTGAGGATATAAATGATAGGTTGAGAATTCCGTATTGTATTAGTGCATATTAGAGTTGAAGGTTTGGACTCTTCCAGAAATATTTCTTTACTGTAATGTGAAATATTTGGATATTGGATATGTGAAATTAGCTGTCGATCATGTTTTTGTTTTTGGTTGAATGCTAGTTCCGATCTCAAATTATTGTGCTTCCTTGAGATGAGACTGACTTGTATATTTGTACATTATAGTTTTTTTATCATGTTCTCTGTGGTAGACCAAACTCTAACAATTTTTTTTTCTTCAATATTTCAGCACCACTCGAAGAACAAGAAGTGCTACGTCTGCCTCAAACCGACAGGGGGCATCTTCAACGCTGCACAGGAGATCCGCAAGAAGATGGCACAAGACAAGAAGCAGCAGGAGTAGGAGAGCTCTAATTTAGCTGTGTTGTACAACGATGATTGGTGTGATAACTAAAGTCCGGTATTTTCGCCATCAGAAAAATGAGAAGAAAAGGTATTTGAACGCTTACATGAATGAACACATTCAGATCCAGTCCCTAGTCCCGACCCCCAGCTAGTCCAACTTGCTGTTGTGTTCATGTCTCGTCGCCTGCCAGTTGGTTTGGTTCCTAGCGATGGGCAGAGCTCCAAAGGTACAGTGCTAGACTGCCACTGTGTTGTTTGTTGCAGGGCACCAGAAGATCTTACCTTTGATACGGTAGCAATCGTGTCGTGCAGCCTGGCTTTGAGAATTCCCGGTAGGCTTTGCAGCGAGCGTGCTGGCCTGGTCACGCCTTTCTTTCCCCTCGTCCCCCATCTGCTTTTGCTGACAGATGAAAGGCATACCACATGCACCATCCGTTTTGTCGCCTCTGAGACATTCGTCCAGAGACCCAGCGATTCCTCGTGCCTCTTTGGCTGCTGCCGCCTTGTTTCCATGCGTGATGATGCGTCCACGTCCTGTGCGGCAGTACATGGAATATGGGACTCTGGTCTGATGCGGTAGGATCATGAGGTGACTGGCATGAACTTTGTCAGCGTAGCTGTGTAATGTTAGTGAGGTCAATTTCACTATTAAAATTCACGCCTTAGAGCAACTCCAGCGATGACCCATGCCTTATTTTTGAGTGACGAGAGGCAAAAAAAAAACACTTTAATAAATCAATATTCGCGGACACCTAAAAGTATGTTCTCAAAATTTCCCCTCATACTCTAACTTGCCCCGACTTTTCTGTTGTGGCCGTTTCTCTCTTGCTCATGTGCGCTCGTCCAGACTCCACTTAGCGGCTCGTATTTTGCTACCTTTCTCCTTTGAATCGGGTGGTCACCAACCGTCTCCGATGCCCTATTACTAGGAGGCCATGACAACGGTCTGCATCCGCACTAGTTGTTTCCCCATCGGATTTAGCCATTTAGGGCACCCATGGAGATCTATGCCGGTGTGGGCCTATACGCCATGACCGGCTAAACTCGGCCTGCCAGCATCATGTTTGACCTTTGGTTGCTCAATCCCAATGGTGTGCCCCTTTAGGGTTTGTTTGTTGAGCTGTGACTTCTGAAAAGCTGCTGTGAGTTATAGACGCTAGAGAAGCTGTTGTAGATTGTGAGCTGTGGAAAAACTATAAGTTGCTTGGTTCAAACAAGTATAAATCTTACCTCCTATCTCTATTTTTCTTGAAACAACTATGAAACAGCTCTCTATTTTCACTATTTTAAAAACAAAAAGCCAAAAGTCAAAAGAAGAGTATAAATCTTTGTTTTTCTTTGGCCATACTATTAAGGGGTATGAACTAATAGCTTGACCTAGGTGAGCTTAATGTGTTAGGTGTGGTGAACACTTGTCAAACTTAGCACTAGGTTGCTCATTGATTGCCTAAAGATCAAGTGGAACAAACCCCTTTCACAAAGTGTTTGAATTGGAAGTGAATTTGGGGGTTGTTGTTGCTCCGGACTGAGGTTTAGAGCATGGTCTGGACCATGGTAGAGGGTCCGGAGGACACGTCGCACTTCCTGGAAGCTTCTCAGTGCGTGCGCTTGGTCCGGACTGAGGGAAATGGGGCGTCTGGACTATGTCACCTGGGTCCGGTTGCCTAGGGTCTGTGTCAGGCGTGTCCGGACTCGGTGAATAGTACTAGTCCGGACCAATGGTGAGCTCGATCCGGACTAGTACAAAAGGTTCCAGGGAGGAGAAATGAACTCGAACTCGGTCCAGTGGTCACATCTGACACACTAGCAACGCTGTTTGTTTTGTGAGGGTCGGACCGAGTTGTGTTCGTTTAGACCATCCCTTTGGGTCCGGTCCGGAGCACAACAGAAAGGTGTTTTTGACACCAACGACTAGTGGCTTGTGTGGGAGTACTTATACTTCCCCAACTCGTCCATTCTAGCTCTCTTGCTCATTTGATCAGTTGAGGCAACCATTTGGAGTTCAAGGGAGTGCAAGAGCCTAGTAGGGTGATTGGGATTTGTTAATCCAAGATTAAGGACCTCATTAGTGCATAGGTAGTAGCAAGTGTGCATCCACCTTTCTTATTAGGCTTTTCATGGTCAAGTGAGAGTTTGTGCTTGTTATTCTTGGTGATCGCCATCACCTAAATGGCTTGGTGGTGATTGGAAGCTTAGCAATCATCCGGTGGTGATTGTGGATGACCCAACTTGTCTTGTGAGCGGTTGTGGGGGATTCACCGCATCGGAGAGACAAAGAATCAGCCCATAGAGAGCACTTGGTTCTTGCACGGATCGAGGGGGAGCTACACCCTTGTGCGGGTGCTTCAAGGAGGACTAGTGGGAAGTGGCGACTCTCCGATACCTCGGAAAAACATCATCGTGTTCCTTTCTCTCTTTACTTTGAGCATTTATATTCTAGCATTTACTTTGTGTCTTTGTATTCTTAGAATTACCATGCTAGAATAGGATTGGAATTTAGGGTGTAAAACTTTTGTGCGGTAGAACAAATAGATAACACTATTAGGCATAAGGGGTGAAATAGGCTAAGCGATAGAACTTAATTGTTGCTAGAAATTTTAGATCAGCCCAATTCACCTCCCTCTTGGGCATCTTGATCCTTTCACGGGCGACGAGCCCACGCCGCTGCCATCCGCTAGGGAGAAGAAGAGGAGGCTCGCGCTCGCCCAGGATGAGAGGGAGGACAGGAGAGAGGTGTGAGGGAGGCCGCTCACCAGAGAAGCGAGAGGCTCGCCGCCATCCTCTCACTCTTACTAGCCAGGCAACCAAACAACAGATTTGCTATGCAGGCTTAGCTTAGAGCAACTCCAACTGTTTGGCTAAAATTACTAGCCAAATTTCATAGTTTAGCTGTAAAATAGAAAACTCTTCAAGAAAAGAAGAGGTATGTGCAACAACCTTGCTATTTCTCATCTTCAGATAGCTAGCGCCCATTGTTGGCTTTTATATAGTCACCTAAAATTAAGGGATAGCCAGCTTCCTATTTTACAAAACCCGATAACACATCTTTTGGAGTCTACTTTTTGCTATACAAATTCTAAAACAACCTTCAAAATAAGAATAGCCTAGCTGTTGGAGTTGCTCTATACAGGCGAACCAAACAACGGCAGATTGTGTTGCTGGAACCAAACTTAGACTAGCCTTAAGCTAGGCTAGGCTAGCCCATGTAACCAAACACACCCTATATTATCGGGAGAACTTGTTGAGACACCTAAACAAATACTTCCTCTATGAAAGCATCTAGGCCCCTAGTTGGGTTTCGGTGATTAATAACGATACGAGATTACTATGACTAACGTGTGTTTTGCAGAGGCAATTTGAGTTAGGTCATGGTAATGACAATTGGTTGGGCAATCATGGTTGTCATGCCCCTATCGATGGAAATCATTTCGGTTTTCAAAGGATGGACGACAATGTTAAGGATTGACTAGTTCTAAGTGTCGTTTGGTGTTGAAGAGACACTTAGAGTAGTTTAGGACTTTATTTTTCCTTTGGCTGTACTATTAAGGGGGGTATGGACTAGTAGCTTGACCTAGGTGAGTCTAGTGGGTTAGGTGTGGTGCACACTTATCAAATCTAGCACTAGGTAGCTCAGGAGTAGCCCTAAGATCAATTGGAGTAAACTTTATTCACATAGGATTTCAAGTTGAAAGTGAATGGAGGGTCAAATGACTGACCGGACGTTGGTCTGGTTGTGACCGAACGCTGGAGGATGAGTTCGGTCAGTTCATTTGATCAACTGAAGTAGTCTGGTTGCGACTGGACGCTGAGTGAAAAGTGATTGGACGTTGGGTGCTTGCATCCGGTCAACTCCAAAGAGGTTCCAGAGAGGGAGTTTCCTGATCGGACGTGTTCGATCAGTGCTGATCGGACGCTAGTCAGGATTCGGTAACTGACCGGACGCTGAACAGCGAAGTGACCGACTCTGGGTGCCAGCGTCCGGTCAACATCAGTAAGGTTCTAGAGAGCGTTTTTCTTGACCGGACGCATCCGGTCAGTGCTAATCGGACGCAAGTCAGAGTCCGGTCAGAACTTAACGGCTCTTTTTGACATAGTGGCGGGGATAACTGATCGGAGCGTCCAGTCACCCTAACCGTGAGCGTCCAGTCACCCCGCAGAGTGATGACTCAGCCTCCAAATGTTATGTTTTGAATGAGGGGGTATAAATACTTACTCCACTCATCCAAGGGAGGTCTCTTGCCCATTTGTTCAGCTGAGAAACACCCTTGAGAGTGTAAAGGAGAGCAAGAGCCTAGTGAGGTGATTGAGATTTGAGAATCCAAGATTAAGGCCTCATTAGTGCAAGGAGAGTAGCAAGTGTGCATCCACCCCTTCTTATTAGGCTTATCATGGTCAAGTGAGAGTTTGTGCTTGTTACTATTGGTGATCGCCATCACCTAGATGGCTCGGTGGTGATTACCCTTGATGGCCAAGAGCAAAAAGAGCTGATAGGGCCGCTTTATGAACTCGTGTATAGCCATAATACAATCCCTCCTTGGGAAGTTCAAACTAGATCGAGGCGCGTTATGTTGCAGAGTGATTTATTAGCCGACTTGAGTTGCCATCGGCTGCGTGCTCTTAAAAAACATTGAAGCCCATAAACTAAGGATTGCAAAATATTACAATTAAAAGGTCAAGAATGAGTAATTTTCTGAAAGAGATTTGGTCTGGAAAGTAAAATTGCCAATTGGGTCAAAGGACAGCAAATCCGGTAAAGTGGTCACCTAATTGGGAAGGACCTTATCGGATCAAGCGTTGTGCGCCTGGTAATACTTATATTTTGGAAACACTGAAAGGAGAAGAAGAATTCGGCAGAGCAATCAAATGGGGAATATTTAGAGGAATATTACCCTAACGTTTGGATTAATACTTGACAACCAATTTGCTCGGTTGTCAGCTTTAATAGCCGATACCAGAAGGGTATCGCTTCTAGTGTGAAAATAAACCCAGAGGGGTAAAAGCCAGTACAATGTGTATCACCCGCAGGAGCAAAGCAAACACGACAAATTGATGCATATAGTATGAAGTACAAGACAAAAGGAAAAATCAGCAAGCTCTGTAGTGCATGTCAAGCCAGCAAGCAAGTTGCAAACACTCATCCTAAAAAAAGCTTACATGTCAACAACAAGAGTGCTAGAGCTTTGAAAGGATCAAGATGCCCAAGAGGGGGGTGAATTGGGCTAATTCTAAAATTCTTTGCAATAATTAAACCCTACACTTAGCCCACTTTACCCCTTGTGCCTAGAATGTGATTCTAATGATCTATCGCACAAAAGTTTAGCACCCTAAGTTCCAATCCTACTCTAGCATGGCAATTCTAAGAATGTAAAGACACGAATTGAATTGCTCAAAAGTAAATGCTCAAAGTAAAGAGAGAAGAAGGAACGCGGTGATGTTTTGCCGAGGTATCGGAGAGTCGCCACTCCCCACTAGTCCTCATTGAAGCACCCGCACAAGGGTGTAGCCCCCCCTTGATCCGCGCAAGGATCAAGTGCTCTCTATAGGTTGATTCTTCGACACTCCGTCGTGGTAAATCACCCACAACCGCTCACAACTTGAGTTGGGTCAACCACAAGTTCCGCCGGATGATCACCAAACTCTCAATCACCACCAAGCCATCTAGGTGATGGCGATCACCAAGAGTAACAAGCACGAACTCTCACTTGACCACAACAAGCCTAATAAGAAGGGTGGATGCACACTTGCTACTCTCCTTGCACTAATGAGGCCTTAATCTTGGATTCTCAACTCTCAATCACCTCACTAGTCTCTTGCTCTCCAAAGCACTCTCAAGGGTGTTTCTCAACTGATCAAATGGGTAAGAGACCTCCCTTGGATGAATAGAGGAAGTATTTATACCCCCTCATTCAAAATGAACCATTAGTAGGTTGCGTCAGCGTTCTGCGGGGTGACCGGACGCTCTAGTCAAGGTGACCGGATGCTTCGGTCAGTTCTCCCTGCCACAAAGCCGTTAAGTTTTGACCGACTCTGACCTGTGTCCGGTCAGCACTGGCCGGACGTGTCCGGTCACAAAAATTACTCTCTGGACCCTTACTGATGTTGACCAGATGCTAGAGCCCAGAGTCCGGTTGCTTCACTGTTCAACGTCCGGTCAGTACCGGAACCTGACCAGTTTGGTTAGCACTGACCGGACGTGTCCGATCAGGATTCTCCCTTTCTGGAACCTTACTGGAGTTGACTGGACTCTAGCACCCAGCGTCCGGTAACATTTCACTTAGCGTCCGGTTGCAACCAGACAACTTCTCCTTGATCAAATGAACTGACCGGACTCTACTGCCAGCGTCCGGTCACAACCGGTTCAGCGTCCGGTCAACATTTGACCCTCCATTCACTTCCAACTCGACAACAAATGTGAATGAAGTTTGCTCCAATTGATCTTAGGACTACTTTGGAGCAACCTAGTGCTAGATTTGATAAGTGTGCACCACACCTAGCCCACTAGACTCACCTAGGTCAAGCTACTAGTTCATACCCCCCTTAATAGTACGGCCAAAGGAAAAAACAAAGTCCTAAACTACTGTAAGTGTCTCTTCAACACCAAACGACACTTAGAACTAGTCCATCCTTAACCTTGTCGTCCATCCTTTGAAAACCAAAATGATTTCCATCGTAGGGGCATGACAACCATGATTGCCCAATCAATTACCATTACCATGACCTAACTTAATTGCCTCTATAAAACACACGTTAGTCATAGTAATCTCATATTGTCATTAATCACCGAAACCCAACTAGGGGCCTAGATGCTTTCAAGCTCCTTCACATGGACTTATTTGGACCAACAATTTATAAGAGTTTGGGAGGAAATCTCTATTGTCTTGTGATTGTTGATGACTACTCTAGATATACTTGGGTGTTCTTCCTTCATGACAAGACCGAAGTTGCATCATGTTTCAAGAAGTTTGCTAAGAGAGTATAAAATGAGTTTGAAGTGAAGCTCAAGAAGATAAGAAGTGATAATGGAAAAGAGTTTGACAACACAAACATTAAAGCTTATTGTGATGAAGTTGGAATTAAGCATGAGGTCTCTGCAACATATACTTCTCAACAAAATGGTGTAGTAGAGAGAAAGAACCAGACACTTATCACACTTGTAAGAACAATGCTTGATGAGTACAATACACCCGAAGCTCTATGGGTGGAAGCTATCAACACCACATGTTATGCATCCAACCGCATATTCCTTCAAAAGTTTCTTGGCAAGACCTCTTATGAGTTGCTCAATGGGAAGAAGCCAGATGTATCATTCTTCCGGATGTTTTGTTGCAAATGCTACATTTACAAGAAGCGGCAACACCTAAGGAAGTTTCAAAGACATTGGTTACTCATCAAAGTCCAAAGCATATCAAGTATTAAATCATGCCACCGGCTTTGTTGAAGAAACATATGATGTGGAATTTGATGAATCTAACGGCTCCCAAGTAGCACATGAGAATCTTGATGATGTAGGTGATGAACCATTGAGGGAGTCCATGAAGAATATTCTGGTTAGAGACATCAAGCCTAAAGATGATGAAGATGATGTACAAGTGGTTGATCCACCTTCTTCATCAAATGTGCCACAAGATGGTGATAAAGATGGGAGAGTAGAAAATGAAGATACTCATGTCTCTCATGATCAAATGGTGGCACAAGCTCAAGATGCTGATGCTCCACAACCTCCCCTCAAGTGGTTGATAGAAGAAATTCACCTCTACTACAAGCTCATCCACAAGATCTCATCATAGGAAGTCCTTCAAAGGGTGTAATGACTCGCCCTCAAAAACTTGCTTCATTTATTGAACATCACTCTTTTGTCTCTTGTTTTGAACCTAAGAATGTAGAAGAAGCTCTTCAAGATTCCGATTGGATTAATGCCATGCATGAAGAATTGAACAACTTCACTCGCAATGAAGTTTGGACACTTGAAGAGCGACCACAAGGTGCAAGAGTCATTGCAACAAAGTGGGAGTTCCACAACAAGCAAGATGATCAAGGCATTGTAGTGAGGAACAAGACAAGACTAGATGCAAAGGGGTTCTCTCAAGTTGAAGGGTTGGATTTTGGAGAGACCTTTGCACCGGTTGCAAGACTTGAAGCCATTCATATCCTCCTTGTATATGCATCACATCATGAAATGAAATTATATCAAATGGATGTTAAAAGTGTATTTTTAAATGGTTTCATAAATGAACTAGTCTATGTTGATCAACCTCCCGGGTTTGAAGACCCTAGATATCCTAATCATGTTTATAGGTTGTCCAAGGCGCTATATGGGCTTAAGCAAGCCCCAAGAGCTTGGTATGAGCACCTTTGAGATTTCCTCATTGAGAAGGGCTTCACCATTGGGAAGGTCGACACCACACTATTCACCAAAAACTTGATGGAGAGATCTTCATTTGTCAAGTATATGTTGATGATATCATATTTGGATCATCAAAAGAAGATTATTGCAAAGAGTTTGGTGAATTGATGTTGAAGGAGTTCGAGATGTCTATGATTAGAGAGCTTACATTCTTTCTTGGTTTTCAAGTCAAGCAAATGAGAGAAGGAATTTTCATCTCTCAAGAAAAGTATACCAAGGATCTTCTCAAGAGGTTCAATATGGATGAATGTAAGCCAATCAAGACACCAATGCCATCTAATGGACATCTCAACCTAGATGAGGGAGGTAAATTGGTTGATCAAATCTCTACCGTTCTATGATAGGTAGCTTGTTATATTTGACCGCATCTAGGCTCGACATCATGTTTAGTGTGTGTATGTGTGCTAGATTTCAAGCTAGTCCTAAGGAAGCTCATTTGGTTGCCATTAAAAGAATCCTTAGGTACCTTAAGCACACACCAAGCATTGGTCTTTTGTATCCTAAAGGAGCTAGATTTCAACTAGTTGGCTATTCCGATTTGGATTATACCGGTTGCAAAATTGATAGAAAAAGCACATCCGAAGGGTGCCATTTGCTTGGTAGATCACTAGTGTCTTAGTCCTCCAAGAATCAAAATAGTGTGGCTTTGTCTCACCGCTAAAGCGGAATACATTGTCATGGGTGCTTGTTGTGCACAAATTCTTTACATGAAGCAAACCTTGCTAGACTATGGTGTAGTTCTAGAAAAGGTACCTCTTTTGTGTGACAATGAGAGCGCGGTAAAGCTTGCTAATAATCTGGTTCAATACTCTCACACCAAGCACATAGATATCCGCCATCACTTTCTTAGAGATCATGTTGCTAAAAATGATATATCACTAGAAGGTGTAAGGACCGAGGATCAATTGGCGAATATCTTCACTAAACCACTAGATGAGGCTACATTTTGTCGGTTGAGAAATGAGCTCAATGTGCTTGATTTTAGTAACTTCACTAGAAAATGAGCTTGTGTTGTCCCTTGCATTGCATTGTAATATACAACATGTTCAATTTCAAGCATTGCACTTAGGGCTTGTCTAACATGGTTTAGATAACCACCGAAAAGCGTGTGAAGAAGCTTAACCTTGGATCAAACTTGACAAGCAACTAGAATTACTTTCAAGTATTGCATTGCATATGCATGTGTGTTGCTTTGTCGTTTCCTTTCGATTACCCTTTTTATTGCCTATTTTCTTAAAAGGAATTATAGCCTAAGGCAAAATATTTTGAAAATTTTGAGGGTTTGAGAGAGGTCACTCACATCAGTCCCAATTGGTGTTTATTTGGGTCTTATTGAAGTTGGGACTTGATTGGGAACAGGCAACGCGAAGGAACATTGAAGATTCGCTGAAAAAGGGAGACTAGACAATGCACCGGACTCTGCTTCCAGCGTCTGTCAGTTCATAGGCGGTGAACAGAAGCAGCACATGAGTGACCGGACGCTAAAATAGTGCTCATCCTGCGTCCGGTGTGAAGGTGTCCCTGCGTCCGGTCAATCAAAGAAGAAGCTGTCAAGACCAACCCGACTCGACGTGCGTCCGATCATGTGGGACCGGATGCGTCCGGTCGTGACTTGAGGGGTTTTGGACCTCTCTGTTGTTGACCAAACTCTAGGTGGCAGTGTCCAGTCATTACCACCGGTGCGTCTAGTCAGTTGAAGTCGGGTGTATCTCCAACTCTATTCCGTTTCCTTTTTCTTAGAAAACACGGGGGCACCATATAATCTCCGTACGCTACGCTGTTGTTTGCCCTAATCCCGCAGCCACTGAGCCACCATGCCCGTGCCATCGCCTGCTTCATGCTGTCGTGCCTCCACCGTTGTGCTCGCTCTGCTCTCCCATGGCCGCGTCGCGGGTCCACGCCAACCTCGCCCGTGCCCGCACCAGCTCCACCGCCTGCGCCTCCCTCGCTGCAACCATGCACCAGCGCCACCGCGCCCATGTACATCCACACAGCACTGCTCTGCCATGCCCGCATGCATCCGCGCCGCCTACCCACGCCAGTAGCGGCTCCTTCCAGCGCGCATCCCAAATTTTGCCTGCACCGCCGATTGCCCTAGCCGCCATCCACCACGTCTACGTTACATTGCTCGGCCGCCTCACCACTTTGTGCCTAAACCCTAACCCTAACCCTAGGAGTATTCTGGTGGTGCCTCGTGATCCTCTCCTTTGCTTGTCGGTCATCGATTCATCAGGTAGCAAGCCATCGCTTTCAATTTCATATCTACTGCTTGCTTCTTAGGGTTTCGCACCTCTAGATGTATATTGTGATTATTTATATATCCGATCTATTCTATCGTGCAACGAGTCGATGCTCTTGTAGTTGTCTTTGTAGTTGTCAGTAAACTTGGGGCCAAGCCCACGAGTATGGATCGAGGCCAAGCCTCGCGAGTGTCAGCTGACTTTTGGTTCTTGTCCATGGCAGTAATTCTCTTTAGCTCCAGCAATGGCATGAGTCAAGAATGCCGGAGGTGGTCCCGGTGATGAGGATCCAAGGCCTCCGCCTTGCCTGACTGCTCAAGAAAAGGGGAAGGTGAAAAAGACCACAACAAAGAAGCGAAAGCTCATTGATGTGGAGACCAAGAGAAGCAGCAGCAGTGGCAGTGCCGCTGAGTGAGTGGAGAGAGGTGGAGCTAGGAGGGGTGTCCATATTACCGATTTGCTATCACCAGCTCAGAGGGCCATCGTCAAGAGGGTTGAGAGTCATCATGGTAGTCCAGCTAGGACTGTCATGCTTGGAGGACGGCGTGTTGTTTTAGAGGAGAGTCGGCCTTAGGGGGAGACAGACCAAAAGACACAACTAGTGGAGCAGATAGAGGGTACATAGCAGCCAGAGCAGACTAAGGAGATAGAGCGGGCAGCAAGCCACAGCTTCGATGCTCTGGTCATACACGCACTCAGGTGTCACCGAGGCCTGAGACACATAGGAGGGGCTCTCGCCCGCCTCCCAGACCACAGGGTCCTTCTCCGGTGGTTCACCTTGACTTGAGGGCAGCCACAGCCAAACAGGTGCAGCAGCTCCGCTTTGTGCAGTTTGAGGACTGGTTTTCACCTAGGCGGGATGAGCGTGCTTCAGAGCACTTCGATATAGTATTGCAGGAGGATTTCTATAATGCTTATCTAAACAGTGGAGTTGTCTTTAGATCACAGAGAGTTTGCTCCATTGAGTCACTTGTTGTAGCTATAGGCGAGCAGATCCGTCCTTACCTCTCATATCTGCTAGGGTTGACAGATCTTGTTGGATGCACTGGCCTCTATGTTCTGTCATGGATCCATGAGTTTTACTCTTCTCTTTGGATTGACCCGAGGCATAGGTTCATTCACTTTGCATTCAGAGGCCATGACTATAGGCTCCAGAGCTCAAGGGTCAGAGAGATTCTGAGGAGTCTAGAGTCACCCATTCGCCTTCACAAGGTTTGCTATGGTCAGACAGAGCCTCTGAGATGCCCTCACGGCGGTCTTGTGCCTCCTACAGACCTTGTCAGAGTGTGCTTCATAGAGCCTTTTGGCGAGGGGTCGAGCAGGACACCACGTGACCTTACTCCCATAGTTGGCTACTTGATGCTATTATGAGGAGGACTCTGCTCCCGAGGATGGGCTACCACGAGGGTCTGACTCACATTCAGTTATGGCTAGTATATCACTTGGTTTCCCAGTTAGTGTTTGATATTTGGGATGTGATACTATCAGAGATGGAGGACACACTTGCAGAGGGCTTTAGAGGTCATCGTCAGCTTGTCGTATGCTCATTGGATCACCTTCTTGATTCACAAGGCAGTTACACAGAAGTCCCTAGAGACGATGACAGAGTACACAGGTGCTACTATAGAGTTTCCTCCATATAATATGACCCAGATGCTCCACCACAATAGTGCGAGGCCACCTCACCAGCCGAGCCGTCGCTCAAAGGTCCTAGAGACAACAGCCTAGCAGGATGAGATCATCAAGGGCATTGCTGCTATAGAGGAGGAGCAACTTGATGCACAACAGGTGGATGTGATTGAGAGTGACCCTAGTGATAGCTCTGATGATGACTACCAGCCTATTCCACAGATGGCTCCTCGACCACACGACAAAAAGGCTAGTGGCTCTAGCTCCGCTCCACCACAGCCCCCGCAGACAGATCCAGCACTTCTTGCAGTACTTGAGCGATGAGACAGGACTAGGCACACTAGGCACAAGAGACAGCAGCTACACTTGCATAGGTTTAGGCTCGACAAGACGAGTTCCAGAGGCAGCAGCAAGCCATGCAACAACAGTAGCTTATGATCCAGTAGCAGTTACTTGGCATCATGCAGCATGTCTTTACTACCATCGGGGCAGCTCCTCCATAGTCTACACCTCAGATCGGCCAGCCTGCCACCACTTCAGTGACTCCAGCTATTAAAAGGTCCTAATGGCTAGAGGGGGGTGAATAGCCTAATAAAATTTCTACAACAACACTTAACAAAATGGTTAGACAATTATGAGGTGAAGCAAGTGTTGCGCTAGCCTACTTAAAATGCAAGCCGCCTACCACAATTCTAGTTTCAATAATATCTAATCACACAATAGCTATAACACTACCCTATGTTAGTGTGCTCTCAAAAGCTAACTAAAGAGCCACACCAACCAACCAACCAAGCTCTCACAACTAACTACGCTAAAGAGCTTGACAACTAGTTTACGGTAATGTAAAGAGAGTGATCAAGAAAGTTATACCGCCATGTAGATGAAGGAACCAAACAATCACAAGGATGAATAACAATGAAGACCAATCACCTTGAAATCAATGATGAACACAATGATTTTTTACCGAGGTTCACTTGCTTGCCGGTAAGCTAGTCCTCGTTGTGGCGATTCACTCACTTGAAGGTTCACGCGCTAATTGGCTTCACACGCCAAACCCTCAATAGGGTGCCACACAACCAACACAAGACGAGGATCACACAAGCCACAAGCAATCCACTAGAGTACCTTTTGGCGCTCCGCCGGGGAAAGGTCAAGAACCCCTCACAATCACCATGATCGGAGCCGGAGACAATCACCACCCTCCGCTCAATGATCCTTGCTGCTCCAAGCCGTCTAGGTGGCGGCAACCACCAAGAGTAATAAATGAAATCTGCAGCGAAACACGAACACCAAGTGCCTCTAGATGCAAACACTCAAGCAATGCACTTGGATACTCTCCCAATCTCACAAAGATGTTTAATCTATGATGGAAATGAGTGGGAGGGCTTTGGATAAGCTCACAAGGTTGTTATGTCAATGCAAAATGGCCAAGAGAGTGAGCTTGAGCTGACCATGGGGCTTAAATAGAAGCCCCCACGAAATAGAGCCATTGTACCCCTTCACTGGGCACAACGTGGGGTGACCAGACGCTCCGGTCATATTGACCGGATGCTCGCCCTCAGCGTCCGGTCACGTGATTCACGCCACATGTCCCCTACTTCAAATATTGTTCATCAGATTTCAATGGTCATCTGTTGATCGAACGCGTCAGTTAGAAAGTGACCGGACGCTGGACCTTAGCGTCCGGTCATTTCCAGTAAGGTTCCAAACGTGATTTTTCCCGACCGGACGTGTCCGGTCATGCTTGACCGGACATAGCCAACATTCGGTCACATAGTGTCTCCTCTGTGTGCCCCATGTCAGCGTACGTCAGCACTGACCGGACACACCCTGCCAGCGTCCGGTCGTAGAGCGACCCAGCATTCGGTCGTTTGACTGACGCCAACATCTTTGCTGTTACACCTAACCGGACGCGCCGGTCCAACTGAGACCAGTGTCCGGTCACTTACAGTGACCTCCGTCTTTTCTGTCTAGGGCACCGGTGGCACCGTCGAACTGTCCGCACTCTACGGGCGGACACTCCACCGGTGGAGTTTCTTACCCTTGCACCCAAACTTCACCACCCTTGATCAAATATTCCAACCACCAAGAGTAACACCTTGTGCACATGTGTTAGCATATTTTCACAACCATTTTCAAGGGTGTTAGCACTCTACTAGATCCTAAATGCATATGCAATGAGTTAGAGCATCTAGTGGCACTTTGATAACCGCATTCCGATACGAGTTTCACCCCTCTTAATAGTACAGCTATCGATCCTAAACGTGATCACACTCACTAAGTGTCTTGATCACCAAAACAAAATAGCTCCTACAATTTATACCTTTGCCTTGAGCCTTTTGTTTTCTCTTTCTTCTTTCCAAGTCTGAGCACTTGATCATCACCATGGCATCACCATCATCATGTTATGATCTTCATTTGCTTCACCACTTGGAGTGTGCTACCTATGTCATGATCACTTGATAAACTAGGTTAGCACTTAGGGTTTCATCAATTCATCAAAACCAAACTAGAGCTTTCAGCTATACAGTCCAGTGGGCTTCAGAGTCAGGGACAACCAGCTACTCAGTTTACTTCACCTACAGAGCAGGTGTCCTAGTGGTTTGCTTCGCCAGTGATAGCCTAGGGTCCTCAGTTCACTCCCATTGTTATGCGCTTCACTCCGCCTCAGAGTTCCTCGGTGCTAGTGACTGACACCTGAAAGCTCTAGTTTGGTTTTGGTAAATTGATGAAACACTAAGTGCTAACCTAGTTTATCAAAGTGATTATGAGATAGATAGCACTACTCCAAGTGGTGAAGCAAATATCATGACATGATGATGGAAATTCCATGGTGATGATCAAGTGCTTGGACTTGGAAAAGGAGAAAGAAAAACAAAAGGCTCAAGGCAAAGGTATAAATGGTAGGAGCCATTTTGTTTTGGTAATCATGACACTTAGCGAGTGTGATCACATTTAGGTTCGATAGTCATACTATTAAGAGGGGAGAAACTCGTATTGAAATGCGGTTATCAAAGTGCCACTAGATGCTCTAACTCATTGCATTTGCATTTAGGATCTAGTGGAGTGTTAACACCCTTGAAAATGTTTGTGAAAATATGCTAACACATGTGCATAAGGTGATACACTTGGTGGTTGGCACATTTGAGCAAGGGTGAAGAAGATAGAGATGAAAAGGAGTTAGTCGCACTGGTCACAGAGTGACCGGACGTGTCCGGTATGGCGACCGGATATGTGGCTTGGTACTAGATCACAGAGAGCGATCGGACGCGTCCAGTGTGAATCAGCAAAGTTGATGTTCAGTGAAACAGATGATCGGACGCTAGGAGCATCCGGTCCGGAGTGACCGAACACGTCCGGTCGGACCTGGGAGCTTACTGGACTCGACCGGACGTTGAGGCTCAGCGTTCGGTCATTTTCTAACAGCACGTCTGGTCGGCCCTAGGAACTCTCTGGACTCGACCGGACGCTGAGGCTCAGCATTCGGTCGTTTCTAACTGAGCGTCCGGTCGTAAGTGAATGTGTGGCAGCAATGGCTAATTTAGTTTGAAATGGACACTTGGTGGTCAGGGAGCGACCGGACGCGTCCGGTCGACCTACTGGACGTGTCCGGTATACACGACCGATGCGTCCGGTGCACACGAGTTGCGTGTCCGGTCGATGCATAGTCAGCCCAATAATTGAGTCAATGGCTCTATTTCGTGGGGGCTTCTATTTAAGCCCCATGGCCGGCTCAAGCTCACTCTCTTGGCCATTTGCATTGACATAGCAACCTTGTGAGCTTAGCTAAAGCGCTCCCACTCATCTCCATCATTGATTCAACATCTTTGTGAGATTGAAAGTGAATCCAAGTGCATTGCTTGAGTGTTTGCATCTAGAGGCACTTGGTGTTCGTGTTTCACTGCGGGATTCGCTTGTTGCTCTTAGTGGTTGCCGCCACCTAGATGGCTTGGAGCAGCGAGGATCGTCAAGCGGAGGTTTGTGATAGTCTTTGGCTCCGATCGTGGTGATTGTGAGGGGTTCTTAACCTTTCTTCGGCAGAGAGCCAAAAGGTACTGTAGTGAATTGCTTGTGGCTTGTGTGATCCTTATCTTGTGTTGGTTGTGTGGCACCCTATTGAGGATTTGGCGTGTGATGCCAATTAGCGCGTGAACCTCCAAGTGAGTGAATCACCACAATGATGACTAGCTTACCGGCAAGCAAGTGAACCTCGATAAAAAATCATTGTGTCATCATTTGACTCTGAGGTGATTGGTCTTCATTGGTTTTTATTCTTGTGATTGATTGGTTCATTCCTCAACACGGCGGTATAACTATCTTGCTCTCGTTCTTTACATTACCGCAAACTAGTTGTCAAGCTCTTTAGTGTAGCTAGTTGTGAGAGCTTGTTAGTTTAGTTAGTGTGGCTCTTTAGATAGCCTTTGAGAGCATACTAACTTAGTGTAGTGCCATAGCCATTGTGTGGTTAGAAACAATAGAAACTAGAATTGTGGTAGGTGGCTTACATTTTTAGTAGGCTAGCGCAACACTTGCTTTGCCTCATAATTGTTTAACCGGTTTGTTAAGTGTTGTTGTAGAAATTTTTAATAGGCTATTCAACCCCCTCTAGCCATTAGGACATTTCAAGTGGTATCGGAGCCAAGGTCACCGTGATTTGAGGCTTAACAACCTTCGGTGTAAAAACGGCTCAAATCAACAACACTAAGATGCCACCCCAATTTGATGGATCAAACTATCCCTATTGGAAGGCTAAGATGACAACTTATATCAAGTCAATCAATAGGAAGGTTTGGAAGGTGGTAGAGACCAAGATTGAGATTGATGATGAAGAGGCTCCCACCGCCGCCGAAGAAATGCTACTCCAAAATAATGACATTGCTCTTAGTGCCATCCATGATGCTTTGGATGAGAGAACATTTGAGCAAATCAAGAATATTGAGAGAGCTCATGAGGCATGCAAGAAATTGGAGGAATCATTTGAGGGCACTCAAGCCATAAAGGGTGCAAAGGCATACATTCTCAAAGAGAAGTTTGTAAGCTTAAAGATGAAGGAGGATGAGAGTGTACCGGAGATGTTTCATAGGGTTCAAGTGCTTGTCAATGATTTTAAAGCACTTGGAGAAGAGGTGAAGGACAAGGACTTCTCCCACAAGTTCTTGAGATGTTTGCCTTCAAGATTTGGCACATTGGTCACTATTCTAGTGAGGAGTGGTTTGGACACCATGACACCAAACCAAGTGTTGGGAGATATAATGATCGATGATATATATAGAGAAGATGATGAGAAGGAAGAAAAGGAGAAGAAAGATGAGAAGAAGGATGAGAAGAAGAAGAGCATGGCATTTAAGGCCACATCATCCAAGGGCAAGTCAAAGCAAGATACATCAAGTGAAGATGATGGCTCATGGGATGATGATGATTATGAGAAGATGGCTCTCTTTGTCAAGAGATTTGGGAAGTTCATGATGAAGAAAGGATACCATGCTAGAATGAAGAAATCTTCATCCAAGAACAAGGAAGAGTCAAGAAGGTGCTTCAATTGTGGAAGCAAAGATCATCTTGTTGCTCAATGTCCATACAATAGTGACAAAGATGATGACAAGAAGAACAAGAAGAAGGACAAGAAGGAAAAGAAAGAGAAGAAGGACAAGATGACCTTCAAGAAGAAGGGTGGGTCATATGTGGTCACTTGGGATAGTGATGCTTCCTCAAGTGATGATGATGATGATAGTGATGATGACAAGACCACCAAGAAGAAGGCACTTGCAAGCATTGCTATCAATGAGAAGTATTCTCTCTTCGACAGTCCATCATGCTTCATGGCTTAGGCCACTAAGGTACAAACTTATGATGATGGAAGTGATGAGGAACATGATAATGAAAATGATAGTGATAGTGATGATTGTAGGGGACCGTGATGCCTAAGAGGGGGGGTGAATTAGGCAATTTAAAATTCTAACTCTAAACTATGGCCTCTTTTTCTAATCATAGCAAAACCTATGCAATAGATAAACTATCTAAATATGCAACTACGGTTTTGCTAGTGTGTTGCTATCTCTACCACAAAAGGAGTAATACAATCAATGTAAATGCGGAAGCTAAAGAGCAAGGTAGAGATATGCAAACACCCATCGATGACTCCGGTATTTTTACCGAGGTATCGAGAAGCGCTCAAGCTTCCCCCTAGTCCTCGTTGGAGCCCTCGCAAGGAATCCCTCACAAGGGCCAAGCTCCCGGTCGGGTAACTCCATGGATAGCCTTGGGCCTTCCCCACACGCAAGTGAGTCTTCGATGTGCCTTCCAGCAAGCCTCTCCTAGATGCTCCCTGCCGTCTTCACTATCAAGATTTTGTTCGAAACACCGCGGGCCTTGTTCCCTCCGATACACTATGGCGGCCAAACCACAATCTCGGTTGGTGTGATCTCGCAAGACTACAAGCCCCTCCAATGTACAACAATGGTGCGTGAAGCACCGAGTGGTAAGAGGTATGCAAACCTCACTAAACACTAGGCCTAAACCTAGAGCAAGCGCATAAGCGGTGGTCTAATCAACCTAAGCACTTCGCAAAGCACCTATGCTAATCACCTAATAAATCACTAAGCACTATGCAAGTGGAGATCACTAAAATGGTGTATCAACACCCTTGGTATGTTTTCTCAGCTCCACTTACTTCAAATGGCTGGTTGGGGGTCTATTTATAAGCCCCACTAAGAAAGTAGCCGTTGGGGTGAAATTCCGCTTTTCTGCTGCTGACCGGACGCTGATCACGTCCTGACCGGACGCGTCCGGTCATCCCGACCATTAGAGCCACGATCAACTGATCGGATGCTACTAGCGTCTGGTCACATGCCATCGGACGCGTCCGGTCACAATTTTGCCGCTCTGGAACCTCCCTGTACTCGATCGGACGCTGTTGTTCTATGTCCGATCGATTTGCCGCCAGCGTCCGGTCAATGCTGAAAGTGTTGCCAGGATGATGAATAGTGCCATCGGTGCGTCCGGTTATTTTACTTGTTCAGCATCCGATCGCTGCTGCTGACGCCTGCTGTAGCCGAGTCACTAATCGGAGCGTCCGGTCGATCACCTTCCAGCGTCTGGTCCAGCGTCCGGTCACCTCTGTGAGCTCGTATCTTCACGGTCTTGTGTCCGGCTTGGTTCCTATCTTCATGCTTGGACTTTGCTTGATATCTTGAGTCTTCTCTTGTGCTTCTAGGGTCTTACTTAAGGTGTTGATCATCGGATCATCACGCCGCCTTCGTCCAAGTCACGTCTTGCACCCTTTTGAACTATAAAACAATCACTTGCAAATTTGTTAGTCCAATTTTGTTGTGTTGGTCATCAAACACCAAAATCCAAAGTAAATGAGCCTAGGGTCCATTTTCCTTACAATCTCTCACTTTTTGGTGATTGATGACAACACGACCAAAGCAAGCAAATAATAGAATTTTGAAATTTGAAAACTACCTACTTGCTAGGATGCAATGTAAGGGGCAAGGTTATATGATGCTAAAAGATACTACTTTTAAAACTAAAGGATACCACATAAAAACTTATCTTACCCTTACAAATGTCCCCATGTGGCATTATGGATTTAAGCCTTGCTTCCTACAAATTCTCCCCATTACATAGACTAATCCATAATCCACTATCCTCCCTTTCTCGAACCATTACCACTTGTAAACCATTACCACTTGTAAATTATTATGATCTAGCTTTTGGTCCTACAAATTAATGCTTGCTTTTGGTCCTCTAAATTCTCCCCCTTTGGAATCAAACACCAAAAAGGAAGACATTAGTAGCACAAGGGAGGGTCAAACTTTGTGATCCTTTGTGCGTAGAGTGGAATAGATCACAAAATTTGACTCTCACATTATGTAGATTAAGCTCCCCCTAAATATATGCATACATATGGTAGAAGGCAAAGCATATGTATAATTGGCAAATTATAGCTCAAGGGAATTTAATCTATATAATGCATGGAGAAAGCATATAAATATCAAAATAAAATCAACATGATGATATCAG
The DNA here is from genome assembly GCA_904845875.1 of Miscanthus lutarioriparius. Lineage (NCBI taxonomy): Eukaryota > Viridiplantae > Streptophyta > Magnoliopsida > Poales > Poaceae > Miscanthus > Miscanthus lutarioriparius. The sequence goes on along the minus strand of CAJGYO010000008.1, from coordinate 63,077,752 downwards.
TTTAGAAATACCACATGTGGAAACCAATTTGATTTCTACCACTTGCAATAGGTGGTGGATATTTGAAGTATGATGCTTAACTCCGGAGACTCCATTTTCCTTATAATAAGACTACTACACACATGATAAGCTTGAAAAGGTGTTAGTCTCAAAGCATCCAACTTATAGAGTAACCTCCCCAAAATTTGTGCACACAAGTATGGAATACTTGTAGGGAACATGCACATTGATTTTAGAATTAAAAAAATACCACTTGAAAGTTGACATCACATGAATGTGAGAGTTATTTTCGAAGGTGATATTTGGGAGAAATTATCTACAATTTAGACTTTGGCACATATTAGATGAACAATCGAAAGACAAGCTATGTGCCGTGCTCCTCAACAATTTTAAACCATGTAGATTTGCTCCAAGGGTTAAGAATGAAACCGAGTAAGCCTACCATAAGATATACCTAGTGTATGCATGACAAAAGATATAAGCACGCAAATGCAAACCTAGGCATGAAGAGTAACTAGATGCTTAAAGATGCCACTTGTAGGAGATTAAATCTAGTACCATTTGAAGCAAATTGAATCTAGTTACCTAACATGGGAAGGGGAGTTTGGGTCCATAGTATTCACTAACCCACTTGACAATGATTTTGTCCATCATGATGCACCCATGAAATGCATCCATACTTTGCCAAGTCTCCAAATTCCCCGAAGTCCATTTGACCTCTCACTTTCCTTTCGGGATCCAAACCTTCTTGGTGCTCTTCATGTTGGAAATGATTTCCTTTGGCACCCAAAATCGTTTGACCCCATTGTTGGTTTGCTTGTTCACCTTGATGGCCACCACCATGTCATTTTTCTTCTTTTTTAGCAAGTATGGTGTGAATGCCTTCTTCTCCACCTTGTTGGTGTAGGTGTTGGAGAGCTTGCTTGTTTGCTTTTTCTCTTTCTTCTTTGCTCCTCCCCCATTCTTCACCTTGCACACATAGGACTTGTGACCTTCCTTGTGGCACACATAGCAAACCATGGTTTGTCCTTCATCAAGCTTCTTCACTCCCTTGACGGTGTTATCTTGATAAAGTTAGACTTGCTTCGCCTTGCCTTTCTCTTGAGTCAAGTCCTTGGTGAGGCGAGCTACTTCTTGCTTGAGTTGCTCATTCTTCTTTGCAACCTCTTGTGTGCGTGTTTCTACAATAACTTTCTCAACACAAATTTGGTTGCACGAGGGTGAGTCTAAACATAAATCATTATAAGAAGTAGAAGCATCCTTTTTAGGCATGTTAAAGATAGAACTTTTCTTTTTAGATGCCTTGGTGGGGGTTGTACCGATGGCTTCAAAATTAGCAACTTTATTAGTTAGATCATCACAATGTTTGCACATGGTTTCCATTTTAGCAAGCAAACTTTATAAGCATCTTGTGATCTAACTAATTTTTCTTTTAATTTTTTATTTTTCTTTACAAGTTGCTCATCATTGATTGTACATGTATTTGTTGTTGCACTAGCCTCAAGTTGCTCAATTTTAGTAGATAGTTCAACATTGAGATTAGCAAAGTTCTCATATTGTTCAAGCAAAGTTTTGTATGCTTCTTGTGAACTATCTAGCTTTTCTTTTAATTTTTTGAGCTTCTTTTGTTGACTAGTGCAAACTTTAGCATAATTAAGATTTTGTTACACAATTTCATCATAAGAAGGTATTTTATCATCACTATCACTCTCACTAGAGGATGAGCTTTCGTAACCTCATGCCATAAGGCACATACAAGAAGAGCTTGATGATGAGTGCTTGTGGCCTCGCCTCTTGTGATGGTGTTCTTCTTCACTTGAAGAATCATTCCATGACCTTATTGATGTGAGGGCTTGGTTCTTACATGCCTTCTTCTTTTCTTGGGTGTGGGCTTGTTTGGACAAACTTCCATAAAGTGCCCAACTCGCCGCATCCATAGCATCCTCTCTTTCTTTACTCATTTCTTTGATTGGTGAAAATGAGATCTTTAATTTGGATGGGCACACCCTTAACATTGAGCCTTTTGATCATCTTCTCCACCTTGTTGATAAGTTTGATTGATTCTTCATCAAGGTCAGAGGTGGAGGAGGAAGATTGATCATCATCACTTGAATCTTCATCATCCTCATCTTCTTCTTCATCTTCACTTGAGAGCTTGAGCTTGAGCTTGTCTCAACTTGCTTGCCCTTCATCTTCTTTTTCTCACTACATGTGAGAGCTTTGCCTTTCCTTGATGAAGAGGCTTCTTCTTGACCCATCTTGCGTGACATTTCAAATGCCACTATCTTGCCAATGACTATGGCCGGGGTCATGGTGCTCAAGTCCTCCATGTTGTGAAGGATGGTGATGATGCTTGCATATTTCTTTTGTGGTAGCATGGAGATGATCTTCCTCACGATGTCCGCATCATCTAGCTTTGTTAATCCTATAGAATGGAGCTCATTGATAATTAGATTTAAATGAGAATACATATCACGAACAAGCTCATCATCATTCATTTCAAAGGAATCATAATTTTGTTTAGCTAGACAATGTTTTTGCTCACGGACATTACTTGTGCCGTCATAGAGCTCTTGAAGTTTTAACCAAATTTCATGTGCCGTATTTAAAGTGAACACTTGGTTAAACACATCCATGCTAAAAGATTCAAACAAGCAATTTTTAACTCTAGCATTGAAATGCATTTCTTTTTCTTCACTCTGTGGGTTTATCAGCATTCTTAATGGGTTTCATCCTGTCACGAGTGACTCTCCAAACACCCAAATCAACTGCCTCAAGGTGACAAGCCATTCTAGCTTTATAGTAAGGGAAGTTAGTGCCGTCAAAGTGCAGAGGCCTAGAGGTATCCATCCCAATCACTGTAAATAGTGTCAGCTCAATGGCGGTTAAGCCAAAGGTCCAAATTGAGCCAACCGACTCTGATACCACTTGTAGGGGACCGTGACGCCTAAGAGGGGGGTGAATTAGGCAACTTAAAATTCTAACTCTAAACTATGGCCTCTTTTTCTAACCCTAGCAAAACCTATGCAATAGATAAACTATCTAAATATGCAACTATGGTTTTGCTAGTGTGTTGCTATCCCTACCGCAAAAGGAGTAATACAATCAATGTAAATGCAGAAGCTAAAGAGCAAGGTAGAGATATGCAAACTCCCATCGATGACTCTGGTATTTTTATCGAGGTATCGAGGTATTGAGAACCGTCGAAGCCGAATACATATCCGCCGGTAGTTGTTGTGCACAAATACTTTGGATGAAGGCAACCTTGAGTGACTTTGGAATCAAGTTCAAGAAAGTGCCATTGCTATGTGACAATGAGAGTGCAATCAAGCTAACTAACAATCTGGTTCAACATGCAAGAACAAAACACATTGATGTCCGCCACTATTTCATAAGAGATCACCAATAAAAAGGGGACATTTACATTGAGAGTGTAGGCACCAAAGATTAACTTGCCTATATATTCACCAAGCTATTGGATGAGAAAAGATTTTGCAAGCTAAGGAATGAGTTGAACATATTGGATTTCTCAAATATGTGTTAATGCACCCCCCCCCCACTTATATGACATGCCTCTCCTTCAAGCAATCAAAGGTAAAAGTTGATTGGCATGGCATACATCCTTGCTAAAGACATGTTTAGTGCATCTAGACATCTTTCACATCTAATAGGCTCATTCATGAAAATCAAATGAATTTGATGTTTGTATGGTACCACTATTGCTACTATGCTTATTTTGATCTAGTGATAGCATATGACATGTTTGTGGCCTTGTAAACCTAGTGTTTGATCTAGAAAATGAGCTCTAAGTGTTTAACTCAACATGGTACAAGATAACCCTTATTTGGAGGTGTGAAGAAGCTTGTCCTTGGATCAAACCGAGTTAAATATCTTTGGCAAAAGATCTAGATGGGACCAAATTTGGGAAAATGATCCTCACTCCATTGATTGACATTGATAATCTCAACCTAGCTATATTTTGAACCTTTGTGGTCATTGATGACAAAGGGAAAGAAAAACAAAGATATTAGTGCTATGGAGAGAAAAACAAAGATATTAGTGTACAAAGATAGTGAAAAGACAACAAAGGGGGAGAATTTGACATAGGGAGAGAGATATGACAAAGGAAGTGATCAATTAAAATTTTGAGCACACAAGTAGGGAGAGCAAGCTCATGAACTTGTATGGTGCATTTGAATGTGCATTTCATATGTTTGCTTGCATGGCACAAGTTTTTAAATTTTAATATACATGCTTGCGTGGTGTATGCTAGTTGTAGGTTTGAATGATGAAATAAAAAACTAGCATGCATAGGTTAATTAACTAGACTCATGCTCACATTATGAAAACTAGACCCTTACTTCTAATGTTGATCTTACGGGGTATTCTAGTTTTTATGTATGTCTAGTTACTAATGGTGCTAAGGATGGTATATTGGTGCACTCCGATTGGTATCACGCTTCAAAGGTCCATCTTTTATATCTTAGCATCATTTGGTAAATATTGTCTCCTATATTTCCTATCTAAGCATATGTGCAAGCTTCAATCTAAACTCTTAGCACATATGTAGGGGGAGCAATTGCTACCATATGGAGTTCATGAAACTTGTCCATATCCTTTACACATGGTAAATATGCTTGGGCAAGCAACATGGATTCAATTGAATTTCAATTCATATCTTTGTGTAAGGGTTGTCATCAATTACCAAAAATGGAAAATTGAAAACTCTAGTTTGGTTTTGGTAAATTGATAAAACCCTAAGTGCTAACCTAGTTTATCAAAGTAATTATGAGATAGGTAGCACTACTCCGAGTGGTGAAGCAAATATCATGACATGATGATGGAAATTCCATGGTGATGATCAAGTGCTTGGACTTGGAAAAGGAGAAAGAAAAACAAAAGGCTCAAGGCAAAGGTATAAATGGTAGGAGCCATTTTATTTTGGTGATCAAGACACTTAGCGAGTGTGATCACATTTAGGTTCGATAGCCATACTAATAAGAGGGGTTAAACTCGTATTGAAATACGGTTATCAAAGTGTCACTAGATGCTCTAACTCATTGCATTTGCATTTAGGATCTAGTGGAGTGTTAACACCCTTGAAAATGTTTGTGAAAATATGCTAACACATGTGCACAAGGTGATACACTTGGTGGTTGGCACATTTGAGTAAGGGTGAAGAAGATAGAGATGAAAAGGAGTTAGTTGCGCTGGTCATAGAGTGATCGGACGTGTCCGGTATGGCGACCGGACGCGTCCGGTATGTGGCTCGGTACTGGATCGCAGAGAGCAACCGGACGCGGCCGGTCGCCACACCGGACACGTCCGATGTGAATTAGCGAAGTCAATGTTCAGTGAAATAGATGATCGGACACTGGGAGCGTCCGATCTCGGGCCTGGGAGCTTACTGGACTCGACCGAACACTGAGGCTCAGCGTCCGATCATTTTCTAACAGCGCGTTCGGTCGGCCCTAGGAACTCTCTGGACTCGACCGGACGCTGAGGCTCAGCATCCGGTCGTTTCTAACTAAGCATCCGGTTGCAAGTGAATGTGTGGCAGCAATGGCTAATTTAGTTTGAATTGCACACGTGGTGGTCAGGGAGCGACCGGATGCATCCGGTCGACCTACCAGATGCGCCTGGTATACACGATCGGTGTGTCCGGTGCACACGAGCTACGCGTCCGGTTGATGCGCAGTCAGCCCAATAATTGAGCCAACGGCTCTATTTCGTGGGGCCTTCTATTTAAGCCCTATGGCTGGCTCAAGCTCACTATCTTGGCCATTTGCATTGACATAGCAACCTTGTGAGCTTAGCCAAAGCCCTCCCACTCATCTCCATCATTGATTCAACCTCTTTGTGAGATTGGGACTGAATCCAAGTGCATTGCTTGAGTGTTTGCATCTAGAGGCACTTAGTGTTCGTGTTTCACTGCGGGATTCGCTTGTTACTCTTGGTGGTTGCTAGCCACCTAGACGGCTTGGAGCAGCAAGGTTTGTTAAGTGTTGTTGTAGAAATTTTTAATAGGCTATTCAACCCCCCCTCTAGCAATTAGGACCTTTCAACACCCTAGTCTCTAGGAGCCTCGGTGCTACTTTAGTGAGCTTATAGGGCAGCCTACATCGCTAGAGTTGTGAGTCCCTGTCACTACCATAGTTGCTCCAGTTACCGGTACTACAGAGATGATCCCGTCGTCTGTTGCATCATCCGAGCCAGTTTCAACGACAGCGGCAGATGTGGCTCCACTTCCTACAGTGATACTTCTAGAGTCACAGGTCGTGCTGGTTCCTGAGCAGACCCAAACTGCTTTACCTTCACTTCCAGTGATAGAGGGTCAGACCGCTCAGAGTTCAGGGTCAGAGGATGATGCTGCTCAGTTCTAGATTTCTCATCGCACCTTAGTGCCCGACTCGTCTGCTCTTGTCCCACCGTCCGATGACCCTTAGGTTTTGGTGCTTGACGCCAAAGGGGGAGAGGGATCAAGTATGTTAGAACTAGGGGGAGCGTTACATCTAGGGGGAGCGTGTGATTCGTTTCATTTGGTTTTCTATGTGTGATACTTTATGCATTCACGTTTACCTTCATGCATTGCACTACATACATGTGATTGTGATACTTATGTGACATGTGTGCTCTCTACATTGATTTATATATATATATATATATCATGTCACTTGATTATGCTCATTTGCTTTGCTTCCACGTTTTACTTCGATTCAAATAAGCTTTACTTCATGTACTCTTGCTTAATTTATATCCTTTGAGTACACCATGTTGGTTTGGGTTATATAAGCATGTCTAACTCCTTTGCTCTTATTATCAAAAGCTTATATGGACCAAGCATGTTGAAAACCTCACTCATCTCTTTTACATACTCGAGATTATGTTGCCATTAATCACCAAAAAGGAGGAGATTGAAAGCATCTAGGCCCCTAGTTGGGTTTCGGTGATTAATGACGATATGAGATTACTATGACTAATGTGTGTTTTGCAGAGGCAATTTAAGTTTGGTCATGGTAATGGCAATTGATTGGGCAATCATGATTGTCTTGCCCCTATCGATGGAAATCGTTTCAGTTTTCAAAGGATGGACGACAAGGTTAAGGATTAACTAGTTCTAAGTGTCGTTTGGTGTTGAAGAGACACTTAGAGTAGTTTAGGACTTTGTTTTTCCTTTGGCCATACTATTAAGAGGGTATGGACTAGTAGCTTGACCTAGGTGAGTCTAGTGGGTTAGGTGTGGTGCACACTTATCAAATCTAGCACTAGGTAGCTCAGGAGTAGCTCTAAAATCAAATGGAGTAAACTTCATTCACATAGGATTTCGAGTTGGAAGTGAATGGAGGGTCAAATGACTGACCGGACGCTGGTTTGGTTGTGACCAGACGCTGGAGGGTGAGTCCGGTCAGTTCATTTGATCAACTGAAGTCATCTGGTTGCAACCGGACACTGAGTGAAAAGTGACCGAACGCTGGGTGCCTGCGTCCGATCAACTCCAGAGAGGGAGTTTCCCGATCGGACGCGTCCGGTCAGTGCTGACCGAACGCTAGTCAGGATCCGGTAACTGACCGAACGCTGAATAGCGAAGTGACCGGACTCTGGGTGCTAGCGTCTGGTCAACATCAGTAAGGTTTTAGAGAGCGTTTTTCTTGACCGGACGCAGGTCAGAGTCCGGTCAGAACTTAACGGCTCTTTCTGACACAGTGGCGGGGATAACTGACCGGAGCGTTCGATCACCCTGACCGGAGCGCCTGGTCATCCCGCAGAGTGATGACTTAGCCTCCAAACGTTCTGTTTTGAATGAGGGGGTATAAATACTTACTCCACTATCCAAGAGAGTTCTCTTGCCCATTTATTCAGCTGAGAAACACCCTTGAGAGTGCAAAGGAGAGTAAGAGCCTAGTGGGGTGATTGAGATTTGAGAATCCAAAATTAAGGCCTCATTAGTGATAAGGCTGAAGTGCCCGATCTTTCAGTGAGACGGATAAATTCGATTTGTGGAGGAGGTGACTCTCGCGATCCGACTACGAACGAATGTGTCGTGGCGCCTTAGCAATCGCTGAACCAACTCCAATCGGTTATTGACCTTGCTTGGATGGCAAGATCAACTGAACACGAGGTTCGCTCTCGCAAGCAATCGAAGAAACGAGCAAGAACAAGGTGAAGGCAAAACTGAATATCAATCACTCACAAGTTGGGGTTCACAATGGCTGTCCACAGTGGCCGTTGAGCACAATCACTGAGAGATAGAAAGTTTACGCAAATGGCTAAACTTATCAAAGAAAACCCACCAAACAAAGAGGGCGTGAGCAGATTAAATAGGAGAAAGGTGGGGAGGAATTTCGTCCAAAGATGAATGGGTGGTGAAATCCCTACCTAACCTTTCCTAAATTAGCTACGTATTACATGGAAACAATCTTTCCAAAAGATAGGTGGCGCAGACACCCTTTATTGGCTTCCATAGATGGCGCAATCCTTAATGGTTGTCATTCCCGGACAGAATCTTCTCCTTCATTCCTTAAAAGGATCACATAATTAGTCACGTGCCGGGCTCATTATTGGACCTTGAAACGCTTTGGATTTGGGGTAGTGGGGAGTGATGTCGGTCTTTGGTTCCGTTGGAGTAGCAGGTCTGTGTAGGGGTTGATGTCCTCATCAATTAGTTTAAGGAGAGTAGCAAGTGTGCATCCACCCCTTCTCATTATGCTTGTCGTGGTTAAGTGAGAGTTTGTGCTTGTTACTGTTGTTCATCGCCATCACCTAGACGGTTCAGTGGTGATTGGGAGTTCGGTGATCATCCGGTGGAACTTGTGGATGACCCAACTCAAGTTGTGAGCGGTTGTGGGCGATTCACCACGACGGAGTGTCGAAGAATCACCACGTAGAGAGCACTTGATCCTTGTGCGGATCAAGGGAGAGCTACACTCTTGCGCGGGTGCTCCAACAAGGACTAGTGAGGAGTGGCGACTCTCCGATACCTCGGCAAAACATCGCCGCGTTCCTTTTCCTCTCTTTTACTTTAAGCATTTACATTTGAACAATTCATTTCTTATCTTTACATTCCTAGGATTGCCATGCTAGAGTAGGATTAGAACTTATGGTGTAAAACTTTTGTGCGGTAAAACAATAGAATCATATTCTAGGCATAAGGGGTGAAGTGGGCTAAGTGTAGGACTTAATTATTACAAAGAATTTAGAATTAGTCAAATTCAACTCACCTCTTGGACATCTTAATCCTTCCACTTTATCACAAAATAAATATTCTCTTTTCTTGAGAAGTCAAATGTTATTAACTTTGAAAATATTAATATTTATAGTGAGATGCAAAGAGGAGTGAGGTGCAGTGAGATGGCTGACGCACAAAAAACACGTAAGAGAAATTTTCCCTTTCTAATATTAGGCATAAAATATAGATTTAGCTCTACATGGATTTTGGATGTTATTTGAACCAACAAAATTGTTCGTGTGTTGCAATGAGGTTGCATATTTTGGTTCTATATATGACGACGCTGTTAGAAAAGGTTGTCAGGCAAACTTATAAATTTGCATTGTTTTAAGTTGAATTTTGTATTTATTCATTGCCACTATCAAATTGTCGCGCAAGAAATTGTACACGGACATGCTTGCTAGTACATCATGTAACATCTTATATGTATTGTTTGAACACTATGACAAACATTGCAAATACACCTTGTATATAACATGGTTACTTTGGAAAATCCATAATACATCATGAAAAATCTTAAAAATATTATATGAATATTGAAAATTTCAAAAATATTATATGAATAGTTTAGAATACACCATGTAATATCTCATCAATAATATAAAAATAATATAGAGATAATTTAAATTACACCTCATAAATATTGTGAGAACAACCTTATTAAATTATAGAAAAATAGTTCAAGTAGATATTACCGAAATATTATAGATACAAAAATGCTATGAGATATATAAAAAAATACAAAAGACATGTTTTTAGAGAGAGGAAAATAAGAAAATCTAGTTTCAGATGAATTTTATTCATAATATTCGTGTATAATAGTAGAAAAAAGAATACACCATGGATACCAATGAACAACCTAATTGCACCACATAACATCTCATTATTACTATATGAACAATAAAAATATATCATGGAACATCCCATGGATACTATGTGAGCAACAAAAAATATACCATGGAACATCTCCTAGGTACTACAGAAACATTACAAAACACACGATTGGCCCCATTCGGCTGGTTGAATTTGACTGAAAAACACTGTTCCGGCTGAAATGTTGTGAGAAAAACACTGTTTCCGGCTGAAAAAACAAGCTGAATAGTGTCGTTTTTGGGGTAAGCCGAACGGTGCCAATATATGGAACTTGAATAATTTGGGGGAAAACCTTAAGAATACTGGAGAAACAACCTGTAATACATCATGTAACATCACATGAATACTAGTATAAGGATAAACAAGAATACACCTTATAATTACTATGTATTATATTATAGAAAATGAATATAAAAAATTTCATGGATACAATAAACATATAATATGAAATAAAAGAAAAATATTAGCCAAAATTAATAGAAAATAAAACATAAGGAAAAGAAAAATAAAAATAAAAAACCATATAATAGAAGAAAATAAAAAAGGAAAAAACATTCCATGGATACTACGCGAACAACTTAAAATACACCATAGAATATCTCATAAATACTATGTCAACAATCAAAAATACGTCGTGGAACATTCCATGGATTGAACAACCCATAATGCACATGTGACATGTCACGAGTACTATAGAAACACTATAAATACACCATGCATCTAACATTAATACTCTGTGAAAATTTCAGAATACATCATGAAATATTTCAAGAATAATATGAGAACAATCCTTAATACATCTAGAAGCATCATACAAATACTATAACGATAATTCAGAAAACTCCTTGTAAATACTATGAGAACAGTTGCATTATATTATATAAAAAATAGTTCAAGTGAATATTAAAAAACCCAAGGAAACACGAGAATATGCTATGAAATAAAATAAAAAATAACCAAAATAAAAAAAGAAAACAAAATATAAAGGAAAGATAAAAAAAGAAGAAACCACATAATTGTGGAAAATAATGAGGAAAAATCACATAGCAATACTGTAATATCTCATGGGTGCTTCGTGAACAATCAAAAATACTTCATGGAGCATCATATAGATACTAGATGAACAACCAGAATCATCCAATGAACATTTCACATGTATTATGGGAACATTGCAAATACACAATGTATGGAACAAGAATAATTGCAAAAACAATCTAAAACACATAATGAAACATCTTAAAATTACTATGAAAACAATTCATAATACATTATAGAACAGGTTGTGGACTATAGAAAAATAAATAAAAAATAAATTAGAAATAAATGAAATATTTAATTAGAGTAAAATAAAAAGAAACAATAAGAGAATTTTAAAAATATTTTTTTTCAAATTAAAAAATGAATGAAAGAGGAAAATATTTTTTATAATGGACTAAAACATGCAGGTGAGATGGGCCTTTGTAGCCCCGTATAATGACTAAAGGTATGTTTTAGTAATGAAATCGGGCTGTAGCACTACTGGGGCCAATTATATACATCTAAAAAAAGATTGTAACGTCATCGTCTATCCGGTGATATCAAGTCTTGATCTATGTTCATGTGTCCGCGTCCGATATGATTCATCCTCTACTCGGAGCTCATGAGTCCGTGTCCTACCCGATTCCGATACAAAGACTGAATCCACATGTTAGTGTCCGATACAAAGTCCGGTAGCTTACGCATCTGTTTCCGATTACAGAGATTCAGTTTAAAACAAATTGTACCCCTAGGGAAAAAAATAATAGAACAGAACTGGGGTGGTCGGTGCTCTGCTGATGACTGCTGACTAGTCGGACGTGGGATCCAAGCATCCAACCAAATAGCTGCTTTCGTTTAATTTGGGTTTGGATCGTTCTTTGGTTCGTGAAGAAGAAATCTTCTTTGGTTTGGTTTGGTGTCGAGAAAATACTATTCTGCTCGAAATTTACGATCGCTATTATGCCTAGAAAATTTACGATCGTATCCAGTGGAGAGTCCGACAAACCTAGGGTGGTTAGGCCGAGCATTGAAAGTATCAGTCGAAAACGGGAAGATTACCAAGACATGTAGGGTGGTTAGGCTCGCAGCATGCTAATACCTGTGCTCGAAGCCTCGCCCGAAACGGGGTACCCAAGATTACCAGTGAGGTCAGTGTTTGTCATCGAAGAGGCAACAATGGAGGCTAACCGCCATAATATACCCATACCGGCCGCCTAAATCGCCCATGATGCCTGCTGCTGCAGCAAAGCTCGCTAGAAACGAACCTAGCGGTGTTTCTCCACACCTAGCAGCGGCGTATTTGACCCCTCGGCTCAAAGGCCGCATGCAAGCAACAGCTCTTGTTTGCGCACGGCTTAACCCAGGAACGCACTTAGACGAGACTGTATTTGTTTTTTGAGACTTTTCCCTGTGTGCCAAAAAAGCAAATCCGGGTGTCTGAGAAAAATCAATGTGGTAACCACCACTACCTAATTTTTCGAAGTCACCCCCGCCAAGCCACCTAAAATCGCCCAAATGAAAAAATCAAAACGCCGCTGCTCGTATAAATTTATTTTTTTATTAATTCAAAAAAAATGATGATGATTTTTCTAACCCTATATCAAATCGTTTCTCCAGAGCTTAAATGAAAATAAATTTTATATGGCTGGGATCCAACGGCTCGCTTTCGGGCAAGGCCGCAAACACGGGAGCCTGCAGCCCACGAGCGCTAAGGCCACCCTCACAAACGCACCCCAAACCGACCTGGCTCGGCTTTGCTTTTTCCAACACGCGTTGGAGCGACGGGTGCACTCATCAGGGACGGACAGGACTACGGGGCCAATCCCTCCCGCCTCTTCGATCCAAACCCTACCAAATCGACCCCCCCTACCAAATCGATGGCCGACGGCGGCAGCGGCGAGCCGAGGGCCGGCGGTGGGTCGGCGCCGGTGTGCACTTTCGTGAGGAAACCACCCAAGAACATGCGGAAGCGCCCCGCCGCGCCCGCGGGATCTGATGACGACGACGACGGCGGCGGCAGCGGCGCCCTCGCGGCTGCGCGCTTCAAGAAGGGGCCGCCGTCCTCAACCACTGGCAAGCTCGTTTTCTCCACCGCCGACGCCTCCTCCGAGCCGCGGCGCTTCCAGTACGAGTCGTCCCGGACGATCCAGTCCACGGACAGCCGCGCAACCGCCGTACTCGAGACGGAGACGGAGTTCGACCGCGACCCGCGCGCCATCCGCGAGAGAGAGCTCAAGCAGGCCGAGGAGTTCCTCAAGAAGAATCCCTCCGGTGCCTCCGCCTCCGCTTCCGCTTCCGCCTCCGCCTCCGGGGAGGTGTACAAGGGGATCCACGGCTACACGGACTACAAGGCTGGGTTCCGGCGGGAGCACACTGTGTCTAGCGAGAAGGCCGGCGGTTCGCACGGCCCGCTCCGGGCGGCCGCGCACATTCGCGTCTCCCAGCGGTTCGACTACCAGCCCGACATCTGCAAGGACTACAAGGAGACGGGGTATTGTGGCTACGGCGATTCTTGCAAGTTCATGCACGACCGAGGGGATTACAAGTCCGGGTGGCAGCTCGAGAAGGAATATGAGGAGGCGGAGAAGGCCCGCAAGCGGCGCATTGCCATGGGTGGTGGGGATGGGAGTGATGATGAGGCAGCAGATGAGGACGAGGATGATGAGGAGGCGCTGCCCTTTGCCTGCTTCATTTGCCGGCAGCCATTCGTTGATCCAGTGGTCACCAAATGCAAGCACTACTTTTGTGAACATTGCGCTTTGAAGGTATGAATCAGTTTGGTTTGCTTCTTATGATTTCTATCTGTAGATTTCCATCTGTAGAAGATCTAGTTATCCACCTGCTTGCTTTTAGGTAGGCTAATAGTTTGTGGTCCCAATGATTCTGGACAAGAAACTTTTGAAATCCACGACTCAACATTTAGTTGAGCTGAAACTGAATTTACTTTTTTGGCATCTAAACAATAGTCAATTTACTTAGATGTTTTCACAAGATGAGAATCACACACTGGATTGTGGATTGTATGCAGTATATGAATTACTTTCACAAATTTAAGCAACTTTCAAGGATATAGTGAAGATAAATCTTTTATAAGGTATAATCTGCTTCATCATCAAACCCCTCTCTATGGATTGATCATTGCTATTTGGTGTACTGGATGTTCCACCAAATAGCACCCTTTGCTTCTTCACACTTCTGCACATGATCCCAGCAAGTTGTTACTCCTGCCAGATTGAACTTTTGAAACCATAATATTTGTCAATTCTGTTCTGGATGTCATTCCGGTTTCCTCTTGGAACAGAACGTGTCAGTACAGGTCCATTTCAGTGTTATATGTATTTACAAATTAGTAAACATTTATATGCACTAGTGAGCCTTTTGCGTTCTGAATCAGTCCAGGGCCTGACCATTGCCACCAACATGGGCCCAGTAGATAGCATTGTAGCTGGTCCATGAAGCAGGCAAGCAAAAGCAACCGTAAATGCAAGAAGCTAATAAAGCATCGATCCTTTCCTTGTTGCCTTATCCACTTGTTCATTGTACCCAGAGAAACAGCTGAGGCTGTGCCACCGCAGCAGGTGTGACTGCTGCTTGGCTTCTGTCCCGCGCGGCCAATGCTTGGCTGGATGCGCTGTCTAGCTGCTATCCCATCACACCGTTCTTTGCTTTCAATGTCTATATACCACGAAAGCTCACTGATGCCAATGCCTTGATGTAGTTCCTTTTCCTTCATATGTAATTTCTTGTTCTTTTTCAGATCTTAAATTAGATGTTTCTTGATCAATATTCGTGATCGAATAAACAAAGATTCTTGATATCTTCCTAATTCCTACTCAATGGATCCCTCTTTCTTGATTTCTTACCATTGGCGAAAGCTCTCGTGATCTTCAGCCTATGCTTGGTCATGTGTGGACTGTACCGGGACAGATGGTCTGCTGAATACCGTCCAGAATGGGTGAGATTGACTGGATTAGCCGGAATCGACTGAGATTAGGGCCGGTACTCGGTGATGTCTCTTCTGTGCCAGTTTAGGTGGCAGAACGAGATATACTGCCTGTTTCGTCTGGTATTGGAATGGAATTGATAAGATTAGTTGACATTGCCCTTTGTATGGGATTTTGCCCCTCCCTACTTTTCATGACAATCCTATCCACTTCTGATTTCTCAACTGAGACTATTACTTCATGCAGATGAAAGCCTCTGCACGGCGAACTCTGCTTCTTTACTGCCAGAGAACAAGGATAGCATGAATCTAGAAACATGTCCCTTAATACTTATAATGTAAGCAGCTTTATCAACTTTAAAAATAAACTGCCTAGAGATGTCCATCTCTTTGTTCCGCTTATTCTCTTACTGTGGTCCTTCTGAACACAAGTAGGAATCCTATTTCATCTGGAGGAGCAGCCTTTATTAGACCAACCTACATGAGCTTCCACTTTCTGCACTCAAGGGACACATTTTTGAACTCCCAGAGGTGGTGGATCTTCATTATTTTCATGAGTCCAGTGAGTTAGCTTTGAGCTATCCACACAAGTGATCTCATGATCAGTGTTATCAAGTCGTCCGATTAATCACGATTACTTGGACTGATCGGTGAAGGGCGGGCCTGGTGCAAGCGGTAGAGTCTTACCGCCTGTGACCGGAAGGTCCCGGGTTCGAGTCGCAGGTCTCCTCGCATTGCACAGGCGAGGGTAAGGCTTGCCACTGACACCCTTCCCCAGACCCCGCACAGAGCGGGAGCTCTCTGCACTGGGTACGCCCTTTACTTGGACTGATCGGTCCCATGACTTTGATTATGTCCACCAACTCGATTTGTCTGACCAGTTTCCATGTCGTCTGACTAATTGTTGCTTAATCGCGATTAGCCATCCAATTAGGATGGAAAACAACTAGCTTTCACGCTGTGTATTGGCTGCCTGAGCAACTGGGTTGCGGTTGGCGGGTAGGCTGGTAATTTGACCCATTAGGTTTTAGAATATATACTGTTCAGAGCAGCCCAGGAGCAGGATGTTGTCTGTCGTGTTTGGGTTTACTTGCTTTCCAGCAGCTGCTGCCGCTGCCGCCACCGAAGCTTGTGGGCTGGTTCACATCCCTGCCCTGACCAGACCCTGATCCCTTCCACAGATCTCCATTGGCTCCTGTTGCTACCTGGTGCCCTGAGCAGACCCTGATCCCTTCCACAGATCTCCATTGGCTCCCGTTGCTGCTTGGTGCCTGCCTGCCTCTGCTGGGCGCAACCATTGCTGGAGGTCAGATCCTGTCCCGAAGGCCAGAAGCAGTGCCAGATTCTACCGCTGCCCATCGGGTCCCTTCTTCCAACCTGAAAATGAGCTCCTCCACTGATTCTCTAGCTCTACTGTTGCTGCTCTAGCTCTACTGCTCCTGCTGTTCTTGCCTCATGCTCTGCTGCTGCTTTCTGCTTAGTGATTACATACACGTATACCTGTGTGGTTGTGATGTATGTGCAAGTGTGGATAAACGGCCAACTGGCCATCCAATCACACAAGAATCTGTGCCCTAGTACTTTTAGACTCTTGCTGCTTGCGTTGTACTACTATATAGTACAACGTTCCTGGAATATACAGGACGGCTATATGGATGACCAGGACCAACTGGCTAAACTGGCTGGTTGACAACTAATTGTGATTAGTCACCTGGTTGGTCCCATGTCAAGCCGACTAGATGATTTCACGATTTGATAACAATTGTTCATGATGGCAATTCTTCCTAGTTTGGGACAATGCCTCATACATTGTTTTGGGTATGGAAGGAGCAGTGATCTGTTTTCAAACGGAAGGTTATGTAACCTCTTTTCGTTGCAGAAGGATAGAAGGACTTATAGTTTACAAGCAACGGCTGGCTGGATTAGACAACAATGCAAGCCTTGAGACCTTTTGGGTCACCTTTCCATTAAAGACAGATGGTCCAATTGGCTGTGCAAGAAGCCACTGCCAATAATCTTAACCTGTCACTTGACAAGTTAAATCCATCCATCTGAATCAGAAGAGGCACAGGCAATCATGGCTACCATCTAAATGTTGTCCACTTGTGCTCTGCTTCCAAGCCTCTTTCCTATGCATTTCTGCAGAATGAGAAAGCCATGTTTTACTCTCATTCTTATGTTTGGATTAAAGGAATAGTCTTGCTGATTGAGA
The DNA here is from genome assembly GCA_904845875.1 of Miscanthus lutarioriparius. Lineage (NCBI taxonomy): Eukaryota > Viridiplantae > Streptophyta > Magnoliopsida > Poales > Poaceae > Miscanthus > Miscanthus lutarioriparius. Next base: position 63,060,481 of record CAJGYO010000008.1, on the reverse strand, counting down.
TCTACTGTTAAACCCTCAAATCACATGTTCAGAGGAACTCCAATTGTAACCATCTGCTGTCTCCGAAGTGCAGACCAAGTCAAGTGACACTTCAACATAGAGATATTTTATTTGAATCATGCCTGAGTGATATTATTAGAAACTAAACAGAATAGGGTATATGAACATTGAAGGAGGTATACATTTACAGAGACTTCAAACATATTTTGTTTTCACCATTACGGAAAAAAACCTTTGCTCATTAAGGAGTCACCTCCTCATCCTTTTGTCTTATATCAATCCTGTACAAAAAGCACATGGAAGTTTATTAGGATGCACTTGTGTTTTTTACTCATATAAATCCCAATTGAGCAGTTGCACACTAATTGAAGAAGAAGGGGTACCAAACTAGCAACCATACGGTACAAATAATTAAGGTTTGAGAATCTTATATACGTTGCAAGGGCCAAGTGCATAAGTCTCCATCTAGAGGGGTTGTGTGGGTACATCATGGGGGTGATGAATGCATTGTGGACTGTATTTGAGATGTACCGTAGTATGTGTTTTGTTGGTGATGTGAAACAATTTGGATTTGTTAGTTTTTTTATTTTAGAGAGCAGAACTATTTGCTTATTATAAAATTTGTATTGAGGTTACTGTAATTTTAGTTTCCAGGGCATCCAGTACAATGATTGTGGAATAGGCATGCCAGGTTTAGTGTGATTCAGTTTTTAGAGAACAAAGTATTTTGTAGCTCTATGGAGTGGGACTGTGTTAAGTGTGCGTGGCAATAAAACTTACTGGCTGAAGATATATGAACCAGAAACCATAGATGCCATTGTTATTACAAAACATAAGTCATGAGCCTTGTTATTGTTAAACTCCATTTTATGAGGCTAGAGTAGAACTGAAGATTGAGGATATAAATGATAGGTTGAGAATTCCGTATTGTATTAGTGCAGATTAGAGTTGAAGGTTTGGACTCTTCCAGAAAGATTTCTTTATCGAGAGTTCCAGACCCCTTGCGCAAACTGTAATGTGAAATATTTGGATATTGGATATGTGAAATTAGCTGTCGATCATGTTTTTGTTTTTGTTTTTATTTTTGGTTGAATGCTAGTTCCGATCTCAAATTATTGTGCTTCCTTCAGATGAGACTGACTTGTATATTTGTACATTATAGTTTTTTTATCATGTTCTCTGTGGTAGACCAAACTCTAACAATTTTTTTCCTTCAATATTTCAGCACCACTCGAAGAACAAGAAGTGCCACGTCTGCCTCAAACCGACAGGGGGCATCTTCAACGCTGCACAGGAGATCCGCAAGAAGATGGCACAAGACAAGAAGCAGCAGGAGTAGGAGAGCTCGAAACACCGTTGCTAATTTAGCTGTGTCGTACAACGATGATTGGTGTGATAACTAAAGTCCGGTATTTTCGCCATCAGAAAAATGAGAAGAAAAGGTAGATCAGGACCCAGTTTTGAACGCTTACATGAATGAACACATTCAGATCCAGTCCCTAGTCCCTACCCCCAGCTAGTCCAACTTGCTGTTGTGTTCATGTCTCGTCGCCTGCCAGTTGGTTTGGTTCCTAGCGATGGGCAGAGCTCCAAAGGTACAGTGCTAGACTGCCACTGTGTTGTTTGTTGCAGGGCACCAGAAGATCTTGCCTTTGATACAGCAGCAATCGTGTCGTGCAGCCTGGCTTTGAGAATTCCCGGTAGGCTTTGCAGCGAGCGTGCTGGCCTTGGTGCCTCTCTGGTCACGCCTTTCTTTCCCCTCTTCCCCCGTCTGCTTTTGTTGACAGATTAAAGGTACACCACATGCACCATCCGTTTTGTCGCCTCTGAGACATTCGTCCAGAGACCCAGCGATTCCTCGTGCCTCTTTGGCTGCTGCCGCCTTGTTTCCATGCGTGATGATGCGTCCACTTCCTGTGCGTCAGTACATGGAATATGGGACTCTGGTCTGATGCGGTAGGATCATGAGGTGACTGGCATGAATTTTGTCAGCGTAGCTGTGTAATGTTAAAATTTTTATTCCCCGTTATATCAAATCTTGCGGCATATGCATGGAGCATTAAATATAGGTAAAAAGAATAACTAATTGCATAGTTTACCCGTAATTGGCGAGACGAATCTTTTAAGCCTAAATAGTCCATAATTGAACAATTTTTACCAAATACAAACGAAAGTGCTACAGTAGCCAAAAGCCAAAAATTTTCGCATCTAAACGGGGCCTTAGTGAGGTCAATTTCACTATTAAAATTCACGCCTTAGAGCAACTCCAGCGATGACCCATGTCTTATTTTTGAGTGATGAGAGGCAAAAAAAAAAATCCACTTTAATAAATCAATATTCGTCGGACACCTAAAAGTATGTTATCAAAATTTCCCCTCATACTCTAATTCACGCCGACTTTTCTGTTGTGGCCGTTTCTCTCTTGCTCATGCGCGCTTGTCTAGACTCCACTTAGCGGCTCGTAGTTTGCTACCTTTCTCCTTTGAATCTGGTGGTCGCCAACCGTCTCCAATGCCCTATTACTGGGAGGCCATGACACCGGTCTGCATCCGCACTTGTTGTTTTCCCATCGGATTTAGCCATTTAGGGCACCCATGGAGATCTATGCCGGTGTGGGCCTATACGCCATGACTGGCTGAACTTGGCCTGCCAGCATCATGTTTGACCTTTGGTCGCTCAATCCCAATGGTGTGCCCCTTTAGGGTTTGTTTGTTGAGCTGTGGTTTCTGAAAAGCTGCTGCGAGTTATAGACGCTAGAGAAGCTGCTATAGATTGTGAGTTGTGGAAAAACTATAAGTTGCTTGGTTCAAACAAATATAAATCTTACCTCCTATCTCTATTTTTCTTGAAACAACTCTTTATTTTCACCATTAAAAAACAAAAAACCAAAAGTCAAAAGCAGAGTCCAAGTTACTTTTAAAATTGTACTATCTAAAAGTAGTTGTTTCTGAAAAAGAAAAGTTTAGTTTCCACTCCTTTGGTTAGCTTTCGACTTTTTAGAAGCAAAAGCAACTCCCAAAAGCCCAACCAATGACACTTTTAGTGGCTCAAGCCCCGTCGTGTGCCCCTCTAGACGTCCTGCTCTAGCTGTGCCCCTCTGGCTTCCCTACCCCGAGCTAACCGAGCTCGTCCTTAATATGTATTGGTTTGTCGCTGTGCCTAGCCATCTTGAAGATGAAGAGGTCAGAGAAAAGGAAAAAAAAGTTGGAATAAAATACTGACTCATTAACAGGTGGGTCTCACTTGTCATAAAAGAAGTAGAGGCTATGATTTGAGAGAGTTACGGTCAGAAAATAATGCATGTATAAATAGGAGGATCTGCAATAAAAGAAAATCCAAGCTCTAATTTAAGGTGTTCCGTTCAAGTTGCTCCTACCCTTTCAGCTTTCCTCACCAGCTTACTTATAACCCGTTTATGTGAACAAATCCAAGTTCAAGTTGCTACTACGCTAGGTGAGGATTGGACTGGCAGAACATGACATGGCATCCTGTCTCTAGTTGTTGGCATAGATCACCAGATCATAGGTAATTGGGAGGATAACTTGGCCTGTGGCCTTCTATTGAATTGCAAAATACAAGACAGTTGAATTGTACAAGTGGTTCCCCCCATGTGCTCTTATAGGCCAGGGGTTTATTCCAGGGAATATTCTAACTAACTAATGGTAGATGCTTTAAGAAACTTGGCTGCCAAGGTGTTTATCAACTTCACCACCAAGGCAAGCACTACCAACCACATTAGGACTGAAATGTAAATGCTAGAAAACATGAACACTAGGCTAACTACTGACAATTCTCCCCTTTAGCCTTGTGGTCCTTGGAAGTGATCTGCTTGAGCCCAATTCTTCCCCTCATCTCTTCAAAATTTGATCTTCCAAGAGACTTGGTTAGAATGTCAGCCAACTGATCAGTGGTGGATATGTGATCAGCCCTGATACTTCCATCTTCCAAGCAGTTTCTGATGAAGTGATACTTGATTCTGATGTGCTTACTGCGCTCATGAAAGACTAGATTCTTGGCTAGAGCAAGTGCAGACTTGCTATCAACTTTCAGTTCAACCACTTCCACATTCCTTCCAAGGAGGTCTGCCAAAGAACTTTGGATAGCCAAATAGCTTGTGTTGCAAACTTGTGGTAGTGGCAATATACTCACCTTCACAACTAGATAGAGCCACCACCTTCGCTTCACCGACCGCCAAAGACACAAGATTGCTTCCCGGAGAAACAGGTGCCACTAGTGCTCTTGCTGGTGTCAATGTCCCCAGCCAAGTCACTGTCGCAGTACCCAACAAACCTTGCTCTCCCTGGAGCCTTAGTGTAGTGCAGGCCAAACTCCAGAGTACCAGCCACATATCTCAGGATGCGCTTGATGGCAGCTTGGTGCTCTACAGTCGGCCTCTCCATGAATCGACTGACAAAGCCTACTGAGAAGGCTAAGTCAGGTCTTGTGTGGACCAAGTAGCGCAAGCTGCCCACCAATCTTCTGTATTGGGTAGGATCAACTTCTGTAGTCGTGCTCTGCCTGCTCAACCTCAGCCGCTCCTCCATTGGTGTATGGGCGGGGTTGCAGGCATCCATACCTCCTAGCTCAAGGATCCTCTTGGCATAATGGGTTTGCCTCAGAGTGATCCCAGCTGGATCTTGGTGTACTTCGACCCCCAGGTAGAAGGACAGGAGGCCGAGGTCGCTCATGTCGAAAACCTTCTTCATCTGAGCCTTGAAACCTTCTATGGCTTGAGCGCTGGCACCGGTGATGATCAAGTCGTCAACATAGACGCCGATCAGCAGCAGCTCCTCCCCTGTTCCTCGCCTGTACATCGCGGCTTCATGGTCGCTTTGCTGGAAACCCATCTCCTTGAGGGTGGCGTCCAGCTTGGCGTTCCAAGCTCGCGGAGCCTGCCGTAGGCCATACAAAGCCTTGCGCAGACGGTACACCAACTTCTCCTTCCCGGTGACAGTGAAGCTAGGCGACTGCTTCACGTACACCTCCTTCTTGAGGTCGCCGTTGAGGAAGGCCGATTTAACGTCCATGTGGTGGACACGCCATCCTTCTTGGGCCGCCAGCGCGAGGAGGACTCGGACGGATTCCATGCGCGCCACGGGAGCAAACGCATCGTCGAAGTCGATCCCTTCCTGCTGGACGAAACCCCACGCCACCAAGCACGCCTTGTACTTGGTCACCGCGCCCCGCTCATCCTTCTTGAGCTTGTAGACCCACTTTAGGGTGATGGGCCGATGACCGGGAGGAAGCTCCACAAGCTCCCACGTGTGGTTCTGCTCAACCGCCTTGATCTCCTGCTCCATGGCGGTCTGCCAGGCAGGATCGCCTTCAGCCTCCGCAAAGTTGGCCGGCTCGCCGGCGTGCATGAGGTGAAGCTCAGCGAAGAGACGTGAAGCCGGCGGCGGTGTGGGCGCGTCCCTGATGATGTTGGGCATGGTACGGTACCACAGCTGCTCACCGTCGTAGAAAGCGTCAAGGCGATCGTCGTCGTCCTCGAGCGGTGACGCGAACTCAACTGGGTCTGCCTGCTCGGTCTCCGCTGCTGGTGAAGCAGAGGAGGCCAGTGGATCGTGCTCCCCTGGAGCTGGTGATGGCGTGCGCGGCGGAGCTGCGTCTGCATCGACTCACCAGAACTCGATGTCAAAGTCGCTGGAGGCGGAAGCAGACATCCTGGTGGCCGAATTGGACCAATCCCAGCCGCGCCCTTCATCAGACACCACATCGCGGCTCACCTTGACGCGTCCTGTCGCCGGATCGAGGACCTGGTAGGCCTTGGTGCCCTCGGCGTAGCCGATGAAGACCCTAGCCTTGCCGCGGTCGTCGAGCTTGCGCAGCTGGCCGAGCTCCCTTGTGTAGGCGACGCAGCCGAATGTACGCAAATAGCCCACCGTCGGCGCTCGTTTGTGCCAGGCCTCATAGGGGGTCTTGCCTTGTAAGCTTCTTGTTGGCGCGCGATTGAGCAGATGCACCGCCGTCATCACCGCCTCCCCCTAGAATTTGGCCTACATGGACCTTTGCTTCAGGAGCGCGCGTGCGGTCGCCATGACCGTCTGATTGCGCCGCTCCACCACACCGTTCTGCTGTGGTAAGTGTGGTGCAGAGTAGTGCCGCTTGACTCCTTCAGCAGCGAAGTACTGCGCCAGCTCGCCGACGGTGAACTCTCCTCCATTGTCGGTCCACAGCACCTTGAGCTCACGGTCGGTCTCCTTCTTTGCTTCGGCCTTCACCTGCTTCACGGCATCCGCAGCAGCATCCTTGGTTGGCAGAAGCACCGCCCACATGAAGCGGGTGGCGTCGTCCACCATCAGCAAGAAGTAGCGGCGCCCTCCTGGCGTCGCCGGCGTCACCGGCCCGCACAAGTCACCGTGGAAGAGGTCCAGGGGCGCCTGCGAGTGGTACTGCGCCTGCTGCGGAAATGGCTTGCGGCGGAGCTTGGTGGTGACGCAGTGTCGTGACTTGCTCGCGCATGCTTGATCACCGCATCCCCTCACCATCTCCTCTTCTTGGTGAGCCGGTGCGCAATACCGGGCTAAGATGCCCGTAGCGCTCATGCCACCTCCATGACTCATCCTCCTTCCTGGCGGCAAGACACACCAGCTACGCGGCCTCCAAGTGCAGGATGTACAGCCGACTGGGCCCACGATGTACCTTGGCGAGAAGACGACCACGCCGGTCCCAGATACGGAGCACTCTATGATCAATCTCCACCCTGGAGCCTCCTTCGTCGAGCTGCCCCAAACTCATAATCGAGTTCCGGAGCGCTGGGATGTAGAAGACGCCATGGAGGACGCGATGCTCCCCGTTCTTGGTCTAGAAGACGATGGAGCCGGTCCCCTTGATCTCCACTCGAGACGAGTCACCGAAACGCACCGTGCCGCGCACCGTGGTGTCGAGCTCGGCAAAGAGCTCCCGATGGCCGATCATGTGATGCGTGGCCCCGCTGTCGAGGTACCAGCCGTCGAGCGCCTCCTCGTTGGCGTTGGTGTTGAGGAAGACAAGCGCGTCGGCTCGTTGATGTCGAGGAAAGCCATGGCGTTGGAGTAGACGGCTTCGGCCTTCTCGTCGAGCTCGAGGAAGCCATGGGTGAGGAACAGAGCACCATCATCGTCCTCCACCTCTACGACGTGCGCAGCACCGCCACGCCCACCATCGCGCCGTCCACCTCGATCACCTCCAACGCGGTTGCCTCCTCCACGGTCACCACCACCGCGATCACCTCCACGCGGTTGCCTCCTCTGCCTTGGTTGCCACCGCCACCGCCGCGGTCACCACCACCACGGCGCGGCTGGCGGCAGTCGCGCGCCCAGTGGCCACGATCACCACAGTTGAGGTAGGTGTCGTCGTCCGCCCCGCGATCATCGCCACCGCCTCTGTCTCCTCCGCCGCGATTGCCCTCCCGCACTGCTTCTTGCCGCCGCGTGGACGACGTCGCGATTCCTTGCCTGACGTGGAAGCGGCAGCCTCCTCCTTCTCCTTGGCACGCCACTGCTCCATTATCAGCAGCAGACCGCCGATGGCGCCCGGTTCCGTGGCCAGCGCCTCCATGTCGTCCACCGTCTTCAAACTCCCAGACACCTCCTTGATGGTGAGGTCCTGGAAGTCGAGAAGCGTCTCGATGGTGATCCGGAGCTGGGCGTACTTCGGCGGCACGACGCGCAGGAGCCTCTCCACCGCGCGCTCTTCATCGATGTCGTTGTCGCTGTGGAGAAGGAGCTGCTGCTTCAGGGCCATCAAGCGAAGAGTGAAGTCCTCGATCTGCTCACCCGGACGGAAGGCGAGCTTCTCCTAGTCGCTGCGGAGTCGCTGGAGCGTGGCGCGGCGCACCCGATCGACGCCGATCCGCGGCGGCGATGGAGTCCCAGGCCTCCTTGGCCGATCCCTTCTCGGACAGCGGCATCTGCATCTCCTGCGGCACGGCGGCGATGATCGCCTCCACCATGCGCCTGTCCTCATGGTACGGCAGGTCCTGGTACTCGATCGCGTCCCAGAGTTGCCGTGCCTAGAGCTTCAGCTTCGTGATCGAGGCCCACTCATGGTAATTTGACTTGGTGAGCATCGGCCAGGTGGAGCTTGAGCCAGAATCCTTGTATACGGTCTGGATCACCGGCGAGCGGCCCCTGGCCCGTCCACGACGGCGATCCTGATCCCGATTGGGTGATCGCGTCTGCCTGCGCTCGCGCTCTAGGCTCCTCCATGGAAGCGGGCGGCGATCGCGCGGCGGATCCTCCTCCACCAACTCTCGACGCAGAGCCGCGGCCGTGGCGGCCGCGCGTTCGAAGCTACTATCACGCGCCTCCGGCTCCTGCTGCGCGCTAACGTGGGGCTGCGGCAGGCCTCTGCCATGACCAAACGCTGCGCCTGCTGCTTTCGGCGGGCGGCGGGCTGCTCTTTGCTCTCTCTCTGCGGAGGTGGCCATGCCTCTCCCTTTCTCTCAACACCGAGCTCTGATGCCAATTGTTGGCATAGATCACCAGATCACAGGTAATTGGGAGGATAACTTGGCCCGTGGCCTTCTATTGAATTGCAAAATACAAGACAGTTGAATTGTACAAGTGGTTCCCCCCATGTGCTCTTATAGGCCAGGGGTTTATCCTAGGGAATATTCTAACTGCCTAATGGTAGATGCTTTAGGAAACTTGGTTGCCAAGGTATTTATCAACTTCACCACCAAGGCAAGCCCTACCAACCACATTAGGACTGAAATGTAAATGCTGGAAAACATGAACACTAGGCTAACTACTGACACTAGTCTCTACTCGCCTACGACGTTTCCTCCTGCATGATCTGGTCGTCGTTTACCAGGACGACATCATGTGGTGGTGGTCGACCTCCAGGAAGTGGCTACCCAAGGTGTTGCGCCATGGGTTTGACTCACTCCTGCTCCTCATCGGATGGCTCCCGTGGAAGGAAAGAAACGCCAGAACGTTCAACCGTATCGCTTCGTCACTGGCGCAGTTGCTTGAGGCCATTGAGGAGGAGGTTACGCTTTGGTGCGCGGCTGGGTTTAGGCAGCTAGGAGCGCTTGACGAGCGGCGCCGTTCCGTGTGAATACGTAGCTCCTAGAGTCGCAGAATTAGTGCACTGTAATCACAATCACGTGCGAGATTACGAAGGGATAGGACAAGTGCTTTGGTAATCTTAGGTTTACCATATCCCGCACTTTTGTAAAAAAAACTTCTTAATCCTGCTTAAAGAAAAACGTGCCAATGCACTCTCTCGGAAAAAAAACGACCGCCACCTGGCAAACTAACAAAGGGCTAGGCGAACCGGTAGATCAAGCTACAGTACAATGCCAAGGAGCGAGGAGGGAAATTGACTTTATGGTGCTCCCGTATAGTACTATCATCCGGTTGATGCCCGTGGGTGAAGTCATCGTTGCTAGCTATAGGTTATAGTGACCTAACATTGCAAGTTCTGCAATTGCTTAGCGTTAAGAATCGGGAGTGCTCCACACATTGTACTCTTCTGCAACATGACTGTCACGATTCCGCGAGGAACCGAGAAGATAACTAGAATCGGAATTGAGACTGGGAAGAGCGAGAACAAAGATTGGGAACAGACGAAGTCGAATTTGATTCAGAGAAAAGTTCAGGTTCTGTTTCGATGCCGTTTACAACTGGTTACAGGGCTTTATATACCTCAGCCCGAACACGTCGTTACAGATGTTAGGCAACCGCCTTAACTTCCCAAGCTTAGCTACTAATAGTCTTGCTAACAGAACTAACAGCATCACCCGTCGCCGCGGCGGCTGTTATCGGACGGCCAACAGTAGTCGTCTTCCTTAGCTGTCGCTTGCTGATCCTGACATTACCTCCCCCTCGAAACGCAGCTTGCCCCCAAGCTGCACAAGTTGGAAAGCGGCGACGCAAATCTAAAGCTTCTTCCCAGGTCACAAGAGAATCAGAGATGCCCGACCATTGGACCTTAATCTGAGACAGTACTGATGCTCCTTTCCTCACCATTCTAGAGTCCAGAAAAGCCACCGGCTGAAGACTAGCCACTAGATTATCAGGTATTGCAGAAATATCCTCATCAACCATCACTGAAGCTGGAATGTGACGCTTTAGCTGTGAAATATGCACTACCGGATGAATTCTGCAATCATCTGGTAACTGTAAATGATAGGCTACAGTACCAATCCGAGCAAGCACTTTGAAAGGACCATAGTACCGAAAACTAATCTCCTGGTTACTACGAGGAGCAACTGATGATTGGATGTACGGTTGCAATTTCAGATATACCAGATCCCCAAGAGCAAACTCCTTTTCAGATCGATTCAAGTCTGCATAATGCTTCATCCTGGACTGTGCCCGATGCAGATTGAACTGAATGACATCTTGAAGCAGATTTCGTTCCAGTAACCATTGCTCTAAATCAGGTTCGAACTTCATTAGTAATGCCAAAATGCCTAGGTGGATGTCCATACAATACCTCAAATAGTGATCTTCCCAGGGCAGAATGATAGGATGTGTTGTACCAAAATTCAGCCAAAGGCAAGCACTTAGCCCATTGCTTGGGACAAGAGTGAACACTGCATCTTAGAAAGCCTTCAAGGCACTGATTCAGTCTCTCAGTTTGGCCATCGGTCTGAGGATGGTAAGATGAGCTCATAAGTAATTGAGTATCAGTTAACCTGAAGAGATCTATCCAGAAAGCACTAGTAAAAATCTTGTCTTTATCAGAAATGATACTCTTAGGCAATCCATGCAGCTTATACACATTTTCCATAAAAGCCTGAGCCACCTGCACAGCAGTAAAGGGATGTGCCAGGGGAATGAAGTGGCCATACTTAGTATATTTGTTAATCACCACTAAGATAGTATCAAATTTTGAGGACTTGGGCAACCCCTCCACAAAATCCATGCACACCACCTTCGAAGCCTGAGTAGGAACAGGTAGTGGCTGAAGTAGACCAGCAGGCCTGCTATGTTCTACTTTAGCTTGTTGACAGACAGCACAAGACTTGATGAATTCACTGATTGTTGATTTCATCCCAGGCCAAGTGAAAAGTTGCCTAATTTTGTAGTAAGCAGCTTGGAATCCAGAATGTCCCCCCACAGCACTACTGTGCATAGCTTGCACCACATGTTGGTGGGCTATGGTATTATTGCCCAACCAAATTCAGCCTTTATGCCTTACAATGCCATCCTGTAAAGTAAATGGACTGGCTGAAGCTGAGTTCTGAGATAATTCTTGTAACAACTAAACAGCCAAGGGATCCTCCAAATATCCTTCCTTGACCCTACTCAACCATTCTGGGTTTGAAACTGCTACAACAATCACAGACTCATGAGATGAACATCTGGAAAGAGAATCTGCAACTTGGTTACTAGACCCCTTCTTGTACTGAATTTTGAATTGCAAGTCCATTAACTTTAACAATGCTTTCTACTAGAGCTTAGTTGTTACCCTCTGATTAGTAAGATGGAGTAAACTCTTATGATCAGTTTTGATGATGAACTCCTGATTTTGCAGATACTCATTTCTCCACTGCCATAATAATGGCCATGCACTCCTTTTCATAAGTGGAGAGGGCTTGATTCTTAGCACACACAGGTTTGCTAAGGTATGCAATTGGATGGCCTTCTTGCATCAAAACAACACCAAAGCCAATGTCACTAGCATCTGTTTCTAACACAAACTGCTTTCGAAAATTAGAAATTGCCAACACTGGGGCCTTCACTAGAGCTTCTTTGAGTTGCATAAATGCTATTTCAGTAATAGATGTCCACACAAATGGAGATGACCTTTTTAGCAGATCAGAAAGTGGCTTACTGATCATTCCATAGTGGTTGATAAACTTCCTATAGTATCCTGTCAACCCTAAGGAACCCCTCAACTCCTTTAAGTTCTTTGGTCTAGGCCACTACTGAACTGTAGTAATTTTTGATGGTTCAGTGGCCACACCCTTCCCTGAGATACAATGCCCAAGATACTCAACCTCCTTTTGAGCAAAGAAGCACTTAGATCTCTTTAGAAAAAACTAATGATCTCTGATGACTTGAAATACTTGCTGTAGAAGCACTAAATGTTCCTCTAAAGTAGCAGAATAAATCAAAATGTCATCCATTAAAATCAACACTCCTTTCCTCAGAAGATGAGCAAAACTCTGATTCATTACTCCTTGAAAACAAGCTGGGGCATTGGTAAGCCCAAAAGCCATCACCAAACCTCAAGAGCCCATTGTGTGTTTTGAAAGCTGTTTTGTGTGTGTCCTCTGGATAAATGCACAGCTGATGGTATCCAGCTCTGAAATCCATCTTAGAAAACCACTGTGCTCCAGCTAATTCATCAATTAACTCCTCCACAATGGGCATTGGGTGCTTGTTTTTCACAGTTTGAGCATTTAAGTGTCTATAGTCCACACAAAACCTTCAAGTACCATCCTTCTTCCTGACCAACAGTACTGGAGAAGCATAGGGGCTCTCACTTGGCTTAATGATGCCATTCTGCAACATCTCCACTAACTGTCTTTCTATTTCATCCTTTTGAGCAGGTGAATATCTATAAGCTCTCACATTCATTGGTTGAGCTCCTGGCAAAAGAGGAATCCTATGATCAAATTGTCTAGGTGGGGGCAGGGAAGTAGGAGCCTAGAAGATATCATCATACTGCTCCAACAATTGTTCCACCTGAGGTATCATCTCCTGATCTGAAATAGTAGCCACTGCCACAATATTCTTGAACTGAATATATGAAGTAGGGTCCAATCTCAGTTGGATGCAATGGGTAACAGCTTGTCTGTTAAGTAATCCTCTGAGAGCTCTACCAGACACTGCAGGGCACTGTTCTATATCATGATTCGACCCTTGCAAGGTAACTCTCTTCCCAGCCATTGTGAATCTCATGATTTTCCTAGCCCAATGCACCCACATAGGACTATGCTCCTCAAGCCAGTCAGCCCTTACTATCATGTCAAAGCATCTAAGGGAAAGCACACCCACTGAAGACACAAACGTATGACCCTGGGCAGTCCATTGTAAGTTGGGAATCTTCTGATCACATACCATAGGACTCCCATCAGCAGCCATCAGGTTCACTGAGGCACAAGACACAGTGGCCAGTTGTAGTTGAACAGCCAACCTGTCACTGATGAAAGACCCCACACTAATCCACCAAGATAAGTACTATCAGTTTGCCAATATTGCCACAGATCCTCATAGTCCTTCTTCTGACATTCTCCAAAGAACTAGACTGAGACACTATTGCAATGATCTCTTCCTCCATTTCAGTGGGTACTTCAGCATCAAGATCTTCCATAGGTTCCAAGGCATCCAAGATTTCTTCCAATACATGTAGTGGCACCTGAGCAGGACACTTGTGATTGTGACCCCACTTAGCCCCACATTTGAAACACAACCCATTCTTCCTTCTTGTTTCCCTGAGAGAAGCTAGCTTGTCCTCATTCTCCTTAACTGTGACATCTGCCTTGCCTCTATCAGAGTCCACTGACTTGGCCTTATCAAAATTATGCTTGAAAGAATTCTTGCCAAAACTTCCCAACTTCTATTTTCCTCGGGACAACTCCTCTTCTTGCAGCAAGGCCAAGGCACTAGCAGTGTCAACGTCCTTAGGCTGGTGTAGAGTGATCACCACTCGAATCTCTTCCTTCAACCCAGCTACGAACCTTGTCACGAAATAAGTGTCATCATAGTTACTGTTGTATAACAGAATCCCTTGTGCCAATTTCTCAAACTCTGCCTGATAGTCGTCAACTGAACCCGTTTGTTTCAGAGCATCAAACTTCTTGAGCAATAACTGATACTGATTCTTGTCAAAACGATTGATCACCAGCTCACAAAGCCTATCCCAATCCAGAATCCTACCCTTCCTCTGCACTGTCTGCAACTAGGCCTTAGCTACTCCTTGAAAGTTCAGTGCCGCAAACCTTGTCTTCAACGAGGGATGAACCGCATACACCTCAAAGAACATCTCGCACTCGTCCCGCCATGCACGAGGAAACTCACCATCAAACTTGGGAAATTCCAATTTAGGGAACGGAGGGGAACGTAAATTGGCATGCACAGATTCATCAAGAGGAGGGGGTTCAGCGGAGATAGGAATATGTTGCGTACCCTTATTGCCGTACTGCGGCTGGGGTCCGAGGAGCCCGCCGCAGTCCTCGCCATGGCCCTTGGCCCGCTCCCCGTCCATTGAAGGTGAGCTCGAGGATGACCCGGGAGCCTCGTTGAGGTCCAAGTTACCCAACGCTGGAGAAGGCTAAATTAGGGGCGGCATAGCTGTCGTGGCTAGCCTCGCCTCAATCGTGTTGATGCGCAACGCCGTGAGCTCCACCCGCTTGGTCATTGCGTCCAGCGTCGTCGCCGTACCTCGTGCCCTATCGCGCAAATCATCGAACGCCGTGTCCGCCCAGTCGCCTGCCAAGTCCCGATGGTGTCCAGCGAATCCATCTGCTCTGCAACATCTTCTGGAACCCTGCGAACTGCTTCATCATCAGCTGAGCAGATACCTCCTCCACCGACTACGCCATGTCTTTCTGAAACTTCAACGGACCCCACTTCGGCGCCAGACTCACGACCGATCACCGATTCCCGCTAGGAACCGCGATGTGCACCGACCCGTTCAACCTCGGCTTAGACCTATGGCGTCACACGACTCGATTCACCGAGGTGAAGAATCGCCGATGCCTGCCGATGGGGATTACGAACGCGATCAAGGCGACACAATGGACGGCTTTGATACCACTTGTCACGATTCCGCGACGAACCGAGACGATAATTGGAATCGGAATTGAGACTGGGAAGAGCAAGAATAGAGATTGGGGAACAGACGAAGTCGAATTTGATTCAGAGGAAAGTTTAGGTTCTGTTTCGATGCTGTTTACAACCGGTTACAGGCTTTATATACCTCAGCCCGGACACGTCCACTACTAACTAAATCTTTCGTAGGGACGTTCTAGATGATTTGTAGGGACAGTTTAGCCAGTCGACTTTATTAAAGCGTGGCTACAAATCATATATTGTAGACCGTCCCTATAAATCAATTTATAGAGGCGGCTGGTGTTATTAGTCGTCCCTATAAATCGATTTGTAGGGGTGGCTATATATAATACCCCTTTTGTAAAATGATTTAGGCTAGAACCGCTTCTTTGTAGAGATATTTTTTTGCTAAAAATTTAAATTTACAATTCAAATTTTTTCGCTAAAATATATATAATATATATATATATATATATATATATATATATATATATATATATGCATGTATAATTCAAATCTGACCAGAACATATATAATTCAAATCTGACCACAAGCACAAAAGTATTATATAATCTACAATTACAAGTCCAATTAAAAAGAATATATACAATCCATCATTAAATAGACATAATCCACAAGGTAAGTCCAATATCAAATTCCATACACATTGTTATCAACGGCCTAGAGCTAGCTTTTCAGTCTCACGAAGTATTGGTACCGGAGATTTTTACCTAAGTCAGAATCTCGATCGTGGTAGATGCCTTTGACGTATACAATCAGTCTAATATGAAGTTGCAAAAGCCACCGACGAGCTCTAAAAGTTGGTCATCCTTATATATGTCTCTTTTTATTTCTTTCTCTTTTTTCACTACAAGAGAACAAGTTTCAGTTTAGTATTTCATACCATGTGTGAAGTTTTTATACTACGGTTGAAGAGATTTAAACTTACCCTTAAGGGGTGTCTTATGTAGGCATCGATGTTACTTATCATAGAACAAACATATTATCCACAATGTACACTTCCAGGATTTTGCTTGGGGCACTGTGTGTTTTGCATATGAAAATGTGAAGTAATACTTTTGACAGCCATGTAATGGAGTATTGAAAAAGTTACACTTACCATACATAGTGTTTTTATAGCCATCATTTCCTTACTTACTGGATCATGCCTTTCGTGATGTTTAGTAACATAGAACCTAAATGCCCTGTTTGAATTATTTTAGCAAATATAATTTGTTAGTATCCAAAAGTTAACGTTACAAGTATGTACATAAACATATAAGCTAATGATGATTGTCGATATATATACGTCTTGAAAATCGATATGAAGTCTTTGTATGTTACCGGATCCCTATCTATTGAATCAAAGACCCATGTCATGCTCCTCCCGACATCGACGCCTATATAAATCAAGTGGTTTCTGCATGGATTTAATCATAGAACTAGATAAACTCTTTTGCATCGAATAAAATAT
The DNA here is from genome assembly GCA_904845875.1 of Miscanthus lutarioriparius. Taxonomy (NCBI): domain Eukaryota; kingdom Viridiplantae; phylum Streptophyta; class Magnoliopsida; order Poales; family Poaceae; genus Miscanthus; species Miscanthus lutarioriparius. Next base: position 63,044,290 of record CAJGYO010000008.1, on the reverse strand, counting down.
ATCAAATAAATCTTTAAGTATAGAGTTGAACTTACTAGAAGTTGTATGGTAGCCATATAGTAGAGTGTTGTAAGAGATTTTTAAAAGCCAGGGCAATGTATGCCAAAACCTTAAGGGACTCTTACATTAGTTTCTTCACACGGCTGTCCTCTTTCTTCCGAAGGGTCTTTCCAGCAGCTAGCTTTTTGTCATCCAATTTCCACTATCTAGGATAATTAAAATTTGTTTGTACTATAGCTTGAGGGTCTATATATCCGGCTTTCACACTTAGAATTTGTTTTACAATGTGCACTTGGATTCTATAAATCACGGCGTGGGTTAGTTACAACAAAATTCAAAGATTATATTCATATCATATTGGGAGGACAAGGACTTACAGGCATCACGTGCGAATTAGATTCATTTTCATTGCTCCGAGGTGAAAGCATGTCTGCATATCATTGAAGTCAAAGATAATTTTTCTGGCTGGGCTTCCAAATGTGCCGGTGGGGACGCATGCTTGTACGAGGTCTATGCTCGTTAGGAGAACACGCAAGTACCAATCATGGAACCTTTTCATTCCAAGTGGTAGGCGCTAGATGTTCCAGTTTAGTAGGAAGGGCTTGCCTCTTTCATATATTTTTGAGCAATCCTTTGACCATTTGATGGCATCAACATTTGGATACTGCTTTACTGTTTGGTGGAGTTTGCTAGTGATGGCCTCCTCAGAAGCCCGTGATGGGACTTTTTTAATTTGGTTCTCAGGCTTAAACTGGTCATGGGCATACCACTTGTACACCGACAAGACGTCTTTCATCGGAACATAAATTGGCCTTATGGTGATTGGATGCTTCTTTCAAAGTTCTCATTCAGGCACGTCCTCATCTTCTTGTGCAACACCTTCTTCAGGAGGCACTCGTTGTTCATGTATCGGCTACGCTTGTTGAGAAGACTGTGGCATCTCATCATGCACTTGCTCGGTACAAGCTGGAGTAGGTTGTGTCTTATCTGGCACAAGATCGCTAGGAGGCAGGGAAGAATGTGGCATCTCAGGAATGTGGTGGTCATGAGACAGTGAAAATATCTCCCCGTCCTCAACAACTCGCTCCAAATTTGAGAGAGGGGGAGGCAGCGAAGAAGCAATCAATATAATGTCCGAGTTGTGCCAGAGGATGAACTGCCCCATTATATCTCTGAGTAACACCAGCCCCTCGGGAGTTGCATAGTCTATCATACACTACATAAACTCGGGCTTCACGGTATGCACCTCGACCCTAGTGTAGTCCGACGATACCTTATTATTGTGGTATAAGCCACCGGGTGTGCCACACCCGTTGCCACCTCCATCATAATGTTCTGTCGGCCGCTGAGAAACACTAAGGTGAAACTAATTGGTTCTTGTATGCGATCGACGGGGGTTGTGGCTGCAGTGGAACCTTGGCTGGTAGGAACATTCAGAGGGCTGCCAACTAATGTCAGTTCTCCCGGTGGCATCATTAATGTGCGTGGCTCTATAGACAGTCCTTGCTCCTCCAGCGCCTTCGCAACTAAAGCCTTCACTTGGAGCTCAAGCTTAGCCTCCCGATCTATGCCATGTTTCTTGTACATGTGCCTGTCCTCTTTGAATTCATGCTTTAGGTCATCCTTTTCCCTAGCCCCCTAGTGCGGCCTATGTGCTCGTTGTTTTTCAAGCCAAGGCTAAGCTTGTCCCTCTCTCTGGAAAGGATTGAATGAGCCCTTCCCCTTGTCTTCAGCATATTTCATTATTCTTGATACTGCTCTTGGGTCTCCGGCTTATCAAACTAAAGATTACCGCCGGATGATTCTGTACTCCTCATATATATCCAATTCCTTGAGCGTACCTTTAAATTCTTCACATCGATATTCCCAGCAGCTGCGACCTTTTCGTCCATCTTCCTAAACTGCTCTTTCTTGGCATAGTAGCCATCGGGGCCTAGATGATGGTGGTGTTTGTTTCTCTTCGCCAGCTCGGTGTTATGGGCACTGAGCTCCAATGCCTCCGGTGAAGTCTTCTGAGCCACGAGCTCCTCTCATTGACTAGGAGTTATGTTGCCAAACTCGTTGAAAGGAGTTAACCCCTTTTGGATATACTTCTTGTTGAGCTCCGACCTCCAACGTCGGAATGACTCTCCCATGATCTTGAAAGTATTTTTTTACTAGTTCATGCTTACCCTCCGAAATCTAAAATTGAGCTTCAGCTGCTTATCCCATAGTTCATCATTTTTCTTCTCTGGTACCTCTTTTCAGTTAGGGATTGCTAGGTTTAATTTGTGGCTGAAGCTTGTAACTAGTTTTTCTAAAAATCACAACTGTTTATGATGATCAATGATGAACAAGTGTGATTTCTCTTTTTAATCTATGGTTAAAGCTTGTAACTAGTTTTTCTCCCTCATACTAACTCCAAATGTGATGGTTTCTTTTCCTAAAATTTTCTAAAATCATGCTCTATTATTTTCTAGACCTTTCGGCTCTTTAGTAAAATCTCTTATCCAAGGGCTTGAATCATGTCCTCCAAATCATTTCCATCCCCGGCATGTGCTCTACCATCACTATTGGCATTACCTTCGTCATTTCCATCCCAACCGCCAGCATCACCACCTTGTTCATTACCAAACTTAGGGTTTTTTCGTGCATCAAGCTCTGCTGAATATTGGGACAGGGATTCTAGGGTTTCATCGTCGTATTCCTCCTCATCCTCGTCGTTAACAATAACCGTTTCACCATGATGAATCCACACTGTGTAGTCCTCAATAAGTCCTCGCATAATCAAATATGATTTGATGATAGTCACATATGTCCATGCCATACGGTTCTTGCAATCTTTACAGGGACAAATAATTGTATCCTTATTCTCTGTCAACGTCGTTGCATGCTTCTCTATGGCTTCAATAAATTTATCCACCTCTTCACGAAACCTGCCTTGAACCTTAACGAACCATACATCCAAAAGTTCATGTACTCTATCTTTTACAACAACAACAAAACAAACATTAAAGGACTACTTATTCAGATATATATAAAAATAAATCAAATTAATAATTACTTGAGAATAATTGTATATACTTCAGATATATATGAATATAAATCAAATATAATTACATGAAGCATTCAAACACACCATGGTAGAGGAAAATTAATTAATGCCCATTTATCCATAAATAATTAAAATACATATTTGTTGATTACAATAAATAATTTCAAAGACAACAATTAGCAACAATTATATTTTACCTAATATCTTTCATGTAAACCCTAGTCCAATTTCATCAAACATAAATTTATAAAAATGAAATTAATAAAAAAACCAAACCCTAGATCTAGATCTACATGCACATGAAATATCCATAAAACTAAATAATTGTTCACTAAAATCAACAAACATGGACCAAATAAGGGTATGATCTTGTTCCCCTACCTAATTTACCCTAGTACATTCAAAACTTGGGTCTAATTTGCTTCATAAGTAGCTCAAGCACCATAGAAGAGAGAAAAAAATAAAACTCTAATTACTCACTAACCAACCATTAAAACTTCAAAAAAAGTGTGGAATAATATTTTTTTACCTTCTACAACCTATCCACCAAAGGATTTGAGACCAAAACCTCCCCCCTTAGTAGAGCAATTTTTGGGAGGTGCTCAAGGCCTCCCTACCTTTTTTTCATGGGTTGGAGTGAGTGACCCGAGAATGAAGAAGGGGGCTACAGCCTTTTATACAGTAGACATTTATAGGAGTGGCTAGTGATTGAGCTGCCCCTACAAATCTAACAGTAGGGGCGGCTGGTGAGTGAGCCACCCCTACAAATCTACCCATTTGTAGGGGCGGCTCGTATTACCAGCCGCCTCTACTATTAGATTTGTAGGGGTGGCTGGAATCATGGGACCTGAGCTCACCCACTTTAGGAGCGGTTGGTGGTGGAGCCGCCCCTACAAAAAAACCCCGTTGCTAAAAATCGTTTTTGTAGTAGTGGTCATTATGGACGTTAGGCAACCGTCTTAACTTCCCAAGCTTAGCCACTAACAGTCTTGCTAACAAAGCTAACAGAATCACCCATCGTCGCCGCGGCTGTTGTCGGACGCTCAACAGTAGTAGTCCTCCTTAGCTGTCGCTTGCTGATCCTGACAATGACTAAATCAATTTGGAAAACTAATTCAATTTCTTGAACTAGAGAAGGGAACAAAGGGGATGGTGAAGATAATTTGGTTCATCAATAAATTGCACCCAAACACACATAGAGTAAAATTGCCTTATCAATCAACAAACACACATTTACATACTTCATAGTTGTCATATTACATAACATAATAATCGAAGTCCATATTCCATATACTTGACCACCGCATATTGCACATCTCCAATTTCATATATAGCACGCCATCTATATGAAGTAACGCAAGTATATTAGTGTTGTGTGCTCCCCTTTGCTTCACAAGAAAAAGGAATGATCTCTGCCATATATGACATACGATGAACCATTTGGTCCTGGATTCATATGCACATAGACCATATAGCCTACTCCCTATGTCAGTAAACACCTTCCACAATAAAAAGGGTCTATACGACATTTCCTTCACAAATTATGATATGAGGTGCTTCCCTACAGGATGCCAAAATATGTGTTCTAGAACTTTCTCCCCTAGCAGGCATGTTATTAAAGTATATAATGTCTGAAGGTATCTCTCTTTTGTGCTACACCAAAGACAAAGACTAGCTATTGGCCTAACAATAATAATAGTGATGAGTGTATTCATCTAACCACTTGCATATTACTACCTTTGTTTATCAAAAGTCCTACACAGATCACAGTGAAGAATTGCTAAACATCGCATCATTGGGTTGTAATTGACATAGTAATTAATCATGGAAAAGAGTGATATGAACATTAGGTTTTCAAAAGAAACAAAACTATCATATTTTTGTGGTTAACGAACTAGCTATTGACGAGGCACATGCTAGCTATATGCTCATTTGCTTAATATATCCTAAATCTATTAGACATCTTATATTTTATGATGGATGGAGTAGTACTAAAAGATTTTCTGATTATAGTTTATAAGGATCATGTGCTCTATGCATGATTATATATGGTTTTGGTGATTTAGATGAATACACAAGCACTGAGTCTAACATGATTGTTCAGATGTGTTAGATAGGTCCTAGGTGAAAGCATCTAGGCCCCTAGTTGGGTTTTGGTGATTAATGACTACACAATTATGATTAACATATGTTTTGCAGAGTCAATTTGAGTTAGGTCACAGTATTGGTGATTGTTTAGGCAATCGATGGTTTTCATGCCCCTATTGATGAAATTCATTTCGGTTTTTAAAGGATGGACGACAAGGTTAAGAGCAAACTAGTTCTAAGTGTCAATTAGAGTTGGGAGACACTTAGAGTAGTCTAGGACTTTATTTTCCTTTGGTCATACTATAAAGGAGTTATGAACTAATAGCTTGATATAGGTGAGTCTAATAGTTTAGGTGTGGTGCACACTTGTCAAACATAGCATTAGGTAGCTGTGAGAAGGCCCAAGAATCAGTTGAAGTCAACCTCATTCATAAAGGATTTGAATTGGAAGCAAACTGAGGGGTTGACTGAGCGTCGGACCATGGTGTGACAAAGTCGTCGGACCATTGGCTTGGGTTTGACACTCACTCGTGTCATTGCCAGGATGCAGCTATGGTTTGAAGGACTCAGACCTTGGCCCTCAGATCCATCAGACCATGCGCCGCTAGTTCTATATGCTTGGGAACAGGATCATTCCAGTTTATGTTTGGTTGGAGGGATAGAGTTATTCCAATTTTTTGTTTGGTTGGAAGGATTTAATTAGTGGGATGGAGTGGATGAGAGTTCTTAACATCATTAGACAAAGTAACATGTGGGCCCACTTTCTGTTATCTCATATCGAAGTCACCATCCACAGTTTCGCACCGAGGAGGTTGCCTGCGCCTACCGACGGAGGCCATGTCGAGGACCTACCACCGACAGAGGCTGTGTTGGGGACCCCATGCTAGGGAAGGCCACGCTAGGGGACCTCCATGCCAGAAGAGCCCACGTCTAGGGACCTCAGCACCTGTCGAGAAGGCCATGCTAGCGCTGAGGAGGCCACGGCAGTGGAGCCTATGCTGAGGCCACGCTAGGACCTCCGTGTCGACGGGGCCATCCATGGTGAGGGTGAGGACCTTTGTGCCGAGTGGAGCCACGCCGGGACCTCCATGCCGAAGAGGTCATCTACATTGGGAACCTTCACGCTGGGGACCACCATGCCAGGGAGGCCGCTTGTGTGCCAAAAAGTTCGCTCGCACCTGGGATCTCCACGCTGGTCAGGAGCTCACCTGCCTAGTCATCAGTTGAGCTTCCAAGAAATAGTAGAGGAACAACGAGGTGAAGGTGGGTTGACCTAGTCCAACCTTTTCGATGGGATGAGATTGCCCCTATATTTGTCGAAATATTCCAGGTGGGATGTCCCTGGCTCTCTATGTCTCCCAACCAAACACCTACAAAACCGGTTCATCCCATCCTCATCCCACTTGATCCTCCTAACCAAACACTACCTAAAGGTGCCCGCCCCTAGGTGTGGCCTAGAGGCCCCTTTATTTCTGTTTGGTGTCCCCTTTAGTCCCGGTTGCCTAAACCGGGACTAAAGGGTGGGGCCTCTAGTCCCGGATACGCAATTTTGATTGGGAAACCAGGACTAAAGGGGGTTTCAACCGGGACTATAGGTCCTTTCTATACTAGTATATGTGCTGAGATGGAGGAGAGAGAAGATAAACTAGCCACAAACTTACAACCAACTAAGACTCGGACGCCAAGAGAAGGAGGTGGACCATGTATTAATGGTGGACTCCAGTGGCAATCACTTTGACCACAATTACTTGGGTGCATCGCCGTTGGGCTCCCCAAAGTTGGTCATGCCGCTGGTGGCAACATCTCTGACCATGACTGCTCGGGCACAAAATCGTCGAGCTCCCGTGAGTCGGTCACGGCACCGATGGCAATTTCTTCGAACACAGTTGCTAGGGAATGCCACCACCGACAACTTCTCTAACTAGAACCACTCGAGCATGCCTGCAAGTAACATCTATGACCACGACTACGGAGGCTTGACACTACTGGGCTAACCCGAGTTGGTCACACCACCTGTAGCAATGTATCTGACTACTACTCGGACATGCCGATCGACCCCTCCAGGATCTCCCAGGGGTCGGGGGATATACCCATCGGGTACGCTCACGTGTACCCTCCAACAAAGAAACCTGACCGAGCCTAGGCACGACACGACCCCCGCTTAGTGCTCGGGGGCTCGTCCAGGCCTCAGGTTCCCGATCGATGACATGCTCGAGCTCTAGCCTTGGCTCCTGCCCGGCTTGCGATGCCAGCCAAGGTCCGGGTGCAAGAAGACAAGCCCGAGCCATCTAGGCTCGAGGGGCTCCCAGACGTCGCGCTCTGGGCGTGGCCTTGCCGGCCACTTCCACGACAGGGTTATGCACGGGGCCTAACATAAGAAGGCAAGCTTCCCATGGCCTCCAGGGGCTGGGCGGCTCCTGTGCCCAAGCATCAGCCTCTGGAGCCGACCTCCTTCGCCACCAAGAAGACTCCAGAAGGTCCACCTAGGGGAGGCCGGTCCAAGACGAACATAGCCTGACATGTAGAGTGTTAGAATAGAGTAGCCGGATGACGCCCAAGGTTTCTTTGGCTCCACACACCGCCATGGTCCACAGAGCGCCACTACAAGACCCTCCTTGACTCCGGTGCATGTAGACTGTAGACTCATCTCCCCAAATCACCATGTACTCAACCTATCTCGTTAAATAAGGGATAAGGTCTGACCTAGAGGGGAGAGGCCCAAGAGGCCCCGAAGAGAAGGGGAACCAATCCAAGACATTCCATTCCATTCCATTCGCTCCTGCTCAGCACCGAGAGCAGAGCAACCTAGAGAGGGGCACCGAGAGCTCCTCCACCGTATCTCATCGTCTTCCTCCTCTCCGATGAGGGGAAGACTCCACCGGTGGTGAGGCAACCTTAGGATTAGCACCAAGCTAACCTCCTACCAAATCTCTCTCTACACTCTGTTGTAACCCTCGATTTTGGGTGCTTTTGAGTATAAGGATCATCAGCTGCTAGATGTAGGCCATCGATTGGCCCGAACTAGGATAAACCATAGCATCCTCTCTGTGATTCTTGTGTTCTTGAGTCCACCCGAGCCACCGGAGACCCATGCTCTAACACCAACTCGAACAACTATGCTTGCCGCGGTTCCAATCCTGCGACACCACCCTATCCAGTGACCATGCAGAAATAGGCTCCAAGGGTCCAAAAGTTCAATTTGGAGTGTGGGCTATAAATAGATGGTGTGGTCAGCCTTGGCCACTCTCTTGACACCCATACATTTGTGCAAACCCTTTGAGAGCTAAAAAACTCACTCCACTCTCTTTGACACTTGATTTCATCATTTTGAGTGGGATTGGAGAGCCTCTGGTGCATTGCTTAGTGTTCTTGCATCTTGTGACACTAGAAGAGCACATTGGGCTGGTGGAATTCTTGTTACTCTTGGTAATTGTTGTCACCTAGCGGGCCTAGAGTGTGTGGGATCGTTGAGCAACTATTGGTGATTGTTGCCGACTTCGATCGTTGTGATTGTGATAGGTTCTTGATCTTGTCCTTGCGGGAGATCGCAAAAGGTACTATAGTGAATTGCTCGTGATGTTGAGTGCCCTCATTTGTGTTGGTTCGTATGGCACCCAAATGTTGGGCTAGGCATGGTGCCTATTAGAGCATGAACCACCAAGTGAACCAGTCGTCACAATGGGGACTAGCTTGTCGATAAGCAAGTGAACCTCAGGATAAATCATTGTGTCAATTTGTATTCTTGGTATTTATTTGATTGACGCTTGCCCAGTTCGGTTTACACACCTCTACACTTGCTCTCTTTACATTACTTGTTTATATCTTGTGTAGAGCTTGTTAGTAGCCTTGCTAGTTGAGTAGCTTAGTTTAATTAGATGTATTTAGATCTTTTGTTAAGTCACTAGTGGTACAAGTAGTTGCAACATAGCTAGTTAGCTTGTGTGACATAGAGATTATAGCAACTAGCATATTTGGTAGGTGGCTAGCCTATTTAGTAGAGCTAGAGCAAAATTGCTTAACACCATCTTATTGTCTAACCTTTTGCTCTAGTGGTTGTAGATTTTTTAATTAGGCTATTCACCCCCCTCTAGCCATTTAGGACCTTTCAGACGTTTTGTCCGATTCTCTAAATCGCACAAAGGTTCGGAGGCTATTATTGTTGACTACATGGTACCTGAGTACCTTCACCTCAAAGGATATCTCCCAACCAGGTGGAGGTGGTTCGATATATATTTGACTACTTGTGAGGCTCAATCAAAAATGTGTGTATCTCATCTACTTGGCAGACATGACATAAGCAAGATATACATAGAAGATGATCCCATCTTTTTGTAACCGACTAAGAAATTTGTAAACTGATCAAGACTCTATCTGTGTAACCATATCCCCAGACTATATAAAGTGGGGGTAGGGAGCCACTAATAAGGAATCTCTAATAGATACTCAACCCATGGACACATAGTTTCGATCCTCTACTTGCAATCGATCCCTAGCACATGACGCACAAGAAATAAATAGCCTCATCTACACTAGTCGTAGGGTACCCTGCACCTATTAAGCTATAGTATAAATACGTGTCTACGGTTTGTTAACCCTCTGATCTGCTACATGTGATACACAAATTACTAGTTGAACACAAAATCCACCGACACCCTCTATAGTTGATGCATGATGCACCAGCACATAGGCACAAGTGCACAACCACGCAAGGGGGCATTCCCCTCCTCCCCTAAACTACCCATCATCTTCTCAATTCTCACGAAACGTGAGGCCTTTTCTTCTCCCTAATTTTGCCCCGTTCTAGTTTCTACTCTATATTCTATTGGGTTGAAAGTTGAATATTTGTGCTCTATTTAGTACCAAAATTACAGATTTAGACTTGCAATACAAACTATACAAAATAAGAAGGACCAAGACTTTGGCATTGTATCCCCTTGTGTTCCTGTAAAACAAAAGAATGAACCCCCACTCCACTTCCTGCTGTGGAAAATGAAAATTTCTAAGGATAAAACCAAGGGCGTGCTTGGGATGGCGTTTGCAGATCGCACGGTGCGGTATGCGTACCGTGGCACGGGAAACATGGCTCTAGTTCATTTCGCAGTGTGGATGCCGTGTGCGGAGAAAAGATCGCTCGTGACGCAGGGCGTTTGGCGCAATTCTTTGCTTGTTTTGACCACCACCGCAGAAAATGTGGCCCCAAACACGCCCCAAGTCGATAGACGATAGATATTACACATCACTATTCAGAGTAGGATAAGAACAATGTTGAACATGTTGGGTGTTCACACCCATCCCATATACGTATTAGAAATCTGACTTTGAGTATTATATCCATTTAGTATTTGATGTCCTGTTTCATCCCTAAAAATCTCCCTTTAACTTTGAGCTATATTTCACCACTAAATTTTGGTCAAAGTCTCTTTTAACCAATTCCTAGGTTGGCCAATACATGGTATCTTATAGAACCCATATTTATTGTCTTGATATATGCCATAAGAACAAGTACAACAAGATACTATAAGTAGAATGCATAAGTTGCCACTTTAGATTTATACTGGGATGAAGGAGAGAAAATAAACGAGTTGCAAACTTTACAATGAACTAAGACACTCCAAAAAAATGAGATGGACCATATATTAATTAATGGTGTAGTATAAGGCACGTTTGGATGGCGGCCCCACCTCACCGCACCGCACCGCATATTTCGCGCCACAGTTTCGGCGGCCGTTTGGTTGGGTGCACGGCACTGTGGCATGCCGTGGTGTAAGCACATGGCCCTAGTTCATTTTCTACGCCACACCTTGCCAAAAGTGTGGCGAGGGAAACATCCATAGCAGTTTTGGCGCCGCTCTTACTGTGGCTCGGCAATATTAGACGTAGGCTAAACAGGTCCTATACAACACTATCTAACTATTATAGAGTGAATTGCTAGATTGGTTACGTAGGTGATATGACAGTAACAAATAGCTAGCAACCCGCTAAATTATTAGCCATCTTCTAACGTTGCTCTCCAATAGCTTAAGAACATCATTATGCGACATGGGACCTAGTTTTGGGAAAAAGAAACATATCTGCACCTATCTCCTCCAAACAAAAAAAGAAAAGGCAACGAGATAATGCCGTCCCTCATGTCATGGGGCCACCCATCATTTTCACAAGAGACCTTGAACTGAAGCAAAAGTGGTGGAGGGCATATCTGCCATTCCTAATTCTTGTAGGCCCTTGCTTGCGAGCGCCCAATAGCATAACAACCACACCTGAGGCTGCGGCCGCAGTGCCATCCAGGGGTCGTCGTCGTCCCTCCCCTCTCCGCCTCTCTCCCTCTCCCTCTCCCTCTCGGGCTCGTCGCGGCATAAACAAACCAAGCAAAACAAAGCAAAGGCAAAACCCCACCTCCTCCGCAACTAAGCTCGTCGTCTGCTTTTGCTCGGTGCGGCACAAGCCCCTGTCGTCGCCTCCATTACCGGGCTGTGCGAGCGTGGTGGCTGTCTGGCTTGCGGCGGCGGCGGTGATGGTGGAGATGGACGGAGGCGTGGGAGTAGTAGGAGGAGGAGGGCAGACGCAGGCGCCGCGGCGGTGGCGCCTGGCGGACGAGCTGCGGTGCGACCTGCGCGCCATGGAGACGGACTACGTGCGGCGGTTCCACCGGCACGAGCCCCGCGACCACCAGTGCTCCTCCGCCGTCGCCAAGCACATCAAGGCGCCCGTCCACCTTGTGAGCACTTGCCTCTCAACCTCTTTCTTTTCTTCCGTGCTGCTGAATCAAATAGTATCAATCTCGGCTATTGCTGCTGCTATGCTTTTTCTCCGTGCCGTGCTGTTTCCATGTTCCATGGCGAGCAGGTTGTTGTTGTGTTGCCCAGTCGATCCGCCGCAGAGACATCGTTTCGATCGGTTTCTTGATTTCTCCTTTTTGTTTGGCCCCGCCCAGTTTTGGAGTGCTGATGCGCCGCTCCTCGATTAGGAAAGATGCCGACTTGTTCCGAGTCACCCACTCGTTTGGCCCGTTTCTTCAGTCGGGAACATGGATGCCCGATTTGGAGAGAGACCGTCTTGAACCGGCCCTGCTCCTTCCTGCTAGTTTCTCTCTTCGCCCTCCTTTTTTTTTTCATGCGATTGGTCGGAGGACCCACGTCGTCGCTTTCGCTGGAAGCTATGATTTCCGTTTCCAGCCAAGGAGCCTGTGAATTTTTCCTGTATCGTTCGTTCGTCGTCCAGCTTTTGCACTAGTCCAACCAAGGCTTTCTCTTACAAGAAAGAAAGATGAACATGAGATGCATGATTGGTGCTGTTGGCAAAGGCAAATGATACACACAAAGCCTCGAGGATTTTTAATTCGCCTTTCTGAACCTTCGTCTCACGTGGGAAGATGCTTCCCCCACCCCCACCTCGAGATCCCCGCTGAATCTGCTTTTCGCCACATTATTTTGGGGTTTCTATCTCGGTGTTCATGCATTGGCTGGCCTGCGTTAGGCTTTGAAGTTTTGTAGCTTTATTCTGCAAGTAATCTAATAGAGATTGCGGTGGTGGAGGGAGATATGCTTCACTTGGACTCCACTCCTTTGGATGTGGGTTCAGTACAGCACTTGCCAGGAGATTAGATGCAAACTAGTAATCTTGCAAAAAAAAATCAGCTTTTGCAGAATTATGCGATGCACTAGAGTTGATTTATTTCGAAGGAAATCATCATTTTTGGCCGACTTTCCTGCCCAAGTTATCAGCATATTCCAAAAGGATGCTGCCTCATTTCCAAATGTGAATGTGTATACACGCTCCATAGCAACGTCAAGGGCTCTAGGCCTCATTTTATAATTGTGTACTGTAGCCCTGATTAGAAGAGCTGTCATATTCTTCAATTGTGTTTAGTTGACTTGTACACCGTTCCTGCCGTTTTCCTGTGATAATTTGTGGCCATCGTTCAGCTGTACATTGATAGGACAGCCTGATCGAGTGTACAGTTAGCCGGTTAGGGTCTTTATGTAGCACACTTAATACTACTTAATAGCAATCGAGACCTATTTGTTGGAAGCTTTATTTCTTCGATTGTTACATGTATATACATGAGTGGGGATTGATCTTGGTCACCTGCTTAATCATTACAATTAGTACCTGATCAAGTAATTCTCTCTCAGGTCTGGTCTCTAGTGAGGCGGTTTGATCAACCACAGCTTTTCAAGCCCTTTGTGAGCCGGTGTGAAATGAAGGGGAACATTGAGATTGGTAGTGTCAGGGAGGTCAATGTCAAGTCTGGGCTGCCAGCCACAAGAAGCACAGAGAGGCTGGAGCTGTTGGATGACAACGAGCACATACTCAGCGTCAGATTTGTTGGAGGTGATCACAGGCTGCAGGTATGTTTTGTTCTTGATGTATCTATGCTGTCCATCTTACATGCAGTTCCTTCGATTAAGGCTAGCTTGGTTTGTGGTTCCAATTCCAGCATGCAGACTTGTTGAATTGGTATGTATCTTGCATCAAAACTGATAATGATTTCTTGTGTGCAACTTCTTCTGTGACTGATATGCATATATGCTTAAGAAAACAAGCAGTTTAGTGGTCATATGTACTATATATCATCAGGATTGTTCATTGATTAGACATACTTATGTCGAAAAGTCGTCACCTACCTTCATCTAGCTATCACAGATTTATTTGCCTAACGACCGCTGTGTGTTTTATTTTGCATTCAGTAAAACTATGCTAAAACTGGTCTTAGTCTTTGCTGCACTTCGTAACATATACGCAATGAAATACATGATAGGATTAATCCCTTTTTAATGTTTATTAGTTCATTTTGCATGGTCAAACCGTGCGCACATGACAGGTTGATTCCCAGTATTTTCCTTTAGTAACTTTCCCTCGAGTAAACAATCGAGTACAGTGAACCTGTACTTGCAACCGGAGTCTGCTTGAAACAATTGACAGGTGTATGTGCTCGGCATCTATTGTTGTGCCCTGCTCCACTCACCAACGATAATAAAGAATAATATGCTTCATGCACAAATAATGGTGGGCTTACTTCACTATACTTATTAGATTAGTGCTCAACTGCAAAGCACATACCTCGCTCAACCCATAGTGGTTGAACATGACGATGAGATATTTTCCACCTCATCCTGGAGTACACTGCCAGATGCATCTTGATGTGCTGCCATCCTCATCAAGTGATAGCCCCAACAAACTAACTGTTGTCGTCTAACCCAAAAAACAAGCACCGATTGTTGTTATGCACTGGGTGATGTTTGTATGTTCTCAACTCCTTGGACTAACAAGTATGGCACTGACTTGCCATCCTTTGACCTTACATGCTGAATTCATTGCATGAGGACCTGTCACTCGCTTGTCGTGCTCCATCCGTTATTGCTCTCATCAGCTTGCTAGCGATGGCTGGCAACAAGTGGCCATGGTCACATGCATTGCACTTGGATAATGGATAGATGCCACTTGTGACTTGTCTGATTCCAAACGCAAGGGAGGATAGATATGTAGTTTAGTTATTATCCGCCCCTTGGGTTGGTTGGGAGAACGCCACCGGTATGCATGTGCGCTGACGACTAGTCTAATTCATCTGCTTGTCATCTTCTTCCTTTGCCTGCAGAACTACTACTCCATCCTCACCGTCCACCCCGAGGTCATCGACGGCCGACCAGGGACGCTTGTGATCGAGTCCTTCGTGGTGGACGTCCCCGACGGCAACACCAAGGACGAGACCTGTTACTTCGTGGAGGCCCTGCTCAAGTGCAACCTCAAGTCGCTCGCGGAGGTGTCCGAGGGCCAGGTCATCAAGGATCAAACGGAGCCTCTTGACCGGTGATGGGAGATATATATAGGTCGATCGACATGTTCCGATCATTGCATTCCTTAGAATGTGCAGAGCTATTCTCCAATGGAGCCCCTAGGTTCCTGGAAAATTGCATGGAAAATGAGTTTTGAGGAACTGCTACCGCTATGCTGCGTTTAAAGTTAAGTCTTTTCCTCCTTGCGACTGTGTTTGCTGTTCTTCTCCGGCGTTGTATCTCGCAGAAGGAGAAGGACAGAATATGATGATGTGCTATTGTAGTGATGAAAATTGAAAGAAAAAAATTTAGAACTGTGAGGCCCTGAACATCTTCATTCTCAGATCAATATGTGGACTGGAGGGTTGTTTCTCTGTAATTAGATTCGCTCTAGATTGCTCCATCTTGATTTCTTTCTGTCTCATGTGTGTGTGGTGTAAATACATGCCCGGATGGTGTGTAATTAATTCCCTAGAGGGTCATGCACGAGTTCAGCTATGGTTATGATATATACTAGTCAAGAAAGAAGCCTTACCATAGAGATACTGCCGTTCAAGTTGGTTGACACCAATATTAAACATTAAAGGGTAAAGTATAATTTCAACCATCAAGTTGCAAGTCAGCCCGATTTTCAATCATGACCTATAAAATCGGGTAATGGACACCTTCTAACTGTCTAAACCAAACAAATTTGAGCCTTAGGCTAGTTTCCAACTGTCTAGACCAAACAAATTTAATCCTTAGACTAGTTTCGTTTTTTGTTTTCTAAAAATTAATTAAAAATCTGGTTAATCTCTAAAAATTCATAATTAATTTATTTTAAATTAGAAAATTATCAAATTAGTATCAAGTTTCTTCTAAAAATATTATCTATTTGTTTATGATCTACATGTTGTTATTTGGCACTAGTTTATTTTTGTTTCTATTGCTTTATTGCTTGTAATCATGCTCAATATTTATTTAAAACAAAAAATAACTCTAAATAGAGCACCAACAAATAGATACTCCCTCCATCTCAAATTGTAAGACGTTTGACTTTTTTGGCCCCAAGTTTGACCACTCGTCTTATTCAAAAAATTTGTGCTAATATAGTCAAATTTAAGTCATTCTTGAAGAATTTTTATTAATAAACCAAACCACGACGAAAGAAGTGATATTTTGCACAAATTTTTGAATAAGACGAGTGGTCAAACTTGGTGTCAAAAAAGTCAAACGTCTTACAATTTGGGATGGATTGAGTAACATTTTTAGAAGGAAATTGGAACTAGTTTGATAATTTTCTAATTAAAAACAAATTAATGATCATGTTTAGAGATCAAACCAGTTTTTTATTATTTTTAGAAAATAGAAAACCACCTACGAAGCGTTTGTGAGAACCAAATTTGTCCTGTTTTGATAGTTGGAGGGTGTCCATTATCTAGTTCCATTGTCCACGGTTCAAAATCAGAGTGATGTGCAGCATGGAGGTTGAGAAATGTATTTTACCCAACATTAAACAAGGCTCCCGATTGTGCCCTTGGTAGCTGGCAACTCAACTTTCTACTGCTGCTGCCAAATAAGACGAGAAATCATGTTTTCTACTGCCTCCTTTTGTTGGATTCTCAATAGTGCCAACACTTTCAATGATCAGGAACAGAGAAGGAGAAAAGTTCTACGCCTTCCACACAGCTTTTATTTAGATTACATATCGCAACATAGATGGCTCATTAATGTGAATCCAAAAGAGGAAAGGGTTGAAACATTTAGAACTTGAGCATGGTTTAAACTCTGATCCATTGTCGAGAATCAAATCCCCATGAACTTGAAAATTGCCAAATTTGTTGATTGTGATCACTGTATTGTTTAAAGTATTCTACCTTTTGTTGCTTAGAGCATGCTCCCTCCGTCCCTAAATAACTGTTGCTTTTGATTTCCTTGCCGTAAGTTTGACTGGATTTATAGAAAATGCGTGCAACATTTGAATCTTCAAATAAATTTATTATGAAAATAGATTCAACTATCTATCTAACGATACTAATTTTGTACCATAAATATTAATATTTTTTTATATATATTTAGTCAAAATTGTTTCTTGGGAAACGAAAATGGCAGTTATTTAGGGAAGGAGGGAGTATAGTGTTTAGTAAAGACACTCGCAAAAGTTGTTATCTATATGCTGTCAAAAACTAATTGGAAGAAAAAAACACCCTCCTCAAACAATCTATTTTTTTCTCCTAAAAAATGAAAACCCATCTGTGGCCCACCTAGCGCATGATTTTCACGGTCTTCATACTTTGACTAATTGTCGCGTCTCCTATTATACCGACCACCACCACAAGGCACCTCCAATCAACCTCCACCAAGCCACAGCTGGCCCTAGCCACCTTAAGGGCAGGGAACTAGGGTTCCCACGCCGAATTGTTGATTGGGAGCACACGAAAGAGGGGTGGATAAGTGAGGAGCCAATCATGAATTCTATGATATGCGTAAAATTATAAGTTTATGGGATTCTTTAGCAGGAGAAGCCAAAATGCGGCTTCAATGCACAAGCTCATGAAAGCTGCTGAAGTCGTAGAAGCCACATTCCGGTGGCTTCACCTGCACAATGTTAGGTTCTTAGGATCAACCAGGAGTAAATCTAGTGGGTAGAACCTTTTCTATTTGAGATAGAACACATCGATTGACCTAGAACAAGAACTAGAGAGAGAGGGGGGCGGGTCAGACCATCGGGCTTGGTGGATGCGGAGCTTGCCATGGACGGTGTCGGTGAAGAGGTGGCAGTGGCGTCCCGGCGGCGGTGTAAACGACGGACGTGGCGCAGAGGCGGCGGTGGAGCTTCCCGTTGCCGTCAGCGCCCCCTCTCAAACAGACTAGGGTATGTAGGTGGGTTTGTGGAGGTGGTGAACCTCGTACCTCGAGCCCCGGCACCCCACCTCCTTTTATATGGCACTGCACGACGGGGGGCCACCAACCATGAATTGGTTGGGTGCCCCCGATCAGGGCGCGGGATCAAGGCCTGACTTGGTCAGTGGACCGAGTTAGAGAAGATCAACCTAACATTCTCCCCCTTATCTGAACTTATGACTTAAACTTAAAATACTTATCTCTTTTCCCATTCCATCACAGATTAGTGCATAGAGCGTGCCTCATCACAACAGTTAGTACCATTAGATTAACAGCTACAATACACCTCCCTGTTTTGAAACATATTCTCAACTAGGCCCTTATTGTCTAGGGATCATAGGCTTTCCCGTAAACCCATGCCGGCTAAGTGTTCTTTGAACACATTGGGCGGTAAACCTTTTGTAAGCGGATCCGCAAGCATTTTCTTTGTACTTATATGCTCGAGACTGATAGAATGATCCCGGACTTTGTCTTTCACAACATAAAACTTTATGTCAATGTGTTTGGCAACACCACTTGACTTATTGTTGTGAGCATAACATACTGCTGACTCATTGTTGCAGTACAACTTGAGTGATCTATGAATGTCGTCGACCACTTTCAACTCGGGCATAAATTTCTTTAGCCAATTCACTTGCCCCGTGGCCTCATAACATGCTACAAATTCGGCATACATCATGGACGATGCAGTGACTGTTTGCTTGGAGGTTTTCCATGATATAGTTCCTCCTACGAGAGTAAATACATAGCTTGATGTGGACTTTCTATCATCTATATCTTCCGCAAAATCTGAATCTGAATACCCCTCTATCTGTAGGGAATTAGATCTTCTATACGTTAGCATGAGGCCTTTTGTGCCTTGCACATAACGCAAAGCTTTCTTTACCATTCTCCACTGTTCTATTCCTAGATTACTTTGATATCTGCCAAGTATCCCGGTAACAAAAGCTAAGTCAGGCGTGTACATACTTGAGAATATTGTGCTTCCGACAGCTGAAGCATATGAAACCGCTTTCATTCGATCGATCTCATATTGGTTCCTAGAACATTGGAATTCTCCAAAACTGTCGCCCTTGACTATGGGAGTAGGTGAAGGCTTACACGCACGCATAATGTATTTCTTTAGAACCTTTTCTAAGTATGCCTTTTGCGATAATCCTAAAACCCCCTTTCTTCTATCTCGGTGAATCTCTATTCCTAAAACAAACGAAGCTTCACCGAGATCTTTCATATCAAAATTTGAGGACAAGAACTTCTTCGTCTCCACTAGTAGATTAACATCACTACTAGCGAGTAAGATGTCATCCACGTACAGATTAGGAAAATGAATTTTTTATTCTTGAACTTTGCATAAATGCAATTGTCCTCCACATTCTCTTTAAACCCAAACTTCCTTATCGTTCCATCAAATTTTAAATACCACTGTCTAGAGGCTTGTTTTAATCCGTAAATGGATTTCTTCAGGCGACATCACAAATGTTCTTTTCCTTTTATGACAAAACCTTTTGGTTGTGCCATATAAACATTTTCATCCAAATCCCCATTAAGAAAAGCCGCCTTTACATACATCTGATGTAATTCTAAATCGTAGTGTGCCACTAATGTCATTAGGATTGTAAAAGAATCCTTACATGAGACTGGAGAATCCTTACAAGTCGCGCTTTAAATCTTTCCACATTCCCTTTGGAGTCATATTTAGTTTTGTAGACCCATTTATAGCCTACTGTCTTGGCTCCTTTAGATTTTTTTTTCTAAATCCCAAACATCATTGGTACTCATTGATCTTATTTCATCTTGCATGGCTTCAAGCCACTTCGATGAGTGAGCGCTTCTCATGGCTTCTTCAAATGAGGTGGGATCACCCTCCATTTGAAATTCTTCACATTCATAGACTTCGTAGTCATCAGAAATGGCTCGTTTTCTGGCTCTTTGAGACCTTCTGAGGGCCTCATTAGTTGGCGCTTGTTCCATATGGGGCTGTTGTTGCTCTTCCTCATGTGCGACAACGGGTTCTATAGGATCCTGAAGGATAGGTTACTAATGTTCATTTATTGTTTCCATGGAAGAACTAACAACAGGTGATGTCACTACAGTGTCCTATACTGTTGGTGCAACAGCAACATATAGCGAGAAAATGGCTGCTAAACCATCGGAGTGGGCGCGTATACCCACTTCTCCTCAAAGTTAATTTCTCACGCTACCATGCTCCCCCTAACCATATCATCCTCCAAGAACACAACATATCTTGTTTCTACAAACTTCGTATGTCTGTCAGGACAGCAGAAACGATAACCATTTGACTTATCTGGGTAGCCAATAAAATGGCAACTGACTGTCTTAGAGTCTAGCTTCCCAATGTTTTGGGTTAAATACTTTAGCCTCAGTTGGACAGCCCCACACATGTAAATGATTAAGTGAGGGTTCCCTTCCTGTCAACAACTCATATGGTGTTTTAGGCACCGACTTGCTTGGTACTCGATTGAGAATATGAATAGTGGTTTTAACGCCTCCATCCACAAACTTATCGGTAAAGTGGAGTAACTTATCATACTTCTCACCATATCCATTAATGTATGGTTGCGTCTTTCAGCAACTCTATTCTGCTGAGGCTCATCTGGTGTAGAGTACTAGGCAACTATGCCATTTTCCTGTAAGAACTTTGCAAAAGGTCCAGGAACTTGGCCATATGGGGTATGTCGACCGTAGTACTCCCCCCACATTTGGATCTTACTATCTTAATCTTTAAATTGTGCTGATTTTCTACTTCAGCCTTAAATATCTTAAATTTATCCAATACTTCTGATCTTTCCTTAATTGGATAAATATAGCTATAACGAGAATAATTATATGTGAATGTTATAAATGAATCATTGTAACACCCTAGGTGTTACACCCTAAATCATTTACTAAAACATGTCATAAGCATCATACTTGTGTGTTAATGCATGTGGTGAAGTGAGTAGATAATGCATTGCAACTAAAACGATCAACAAAAATGCAAAACAAAAGTTGCTCCACGATTCGTACAGTTAACTAGTAGGGGTGTAAACTAATTTTTATTGAATAAAAATGCTATAGAACATGTATGTGACACTTAAATGAAGTTTGAAATATGAACTTTGTAGATGACAATGAAATACTTGGTATTGAAAAAGAATATTGCTAAGTAATATTTTTAGTAGCTTAGAAATGCAATCTGAAATTAAGATTAGCTCAAACGCTTAGAAAATTTCTAAGCTTGTGGACAGCTAGACGCTGCTATGTTTAGCAATTTATTTGGAGAGATTGAGTTAAGGAGTGGTGTAGTGCTATGATTCAATTTAGTAGTTCCATATGCCATCTTGAGTGTAGTGAAGCCGGTTTAGGTTTAGGAGCAACGGTTTGGTCATGATCAGCGCTTTAAAATTCGGGCATGTCATAGCTTTGTGATGTCTGGCGCCGTGCGCGTGGTCACCACGAGCGGCCGACCCGCATCGCCGCGCGGTTGTGTTCTACGCGCGTGCCCGGCCGTGCACCGGCTGGTCGTGGCCACCATGGCCTTGCCATGGCTTGGCCGCTCTGGCCGCACCGCTAGGCCACCGGTCCGCTCTACACCCGACCGCCCCTGCTACCGTGGCTGCCGCTGGCGCTGCTGCTGCCTCCGTGCCCACGCCACATTGATGGCACTGCCGCTACCATTGCATCGCCATGCTGTGCGCCTGCCGTTGCACTGCGCCGCTGGCCCGCCTTGACGCTACGCGTAGAAAGCCGTGTCACCGTCACCTTGCCATTTATGGCACTGCGGCGCACGGGCCATGTCAGTAGCGAGCACGTGGTCATCGGCTAGCACTTGGTCGTGTGCCTCCGCGGTCGTGCCAATCACGTCCCGCCAAGCACGCACATGCTGAGCCTCTGACCGAGTCCCCACCACCTCCTATCCGCTCGCTTCTCCACTGTCCGCCTCTCTGCTGCTTCCGCCGCTGCGCCGCGCTAGAGCGCCTAGACACGAGAGGATGCCTTTCATTAATTCACTGCGCCCACCGCTCTGCCCTCACATCCCCTCTCTAGCCGTCCCCACTCCGCTTTGATTGCGGCTCAACCGAGCCTCAATTTTGGAGCTTCGCCCCGCCACCGCGCCGTTAAGACCCATCATCGCCCACGCATTGGCTAGTCCTCCCCACTTAGTCCCACGTCGAATTGGCTGCACCAATAGGTCTGCCTTAAGCCCCTCTGCGCCGTGCGCACGCTAGTTGTAGCTCTAGTGCCACCTCCTCGCTGCTGACATGGCCATGCCTTTGTGGTCTACCGTTCACCTCGCAGCGCGCACATGGCCAGCCTCGTGTCGACCCCTTGGTGAGATTCAACCTCTTAGCTAGGTTAGCATGGGGCTCGGGTGGTCGGCGCTGTCGCCAATGCCACCGCTCGCCACATCGGAGCGCGCGGGAGAGGCTAGGGACCATGCTGTTGTAAAGAGGAGAGAGTGCAAGGGTCTTTTTGCATAGGTGTTGTCTCTAGGAATAGTAACGTGAACTACGGGTTGTTTTGTTCAGAGTCCAGGGGCGCTTTTGCTAATATGTTAGTGCGCACGATGGCTCCTCGCCGTGGGGCGCTTCCGCGCGTGGGCCGTGTTGGCCCGTGAAAGCATCTAGGCCCCTAGTTGGGTTTCGGTGATTAATGACAATACGTGATTACTATGACTAACGTGTATTTTGCATAGGCAATTAAGTTAGGTCACGATAATGGAGATCGATTGGGCAATCATGGTGGTCATGCCCCTACGATGGAAATTATTTTGGTTTTCAAAGGATGGATGAAAAGGTTAAGGATAGACTAGTTCTAAGTGTCATTTGGTGTTAAAGAGACACTAAGAGTAGTTTAGGACTTTGTTTTTCCTTTGGCCGTACTATTAAGGGGGGTATGGACGGGTAGCTTGACCTAGGTGAGTCTAGTGAGTTAGGTGCGGTGCACACTTGCTAAATCTAGCACTAGGTAGCTCCAAAATAGCCCTTAGATCCATTGGAGCGAACTTCATTCACGCATGATTGAAAGTTGGAAGTGAATGGAGGGTCAAATACTGATCGGACGCTGGCTTCGGTGTGACCGGACGCTGGCGTAGAGTCTGGTTAGTTCATTTGATCAAGGTGAAGTCATCTGGAAGTGACTGGGCACTGAGAGGTGAGTGACCGGACGCTGGCCGTTGAATGCTAGCGTCCGGTCGACTCCAGTAAGGTTCCAGAGAGGGAAAATCACGACCGGATGCGTCCGGTCAGTGTTGACCGGATGCTGTCCAGCGTCCGATCACCACTTGATCACTAGAGTTTAGGGTGAACTGATCGGAGCATCCGGTCAACAAGACCGGAGCGTCCGGTCACCCCACAGAGGCACATAACGGTTTATTTTCCAGCCGGTGTTATAAATACTTCCTCCATTCGTGTGTGAGAAACACCTTAGAGAGTGCCAAGAAGAGCAAGGTCCTAGTGAGGTGATTGAGATTTGAGAATCCCAAAGAGAGCCCTCATTAGTGAGATCAAGAGTAGCAAAGTGTGCATCCACCCTTCTCATTAGGCTTGTCGTGGTCAAGTGAGAGTTGGTGCTTGTTACTCTTGGTGATCGCCATCACCTAGACGGCTTGGTGGTGATTGGGAGCTTGGTGATCATCCGGCAGTGCTTGTGGATGACCTAACTCAAGTTGTAAGCGTTTGTGGGTGATTCACCGCGACGGAGTGTCAAAGAATCAACTCGTAGAGAGCACTTGATCCTTGTGTGGATCAAGGGGGGAGCTACAACCTTGCGCGGGTGCTCCAACGAGGACTAGTGGGGAGTGGCAACTCTCCGATACCTCAGCAAAACATCGCCGCGTTCCTCCTTCTCTCTTTACTTTGAGCATTTACTTTGAGCAATTCAATTCTTGTCATTTACATTCATAGAATTGCCATGCTAGAGTAGTATTGGAACATAGGTTGCTAAACTTTTGTACGTTAGATCAATAGAAACACTTTCTAGGCACAAGAGGTTAATTGGGCTAACCATAGGACTTAATTATTGCAAAGAAATTTAGAATTAGCCCAATTCACCCCCCCTCTTGGGCATCTTGATCCTTTCAATTGGTATCGGAGCCTCGTGCTCATGTATTTAGGCTTAACCGCCTAAAGAAAGATGTTTCACGGGGATGGACCTCCTCCTATCTTTGAGGGGGATGATTTTCCTTATTGGAAAATCCGCATGGAGGAGTATCTAGAAGCTCTAGATGTTGGTATACTTAGAGCCACCTCACAAGGATTTCCAAAACCTCGGGATGCTACACACCTACAAGGCGATGAGGTGAATTACGAGAAATGGAATGCAAAGGCTCGAAACACCATCTTTAGAGGCCTTTGCAAAGATGTGTTCAATCGGGTGAGGAACCACAAAGACGCCCATGCACTATGGTCGGATGTTTGTGCGCTCCATGTGGGAACACAGAGTGAGCATGAGGAACGCTATCATCTTATCATGAAAAAGCTTAACTCTTTTGAGATGCTTTCTAAAGAATGTGCTAATGAGATGTACTCATGTTTGAATGTTCTTGTAGAGGAAGTTAATGGGCTTGGACTCACTCAAATGCAACCATCCGACGTTATAAGAAAAATCTTGAGTGTCCTCCCCATTGAAAAATATGGGCATATTGTGAACCGTGCTACATCAATGTGATCTTTTCACCGCTACACCAACACAAATCTTGGGAAAGATCAATGCTCATGAGATGTATATGCACATCACACCTCAAGATGGCTCATCCTCTAACAAGAAGAAAGACAAAGATTTGGCATTCAAGGCTAGCCAAGAGAAGGGCAAAGCAAGACTTGAGTATGAGAGCTCAAGTGATGATGAAGTTGATGATGCAAGTCTTGCCCTCATGGTGAGAAAAATCGCCAAGATGCTAAAGAAGCTAAACAAGAGTGGCATCAAGTTCGATGGCAAGAAGAAGAAGTTCTTCACTAGCTCTTGAAGGAAGCCAATCTCCGAGATGGATTGCTACAATTGTGGAGAACTTGGTTATCTAGCACACCAATGCACCAAGCTCAAGAAAGACAAGTTCAAGAACAAGTACAAGGGCAAGAAAGATGACTCAAGTAATGAAGAAGAAGATGAGAAGAAGAAAAAACAGCCATACAAGAAGAGAGATGGCAAGAAGAAGGTCTTCCACAAGAAGAAGAAGAGTGGAAAGGCATACATCGTCGGTAATTGGCTCATGGACATTGATTCATCTAGTGGCTCATCCGATGATGATAGTGACAACAAGAAGGTGGCCGCCATTGTTATTGACTCTTCATCATCTTCACCGCCACCACCGCCATCATCCTCTACACACCTATGCCTTATGGCCAAGGGTGAATGCAAGGTATCAAATGATGATGATAGTAGTGGTGATGAACATGCTAGTAATGATAATAGCGATAGTGATGATGATGAATATGAATCACCTTCTTATGATGATCTTGCTAGATTGCTAAAACAATACACTAAGATCATTATAAAGACTAGAGCTAAGAATGAAAAGCTAGAAGCTAAGAATGATTCACTTTTAGCAAAATGTGATATAGCGGAATAGGCTAGTGTTGAGCTTAGAGAAGCAAATGATGCTATATCATCTAAACTCAAGGAGCTCAAATCTTTTAAGAAAGAGCTTAAAGATAAACATGATAAACTTGAGAGGACACATAACGAGCTCATCACTAGCCACAACAAGCTAAAAGAAGAATATACTACTCTTAAGATTAATCATGATAATCTTGTCATTGCTCAAGAATTTCTATCCAATGAGCCATATGATGCTACTAACAATGTTGTTAAGATTGATATAGCTATATCATGTGATGATTTGATCATTGAGAGCATTGAGCAAAGTTCTAGTAGCAAGGGCAAGCAAGTGGTTGAGGCCGATGATTATGATGAGTTTGTCAAGCTCAAGAATGACAATGAAAAGCTCAAGAAAGATCTTGAAGAGATCAAAAGCCACAACACTATTGTGCTAGAAACTCTTGATCATGATGGTGAATTGATTCTTGAAAATGAAAAGCTTAAAGAAGAAAATAAGAAGCTCAAGGAAGAGAAAAACAATGATGCTCTCAAGGAAGAAAACAAGAATCTCAAATTAGAGAAAGAGCATCTTAAGATTGGATTGAGCAAGTTCACAAGAGGCAAGCATCTACAAAGTGAGCTACTTATGAACACCGTCATGAAGATGGATATAAGTGGTATTGGGTATTTGGCAAACCAAGAGAAGAAGGCTCAAGCTCAACAACAACACAAGTCAAAGCCAAAGCCAAAGATATGTTTTGAGTGTGGACAAGAAGGTCACTTTGCCCATGAGTGCCAAACTCCACCACCACAACCCTTGCCCAAGCATGCTAGACCTTTTGCCTTCAATGCTCATTACATGCTTAGAAAGGATTCTAGTGGGAAGATGAAAGTCATGTTCTTAGGACCTCCCAACAAGAATAGGCCTAAGAAAATTTGGGTAGCAAAGTCACTTGTTGAGAAGGTGAAGGGCCCTCAACAAGTTTGGGTTCCTAAAGCTTGATCTCTTGTGTGTAGGTGAACTACAAGACCGGTGGAAGTCATTGGGTTATTGATAGTGGTTGCACACAACACATGATCGGTGATCCTCGTATGTTCACCTCACTAGATGAAGAAGTAGATGGACAAGAAAAAATCATATTAGGAGATAATTCAAAGGGCAAGGTTAAAGGATTGGGCAAAGTG
Source organism: Miscanthus lutarioriparius (assembly GCA_904845875.1). Taxonomy (NCBI): domain Eukaryota; kingdom Viridiplantae; phylum Streptophyta; class Magnoliopsida; order Poales; family Poaceae; genus Miscanthus; species Miscanthus lutarioriparius. The sequence continues at coordinate 63,017,788 of CAJGYO010000008.1, read as the reverse complement.
GCAATATCAAATGATCATTCTATCTCAAATGTGCTATATGTTGCTTCATTGAGTTTCAACTTGCTATCCGTTGGATAATTGTGTGATCTTGGCTTTCAATGCTTGTTTACTGAAAAGGAGGTTGTTGTATCCAAGAAGGATGATGATCAAGTGATATTCAAAGGATTTAGATACAACAACCTATATCTAGTGGATTTCACCTCCAAAGATGCTAACTTGAAGACATGCCTATTCACCAAAACAACACTTGGGTGGCTATGGCATAGAAGACTTGCTCATGTTGGGATGAGCTCACTCAAGAAGCTAACGAAGAATGATTTGGTGAGAGGGTTGAAGGATGTGAAGTTTGAGAAGGACAAGCTTTGTAGTGCATGTCAAGCCGACAAGCAAGTTGCAAATACCCATCCAATAAAAGCTTTCATGTCAACCACAAGAGTGCTAGAACTCCTTCACATGGACTTATTTGGACCAACAACATACAAGAGTTTGGGAGGAAATCTTTATTGTCTTGTGATTGTTGATGACTATTCAAGGTATACATGGGTATTCTTTCTTCATAACAAATTCGAAGTTGCATCTTGCTTCAAGAAGTTTGCCAAGAGAGCACAAAATGAATTTGAAGTGAAGCTCAAAAAGATTAGAAGTGACAATGGGAAGGAATTTGACAACACAAACATTGAAGCCTATTATGATGAAGTTGGGATCAAGCATGAGGTCTCTGCAACATATACTCCTCAACAAAATGGTGTAGTTGAGAGAAAGAACCAGACATTGACCACTCTTGCAAGAACAATGCTAGATGGGTACAACACCCCCGAAGCTCTATGGGCGGAAGCTATCAACACCGCATGCTATGCATCTAACCGCCTATTCCTTCAAAAGTTTCTTGGCAAGACACCTTATGAGTTGCTCAATGGGAAGAAGCTGGATGCCTCCTTCTTTAGGGTGTTTGGTTTGCAAAAGCTACATCTATAAGAAGCGGCAACACCTAGGGAAGTTTTAAAGACGTTGTGATATTGGTTTTCTTGTTGGTTACTCATCAAAGTCTAAAGCATATAGAGTATTTAATCATGCCACCGGCTTGGTTGAAGAAACATATGATGTGGAATTTGATGAATCTAACGGCTCCCAAGGAGCACAGAAGAATCTTGATGATGTAGGTGATGAACCATTGAGGGAGGCTATGAAGAACATTCCGGTTGGAGACATCAAGCCTAAAGATGATGAAGATGATGTACAAGTGATTGATCCACCTTCTTCATCAAGTGTGCCACAAGATGGTGATAAAGATGAGAGAGTAGAAAATGAAGATACTCATGTCTCTCATGATCAAATGGTGATACAAGCACAAGATGTTGATGCTCCACAACCTCCTCCTCAAGTGGTCAATAGAAGAAATACACCTCTACTACAAGATCTTCCACAAGATCTCATCATAGGGAGTCCATCAAAGGGTGTAATGACTCGTTCACAAAAACTTGCTTCATTTATTGCACATCACTCTTTTGTCTCTTGTTTTGAGCCTACTAAGGTAGAAGAAGCTCTTCAAGATCCGGATTGGATAAATGCCATGCATGAAGAGTTGGACAACTTCACTCGCAATAAAGTTTGGACTCTTGAAGAGCGACCAAAAGGTGCAAGAGTCATTGGAACAAAGTGGGTGTTCCACAATAAGCAAGATGATCAAGGAGTAGTTGTGAGGAACAAGACAAGACTAGTTGCAAAGGGGTTCTCTCAAGTTGAAGGTTTGGATTTTGGAGAGACCTTTGCACCGGTTGCAAGACTAGAAGCCATTCGTATCCTCCTTGCATATGCATCACATCATGAAATGAAATTATATCAAATGGATGTGAAAAGTGCATTTTTAAATGGCTTTATTAATGAACTAGTCTATGTTGATCAACCTCCCGGGTTTGAAGACCCTAGATATCTTAATCATGTTTATAGGTTGTCCAAGGCATTATATGGGCTTAAGCAAGCCCCAAGAGCTTGGTATGAGCACCTTTGGGACTTCCTCATTGAGAAGGGCTTCATCATTAGAAAGGTTGATACCACACTATTCACCAAGAAGCATGATGGGCATATCTTTATTTGTCAAGTGTATGTTGATGATATTATCTTTGGATCATCAAATGAAGATTCTTTCAAAGAGTTTGGTGAATTGATGTCGAAGGAGTTTGAGATGTCAATGATTGGTGAGCTTACATTCTTTCTTGGTTTTCAAGTCAAGCAAATGAGAGAAGGGATTTTCATCTCTCAAGAAAAGTATACCAAGGATCTTCTCAAGAGGTTCAAAATGGATGAATGTAAGCCAATCAAGACACCATTGCCAACTAATGGACATCTCGACCTAGATGAGGGAGGTAACACAATTGATCAAACTCTCTACCGCTCTATGATTGGTAGCTTGTTATATTTAACCGCATCTAGACCCGACATCATGTTTAGTATGTGTATGTGTGCTAGATTTCAAGCTAATCCTAAGGAAACTCATTTGATTGCCGTTAAAAGAATCCTTAGTTATCTTAAGCACACACCTAGCATTGGCCTTTGGTATCCCAAAGGAGCTAGATTTGAATTAATTGGCTATTCCGATTTGGATTATACCGGTTGCAAAGTTGATAGAAAAAACACATCCGGAGGGTTCCATTTGCTTGGTAGATCACTTGTGTCTTGGTCCTCCAAGAAACAAAATAGTATGGCTTTGTCCACCGCCGAAGCGGAATACATTGCCACGAGTGCTTGTTGTGCACAAATAATTTACATGAAACAAACTTTGCTAGACTATGGTGTAGTTCTAGAAAAAGTACCTCTTTTGTGCGACAATAAAAGTGCGGTAAAACTTGCAAATAATCTGGTTCAACACTCTCGCACCAAGCACATAGATATCCGTCATCACTTTCTTAGAGATCATGTTGCAAAGAATGATATTTCACTAGAAGGTGTAAGGATCAAGGATCAATTGGTGGATATCTTCACTAAACCGCTAGATGAGGTGACTTTTTGTTGATTGCGGAATGAGTTCAATGTGCTTGATTTTAGCAACTTCTCTAGAAAATGAGCTTGTGTTGTCCCTTGCATTGCATTGTAGTATACAACATGTTTACTTTATGGTAATGCACTTAGGGCTTGTCTAACATGGTTGAGATAGCCGCCGTAAAGCATGTGAAGAAGCTTAACCTTGGATCAAACTTGACAAACAACTAGATTTACTTTCAAGTATTGCATTGCATATGCATGAATGTTGCTTTGTTGTTTATCTTCAAATTGCCCTTGTATTGCCTATTTTCTTAAAAGGAATTATAGCCTAAGGCAAAATATTTTTGAAAAACTTGAGGGTTTGAGAGAGGTCACTCACATCAGTCTCAATTGGTGTTTATTTGGATCTTATTGAAGTTGGGACTTGATTGGGAACAGGCAGCACGAAGGACTTTGAAGATTTGCTGGAAAAAGAGTGACCGGACGCTGCACCAGACTCTGATGTCCAGCGTCCGGTCAGTTCACAGGAGGTGAACTTGCTGCGATGGAGTGACCGGACTCTGCATTTCAGCGTCCGGTCACATGGCGATCCAGCGTCCGGTCAAGCGAAGAAGATGAAGTCAGGATCGACCGGACTCTGGCTGCGTCCCGTCAGTGGTGATCGGACGCGTCCGGTCGCGATTCCAGGGGTTTTGGACCTCTCTAGAATCGACCGGACGCTGGGTGGCAGCGTTCGGTCGCTGCCACCGAAGCGTCCGGTCAATAGGAAACATGCGTTTTTGGGACTTCTTCTCCGTTTCCTTTTCTGTCTCGCGGGGACCCCATATAACGTAGCGCCGCCTTGACCAAAGGCCGCATCCGCGCTGTCTTCGCCGTCTAGAGTCGCTGCGCATCCACCGCGTGCTCGTGCCCTAGCCGCCGTGCTTTCCTGCCCGCGCCTCGGCTCCGCCGCAACTCCACCTCTAGCCGTGCCCGTGCGCCTCCCCGCGCCGCCGTGCTGACAGCCCGCGCTGCCGCGACCTGCCTACGCCGTCGCACCCGAGCCGAGTCGTCGCGCCACCGTGCTCGCCCTGCTCCCATGCCAGTGCCGCCTCCCTGCGTCAGCACCACCATGCGCCATAGCTTCGCCTATCGCCAGCACATCAACAATGTTGTGGCCCTGCCCTACTTCAGCGCCGCAAACCCTAGCCGTCGATTCACTACGCATCACGAACCCTAGCTTCATAGTGCCTTCCGGTGGTTCCTCGATTGTCGTTCCTCTTCTTTTTGGATCGCCGGTTCGGCAGGTAGCAAGCCCTCAGTTCTAATTTCGTACCTAATTGCTTGCTTTCTTAGGGTTTCACATCTTTAGATATATTGTAATTATTTATAAATCTGATCTATTCTAACGTGCAGCGAGTCGATGTTTCTGATGTCTCGTTGGCAGTTGTCAGTCAACTCGGGGCCAAGCTCGCGAGTACGGATCGAGGCCAAGCCTCGGAAGTGACAGTTGGCAGTTGATCTTTGTTAGCGGCAGTTGTTCTTTTCAGCTCGATCAGATGGCTCATGTCAAGAATGTCGGAGGTGGTCCCAGTGATGAGGATCCGAGGCCCTCGCCTCACCAGCCTGCAGATACAAAAGGCAAGGCGACAAAGAAGCTAGCAACAATGAAGCGCAAGTACCCTGATGCAGATATAGTGAGAGCAGCCGCAGTTGCAGAGGCCGCAGAGCGCGTAGAGAGAGGAGGTACTCGTAGTGGTGTTGTTATTGCAGATCAACTCTCTCCATCTACGAGGGCTGCACTTGAGCAGGTTGAGCGCCGTCATGGTGGTCCAGCTGAGACTCTCATGGTTGGAGGATGGCGTATTGCTATTGATGAGAGTCAGCCTCAGGGGGAGTCACAGCAGCAATCATAGCCAGTAGAGCAGACTCAGGAGGGAGAGCAGGCCGAGGAGACAGAGCAAGCACCTCAGCCATAGTTATGCCGCTCTGGTCATACCCGTGCTCCAGTCACACCGAGGTCAGAGACACAGTGGAGGGATTCTCGTCCGCCTCCTAGACCATAGGGTTCGCCGTCAGTGACTCATCTAGATTTGAGGGCCGCCACGGCCAAGCAGGTGCAGCAGCTCAGATTTGTGGACTTTGATTAATGGTTTTCGCCGAGGCGGGATGAGCGTGCATTAGAGGGCTTCTACACACCACTGCAGGAAGACTTCTATAATGCATATCTTAACAGTGGGGCACTATTTAGGTCACAGAGGGTGTGCAATATTGAGTCCATAGTAGCAGCAGCTGGAGAGCATATTCACCCCTACCTAGCTTACCTGCCAGGGCTGACAGATTTACTTGGACGGACAGGCTTATATGTTCCATCTTGGGTCCATCAATTCTATGCTACACTCTGGATTGACCCGCAGCACATATTCATTCACTTTACTTTCAGAGGTAGAGATTATAGGCTAATGAACACTAGGGTCAGGGAGTTTCTCAGGCTCCAGGAGCAGCCCGTCAGGCTACATGAGGTTTGCTATGGACAGACAGCGCCTCCTAGATGCCCTCATGGCGGTATGGTACCTCCTATAGATCTAGTCCACCACTGCTTCAAAGAGCCTTTTGGTGAGGGGTCGAGCAGGACTCCCAGTGATCTCACTCCTACAACTAGAGTACTAGATGCTATTATGAGGAGGACCCTGATTCCGAGGATGGGGTATCGCGAGGGCTTGACTCGCATTCAGTTATGGCTTCTAAACTCTCTGATGCAGCAGACTGTGTTTGATATTTGGGATCTCCTTCTATCAGAGATGGAGGATACTATTGCTGAGGGGTTCAGAGGTCACCGTCAGTTGCCCTATGCTCACTGGATCACATTTCTTATTCACAGGGCAGTTACAGTGAGGCCGCCTGAGATGCTAGCTGAGTACAGTGGTGCTACTACAGAGTTCCCTGCATACAACCTAACTTAGATGATCCACCATAGTACACCGAGTGCACCTAGCCAGCCACGCCATCGTCCAGAGGTGCTAGAGACTATAGCCCAGCAGGATGATACTATCAGGGGCATAGCAGCTACTGAGGAGGAGCAGTTAGATGCTCAGCAGGAGGGGATGGTTGAGAGCGACCCTAGTGACAGCTCAGATGAGGACTACCAGGACATTCCTCATATGCCTCCATGTCGACATGACCATGAGGCCGGTAGCTCTAGTTCAGCTCCACCTGCACCGCAGACAGACCCCGCTCTACTTGCCATACTTGAGCGGATGTGGCAGGATCAGGCTCGCCAGGCTCAGGAGACCGCAGCTACATTTGCACAATTCCAGACTTGGCAGGATGAGTTTCAGCAGCAGCAGCAGCAGGCCATGCATCAGCAGCAGCAGCTACTTGGGTTTATGTAGCATGTTGTGACAGCTATTGGGGTTCCACCGCCACAGCCTTCACCCCAGCTTGGTCAGACTGCCACCACCTCTATGACTCCAGCTTTACAGCCTAGTGGCCTTCAGAGTTAGGGATAGCCACCAGCATAGTTTGCTTCACCTATAGAGCAGGTGTCCTAGTGGTTTGCTTTGCTAGTGCTAGCCCCGTAGTTCACACCTCTTCAGACGGGCTTCACACTAGCTCAGATTTCCTCGCTGCTTGTGCTAGAGACTACAGTGTCCAGGAGCCTTGGTGCTTCCTTCAGTGAGTTGATAGGGCAGCCTACTCCGCCATATCTACATGTCCCAGGTCCTTCTACAGTTGCACCTATTACTAGGACTACAGAGACGCTCCCTTCTTCTGTGGCATCATCAGAGCTGGCTACTACAGTCATACCTACATAGTCTACAGCAGCTCCCATTGTTGATCTGACCCAGACCGCTTTAGTGTTGCTTCCAGCTACAGAGGGTCATACAGCTCAGAGCTCAGGGTCAGATGATGATGGCACGCAGTTCCAGCTTGCTCCTCGTACCTCAGCGCCTGACTCATCCGCTGCAGCCCCACCGACCGACCCTTAGGTTTTGGTGTTTGACGCCAAAGGGGGAGAGAGATCGAGTATGTTAGTCTTAGGGGGAGCGACATATCTAGGGGGAGCTTAGTTTACTTAGTAGCTTATCTATTACATTTGGTTTTTATGAGTGATACACTATTATGCATTCGTGTGTTTACTTTCATGCATTGAACTATATTTATGTGATAGTGATATCTACGTGACCGTGATATATGACATGTGTGCTCTCTACTTTGAATTATTTATATGTCATATCACTTGTGTTATGCTCATTTGCTTTGCTTCCACGTTTTACTCTGATGCAAATGAGCTTTATTACTTGTACTCATGCTTATTTCATATCTTTTGAATACATCATGTTGGCTTAGGTCATATAAGTTTGCCTAACTCTTTTGTTCTTATTGTCAAAAGCTTATATGAACCAAGCATGTTAAAAACCTTATCTCTTTCACATACTCGAGGTGGTATTGTCATCAATCACTAAAAAGGGGGAGATTGAAAGCATCTAGGCCCCTAGTTGGATTTTGGTGATTAATGACAATACGTGATTACTGTGACTAACGTGTGTTTTGCAGAGGCAATTAAGTTAGGTCACGGTAATGGAGATCGATTGGGCAATCATGGTGGTCATGCCCCTACGATGGAAATCGTTTCGGTTTTTAAAGTATGGACGAAAAGGTTAAGGATGGACTAGTTTTAAGTGTCGTTTGGTGTTGAAGAGACACTTAGAGTAGTTTAGGACTTTGTTTTTCCTTTGGCCGTACTATTAAGGGGGTATGGATGGGTAGGTTGACCTAGGTGAGTCTAGTGAGTTAGGTGTGGTGCACACTTGCTAAATCTAGCACTAGGTAGCTCCAAAATAGCCCTTAGATCCATTGGAGCGAACTTCATTCACGTATGATTGAGTGTTGGAAGTGAATGAAGGGTCAAATACTGATCGGACGCTGGCGCAGAGTCCGGTCAGTTCATTTGATCAAGGTGAAGTCATCTAGAAGTGACCGAACGCTGAGAGGTGAGTGACCGGACGCTGAGGCCCAGCGTCCGGTCAACTCCAGTAAGGCTCCAGAGAGGGAAAATCACGACCGGACGCGTCCGGTCAATGCTGACCGGATGCTGTCCAGCGTCCGGTCACCACTTGATCACTGGAGTTCGGGGTGAACTAACCAGAGCGTTCGGTCATCCCGCAGAGGCACATAACGGTTCGTTTTTCAGCCGGTGTTATAAATACTTCCTCCATTCGTGTGTGGGGGCACTTTTGCTCATTCCAATAGCTGAGAAACACCTTAGAGAGTGCCAAGAAGAGCAAGGTTCTAGTGAGGTGATTGAGATTTGAGAATCCCAAAGAGAGCCCTCATTAGTGAGATCAAGAGTAGCAAAGTGTGCATCCACCCTTCTCATTAGGCTTGTCGTGGTCAAGTGAGAGTTTGTGCTTGTTACTCTTGGTGATCGCCATCACCTAGACGGCTTGGTGGTGGTTGGGAGCTTGGTGATCATCCGACGGAGCTTGTGGATGACCCAACTCAAGTTGTAAGCGGTTGTGGGTGATTCATCGTGACGGAGTGTCAAAGAATCAACCCGTAGAGAGCACTTGATCCTTGCGCGGATTAAGTGGAGCTACACCCTTGCGCGGGTGCTCCAACGAGGACTAGTGGGGAGTGGCGGCTCTCCGATACCTCGGTAAAACATCATCGCGTTCCTCCTTCTCTCTTTACTTTGAGCATTTACTTTGAGTAATTCAATTCTTGTCATTTACATTCTTAGAATTGCCATGCTAGAGTCGGATTGGAACATAGGTGGCTAAACTTTTGTGCGTTAGATCAATAGAAACACTTTCTAGGCACAAGGGGTTAATTGGGCTAACCATAGGACTCAATTATTGCAAAGAAATTTAGAATTAGCCCAATTCACCCCCCCCCCTCTTGGGCATTTTGATCCTTTCAGCCCGGATTCGGTTATCTTTTTCGTGGAAAATCGAAATAGCTTTTCATTTTTATTTCGGAGCTGAACTTTGATAATTAATATAAAATGATATAGATGTCCAAAAATTATGAAACTAATTTTGTTGGATTCCTAAAAATATCGTCTACCTGTGAGTATAGTTAGTTCATACATATCTGTGTGGATGCTAAGGAGCATTAAAATAGTTGAGATGCTTAGTATTATTTCGATTAATAATTGTACGAATTCTTGTGGTAGATTGGTGATAGCAAAAACTCTAAAATTTTTATAGTAGCTTCATTGTATTATTATGTGCTCACTATAATTTTTATAGCCCTAAAATAGACTACTTAATAGGTAGCTAAATACCCATTAAGGCTAAAGGAATAATGGCATGATATTGGTTTATAAAAGTTAAGCACTTGTAGGGTGAGCTTGAGATCTATTTGGTAGAGATAATGATTAGCTTAGTATCTTAGTCATTAGAGCTAGCTTAGTAGCTTAGCATGTGTATTCTTATTTTAAGAGTTGTTGTTGCTAAAATACTAAGTGTTGCATCATCATTGCATGCATGTAGAGAACAAGTTGGTGGAGTTCATGACTGCCCGGAGAGCAGGAGTACGAGGAGGTGATCGAGGAGTACGAGGAGGAGGTCCTCGTAGAGGAGGAAGCCTCACAGCCACTGACGACTAACATAGCTGACAACCCGCCTATCCAAGGCAAGCCCCGATGTATAACCCTTATTTTTTATAATCACTGAATATATATATGTGATGTGCATTTACGTTACAGAAATTTTATGAAAACCACCTGCATAAATATATCTGTCTTAAGAGTCTTACTAGTGCAGGTTCGAGTAGCTGCTATGCTTAGGTTTTTTGTAGCGTGAGTAACCTACCATTACTCACAATAGGTGATTATTATAATTACTCTTATGATACAATGATGAAAGAAAAAATGAAGATAGGGCAGGGATATGGTATGGATATTGGTGGGTGTAACAGGTTGTGTCCCACAGCCAATGGGGCTTAGCTTGGTTACACTGTTTTCCCTGTTCGTACCGATTAAGGACCGTCCGTTGCTGTGGATGGTAGTCAGGTCACAGACTTATTATCCTGAGCACATACTTGCTTATGGGAGCGAAAAGGCTCGTTACGCTCTTGTCGTGGGTTCCAGCTCTTTTCGGACCGACTGATTGGAGGTGGAGAAATATGCAGGTCTAAGCACCATACTGAGACCAGGTCTCAAGTGTAGGGGCTTGGAGTCCAAGTTTGGACGGGTACCTAGACCCCGTGACAGGAGCGGAATGGGTTGATCTTGTTTGTGCTTGGGGTACAAACGGGGCGTGTGTTTCGGGGTACCTAGATGGGATATATTGGTTCACGAATCGCCATTTCCATGAGACGGTACGACTTGGCTATGGTGTAGCACCGTAGTAAGAACTGGAAGATGAAAGATGATGAAATGGTTCTGATTGCTCAACCCTTGCTTCAAAGTAGAACATGTGCTTACCTAGAATGGTTAGCTAATGAAGTAATCATGACTGCTAATAAAACTTGACTGTAAGGATGAACTATTAGTAATGCTTTTCGCAAATAAAAAGAAAATAATAAACCCATATTGCCTATCATATCCTTGAGAGTCGAGAAACTATTTTCACTAGTCGGGTAAGTCTTGCGAGTACATTGTGTACTCATGGTTTATTTTATCCCTGTTGCAGGTGCAACTTGAGGAGTAGCTCTTATGTGGAGGATTCTTCTAGTGGGCACAGATGGATCCTTGTATCGTTTCCACTAGATGCTTATTTTTATTCCGCTGTTTAATTATCGCACTCTGAACTCTGGTATTGTAATAAATAATTTCTAAGAACTCTTGTTGTATGAAATGGACTAAGTATTGTAAGCTCGTACTTGTTATTGGATTCTAGATGTAAAACATGGATTGTTTCGAGTTCTTCCTTAGGGTGTGCTCGACGGAACTGCCCGATGTAGCTCCCTTTCAAGGTGCTTAGTGTCTAGTGGAAGACGAGCGCCTCCAGAAGCGTGTTATTCCGGGTGGTTCTGCCACAATCATAACCGTCCACACTTTTCTTAGGAAAAGGACCACAAATATCTGTGTGAATTATTTCTAAAATTCCTACGCTTTATTTGGCATCTTTCTTTATTTTCATGACATACTTTTCTTTAATACAATCAATGCATTGTTCTAAGTCTGAAAATTCTAATGGCGGAAGAATTGATTTCTTAATCAATCATTCTATTCTCTCCCTCGAAATATGGCCTAAACGATAGTGCCATAATTTTGATGATACATCATGAATTCTCTTCTGCTTATTACTTACATTCATAGACGAGGAGGCATTCTCATTTTTAGTGCTCACAACATTCACATTCTCACTAGGTGATAATAAATAAAGCTCATCTTGTCGAAAGGGAAGACCAACACACTTATGATTAAACATAATCTTACATTGGCCATTACTAAAAGGGCAATCAAATCCATCATCGTCTAAGAATGAAACACTTATTAAGTTTCTACGTAAAAAGGGTACATAAAGGACATCTGTAAGCTTAAGTACAAAGCCATCATTTAATTCTAATAGGAGTTCTCCTATGGCTTCAACTTCAGCTTTGACTCTATTTTCTACTTTAATTTGTCTTTCTCCTCTTTGTAGGGTACTCCACGTATGGAATCCCTATAATAAATTTACAACATGAATAGTTGCACCTAAATCAATCCACCAAGTAGATTTTGCATAACTTAAATAAAAGGACTCATCTATAAATGTAATAATGTCCTCACCTTTTCTCATCAGGTGCTTCCAGTCTTCTTGCACCATATGCATGTGGTCCTTATCTACTTGAACATAGTTGGATTTTTGATGGTGATCTTTCTGTGGAGCCTTTCCTTGTGGCTTAGAGGAGGAGCTATTGTCCTACTGAGGTTTCCCTTGTGGTTTAGCGTTCTTGTTGTTAACATTCTTCTTTTTATTTTCCTTCACATGGTTGATGGAGTCACCATGTGAGCTCTTAAGCCTCTCCTCTTCTTGCACACATATGACAATGATCTTCTCAATGTCCCACTTATCTAGCTGTAAGTTGTAATTAACAACAAAGGTCTCATACTCTTTGGGCAAAGATGCAAAAATCAAATAAACTAGGAACTCAACCTTGAGCCCCATGTTCATTGGTTTGAGCTTGGATGTCGTATTGCTCATCTTCAATATGTGCTCTCTAATCCCTTCACCAGTGTATTTCTTATTGACTAACTTCTTAATAAGAGTGCTTACATAAGCATTTGAAGAGCCAATAAACAAACTCTCCACCTTCTTTAGATACTCAGTGGCGGTGGTATATTCTGGGATTGATCCTCCTATTGGATCCTCAATGGAACCCTTAATCACCATCAAATACTTGCGGTTTAAACTATCCCACTTCGCACGATCAAGGTCGTACTTCATTCTCACTAATGCATGGTCACGTTGCCGTGTAGCGAAAGCTACATCAGTCTCATTTTCTGCCCTCACCAGGTCCCGGGCTTAGTGGGATAGGGTGAGGTTAGCGCTAGATCATTGTTGGACAGCGCAAGTGCTATCTCAAGGTTCTCTCGCTATGTGTTATAGTTGTTTCCATTTAGAGGTGAAATGGACAAGATAAACATCATTGGGTTGTATCCTAAAACAACGTCAGAGAAAGTAAGAAACATTTGACATGATAATTGCATGTCGTAATTTAACGTTGGTCAAAATTAAAATATACAATAATCTTCTAAATTAATTCTACATTACCGTTGGGTAAAAATAGAATAAATGCATAAAATATTATGAATAAAAAATTATAATATTGCTATCATCAACTTTGGTTAGAAAATAATAATATCATAATTTATAGAAAATTATTACTACTCTTCAAAATTAAATCCTCCCATTGCTTCGAATTTAATTAGAAGATAATAAGCATCATCTTTGCAGCGGAAACATGAAAATAATCATAAAATAATAATATTCAGAAGCATTTATTAGTACTTATCTACTTTCTGAATAAATTTTCCCGTTGGTTTAAATTTGAGCAAAGATGGAAACTTTTAAACTTAACAAAATTCATCAAAATTGCTTCTGAAAAATATAAAACCTAAAACCATCTACTACTGTTCAATTGGCCCGGCCAATGTTGTGCGGCCCACGGCCCATTGCGCACGCCGCGCTCCCCGCTCCCAGGACGCAATCTGGGCCTGGGCCAAGAAAGCACTTTCCTCGCCTGGGCCAGCCTTTGGTCCAGCGAACGCTGACTGTCGGATCAGATCCAACGGCTGTCCGTGCAGATCGGCGGATAAAAAATGCCCGGATGGTCGCTTCTCCCCCAAACCCTAGCTCATTCTTTCCCTCCCCTTTCTCTCTCAACACCGAAGCTGAGGGCGGCGGCCACGGGTGGCGGCTGGAGGAAGGAGTTGCAGCGCCGCTGTGGGGCCCCTCGCCGGCCCGTGCGCTCGCCCGAGGGTTAGCGCGCCGCCGTTGAGCGGCCTTGTGGCGATGCCCTTGACCCCTGAGCCTGAGGTGAAGGCTTCGTGGTGGCATGGCCTCCCCGACCGGTGGTTCGGGTGCTCCTTCGTGCATGGTGGCGGGATCCTTCCCGCACGACGGCGGTGGCGACGACGGCGAAAGAGACCCAGGTAGGTCCCTCCCCTCGCCGACCTCTCTACTAGGGTTAGGGTTAGAGTTTGGGTTTCATCCGAATCGAAATTCATTTCACCTCCTATATTCTTCCCCAAAAAAGATCTACACGCTAGAGTTAGGCTAACTGATACCAATGTTAGGTTCTTAGGATCAACCAGGAGTAGATCTAGTGGGTAGAACCTTTTCTATTTGAGATAGAACACATAGATCGACCTAGAACAAGAACTAGAGAGAGAGGGGCGCAGGGGTTAGATCATCGGGCTTGGTGGATGTGAAGCTCGCCATGGACGGTGTCGGTGAACGGGTGGCATTAGCGTCCTGGCGGCGGTGTAGACGACGGACGTGGCGCAGAGGCGGCGGTGGAGCTTCCCGTCGCCGTCAGAGCCCCCTCTCGATCGGACGAGGGTTTGTAGCGGTGGTGAACCTCGTACCTCGAGCCCCAGCACCCCACCTCCTTTTATGTGGCACTGCGCGACGGGTCCCACCAACCATGAATTGGTTGGACGCCCCCGATCAGGTCGCGTGGTCATGGCCTGACTCGGTCGTTGGACCGAATCGGAGGAGATCAACCTAACACACAAGTCAAAAATGACTTCACTCCCCCTGTTGCTTCATTCTAGAAGTTGTTTCTCACATAGATGTTTTGCAAACCTCGAGCTATAGAGATGTTGAAGCTAAAGCTGCTCAAAAGCTCTGCCAGAAAAGTTGTATATTGCTGGAAACTATTAGAGAGAGTTTTCTCTGCTCCATGCTAAATCCTGATTTTGGGAGAACTTTTAAGGATCCCTTGAGATGCTTTTAGTATTTATTGGCTATCTCTTTTGGTGTTTAGTGTCTGATGGTCATTTCAGCGGCAAAAGAAAGGTCCTCGTCATGGTCAATCGCTACCACAACAAGAGTGGTTTTCCTTTACTTCTCTTGACCATTTTTGTGGGCAGAAAAGTTTGACGTAATCATTGGTGAGGGTCTGTTTTGTCGTGTTTACGTTTTAGTCGGCAATTCTACTTCCTGGAGAATATTAGTGTTTCACTAAGAAAATAACTTTTTTTTGTTGTGTTGTTGTTTCTGATTGGGAAGGAGATTATTTCCACGTCATTAATCTATCTATATTCCCTTTCCTTTTTTGCCACTTTAGTCTGGTCGGATTCTTTTTCTTGTCGGAAAAAGTACCGTGAAACAATAAAAATTTCAAAACTTATCAACAAAGTGGCATGGACGATATGATGAATAGTTTTAGAGCGGTTTGGATCCTTTTATTTTAGATGAAATGGAATCTACTTAATCAACTAGGCTACTTGGCTTGTAATTAGATATTCTACAACTTATTTCAAAGTTAAGATATAAGTCTATCTTAAATTCATAGGGTGTGAGATAAAAAATTAATTCTATAGATCACCATGCTATATTTCTACTCTACAACTTATATCACATTCTTCGGCTCGCTCGCTTAGAGCAGAAGTGCAACACATAAGTATCTGTCTCATATAGCCAACAGTAGTATACAAATATATTCCGTATACAACTATATTAATTTAATTGATATGTGCCTAAATTATAATTATTAGAATAGATTTCAATTCCAATGATTCAAACGGCCCTAGAGAACACCTAAAATTTGAGAAGTATTTGTGAAAAATATCTGCACCTTTTAAAAGTCTCACGAGAGTTTTGCGATGGAACTCAACCTTTTGTTATCTTACTTACTTAGAACTAGTTAGAAGACGACACGTGAATATTAGATTAACTGAACCCTCAGTACTCGGCTATATAAGCTCACTCCTGGGCGAAACAGAACCCAAATTTGAGTCAAATGTTGCCTTTATATCAATCTGTCGCAAGGATAGAACTGTTTTGCTCGCCTTTTTCCTTTGGAGAAGCGCCAGGAGCTCTTTGTTCAGTTCATATTACAAGAGTTTTTATGACCAAGCACAAGAGCGACAAACAAAATTAAACCAGAAAACGACCGCTAAAGTGCTAACAGGAGTCAGGAAACCAAAAAATCTTTCTGTCGATACTCCACCTCAAGCTAACATCATGTTTGGATCCATTATTATCTAGCTAATAGTTCATAGCTAATACTCCTATTAGCTAGTTTAGTCCAATTAGTGAAAGAGTTATTAGTTGGGTATGCCGCTAATAATTAGCTAAACTATTAGCTAGATTTGTTTGGATCTAAAGAGCTAATTATTAACGGTTAACTATTAGCTCTATGGATCCAATCGTGGCCTAAATCAATAATCAAAAGGAAGCCCTACTCTTGGACTCGCAGTCTCAACTCTCAACTCCGCCTCCGCCTAATCATCTATGCTAAGTTTGGTTGGATGGGATGCATCATCCTAGACGAATAAAGCACGGATGAGATGAATCTGTATGAGATGGTACATATTGCTTGTTTGGTTACCTGTATAGAACGATACATGATTTTTGTTTGGATAGTTGTATGGAACTGTACAAATTAGTACAAGTACAATATCATAATTGTATGGGACCTTCAGGAATTT
The DNA here is from genome assembly GCA_904845875.1 of Miscanthus lutarioriparius. Classification (NCBI taxonomy): domain Eukaryota; kingdom Viridiplantae; phylum Streptophyta; class Magnoliopsida; order Poales; family Poaceae; genus Miscanthus; species Miscanthus lutarioriparius. The sequence continues at coordinate 63,001,737 of CAJGYO010000008.1, read as the reverse complement.
TTCGGAGTAGGAGTTCGAACACATATAGCAGTAAAAAGATTCAGTGTGTGCTCTCTATGACCAATTTTTATAATTACTAATGACGTCTGTTTGAGATGCTTCTCATCGTGTGATGTCTGCATATAAGTGGCACCACCTGCAGACTGCAAAAGCGTACATCAGCAGCAGCGGTCCGTGCAGAGTGTACTCGCAAAAAAAAAAAAAGAGTCCGTGCAGAGTGTTTGGAGGGGGGTCAATAACCTTCGGCCTGTTCGCTTGTTAGCTTTTCTTACCGACCAACGAACAGACTGCTTGTGAGACGTTCACAGCAGCAGCGGTCCGTGCGGCTCCGATGGCTCGCTCCTGCAGAAGCGAAGGCACTGCGCCAAGAGAAAGGATTTCAAGTGCGAAGAGGTCGAGGCGAGCAGAGATGTGAGCGAGAAGATGCTGCATCCGGCCTATTGGACGGCGTCGTTCGAGCATTTTCTCCGCACGGTACCATGCAGCATCGCGAGAGAATATTCGATGTTTCCGGATGATGCGATCTTGGATCGATTTATTCAGTTCGGCAACCAAACGGTGGGACAGGCGGGTCCCACGTGTCTATCCAGGATAGGCTGGTGCGTTGATGGTTCGGTGCAAGGAACCAAACGCTACCTAAAGAACCTCATCCTCAGGTTCCAAGTAAAAACTTCACAGAACTAACAATTTCTACAAAACAAATTCTTACTTGAGGATAAAATTTTAGGAAGTCGTACATATCTTAATTTTACTTTTAATCAAAACTGGTGCTATTGTTTATAGGTTTTGGTGATTTCTATTTCCCCATATTTCGCTCAGAGGCCACACATTATTCACTCGATGAAAGTGCAAATGGAACGAACAGACCATAGCCAGAACTGTGCTAAAAGACAACAGCATATCATTTTACTAGTTCTTTCAACGCCAGAAAGAAAACTTTGTGCAACTTTTGACCTTGCAAGATTTCGACGCTTTACATTTCAACCTTTACAAAAATGAACTCGACACATACAATTAGGGTTTGCAGGAATAAAATAATCTACTTCGTTTCCTAAAGAAAAATGCCGCTGATAAAGCTAGATCATTGTTTGGCCAAAATACAAAGCGGACATTTTGTCCTTTTGCCTGACCTACCGGGCCGGGCAGCTGGGCTGGCCGGGCCCACACGCAATCCCGGTCACGGACGGCGCCCTTCTATCGCTGTCTCTCAATGTCGGCACGTCCATTTGCCTTTGCTGCCAGCCTGGGGCCACCTGCCAGTGGCACCCTCCGCGAGGACAGGCACAGCACCACAATCAGCTGGGTGGTCGTCAAATAGTCGTTGTGCTGCTGATCAAATTAATTTGGCGGCTGATCCATGTTTCATCATGAACGTTGGCCACAGAAACTCCAAAATGATAGTCAAATCTTTGGACATCTTTGGGCATAATACAAGGTTGGGACAGAAGACTTTTTGAACTGGTTTTTGCAGGAAAAAAGTTTTTTTTAGCAGAAGAAGAAAAAAATTTATTTGAACAGAAGTTGGAGACTAAATGGACTTGTTTGGATATATAGGAGGACTAAGGTACAAGTCCTTAACTTGAACGTGGGGTGGGCTGACAAAAAGCCCAAATCGTTTTTCCCAGCCCTGGGTTCTCTTTGGGCATCATATTTGGGCTATTGGCGGACTATGCTCAAGGCACGATAAACTATAAAACAAATATATTTAATTTTTTAAGCTAGATTATTTTGAGCTAAAAATAGTTTCCTAAGAGCATCTCCAACAATATATAAAAAATTGAGTCCTAAATATGGTTTTGGAACCATTCTGAGAACTTTTGGCTACGAAAAAAATACACTATACCAGCACCTTTTATTCTTTACTAAAAGCATACATGTCATCGTCTCTCGTACATATCTTGCCGACTATAGACGAAATAACTCACTATTGTGGCTGGCCATCCAGACACCCTAGCTAATAACAAACACATTAAAAATGGAATCTTCATTGTTGGTTTGTGCATGTGTAAACTATGTTTGTGGGTGTTCCTAGGGATCCATAGAGCACCTCTAGCTAGGTGAATCTAGCTATGTTGCATCCAATCATTGAAATATTTATTGGGGGTCATTTTCTAGGTGATGAACAACTAAATTTGTCATTTGTGCATCTTGGTTTTTTAAGTTTTAGATTCACTCACCAAAGGGTGGATGAGGTGTTGTTAAGCTTCTCAAGATGTGGGAGAAGCTAGATCCACCTCCTTCTCTTTGCCACCTTCTTCTTGATTTCTCCTCCTATCTCCTTATAGTTATGGAGAGAGGGCTCCTCCCTCTCAATCCCCAACAGCTTGTGGCCTCATAAACCTTTGTCTCCATGATCTTCTTGCAAGATATGTCCTCCTAATCCCCTTCTCCTTCTTGTTGTTTCTAGAGAGAGAGTGAGGGATGAACTGAGAGAGAGAGGAGATGAGAGTGTGAGGGAGTGTGGTGGTGCTACTTGTGAATGTATCCATGAAATTGAGACATGTGGGGCTAGGAGTGCCAGGTGAGGATAGCTCACTGCAGTGCATGAAGTGATTTAGCAGATCGTTCGGGAGGTCACGGGGAGATCGAGTTTGTGAAAATTGCTAAGTCTGTAGCCAAGATCTAATGGACTATCCAAGAGTACTCTAGACTATTTGTCACAACATGACAGAGCCTAGAAGGTTCAGTTTAGTGCATATGCAGTTCTCCAAATTGAATTAAATTGCAAATGATGCTTATGATGATGATGTTAATGACCATGCCACGATCCAATTGTGAGAGAGGGTTTAGGCTCTGATATACCATCTATAATACCCCACATCCAATACAAAATCTACTTATGGCCCAACTCCTCATGTGGAACAAGACTGCATCTGCATAGAACCTCTCTTACACTTTTGTCCTTGCGTCATGTAAAAGGGATAAGCCGGAGGTAATAAGTTTAGAGCGAGAAGGATTATAAGTTGGCCTTCACCCTCTCAAACTTCTAAGGTGGTACTAAATCTAGCAACTAAAACCACACATGGGACACATATAGGGCTGGGCAAAAAAAAACCAAGACCGAAGCCTCAACATGAACGGACTGAGACCGCAACCGAATAGACCAAAAATTCAGTCCTTGGTCCTCTCTTCGGTCGCAACTTGCTGAAAACCAATCAATATAATGGTGTTCGGTCTTCTAGGTCGGGTAACCGATATACCTGAATAAGCAACAGTCCACTAGAATTAACCCAACAAAAGCCCATTAGTTGAGACTCAAGTTCGACTAACCCTAGCCACCACATATGTCGACAGAATATCATCGACAGTCCTCCGAGGGGTATCCCACGAAGGTAGATTGATCGGCAGAGATGCGTGTAATAGAGAACAAGAAGGCGACAGAGACACAAGAGTTAGACAGGTTCGGGCCGTCTACTCGATGTAATACCCTACTCCTGTGATCTGTTGGATTATATTGGCTATCGTATGATATTGCGTGTCTTTGGAGGGGGTCCCTGCCCGCCTTATATAGTCCGGGGGTAGGATTACAAGTCGGTTAGATCTAGGAGATAACCAGAAAGTAATAACAGATTACAGGAATCATGGGATCATACGTATCCTAACAGATCTCGTAGTATCTTTAGGATATCTTACCGGTGTCTTGCGGGATGCGCCGAGTAGCGCCGTGCCCCGCAAGGCTTCGTCTTGTGGGCTAGGCCACCCCTAGGGGCCCAGCCCATATGGTCTACCATGGGTATTCGGGGTCATACCCCCCATAGCTAGTCCCTGAGCACCTTGTATCCGTTGTGCAACGCCATCTTGAGCTTGTTCGAGCAGGTGCGAACAAAGCCGAGCAGTCAGACTCATGGTCCAACCACCGTGATGAGTTACCGAGCAGTTGTGAACCATTGCCGAGCAGTGTGAACCGTCGCCAAGCAGTGTATCCCAAGTAAGGCTTGTCAAAAGGATGTAAGGAGCTCAAGTTCAAAATCGAAAATTTCCTCACCGTGGACCAAGTGTGCCCACTTAGAGTCTGACCACGAGAAAGGGAGATAGTCTTTTTCAACTTCAGGAGGCGCGGAGTCTTCCAGATTAAAGCAAACACACTCACCGCGAGGTGAAGTGTGCCCACTTAGCCCTCGAGCCTAACAGTAGGTGACGTAGTCACGTGGTGCCAGGGTCCAAAGTAGAAGAAAAGCAAAAGACCAGCCGAGCAGGCAGCCAGTCCCCGGGTGTAGCCCCGAAACGAGAAAAGCACATTCACCGCAAGGTGAAGTGTGCCCACTTAGTCCCCGAGCCTGACAGTAGGTGACGTGGTCACGTGTAGCCAGGGTCAGAAACAACAGTCAACGGAAGAAAGTCCCCAGTGCGGTGGGAACCAAGTCGTATTGATGATGCAGTCCCCGAGCCACAAGTGCAAATTTTGGAGAAAACAAATCGTGGAGAAAAAACCAGAGTAACGACTGTACAGTAGGAGTTACTGAGCCTTAATGGATTGCGGAGAAGTCGGTGAATATTCGGTGTGCAGTAACAAATTGAGGCGAAAAATGGGCGATACAGGCTGTAGTTGCACGAAAGCCTAGGTAACGGCCCACCACGTCGTTTCGAAGAATTTGGAGAGGCGCAAATCTTGGAGCGGTTTCCCAAAAACCCTCAAATGCGAAAGGTGGGGGGAGTGCTTTATAACTGCGCCACCGCACTCCACGCTCTCACCTTTGCCACTTTGCTATTTTGTCTTCCTCCTCAACCCTCAGACTTCTAGATTCATTCGTGCTTCTGCCGCCAATCCCAAACCAGATCTGAGAGATGGTGCCGAAGAGGGGAGTTGGAAACCCAAAGAAGGCGGCTGCCGGAGCCAGCCGTGACAATGAGTGGGTGCCATCGCTCATGGGGGAGGCGGAGATCAACAGGATGGTGGAGGTGGGCATTCTTCCAGACTGTGTCACCACCGGATGGCGGCCGGCCAATGGTGAGCCCTACCCAATGCCTCATACCGACGATGTTGATCGAGGCACATCTAGATGGCCCTTTGGTAGGTCGCCCCAGCGTTCTTTAGTCCGAAGGACATGGTGGTATAGCAATATGCACCAAAAGGCATGATGAACGATGTTTTGATCTGGTCGTCCTCTTTTAGGGATATCTGGTGATAGCCGGAGTAATAGTCGAGGAAGGAGAGCAGTTCGTAGCCGGCGGTGGAGTCTACAACCTCGTTTATTTGAGGCAGACCAAAGGGGTCTTTAGGACAGTGTTTGTTGAGATCAGTGTAATCAACGCACATTCTCCATTCTTTATTCTTTTTTTGAACGAGAACAGGGTTTGCTAACGACTCAGGATGATACACTTCTTTAATAAATTCGGCAACTAGGAGCCGCTTTATTTCTACCCTAATAGCCTCCTTCTTCTCTGGCGCAAATCGTTGGAGTTTCTTCTTGATCGGTTTGACGATCGGTGAGACATTAAAGGAGTGCTCGATCTTCTCCCGTGGTACCCCCGACATGTCTACAGATTTCTAAGCAAACACGTCGGCATTGGCACGTAGGAAGGAGACGAGCGTGCTTTCCTTTTTGGGGTTGAGGTGATCCCCAATCTTCATGGTCTTGGAGGGGTCGTCGAGGCCGAGGCCAACCTCCTTGGTTTTCTTGGACTTGGCAGAGGCGCGCGGAGGCTCCATCACTGGGATCTCTAGGTCATCAGCAGGCACCGTCTTGGCGTCGGTGACCACGCTAGCCATCTGGATGGAGAGGTCGGTGGCTTTGATGAGGGTGAGACTTTCTATCTCGTAGGCGTAGGCGATGGAGAGGTTGGCCTGTAGGGCCAGGACTCCTGCAGGCGAAGGCATCTTTAGCACCAGATAGGCGTAGTGCGGTACGACCATGAACTTGCCCAGAGCTGGCCGACCAAGTATGGCGTGGTAGGTGGTGTTGAAGTCGGCGACATAGAAGTTGATGTGCTCGATGTGGTAGTTGCTAGCCATGCCGAACTATACTAGGAGGGTGATCTCTCCAAGCGGTTTGGATGCCCTGCCAGGTACCACACCCCAAAAGGAGGAGTCAGATGGTGCGAGGTCTCCTATCTTGAAACCCACCTCCTTTAGGGCTCTAGCGAAGAGGAGGTTCAGGGCGCTTTCACCTTTGATGAGTACTTTCCTGAAAAGCACTTTCCTAACGGTTGCATCAAGAACGAGGGGGAAACGCCCTGTGTAAGGGATGTCTGCCCACTGGTCGGCCCTACTAAAGGTGATCGGGACCTCAGACCAGGGGCGATAGCGGGGGTTGGCGATGATGTCTTCCACGTTGACAGCGAGCACCCGATGGGCAGTGAGCTTCCAATCTCTTCTGCTCTTGGCGGTGGCGAGGCCCCCTGAAGACGGTGGTGACCGCTTTGTCGTGATCCTGGAAGGCGTTGCTGTTTCCCCTAGGTGGTTGGTGGTCTCTGGCTCTGTCATTGTTGTCGTCGTCTGGCTTTTTAGCCCGGAACTCCTTAGCCAAGCCGAGGCAATCCTTCATCTTATGCTTGCTATTTTTGTGGAGAGGGCACGGGCCTTCGATAATCTTCTTGTACTGCTCATCATAGTTGCGCTTGGTGCGAGGTTCATCAACGACAGCGACGATGTGGTCTGGTCGGCGATGACGATATTGACCAGATTTGGACCCTTCTAGCCAGTCATGGCCACTGTCACGATGGTGACTGTGGTTGTCGTAGCGGTGGTCGCTGTGGCGTCGGTCATCGGGTCGCTCGTTGCTGTGGCGAGTTGGGCAATGAGTGCCCACATCCTCATTAAAGCATACTTCAGCCTCATCAACATCGGCGTACTGATCAGTGGCTGTAATCATCTCACCAATCCCTTTAGGCGGCTTGCAATTGAACTTGGAGCGGAGGTCAGGGTGATGGAGTCATCGGACGAAGGCAGTGATGACCTCAGCTTCTGTGATGTTAGGAATAGAATTCCTCATCTTGGAAAAGCGTCTGATGTAGCTACGAAGGAGCTTGGATGGCTTTAGGTAGATGTGGTTCAGATCATGCTTGGTGCCCGGTCGAGTACACGTAGCCATGTAGTTGTCAGTGAAGACCTTCTTCAGCTCTTCCTAGGATCCAATGGAGTCCGGGGCGAGGCTTGTGAACTAGTTCATCGTAGTTGGCGTGAGCATGACGGGGACATAGTTCACCATGACGCTAGTATCTCCCTCGGTGGTGCACATAGCAGTGGCATAAGCTTGTAGCCACTGTGTGGGGTTCATCCGTCCCACGTAGGGCTCGACCCTAGTGATTTTAAAACCACGGAGCCACTAGAGCGTTCAAAGTGCCCTCGTGAGTGCTCGGGGCCCTTTGGGATCATCGCCATCATGATCTGTGGTGTTGTCAACATTGAGCGGCTGGAGGGCTGAGTCCAGATTACTGGACTCTTGCTCGTACTCTTGATGGCGGCGTACTTCTTCTTCATGGCAAGAGAAACAGTGCTCGTCGATATGACATCGCGTGTCTCAGAGATTGTTGATGCCCGCTCGGACATCCTGGTCGACTTCCTGGTCGTGTTGGTGAGGGTGGTCAATGTGGTTACCCCTAGCTCCCCATGGAGAGGTTGTCCACGGCCGCGGTGCTGGTCGGCAAAACAACTTTGGCTGGGGCGGCGATTAGATCTCGGCGTGGTGGATCGGTGAATCGAGCTCATGGAGTAGGAAGGACTCTGATCCTTGCGGATCTCGTTGACCTGGCAGTGCGCCGCTTTAAGTATGGCGGCGACCTTGGCGGCCTCCGGTGTCTGCGGGAGCCGGGCAGGCTCATTGGTGGCCACAGCCAAGTTGGCGCTTGGGGTGTTGTAGACGTCATGGCCGTCAACACGGACAAATTTGTCATCAAGGTTGCATTGGAGTGGGCTTTCTTGCGAGTCAAGCTGATCGTTATGAGCAGCCTCGGCTAGCACAAGGGCAGCCTCATTTGCTCGGCGCTGCGCACGGTTGATGTTCCTATTGTCACGAGCGGCGCGGTCCAACTTGGTTTCCCCATCCCGTGGGGGGCTACCAACGCTGATATTAAAAATTTTGCCTCCAGGGAAGGCGGTAAAGGAGGCTGCATGGTAGTAGTTTCAGCGACAGTCTCCGTAGAGCCTTGGGACTCGGTGTAACACCTCTGGTGTTTTAAACCCTAAAACATGCCATGTTATCATATGCATTGCATATCATTTTGGTGTTAATGAAAACTTTGATATGCATTCACTAAAACAAGTTTACTTTTATGTTATATGTGTTGACTTGTATGGAGTGAATCAATTTCAAAACATTTGTGTTGAATTGGATTTCCAAAAACCCTAATTTCCAGCATTTAATTTTACCCTGGAAAACCCAATTCAAAATCTAAGCACATTTTGGGGTTGAGCCTAAAAGGAAAAGTGTAGAGTTTGTCAATGTGTACAAATTTGGTTTTTAGAGTTTTCAAAGTTGTTATATAAAATTTGAAGTAATCTGAAAAGGGGTAAATTTTTTAGGTGTCCCCTTTTGATTTTAAACTTGCATTTCAAAATTTAGACTGAATTAGAGTATGGTTATTAAAGAAAAGTTGTAGAACTTTGAATTTGGAACAACTTTTGTTTTTGGAGATTTTTGAGTTACCATGCAATTTTGGGAGTAATTTGTGATTTAAATCGAGTGGCAATTCGGTAATTAAAGTGAACAGTACTCGTGGGCGACACCTCACCGTCGGTGAGCTTCCGACGTCTTCCAGGCGCGCCTGTGGCCATCTTTGGCTTTGCGCTGGCAGGGGGAAGGCTGCTGCGTGGCTTCTTCTTGCTTCTAAGCCGCGCTATAAGGCCTATGCCGTCGCCGTTCTTCTCCCCTATTTTTCCCGACGACGCCGTCGTTGCTCCGTCGAGCTCGTGCCGTCACCGTAGCGCATACCAGTCGTAGCAAAGCCCATCACAGCTTTGTCTGCTCCTTGCGCACCTAGCCGACCCATCCTTGAAGCCTGACTCCACCGGGGAAACGCTGTGCGTGCCTTTCTTCCTCGCGACCGGCAGCATCGCCGTCGAGTGTGCGTCACCGTGGCCAGCACTCTACGGTGCGTCTTTGCTCTTGCTCGGCGTAGCTCTAGCTTTGCCATGTTGTCGTGATGCTTTGTGCCTTGTTGGGTGACCTTTTCGTCCACTGCAGCCACCAGGCCGCCGCCGTCGACATCCGCTGTGCCACCGTGACTGCCTTGTTCACCGACGAGCTTCTCCGTTGCTCCTCCGGTCCATCTTTCTGCTCGAGCGTGTTTGGGGTATGCTCCTGAGTCTTCCCAAGCCTTGTGTTTAATCGCTACCAGCCTCCTTTCACCGGCATGCCGCAGCCACGCCGTCGTGGCCGCCATGGCCGGTGTCGTGCTCGGTCCAGGCCGTAATTGGTCTAGCTTGTGTCATCTATCGATGCGTTGTGATGTAGGGAACGTGGTAGTACCTTGGCCGTCGCCGGAGATCTCGCCGTCGACGAGAAATCAACGACCAGCGAGCTTCGCCGCCGTGGTCAGCGCGGGGAACGGTGCTGACATGTGGGACCCGATGTCAGTGACCGTTATTTGAAATGGATTTTTTTCTATTTTGCTGAGTTGAGTAAATAGTGTTGTGATTTGTTATTTTTGTATAGAATTAATTAGAGCTCCAAAAATTATGAAAATTTTTGTGTGACCTCTCTAAGATGTGAAATATTTAGGAAAAATATTAAATGTTATTTTTCAGTACGTTTTGAATGTGATAAAAATTGCTCAAATTAATTAATAAATGAGTTTCCATGATTTTTCTAGGCTTATATAATTATCCAAAAATTATGAAAATTGTTTTGCCACTTATTTATCATGTGATGAGTCTTCAAAAAAATTTTGAGCTCATTTGGAGAAAGTTGATTTATTTCATAATTTGGAATTAAATAATTAATTCAAAAAACGAATAGTAAACCTTTATGACTTAGGTATTGTTTGAATTTTTGGATCGAGTGATAACCTTGGGTCATTAGTATAAAATAATTCTTGATACTTAAAGTAAGTGTTTGAGTTTATGAAAAGGTTTAAGTAGTTGTTGGCTTGTAACTGTACCGCGAAGGAAAGTTGTATTCAAGTTATTAAGTTTTGCATCCATCATCAAGCATCATGTTTTATATCTCGCATCATATTAAACATGGCATTGTTACTTCGTGTAGTGAATGAAAGTGACAACGTGGTAGTTAATCAAGTTGTTGAGGAAGTTAATCCGCCTGTCGAGGTCGAGTTTGATATCTGTGGAACGACTCCGGAACCCGACTTTTCCGAGAATCAAGGCAAGCCCCGGATGCATTTAAACCTACCTTGTGTTTTATAAAATTTATATCGCTTTTTCTTTCAAGTACTGCATTAAGTGATTAGGAGTCAAGTGAAAACCTAATTGGTGCATTACCAACCTTGTTTTTCCATCTCTACCTTGTTACCAGTTTTAATTCAAAAAATGCCTAGTTATGCTTAGCTATGCTCAGACAAATAAAGGTCAGGTGATTACCTATCACCTGAGAGATATAAAAGGGTTTTTAGATATGGTCGGTTATTTTATGTATCATGAAATATGAGCTGGCGGAGTAATAAATCTAGACCGGGCGGACTCGGTGTGTGAGAGCCACAAGACATGGATGTCTTGTGAGCGGGTTCTTTCCGCCTGTGTCGATTAAGAACCGTCCGTTGTTGAATTGCATGAGGTGAGACTTTGTAGTACTAGCCACATACTCCAGTAAGCCTTAACTTGGCTATTCTATTACGAGAATGGCTACTCGCGCACTAGGAGTGGAGACATGGCGAGAATAGCGTGTACCCACGTGGCAATGGGTTGGATTGGTGGAGTACTGTATTCTCGGGTGGCGCAGACCCGTTCTTGTTTTAGAGGAACTGAGGGTAGGTTGGTATATGTAGGTCAGGGACCTGCATATGTCGTGTGGTCGGGAATCCCCAGCTGGGTTATAATCAGTTTGAATCATCGTTGCTCCTCGGTTATGGAGACTCAACTCACTGTTCATCATCATAGTTAATAAATGGAACTTGAGTATGTGTTGAGAAAGAGTTTGATATGAAGTTCATGGTCTCAATACGTATCATGGCAGATTCATATATGATCTTGATGAAGGTTTTAATGTTGAAAGAAAGAATCTTGTTAGAGAGCTTTTACGCAAAAGAACTTTGTTTATTGCTAAAGCCATACCTTGAATCCCTGAGCCCGCATTCCTAAGTCTTATCAGTTTTTATTTTGGTTAAGTCTTGTTGAGTACTTTTGTACTCAGGGTTCGTTGACCCTTGTTGTAGGTGAGCCTCATGAGCATGTATGCTTTGGACCGTGCTGCATGACTGTTTTTCAAATCGATGATGACAGTAAATGTGTGGCCCTTGGGCAGGGCATCTTAATTGTGTGTTTTGTATTATGTTATTAATGCCACTTCACTACTATGGTTTGTAATAATAATCGTATTTAGTTTGTAAGATTTGAATCAACTGGTTTGTAAACTAAGTTATTATAAGACTTCCGCTATATTACTCTGATGTATATATTTGAATAAACTATTGTAATACTGCAATGACTCTATAATGGGATCCTGCTTAGAAATCGTGGATGATTCGGGGTTCTTCGAGGACACTCAACAGTCTTCTTAAGTTATTGGGAACATATGCATAGTCGTCAGAGGTCATTGGACAGTGACAGGTGCATGTGGGTCCTATAATTTAGGAGGTTCTACCACACTCGGAGTCTAGTTTTTCCTCCAGGATGGTTTGGAGGGATGCTTCTGGGCATCGGCCGACATGTAGCATGTTGACAGTCGGTGAGAGCTGGTCGGCGAAGTTGCTCCTTAGGGCATCTTGATAGGTGGCGGCAACGCTGGTGAGCCCGAAGGGTAGGGCCGTAACCCCTGGAGTTTCTTGATCCACCTCCAATAGATCTAAATCAGAGGGTGGTCGACACTAGACCAGAGTGGTTAGGGCCAATTCTACGATGGAGAGGCAATTGGTGAGCTTCTGGCCAACCTGATCAATGGATGCGATCAGATCGTCATTGTTGATTTGCCTCCTCGGGTAGCGGGGGAGCGGGCGGCGAATTGTCGGCGAAGACGACCTCGGAGGCGGTTCTAAGATCGGATCTACAGTCGCAGGTGTTGGGGTGATCGGCATAGTATTGATCTGCATCGGCTCGATGAGATCTTCGACTCCATTAGCGTTAGTGATCCAGGAGATCGATCCAACCGTGAAGATCTGGCCAGGCTGTGGGAGGGACAAAGAGCCTGCAAAATGTACCATCTTGTTCGACATGGAAATAGCACGGACACCCCTACCTGGTGCACCAACTATTGACAATATCATCGGCAGTCCTTCGAGGGGTATCCCACGAAGGTAGATTGATTGGTAGAGATGCGTGTAATTGAGAACAAGAAGGCGACAGAGACACAAGAGTTAGACAGCTTCGGGCCGTTTGCTCAACGTAATACCCTACTCCTATGATCTGTTGGATTGTATTGACTATCGTATGATATTGCGTGTCCTTGGAGGGGTCCCTGCCCACCTTATATAGTCCGGGGTAGGGTTACAAGTCGGTTAGATCTAGGAGATAACCAGAAAGTAATAACAGATTACAAGAATCATGGGATCATATGTATCCTAACAGATCTCGTAGTATCTTCAAGATATCTTCCCGGTGTCTTGCGGGACACGCCGAGCAGCGCCTTGTCCCGCAAGGCTTCTCTTGTGGGCTAGGCCACCCCTGGGGGCGCAACCTATGTGGACTGTCGTGGATATCTGGGGTCATACCCCCACAGCATAGCACAGGCACCGCCGCACGCTCACGCCCAATGGGCCAGCACCATTGGAGCTATTGTGGATGTCACTGCTAATTCATAGTGCGTCATCGGTGCTGGCCCCCAACACTTTGTCTTGACAGGTCAGTGTGTTGCGCCTCTGTGGTGTTGCACACCTGCACAGAGAGGTAGGCATCTATGGATGGTGGTGGCTCGGCATTGCACCTCTACATGCTATGTGTAGCACACCTATGTATGAAGGCATGTATTGACGAGCAGTGGCAACCACGAGTCTTCGACCACAACCACCATCCATTCCTGTACATTAGCATGGAAAAGAATATGGTTGAATGGATCTCTGTTTTTTTGCAAATGGAGATGTGGGAATTGCTTGTACAAGACTTTCTTTTATGTAGGGCTTTCTATTCACAACCCATAATAGAAATTTTAGGGTGTGACAGACAGTCTTAGGCTCGTACAAGTCACCTATTACCATGAAACTTTGACAGATACCCTTTACTATATTGTTGAGGAACTAGGGGTTTCTTTCTATAGAAGTACAATAATTATCTTCATTGACATACACTCCAACCGTACATCTATGTGTTGAACTAGAGTTTCTAGCCCACATGAGAAAGTCTGATTCCTGAAACGTTTGGTCTAGGAGTGCACATGAGATGCCCTATGTGTTTGGTGGGTGCCATGTTTTCGCATTAAAAGTCACTTTACAATTAATGAGTGAATATAGCTAGTAGTCACACACTATAGTAAAGTATTGTATGCCAAAAGTTGTTAAGGTGCTTTGGTAGGTATGCTAAAAACAAGGCAGCTTTAATGAGTAAAGGCCTACCGTTATTAATATATTTTTGCTAGCAACTTATTTCCTTCACTCAACCTTAAACGGTTATATATTATAAAGTATCTTGAAAACATCCTAGAGATGACTTCTTGATGTTTATTTAATCGGTGAAGGACACCATCTCTAGTAGTACATCACCAGTTCTCTCCCCCTAGTTCTTTCTTTCCCTAGTGTCAGTGCGAAAAGTGACCAACAAGTAAATATTTGTCGTTTTACCGTACGTCATGATCGGATGTGGCCTAGCACTCAATGACACAGGGTTTATACTGGTTCAGGCAACGTGCCCTATGTCCAATTTGAGTCGGTCAGTGACTTTATTCCTGAGCCTAGGTGCTCGAAGTTTGCTATGGGGTTACAAACGAGTGGGAATAAGATGGGGGTGTTAGAGGTCCGGTCAAACTCTAGACTGAAGGGCCGAAAGTGACGGGAGCTCCTACGTGCGTTAAGTATTGGAACATATGCTCTGTGTACTTTTAGAGTTCTAGAGCCGTGAAGCTGTTCGAGTGCTCAGAATGTCTAAAGCTAGCAGAGAGAGAGTGTGTGTGTCGGAATGATCCTCCTTTTGTTGGGTGAGAGCGCATCCCCTTTTATAGATGAAGGGGATGGCCTTACAAGTTTAGGAGAGAGAGAGTGTGTGGGGGACATGGCCCCTGGTATCCATAAGACAAGACATGGGTCGTACCATCAGAGGTGGCTCAGCCCACAAGATCAAGGCGTGCACGGCACTGGTCGACGTGCAACGCAAGATATTGTATAGTACCAAATAGGATACTTTCCTTGTAACCCTACCCCTCCAGAGTATATAAGGAGAGGCAGGGGTCCCCAAAGACATAGGACATAGGGTATTACGTTGATCAGATAGCCTGAACCTATCTAAATCGCTATCTCTACGCCTTGTGTCACCATCCGGTTCCTGATTACGTGCACCCCCACCGATCAATCTACCTTTGTGGGATACCCCTCGGTAGACTGCCGACTAGATTTCATCGATAGTGGCGCCCACCGTGGGGCGTGTGTGTGCTGATCCTTGGCGAACCAGATGGCCAACCTCAAGACCAACAACGTCGGCGGTGACTCAGCGTCTCTCGACATCTTGAATCAAGATATCCTTCTGTTGCCGACTATCTCAACCTCAGCATCCCAAAACATCTCATGGCTGTATGGCAGGTTGAGCTGAGATCATCACCGTGCAGCTCCAATCTCCAACTCGTATGCTGTTGCCCTCTCAAAATCAATTTGCTACGCACGCGGATCGTGACATCCAGACTGATTGAGTAAACAAGCAAGGGACAAACGCATCTACAAGGCATGTAGGAGTCAGGCTTCCATGCATATATGCGTGCATTATGGATTGGAATTCCAGCAGATCGATCGATAGTCCGCCTCGATCGAATCCGGCTTTGACTCGTCTACGACCAAGTTTGACTTTGGCTCTCCCAAGAGTAGCAGCCGACTGACTCAAGTCTTGTCAAATTCCGTCCTGGTCAAGTCACTCAGATGCATAATTTGCAACGTCGTGCATGATGATGCAAGCAAGATAGTTATCAGAGACTTTCACGTACACATCTCTATCAGTCTGAGATACACGTACATCTACAAGCCGTCGTTTCGACTCGAACATGAGATCAGCCTCGTCCGACTGTAGCCAGCCACCAAGCAAACCTCTAAGCGAGCCACTTGGACTACTTACTCTGACCACCTGCCGCATCGCAATGATGATCGCCGTGAAGAACGATGCCATTACAACCACGACCGCCGCCATGACGACAGTTCAGAAAACTCATGCGCCGGGCAACTTCGTCAACGCTGACCAGATAACACCACACGCCACTGACCAGACGTTCTGTCTAAAGCTAAGTCATGCTTTAATATTTTTCTAAATATTCTCCAATCTTCGTATATCGCCATAATGTTTCTCCGAGTTGTTTTCTCCATGTTTGCTCTCTAAACGATTTTCTTTCACGTATACCATCTTGAAGATGACATACAGCTAAGCGTATGGCAAATTCCCAAACAGTCATGTTGACGCTCGAATGTTCCTAGAGACGGCCTTGTCTTCGGCTCCTCCCTACACATGCACGAGTGTCTACCCTCTGTGTTATGGGTGGTAGGCAGCGGCTCCTTAGCGAAGCCCTGTTCTTCCTACATGCGCACGGGCTCTGCGCTCCACGTTATGGTTAAAAGGCTAGCTAGGGCTGGAGACTCAGCTACACACTAACTGGTCGGGCGGTTTATATTAAATATAAATACATCTTCATAATAACACTAAGTGTTCACACCAACTGATCGTCGAGCTACATACGCTATTTCATCACCATTGTTGATTCTTCTCCGGAGTTCATATATTTTACATCATGTACTACCCGTTCTACATATTTGTATTGTAGGATCATCGTCTAGGTGGTCGGACCACCTTGTGCTCGGACTTCTCCACCGATCAACTGGTCGGACCGCTAGGTTCATGGACTTCATCGCTGACCAGTTGATCGGACTGTTCGCCGGTCGCTTCTACTTCATCGCTGACCAGTTGACCAGACTGTTCGTCGCTCATGCTTCATCATCAGCTATGCCAAGGACTCTTCGGTGCTTGAACATCGCCAGCTACGTCGGGGACTCCTCGGTGTTCGGACATCGCTAGCTACGTCGGGGACTCCTCGATGTTCAGACATCGCCAGCTACGCCGGGGACTCCTCGGTGTTTGGACATTGATAGCTATGCCGGGGACTCCTGAGTGCTCGGACACTGCCAGCTACGCCGGGGACTCCTTGGTGCTTGGACATCGCTAGCTATGCCGGGGAGTCCTCGGTGCTCGGACATCGCCAGCTATGCCAGGGACTCCTCGATGCTCGGACATCGCTAGCTACACCGGGGACTCCTCGGTGCTCGGACATCGCCAACTGCGCTGGGGACTCCTCAGTGTTCGAATTCTTCGTGCAAGCATCGTCAGCTAAACTAAGGACTCCCTTGGTGGTTGGATCTTGCTACGTCTCATCGGTGTGCTATCGAGCTACTCCATGCTATTCGGATCAGGGTGCTGATTTTGGGCAACACATCTGGGGTCTTGATACGCGCATGTCAGATGACGTCGGTAGGCTTTTAGACTTGTTTTCTTTGACCCTGCTACAAGATTCATTCTTCATCTTCCAGCAGGCTTGGGGACTAAGTGGCTACACTTCACCTGGCGGTGAATGTAGTGCTTATTTCTTGATTTACCCTCCTTATTGGTAGAGTCTAAGTGACTACACTTCTCCTAAGTGGAAGAATTTTCAAATTTTATCTTGAGCCCCTTACATCCTTATAGCAAGCCTTACTTAGCTAAGTCCGAGGTCTCCTAACTAGTTAAACTGATCGGCATTGACTTTCACTACCCAGGTCACCAGTTAAACCGGTTGGCCGCACTGCCCAGGTCACCAGTTAAACTGATCGGTTTCGACTTCCACTGCTCGGATCACTAGTTAAACTGATTGGCTTCACGTCAAAGTGTTCGGAATTGTTCAAGACAGCATTGCTCAAAGGATACAAGGCAGTCGGGGACTTGCTATGGGGGACATGACCCCCGGTATCCATAAGACAAGACATAGGCCGCACCATCAGAGGTGGCCTAGCCCATAAGATCAAGGCATGCACGGCACTGGTCGACGTGCACCATAAGATATTGTATAGTACCAAATAGGATACTTTCCTTATAATCCTACCCCTCTAGAGTATATAAGGAGAGGCAGGGGTCCCCTAGTCGACATCTACATATATCTCATATTCAATACAATCAACCAAAGACACAGGATGTAGGGTATTACGTCGATCAGACGGCCCGAACCTGTCTAAATTGCTGTCTCTATGCCTTGTGTCACCATCCGGTTCCTGATTACGTGCACCTCCACCGATCAATCTACCTTCGTGGGATACCCCATGGAGGACTGCCGAGCATCTTTTGTTGATAGAGAGTGTGTGTGCCCTAGTCTTGTTGCCCACACCGTCGGGTACAAAACAGTTTGTCGGTGCCACAATACTGTTGACGCCCAGATGCATGTGGCAGGCTCCATCGTGTTCTTCTGGAATGGCAAATGTTGGCGCCTACCATACTGTAGGACAAATGTCGACGCCTACAACACTGTTTGTGTACTGACATGTCTAGAAGGCTACAAAGTACCCTTTTGGCATGGCCTAACAGTACTGTCCTACAGGTGTGTAGGGTATGGTCCTCGGTATTGCGGTTGACTTGAGAGCCTTACCTTATCTTCTCTGCCTAATTTTTTGGGTCCTCACCGAGCGCATCCCCGGTCGGTCATTCCTAGTCGGCTCCGACCATGTTGGTCGGAGAAGAGCCGTAAGCAGAGGTTCGGTGTATTCCCGATCGGAGAAGCGGGTCAGAGTCAAAAGCGAGCATCGTCCCCTCCTTGGCCAGGCCTTCCGGTTGGAGAAGCGGGTCGGAGTCGGAAGCGAGCGTCATCCCCTCCTTGGCTAGGCCTTTCGGTCAGAGACTAGATTGCTCTTTTGGCCTGTCGTTAGGTATCTAGGCCGGCCCAGGAGTTGCTCATCGTTCCTAATGCCGTCTGTCGGTCTGAGCTTTTGCTAGAAAGCAGGCCCATTAGGGACCTAAGGTTTATGAACCCGATAGGAGCCCCCGAGTGATTCTGGTAGAATCATCTAGGGGATTTTTGATTTTGCCAGCGGGTGCGCGCAAGCGCACCCGGCGGGTGTGGCCCCCGAGCCCCCGGGTGATTTGGGTAGAATTGTCTGGGGATTTTTTGACTTTACCAGTGGGTGCACGCGAGTGCACCCGGTGGGTGTAGCCCCCGAGCCTGCGTCCAACTGGTGAGTTGATTGGAGGCTGAGTATCTTGGTTCTCTTTCCTGGGGCCGCAGACTCCTGTGTTTCTACCGTTCGGGGTGTTCGCCCGTGTTTGTCCCGCCTGTGACCTGTGCGGTCGGTTGATTTCCCAAGTCAGCGTCGGGCGACCTGAGCCCCTGAGCCCCATTGGGTTCGGTAGGGGTTGGTCTAGTTCTATGTGATACCCCATCCATGGTTTCCACAACCGGAGAGGCTAAGCTAACATCGCTTGCCTCGATGGCTCGAGCGACACGCTCGGTGAGCTCACTAACGGGCATGTTCTAGCGGAATGCAGGTCTGTCGTTTGTAATGGGGTTGACATAGCCCTCATGTGGCATTCCACTGCTCCTTAACCCATGTCCCGACATATGCCTGGGTCATTATGGAGACTGACTTAGGTATCCCGCTGGCCTCCCCTCAATGGAGATTCTATGGGCATGGCTCGAGGTTAGGATCGAACGAGAAGGTCGAGATGACCATGTCTGCTTATGAGCATATTAGGCAAGGGCTGCTAGGGCTCATCTATGTTTTCTCTCCTGGCTCTGTTTGACATGAGGCGGCCTCGAGCCCTCCATGGGCCAGCCTTCGAACCCCGGTCGGTCGTTGCTCATGTTGAATGAGGCAACTACCGCTTCATGATGCAACACGAAGCGTTGTGAAGCATTAATTGCATATGCGATGCTTTAGATGTATGGGATGAATGAATGATTGTATGAATGAATGTGTGAATGTGTGTATGAGAAAGGATGAATGAATGATCATGCATCAAAAAATAAAGAAAGGACGTTTGGTAAAGCTACCTTGATGACTCAAGTGACGGGTTTGAGGAGCTCTTATCGGATTTGTCCGAATGGGATCCATGTTCGTCATTCGTGACAGAGTCTGCGTAGCCCGCATGGGGCATCCCACTGCTCCTTACCTGTCTCTCGGTAGTCGCTTGAGCCGTCCGATCGACTCAGGTGGCTCGTTGGTCTTCCCTCAACGAAGATCCTAACGGTGGGCCCTTCCAAACCTTGCCTAGGAAGACAGAGGGTCGTTTGCATGCGGTTTCGCCTTATTTCCTACACCTGGGTTGTGGTAGTGGTGGGCTCAACCCAGGCCACATCCCGTTTAATCGGGTGACATTTCATTGGGCAGGGTGCATCCCATCAGTCAGGACGCGTCCCATCGCATGCCTATTTGCATTTAAATAGGGGAAGGGAGAGGGTTTTCATCCCATTCCTTCGCCTTTCTCCATCTGCCGCCTCTCCTCCTCCTTCCTTCTTGCCAAGTGCATTCGTGCTCCGCATCGGTTTTTGAGAGAGAGGGTAAAGCTAGGGAGAGGAGAACTCACTGACTTGTTCGTGAATCCAAAGCACGATGTCGAACTGGAGGCCATCCAACATAGATGAGGTGGTGCTGGCCACCTTCGCTGAGAAGGGGCTGCTTCCACTGAAGGAGGTGGTGCACTAGAGGGCTCCTGTGCTAGGGGAAGCCATTTTGTGACCCCGGGCTGATGAGGTTGTCTCCTTCCTCGCTTTCCACGAGCGCGGGCTAGGATATCCGGCGCACTGGTTCTTGCGTAGGCTCCTCAATGAGTGGGGCCTAGAGTTGCAATACCTCAATCTGACTAGGGTGCTGCACGTTGCTGGCTTCATCATCGTCTGCAAAGCCATCCTTGATATGGAGCCGCATGTGGATCTATTTCGGTGGATCTTCACTGGGCGAGCCCTATCAGAGGGGAAGCCACCCAGGACCGCGTCGGTTGGGGCTTCACCTTGCAGAAGAAGCCGAGGCCATTGGGCTCCTACCCCACGTACTCCCCCTATGACTCCAATCAGGGGTGTCATGGGGAGTGGTTCTACATCAGGAACCCAACGAAGGCGTCATTCCCGCCGTTCACCGGAAGAAGGCTAGAGAGGCAGGAAAGCTGGTCGTGGGGGCCATCCAGTCAGTAGAACAAGCTAGAGGTCATCGAGGCAGAGCTCTAGAAGCTAGTGCAGCATGGCCTCGATGGTCTACGGGTGTTCCACACCTTCTTCTGCCATCGAGTCACCCTGCTGGCGGAGAGGAGGCGACCGATGTGGGCCTACTCCGGCCCAACAGACCCCGACCACGCATCGCCGGAAGAGTTGGCGAAGGACGAAGTCTGGAGTCAGCTCGACCGGGTGCTGCAGCTAAGGAACAAAGAGTCCCTTAAAGGAAAGCCCAGACCTCTTCATGCCGTGAAGCTGTCCAGTCTAGGATGCTCCCCTCTTCTCATTCTGTGTCTTTTTTCCCTTTTTGCTCTCCTGTATTTTGACTTCAAGTCGTCCGTTTCGTAGGGACTTGTGAGTTACAAGTCCTGACCGCATCTTCCGAGGGGGTCAGAGGGTGTAGCTTGGCAAGCCGCTCTGAAAGAGGCAGCGGTTGCCAAAAAGAAGAAGAGAGCTGAGAAGGCCTGGAGGAGGCACGAGAAGGAGAATGAGATCACCTGGCGAGTGTGGGCCGATGAAAACCGGAGCGACGTGGAGGCGGAGCTCGAGTTGGAGGAGCCCACAGAGACGGGTGGCGACGCGAGCACCTCTGAGGATGACGGAGATAGGGGTGTCGTTGTGACCTTGGTGGAGCGTCGTGCGCCTGTGGGCGCGTCCGTCAGTGGTGGGCGCGATACAGAGAGGCACGGCGACATTCCCACATCAAGGAAGCGCGCCATGAGTTCGGACGCCGCCGTCGAGCGAGAGGCGAAGTGGGCGCGGTAGCCGCGCCCTTCGGAGGCATCATTGGCTTCGCCTCCCCTGCTCCGAGCATGGTGGGGCACGCTGGCCGATTGGAGGAGCGTGCTCATACCATAGCATCTTTGGGGTCGATGTGTGTGCATGACCCACAATGGGGAGATGCCTCGCCAGTTGCCCCGGCGGGTGCGCCATGAGCCGACGGACGCGGTGACTTGTGGGCCAATTAGGAACCAGCTGGGTTGGCTTCTCCCTCGGTCGATGTGAGGGGGAGCGGGTCACGACCCGTGAGCGGTCCTCGTCCGGCGTGCTCATTGCCAGCAGGTCGGGCTTCAGGGCCCTGCCCCTTGCGTCTAGGCATGTACCTATGTTACTTTTGATCTCACAGTTGAGTTTTTTGAGCGTGACTGACCTGTACTTTTTTTACAGTGGCCAAGGACTGACAGGACTAGGCATTGCCCCGCCTCCCATGTGGGAGGAGTGGAGGCCCAGCCTACAGCGAGTCACGACGAGTGGCGGGGAAAGCAGACTGGCGGCGATGTGACCTTCCCTCCTGGGGGTTGCGCCCTCCCGGTCGGTCGCGAGTACAGCGGTGGCGGCAGCAGCAATGATGGCGGCGATCCCCATGGCAATGGTGGAGGTTGGGTCAGAGGTGACCCTTGCGATCCCTCCTCCAATAGCCATGGCGGAAGAGAGGAGGGAGACTAGGCTCCCTGCCTCGCCTGGCAGAGGAACACACGGCTCGCCCTCCTGGTCGGAGCTAGAGGGGTCAGGAGGAGACGCGGCCAGGTCAGAATCAGAACATCCGTTGGCAGGCCACGGAGTCGAGATAGTGGAGATCCCCTACTCTAGTGAGGCAGGCGCTAGGGTGCAGCCACCGGCCATCCCACCGTCGCAGGAGCTGGCGGTGGTCCGGTCATCCCACGATGTTGCGGCAGCGGGATCTTCCAGCGGGTTGGGGGTGACCCGCAAGCTGGTGTGGCCCTGCTGATGAGGACATCACACCCATGCATATGACCATGTTTGGTGCATGGTATGGAGGGGTAGGAGGCCAGCAAGGGTGTCCAAGTCAAGAAGAAGATCCAAGGCTAATTCGGTTCGAGTCCCCGAGGTGGAGGCCCAAAGCAACTCAAGTTCGAGTCTGCCTCGGCCTCTAGGACCAGTCTGCCTTAAACTGGTCACCCAGGACGTATCCAAACTCCGTTTTCAACAATCCACATATGGTTGGAAAGCTAATTTGATAAGGAAGCCAATCCAAGTGGTCTCATGTCAAAATCCCTTCAGAATCAATGGGAATCGTCAAAAGAAATTAGTGTCCAGAATCTGCCAGGATGCTGCGACACCGTCTTTTGGTCCGTTGGACCGTGTGTCGTGTTTGGGCCCAATAGGGGGCACGTCCAGGGTAGGCGACGACCCTAAGACCTTTATAATCATATGCCGCCACCGTCATTAGATTTTGGGTTTTGCTTAGATTAATCTGTCAAGAATAGTTTCGCCGTTCATCGGTTTGTGAGACCCCAACTTCGTGAGATTTCTCATTCATCTACAATTTGGTTGTTTTCTTTCTTGTTCATGCTTGTGTCCTTCATTGCGTAGGTAGGGATTAGCCTTCTTGGCGAGGTCAACCAGATCCGTGTCTCAGTTGATAACTAGAGGAGATGTGGTGCTAAGATTGCAGGGTTCGATCTTTCGATCTGAAGCCGTATCAGTGTGTCATTCTCCACCACAACGATAGTTACCACTACCTGATGGAAGATCGGGATCCCCGTTCCCATTAAGTGGTATCAGAGCTAAGGTATATCGTTAGGTTCACATTTATCCTCTAGTTTTGAGTGTTTCGCATTCGTCCCATAGTCCAGTGCCATACTCATTTTTTTCCTGTCCTAGAACCTTTCACGCCATAGCCTTTGCATATTTTAGTTTCAGAGTCCGTCGTGTTGAGTTTGTGTCCTGGTCAAGGTCTTGGTGCTGGTTAGGTCCTGTTAGGGTCCAGTTCATGTGTTTTCCTCATTGTTTCCATCAAATCCTTGCTGCCGTGACCAATTTTGCGCGCATTGTTCCCGTTTTGTCCTCTAATTCGGAGTCAGTTCGTAAAACTGGTCTAGTTTTCGCACACGAACTCAGATTTCGACGTTCCATATATCAAAATCGATCGGAAAAAAAATCCGGATCTGTTCGCCCCCTGTCTTGCTAGTGTCAAAAAATTTTATTTTGGCCAAAAACTGGTCACAAGATCCTCTTTTCATAGTCACAAGCTTTTTATCAATTTTGAGCACGTCTTCTGAATTTTCCCCAGGCCACACCTTTCACTTGTTTAAGCTCATATTTTCTATGATTACTTCTTTTGTGCTCCTAAGTGGAAAAAATATCCAAAAAAATAAAAAGAAAAAGTCAAAAATTGCAAAAAAAAAACAACGACAACCCAAAAAATAGAAAAAAGAGAGGGGCAAAAGAGGAACAATATATAGAGGAGCACATTGAGAAGGCCAAAGTGAGCTGTGTTAGCGTGTGCTGTCTGTTTCCTTGTTCGTGTTGCTTTCGCTATCCACCATTTTTGTTTGGCACACACCTGGCACTTGGAACATTTTAGACCAGCAATGAGAACAAGTACTTTGGACTATAATTCAACATTACTTTCTGTTACTGACTTGTGTGCCAAATATACATATTATTCTTTGTGTGCCTTCCAAGCTCCACAAACTCTTTAGATCAGTACAGAAAAAGGGCCTTGCAATCTCGGTACCACTGCCTCACAGGTATCATGAACCAGCCGTCGGTTGACCGTCCACTGCTTGTGTTGGTAAGAACTTTGTAAGAGCTTGGTAAGACGCTTCCACTTGCTGTGAAAAGTGACACCACTACAACCACGTAGTCATTTGATAGGGATAATACTTTTGTGTTGTCTTTTGCTGTCTTCTAATAATGACAGGTTGTTCATATCCACCGACTTATGATGGTATAGGTGCTGATGAGCACATGGAGTGGGAAATTGCGATAGATAACATATTTGCTACTCGCTTTATGTGTCAAAGGAGGAAGGTAAAAAATGCAGCTAGTATTTTGTGACATTATGCTTTATCTTGGTGGGAGTGTTTAGATTCTTCTGATAAACCTCAAACTTGGAATGATATGAAACTCCTTATGCGAGAAACCTTTGTTAATCCATCTCCTGTTTTGACTTCATATGCTGAGGTGCACCATTTAGAGGAAGAGTCTGTTGTTATTCCTCTTGCTATGACAAACCTTCTGTAGGATAATGTCCATAAGCAAGAGGATGGCATGTGTAAGGAAAATGGACCCTTGGCCCATTTACTTTGGATTTTGGTGTTTGATGACCAACACAACCAAATTGGACTAATGAATTTGCAAGTGTTTGTTTTGTAGTCTAATAGGGTGCAAGACGTGACTTGGACAAAGGCGACGTGATGATCCGATGATCAACACCTCAAGCAAGACTTTAGAAGCACAAGTGAAGACCCAAGATATCAAGCAAAGTCCAAGCATGAAGATAGGAACCAAGCCGTACGCAAGATCATGAAGAAACGAGCTCGCAGAGGTGACCGGACACTGGACCGGACGCTGGAAGCACGACCGGACGCTGGACCGGTGACTCGGCAGATAGGCGACCGGACGCAAGGACTGGACGCTAGCGGCAACCGACCGGACGCAGGAACGCAGCGTCCGATCGAGTACAGAGAGGTTCTAGGCGCGTGAAACTGCGACCGGACACGTCCGGTGGCAGGCGACCGGACGCTGGCAGCGTCCGATCGGTAGTTCGCGGTTGCAACGGTCGGGACGACCAGACGCGTCCGGTCAGGACGATTCAGCGTCCAGTCAGTAGCAGATTTGCGGGAGTTCCACCCCAACGGCTACTTTCTCAGTGGGGCTTATAAATACAACCCCCAACCGGCCATTTGATAGGTGTGGAGCTGAGGAAACATACCAAGGGTGTTGATACACCATTTTAGTGATCTCCACTTGCTAAGTGCTTAGTGTTTCATCAGGTGATTAGCGTAGGTGCTTTGCGAAGTGCTTAGGTTGATTAGACCACCGCTTATGCGCTTGCTCTAGGTGTATGCCTAGTGTTTAGTGAGGTTTGCATACCTCTTGCCACCCCGTACTTGCGAGCACAAGAGTTGTACATTGGAGGGGCTTGAAGTCTTGCGAGATCGCACCAACCACGTTTGTGGTGCGTCCGCCACCGTGTACCGAAGGGAACAAGGCCCGCGGCGTTTTGGCCGAAAGCTTGATAGTGAAGACGGCGGGGAGCATCTGGGAGAGGCTTGCCAGAAGGCACATCGGAGACCCACTTGCGCGTGGGGAAGGCCCGAGGCTATCCACGGAGTTACCCGACCGGGAGCTTGGCCCTTGCGAGGGATTCCTTGCGAGGGGCTCCAACGAGGACTAGGGGGAAGCTTGCGCGCTTCTCGATACCTCAGTAAAAATACCGGAGTCGTCGATGGGAGTTTGCATATCTCTACCTTGCTCTTTAAGCTTCCGCATTTACATTGATCATATTATTATCATTTGCGGTAGAGATAGCAACACACTAGCAAAACCGTAGTTGAACATCTAGATAGATTATCTTTTGCATAGGTTTTGCTAGAGGTAGAAAAAGAGGCCATAGTTTAGAGTTAGATTTTTAAGTTGCCTAATTCACCCCCCTCTTAGGCGTCCACGTGTCCCTCAAGTGGTATCAGAGCCGGTTGGCTCATATTTGGACCTTTGGCTTAACCGCCGTTGAGCCGACGCTATTGTAGAGTGGTTGGGATGGATACCGCTAGGCCTCCACAATTTGACGGCACTAACTTCCTATACTATAAAGCTAGAATGGCTTGCCACCTTGAGGCGGTTGATTTGGGTGTTTGGAGAGTCACTCATGACGGGATGAAACCCATCAAGAATCCCGAAAAACCCACAAAGAGTGATGAAAAATAAATGCATTTTAATGCTAGAGCTAAAAATTGCTTGTTTGAATCATTTAGCATGGATGTGTTTAACCAAGTGTTCACTTTAAATACGGCACATGAAATTTGGTTAAAACTCCAAGAGCTCCATGACGGCACAAGTAATGTCCGTGAGCAAAAACATTGTCTAGCTAAACAAAATTATGATTCCTTTAGAATGAATGATGATGAGCTTGTTCGTGATATGTATTCTCGTTTGAATCTAATTATCAATGAGCTCCATTCAATAGGATTATTAAAGCTAGATGATGCGGACATCGTGAGGAAGATCATCTCCGTGCTACCACAAAACAAATATGCAAGCATCATCACCATCCTTCACAACATGGAGAACTTGAGCACCATGACCCCGAGCATTGTCATTGGCAAGCTAGTGGCATTTGAAATGTCACGTAAGATGGCTCAAGGAGAAGCATCTTCATCAAGCAAAGGCAAAGCTCTCGCTTGTAGCGAAAAGAAAAAGATGAAGGGCAAGAAAATTGAGTCAAGCTCAAGCTCAAGCTCCTCAAGTGAAGAAGAAGAAGATGAGAATGATGATAATGATGATGAACAAGAATCAAGTAATGATGATCAATCTTCCTCCTCCACCTCCGACCTTGATGAAGAATCAATCAAATTAATCAACAAGGTGGAGAAGATGATCCAAAGGCTCAATGTCAAGGGTGTGCCCATCCAAATTCAAGATCTCATTTTCACCAATCAAAGAAATGAGCAAAGAAAGAGAGGATGCTACGGATGCGGCGAGATGGGGCACTTTGTGGAAGTTTGTCCAAATAAGCCCACACCCAAGACAAAGAAGAAGGCATGCAAAAACAAAGCCCTCACAACAATAAGGTCATGGGATGATTCTTCAAGTGAAGAAGAAAACCATCACAAGAGGCGAGGTCACAAGCACTCATCATCAAGCTCTTCTCGTGTGTGCCTTATGGCACGAGGTAACAAAAGCTCATCCTCTAGTGAGAGTGATAGTGATGATGATTTGCCTTCTTACAATACAATTGTGCAACAAAATCTTAAATATGCTAAAGTTTGCACTAGTCAACAAAAGAAGCTCAAAACTTTAAAAGAAGAGCTAGGTAGTTCACAAGAAGCATACAAGAATTTGCTTGAACAATATGAAAACTTCGCAAATCTCAATGTTGAACTATCTACTAAAATTGAGCAACTTGAGGCTAGTGCAACAACAAGTGCATGCACAATCAATGATAAGCAACTTGAAAAGAAAAATGAAAAATTAAAAGAAAAGTTAGCTAGCTCACAAAATGATTATCAAAGTTTGCTTGCTAAAATGGAAATCATGTGCAAACATTGTGATGAGCTAACAAATCAAGTTGCTAATCTTGAGGCCATAAAAAATACCCCCACCAAGGCATCTAAAAGAAATGACATAATTAAAAAGGATGCATCTACCTCTTGCAATGATTTATGTTTAGACTCACCTTTGTGCAACCAAGCTTGTGTTAAGAAAGTGATTGTAGATACATGCACACAAGAGGTTGCAAAAGAGAATGAGCAACTCAAGCAAGAAGTAGCTCGCCTCACCAAGGACTTGACTCAAATGAAAGGCAAGGCGAAGCAAACCCAACTTCATCAAGATAACACCATCAAGGGAGTGAAGAAGCTTGATGAAGGACAAACCGTGGTTTGCTACGTGTGCCACAAAGAAGGCCACAAGTCCTATGAGTGCAAGGTAAAGAATGGGGGAGGAGCAAAGAAGAAGGAGAAAAAGCAAACAAGCAAGTTCTCCAACACCTACACCAACAAGGTGGACAAGAAGGCCTCCACACCTTATCTCTTGAAGAAGAAGAAAAATGACAAGGTGGTGGCCATCAAGGTGAACAAGCAAGCCAACAATGGGGTCAAATGCTTTTGGGTGCCAAAGGAAATCATTTCCAACATGAAAAACACCAAAAAGGTTTGGATCCCGAGAGGGAAGTGAGAAGTCCAATGGACTTCGGAGAATTTGGAGACTTGGCAAAGTATGGGTGCATTTCATGGGGTGCATCATGATGGACAAAATCATTGTCAAGTGGGTTAGTGAACACTATGGACCCAAATTTCCCTTCCCATGTTAGGTAACTAGATTCAATTTACTTCAATTGGTATTAGATTTAAAATTTTCCTACAATTGGTATCTTTTAGCATCTAGTTACTCTTCATGCCTATGTTTGCATTTGAATTCTTATATCTTTTGTCATGCATACACTAGGTATATCATATGGTAGGCTTGCTCGGTTTCATTCTTAACCCTTGGAGCAAACCTACATGGTTCACAATTGTTTACAAGCACGGCACATAGCTTGTCTTACTTTTGTTCATCTAATATGTGCCAAAGTCCAAATTGTATATAATCTCTCCCGGATATCTTTTTGAAAATGATTCTCACATTCATGAGATGTCATCTTTCAAGTGGTATTTTTTATTCTAAAATCAATGTGCATGATTTCTACAATGAATTCTATATTTGTGTGCACATATTTAGGGGGAGTATTTCTACAACTTGGATGCTTTGAGACTAACACTTTTTAAATGGTATCAACTTTTCAAACCTATCACATGTGTAGTAGTCTCATTATAAGGAAATTGGAGTTCCCAAAGTTAAGCATCATTCTTCATTTAGTATCATCATGTTGACTTCATTTTGATATTTATATGCTTTCTCCATGAATTATATAGATTAAACTCCTTTGTGCAATAATTTGCCAATTATGCATATGCTTTGCCTTCTATCATATGTATGCATTTATTTAGGGGGAGCTTAGTCTATATAATGTGAGAGTCAAATTTTGTGATCTATCCAATTCTACATACAAAGGATCACAAAGTTTGACCCTCCCTTGTGCTACTAATGTCTTCCTTTTCGGTGTTTGATGCCAAAGGGGGAGAATTTGGAGGACCAAAGACAAGCATTAAGTTAATGTCTACAAATGGTAATGGTCTGAGAAAGGGAGGATAGTGGATTATGGATTAAGTCTAAGTAATGGGGAGAATTTATAAGAAGCAAGACTTTAATCCATAATGCCACATGGGGACATTTGCAAGGGCAAGCTAGGTCTTTAATTGGTATCATAGTCCTTCATGTAGTATCTCTTAGCATCATAAAACCTTGCACCCTTGCATTGCATCCTAGCAAGTAGATAGTTTTTAAATTAAAACTATTGTTATTTGCTTGCTTTGGTCATGTTGGCATCAATCACCAAAAAGGGGGAGATTGTAAGGAAAATGGACCCTTGGCCCATTTACTTTGGATTTTGGTGTTTGATGACCAACACAACCAAATTGGACTAATGAATTTGCAAGTGTTTGTTTTGTAGTCCAATAGGGTGCAAGACGTGACTTGGACAAAGACGACGTGATGATCCGATGATCAACACCTCAAGCAAGACTTTAGAAGCACAAGTGAAGACCCAAGATATCAAGCAAAGTTCAAGCATGAAGATAGGAACCAAGCCGTACGCAAGATCATGAAGAAACGAGCTCGCAGAGGCGACCGGACGCTGGACCGGACGCTGGAAGCACGACCGGACGCTGGACCGGTGGCTCGGCAGATAGGCGACCGGACGCTGGCGGCAACCGACCGGACGTAGGAACACAGCGTCTGATCGAGTATAGAGAGGTTCCAGGCGCGCGAAACTGCGACTGGACGTGTCCGGTGGCAGGCGACCGGACGCTGGCAGCGTCCGATCGGTAGTTCGCGGTTGCAACGGTCGAGACGACCGGACGCGTCCGGTCAGGACGATTCAGCGTCCGGTCAGTAGCAGATCTGTGGGAGTTTGACCCCAACGACTACTTTCTCAGTGGGGCTTATAAATACAACCCCCAATCGGCCATTTGATAGGTGTGGAGCTGAGGAAACATACCAAGGGTGTTGATACACCATTTTAGTGATCTCCACTTGCTAAGTGCTTAGTGTTTCATCAGGTGATTAGCGTAGGTGCTTTGCGAAGTGCTTAGGTTGATTAGACCACCGCTTATGCGCTTGCTCTAGGTGTATGCCTAGTGTTTAGTGAGGTTTGCATACCTCTTGCCACCCCGTGCTTGCGAGCACAAGAGTTGTACATCGGAGAGGCTTGAAGTCTTGCGAGATCGCACCAACCGTGTTTGTGGTGCGGCCGCCACCGTGTACCGAAGGGAACAAGGCCCGCGGCGTTTCGGTCGAAAGCTTGATAGTGAAGACGGTGGGGAGCATCCAGGAGAGGCTTGCCGGAAGGCACATCGGAGACCCACTTGCGCGTGGGGAAGGCCCGAGGCTATCCACGGAGTTACCCAACCGGAGCTTGGCCCTTGCGAGGGATTCCTTGCGAGGAGCTCCAACGAGGACTAGGGGGAAGCTTGCGCGCTTCTCGATACCTCGGTAAAAATACCGGAGTCGTCGACGGGAGTTTGCATATCTCTACCTTGCTCTTTAAGCTTTCGCATTTACATTGATCATATTATTATCATTTGCGGTAGAGATAGCAACACACTAGCAAAACCATAGTTGAACATCTAGATAGATTATCTTTTGCATAGGTTTTGCTAGAGGTAGAAAAAGAGGCCATAGTTTAGAGTTAGATTTTTAAGTTGCCTAATTCACCCCCCCTCTTAGGCGTCCACGTGTCCTTCAGCATGGAAGAAAATGAGGAGCTCACAACCTCATATGCAAATTCAGAACCATCACTTTACAATGCACCTATTACTCCTACTGAGAGCACATGTAATGCCCATGGTGCTACACTCATGGAAGGTGAGAATTGTTTTAATGTACTAAATTTTTCCACAAACATGTTATCATAGAGCAATTGTTAGTGGAACCCTCTCTTGATTTATCTCTGTCCCATGATAATTTTCTTGAAGTTCCTTGCTTTAAAGATGAATTGGTTGATGATGCTTTAGTTTTACATGTTTTGGAACCAGTCACTTGTGTTAAAAATAAACATGTTATTCATATTGCTACTAAAACTGATAAGTTCAAACTGTTGTCTTCTTTACATACTTTGGTTACATTGAATTTGATGTTTTTTGTAACCTAGATTGTTTGGAGGAGAGCCTTTTTAAATATGCTAATTTGCCTTGGTTTTCTAAACACACATATCATGTTATTGGCAAATATAACAACAAGGGACAATATATGATACATCGAGTATACATTCATAGTAATATGAATTTTCCTTTTGTTGTACAAGATTATGATTGTTTAGAGGGCAGCCAAAATAATACAAACATTTTCTCATGTTCCTCAAAGAAACAAGTTCACTTCCAAAAAGGGGAGCATTGTTGGTTGCTACCTATGTCTGCTAGACCATCTATTCCTACATTGTCTTTGGTTAGTTCTAATTTTTTGTAGGATAGTGTTGACATACATCGTGTGCATTCGGATCATGGAGTCTATATGCTTGCTAAAATTTTTATGCGAGATGCCATGCTAGAAACTTGGAAACATGGTCATGTTCCTTCTCACAATTATTTCAGTTCTCTTTGTCTTCGCAACCCCATTCTCCTTTATGTTGTGCAGGATCAATTTCAAGCACAATCGACGCCGAGTGATGAGGACATGACACCCATGCATATGACCATGTTTGGCACATGGTATGGAGGGGTAGGAGGCCAGCAAGGGTGTCCAAGTCAAGAAGGAGGTCCGAGGCTAATTCGGTTCGAGTCCCCGAGGTGGAGGCCCAAAGCAACTCAAGTTCGAGTCTGCCTCGGCCTCTAGGACCAGTCTGCCTTAAACTGGGTACCCAGGACGCATCCAGACTCTGTTTTAGACAATCCACATATGGCTGGAAATCTAATTTGATAAGGAAGCCAATCCAAGTGGTCTCATGTCAAAATCCCTTTAGAATCAACAGCAATCGTTGAAACAAATCAGTGTCCAGAATCTACCAGGGTGCTGTGACACCGTCTTTTGGTCCGTTGGAACGTGTATCATGTTTGGGCCCATTAAGGGGCGCGTCCAGGGTAGGCGATGACCCTAAGACCTTTATAATCATATGCCGCCATCGTCATTAGGTTTTGTGTTTTGCTTAGATAAATCTATCAAGAATAGTTTCGCCGTTCATCGGTTTGTGAGACCCCAACTTCATGAGATTAATCATTCATCTGCAATTTGGTTGTTTTATTTCTTGTTCTTGCTTATGTTCTTTGTTGCGCAGGTAGGGATTAGCCTTCTTGGAGAGGTCAACCGGATCCGTGTCTCGGTTGATAACCAGAGGACTTGTGGTACTAAGATTGTAGGATCCCGATCTTTCAATCTAAAGCCGGATTGTCCTCATCATCTGCCCTAGCGACCCAAGGAAGGCTCGGTTGATCCTTCGCAACGAGGAGGAGGTGGCACTCTGGCACTTCCTAGAGGAGAGAGGACTATCGATGGAGTCTGATCTCGCCTAAACCAAGGCGAAGCTCAAGGAGGCCTTGGAGTGGGTTGAGCTCATCCACCAGGCGATCTTAGTCGACCTGCCATGCGTTGCCGAGGCAAGCCTTCTGTGTTTTTAGTGTTTGTCCTCAAATCCTTGGTCTTTTGCTGGTTGTGTCAGCGTGCTTGCTTCTCGCTTTACAAGAGTTAGAGGCGACAACGATCTGCAAGCCCCGTTTCCTTTGGGAGGAACATGGTCAGATGGAGCGGGAAGCCACGATGTCGCGGTGGGTCAACGAGCTTGAGCGCTAGCTAGAATCCACCCACCGCGAGTCCCAAGACCGGGCGGCCAAAGCGATAGGAGCGTGGGCGGTGGAACTGCTCGTGGAGGAATGGGTGACTGCTGCCGAGCGGGGACTCGACGCAGCGAAGGTCCACCTGGCGGAGACCAAGGTGGCGCTCTAGAAGTCCCTAGAGGCTCTGGAGATGGAGCGGAGGGCCCAGTCAGAGGTTGATCAGGAAGTGCTCGCACTCCGGGGGCAGGTGCTTGGGGTGGAGCAGTTGAACCCCCGACTACTTGGGAAGGTCACCTAGCAAGAGGAAGGGCTCTCCATCCTCGAAGGCACCTGCCTCGGTATGTATCTATTCCACCTTTAGTTGATGTCTTGGTTTTTCCTTTCCCTTGCTTCTGAGCTTGTCGTCCTTTTTTTCAGAACTGGGTGGAAAAGTTGGTTCTTTGGAGTGGGAGCTAGAGACAGCCAAGGCGGTGATCAGTTGGAGCGTAGAGGTGCTAGCCAAGTCCCTTGAAGAGCGATGTGCTCTCAAGGGGGAGCTCGACCAGATCCGCAATGTCGCCCGGGTGGTCATTTCCGAGGTGTTCGGGTCGGCACCGAGCACTAGCACGCCCGCCATCTAGCTGGCGAAGGTCCCAAATGAGGTTCGGGCGCTCATCTCTGACAAGATGTTCTACGGGACATCGGGGGTGTTGACCTCAGTGGTGACGCACCAGCCGGACCTAGACTTCACTGCCATCTACAGAGGGTATGTCGACGGCTGGAGCGCGGATGCCATCCATGCACTCGGGGAGAGCTTGGTGCCATACGTATAGATGGTGGCTAAGCAAGTCTCCATGCAGTGGGTGATGGAGGCTCATCATTCGAGAGTGGCTGAAGGTGTGAGCCAGGAAGACGTCATCCAGTCTATGCACGGAGTAGAGACTGGGTCAGAAGCAAGTGTCGTCCTACCTCTGATAAAGCCGAACGTCGTCCTGTCGGAGAGCGAGCAGCCCTTATCTTCATCGGCTGAGTCGTCCGCCGATGCCGCCGGGCAGCCATAATAGAATTTAGAGTAGAAGTAGTTAGTATATGTAAAAGTTAAGTTCATGGGGAAGCCCCCATGTGAACTGTTTGTTTACATTCATGAATACTTCAATTCTATTTTTGTGATGGAATCACTCATAAGGGGAAGCTTGTCCCATCCATTCCTTGCTTTTACCCTAGCATAGCTTTGTTTTTTATCCTTTCTTTTTCGCACATGCCCGTTCGACCCATAGGCTGCAACCTTAAGAACCCGGGTGTGGCCCGTGAGGCTCAGCTGCTCGTAATCGTAGGTCGTGGCAAGGTGTGATCGGTTGAGAGTTTGAAACAAAGTTACATAGGGTAATTAAAGGAATGGACTACCCTTTCGTTCAGGTAAAAAGTATTTACTATATGATAGTAAAAAAGAGAGGTAGTATCGCACCCTTGTGGAGCCCCCGAGCGACCTAGGCCGAGAGTGCTCGGGCTGGGTGCTTGTAGGAGCAAATGTTGAATGAAAGAAAGCGGTAAGACCGACTTTAGGGGAAGAAATGGCGTAACTGTTCGATGTTCCAAGTATTGGTGAGAATATTGCCGCTGTCATCCTTCAGTCGGTAGGCGCCCGGTCGGATCACCTCGGTCACCATATAGGGACCTTCCCATGGTGGAGAGAGTTTATGTTTCTCCTTGGTTGATTGGGTTCTCCAGAGCATGAGATCACCGACCTTGAGGATCCTCCCTCTGATTTTTCTTTCATGGTACCTATGGAGAGTTTGTTGGTAGCGAGCGGAGCGAATGACAGTCGTCTCGCGAGCCTCCTCGAGTAGGTCGACCGTGTCCTACTGACCTTCCATGGCTCAGTCTCGGTCAAAGGCCTTCACTCTTGGGGTGCCATGGTTGAGGTCAAAGGGCAACACTGCTTCAGCTCCATAGGCTAGGAAGAAAGGTGTGAACCCTATGGATCGGTTCGGGGTCGTTCTCAGGCTCCAAAGGATCATTGGAACCTCTACAACCCATCGCCTGGCATACTTATTGAGTCAATCGAAGATGCATGGCTTGAGTCCTTGGAGAACCAAGCCATTGGCCCGCTCGACCTGACCAATAGTACGTGGATGTCCGACCGAGGCCTAGTCGATCCTGATGCCGTATCCATCACAGAAGTCTAGGAACTTCTTCTCGATGAAGTTAGTTCCATGGTC
The DNA here is from genome assembly GCA_904845875.1 of Miscanthus lutarioriparius. Classification (NCBI taxonomy): domain Eukaryota; kingdom Viridiplantae; phylum Streptophyta; class Magnoliopsida; order Poales; family Poaceae; genus Miscanthus; species Miscanthus lutarioriparius. The sequence goes on along the minus strand of CAJGYO010000008.1, from coordinate 62,966,820 downwards.
AGTGATGTTACAGTTAGGAACACCGAAATGGTAGATGATGTCAAGGAAGAACTTGATCGCCTCTTCTGAGTGAACGTTGGTGATGGCCTTCGCCTCAATCCACTTGGTGAATTTGTCCACTGCTATGAGTAGGTGAGTGAAGCCACACAGGCCCTTTTTGAGGGGTCCGACCATGTCGAGGCCCAAACCGCAAATGGCCATGTGATGGGGATGGTTTGAAGCTCCTGTGTCGGCAAATGAGTTTGCCGAGCATAAAACTGGCATACCTCGCACTTGTGGGTGACCTCCTCTGCATCTCATAGCGTGGTGGGCTAGTAAAAACCTTAGCGAAAGGATTTTCTGACTAGAGACCTTAGGGCCACGTGATGTCCGTAGATTCTGGCATGGACCTCGAGGAGGAGCTGTTTCCCTTGGTCGGTAGGAACGCACTTCATGAGTACTCCCGACGGACTTCGCTTGTAAAGTTCATTACCAAATGCAACGAACGTCTTGGCGCGTTGAGCGATTCATAGCGCTTTAGTCCTTTCTGGTGGGAGAATCTCCTCGAGGAGGTAGGTGAGTAGCGGTGCTCTCCAGTCTGTTCGATCGAGTGCTACCACGGTGATGTCGGCGGGCGACGTTGTCATGGATGCACTGAGGTCAGAGCCCCTAAGTGCTAGATTGGCATCGGGGTGTGCCTAGATCGGACCTTCTAGGATGCTGGGAGACGGCTCGTGAAGGTCATTGATGAAGACCCCATCTAGAGATGGAACCCACTTGGTAGCTAATTTTGTGAGAAAATCGATGGCATCGTTGTCCTTTTGGGGGACATGATGTAGTTCGATCCCCAGAATTTGTCCTCGAGCTTGCGCACCTCCTGGCAGTATGCTGCCATGATGGGGATTTTACAAGAGGACTCCTTCATGACTTGGTCAACAACCAACTCTGAGCCACCGTGAAAGTACAGCCATGTAGCGCCGATCTCGATGGTGATGCGTAGACCGTTGATGAGGGCCTCGTATTCCACGGTGTTGTTTGAGGCCAAAAAATGGAGGTGGATCGCGTAGCAGAGCCTGCTCCAATCCGGGGAGATCAAAACCACTCTAGCCCCCGAGCCAGGCGCCATCACAGACCCGTCGAAGTACATCATCCAGTACTCATGGGTGATGTCTAGGGTCAGGAGCTAGACCTTCGTCCATTCGGTGACAAAGTCCGCGAGAGCCTGAGACTTAATAGTGGTGCGGGGGAAATACCTGATGTCGTGGCCCATTAGTTCGAGTGCCCACTTAGAGATCTATCCCATGGCATCGTGGTTGCGGACGAGTGCCTGAGACTTAATGAAGTGACAAAGTAGTGTAGGAGCTTCTGTGTCACCATCAGCATGGCGTATAGAAGTTTCTGCACCTGGGGGTACCAAACCTTGGCATTGGTGAGTACCTCACCGATGAAGTATATGGGTCGCTGGACCTTTAGGTGGTATCCTGGCTCCTCCCTTTGGACGACTAGGGCGGCGCTCACCTTGTGGTTACTTGCCGCAACATAGAGGAGGAGGGGTTCTCCCCGTTTGGGAGCGACGAGAATTGGGGCCGATGTTAGTGATGCTTTGAGGTTCTCCAAAGCCTGTTGTGCTTCCTCAGTGATAAATGAAGTTGCGAGCTGGTCGGACTCTTTCATCGTGATCTGGTGGTAACCTAAGTAGGCATCCATAAAGGAGAGGATTTCGCATCTTGAGGTGGAGTCGACTATCTGGTCTATGCGTGGCAAAGGAAAATGGTCCTTTGGACATGCTTTGTTGAGGCCAGTATAATCAACGCACATTCTCCATTTTCTGCTCTTCTTTTTAACAAGAACAGGATTGGCTAGCCAGTCGGAGTGGTATACCTCCTTGATGAATCTTGCTGCCAGGAGTTTGGCGACCTCCTCGCCTATGGCCCTACGCCTCTCATCATCAAAGTGATGCAGGCGTTGCTTGGCGGGCTTTAAGCCTAGGATGAGGCGTAATGCATGCTCAGCGACCTCCCGTGGTATGCCTGGCATGTCAGAAGGTTTCCATGTGAAGACATCACGATTAGCGCATAGAAAGTCGGCGAGCTCGCATTCCTATTTGGCTAGGAGCTAGGTCCTGATCCACACCGTCTTGGTTGGGTCGGTGGGGTCGATCCCCACTACCTTAGTTTCCTTGAGTGGGTGGAAGGCAGTCGAGGAGGTTGGCTTGTTGCAATTCGGGTCGCCAAACATGACGGGTAGGTCGATCTGCTCAAGCGGGTGTGCCTGCATTCCCGGGATCACACCGTGGAAGGGAGAGCTCACTGGGTGGAGCTCCGACCGGGGGATGCGTGTGGCGTCGAGGCTGTCGACGTAGACAATGTTGAGGCCACTGCCTAAGTCCATCAGCACCTTGGTGAGGCACTTCTTGCGGACAATGGGGTCGACGATGAGTGGGTAGTGACCCGATCTAGCGATGTGGGAAGGATGGTCCCTTTGATCAAAAGTGATCGGTGATTCTGACCAGCTAAGGAAGGAGGGGACGGCCATTTCGGCGACGCATGCCTCTCTATAGCGCACTTTGTGCTGACGCTTGGAGTAGATGGCATCAGATCCCTCGAAGATCATGCGGCATTCCTCGGGATTGGGAAAGCCATCCCCATCCTTGCCTGCCATGCCTCCTTTCTTGGCCGCTGCCTCCTTGCCCTTTCCTTCTTTCGGTCTGCCGGCCTATCGTAGAAAGCGCTTGAGGAGTTTGTAGTCCATGTAGAGGTGCTTGACGGGGTTGGCATGGTTGGTGCATGGACTCTCCATGAGCTTCTCAAAGTGGTTGGGCTGGCCCTGCTGGGGCTGCTTGCCCGCGCAATCGGCCGCGACGACCAAAGCGGAGTTGGCCGGTCGACGCTGATCCTTCTTATTCTTTTTGCCCCTTTGTGCGGAGGGGCCCTCATCTTGCTTCTCGTGCTTGGCCTTGCCCTTGTCCCAGCCTCCACTAAAGACCGCTCCAACTGCCTCCTTGCTAGAGGCATGGTTCATGGCGATGTCGAGCATGTCGCGGGTGGTATGGGGCTTTAGATAGTCGAGCTTGTGGATCAAGGACTCACAGGTTGTCCCAGCGAGGAACGCACTAATGACGTCCACGTAAACGACATCAAGAAGGGAGTTGCATTGTTTTGAGAACCTATAGATGTAATCCTATAGGGACTCATTGGGCTCCTACTGGCAGCTCTTGAGGTCCTAGGAATTCCCAGGGCGGACATACGTCCCCTAGAAATTCCTGATGAAGATTCTCTTGAGATCCGCTCAGTCATGGATGCTATCAGGCAGGAGGAATTTGAGCCATGCTCGAACATGTTCCCCCACACAGATGGGGAGGTATTGAATGATGAAGTGGTCATCATCCACCCCTCCGGCTCGACAGGCGAGCCGGAAGTCTTCGAGCCATATACCGGGATTCGTTTCCCTGGTGTATTTGGCGATGTTGGTAGGTGGTTGAAAGTGTTGTGGGAACAACGCTCTCTAGATGCGACGGCCAAAGGCCCGTGGTCCTAGGCCGTCTGGGCTGGGACTCTAGTCGTCCGGTCGGCGACCATGCCTGGGGTGCGTTTCCCCACTCCCCTCGATGGTTCAGCCAGGGCCCGTGTCGCCTGCTCTCACCGCCCGTTGATGGACGTCATCATCACACCGGGCTTGACGCCAATTGTTGATGACGCTGTGAGCGTCTTGGTTCGGCCTGAGGCGTTCGTGCACAAGTGGTCGTTGTGGAGCGGGCGCCGAGTCAGGCCATGGTGCAGCCGCGTCCTCCTGTTTCGCACATCGACGACTGTAGTGGTGAGTGGACGGAGCGATTTGACTGGTGCGCCCCCATTCCCCTGGTGAGGAGAGAAGCCGCGAGTCAGTGTCATGACACGGAGCTCTCCGCCTGTTGAACAGCGGTGGTTTCCACCAGCGTCCAGAGGTTCCAGTAGATCGCCTGCCCCTAGGGGTCGATAGGCTCTGGAAGGCCGCGTAGAAGCATTGCCACAGTGGCAATGTTCTGGCTAGCCCAAGCAAACTATGGGGGATCGTTCCCCCCATCCATGATGTTGAGCTGGACCTGGCAGGCATGACCCCGGGTGCCGCTCACTAGGTTATGCACATGTCGCGCAGCGTCCTGCGTCGAGCGCACCGGCGCAGGTGGTGGCTGGCTCTGCTGCCTTTGTCGTAACTCCTCGCCGTGCTCCTATGCGCGCGTGAGGGCCTCCGCACGAGGGTCTGGAGGGTTGTGAGTCTGTAGAGACTCCGTTACCACCGGCGGCTGTCTCAGAGCATCCACCATAGCGCACTCCCAGGATATGGGGTGGCTAGGTGCCATGACGTCACCGATGCTGGAGTCGTCGCTTTCAACCTCATCATCCATGAGGTCGTGGAAAGAGGAAGGAGCATAGCCCGCCAACGCCACGAATTCGGATGTGAGAGGGGGCGGTGTCCGCATCTTTTGTAGCCCCCGTGCGTATGCGTCCACGGGGGACGCGAGGCCATAGGGGAACCGATTGCATGGCGGTTGTGGTGGGGACAACAGGGTCCCTCCAGAGATTCGGCGGAAGATATTAAATAGCAAGTAAAGAACAATATGTACGTTACTCATAGTGGGGTTTGAGCCCAACGTGGACTTGGAGCGAAGCGCAGGTGTCTCATCGCTGAGGTCGCCGGGTGTCCCGAAGCCGACGGAGGGCGCTCCTCCTCCGACCGGCGCCAGGACAAGTGCCTCCTCGCGAAGGTGAAGCACACTGAGCTGGTCGGCGACGAAGTCCAGGCTTTCGAAGAGGAAGGTCTGGGATGGCTCAAACACGGGAGGAACCCACATCCCAATAGGTGGGAGTGTGGGAAACTCCAGCGAGCCAAAGCGACTCGTATCGCTTGAGCCCATCATGACGAAGATGGTGGAAAGGTGGGCCATCCGATGACCAAAAGCGTGAACGTATGGCGTCCTCCCCACGGATGGCGCCAACTGTCAGTGTGAAAAGTGATCAACAAGTAAATATTTGTTGTTTTACCATATGTTGTGATCGGATGTGGCCTAGCACTCAATGACACAGGATTTATACTGGTTTAGGCAACGTGCCCTACGTCCAGTTTGAGTCGGTCAGTGACTTTATTCCAGAGCCTAGGTGCTTGAAGTTTGCTGTGGGGTTACAAATGAGTGGGAATAAGATGGGGGTGTTAGAGGTCCAGTCAGACTCTGGACTAAAGGGCCGAGAGTGATGGGAGCTCCTACGTGCGCTAAGTATTGAAACGTATGCTCTATGTAGCTTTAGAGTTCTAGAGCCGTGAAGCTGTTCGAGTGCTCAAAATGTTTAAAGCTAGCAGAGAGAGAGAGCGTCGAATGATCCTCCTTTTGTTGGGAGAGAGCGCATCCTCTTTTATAGATGAAGGGGACGACCTTACAAGTTCAGGAGAGAGAGTGTGTGTGTGCCCTAGTCTTGTTGCCCACGCCATCGGGTACAAGATAGTTTGTTGGCGCCCACAATACTGTTGACACCCAGATGCAAGTGGCAGGCTCCATTGTGTTCTTCTGGTATAGAAAATGTCCGTGCCTACCATACTATAGGACAAATGTTGGCTCCTATAACACTGTTTGTGTTTTAACATATCTGGAAGGCTACAAAGTACTCTTCTAGGATGGCTGACAGTACTGTCCTGCAGGTGTGTAGGGTACGGTCCTCGGTATTACGGTTGACTTGAGCCCCTTACCTTATCTACTCCACCTAATTTCTCAAGTCCTCACCAAGTGGGCATCCCCGGCTGGTCGTTCCTAGTTGGCTCCAACCACGTCGGTCGGAGAAGAGCCATAAGCAGAGGTTCGGTGTATTCCCGGTCGAAGAAGCGGGTCAGAGTTAGAAGCGACCGTTGTCCCCTCCTTGGCCAGGCCTTCCGGTCAGAGAAGCGGGTCGGAGTCAGAAGCGAGCGTCGTCCCCTCCTTGGCCAGGCCTTTCGGTCAGAGACTAGATCGCTCTTTCGGCGTATCGTTAGGTATCTGGGCCGGCCCAGGAGTTGCGTGTTGTTCGTAATGCAGTCTGCCGACCCGAGCTTTTGCTTGGAAGCGGGCCCATTAGGGACCCCGGGTTTATGAACCAGACACCTAGCATCCATGACTTCTCATCCCTACCTCAAGAAAGTTTGTCGGTTGTTCTCCCGCATGATGTTTTCTATTGGAGTTGATCCATTTCTTGCAGTATTAGCAATCGCCTTTTTTATGTTTGCTGAAGAAGATGGCTATGTTTATTACTTTGAATGCATAAATGCATTTAATGAGTACCATATCTTGGTTATGGTTGATTCTGTGAGAAAATTTGTTGTTGACCTTGTTCATTTTGTATCGATTGACACAAATAGCAGCTCTCCTAGTGCGAAAGAAGTTATTAAAAGAATTGATTTCTACCTCAACAATATTTGCTCTAAGGCCTTGGGAGATCTACTTGAAGAATTTGAGATCTAGGAATTAATCTATGAATATGCTCAAGATCATGATGAACGTCTAATGAAACAAATTTGTGTTAGACCGGTAAGATTACTACTCAATCTTAATCTCAACAAAATAATCCTAGGTGATGTTTAGGGTTTCATGGGTTAGAGATTAGGGTTTGCTAATCTCGATCAAAGTTGGATTTAATGGGAGTGCGGAGTATATCTGATGTTTTATAATGATGTGGTGTTGCTAGAAGGAAAGGAAGTTTCTCTAAGGGTCCATTTGGATGTAGATATTAGACGACTAGCGTTGAATTGGGTACCAATGCCAAATCAGATTAGTATTGGAAATGAGCTATAATACCAAATCATATGTTTGGATGTAGATGAAATTACTATCTAGAATCCAGTGAGATGGCAAACACCAAATCATGTTTGGCTATAGATCTCATCAAATTGGGAATGTGGCTCCTTCACGGGATGCATGGTGACGTACGGCGGGAGGCCACCTTGCTAGCTTCCTTGTGGTCCCCTCATGCTCAACCATGGATTCGCAACCCTCTCCATCCCCAGCCACATCCCTATGTGACTATGCCCCTATGGCTCTGAAGGTAGGGACAATATCGAGCACGGGGAAGCATCCACCTCCATTGCCGTCAGGGAGACGAAGAGCGCATCATCGCTACCTCCAAGGAGCAAAGGAGTCCTCTGTATCCATGCCTTCCGTCTGTCCTACCACCTAGGAGCAGAGGACATGGGGAAGAAGCAGATCTAGTGACCGGACTTGTGGAAGAAGAGGAATCAAATGTGGCCAAACTTGGGGAAGAAGCGGATCTAACGGTCGGACTTGGGGATGAAGCATGTGAGGATGTGGCCATCATCCATTGATTAAGAAGCGGGTGAGGACTCAGGGAAGAAGCTCGAGCACCAGTAGCAGGGTCCTTTGGTGCAGGTGGCCAACGATAGAGGTGGCCGGCGGTGAAGGTGGGAGGCTAGGTGGAGGTGAGTGGCCATGGAGACGACGAGCGCCGATGTCCTCCAATTCCACTCAATATGGAGGTAACTCTGTATTGGGATAGGCCCCTTCCAATTATAGTCCAATACCATGGAAATGGGTCTCCATTGCCAAATCTCAATTCCACAAACATCCAAACACTATCATTCGAGAAACATGATTCCAATTCCCAATTTTGGGCTCCAATATCAACATTCAAATGGGGTATGAGAGCTTTGGGTAAGGCTGGTGGGTGGTTCTAGTGACTGAGGAAAATAGGTGGTGCAAAGGCTAGTAGTGGTGATAGACCTAACGACAGTGTATGCACCAAAGTTGGAGGTTGTAGGGTGGGGGAGTATGACGAGACCTTGCTGGAAGTGGTGAGCATGGTCTCTACGAAAGAAGAATGGTAAGAGCAAGAAACATCCTAGCCATGCAATTGGTATATATGTCTCAAATTTGTCGCTGAAAGCCAATGATTTCCTTGTTGTATTTAAGGAGATTCCCAATATAGGTTCATGATTTATCACGTCCATGTGCAGGGTAATGTAACCAACTTGGATGAATCTTCTAGTCAATCCCAAAACACTCAAGGTCAAGCCACAAGTGCTCATATGCCTGAAACTACACAGGAGGCAACAATTTTATCATTAGCTTTATCGGCATTCCTATCAACAAGGTAGTTAACTATAGCAAGAGAAAACAATAAGTAAACATTATAAGTTTATCGAATTATGTACTTAGAAATTAAATAGCTATCAAAAATTGAGAAGCAGGTCTGAAGACTATATATATAAGGTATTTATGTTTTGTTTGTGGCGGTTACTTTTTAATGTATATATTCAACATTGTCTAAAGCAAATAAAAATATTTCTCTTTGTCATAAATTTTTTTTGAACTGATATTATAGAAAACAAGAACATATTTTTGTAGAAAAATAGTATAATAGAGATTTTGCATGGGGAATAGGACCCATGGTTATGACACTTAGGACTCCAATGTAAAATATATATAATTAGATCTCTATTCATCGATGGACTTAGAGTTACCATACAAAAAGTTATTAATTGGTTCGAAAAATATCTTTTGTACTTTGGATGAACACATTTTTATATGCTCTATTTTCCATGTTGACATTGAAATAAGACATTTTCATCCCAATGAGAGGTCATACGCATATTAAAATAACACAAAAGCGAATATATTATAAGAGCCCTTAGGTTGTTAGATCGAAGTAATCCCCATAGCTTTACACATGTAGACTTTCATCAACATATAACACAACCAAACAATAATTGTGATAAGCAACATGTTTGTCTAAAATTCCTTCTACACTAGGATTTAATTGTGCTAGGCTCACCACTAAGTTACTCAGTAAATTTCTAAAACTCATAGCCTTTTTGAACCATAGGTGCTATTTTGACCAAAATCTTTCCATATTGTAAAATATTGCATCATTGTTTAACAAATCAACATTTTATCTCAAATCAAACTTAGTTAGCTTAGTTTGTGTGTTTTGAACTTTAGCATTCATGAATGCACTTTGTTTCTTAGACACAACAATAATGGATATTCCTTCCATTAGTTAAACAATATCAATTCTTGTGCACTAGATCAACATCTACATGTTTGAAGATTGTTGGCCAGATGGCCTGTCAACAATGGAGAGAACAAAAATTCCATATTGTTTTTTTTTTTTGTCATATGCATACTTTACATGGACAATTGTGATTCATATATTTTTCATAGAACTTTGGCCCTTCCTTGAAATAACTGTATGTGAAGTCAAAGAAATCCTCCACAACACCATGCCAACATTTGTTTGACATAAGTCACTAAATCAAGCATAGTCTATTTGAAGACAAATTGAAACACATGACATGTGGTTAAATAAATTTTGAGCCAAAAACACATAGGCATTTTGCTAGTTAATATTTATGTGTGAAAATTGCATTCTCGGAGGGAGTATACAAAGACCAAAGTGGTCGACATTGAACATTGGCTTGGCACTGCCAAACACACTACTCTCGAGGACCAGCATCCGTCATACTATGAGTTGCTCCAACAGAAAATATATGCACACGAGTCCACGAAATTTCCAAGTTTTGTGGGCCCAGCAAGAGCAAGCAGTAAGCATGGGCCTAGGAATCACATGACCACCAGCCGGCTCACTACTAAAGCCCACGGCCGTGTATATGTGCTAGCCCCAGGCTGTTGTGTATGACTTTGGCCACTCGTCTCGTTGCAATGTTAATGGGATTTGTCCATAACCGTAGTGACCTTTCTGGAGTAACCTGTCTCACTTATATTACTCACTTAATAATAATAATAATAATAATAATAATAATAATAATAATAATAAATTACTAAAATTATCTTAAATTAATTTTTATGTTTATCTAAGTTTATAGAAAATAATAAAAATATTTATGAAACCAAACACGCACAATATAAAAAATATATTCTATGGCGTATCAAATGATACTATTTTAGTATCATAAATCATTGCACACTTTTCTATAATTTAATCAATTTTAAAAAGTTTGATTTAAGACAACTCTATGAAGGAATTGAAGGTAGTATATTTTTAATGTTCAGTTTATGGTTTTTAGGTGGGACCAAAATTTACCACCAAATTACATAGGAGTAGGTACTGAAATTTTGTGTCTACCTAAAAAAGTCATCGTTTGGTGTATGGCTTGGTAAAGAGCCATAAAAAGGCTATTATTTTTTAGGATACTTGTAAGTGTTGGTTTTCTTAGGATGTGTTTCAATCATGGGATGGTGTGGGATGTAGCATTCCATCCCAGTATCTAGGCTTTTTGGTTCATGGACACGAGTGGAGCCATCCCAACCTAAGAATATTCCCTTGACATGCCGGACGCCCCTGCTCCCGAAAATCGGTCGGACGCGCTCGCTTCCGTTGGCTCCCAACAGATGAGCGGCGGTGGCGCGAGCTTACGCGGGTGGGCTAGGTGCGGCGGCGCGAGCTCGCGTGGGGCTGCAGGCGTGAGCAAGGATTTCCGGCGGTGATGGTTGGAGTAGAACAGAGGAGGAATAAGCTCCTATTTCTATGACATGTGGGCTCTACAGTTGACGGTGTTAACCGATCTGTTATCCCATTCATCCCATCCCTCTAGCCTAACATACAAATAGAGTCGTTCCATCCTTCCAACCAGACATAACATGGAACCATTCCACTCCTAAAGTTTAGAATAGAACCATTCCATTTTAACTCGCTCCCCAACCAAACACATCCTTAGATTCATGACACATTAGGACCTTTAAAACTTATGTTAACGATCCAAGGAAATACATGGTAAAAAGTTTTATACGATCAGTTAAATCTATATTTGGAAGCCCATGTCATTTCTACAACGTCGAATATTTGTGATATGAGGGAGCTTATACCGGTGGGGTTTAACAGCGCCTTGTTTAGATGCCATCCAAATTCCAAGTTTTTTCACTCTCTCTCCATCACATCAATTTTTAGCCGTTTGCATGGAGTATTAAATGTAGGTAAAAAAAATAACTAATTACACAGTTTAGTTGGAAATCACGAGATGAATCTTTTTAGCCTAGTTGATCCACGATTGGACAATATTTATCAAATAAGACGAAAGTGGTATTATTCATCGGGTTCACTTTTTTTTTTAAAGTGAACGAGGCCCAGGTTACTGTGAAATGCATGCGCGCAAGCGTCCAAGAAGAGATAACCACAGGAATTGGCTGTGGTCCATCAAACAATAAACGGCACGCACATAAGATTGCGCACCGCCTGACCTCGCGGCTGTCGTCTTGTCGTCCCCTCCAGAGCCCGTGAACGCTGAGCGAGAAGAGAAGACGCCATATATACGTAGGTCATATATGAGAGAGACAGGTTCCCCTCAAAAAATATATATATGAGAGATAGGTACACCAATACATGATTACACAAGGAAAATAAAAGCAGAGATGGATCTCCCTATCTTTTCCTTATATTACGACCATATGCTGCCATGCCCAAAAAGGCAAGGGAAAATAAAGCAGATGTGCATGCATTGAGGGGGAAGAAAGGGAGTAGCAAAGATAAGATATGTGAATCACAAAAAGTTCTTAGCAGTTACCCTATGCAAATAGCTAGCACAAGAGCTGGGGCACCATACACCAAGATGTAGGTGTTGCTGCAAGAGGAATTTGTGTTAGTGTTTCTGCTAGGCAGGGCACGTTAGTTTGGTAGCTACAGTATCTTGATATCAACCTTGGCAAATTGGCTAATGTGCATGAATGGGGTGGCCACTCAAAAGCGTGGAAATGTGGTTGGATCATCCGTAACATATGCTATGGGGTATTTCTGTCGGTCTGTCATATGTGCACCAGCAAGATGTGCATAAAGTTGCTTGGAGGCCAAAGCTGGCTCTCTTCACAAATGACAAGGCACATTCCTCTTCACTCTCCTCAGTCCTCGCTCTCATCGCTCGCCGAAAGCTGCTGGTGAAAGTAAAGCACTCCCTCGTGCCATCCTTTCCTGTGGACTCATCTGCTTGGCTCTCCTCACCCCGTCCTTGGATTCTTGCACTTGGAGCTTCCCTTCTTCTACCTCCCAGCACCACCGGCCCAAACCCAATCGACGAGATTTGCATTGCTCCCGCCTCCCGGTCCCGGCACGAAGAGCTTTCCTAGGGATCGCCAGCCATTCGCCACACGCCGTGGAAAAAAGCTCTTCTTGGAGCCCTCTGCTTGGCCTCTCCCTCTTCAACAAATTTGCTGCTGCAAACAACAAGCAAAGGCAGAATGGCCGCCGCGTCGCCGCTTGGTCCAGCGGTGGCCGTCCTTTGTGCACTCACCGTGCTCCATGCAATGTCGGTAGTGCTGCTGTGCGACGCCGCGGCGGCGGCGACGTGCGTCGGCGTGGCCCCGGCGAAACACCGGCCGGAGGTGATATCCATCACCGACTTCGGCGGCGTGGGCGACGGGCGGACGCTCAACACGTGGGCGTTCCGCAAGGCCGTGTACCACATCCAGCACCAGCGCCGGCGCGGCGGCACGACGCTGCACGTGCCCGCGGGCACCTGGCTCACCGGCAGCTTCAACCTCACCAGCCACATGACGCTCTTCCTCGCCAGAGGCGCCGTGCTCAAGGCCACGCAGGTGCGTAGTAGGTAGTAGTACGAGCTCAAGAAGCGGAAGGCCAATGCCAGCCACCGTGTGCAGTGCATGTTCCGAGTTGACGATGACGACGGTGATGTGTGCAGGACACGAGGAGGTGGCCGCTGATGGAGCCGCTGCCGTCGTACGGCCGGGGTAGGGAGCTGCCGGGGGCGAGGTACGCCAGCTTCATCCACGGCAACGGCCTCCGCGACGTCGTCATTACAGGTGACCTGAGCCTCCCTTGCTCGGCTACCTCCCTCCTCTGCTTGCTGCTCTGTTGCTTACTGCGTGCCCGTGAGTATCTGGGAGGACAGGCAGACAGACACCAGGTCTCCTCATCGGACATCGGAGAAGACCGCGAATCCTGCAGACCTGCTGCACAAACAAATTTGCCATGCTAGTGCCATAGTCTGTACCACGCGTCCACGCAAAAGGTTCACAAGGTAGTATGAGAGTTCGTGACAAGAAAACTGAAACTTACTCCTATCGAGGAGAAGTTACAAACATCTAGGGACTAGGGTTCTAAAAACTAAAATGCGCACTGCATGAAACTGAGCGGATTAGGTAGCAAATGCTCAGATGGGAGTTGTCTTGTGGTATGGTACCCCTGATTAAATTATTTACTACTGGATCACAGTCACAGCACTTTTGTCAGTGCTTTGTTAAACTAAACTTCAAGCCCATACTAGTACTAGCAGACAGCAGAGCCTAAATTGTACTATCATGGTGCCATGCTGAATTGTTAAAGAAAGTAGACCTTGTCACCTTGATGAATGGGCCTGCCAACTCGCACCAATTCTGAGAACTGAAATGGTCAAGTTAATTCACTATCATCTGGGATTGTGATTCCGCCCCTTTTTCTCATTATTTTTAGGTGACAAGGGAGTCATCGACGGGCAAGGTGAGGTGTGGTGGAACATGTGGAGGCGAAGGACTCTTGAGCACACAAGGCCAAACCTTGTGGAGTTCATGCATTCCGCCGGCATTCACATCTCCAACGTCGTTCTCAAGAACTCACCCTTCTGGAACATCCATCCTGTTTACTGCGAGTAAGCGCACTATCTACTACCTGAAAATATATACTTGTGGTGACTTAATTTCAGCTTATTTTCCTGTCATTGTGGTTCTGGAACAGAAATTCTGTTCAGCCAGCCTTGCACGAAAATTCTGCAACCAGTAATACTGAAATTTTGAATAAAATCCATGACCCAAAATCAAGAATCCTGAACCATTGCTACCCAAATTGAACGATGTTGGGTTTCAGTCCATACTACCTTGTGCTAAAATAGAGAATAAAACTCATGCTACGCATTTCTTCCTTCAGCAATGTGGTCGTAACCAACATGATGATCTTGGCGCCACATGACTCCCCAAACACAGACGGAATCGATCCAGGTAAGCTATGCATCTACAGTTGTATCTGTGGCACATGCTCAAAGAAACTTGTTGCCGAAACCTGAATGACAATTCAGACGACGACAGCAACACTGAAGTTCCTGGTGCATCATGCAGATTCTAGCTCCAACGTGTGCATCGAGGACTCGTACATATCCACCGGCGACGACCTGGTGGCGATCAAGAGCGGGTGGGACGAGTACGGGATCGCGTACGGCCGCCCTAGCTCCGGCATCACGATCCGGCGCGTGAGGGGCTCGTCCCCGTTCAGCGGCATCGCCATCGGCAGCGAGGCCTCCGGCGGGGTGCGCGACGTCCTGGTAGAGGACTGCAGCATCTTCGACAGCGGCTACGGCATCCACATCAAGACCAACGTCGGCCGCGGAGGCTACATCCGGAACGTCACCGTCGACAACGTGCGCATGAGCGGCGTGCGCAGCGGCGTCCGCATCGCCGGCGACGTCGGCGACCACCCCGATGCGCACTTCAGCCAGCTCGCCGTGCCGCTGGTGGACGCCGTGCGCATCAGGAACGTGTGGGGCGTCAACGTCCAGCACCCGGGGTCCCTGGAGGGCATCAGGAGCTCGCCCTTCACGCGGATCTGCCTCTCCAACGTCAAGCTCTTCGGGTGGCGGAACGACGCGGCCTGGAGGTGCAGGGACGTGCGCGGCGCCGCGCTCGGGGTGCAGCCGTCGCCCTGCGCCCAGCTCGCCACCAGCTTCGCGTCCGCAGGCTCGTCTTGCAGCTAACTAGTGACGCCTAGCTAAATGCTGATGGGCTAATTTCTTTTACTGGTCTCTGAGACTGATGTCTGCCTCTGCCTCATCACTGTCTTAATTACTTTAGGTTTTCTCTCCCAATCGTTCAGAGAACCTTATTGTTAACTATAATTTTGTAGTGTACTCCGTAATGTTTAATTAGCTCCGGTGTGTGCTTAATCCAAGTACAAATATCTGTGGTACACTGATGGCAATATTGTTCTGAATGATAAAGTACACCATTGGTGTGAGCTTGGGATCAAATTTGGGTAATCAAAGGTGCACCTTGCTTCTTTGTTTAATTCTGTTCATGAGGATTATTCAAGTCCTTGATGGCAAATAAAGGTTAATATTTTCAGGAGGGGTGTTTGTACATCGGTTGTACTCTGCAAGTTTCAGGAGGGGTGTGCTGAAACCACTTTCAAGTTTGAGATTAAGGGTGTGTCTGGCACCGTGAATCCTTTCCAATTCTTACAAGATTCTGCTCGGAACGGTTTGGAATGATTCACGATACGCCGCCTACCAACTACGCCGCCTACCAACATGAAACGCGGAACGGTTTGGAATGATTCACAATACGCCGCCTACCAACGTGAAACGGTGAAATATGGTTTCACAGTGATTCTGATTCTTTCTTCTCACATCGTTTTTTTCAGTTAATCACTTTTAAGTACAACAATTTAAAATGAGTTGTATTTAAGTTGTTTGTTCATAAAAAAAGTATGAAACTCTTTTGAAGCATATTTTCATTGAAATGATTTTCTTTATGAAAAAACATTTTGTAAATCAGAATCCAGCCTACAGTCAAGTAGTATAGTGATTCTGATTGTCATTCCAAACGTTTCATAAAAGAATCTCAGTCTGGAACGTTTCTACGAGAATCCGGATCCCTACCAAATGCATTCTAATTATGTAAATTAATAGTTCAACAATTTATTTAGTGATGCCCTAATCACTCCTTTTTCTGGTTTCATGATACATATCCATTTGTCAAAACTATTCGTCAGTTGCCTATTTAGGAAAACAACAGGGTCATGCTCATGCAAATGCAATTCCCTATAGCCGGCATCTCGACGGCAGAGTGAACACGCCACGGCGACGCCGCCGTAGGTCTCTCATCAGTTCTGCCGTGCGGTAGTGATTAAACAAACTCTTAAATAATAGTTCTTATCCCATTGATTATTCATCATTCAGATAAAGCAACACATGTCTAACAAGACCATGATCGCTTCTCCACTGTTTGTTAATTATTACAAAGTTGACCAAACTGCAGCATTATTGACTCTAGGCGAAGACTATAAATTTCACGAAAATGTTCGTTCATGGTAACATTCCATACCAGGAATCAGCTTCGTACACTCTAGTCTACGTTCACGGCGATCACCATGTCCATGCTCAACATGTACCCGACGCTCCAGCTCCAGGCGAGCTCCGTCGTCGACGACGCTGATGACAACGACGACGTCGACCGCCACGGCGGCGCCTGCGTCGGCTACGGCATCGCCGTCGTCTGTGTGACCATCTTCGTGTTCTGCGTGCTCGTCTCGTCGTCCTTCAGCGTCTGGAAGGCGTGCGCATCCGCCGCCCTGACCGCGCTGCTGCTCATCGTCGCCGGCTGCTTCGCGCCCAAGAGGTGGTTCCACCGGAGCCAGCGGCCAGGCGCGAGCGCGGAGCTGGTTGTCATCGTCACGGCCGGCGGCGCCGCCCGCCCGGGCTTCCCGTGCCCTCAAGTGAATGTGCCGCCGGCGTTCGCGTTCGAGTGCCCGGCGCTCGAGGTGGGTGGCGGGGGTGAGCGTGAGCCGGCGGAGACCGCCGCGAGCTGCGTGGTGTGCTCTGTGTGCCTGGAGGACGTGCGCGGCGGCGAGATGGTGCAGCAGCTGCCGGCCTGCATGCATCTTTTCCACGTGGGGTACATTGACATGTGGCTGCACTCGCACCGGACGTGCCCGATGTGCCGGTGCGTGATCTCGCCGGTGGCTGCAAGCTTCAGCAGAAGAGGAGGCACCGGAGTCTTCGGATGACGATCATGACTTGCCGCCTGTGTAACTAGTAGTGACTTGCAACTGCATGTACATAGTGGTAGTTGCTCTTGAAAACGGTAGGCCTGATAATTTTGTGTAAACAGGATCGTCAAGGATCACAAAGATAGCACACGTTATATTTGTATCGCTTCTGTTTCTTCCGTGTTTTTTCCATGATCCTTTTTTCTAATTAAGTTTTAGACATGTCTGCAAAAATTTCTCCTAGGAAATTATGACCATTTCCTTTTCCTTGAAAGTTTTATTGATTTTTCTTTGGATAAAATGTTTTGCTACAGTATGAATTTAAACTTTTCGATTTTTTCCCTGAATTATTTTTTGTGAAATAATTTCTGAAACTCTTTTTGTTATTTTTTTGGTGCACGTATTTCATTAAGGGTATATAGAATGAAAACAAACATTACTAGAAGTTTAGAAAGCTTAGACTGACGAAGTTTAAACGAATCTGTTTATAAAAGAATCCATAAAGAAACTCTCCTAACAAATGCTAGTTTATGAATGACCCAAGGATAAGGGAAAATAGGGGGAGGGGGCGGAGATTGTGCCGCAATTCAAAAAGGGATGGGCTAAATTGTCTTTTGTCTAGAAAGGTTGCCCGGTTACAAAGGTCAGCAATTGTGAATTAGCAGGCCTTAGGCCAGTCTCAGTAGGAGTATAATGTGAATTTCATTTGCATTAAATAGGTTGTCACATAGGCATTTTGATGACATGGTAGTGTATTTAAGAACAGAGAGAAAAAAATGAGTTTCATCTCGATGAAATTGTCTTAGCATGATTACCAACTCTCTATGAGTCATGAAATTAAATCCATACAAAACTATAGAATAAAACTTTGCATTAAGAGAGGGTGTTTCATCCAAATTTTATTTCATTTTATATGACACAACAGTTTTGGAAACAACGACATGAAACTATCTACCAAGACTGGCATTATGTCCTGCTGGAAATAAATAGCTCAAGGTCATTGCAATTTTAACCTTGGTTTTTTGAGTTTGTGATTATCCTTAGTCTTTGAATTCGAAGCCACCATTCAGCCTTGTGTTTAGACTCTGTTAGTTTAATGCTGAATAAATAAATTAAATAAAAGAAAAAATAAAAATAAATTAAATTAAAGATGGTAGTAACCCTAAATCTTATCCTAACCCTCTTGGCTTTTGCTGATGGTTGTTAAATTTTGCTTAAATTTGAAATATTTGCAAATTTTGTTACAAAATTATTTAGAATGTTATTTAGATATATAATGTCAAAATAGAGGTTAAAGTCATAGAGTACTCAAAACCTAGGGGCAAATTCATATGGGAAAACTAATCTCTTTTATCGAACTTACATTGTCAACTCTTCTAAACGGAATAGGGGTGAAATCTGTGTTTGTTTTAAGAAAAAGGTAGAGGCAAAATCACAAAGTTAAATAAATGAGGACAAAAGCAGAATTAGACTTCAAAATGAGGATAAGAACACAAGAGCCACAAATATATATGCCTCCTAAAGCTCGAGCTGGTCAAGGATTAAATATGCATCATTTCAAGAATTTTGAAAACTTATAAGTATGTGCTTCAAATAGGGTTTCAAAGATTCCACCGAATGAGGATTTTGCACCAAATCGGTAAGATAAAATCCTATTGAAAACACTATTGAAACATGTACTAATAATTTTCAAATTTTTTGAAGTGATGCATATCCATAGTCCATCTAAAGATTTACATTGTATCAAAAGTTGAGATGCTAAATTATTTTCTAAAAGTTCATAGGAAATAACAAATTTTAGGTGCATATGTACTAGAATACAAAATCATAGGATCTCTGTCCTCTAGTGCACATGCACATGAATTTTGTTGTTTTCACATGATTTTTTTCTAGATTGAATTTGTGTCTCAACTTCTATACAATGTACATCTATCGATACATTATTAGTATGCATTATTAAAAAATGAAAACTTATAAGTATGTTTGTTAATGGGGTACGGTTGCACCGAATGAGGAGTTTGCAACCAAATATTTACTGTCTAAATAATCGGTGCAAACTTCTCATTCGATCCCTATTGAAACACATACTTATAAGCTTTCAAATTTTTTTTGAAATGATGCACATCCATAGCGCTTCTATAGATGTATATTGTTTGAAAATTGAGATGCAAAGTCATTTTCCAAAAATTCATATGAAAATAATCTAGGTGCCTATGTACCTGGACATTTACCTCCATTTAGTTTAGTTAAAGAAAAACATTGCGTTTCGTCGTATCCTTAGATTGCTCTTTTTTTTAAACAAGCCAGGCAGGAGAGCTGCCGATTATATTAAAAATGAGAAACCCAGACTAGGCCATACAACGAAGTAACAACAATACCCAACGACAAGCTAAAGGCAAGATGACGAAGACAACCACTAAAACAAAAAAAAAAGCAAGCAACCCAAAGCAACCACTAAGGTTAACAACCACAACAACGACAAAAACTGACAGCAATAGGAGAAAGGCTCGACAACAACAACGCAGTCTACCACGTGGCAAGCGCGGAGAGCACCTCTCAAAAAAACAATAATGCAGTCTAGCGAAAAGGCAAGGTCAAGGAGATCCCCGCTACAACAACCTCCCAGAAAGCACAACCTTCAGTATGCACGAGCGACTCGAGGAGATACGGTGACAACAATTCTTTTATGCATTCTGCATGTTGTTGGATTGCATTCTCATTGAGCTTCCCATCATTCCTAATAATCCCCAAGTCTTTTAGAACTTTGTTCTTGGCAAGACGGGCGCTTCGCCGAGCCGATGATTTGTCATAAGATTTGCGTCGGCGTCTCATTGCTGGTGTCATTGGTGGTGGCGCGTGTACAGGAGGGCCTATACAATCTTCGATCTTCAAGTCAATGGTGTCCATGTCCACCTTTGGTGGATCATCCGGTGCCTTTGGCTCTTCTGCCTTGATCTCATCAATAGAATGAGTGGGTCCATTGCCGCGGTGATGGCAACAATAGGTTCCTCTAGTGTCCTATCTGTGTCTATCTCAGCTTCGTCTTCGTCGGATGTATCCTTAGATTGTTCTTGAGCTGGCTTTCTAGGTTGCATACTGCAGCTGCACAGGATACTACTGCTACTCTGATGTCATTATGTGAAGGTATTATTCCAAATCCATGGAAATGGTGCTGCAAACAGTAGTGTGTCATTTTTGTTTTGTTCCTAACAAAATGTCAAAATCTGGGGTCCTTCTCGGTTGCATATCTTTTTTACAAGAAGAAGAGGCGGGCCTGTTGCCTTCAGTTTCCACCACACGGCAAGTCGGCAATGCGTGTATTCATCGGCGAACATTCCCCGTCGCTGTCTACCGTGGCGCCCTTAACAAATCATTTACCATCCCAGTCAGATCTTCCACGATAAAAATCTGCAGGCGGCGGGCGCCTGAAACTGAAAGTCTGAAACCTTACCAGAATTGACGCCTCATTCCTCCGTCTCCCGTCAAACAACCACCGTATTTCTCTGCCGCGCAGCCGGCGCTCTCCACAGTAGAATGCCGCGCCGCATCCACGAGCTCCAGCCCCTAGCGATACCTATTAATTTCTTCCCCCCGCGTGCTCCACGGCACGGCAAACGACTTGTGCAGCGCAGTCGGCACTCGGCAATCTGCGGCAAGGGACAAGCCCATACACACTGTGAGGACAGACTACATAGGAGTGCGCATAGGACACGCGTGTGCCTACCTGAACAAGCCGAGTTTGCGGATCATGCCGACCCTGCTCTCCGCGAGGTCCCGCGGCAACAACAGCCGCGGCGGCGAGGCCGACGCCGACGGTGGGGCTGGTGGTGGAAACCGCGCGTCCTATGGCATCGCGGCGTGCGCGGTGGCGCTGCTCCTGTTCTGCGCCCTGGCCGTCTCCGTCAGCGTCTGGATGGCGTTCACGTTCGGCGGACTGGCCCTGGTCGCCTTCGGCGTCGCCGGCTGCCTCGCACGGGGGCCCAGCCGCAACAGCGACGGCGTGAGCACCGCCGAGAGAGAGGCAGCGGATGCAGCAGCAGGAGCCGCACCGAGGACGCAGCGCAGGTTTGGGCTGCCCAAGGCCGTGATCAATGCGCTGCCGACGTTCGCCTACGAGGGCGGCGGCGACCTCGAGTCCGGGACGGAAGCATGCAGCGAGCCGTGCTCGGTGTGCCTCAAGGACGTCCAGGCCGGCGAGATGGTGCGGCAGCTGCCGGCGTGCAAGCACCTGTTCCACGTCGAGTGCATCGACATGTGGCTGCACTCGCACCGGACGTGCCCAGTGTGCCGGTGCAACCTCTTGCCACCGCCGAGGAAAGTCGCTGCCAAAGCGGCGCCCGCGCCCACAGCTGAGGCTGCGGAACCGCCGGCTGACGAAGCCCAGCCACCAGTGTAGGAGTAGGTGTTTGTGTTTTGTCATAGAGTCTGTCACTCTATAAACGTGTGTTTTAGCACGAGTTAACATACGGTTGTTGGCTACATGTAAAATACACAGATTTTAACACAGGAAAATCATGTGTTTTTGACTAGCTAGCGCATGGTTGTTAGATGCCTAAAAAACACACGAATTAAAACACGGAAAAAACGTGTGTTTTAGGATAATGTAACACATAAATTTCATCAGGCAAACCAGGCCCACAACTCTGTTGTTTTTGTCTTTTGCTGTTGTCTTCTATCCAAGTTTTTTGTGGTTGTCTTATGTCCAAATAAAGAGTAAGTCAACCCAGAGCCAAATAACTAAGAATACAGAGAGGCCCACTAAAGATGTGCCAGCACATAAGCCCAAAAACAGCAATCGATATACTTGGGACACAAGCAGAGCAAACAGGGGAAAGCCTCTGCCCTGCGTGGAGATCAGATCTCTGCGTGGGGCATGCAGAGCACTACTCTACGTGTAGATCAGATCAGATCCCCACGCAGAGCAGGGAAAAGGAGAAAACAACTAGCAGTTCAAAGATAAAGATCTCCTCTGCGTGGAGGCAAGCAGAGCAGAGGAAAGGGGCAAGCAACCAACAGATTGAAGAGGAACCACTAACCTCAACAGGCAAGATAAGCACACCGACTTACCGCTAGTATTTGCTGCAACCAAATTCAGGAATCAGAATTACAGATTCATAAATTAAGAAACTCATGAAACAAAAATATAGAATACTGAAAAATAAATTACACATTTCAAATAGTGCAACTGGTATTTGCTGCTAATGCAATTATACTGATTAAACAAGCATTTTTGGATGTTTCGACCAAGGGGGTTAGAACAGCCCAAACACACTACAATGAGCTGCAAGAAGCAGCTGTGAACTCTGAATGTGGCAAACTATGCTTTCTATTTATAGCTAATTCTAACTACTTACAACAGCCCTAGTCGATGTTTTAACAACCCTGATTACAACACCCCTGATTCTAACTATTTATAGATGATTGTATGAGCAGTAGATTACATCTTACACAATTTTAGATGTTTTAACAGAACAAGAACAAAGAAAGAGGTACAAGACATGAGCAAATGTCAGAGCCACAATATCAGATTCAGAATTCTGAGAAAGTGTAAGGATACAGCAACAATGATGTCAACATCAAGGACATGTATGAGGTAAAATAACTCCTAATTTAAAATGCAGTCATAAATAATGAAAATATATCAACTATTGAATTCTATATTTTGCTACAGCATTCATTTGGTTCCCTAATGCATTTGATACAAGCACCAGTCCAATTTAATCAATTACTTGAGGTAAAAAAATACATTTCATAGATGCAATGAAAAAATTAAGAAGATCTGATAAAAAGCAAAATAAGTACTCAGGTGCTCTTTTTTTATGAAGCAGAATAGTATGTATATGACAAGTAGTGTTGATGATTATCCAACATCAATGAACTCACATGGTACAGAAGCAATGAAGGTAGTGCAGTCAGCTCCATATCAAGTATTTGGAGGCATAAATTGTTCCACTTACCGTTTCTACAGATACAAAAAGATGAGCAAAATCATTGCTTACTCCCAGAAAAGCCAAGATAAAAAGGTTGTTTTTGAACTAAAATATATTTCAATGCAGAAAGGTTACACTGAACTTATGCTAAAACAAATAATGAACTCTTAGGAGAATAATCAGACTGACAGGAATACTCAGGTAAAATTTGTAAATACCAGTATACAAAAATTACAATTCAGACATATGCAAATCACAGACATATATGCAATGTAAATTCAGCATAACAGGACTGTAATTTCAATGCTTCATTATAAATTATGTAGCAACATGAAGAGATGCAAGGATCATTAACAAAGATGGTACTTGGAAATGACAGGAATAAGGTAAAACTATATTATATATGCTTGTCAAATTAGTTGTGTTATATTATAAATGGTAACCATTCTCATTATCAAACAAATAAAATAGAATATGAGCCTTGAAGATCTAGATGAAATCTTTGGACCATAAACTGACTAGTCAATATCAGAGTCAAGAATGTCATATGAGGTAGATACAAACAGCTGAGCCAATTTGATTACATTTATAAGCAATACAAATATGTATTGGCATCAAAGTAAAACTTATCTTTGCAAAAATAGGATGGAGAAATAGCAATCGTCGCTGATGATGATAGAGCAACAACAAGCATAGCTAATGATGACATAGGGACCATGCTAAATTCATCCTCTATCTTTCCGGGCTCATCTAAATATTTAGAAAAGATACAGTGCCAGGCATCTCTATGTATTGACAAGTTAGAAATAAAATAGATACAATAAACAATTATCAGATTTCAATAAGTGTAAACACAAATCAAAAGACTGAGGTGCATAACACAACTAAGAAACAGACACAATGAAAGGACAAGGACAAAAAGGAGGTGTGTGTCGACAAAAATCACAAATAGCAAAAAAAAGTTGAAAAGGCACATTCTATTACTCAGGACACGAACATAAAAGCTACTCACTTACTCATGCAGATGGAACAGCTCATGAACAGTGACATTGGCCACAAAAGTGTGCCCGCCGTGACTGGGGGATGTCTCCGACATATCATCAAAGTTTACAAACTGGCCAACCTCAGCACCAGCGACATGTGCGTAAAAGATGCAAAACAAATGCAGGCATGCGAAACAAGGAAATTAGTTCAGAAGATCTGGTACAAATAAGCAAGTACAGGTCATAACATTTTGACATAGAGGAAAATAAGGTGCCCAGGTCAACTTACCCACCGATATGGCTCTTGTGCTCCTTTAGGATACTGAAATTAAGTCCTATTTAAGAAGAGAATCAGAAGCATGTGTCATTAGAATATAGAGGACATTCAGCAAAGTATATCATGTTCGAACTAATAAAAAGGGTAATGCACGTAAGATCACTCACCGGATTAGACTGTCCTCTTTAAAACAATAAGAAGGAGCTCAACAACCCTCATGCTTTGCCTTGTCTTCACAAACAAAGGTTACAACACTAACACATACAGGGTAAAAAAAGAAAACTAAAAAGAGGAAGCAAAACTGGGATGCATGGAAACAACCATCTACTTTAAAACCAGCAAAACATAAAATCTTAGAATAATGGTAAACAAACAATAAACAATCAAGCATGCAAACAAACCATGCATCTTGTTCCAGATGCAACTAGCACCAAATATTATCATCCACTGTAGTTTATCCTCCGGACTGTAGATTAATATTTACAACCACTTTAGCAACAACTATTCTCATCAACGTAGCTGCTTCTTTACAAAGTATGATGCACTTATAGCATTAAACTACACCCTATATGTTAGCGACCTAAACACGACATCTAAAAACAACGCAATAACGCGCAGGTCATGTACCTTGAAGTACTTCTCATAGACCTGAGGGAAAAAATTATCAATACAATACATGATGGAACAAATACAAAAAGTGGCATTGGAACTAGTATTACCTCAGCATCATATTCCTTGACTTTAGATAGACCATCATCTGAACTATTGAAATCATTGAATATCATCTCATTGACATACTTGATACGAACGTGCGGAATATCAGCTTCACAATACTTCTCCATCATAGACACACTCGGGTCCCAGAGCTCAAGATTCTTCATCGCGAAGATATAACTATCATTGCTAAAGCTGAAACAAGATATGAGAAAGACAAGATAGAATACTATAAGGACCACAAAAAAACTTTATCTATAAAAATCAAAAAGACTGCATTTAACCTACTCCTCAGATTGTTGAGGTACATCTGCAAAGACGACGTCATATCTATGGAAACCCATGTCAATATGGACAACTTCTGCCCACAGCGTTGAAAAGTTTGATACCTAAAAAATAAGGTAGAGAAAATAAATTAGAATACAAATACATACATTTTTTTATTTGAACAAAAATGTATATTGCATTCAAACAAAAATGATGTGAGTCCATGTGCTGCCGCTACTTACAAATTCATCATGGAAAGCTTTATGGAAATCTGAGTCTGCTCCAAAATGCAGTGTGCAAGAATCCATGATTAAGAACTTTCTTCGATTAAAATACACAACAACCACATACCAGCGATCATGGAACATAATTGGAAAATAAAGCTGACAAAATAACACACAATGAAAAAGAGGAGATTATTAGTACAAGTGCAGTGCAAACAACATATATGCTAAAACTTAAAAAAACATGGGTTACTCACATATTGGTTGTTTGCTAATGGCCTTGCACGAGCAACACCCCTAAAGCATTTCAAAGCATTATCATATAGCTCCTGCTCCTTGCTATCATTAGGACCATGATTTTCAATAAAATAGTCCTACACAAATAGATTGGTCAATATTATTTCATATAGTTACTACATATAATTGAAAGAAAAAGAAATAAATCATACTTACACCAACTTTAGAGAAGAAAAAAATGTTTGTATGAATTCTTGGGGTGTTTCATATGGAATAACAATCTGCATAAAGCATTCACTACAAAGTAATGAACCTTTCCATCAAGTTTAAGAGAACTTGCAAGTACACTTATTTTCACAATCACATGCCCATAATTGATTACTAAGACACTGAAACAAAAAGAAAAAAAAGAATCATAAAGATCAAAACAACATGAATACCGAATTCAGATATACTTGATTAAAGTGTAGTCACAAGTGGTGAAAAAACTAAAGGAGGTTATAAAGATTCAAAGACTTACTCTGAATGTTTGCTATCAGCCATCCTTAGAACAACATCATACACGTAAGCCTCCTTTCTCGACACTTGTATCTTTGAATGAGGAACCATATAAGGACTCAACTTGTACTTGCTTGGCAACACAAACCTCCTTGGATGATGCATAGCTAACTTCAGACAAGAAGAAAAACATTTATCTTCATTTGACAAAGACTCAGAGCTTCTTGATAAACCATAGGTTCCATTACTTTTTAGATACAAGTAACTCCCACCAACCGTTGGAACATTTGGTTGCAATGGAAGAGGTGTTGCAACAGGTTCCTATAAAAAAGTAGGACAAAAAGACACATAAAATTGTTTAAAAATCTAAAAAAATAACAAGGCTCATAATATTTCATCGTATTCTGCAACTACCTCACCAGTAATCACATGAAAAACAATCAAATAGAGATAGAAAGAAGGGGACAGAACAAAATGCTTCAATTGCCTTTGTTCTGAATATATACAACACAAGATAAATAGTTCAAAAATGATAAGATTATGAGGTCCAAGTTATAATATCAAGTTTTTCTCCAGAAGGAGTGATTACAGCTAGAGGAACAGCAACAGTTGAAACTTCAGCAACAGTTGGAGCTTGAGCAGCAATTGAAGCTTCGACCATGTCAGAATATTTAGTAAAAGGTAAAGACACCATATGGAGAACGTTCTAATCATAAAAAATACCATGTTAGTGACAGAAAACGAGATCACAAGATATTGAACAAAACAAAAATTGACGTAATATAATAAATAAGCTTATAGTTTCAACATTGTCTTGTCTTTCTTCCTCTCCACTTTTTTCAGACTCATCAGCTTCTTGATTCCTAACATTACTGCCTCCACATGATGGATCAGACCTCACCGGGTTAACAAAGACCCAGCCATCTCCATTTGATCCTTCCTAGAATGTGTGCTTAATGCTAGTTCCAGATTGAACCTATGAAAAATTGCAAGTGAATCAGGTTATAATAGAAAGAACAAGGCAAACACAGCGATAAGTAAGGGCAAAACATACATTTACAAGGACACCTCCATCGCATATATTAGCATCACAATTCTGATCTGAAGTAGAAGTTGTGTTCACCTACAGCAATAAAAAAATGATATGCATACAGTAGGATGATTTGCCATGGAAAGAAGAAAAAAAAGGGGAAACATGTACCACTGGATTAGCTTCTTGATGCATATCAGTGGATACAGCAAGTGGAATCACATAATTTGCTCTCTCATCAAGACAAGCTGCACCCGATCTGTACCAACAGGACGCCTTAGTTTAGGATCTTCAACATAATTACCTAAATCATCCTCATCATCTAGCAATCTAAAAGAAGGTACACTAGGACTATTGAAGTAGGGAGTCTTTTTAGTACAAGGTTTCTCAACAGGTGCTTTGCCTGCTTAATCAAACAACAAAAATGGTAAAGAAGATTTAAGCTTATAGGTGACAAGAATGGATATTGCACATATCAAATACCAAAATTGCATTAACTCAAACGTGCAATTCACTACTAACAAATATGCAATCTAGAAACATATACTAACCAGTATGATCCAAAGCAGGAGGTGCATTTTCAGCCAATTGATTCTCTTTGGAATGGCAGGTGTTATCTTTTTACTCTGAGACATGCAAATCACGACCAGAAGAAGTTTCAACATTCTTCACTACATCTGATTTCGCATTGTCTATGGACTGAAAATAAAAAAGAAAATTGGTTAACAAATAACACTAAAAAAGGATGCTAGATCCAAATGCAAACACTTGTGCCTAGTAACCAAGGAAAAAAAGCCAAGATATACATCCACCACAGGTGCGCTAACAGAGAAAGGAAGTGTTGTAGATCAAAAAGGGGAAACGACGAAGAGATGTATAACTTACAATTCCCTTTAATGATGTAGATATGGTCTCATATGCTCGTTCTGCATAATTCTCAATCTAATTAGCAGAACCACTAGGATTTATTCTGCTGGGCTCTTCTCCTGCACAAAAATCATGCTGAAACATATGTTTTGTTTGTATCAAAGATTTCGTACACATATTTTTAAAGAGCAGAACAAACCTGGGATGTTGTCAATCTTATCCATTGAGGGTCCAGCAACTGCACTAGTTGTTTCCCTTGCTGAAAAATGATATACATATGCAATAAGTCTAGCAACTCCACTAGTTATTTCAATAGTAGGAAAAAAGCACTTTAGCTCAAATAAAAATAGTCATCAAACAAGTTAAGCATTACAAAAAAAATAAAGGCATATCATACCATTGGTGGAGCAGAGGCAGTAACGGGTGGCTAATACTCTGGAGCACGTGCAATGATGACAGAAACATCAAGTATTTTGACACCCTATGATAGTAATATAAAATTAGATTCATGTCAAATAAAACACAAATGCTGCAAGGACAACAAGATTCATAGCAATTTAGAAATTCTGCTACAGAGATCCACAAAATTTTTATTTCAATGAAAAATCAATTATAGCAGTACCACCATGGTGAACATTTATAGCACAGTAGTGAAAAAAATTCAAGAGTGAAGTATACTAAGAACTACACTGAATCATACCAACGTACCTCCTGTTGCCTAAATTTCACAAAATACATTATTCAGGGAAATCAATTACAACTGTAATCAATATTAAATATAAAGAAACAAAATCATCATAACAAAAATTTGAATACACAAGGAAAAATCAGAGGAGTGTATTGGCACAAAAAACAAGTAAAAAAGTTCAAGATTTATTAGCACAAATCACACGAGACAATTCTTTTCTATAGAAGGACAAGGACAAATAAGATGTGTGATGGCACAAATCACAATTAACAAAGCTCAACATGTGTCTTAGTACAAATCATAATACATATTTTTTTCCTATGGAAGGACAAGGAAAAATATTTGGAATGGGCAAACACAAATCACAATATACCTGAGCATCATCATCCTTTCTGCAGCTCAAAGGAGATTTGCCAAGACGTTGAGACAGACCACGTTGAGTCCTAGAAGCTACACCATCGGTGTTGGGAGATTGTGATGCAATGTTTCTCCTCTTCCTCTTCCTTGTGCCAAAATCTGCACCATAAAAACAATCATAAGAGTATGATCAATAGAAACATAGAAAACTCAATGATATGCTGAAACAATGTTACATAACACTTCACCTACCTTCAACTGATGAGTTAGTGGAAGGAATAACTTCAGTTGCCTATGAAACCGCACAATTCTCACTAGCAGAACCATTATATGTACCATGTGAATCAACTCTCTCAGTCATAGAAACTTCGTCATCAACAATGTTAGTAGGACCAGGGATTATGGGATCCACAGCCTGCTCATTGACTGTAGTAGCAGCAGGCATTGTGGGAGCCACATCTTCCACAATGTTAGTAGTTGAACCAGCACGCATTGAAATTCTAGTTCCTTGACCCATTGGTTCATAATTTTCATCACGCATTGGGGCTGCATGATCATCAAACATTGGTTGAGAATCTTCCTCACTAACATTAGCTGTAGAAGGGATTCTACCATAAGAGTTCCTAGGCATTGGATCACCACGAACTCCATGACCATGGCACTCGTACATTTCCTTGAACATTGAGATGACAAGTTTGTCAGGGCTCCTAAAACCATTTGCTGCATGATGCTCTTGGAAAATATCACACATAGCATCTTTATCCTGTCAAATTCATAGTACCCATATCAATCATGTAACCCAACACCCAATACAAAAAGAATCAACAACTAAACATAGATTTAGTAAGAAAAAAGCAAGTTAGGGAATGCTCAACAACATACTGAACAAGGCACCTACTTGTGGAGAAAGGAAATAGCAATCAGTATCTAGAGACTTCCTAAAAGAAGCACAAGCATCATCCGATAATAATAATTCAGCATAACATGTTTCTTCAATAGATTTCACCTACAAAAAAACATATATTACAGTCAGCGAGGGACTCAGTAAGCTGAAGATGACCAAAAACAACAAAAAACACTCATAAGACCTCAAACACTTACTGGACGCTTTCCATACTTATCACCAGAAACACAATCATACGAAGAGTAATCTTTGATCATCAAACCTTTCCAACAAAGAATTCTTGGCAAATTTTGGGGAACAGGCTTATGAGATCCAAAGTTAACAAAATCTAGATAATAAGCCTACAAACAAGTTACAAATACATCAGTAAATAAAATACATATACATGACAAAGGAATGAGTAGGAAAGAAAAGAGGAATGGGACAAGACTTACTGCAAAGAAGTATCGGCAGCCACCGATTGTTTGTCTTTTCTTTTTCCTGTAGGTTGAAATTGACGACCACAACCATTCAAAAACAAACTTCGATCAGTCCCAATCTTTCACACTTTTCACATCAATCAAAGCTCCTAAGTACTTGGGGCTAGGAAGAGTACTTGAATTTGGGCAAAGGAAACTAGACAACGCAACAACTATGAAGTATCGGAAGACGTCATCATTGGATAAATTCCCATGTAACAATTTGTCACCAAAGGTCTTCGTGATAGGAAGAGAAGTCTATTTGATTTCTTTAAGGAATCTAGACTTTGCAGAATCATCATAAGCTGGTTGATGTCTTCACCACCAATCGGGATCCCTAAGAATAGGTGGACTGACTGTGCAGAAAAAGGGATGATTTTCCCTCCAATAACTATATCACCATAGTATAAATCAGCTTGATTGACAAGCCATTGCACAAATTCTTTAGGTGCATAGCAACCATCATATTCAAGCATGATCCCAAACCCTTGATCTCTGATAATGTTCTTTTTAGACTCATCCAACTCTCTTACTACGTCTCTGAAATACTTGCTATTACACCTACTGCTTGCTGAAGTTGATGGACTATCACCTACAATTTCTTTTTCTTTGCACTGGCTTTATCATTTCTAATATTCTAAAAACCGATGGAAAAAAAGTTTCTAGTTACAAAAAAAATTAATTCATTAAACATGGTGTCAAAAAAGACACTTGCTACTGAATTTACCTTTTCAGCATGCCTCTAATCTCTAGAGCGTTCTGACTTCTTTTTCTTCTTAACATACTGAGCAAACTGAAAATAACAATATACAAAAAGATTTAAAAATTCAATACAAACAGCTTTGCACAAGTAAACAGATAATAGTCCACGCATCTGACTACTGTTGCTGTTGATGCTGATTAGTTAGTTAGTTCATAAAAAAAGTGCCATGGATTGATTGGAGTAAATTAACAACTGGATAAATGATACGTTAAGCAGATGCACAAGACACAGAGAAAGT
Organism: Miscanthus lutarioriparius; assembly: GCA_904845875.1. Lineage (NCBI taxonomy): Eukaryota > Viridiplantae > Streptophyta > Magnoliopsida > Poales > Poaceae > Miscanthus > Miscanthus lutarioriparius. The sequence goes on along the minus strand of CAJGYO010000008.1, from coordinate 62,935,694 downwards.
AACAGAGTAGCATAGGACTATCATTAATTCTTTAGAAATTATTATATATTAATTGACTCAAGAAGGTTTGTATATTTTGACAAAGATGAAGGCGTCACTCATTAAATACTAGTAGTAGCCTCAAAAAACTAGTGGCAAGTCATGACTGAACCAGCTGATACATGGTCTACTTCCATCTCTTAAATTATTTTAACAAACAATAACTGACATTGATCAAAAGTAACAACTCCTACACAAGAATAAAAACACATACACTTGATATGCACACAAGAATAAGAATAGATACAGTTGGTATGCACAAAAAAGTTTCGGACATACTCCTTTTATTTGCTCAAAAGCATTCACAAGATCAACAGGATCAACATTATCCTCTGACAAATTTGGATCCTGAAAAGGGAACAAGATATATCATTTTATAATACACAACTACATAAACAACAAAAAATCAAGAAAACTTATTACCTTGCCCATATCAAGAGAAGCAGAGTTGTTATCTTCACCAGAGTTGATATCATACTCTTCTTCACTTTGACCATTTGCAGATTCATCATCAGAAAGCAACTCAACATCATCCATTGCTATAAAACAAAAAATAATAAAGGTCAATCATATAGTGTTTGAAAAAAAGATGCAAACTCATTGGATGACTCCACTCCAACCTCACTGTAATAATGAGATGCAGGTGAAGAAAATTGTGCAGCTCAAAAAAATTATGAAGGACTGCTGAAGCAACAACATATTCACAATTAAATTCATACTAGTTCACAGATTACTAAACACAAAAAGACAAACTCAGACCAACTGGAACATAGAAATGAATCCTCAGTAAAGGACACTGCTGCTAGGAGATCAGAGAGAGCAAGCAGATGCCATGTCCTCATATTCATAATTTTAGTTTCTAAATAATGTTTTAGACATTTCAGAGCAATACAAAAAACTAAACAGCCCAAATACAAATTGAAAAGGGATCAAGTACACACCTTCAACAGTGCATGATGGGGCAGCGTGAGTTTTACGGACCAATCGAGGCATCGCCAATGAAATCGCCTTGGGCAGGACAGGTGCAAACAAGCACTTAACCAGGTTAGAGGGAAATATATATATATATATAAGTGCCAGATATTGCACATGGTAAACAACAAAATTGCAGAAATCAAACTGTAAAATTTACTACTAGTAAATGTGCAATGAAGAGATGCATACTAAACATAGCTTTATTGTACAATATATGCAACACACAGTTCAAAGATATGAGCTCCTACTATCCATATAGCAATGAAACTATCAATCAGAAGGATAAAACTAGTCCAACCAAACTGTAGATTAAAAATGATATTGCACCAAGACACAAAAACAAAAATCACTCCAATCTATAGTACTTCTGAAGCAACACATAAAATATAGATAGTGTTCACACTGCACTTAACCTACTCCATCACTCTAATCTCCACTCTAATCAATTAGGAGTGGCCTCACCAATCCTAATTCCATTTTGACCAAATAGCCTGCTGCCCTGCGTCCACCTTCAGAGCAATGAAACAAATAATAACAATTGTCTTCTGAATCATCTCAAAAAGTGAAGATCTGCAAACAAACTTAATGAAAGCATCGAATCTGCTCTTTGAAAGTGGTTTTAATTGACGCAATGCCACATCAGCTACAAGGAAGATAAATCACTATGTTGATAGTTCATAGGCCAATTAGACTTTTTTTTTTTAAAAAATACCCAAATAGATTTTTGGAAATAACATGCAATCAAAAGTCCCAAAATCTAAGTTAAACTTAGAAATTTCATACAAATTTTGTTTAATCTTGAAAAATATTAAACCAATTTCATAATTTTCCTAAAATCATGCTCTATTTTGTGGTGCCTAGCTTAAAATTATTTGAATATTTTATAATCCATTTTTAATGTTATTGATCATTAGATTTTTATATATTATAATTAATCTGCATTGAAGATCCAAACCGCATAGCAGTTTAGCTGACTTTGGTGACAACACATGTGTCGTCTAACCACCTTATACTCGATCCTATAGTAATATGAATATATGTGTCACTTGTACAATCTCTCACACTTACCATATGAACGCACTGAAATCTACTATTTTGATATAGACTATGTCAACATATGGTCATTTAACAAATTCAAAATTTTGAATTCCAAAATAAACTAAAACAAATATTTTGGCCTCAAAATGTTGTCAAATAAAAATTCTACCGGCTATAAAGTCGTAGATCACGTTGAGCTATACAATTCTGATATAAAGTTTATCTTTATCTAATTTCATATGCAAAAGTTAACTTTTTTTGATATAATAGAAAGAGGAGAGAGAAAAAGAGAGGGGGAAAGAAGAGAGAGACCACATGAAATGTTGGCGCCCCCTACTACATCAACAAAACCACTTTGAAATGGTTAAAGGGTGTATTTTGCCTAGTTTCAAAAGTTAATAAGTGTATGCTATCTTTATTGGAGTTGTGGGGGTGTTCAATTTTTGCAGCAAGTTGAGGGGGGTAAAACATACTTGAATCTTTAATAAAAGTGTTGGAAAATTTATATATTTAGGTAATTTATTTTTCTTTGTTTTTTCAACTGACTTAGTAATTCCTAGGTCTTGGCAGCAAACTTGAAGGTTTCTTTATGACAATTGATCTTTGTACAATGGTAGTGATGGGCAATTTATAAATAGGTAAGATATTTTTGGTTAATGTTTTTTTTCTAATGGCAATAGTAGGCAATTTTGTTTTCTTTTTCTCTCTCTCCAGTAGTTAACATGATAATTTGTAGGTATCAATATTAAATGTGATGGGTTCTTCTGTTAGCTAAATATTAAGATAGTAAAGATCTTTTCTGTTAACATGATATGATGGTTTTTTATCATAATGGTAGTGTTGAGTAAGTGTGACAACTAATCCAATTTAGATTTGGCCTATAGTGACCTATGTGTATATTTATGTTACATCGTGGGGGTTTAGTCCCACCTTGATTGTTTGAGGGTGCGTTAGACCAATATATAAGGATTAGAATACATACCACCGTTCCTAGGTTAATCCTTTTACACGAAACGAAGAAAAGTGTAAGTCGGTTGTGAAAGGGGACCGAGACGCCTAAGGGGGGTGAATTAGGCAACTTAAAACTCTAACTTTAAACTATAGCCCATTTTTCTATTCTTAGCAAAACCTATGCAAAAGATAAACTATCTAAATGTGCAACTACGGTTTTGCAAGTGTGTTGCTATCTCTACCGTAAAAGGAGTTATGCAAACAATGTAAATGCGGAAGCTAAATAGTAAGGTAGAGATATGTGAACTCCCGTCGATGACTCTGGTATTTTTACTGAGGTATCGAGAAGCGCGCAAGCTTCCCCCTAGTCCTCGTTGGAGCCCCTCGTAAGGAATCACTCACAAGGGCTAAGCTCTCGGTTGGATAACTCCGTGGATATCCTCAGGTCTTCCCCACATGTAAGTGGGTCTCCGACGTGCCTTCCAGCAAGCCTCTTTCGGATGCTCCTCGCCATCTTCACTATCAAGCTTCCGGCCGAACCACCACGGGCCTTGTTCCCTTCGGTACACGAGGGCGGCCACACCACAAACGTGGTTGGTGTGATCTCGCAAGACTACAAGCCCCTCTGATGTACAACAATGGTGCGCAAAAGCACCGAGTGATAAGAGGTGTGCAAACCTCACTAAACACTAGACCTAAACCTAGAGCAAGCGTATAAGCGGTGGTCTAATCAATGTAAGCACTTCGCAAAGAACCTGCGCTAATCACCTAATGAATCACTAAGCACTATGCAAGTGGAGATCACTAAAATGGTGTATCAACACCCTTGGTAAGTTTCCTCAGCTCTCCACAACTCAACTGGCCGGTTGGGGGTTTATTTATAAACCCCATAGAGAAAGTAGCCGTCGGGGGCGAAACCCAGCTTTCTGCTACTGACCGGACGCTGTTGTCGTCCTAACTAGATGCGTCCTGTCGTCCCAACTGTTGGAGCGCGCGCGTTGATCAGACTCTAGGCCAAGTCCGGTCATCATCGATCGGACATGTCCGGTCGCGCTGTGGAGCTCGTTACTTCACGATCTTGCATCGAGCTTGGTTCACATCTTCATGCTTGGACTTTGCTTGATATCTTAGGCCTTCTCTTATGCTTCTAGGGTCTTGCTTATGGTGTTGATCATGGGATCATCATGTTGCCTTCGTCCAAGTCACGTCTTGCGCCCTATTGAACTACAAAACAATTGCTTGCAAATTTATTAGTCCAATTTTGTTGTGTTGGTCATCAAACATCAAAATCCAAAGTAAATGGGCCTAGGATCCATTTTTCTTACAATCTCCCCCTTTTTGGTGATTGATGACAACACGACCAAAATAAGCAAATAATAAAAATTTTGGAATTTAAAAACTATTTACTTGCTAGGATGCAATGCAAAGGGCAAGGTTATATGATGCTAAAAGATACCACATGTAAGCACATGTAAGCTAAAGATACCATAAGTAAGCTAATGCATATCACATGTAAACATCTTTGGAAACTTATCTTGCCCTTGCAAATGTCCCCATATGGCATTATGGATTTAAGTCTCCCCCTAACTCCATAATCCACTATCCTCCCTTTCTCGGACCATTACCACTTGTAAATTATTACCATTACCACTTGTAAATTATTATGATCGGGCTTGCGTTTGGTCCTACAAATTCTCTTCCTTTGGAATCAAACACCAAAAAGGAAGACATTAGTAGCACAAGGGAGGGTCAAACTTTGTGATCCTTTGTATGTGGAGTGGAATAGGTCACAAAATTTGACTCTCATATTACATAGACTAAGTTCCCCCTAAATATATGCATACATATGATGGAGAATGTAGTTTATGCATAATTGGCAAATTAATGCTCAAGGGAGTTTAATCTATATAATGCATGGAGAAAGCATATAAATACCAAAATGAAATCAACATGATGATATCGGTTTAGAAATACCACATGTGGAAACCAATTTGATTTATACCACTTGCAATAGGTGGTGGATATTTGAAGTATGATGCTTAACTTCGGGGACTCCATTTTCCTTACAATGAGACTACTACACACATGATAAACTTGAAAAGGTGTTAGTATCAAAGCATCCAACTTGTAGAGTAACCTCCCCCTAAATTTGTGCACACAAGTATGAAATACTTGTAGGAGACATGCACATTGATTTTAGAATAAAAATATCACTTGAAAGATGACATCACATGAATGTGAGAATCATTTTCGAAAGTGATATTCGGGAGAAATTATCTACAATTTAGACTTTAGCACATATTAGATGAACAATTGTAAAACAAGCTATGTGTCGTGCTCCTAAACAATTTAAACCATGTAGGTTTGTTCCAAGGGTTAAGAGTGAAACTGAGCAAGCCTACCATAAGATATACCTAGTGTATGCAAGATAAAAGATTAAACATACAAATGCAAACCTAGGCATGAAAAGGAACTAGATGCTAATTGAGATTGAAAGAAATTAAATCTAGTTACCTAACATGGGAAGGGAAATTTGGGTCCATAGTATTCACTAACCCACTTGGCAATTACCTTGTCCATAATGATGCACCCCATGAAATGCACCCATACTTTGCCAAGTCTCCAAATTCCCCGAAGTCCATCGGATATCTCACTTCCCTTTCGGGATCCAAACCTTCTTGGTGCTCTTCATGTTGGAAATGATCTCCTTTGGCACCCAAATGCCTTTGGCCCCATTGTTGGCTTGCTTGTTCACCTTGATGGCCACCACCTTGTTATTTTTCTTCTTCTTCAAGAGATAAGGTGTGGAGGCCTTTTTGTCCACCTTGTTGGTGTAGGTGTTGGTGAGCTTGCTTGTTTGCTTTTTGTTTTTCCTTTTCTTCTTTTTTCCTCCCCCATTCTTCACCTTGCACTCATAGGACTTGTGACCTTCCTTGTGGCATACGTAGCAAACTATGGGTTGTCCTTCATCAAGCTTCTTCACTCCCTTGATGGTGTTATCTTGATGAAGTTGGGCTTGCTCCGTCTTGCCTTTCACTTGAGTCAAGTCCTTGGTGAGGTGAGCCACTTCTTGCTTGAGTTGCTTATTCTCCATTGTGACCTCTTGTGTGCATGTTTCTACAACAACTTTCTCAACACAAACTTGGTTGCACAAGGGTGAGTCTAAACATAAATCATTACAAGAAGTAGAGGCATCTTTTTAAGCATGTCAAAAATTAAACCTTTCTTTTTAGGTGCCTCGGTGGGGGTTGTACCAACGGCTTCAAGATTAGCAACTTTATTAGTTAGCTCATCACAATGTTTGCACATGGTTTCCATTTTAGCGAGCAAACTTTTATAATCATCTTGTGAGCTAGCTAACTTTTCCTTTAATTTTTCATTTTTCTTTATAAGTTGCTCATCATTGATTGTGCAATTATTTGTGTTTGCACTAGTCTCAAGTTGCTCAATTTTAGTAGATAGCTCCATATTGAGATTGGCAAAAGTTTCATATTGTTTGAACAAAGTAGCATAAGCTTGTTGTGAGCTATCTAGTTTTTCTTTTAATTTTTCAATCTTATTTTGTTGATTAGTGCAAACTTTAGCAAAGTTAAGATTTTGTTGCATAATTTTATCATAAGAAGGTAGCTCATCATCACTATCACTATCATTGTCACTATCACTAGGGATAGGCTTTTTGTTACCTCGTGCCATAAGGCACACACGTGAGGTGCTTGATGATGAGTGCCTGTGCCCGTGCCTCTTGTGGTGGTCTTCTTCTTCACTTGAAGAATCATCCCATGACCTTATTGATGTGAGGGCTTTGTCCTTGCAAGGCTTCTTCTTTGTCTTGGGTGTGGTCTTGTTTGGACAAACTTCCACAAAGTGCCCCAAGTCGCCGCATCCATAGCATCCTATCTTTCTTTGCTTATTTCTTTGATTAGTGAAGATGAAATCTTGAATTTGGACAGACACACCCTTGACATTGAGTTTTTGGATCATCTTCTTCACCTTGTTGATAAGCTTGATAGATTCTTCATCAAGGTCAGAGGTGGAGGAGGAAGATTAATCATCATCACTTGATTCTTCGTCGTCGTCATCATCTTCTTCATCTTCACTTGAGGAGCCTGAGCTTGAGCTTGTCTCAACATGCTTGTCCTTTATCTTCCTTTCCTCACTACATGTGAGAGCTTTGCCTTTGCTTGATGAAGAGCCTTCTTCTTGACCCATCTTGCGTGACATTTCAAATGCCACTATCTTGCCAATGACTATGGCTAGGGTCATGGTGCTCAAGTCCTCTATGTTGTGAAGGATGGTGATGATACTTGCATATTTCTTTTGTGGTAGCACGGAGATGATCTTCCTCACAATGTCTGCATCATCTAGCTTTGTTAATCCTATTGAAGGGAGCTCATTGATAATTATATTCAAATGAGAATACATATCACGAACAAGCTCATCATCATTCATTTTAAAGGAATCATAATTTTATTTAGCTAGATAATGTTTTTGCTCACGGATATTAGTTGTGCCGTCAAGGAGCTCTTGGAGTTTTAACCAAATTTCATGTGCCATATTTAAAATGAATATTTGGTTAAACACATCCATGCTAAAAGATTCAAACAAGCAATTTTTAGCTCTAGCATTGAAATGAATTTCTTTTTATTCACTCTTTGTGGGTTTATCGGGATTCTTAATGGGTTTTATCCCATCACGAGTGACTCTCCAAACACCCAAATCTACCGCCTCAAGGTGACAAGCCATTCTAGCTTTATAGTAGGGGAAGTTAGTGCCGTCAAAGTGCGTAGGCCTAGAGGTATCCATCTCAACCACTCTAAATCGCGTCGGCTCAACGACGGTGAAGCCAAAGGTCCAAATTGAGCCAACCGGCTTTGATACCAATTGAAAAGGGACTGAGATGCTTAAGAGGGGGTGAATTAGGCAACTTAAAATTCTAACTCTAAACTATGGCCTCTTTTTCAAGTGTGTTGCTATCTCTACTGCAAAATTCTAACTCTAAATATGCAACTACGATTTTACTAGTGTGTTACTATCTCTACCGCAAAACGAGTTATACAAACAATATAAATGCGGAAGCTAAAGAGTAAGGTAGAGATATGCAAACTCCCATCGATGGCTCTGGTATTTTTACTGAGGTATCGAGAAGCACGCAAGTTTCTCCCTACTCCTCGTTGGAACCCCTCGCAAGGGCGAAGCTCCCGGCCGGGTAACTCCGTGGATAGCCTTGGGCCTTCCCTAAGCGCAAGTGGGTCTTTGACGTGCCTTCCGGCAAGCCTCTTCCGGATGCTCCCCGCCGTCTTCACTATCAAGCTTCCGGTCGAACCGCCGTGGGCCTTGTTCCCTTCGGTACACGGTGGCGGCCACACCACAAATATGGTTGGTGTGATCTCGTAAGACTATAAGCCCCTTCAATGTACAACAATGGTGCGCGCAAGTACCGATGTGATAAGAGGTGTGCAAACCTCACTAAACACTAGACCTAAACCTAGAGCAAGCGCATAAGCGGTGGTCTAATCAACCAAAGCACTTTCAAAGCACCTACGCTAATCACCTAGGCCCCGTTCGCGTGCCCTTAAACCCGACTTGATATGCTTTTTTTTCATCCGAAACAGTGTTTTTCTCTCACAAATTCCTCCATCATTCCTCCAAACCATCCAAATTCCTCCAAGCGAACAGGCCCCTAATGAATCACTAAGCACTATGCAAGTAGAGATCTCTAACATGGTGTATCAACACCCTTAGTATGTTTCCTCAGCTCTCCACAACTCAACTGGCCGGTTAGGGGTCTATTTATAAGCCCCATAGAGAAAGTAGCCGTCGGGGGCGAAACCCAGCTTTCCGCTACTGACCGGACACTGCTGTCGTCCTGACCGGACGTGTCCTGTCGTCTCGACCGTTGGAGCGCGCGCGTTGATCGGACTCTGGGCCGAGTCCGGTCATCATCGATCGGGCGTGTTCTGTCACGCTGGCGCCGCTCTGGAACCTTTCTGGACTCGATCAGACGCCACTGCCTGGCGTGTCTGGTCGTCCACAGCCGCTGCGTTCGGTCACGCTGAATTATTGCCGCGGCGATGAACAAGGAAGTCCGTGCATCCGGTCACTACCTCGCTCAGCGTCCGGTCGCTGCTGCTGACGCCTGCTGTTGCTGAGCAACTGATCGGACCCGTCCGGTCACTCATAGGGCCGCGTCCGGTCACCTCTGTGGAGCTCGTTTCTTCGTGATCTTACGTTCAGCTTGGTTCCCACCTTCATGCTTGGACTTTGATTGATATCTTGGGTCTTTTCTTGTGCTTCTAGAGTCTTGCTTATGGTGTTGATCATGGGATCATCATGTTGTCTTCGTCCAAGTCACGTCTTGCACCCTATTAAACTATAAAACAATTACTTGCAAATTTATTAGTCTAATTTAGTTATGTTAGTCATTAAACACCAAAATACAAAGTAAATGGATCCATTTTCCTTACAGGTTGGTGGTAGTTTATGGTTCAATTAGCGTATAGAGTGCATGATCTGTGCCATTTGGACTTTAAACTTAAAAAACCTAGTGCCAATATTTCGGTTGATGATGGCGGTGGCTAACTTACTCGTCTTTATTAATACATGCTTGGCAAGTGTCTTGCCGGAAGATTTTTTTTAAAAAAAACAGAGAGAGAGAGAAACATGAGTGTTTTTTCTTGTGAAATATGGGATCATCAACGCACTTCTACGCTAGCTTGAAAAAGATGTAAAATCAACCGACCATCGAGTTATTAATTGTATCCATGATTTTATTTTCCAAAAAAAACTATATATTGAGCATCTCTGCATGATGAGTGGCACCGCAGTCAGTATTTGGCCTGAGAACATCTGCTTGGTTATGCTGAGTTGCTGACAGGTAATCACAAAGCAAAAGGACCAAATTAAATCTAGCTAGCTCTGTTGACTTTATTTGCACAACAACATATCCACTTCACATGATCAACACACAATACTTCTAAAAGCAAGCAGATCGGAGCATACAACAATAGGTTGAACATCCATGGCTAGAGACACACCTACAACCGTACAACGATCCTACAACAGTAGGCTGAAGATCCATGGCTAGAGAGACAGACACATACAACGACTGTAAGCTGAAGGGAGAAGCAGCATGATACTGACATAAAGGAAACCGAGGGCAGCACCAGCTCACCACCAGAGCTAGCTGCTGGCCGAGTACGTACGTGGCTGCCACAGAACTAGTTGCTCATCACCTTCTCCTTCTCGGCCTCCTCGCGTTGGGAGCGGTGGCCATGGCCAAACCTTTTCTTGATGGCCTTCCTCCACCGCTTCGCCATCTTTTCCTCCTCCTCGTCATCATCGTCGTTGTTGTTGTTCTTGATCTGATGCGACAGCTTGTTGTTCTTCTTCTTCACCGATTCGTCCTCGATGTGGTGGTGACGACCGTGGATGCGCTTCTTCGTGTTCTCCTCCTCCTTGTCCTCGTCATCGCTTTGCCGGAGGTGCTTCTTTGACTGCTTCTCCTTCTTCCCCTTGTCGCCGCCATCGTGGTGCTTCTTGGTTTTCTTCTTCCCCTCTTTGTTCCTGTTTGGCGTTTGCCTTCTCCTTTTCCTCCTCATCCTCGTCCTTGTCTTCGTCACTGTCCGGGTGCGACCGATCCGGGTCTGGCTCCACAACGGGCTCCACCGGCGACCGATCCGGGTCCGGCTCCGCAACGGGCTCCACCGGCGACCGATCCGGGTCCGGCTCCGCAACGCTGGATGGGAGGCTGAGGAGTCTCTCCGCATCCAGAACTGCGTGCACCTTAGCGGGGACGACGGCGCTGTACGAGGATGAGGCGTTTGTGGTGGAGTCGGCTTGGAGGGTGTCACAGTGAGAGACGACGACGAGGGAGAAGAGGAGGAGGAAGGCCATGCTGGCCGACACACCCAGGGCCATGGTAGGCGTGCTTGCGGCGGTTCCAGCCGTGGGGAATGGAAATATGGAGTGCGATGGTGGAACTGGATAGGATGGAGAGAAGAAGAGGACCGAGCTGAGGCCTCGAGGGAGCAGGGAGGTGGCATTTGTAATGCCACAAGCAGTGTGGGTCCCACGTACGTACGTGGGCCCAGTTTCGAGACTCGGTTGTAGGATGGGTCAAAGTCAAACGGCTTGCTTACTGGCTGCAACAATTGACGATTCCTTTTCTCCACCCCAATCCTTTTTTTAAAAAACAAAAACACGCCAACTACTAGGTACTGACTGTACTACAGAATAGAAGTACATATACCACTAGTGCATGCCCTCATCACCACATAAAACCTTCACCCGTGGAAAACTGGAAACCCGGCAGGCTGCAGCTAGTGCAGGCATGAGGCATGCACTGTCTGTGTGCTCGTCACTTCGTCACCGTATCCATTGACGTGATTAAAGAGGACATGTTGGTTTCTCTTATAATTCATATTTTTTAATTTATTTTTTCAACTAAAATAATATTTTTTCTCACAACAAATCAGCCGGAACAGTGTTTCGTTTTTTTTTTTCAGTGAAGCGAACGGGGCCTAAGCAGATGCCGAGGACAGCGGCCGGCCGGCCGGCCTAATCATCGATTTCTTTATACAAGTATCTACCTCTACACCTTCGTTCATTCATCGGACCAACGAAAATTAGACGAAGAAACAAGTTTATTGGCCAAGGACGCGAGGTAGTACGTGAGTGGCTACGTTCTTGTTAATTTATTACTTGTTCCTTCGAAGCCAAGTTATCAATGCCAATGTCATGCTTGCTTGCATGGCTAATTAATGGTGCTTGTCCAAATATTCTGTTCCACAAATGATTTCTATAGGGGATGAGAAAACATCATTTCTGATGTTGAGAGATGGTTGTTACATCGCATTGAAAAAAAATACATACCCTTTTACCTTCCTTCACACATGGGACCCACATGTAAGTGACTCATTTTCTCCCTTCGTTAGTCCTGGCTGCCTCTTTCTCCCCTCCATCTTTTCTCAGTTTAAAGGGGAGCTCTAATGCAAACATGCATGGTTATCTAGTGCCAATAGGTATTGATTTACATGCATATACATTAGACCTAGTGATATAGTGAGTAGCAAGCGAAAAATGTTTTGAAACACTAAACAAATGCTAACTCGGTACCTAGATGTTTGGCAAACGTTTGAGAATTGACATGTTTGCAAAGAGGGGGACGAAAGGCACTCGATGGTACTTCGTTGCACTCACCGGAGTGCTCCGATGTGCTGCACCGGTGGTGCCACCAGAGTGCTGGACCAGTATGTTGACTTGAGTCTTTTTCAGGAGCCAGCGGCTTGCATTTTGGTGCTTCACTATAGTGCACGTTGCTATCTGGTGTGAACTTTAACTGAGTGGGGGGTTGTTCAAAAAACACCGGACTATTCTACCAGAGAGGGTGTAAAATGGGACTTTGAGCGCTAACGTTCACTAGAGTCATTCGGTGCACCACCGGAGGTGGCAACGGACCTCTTGGTCCAAAGAACCTGAGTTTGCTAGAGCTGTCCAATGCTTCACCGGACTCATCACCAAAGTACCCGTAAAAGGCAATGGCTAGTTTTTGACTCGTTGAAAACTAGTCATTGGGGCCCTCCGATGTGAACTACGGTGCACCACCGGAGGTCTCCGTTGAGCCCGCAATGGCTATTTGAAGAGGGTAACGGTTGGCTCTTGATGTGGGGATATAAATAGGACTTTTGGTCAATCTTGGCCACTCTCTTGCAACCCCAAGCTGATGCCTACACCCTTGAGAGCTTGAGAAACACACTCCACTCACTTTGATTGCATTGAATCAAATTTGGGTGAGATTGGAGAGGCTCTAGTGCACTTGCATCGTCGATTTGCTTCTCATGGCACAATTGAGTGTGGCGGCATTTGTTGTTCTTGTTACTCTTGGTGATTACCTCACCTAGCTGGCTTGGAGCTTCAAGGATCGTTGAGGCGCTTGTGGTGATTATTACTGCCTCCAATCAAGCAATTGTAAGGTGCTCTTGTGCTCATCCCCACAGGAGATCACGAAGAGCAACTCTAGTGGAATGCTCGTGGCTAGTTGGAGTGCTTCTTGCGTTTGATTCTTGCGGCACTCAAGTTGTGGGTCTAGCTTGAGTGGCTAGTTAGCGCACAAATCGCCACATTTAGATTTGCCACAACGAGGACGTAGGTTGCCGACAAGCAATAGGACCTCTGGTGATAAACTGATTGTGTCTCCCTCTTGCCTGATTCGGTATAAAGTTTCACACTTGTTCATTACATTCATACCTTGCTTGAGTGAAATATAACTACTGCAAGTAGTGGCTTTTAGGGCTTGCTATTTTACTAGCCACCTTGCTCTAGTGTTTTTTTGTATTTGTAGAGAAATTTTTATAGGCTAGTCACCTCCTCAAGTCATTTAGATCCTTTTAGCGTCGACATTGGAGGCTTTGCATACCGGCTGCATGGATTGGAGGGTTTGGCTGTTTGGACCTCAAAACCCTTAAGAAGCTTAGGGTGACATGTGGCATTATCGGAGATAGCATGCATTGAGGCAAAGTAACTTCATGAAGGGCACTTGGTTGTCCAATGCATGGAACTCAAATTGGACCATTTCGCCCCTGTTGTCTAAGTGGTTCGACTCTAAACCAACAAACACTCTAGGAATTGTGTAATAGCCCCATAAATAAGAGATGTGTCTGCCAGCCATCCTTTTGCACTTTGTTATTTTCCTCAGGATTAGCAAAGATCTTCATGGTTTTAGAGAGATTTGGCTAGAGAGGAGTGATTCCCTCTTACGTTAATTTTCATCTAAAGTGGGAGGATGCTTTCTGGAAGAGGACGGCTAGTCTTATGTATAGATGAATTCATGGTTAATTGATTAAAGTTTGATGAACTTTTGAATTCATCTATTCTCTCCTCCAGTTTTGTCCTTTTTATTGAATTTAGTGGTCATTTTTGAAGTTTTTCATGCTACTTCTTAGTCTGACCTTTGGCACATTTTTTTATGTCTTTGGGACCCTTGGAACTTAACCAAATCATGTCTTAAAGTCCAGCTTCTATCTATTTGGTTCTAGGCCCCCAAACCCCCTCTTCTCAAACTTATTTTGGTGAATTTTTTTGAGAATCTTTAGAGCTGAGTTTTCATGGTCATCTTCCTCACTACCTAGGTGAAATGGGGTTCTGGAAACATATTTAGGCTTTGCCTCCATCTGAATTCCTGTGACGAGCATCCTTGAAACCTCCTTCTAAGAAAAATGTGAAAACCTCAATTGAGGGCATAAATTCAAATCTGATGACCAAGGTTTTAGATTTTGGGCAAGATCTACCTTCACTATGTTCTAGGGAGTAAAAAGTGTACAAAATTTTGTGTCATTTGGAGTTCATTCGCTTAGGTTTTGACCTTTTCTTCAAATGTTCGGGGCTGAAATATGCAAAAACATGCTTAGCCGGGTTTCAAAACTGGCCTAGGCAGGTTTGAAAACAGGGTTAGCTGGGTGTCGTCTTGGTCCTTCAGATAGGTCAATTATTTTAATTTTTTTGGTTTTCCATTTGTAAAAACTCCCTTGATTTTAATAATAAATTCCTGTTAGGGGCCTGACCCATCCTATTTCCCTCAAAAAATTATATTTTGTGGCTAACATAGTTTCAAAGTTCTAGAATTTATGACGTGATTTAAATGGTAAGAACTCTCTAAAATTTTATAGGAGGATAAGCTCTTTTTTTAAGGAGAAGCCCTCTATTTACTACACTGGGAAGAATACATACAGGCCGACCATAGTAGACAAGAGACATTATAGGACACTTTTGATTTTTGGCATTTCGCTCCTATACTCCTAGTTTGCCACTTCTCCCCCAACAAACGTGACGGTTTCCAGTGGTGTTGATGTGGGACACGAGGAAGTATGCTGCAACGATGGGCTGAAAAGGCTGATCAGATTTCTGATGATTTTGGATGATTCAATAGTATTCTGTGAAAGAGAATAAGCTGAAACAAGCTGAAACGAGCTGAGAACTGAGCAGCCGAACGGTGTGTAGGATTCTAGGAAAGGAAGTGGGGCGGTGTGCATGCGAGTGTGCCGGGCGAGATGACATTCAAATTAAATAAATCTATATAGTTAGATTTACTGGTCTTTTTAGAGAGGACAAAAAGAACCTTCATATTACTCAGCAAAGTTATTACATTCCTGAGCAACTATATGTGCACACACAGGCGTGCCAAACGACCTCAAGTGGCGGAGCCACCCTGAGCATATCCTCTTCTTTTTTCCTGCCATCTTTCTCATCTCACGGAGCGCTGTCATCTTTCTCATTGCGCCGTGCGCTAGTCTCAAACAAGACAAGGAAAAAGGTGCTGCGGTTTGGCTTGTTTAATTGGGCTACAACCTACAACGGCACAACGGCAAAGACCTACTGTATGCCGCCATGCAGTAACGTGCTAGTGCCACTACCAGCTAGCAGTAACAACATTTGTGTTTGGGTTTAGATTAATCTCAACGGCAAACACCCAATCAATGTGCTAGTGCTAAAGACTAATAATGTTTTAACATTTGAGTTTAGATTCTAAACAATTGCATTCACTTAGTAGTAACAGCGTTGTGTTTGGGTGATTAATGATTGATCGTCTGGTACCCTTTATAAAGTGAGTACATGACCTGGGTTCTTTTTTTTGTGCACGCTTTTGGTTTAGGTCGTGTATATTATTCGTCCCAGCTAAAAAATTGTGGCTCCGCCACTGCCTCAAACAACTCTCTTATCGTGTGGAAGTTCATGGGCACTACCATATATATGTTCTCTCTCTTCGTGTGGATCACTCTCCACTCTGGTAATTTCAGCCTCCACCGCTTCATCGGTAATGAAGCATATCTCAGTCCGGTGGCAATTTTTATCTTGTATGTAGTATAGGCTCATCATGATTGGTTAGTTGTTTTTTTTTTGGATAAAGAAAATATAAGAAGGATCAACTGCTTCAATGTTTAATCGTGAATTAACATTGGTACAAGCTTCAGTATTCTTTTGCGTGACCTAAGCATGTTGCATCTTTCAAATACTCAACGACAAAGTTTTCTCGTCTTACATACATACGGTCACTGCAGAATCAGATTGATTAGTTGTTTTGTCGATCTAAAATTGCACATGCAGCGACGTACGGCACTAGGACGGTGATGCACTGATGATCGATGAAGCATGGGGCGTCAAACCACCACGCATGTGAAGATGGAGTGCGTGACCATACGTGTGTGTATAGTTAGCTTATTATTATCACAAGATGGGCTAATTTTTAGCCTTGTGATCCAAACAGCGCTCTCTTCCTCCACGCGCTCAATTTTTTCGGCGGCATGACGAGTCTGTATATATAGAAAAGATTAGCAAACTGAAGCGCTCCAGCTAGTAGCCCATATCTTCGAGATGGTCTCCAATCCCTCCACAAGAGCAAAATAAAGCCAATTATACATGCGGCGGCGTGAACCCGTGAAGGTCCCAAAAAACGGGTACTGTTGACAGCCATCTCTTCCCTCCCACTCACTCCGAATCCCCCCAATCCTCTTCAACTCCGGGGACTCCGGGTGGCCGCCGGCCGGATCCGTGGCCCCCGGGGTTGGATCTGGCATCCACGGCCCGCGCTCGACCTGCTGTCCGGCCTCGGTGTGTTCGACGTCGGCCTGATTGGGGCGACGGAGGCAGCTCTGGGTCGGCGGGCTTTTGTGGTGCGACCGCTTCGAGGGTGGGCGGCCAGCCGGCTAGGCCCCCATGGCCGGATCTCGGTGGTGGCGATCCGGTCCGGTCACTCGGCAAAGTCTTCCAAAAATGGCAAAAGGCGGCACGCGCCATCTGCTGGCTTTGATCAGCGGCTGCGGCATGTCCTGCTGGAGGCCGCTCTGGTCAGGCGTGCTTTGGCGTCCCGACGGGCGTCTGCGCGTTTGCCAGCATGGTGGCTGGTTGCCGGAGCAGTGCGCGACTGCCGGCGGCACCGGGCGGCGGCCGGTATCTCTACTCGCTGCTCAACGGCCTGGATGCCACTTGGCACGGTGTCGCCCCCCATCCTCGACCCACAGTGTCGACTACTTGCTTGGGTATCTACCCAGCCTGGTTTCTTGCTTTGGGCTAGCGGCGGTGGCGCAGTCTGCGTCATTCTCCTTCCTGAAGGCGTCGTCAAAGCATGTCCTCACCATTCAGGTCAACGGGGTAGGTTTCTGGGATGAAAATCCCCGTGTGCTTATGTCAACCACGATGGCGTTTGCGGGTGTCAGTACCTTTCTTGAAGGCGTCGTTGGAGCGCTCCTGTTGCCATGCTTCTGCCCCTTCCGCTTCCCTTCCTGGAGTTGCTCCTTGTTGTGCTAAGCCTAGTTGTGC
This sequence comes from Miscanthus lutarioriparius, assembly GCA_904845875.1. Classification (NCBI taxonomy): domain Eukaryota; kingdom Viridiplantae; phylum Streptophyta; class Magnoliopsida; order Poales; family Poaceae; genus Miscanthus; species Miscanthus lutarioriparius. The sequence goes on along the minus strand of CAJGYO010000008.1, from coordinate 62,918,381 downwards.
TTCATGCTTCTCTTCGCGTCGGTTTGTCTAGTAGTTGGTTGGTGATGCAGCAGTTGATTGATTCTCTGTAGCGGATGCTTTGCCGCTACTGCTATCGCCTCTCTTAGACGGATGCTTTGTCGTCATGTTGCTTGGGCGGTTGTCTGCCGCTGGTGTCGCTTCGGTCTCCCCTCTCAGGCAGATACCTGCTGCTGTGAGCGTGATGGCCCCCCATCCGCGGATGCTTTGCCACATTGATGGTCGTCTTCTCTGGCGGATGCTTTGCCGTCGTGCTGCTGTTCTGGCGGATGCTTTGCCGCCGTGGTCTCTTTTCTAGCGGATGCTTTGCCGCTATGGTCGTTCGGCGCCCTTGGCGGATGCTTTGCCGCCGAGGTTGAAGCTTGCGTCGTCGCCTCTATGGTTTTCACTACACTATTGGCTATCGATGTGTTGTATTCGTGTATTAGGCTTAGTCGGTTGGGGTGTTGGGGTGGAGGGTCCCCCTCTCGTGTTTTTTTGTTGTTTGTTTTGTGCCTGTGGGATCACGTTGTTAATCCAGGGATTACTTGCGAGTCCTATGTATCGCCCTTTAACATTTGGTTACCTTTCCTCTTAATGAAAAACGGGTTGAACACCCGATCAAGAAAAAAAAATGTATATACATTAAAAGTCCTCCATCACCGGGACATGTCGTGATCGTTGTAGCAGTGTTGCATGGCACCAACTTGGTGCCATCTAGCCCCGCTAATGGGTGAGATCCCAACCCATTTCCACCCCATTCCAAATCTAATTAATTATTTTTCAACTCCAACCCACCCCGTTCCAAATTAACTAAGACCTAACCCAACCCAACCCACCCAACCCATTATGCGCTGTGCTTGCCTGCATGCCTGCCTTCTTCATTCTTTCCTGCTACTGCTCCTCTTCCCTGCGTTCGTTCCTTCCTGCTGGGCTGCCGCTAGCTGTGTTCGTTCATTCCTGCTGCAGTCCTGCTGCTCCACTTCCCTGTGGCTGGCTGGTTGGTCGATAAAGGTGGTGGCAGCAGCGACAGGGACGCAGGGGTCTCGAGGTGACGACGACGTTAGAGGCGGCGCCGCCGGATACCGGGGCTGTGGCTGCGCGGACGCAACGGGAGGCCAAGAGGCGCCATCGCACCGGGTGCACGCGGTGCCGGGTCCACCACCGGGGCAGGACGAGGTGGGCCGGGGAACCGCAACCAAAGGTTCCTCGTGCACAGGCCTGCCACCACGTCTTCAAAGGCCTCGGCACCGTTCCCAAGTCCGGTGAGGTCTGGCACCGGCGTGGCCGTCGTGCCATTTTGGGGAAAGGGTGTTAACGGCAGATCAGAGAAGAACAGGAGAATTGGAATCCAGGCAGGGAAGCATAGTAAGGGGACTGGAATAACGATGAGTTCTTAGTAGCAGATAGGTTTCATTACAATGGCTGATACCCTTCTACCAGACGGTACTAGTCTATATATCAAAACACTCCACACAGTTCACAAGCAGTGGCGTGCACACCTCCATCGCTGGATCACTTGGATGTCCACTCTAGCCCGGTGTAGCGTGGATTGCTAGTCGTGGGCCTCTTCGGCCTGTCTTCCTATGGCCCATCTGAAGCCATCGTTCTAGCTGAAGCCAAACTCTGCGCCTGATAAGTGTCAGCTGATGTAGTGCTGACATTCCCCCTCTCTTGCGCGCCATGTTGCAGCCACTAATTGGCACGAGGAAAATGCTAATGCAGATACTCCAGGTCTTCCCAAGTGGCTAAAGAAACTGGCATGTTAGACCACTAAATAAGACCCTGCTGAAGGAATTTCTTACCATGCGCCACCTGACGGCGTTGGAGGATGCGCTCAGGAATACTCCATTGAGCAGACACCGGAGGTAGAGTTGTAGTGACAGTGTGGCGATCACCCACCGCCTTCTTGAGCTACGAAACATGGAAGACGGGATGGACCGTAGAGGAAGGTGGAAGCTCAAGCCTGTACGCGACCGAGCCAACACGTGCCAGCACCTTGTAAGGTCCAAAGTACTTGAAAGCGAGCTTCTGACTGCTTCTATCAGCAACTGACATTTGCACATAGGGTTGAAGCTTAAGGAAGACCCAATCATCAACTTGAAACTGACGCTCTGAATGATGACTATCAACAGCATGTTTCATACGCTACTTGGCATGGAGCAAATGTTGCCGTATAATTGCAGACATCAGCTCACGATCATGCAGCCAACTAGCAATGTCAGTAACAGGCTGCTCATCGGCGGAACTGATGCCAAAATGTGTAGGAGCATATCCATAAAGCACCTCAAAAGGAGATCGCCCCAGTGTCGAATGCCAACTCGTGTTGTACCAAAACTCAGCTAAGTCAATCCACTGATGCCACTGCTTGGGACAAGCATGAACATAGCAACGCAAGAAGGTCTCCAAACATTGATTTACTCGCTTGGTCTGCCCGTCTGATTGAGGGTGGTAGGCAGTACTCATGTGAAGCTCTACCTTGGCCAACTTGAACAATTCACGCCATAGAGCACTGGTGAAAATCTTATCACGATCAGAGACCAGGGCAGTAGGCATACCATGAAGGCGATAGACCTGAGAAATGAAGAGCTTGGCAACTGTAGTAGCGGTGAAGGGGTGACATAGACTTAGAAAATGGGCATACTTGTTGAAGAGATCCACGATCAACAGAATACAGTTGTACCCTTCAAACATAGGCAATCCCTCCACAAAATCCAAAGATAACACCTTCCAGGCACGTTCAAGCACTGGCAACGGTTGAAGAAGCCCTAGAAGCTTGCTGTGGTCGGGCTTTGCCTACTGGTAGATTTGGCATTCAACCACAAAAGCACGCACCTCGGCCTTCAAACCAGGCCAATAAAAAATGCTGCTTAATGAGGCGGTAAGTTATCGGTACCCCACTATGTCCTCCAACCACGCTGGCATGCATTGCTTGCACTAATTTTAGACGCAAGGCAGCATCATTCCCAACCCATATACGGCCCTAGTAATGAATCAGACCATCTTGAAGAGTGTAATTAGGTGGAGACACCGAGTTATCTGAGAGCTTGGCCAACAATTCTTGAGTCACCGGGTCACTGTCATAAGACTACAGCACTTCAAGCAACCATGCAGGTTGACAGACAGACATGGCAGCACATTGCACTATCGGAACTCATGACAAGGCATCGGCCGCTCCATTATCAACGCCTTTCTTGTACACAATGCGATATTGTAGCCCAAGGAGCTTAGTAAAAACCTTTTGCTACCACGGAGTATGAAGACGCTAGTCCTCCAACTGTACTAAGCTCTTGTGATCAGTCAGGATCTAAAACTCAACCAGCTGTAGATAACTGCGCCATTACTCAATAGCCATGAGAATTGCCAGATACTCTTTTTCATAAGTGGAGAGGCCCTATAAACGAGGACTAAGAGATTTACTCAGGAATGCCAGAGGATGGCCCTATTGCATCAATACTGCACCGACACCAGTCCCACTAGCATCAGTCTCGATGACGAAGGGCTTAGAAAAGTTGGGCATGGCCAAAACCGGAGCTAAGGTCAAAGCTTTCTTGAGTGCCGAAAATGATTGTTCCTGAACCTCAGTCCACACGAATAGTGCCCCTTTTTGAGAAGATCAGTGAGAGGCCGGGAGAGCATACCAAAATGGCGTACGAAGCGACGGTAATAGCCGGCCAATCCCAAGAAGCTTCGCAATTCCTTGATAGAGGAAGGAGTTGGCCATTGCAACACAGCCTACACTTTGTCTGGATCAGTGGCAACTCCTTGTTTAGAGATAAGATGTCCCAAATAACGCAACTATCGCTGAGCAAAGACACACTTGGAGAATTTAATTTGCCATATGTCCCGTTGCAGTAGTTGCAGCACTAGGCGTACATGTTCAATATGTTCTTCCAAAGTCCGACTGAATATCAAGATATCGTCAAAGAATACTAACACGCACTTGCGCAATAATGGCCCCAATGTGATGTTCATGGCCTTCAGGAACGTAGCAGGCGCTCTAGTCAATCCAAACGCCATCACACGGAATTCATACTCTCCGGTATGAGTTTGGAATGTCGTTTTATGTTCTTCACCCGGCTTCAGACGAATTTGATGATATCCTGCTGTCAAGTCCAAGGTTGAAAACCAGGACGCCCCATGCAACTCATCCAAAAGTTCCTCAATCACCGGCACTGGGTACTTTGCCTTTACTGTGATGGCGTTGAGGTGCCTGAAATCCACGCAAAACCGATACGTCCTGTCCTTCTTCTTGACAAAGGGTTTTACAGCCCGAGCGCCTCCCTACTCCCGCTGCGCCTCCCTGCTCTCGATCGCTTCTTCATGGGCGGCGCGCTTCCACCGCTTGAGTATCAGGCCCCCGCGGCCTCCTGCCTCCTCCTTCGCGCCCTCCCCACGCCGCCTCTCTGCTCCCTGGGCTGCTCCTCCGCACGTCGCTCCCTTTCTTCCTCCCGACGCCACTGGCTGGGCGCTCTCTTCTTCCTCCGACGCCTGGCAAGCCGCCTGACGGTGCTCAAGGCGCTTAGGGTTTTAGAGCCCGAGCGCCTCCCTACTCCCATTGCGCCTCGCTGCTCCCGACTGCTTCTCCATGGCGGCCCCTCCCACGCCGCCTCTACTCTCTTGGCTGCGCCCCTCCGCTGCTGTACACACACACCGGCGGGAAGCACTCCAAAGGTGAGGCATCGCTATCCCTCCCACCAGTCCTGTCTGCCGTTCGCCTCGATTTTTCTTGTAAAAATTACGCAATAAGTTTAATTAAGGGAAAATTATACTCAGCTAGATAGATTTTTCTTGTATGTTGATTCAAGATCTCATCAGTAATCACACGCTCATGGCATGCTTATAGAATGGTGCCGATGCAAACCGTAGCTTTGGGTTTACTGTTGCTTGATGCTACCACTTTCATTGTGCACATAAATTGCCTATTGTTACATTATCGGGTCCAAAGCCTTTATCATATAATTTTGGGTTGTTTGAAAGCAATTGCTTCATGGAAATGGTTTCATTTAATGTAGCTTTCATATGTCATCATTTATCTGTAGCAAACTAGGAACTAGCACCTTCTTTCTTGGTTTGTGCTTTAATGACAACTGGGATCAATGTATTAGTTACTTTTCTCTTTAAGAAATGACCAAACATTGTGACACATCATTGTGCTGTCTATACAAGTTTATATCATATATAGTACATCACAATGTATGTTATATGCCTGGGTCACTAAATTTGTCATACAAAATTTGAACACTGTGGCAAGAGATAAATGTATAATTAAGCACCAACTACTTGTATGATGTCAAGCTAACAAAGATGGTACAAGGGTGTATGGAATTGTTTGTCTTCACTGACATACTCATCTTAACTTACCAACAAATTGCCTCCATGCTCCTAATTGACATCTTATGGTTTTTCCCACTCAAATAATGTCAATCAACCAAATTACATGTATTTATCTCTCAGATTTATCTATATGAAGTGAGTATGACATGACCACGGGTTATATTCTATTTCTTTCATTAAGTACTTTTCTTTCTGACACTTGTGTATCTTGTAGGGATTTGGGTAACTCAAATTTGTCAGACAGTCTTGTTCCTGAACTAGGTCACCTTGAACACCTGCAATATCTGTGAGTATGACAAAACATTACTTTTTATTTTTACATGAGGTTGTAGGTGCCATAGCTAGTTATTTGTCATTGTTAATACCTTTAGACCTCTGCCTTGCTGACTTCTTTTGCACCATGAGTTTGAGGGGGAGGACCTTTTTTCGCATTGTGTTATTGTTGTATATATCATTTCTGTCCTAAACATACTGGGTTCCATGGTAAAAGATAACTAAAAATTTTAACAATCTGGCACATCGAATTGAATAACTGAAAGCCAAATGGAGATGTTATGATATTAAACCGGAGACAAATGAAATTCCTTTTTAAGTTGATTTTAGCTTCCATATTTATGCATTGTGAATTCCAGAAAATGTATACATTTGGTGAATAGAAAACTTGGATAAATATTGCTTAATTTGTTGATACAGAAAGCTTGTATGCTGTTACTTGCTACTAATGCAAGAGACTATTGTGAGCAATATAATTCAATTACTTTAATCTTATGTGCTGACTGTTGTTCCATGTTTGTGAGTTTTTTCTTTTCCAAAGTTGTAACCACCGCTTATTGCATTTGGTGAGGTTTGACTTGATAGAGCGAAGTGCAAGGGCCGCCCTTAAACCTTTTTGGTCGTATCATCTTTGTCTCATTGCTCTCGAAAAGCAAAACCAGGCCCATAATCTTAATTTAGGTCTCATCTATATATATAGTCCAAATGAGCCAACGTGGCTTGCCACCATGGAGCACAGTATTCCGACCCCATCTATTCCTTTCCTCTCTTTTTTACACATTTTCCTCTCTATGTTTGTTAAGCAGCTGTTGTTGTTTTTTTTTTGCCAAATCTCCCCTCTCTTCTTCTCTCCTTTGTTTTGCCAATGATGAAATTATCCAAGTCCATACATTATATGGAATATGAGCTGATGATCAAGAACTTGTGAGGAACTTGGCATCATTAGCAACCGCCCCTACATTACCTTCTCCTCTCTTCTCTGTTATGATGCCTTGATGCTTCAAGTTCATGATCAAATGATGATTGACATGTTTCTGAGGCCTCTACTACTGCTACTACTCGTTTTTTATATATTGTTGTTTTATAGGACTAGTTTGGTTTATAGACCTTTTTTATTTCTTATACCTTCTCGCGTACCTAAAGCATACTTTCTTGCACCTATTAGAACAAAGCGCGAAATAATGTCACGGACACCAGACAGTGCAGCCCGATGCCCCGAGCATGATGAGCAGTCAACCTATGAGGAGCAAGCACTAGAGGACCAGCTTACTCAGGAGCAGTTCGATAACGAGTTAGAAAAGGATCTAGAAGTGATGCTTACTCAGGAGCAGTGTGACGAGGAGAAAGGGGGAGCAGAAGGAAGAGCAGGAGAGGCTGCTGAAGGCGAAGAAGAAGAGGATGATGTTGATGATGACTTAGAAGAGGGATATGTAAGTCCCGAGGATCCTTTCCCACGTGAAGCCAGAAGGAGGCCAACAGAGGAAGATTTGGATAAGGATTTTGACCCAAACGAGGAGGTAGGGAAAAGCCTTAGCTTGTAAATTTTGCTAAAGCTTTAGCTGTATTACCTCTGCTAACACTTTGACCTGTCGTATATACAGATCCCTCCTAAAACTCGGAAAAGACGACGTCGATGTCCGTGACATCTCGCTAGACAAGACAGAGTAGAGGAAAGGAGAGCAGAGGCAACAGCCACAGATACGGATCACTATGCCTCTGCTCCACAACCTCAAGAGACAACCACGACTACCAAGCCTAAGAGGAAATGAGGGGATAGGAAAGGAAATCTATATCCAGATAAGGCATGCTATGTGATAACGGAGGTCAGGCCAGCAGGGGAGATCCTTGAGCCGAAGGAATTAAGAGGATGATTTCGTAATGCGATCGGGGCCCTAGTAAGAGACAAATTGAACCTAGCAATCCCTAACTGGAAAGAGGTACCATAGAACAAAAAGAATGAACTATGGGATAGGCAGCTGAAGCTCAATTTTAGATTTTCGGAGGGTAAGCACGAACTGGTAAAAAATGCTTTCAGGATGATGGGAGAGTCATTCCAACATTGGAGATCAGAGCTCAACACGAAGTATATACAAAAGGGGTTAACTCCCTTCAACGAGTTCGGCAAAATAACTCCTAGTCAATGGGAGGAGCTCGTGGCTCAGAAGACTTCACCGGAGGCATTGGAGCTCAGTGCCCGTAACACCGAGCTGGCGAAGAGGAACAAACACCACCATCATCTAGGCCCCGGTGGCTACTATGCCAAGGAAGAGCAGTTTAGGAAGATGGACGAAGAGGCCGCAGCTGCTAGGAATATCGATGTGACGAATTTGAAGGTACACTCAAGGAATTGGATATATGCGAGGAGTGTAGAATCATCCGGTGGTAATCTTAAGTTTGATAAGCCGGAGACCCAAGAGGTAGTATCAAGGATACTGAAATATGCTGAAGACAAGGAGAAGGGCTCATTCAATCCTTCCAGAGAGAGGGACGAGCTTAGCCTTGGCTTGAGAAACAAGGAGCACACAGGCCACACCAGGGGGCTAGGGAAAAGGACGACCTGGAAGTAAGGATTCAAAGAGGACAGGAACATGTATAAGAAACATGGCAGAGACCAGGAGACTAATCTTGAGCTCCAAGTGAAGGCTCTAGTTGCGAAGGTGCTGGAGGAGCAAGGACTGTCTATGGAGCCACGGATATTAGTGATACCATCGAGAGAACTAGCATTAGTTGGCAGCCCTCCGAAAGTTCCTAGCAGCCAAGGTTCCACTGCAGCCACAACCCCCGTCGATCGCATACGGGATCCAACTAGTTGCACCTTGATGTTTCTCAGTGGCCGGCATAACACTGTGATGGAGGTGGCAACGGGTGTGGCACATCCTCCTGGTGGCTTACACCACAATAATAAGATACCGCCGGACTACACTAGGGTCGAGGTGCATACCATGAAGCCCGAGTTCATGCAGTGGAGGATAGACTACGCAACTCCCGAGGGGCTGGTGTTACTCGGAGACGTTATTGGGCAGTTCATCCTCTGGCACAAACGGGACATTATATTGACTGCTTCTTCGCCGCATCCCCCTCTCCAAAATTTGGAGCGAGTTGTTGAGGTCAGGGAGATATTTTCACCGTCTCGTGACCACCACATTCCTGAGATGCCACATTCTTCCCTGCCTCCTAGCGAGCATGTGCCTGATGAGATGCCACAACCTTCTCCAGCTCGTACCGAGCAAGTGTATGATGAGATCCCATAGTCTTCTCAACAAGCACAGCCGATACATGAACAACGAGTGCCTCCTGAAGAAGGTGATGCACAAGAAGATGAGGACGTGCCTGAATGGGAACTTCAAAAGAAGCATCCAATCACCATAAGGCTAGTTTATGTTCTGATAAAAGACATCTCGTCGGTGTCCAAGTGGTATTCCCATGACCAGTTCAAGCCTGAGAACCAAGTTAAAAAAGTCCCCATCACGGGGTTCTGAGGAGGCCGTCACTAGCAAACTCCACCAAATTGCAAAGCAGCATCCAAATGTTGATGCAATCAAATGGTCAAAGGATTACCCGAAAACATATGAAAGAGGCAAGCCCTTCCTACCAAACCGGGACATCCAGCGCCTAACACTTGGAATGAGAAGGTTCCATGATTGGTACTTGCGTGTTCTCCCAACGAGCATAGACCTCATACAAGCATGCTTCCCCACCGGCACATTTGGAAGCCCATCCGGGAAAATTGTCTTTGATTTCAATGACATGCAGACATGCATTCACCTGGGAGCAATGGAGATGAATCTAATTCGCACGTGGTGCCTGTAAGTCCTTGTCCTCCCGATATGATATGATTGTAATCTTTGAATTTTGTTGTAACTAACCCATGCCGTGATTTGTAGAATGCAAGTGCACATTGTCAAACAAATACCAAGTGTGAAAGCCAGGTACATAGACCCTCAAGTTATAGCCCAAACAAAATTTAATTACCCTAAACAAGGAAATCGGATGCCAAAGAGCTAGTCATTTGCAAAGACTCTTCGGGAGAAAGAGCACATCCGTGACAGGTAAAACTAAGGAAGAGTCCCTTAAGGTTGCGTGTACATTGCCCCGGCTTTCAAAATTCTCCAACAAAGACTCTATTATATGGCTACCATACAACTTCGAGTAAGTTCAACTCTATACTTAAAGCTTTATTCGATATATTTTATTCGATGCAAAAGAGCTTATCTAGTTCTATGATTAAATCCATGCAGCAACCACTGGATTTGTATAGTCATCGATGTCGGGAGGAGCATGGCATGGGTCTTTGATTCAATAGATAGGGACCTGGTGACATACAAAGACTTCATATCAATTCTTAAGACGTATACATATCGACAATCCTTATTAGCTTATATGTTTGTATACGTACTTGTAACATTCACTTTTGGATACTAACAAGTTGTATTTGCTAAAATAATTCGAACAGGGCATTTAGGTTCTATGTCACTACACATCACGGAAGGCATGATCCAGCAAGGAAGGAAAAGCTGGCTATAAAAACACTATATGCGGTAAGTGTAACTTACTTTTTCAGTACTCCATTACATGGCTATTAAAAGCATTACTTAATATTTTCATATGCAAAACATACAGTGCCCCAAGCAGAAGCCTGAGAGTGTATATTGTGGATACTATATATGTTCTATGATGAGTAACACCGGTGCCTACAGGAGACACCCCTTGAGGGTAAGTTTGAACCTCGTCACCCGTAGTATAAAAACTTCATACATGGTATGAAATACTAAACCGAAACTTGTTCTCTTGTAGTGGAAAGAAGAGAAATGAATGAAAAGAGACCCATACAAGGATGACCAACTCTTAGAGCTCGTCGGCGACCTTTGCAACTTCATATTGGACCAGATTGTACACGACAAAGGCGTCTACCATGACCGAGAGTCTGACTTAGGTAGAAATCCTCAGTACCAACACCTTCGTAAGACTAAAAGGTTAGCTCTAGAACGTTGATAACAATGTGTATGGAATTTATATATTTAATGATGGATTGTATATATTCTTGTGAATTGGACTTGTAATTGTAGTTTATATAATACTATTGTGCTTGTAGTCTAAGGGGTTCGGAATGTTAGTCGCGGTGCGTTCGGCAACGCGAACGCGGTTTGGAACGTTGGTCGCGGGGCGTTCGGCAACGCGAACGCAGTTCGGAATGTTGGTCGTGGGGCATTCGGCAACGCGAACGCTGGATGAAATACGCGGAAACAAACATTGTTCTGATCGAATTTGAATTATAAATTTGAATTTTGTTTTGACGAGAAACGTACTGTAGGGGCGGTTCTAAATTGAACCCTACAAACAGGTATTATAGAGGCGGCTGGTACTACAGCCTGCCCCTACAAATCGATTTGTAAGGGCGGCTGGTAATACGAGCCGCCCCTACAAATCGATTTGTAAGGGCGGCTGGTAATACGAGCCGCCCTTACAAATCGATTTGTAAGGGCGGCTTGGAAATTGCTCCTACAAATGCATAATTTGTAGAGACGGTTTGGTAGGGACGGCTAGCCAAACCGTCCCTACAAAGGGTTACGAGTCACCCCTAAAATACGTTTTTGTAGTATTGGCGGACACTATCAACTCTAAAACTATGACAGTGTCGTACGCATGAACAAGTATCCGTCTCCAAAATTAGTGTCGTTTTAGTTTTTATAAAAAATATTAGCAACATTTGTATCTTTAATAAATTTATTTTAAAAGTATATTCAATAATTAATCTAATGATATTTATTTTTCACAAAAAAATATTAATGATTTCTTGTTTATATATTTAGTTAAAATTAAAAGGGTTTGACATCGTTTAATTATAGAAAAATATATATGAATTAAGGCACCTAAAATATAACAACTCTCTTAGTTCATTGGCCAGTGATATGCTAAGGCTAGGCAATTAGGCATGTCGAAGCGCTGGTAGCAGCAAACATCAAGCATCAGAGTTGACAGGAGATGGGTTTTCAGACTCGCAGCAATAAACAGCTAAAATCACTGCGTATTATTGAACATCACGATCTCTGCAGAAACAAAAGGCATATGCGTGCATAGAATCACATGAAACAACACCATGTCAAGCACACAAGCAGGTACTACGTGCTGTCATACAAGTGCGTACTAATGAAGACGACACACCGTGGATAGAACAAACACACTAGTACAGTACTTAGTATAACACAGCAGGATGCCGGATGGTAATCAGAAGCAGCAAGCAGCCATGACCGTGACCGTGACCGTGAGTGGACGGATCGCTCGAAGGAGACAGCTCTAGAACCGGCTCATGAGGCCCCTGATCCAAGCCATCACACCGCTCTGCTCATCTCCACCCGCCTGCTTCTCGGCCTCCTTGGCGTGGCGGTGCCTTTGGTCGTGGTGGTGGTGGAAGAAGCGGCGGCCGTGGCCGTGGCTGAACCTCCTCTTCATGATCGCCTTCCTGAACCGCCGGACCATCTCTTCCACTTGTTCATCCTCGTCGTCGCTGTCCTCGCCGTGCTCAGCGTGACGGGGCCGCTTCCTCACCGTATTCTTCTCCTCATCCTCTTTGTCGTCGTGGTGGTGGAAGTGGAACCGCTTCATGTTCATGCCCTCTGGAGCAGTCTCCTCCTCCTGCTCCTGGCCTTCCTCCTCGTCGTGGTGGAGACGGTGGCGGCGCATGCCGTGGTGGAAGTGGAACCACCTTCGCAGCATCTCCTTCTTCCACGCCCTGACCGCCGCCGCACGCTCGTCGTCGTGCCCGTCAGCGTCGGCGAACGACGGCTCCCTGCCGTCACTGTCCGGGAGAGAACGATCCGGGTCCGGCTCGGCCACGGGCTTCACCTCCTCCGCCTCCTTGGCCTCCTCTGCAGGCAAGATGGCGGCAAGGTGGCTCACTGCCTCGCGCCTCTCGCCGTGGCCAGAATAATGGTCACGGAACCTGCGCGGCGCGTCGCGGTAGACGCCGTGGTGGCGCTTCCACCAGAGGTGGTGGTGGAGGCTGCAGGGGCGGTGGCGGTGGAGCCGGTGGGACGGCAGGCGGAGGAATTCGGACCCATGCTGCTGCTCCGCCGGGAGGACCTCCTCCTCCTCAGTGGCGCTGGCGCCCGCCTCGGCGGGGAGGGTGGGGTTGGACGACAGTCCATTCTCGTCGCTGACGGCGACGGCGGCGGTTGATTCGGGCTCGGCGGCGTGGTCTGCTGCGACTGCGACGGTGCGGCAGTGCGCGACGGCGAGGAGGGAGAGGACGAGGAGGAGGAGGAGCGCGGCGGTGGCCGACGGGCGGGCCATGGTTGCGTGCTCGGGAGGGGAACGCGGTGAACCGGTGACTGCGACGCGATGCCGGGCGGGGGTCAGCTTCTGCATTTGTAGGCAAGTTGCGGGACTCACAGTGCATGAGGTGGTGATGAGGTGACCGCGGAGCTGAAAGTCAAACGGGTTATTGGAGGAAACACAAATTTCCCAAATAGTGTACACAGGGAAAGCAAACAGTCTTGATGGCAATCAAGGGCCCATATATTTTCTAGCGGTTTCCTCATGTTATAGTTGTGTTGAAAAATATTTGTAATCTCATAAAGTTAAATTTTTTTAAGAATATATTTCAGAAAAAAAACTAATGGTCAATGATATGCATTAAAAACTGTGCAAAGTCAAATATGAGCAGTATTTTTTTGTTGATCCAAAGTGCTTTGGTATTTTTGAAAATATGTTATTATTAATATTATAAGGTTCTATTTGGTAGGGTTTTTTCAGCAGCTTCCGCTCTAACTCTAAATAAATTCATTAGAAATGCTAATGCAAGAAATGATTTCACAATAGCTTTTGTCTCCAAGAAATGAGTCCGCAGTCAACGAGAGAACCGGTTATACCCACCGACCACCGTTGAAAATAAACTGCCCTCCATTCACCCATCGACAACGGGTTAACCGTAACCAGAAACAAACACGGCATACATCAGCACAAGCCTTATTCTGTCATTCAAAAATTAAGCAACAGGGTTCGCAGCAACGTCATTTTCACCCGACTAAACGATCTTCAATGTTCAAATTGTTAGCCAGTGTCTAATTCCCAGTTTGTTCTAGCTACCGACAGAGCCAGCAGATGTTACGAGCGGCACAAAGCCTAGGGTAGAGGATCCGGTGAGGAAAGTTGTGGCTTGGGAGGACCTCACGACGAGGTACCTACTACGCCGATCGTCTAAGGCAGAGCTCATCCTGGGGCAGTGGAATTCAGCGGCGAGTAGGGCGAGGATCCGACGGTGGGCTCGTCTCTCAAACATGGTGAAGAAGCCATCGTTCAATGCAAGAGGGGCACAATCACTATTTTTATGACTAATAATATTAGTTTTAATCTTACTAATGATGTATCTATTTAAACTACTTAAAATTCATCTCTATAGCAATGATCTGCGACTAATTATATTTTATTTAAAATGCATATATAAATATAAAATTTAATTTTAATGTTGTTTCAATTTAGTTTGAGCGTTATTTATTTGTTGTTATAAATTATATAAAAATACTCTATTTTATTTGTGTGTTGTCATACATTATGTTATATATATATACTTTAATCTATTTATTTATTTACATTTTTATGTATTATTGAAACAATTATTTAGTCATAGATTTTAAATTTCTTATATTTAATAATTAAAATATTTGTTTGATAAATGAGTTATTTTGAATGAGCTATCTTTGTCAAAGTGTGTTAATACTCATATTTTAATCCCTACTTGTATAACCATATTGTTCTTCCATAACTTTCGATGAAAAATACAGATGTCTGGTATCAACTAAATCAAGTATGGAGTCGGAGCTATCATATTCGTAGATTGTATATTCAAATTCTGCAAATTAACAGTTCTTCGAATACTATCCGTCGATCCATTTCCAACTCTACCTGTGGCCTTTCAAAAAAAAAAACCCTGTGATGTGGCCTGCTTTTCCTGGCCAAATTCCTAAACACGGTGTTTTCCTGGCCTGCTAGAGTGCTACTGCCTCTAGTGCTTCACACATCAACCCTGGTTGGCGGCCCACGTGCTCACTGTCCGACTAGTCGGAGCCCAGCTGAACTCCGACCGCCCTCGCGGGCTCGAGTTTTATGGTTGTTGGGCTGAACTGCCTCTGAGTGTTTGGGCCATCTTTGGAGTTAAATTGAACTGTTATCTGCGTGCTCTCATAGTTGTGCTTAATTGAAGCTTTGCTTGTTCTCAAAAAAAAAAAAAAAAAAACTGAAGCTTTGCTCATTTCGTTTTTTTTTGTCCCAGTCGAGTACCGACTGTGTCTTCCTCTAAAAAAACCCCAACTGCTTCTCTTTGGCTAAACAGTTTTGCATGTTCTTGATGAGTTTACCCAATTACCCTTGTAATAATTAATGACGAAGCAAGTATAAATACAAGGCACCACCGGGAGTAACAATGTAGCGAAGGAGCAATTTGCAAAGCGCTTCCCATCCAAAGGTTCGTGTCATATAATTAAGGGCGCGTTTGGATCTTTTGCTTGGAAGTGTGCTGCCTAGGCGCCTAGCCGATCAAGGAGTCCTAGCAAGTTGTGTGTTTGTTCCTTTGCCATAGTCTCTTAGAACCTGTGTTGGCAAGATTTTGCTGGCTTTCGTGAGAGAGCCAAAATAGCTCGCCTCCTTTGGGCGAGAGTCTTGTGGCTTGTGCCCACCAGCCGAAGCCAACCAAACGCACCCTAAATACTACATGCAACCACCGGGAGTAACAATGTTTTTAAGCAAAAACAGTAGCCAAATGGTCCGTCTGGTGAGTGGAAAAACAAATACACAAGTTCTAGCAGAAATATTAGTCTTGGCACGAGCACATGTTCGGAAAAACAATGGGCTGCATCTGCATGGCAAAACGAATGTGCATGTAATGCCAAAAAAGAAAACGAATGCAGATGTAATGCCAAACAAGAAAACGAATGCAGATGTGGTGACGAGAGGAAAGAAACAAACTCGTCCACCAAAAGTAAAACATGAAGCCCCAATATTCGAACCTGAGCACATATCTTGGGGATGAAGATCAGTTGTAAAATGCGTAGTAGATGATCAAAGTAGAACACATATGTTCTATATATGGGCTAAGGGAACTATTTTTTTACTCTCTAACTATTAATAATTATATTGTAGAACCTCTATATGTATATAGTCCGAACAAGGATAAAGAGTTTGGTAAGTATCCACATGGTGAACGGACTACAACCTCCTTTTCTTCTTGGTTCAAGTCTGTATATTTTACAAACAGTCTCTTTGGGAGATTACCACAAGATGCATATGTCTTATTAAAAACTTCATCCAGAAACCAATGTAAAAACAGTTTTTGGAGAAAAAAGTACATCGCATTTGCATGTTGAATGACACATGTTGTCTCATCAAAGACCTTTTAATTCGAAGAACTCACATAGAAGAAAAGAGTACGACACCTTAACCTTCTAATCTTGTATTCTTCAGGATCTTCTATTCTTCGTGAATAGATGTCGATTTGCATGGTCTATGCAAAAACTTAAATATTTTAAGTTCAAAAAAACTTAAATATTTTAGCAAATACGATTTTCTTGACCTTTGTAATATTAGTGATTCACCTCCAAGATAGATTCAATAAAATATTGTCCCCCTCATATAGCCATGCTTTGAATTTTATTGCTCAAAACATTGAAATCACGCTTTTTATAAATTTGTGCATAATTAATGGTATACAATGCATAATACTATGTATGCCAATGACTTTGTTCGGAATTCTTTTGTGAACTACGAAAATGCGCAAATATGAGCATTATACTTCATGCATCAATTACCACATCTTAGTTGTGCAATACAAACAAAATTTATCCTTTTAGGGTACTAAATCTTTTCAAAGTGTACATCACATTCGCAAGTGAAATTGCACGTGTTGCCTTATTAAAAACCTTGTGTAAAAACCTTCACGTAAAACTCACATGAAAAAAGAGTACAACACTAACCTTGTTAATCATGTCTTCTTTAGGATCTTCTATTCTTCGTGAATAGATGTCGATCTTCAAGGTCTATGCAAAAACTTAAATGTTTTAGCAAATGAGATCTTCTTGAACTTTGTAATATTAATTAGTGATTCACCTTCAAGATAGATTCAACCAGATATAGTCTCCCTTATAAAGCCATGTTTTGAATTTTCATTGTTCGAAACATTGAAATCACGTTTTTATAAATTTGTGCAATTAATGGTATACAATACCATACCAATATGTATGCCAATGACTTTTTGCTCGGAATTCCTTTGTGAACTATGAAAATGAGCAAATATGAGCATTATACTTCGTGCATCAATTACCACATCTTAGTTGTGCAATACAAAGAAAATTTATCCTTTTGGGTGCTAAATATTTTCAAAGACTTCAATATTCATTGAGGAATGTTGTCAAAAATATATTCATTTAGGAATAATTCACCTTAGACTTCTTAATACTTTGTACATGTCCTAATTTGCATATGTTGCGATTTCTATTTTTGAAAAACAATATGGATTTCAGAATCCACTTATCAAACATATATTCACATTAATGTCATTTATTCACTTTGTCTGAGATATAGCAAGGCATTTGATTATTTTTATTGGGAGATTCAACCTCAATTGCTTTCAGCAATAAAACAAGCTATTTTCTGTCCAAAAGAAATCATTTTGTGTGTTTTCAGCAATAGGTCAAGCTAGTAATAGGGAAAGAATTAGATAATCTAACTGCATGACAGCAACGATGAGCTTTTGTTGTTTTTCTCACCCTTTCCGGTCCTCTGTACACTTTTCTTTACAAAAAGGAGAATTCAAAAAAGAATTTGCGCACGCAGCATCTACAGAACTAAAGAGTGACGTTAAATATTATAACTGCACATGAATGAATGAATGAATGGATTTGAGGTTCCTCGCAAAATAATCACGTCCGATCTGATCCCATCCTTAAAAAATGTAGGCCTCTCGATTCAATTTTTAATGGCGGCCGCCCCCTCCGTCGTCGATGGTGGATGGTTTAGCCAAAACCCATCACCTTGGGCGCAAATCTCAAGAACCTGGTGAGCGAGTTGGGCAGGAACTTCCTGGCGAAAAGGAAGCAGACGCTGGTGGTCCTGCCGTTGTACGTGCACGTGCTGCCGTCCCTGAGCCACCGGAGGAAGTCGACGGTGACCTCCATCCTTGTGAACCGCGCCGGGTGCGGGCCGCCGTGGGACCAGTCGACCCACGTCAGGCTGCGGTTGGCCCCCGCCGACGACGGCCGCCGGATGTTGAGGAACGTGGGCAGGTAGTGCTCGTCGGCGTAGCAGTTGCGGCGGCAGAAGCGCCGGAAGAGCGGGAAGTAGACGCGGTCGGCGACGACGTCGGCGGCGAGGCCCCGGTCTAGGTCGAACCACTGGGAGCCCTTGCGCCACTGCCAGGGGGCCACGACGGGGCTCATGCGGCGGTTGTAGCGGCCGCGGCCCGTGGCGCCTGGCTGGTCGTAGGACTCGAGGTACACCTTGGTGGAGTTGACGAGGTAGGAGTAAACTGTGGGGAAATCGAACAGCGGGACGTGCGACTCCGACAGCAGCACGAAGCGGGCGTTGGAGCGGTCGTCTACGAGGGCGTGCGCCAGAAGACGACGCTCCGCCTCCACCATGCTGATCTCGCCCCATTGCACCTCCTGCATTATTATAGTATAAAGCATAAATAAACGCACTAATTAGGATAATTAATAATTTAAAACAGAGGGAGCAGTTGTTAGCTGGCATTCAGCTAACAATTGCTAAACTATTAGCCGGACTCGCTTGGATCAAATAATAAGCTAATTATTAGCAGCTAACCATTAGCTCCATAAATACAAACAGACCCTTATTAATTAACTGCTATGTGGCCTGTGGAAGGCATTTGTACGCTAGCTAATTTTCTGTTACCATTATTTCGGTTCCACACTATAGGTGGCATCGACCGTGACCATGGTTGGCGAATGCACCTCCCAAGCAACTGCAGTGCTTTTCAAGTGCATGCACAAGGCACAAGGCACAGACAGCCGCGTCACAAGCAAAGGCGATTCTAGGGAAGCTTCCACTTTTGTTTGCTTCAGAGTTGAGGACCAATCCAATAGAACTACAAGAAAAGAAAACTTTGCCATCTAGAGTCTGGACAACGAAACAAAGCCATCGTCCTCGATCTAGGCTTCGAACCCATCGCCGGCCCCCCGTGGAATTCCGTGCTTTTGCATGTGGAAACAAAAATTCCTCCTCGTCGATCGGGCGAGTAGCTAGAGAGCCACTTGACAATTGGCAGGAGGACCCTATGCCATTGCCGTCATGTGTCGATTTTCTAAATCATGGCGTACACCTAAGGGCAGTCCCTAATGGTGCATTAATGATGGTTTCTATCCTCATTAAATAACTTACCATGTAGGTAAAATGCTGACATGGCAACGTAATTAATGAAGAAAGAGAGCAAAAATCATAGAAATGGTTTCCTCATGAAGAAATCAGGTCTACTCTTGACCCAATGCACCAAGAAACCATAAAATCGCCATTGGGGAGAAACCACCAGTTCCTAGGGAGATCGTGTCGCACTCTCATTGGAGAAAGAAGATAGAGTTGGGAGAGAGAAAGAGAAAATAATTATTACTCATAGAAACCATGGATTAGAAAGTAGTACTTTTTTGGTGCGGTGTCCTATGTTATAAAAATTACTGGTTTCTTTCGTTGGGACTGCCCTAATCGAGTTATTAGGATGCTACTTTCCGTATGGATCTGGATTCCGGATTGCTCCGTCTAGAGTATTATTAATTATTGTATTATAACAATTGAAAACGTGGGTCTAGCGATCGAGCTGAATTCTATGGCTTTAAGCATTCATTCATCATTTGCAAATGCAAATAGATAATTAAACCATACTATAGTACGCGTAATGTGCAAGACGGGTGAATGCGATCCATGAGACGTTGGGATGATAATTCCAAATTAAAGAATTCATCTATATGCTAGCACCAAAAAACAATCGAGACAGGAAAATTTGTGCGAACTGAACATGGGAGCACTGAATGAATTCTGTATATATACTTGAATTGGAGTGGGCAGCAGTAGTAGTATAGAAGGAATGCAGCGCACGCACCTTGCTGGGGATTCTCCGGCGGTAGAAGGCGGCGGTCTCCGGCGGCTCGGACCCGTTGAACGCCGGGTCGGAGTGCACGTAGACGTTGTAGAGGCCGCGGTGTCCCTCAAAGAATTTCTCCCACAGCGGCGCCATCGGCAGGTCCCAGCGCGTGAGGAACAGGAACGCCACCCTGGGGACCGTCCCGGCCGGCACCTCCCTCGGCGCCGCCGCCGCCCGGGCCATCAGCTCCTCGTCGTCGCCGTCGTCACCGATGCTGCTGCTGCTGCTACCATTGCCACCGGAGACAGCCGTAGTAACCCGAGGCGTTGCCGGTCCCGGCTTCTGGCCGCCAATACCAGGCAGCGCCGGTGGCGGTGGCGGCGGGGTAGCAGCAGCGCTAGTAGTAATGCCCGCAGCCGGAGGAGCCGGCGGTGGTGGCATGCCCATGCCCGTGGCCGCGGCCGGCGACGGGTCCGACGTCCGAGCGCGGCGGATCACTGGCGGCACCGCGCCTTCTTGTTTGGGCTGCCAACGCGCTGGCGGCACTGCGCCTTGTTTGGGCTGCGAACGCGCTGCTGGCGGCGGGGGGCGATCCTGGACGGCGTTCCTGGTGGCGGACGGCGGTAAGAAGAGGCCGAGCGCTCCTCCTCCTCCCCGGAGTGCGGCGGACGACGTCGCGTAGGAGGAGGTCATGAGGGACGCGGTGGCGACGACGCCGAGCGTGAAGCCGAGCGCGGCGCAGAGCAGGAGCTTGGTCCTAATGGGCCAGAGCGGCGGGGCGGCCAAGCCAGCCGCCGCCGCCGCCGACATGGGCAACACATGCTGCTGCGGATGCTGCTGCTTAAGGTTCTTGGTCGTAGTCATGGCAACTAGCAGTACTACGCGTAAGAGCGCGTTACTAGTTTCGCAGCGGTTCCTGTGCTGGGAGGCGAAGAAAGGAAGGCATTGAATTTCAAAGGCGAGACTGCGAGAGACGAGAAGAGCAACCGGTGAGCAGGGGGCTGCCGGTGAGGGTGCCAACTGGGGTTCGGCGATCGCGCGGGATGGGGTATATGTATCGGTACATGCACGGCACACGTGACCCGACCCAGTACACGCGCACGTAACGTAATACTACTAATCCCGTCAAATACTAGAGTAATCAATTTTTTTAAGTCGTCGTCGTAGCAGCAGCAATAATAATAATAATAATAATAATAATAATAATAATAATAATAATAATAATAATAATCAGCGTGTTCGATGTCTCAGCTTGTTTTAACTTATTCTCTCACACAGAATATTATTAAATTAGACAAAACCAGCCGAAACAAACTAGTACATAGTAGTTTTATGTACTGGCCGAACAGACTGAATAATAATAATAATAATAATAATAATAATAATAATAATAATAATAATAATAATAATAAAGAAATGACGGGGAATCCATATTATGAGGAGCAGCAACAGCAGGAAGAGGCAGGGCACCTCGTCTGAAAGAAGCTTCCGAGGCAGGCGTGGGGTCCGCGGTGACTTGGTCGCAGGACGGGGGAACCGACGTCGACTTTTTCTGGTCGCGCTTCCAAGCCATGCCGGTGGCTGTTGGTCAAAACATCCCTCCTGTGCTGTGCGCTCCTATTGCATTGAACACCGCACGTTCAGAACGAGGCTCTCCTGTATGGCTGTGTGCCTGTGTATGATTCCAAAGCTTTGCCTTTGCGCTAATCCAAGTATCTTGCGCGCAGCTTTGCTTTGCTTTGCTTTCCCGTGCGGGCAAAAGCGAGGGAGGAGGAACCTGGACTGCAGGATACAGAGGCGCCGGGCAAGTAATATTCGACGACTACGGTGCACGAAAAGGCCCTGCTTCGCCTCGCCTTCCGTTTACAGCAAACATCTTTAGCAAAAGTCTACGTAACCTCAAACTATTTAGATGGACTAATTCACCCTCTAAACTATAAAACTGGATTTTTTATCCTCTAAACTCTTCAAAACCGGTCAATTAACCCCACAAACGGTTTTGGACTGTGGTTTTGCTACAGTGATGATGGTTTTGCTTTTTTCTTTTTATTTATTTTCGCTGAATCTTTCAAAAATCATAGTAAATCATAAAAAAATCGTAAAATAGAAAATCTAATTTTGTTAGACTCCACATGAGTAGATCTACACAATGAACATATAATATGGTATGCTTTAGTACAAAGTTTTTACTGTAGCTTTAAATCTATGGTTTTCTATAATTAAATGGAATTTTGCTTGACATTGGGCTTCGATATAGCTGGTGCTTTCCTGGTCTTGGATTAAACCTCAGCTCTCGTAATTCTGTCTATAGGTGGTTCAATCTTATAAGTTTAGCATAGGTACATCGATTCAATCCTGCTCTAGGTGTACTGTACCTGATACAACCCTTTCCTCACTCGAGAATTGCATTTTCGCTTCAGCTTCCTTACATCCAACTTTTTCTAGATCTAGACAAGGATCCTTTCTCCTCAGCCTATAGAAAGAAAAGAATCTCAGTTCATTAGATTATGCTTCCTTGCCTGTGTGGAACATGTGTGAGCATTATGTTTTTTCCAACAAGTGATCCGACTGGAAGAAGTGTTATATGAGGGCTTGGAGATCAAATAGAGAATCTGTCTCTCCATTCCTCGTGAGCCACTTATTTCTCCAAAATCTGAGATCAGAGTGATTTTCCTCCTTTTTCCCAGATAGTCGACGGTCTTACACCATTGGGATACTTCGGATAAACTGGAGTACATATATGAGAGACCGGTGCTAAAACCTTTTCTCGAGATATCTTCCAAATTCTTAGGGTCCTTGTTCCGGATCTTGTTCCCCCGGTGCAAAAGCAGTTGGTTCCGTAGTTTGAGAATTATGCTAATTCCAAGTATTCCATTATTATTATTAAAAATAGAATATAAAAAGTAAAGAGGAGAAGGCATAACCAGAAGAATTGTGAGAAATAAGTCAATTTATCAAGTTGAGGCATTTCGATTTTGATTTCAAATAAAACCCTCAAGACAGAAAAAGACTCCCCCTATATTATTATATCATAGATTTCCTTCTAATAAATAGGAATAGAAAAAAAAAGACTCCCTTTTTCTTCCTATTGATTGAGACGTTGGCATGCTCCCCTATCCCTCCACCCTTCTCGGCGGGAGGGATCATAGCGAGAGCAACTACTACAATATCGGCCTCTTGACCCCGTAGGGTTAGGCTCGCCACCAACCGATAGCGACCCAGATGTCCGCCTTCTCGTACTCCCCCATGGGTCATCACTAAGACCTAACGAGAGATCTCTCTTCCGCCTTTTGTTCTATACTGAAATGGATTGTCTCCATTGCCCTCAACTGTCCGGTCGGCCCGGCGCCCAGAGGTGTGGTATGTACTCTTAGAACATATCTTTCGATAGTTTGACAAGCTCTTGATCAATGATACACTTGCTGAATTCGTTGCAAAGTCTTTCATCGTCGTCTTGGTGGGACACTTTTGTTCGCTTATCTTTTTATATCATATTCTTTTTTTGGAGGAGTGGGAGCACTCGACGAGGCCTCTCTGACGAAAGAGCCCGTTTACGCCGCATTTATTCCATCAAATAAATGACACCACAGGCACGGTATAAAGAAGATACTACTTAGAAAAAGCATGTTAATAGAGATTGTGTTTAAACAAGAGATTCTCATGATCTCTTAATGGTCGACCGATCAAACTATTTCACTTATGATCTAGCCTGGTTGACCCAATCATGATATTGAAGGATGGGACCTTTTCTCGAAGGTTGGAAAGTTCCATTCGTTTAGTATGAGATCGCTTCACACCTTGCGGTGCTTACACATCTCGCCTATCGAAGTTCTGTTCAAAAACCTCGTACGAGAACTTGTATAGAGAAGGATTTCCCGTGGCGAAGCAGTTCTTCCATACCAACTTAGCTGCCCGACACTGCTATTGGCATAACAACCAGTACACCATAGGTTGACCCAACCCAGTCCTCTCGTACTCGGGTTGGCTCCTCGTAGTTCTCCCTTTAACACCAATGGTAGATAGGAACCGAACTGTGTCATGACGTTCTAAACCCAACTCAGTACCACTTTCATTGCGAACAACCGAACCCTTGGGACCTTCTTCAACCCCAGGATGTGATGAGTCGACATCGAGGTGCCAAACAACTCCGTCGATAAGAGCTCTTGGGAGTCATTAGCATGTTATCCCTGGCATACCTTTGATCCGTTGAGCGAGAGCCCTTCCACATGGGACTCCCGGATCACTATGGCCGACTTTCGTCTCTGTTCGACCAGTCGGTCTCACAGTCAAGCAGGCTTATACCATTACGCTCACGAGCAGAATCAACGCTTGAGCCCACCTTCGCACACCTCTATTACTCTTTAGGAGGCATCCTATGGCAAAACCACCCGAAATAACACACTTACGGAGGCGCTTGTCTTCCACTAACACTAAGTGCCCCGAGAGCGAGCTACATCGAGCGGGTTTCGTCAAGCACACCCCGAGGGAAAGCACGAATGATCCACATTTTTTTCTCAAGGATCCAATAATGAGAACGAGTTACAATACTTAGTCCATTTCATACATCTAGAGTTCTTAAAAATTGTATTATTAAATTACCAACTACAGAGTGTGGAATATTAAACAGCGGAATGAAAATAAACATTAATTAAACATCTATCGATAATAAGCAAGGACCCGTCTGTGCCCACCAGATGAATCCTTCACACAACGGCTACTCCTCAAGTAGTACCTGCAATAGGGATAAATAAACCCTGAGTACACAATGTACTCGCAAGACTTGTCCGACTAGTGGGAATAATTTCCCGACTCCAAGGGGTTATGATAAGCTTTACGGTTTGCGGGTTTCCTTTTTGCAGAAAGCAATACTAATAGTGAATCCTTATTTATGTTATTATTAGCAGTCACGATTAATTCTTTATCTAGCCATTCTATGTAAGCACCTGTTCTACTTTTAAGCAAAATTTGAGCAAACAGTTCCATTTCATCACCTTTCATCTTTCAGTACTTACTACGGTGCTAGACTGTAGACAAGCCGTACCGGATTGCTCGGTGATTCATGAATCAATGTGCCTAGCTGGGTACTCCGAAACACATGCCCCGCTTGTACCCTAGGCACAAGCAGGACCAACCCATCACTCTCCTGTCACGGGGTCTAGGTCCCTATCCAACTTGGACTCCAAGCCCCCGCTCTTGAGTCCCGGACTTAGTGCGGTGCTTAGACCTCCACCATCCCTGCCTCCAATTAGTCGGTTCAGAAAGAGCTGGAACCCACGACAAGAGAGCAACAAGTCTTCCCTGCGCCCATACCCAAGTATGTGCTCGGGATAATAAGTCTGTGACTTGCCTAGAATCCAATGCAACGGCCAATCCTTAACCGACACAGACAGGGAAAAAGTGTAACCAAGCTATGCCCTGTTGGCCGCAGGACACAACCTCTTACACCCTCCAATACCAAAACCATATCCCTACCCGATCTCTAATTTCCTTTCCACCATTTTATCATGAGTGATAATAATCACCTATTGTGAGTAACGGCGGGTTACTCATGGTACCGAATCCTGAGCAGAGCAGCTAATCGACCTATACTAGTAGGACTCGTAGGTAAGTATATTTATGCATGTAGTTTCCATGAAATGCCTGTAACGTAAATGCACATCATATATGTATATTCAATGATGATTCAAAAATAGGGGTTATGCACCGGGGTTTGCCTTGGGCAGGCGGTGTGTCAACAAAGTCAGCAACGAACGGCTCCAGGGCTCCCTCCTGTACGAGAATCTCCTCCTCGTACTCCCCAATGATCTCCTCAAACTCCTGTTCACCCGTAGGAACGAACTCTACTATTTCTTTATCTACATGCATGAAATGATGATGCAACACTTAGTAATACGACAACAACAACTCTTAAAATTAAAATACATCTGTCAAGCTACTAAACTAGCTCTATCGACTAATGTTACTTATCATTTCCACTAAACAGGTATGAGACATTTCATACATTAACTTAGCAACTAAAGGCATTCTTATTCTTAATATCGATTTACTCTATATACGATAAAACAAGGAGTACTAGCTACTCTATTTATCAACCTATCCTAGGGCTACAAAAATTACAGTGAGTGCCTAATAATGTTATGAGTCTGCTGTAAAATTTTCAAAGCTAGCACTTCTACCATTTCATCATGAAAATTCTTTCTCTAAATAATCCTAATAACGACAAGCATATTACAATAAATAAAGTAACCTTAAGGATACCATAGAAATGCACAAGCTAAGTACACTAACAGCTAGAGCATGAATTTAGGAGACTAACAAAATTTACTTCGTGATTTTTGGATACTTACAACATTTACTACCATTTTCCAAAGATCAGCTTAGAACATAAAATAACAAGCATTTCTAATTCCCTGGAACAAGGAAAAAGGCCAATGGCCCCAAGCGGCCTAGCCAGAGCGTGGCCCATGCGCGCGATGCGTAGACGCGGCCCATGCGGCTCGGCCCACGAAGGGGAGACCCGCGTGCGCCGATGCTTATGCAAAAGAGCCCTCGGCTTTTAACTAAATGAACCCGCAGTCCTTTCTACTATTTCACACTCTCTCTGATGCTCTCACTTAACCCCTCGACTTACTTCGAATTCCCATTTCAAAGTCCCTGGCCGGATCTTATTAGAGGCCGTGACATCTCCAGCCAAACATCGACGAGCACGGACCTCCCCGGCCTCAACCATCACCTCCATAGCACTCTACGTGCAAAGCGCAACCGATCGAGGTATCAAACACTAAAAATGGTGCAGCGCGTAGATGTGGCCATGCGCCGTGGCGGGGTCTGGCTGCGGCAACACCAGCGCTGGTCAAATCACCTAGCTCAATGCCTCTACCGCTACCCTTTTATCCATCTATAGGCTACAGGCAACAAGATAGGAACCCTATTTGAATCGCTACTACACCCAAACGCGCTGGCCACGGGAACGACACCTAACCCGCGTTCGCCGGTGGCGGCCACGCGCTCCGGCGAGCCTAGGCCTTAAACGATTCACCCATCTACCCTAGGAGCAGGAGGGACTCACCAGAGACGTGAAGGATGGCCTAGACGAAGTCATGCGGCTCGGCAAGGGGGTGGCCATGTGCACGGGGTTGCTCTGGTTCACGGCAAGCGCGGCGACAGCGTCCTCGACGACTCGCTACACCCTAGGTGATACTATTTCATAGGGGGCAACCAAGTCAAGGAGACATGAAAACACAACTCAATTGAGGCAAAGGAGCAAGGAACGACGCCCTGGCCGAGCACCCACCCCGATGGCCATGGCGGACCACCGCGAGGGAAATGCTTCGCAGTACCTCACTGGAGGATGAAGGTTCGTCGGGTCGACTCCGCTCGTGAGCTAACCTCCAGAGCTAGTTGGGTTCACGGTTAATTGGACGGAGGTGATTGGATTATGATGAATTTTGAAGGAGGAGATAGTTGGCGCCAATGGGGATACCTTCGGCTTAAGAGAGGCCGATGGCCACGATGGGCCAAGAGAGGAAGGGAGAGTCAAGTCCGATCGGCTAGAGGAGTAAATGTGGAGTCAGAGGAGCGGGTCATCAGACGATGGTGACTCCTTCTTACCAGGCGTAGGGGTGGCATCGCGTCGTTTGGAAACGACAAGGAGCAGGGGAGGGTCGGTTGGAGCTCGGCTTGTCCGGCCTAGACGAGACGCGGACAGCGGCAGCGAGACACGGACAGCGGCTACGACGCCATAAATGGTGAAACAACGGTACGGTAGCGAGGGGGGCAGCCCCCATGTGTGGCACGGTGATGGTGCGGGCAGGGCCATGTGCCGGCCGCAGCAGGCCAAGTGCGGCCACGCACGCACAGTCCCATGCAGGCGAACCAGAGGGTGGTAGAGCCACATAGCACGACAGCCGTGGCAGCGGCCAGTAGCGCGGCAGCAACAGGCCCAGCCAGCCAAACGAGCTTGGGCAGCGGTGGCCAGGGCCTGCACAGCGATAGCGCGGCTTCAGCTAGGCTATGCGTGGTGTGAGTAGCGTGTGCAGGGCAACGGGCACGAGAAGGCAAGGGTCAGCAGCGCTGCGCCTGCCGCACAGCCGGCTCACGGCGGCCAGAGGCAGGCCCGGCCAGCGCAGTGGCACGCGTGCGGGTGGCATGCGCGCGACGTTGAGCGCCAAGCCAGGTGACCGCGCCTGTGCGAGGACTTGGCCCAAAACATGCCATGCACGCTTTTTAAAGCATTCCAAAAACCCAATTCGATGCTTCAAATACTAAACCACCTATGCCATTCATAAGAAGGCATATCAAGCTACTAAAACCATCCATGAAACCACACCACCCTTTAACCTAATTGCTCAATAAAAATTGCCAAACTTGGCCTTGTCACACCGCTTCCCGACTTAGGAAATTTGACTAAGTCTCGATTGGCTTCGTGTCGAAATCGAATTCCAAGTTATTTGGTACGCTAGCTAGTGAATTCCTTTCACGACCTCAAGTATTTCATCGTCACCTACATGGTTTGTATTTCTAACTTTACCAAAATTCCGTATATACGTTCCATAGTATTTTCGCCTAATAAAAATTGATTTAAAACCCTAAGTAATATAACTTGACTATGAAATGTAACTTTCGTTTCGTGTTTCCGTTAGTCGTTTCGAGTTACAGAATTTGATTTACACACTAATTTACATACACCATCACATAAACATGATGCCCATGTAGTGTTTTAGCAAAATATTTATAGTGTAACACCGCATCCACCCCAGATAAACTACCCACCTCGTAGTGTCCCCCCCGAATGATCGGTGCGGTGGTTAGGCATTCTTAGATGAAAGAGTGGTCTTTCAGGATTAGTCATTGTGTGTCACCACCTCCCACCTATCCTACACATTTGATCAAGGTTGTCACTGCGAAGCTATAGTCAAGGTGCACAGGGTCTTACTGTCTAGCCATTGGTACTTCACATATTCACTGAGAATTCAATTTCACTGGGTCCATGTCGGAGACAGCGGGGCAGTCGTTACACCATTCGTGCAGGTCGCTACTTATGCGACAAGGAATTTCGCTACCTTCGGACAGTTAGAGTTACTACCACGGTTTACCGGGGCTTCCATTCAAAGCTTATCACACTTCTCCTTCTGACCTTCCAGCACCGGGTAGGTGTTAGACTCTATACATCGTGTTACCACTTAGCAGAGTCCTGTGTTTTTAATAAACAGTCGCTACCCCTATTATGTGTCACTTTCCTAATCAAAAGATAGGAGAGCACCCCTTCTCCCGAAGTTACGGGGTCATTTTGCCAAGTTCCTTCGACATGGTTCTCTCGACGCGCCCTAGTATACTCTACTTGTTCACCTATGTCGGTTTGGGGTATGGTCAGTTCATCGGGAGGATCGCCCTCCCAATTCAAAGTTTTTTCCTAGAATTTTCAACCGTCATTGACTATGACAACAGTCACGACCGACTATTAAGATCCTTGCGACTATGGCAGGGCGGTATGCTCTGCTCTGTCGCAACCTCTATTCTAATTAAAAGACTAAAGGCCCCTATGGAAGATGAAAAGGCGAGGATAGTGAAATTTTTATGGTGGGCTAATTATTGTATGCTTTTATAGTAAAAATTTCATACTCATTGGATCATGAATAACTTAGTTATAGATAAAGCATAGATTTAACAAGCATAAACCTAAATAAATCTATAATTATGTTGTATATGATCCAATGAGTATGAAATTTTTACTACTGTTCAAGCATATAATAATTAGCCCACCATAAAAATTTCACCACAATTGGACCATAGAAGCTGCGGCTATGAATTATTCTAATTAATTACAGAAAAACATAGATCTAAAGCTACAACAAAAACTTTGTACTAAAGCATACCATATTATATATTCATTGTGTAGATCTACTCATATAGAGTCCAATGAAATTGGATTTTCTATTTTATAATTTTCTATGATTTACTATTATTTTTCAAAGATTCAGCGGAAATAAATAAATAAATAAAAAGACAAAACCACCATCACTGTAGCAAAACCACCATCCAAAACCGCTTGGGGTTATTTGACTGATTTTGGAAAATTCAGGGGGTAGAAAATCTAGTTTTATAGTTTAGGGGTGAAGTAGTCCACCCAGAATAGTTTGGGAGTTATGTAGACTTTTTCCAAACAACTTTGTTATCGAGGCAAAAGACAGTCGCATGCCAGTTCCAGTTGTTGGTGATTTGAGCCTAGCCATTTGGGGAAGGTTGTTAAGCTTTCGACCACCTAGCTTAGGTCCTGTTTGGATTCATTGGCTACTAATAGTTTACTCTCTGTGTGAAAGAATCAATTTCTATTTAAAAGAATCAATTTCTGAAGGTGAATGGTCCACTATTTCACATTAATCTCTTTCGTAGTCTGGGTTGCATTTAACACAACATCTCTCTCCTACACTGCTATTGGATATTCCAAAACGACACTATTTGATTAGGTTTCTCGGTAACTGAAGAGCTATTAAGGTTCAACGGTTTAACAAGGGACAACATGATCTTTTATCTTCTTTGCTAATTTATCTTAAGTTGATAGGAATTCATTCTTTCAGGGACATGGTGAGTAGTTAGCTAATAGACCATAACTAATATTAGCTGTTATTAGCTTGGTTTTTCAACTAATGAAATAGTTGTTCGTTTGGTATTCAGCTAACAATTAGCTAAACTATTAGCTAGACTTTTTGGATTTAAGGAGCTAATTATTAGCAACTAACTGTTATCACTTTGGATCCAAACGGGACTGTAACACCTCTGGGTTAAGCATTGCAATTTGCACTTGCATTTCATGAGCACAAGCATCATCCAAGCATTCATGAACATGAGCATATAAAATTTCATCTCATTCTTATACTGTCACATGAAATGTTGATTCATATATATATATGCTAATGCTTACATATGCTAGGATTTATAGGTGACCAATGTATAAAATGTTTGTGGGACCTTAGGAGTACCTTAAACATGTTTAGAATGTCACATGGAACAACTTTGGAATTCATGACTTTGACCCATTTGGCCTCTAAGTCATGGTTATAGTGTAGACTTTCATTTTCAAGATGTATGTTTGACCTAAGTTCAATTATAGCATAGAGTGTTTGCATGGTAGTGCACCCTTAAGCAAAGTTGTAGTACTTGACTAGGGTAACAACTTTTATTTTTGGGTCAAGGTCTAATTCAGTGCATAGCATGCTAAAAAATAGCTCACAAGTTTCAACAAAATGCTGTTTTGGACTTGCAAATTTTTCTTAGTGCTGTTTACAGTTTCAATGTACCTCACTTTGGAGCAATGTAGTTTGTTAACTAGTGAGAATTATATGATAGTTCTTAAAGCAAAGTTAGAGATCTCATGTAGCTCTACAACTTTCATTAAGGAAGTTTTTGCTAATTTGCAACAGATTAGGAGTAATTGGATCACCAATTCATGCTATCAGTCGGTGAAGGCAGCGCCTGAACCACGCCCGCGCGCCCGGCAGTGGCCGACCGGCCACAGGCCGTGGTCGCCGCGTGGTGGCCGTACATCGATGCTGGCCCGGCCGGTCAGGCCAACGCGCGCACCCACCGTTCACTCCACTCATACACCTTTGCCTTCTCCTGCTCACTCCGCCTCACCGTAGCCCTGCACCGAGCTCGTCGAGCACCACCGCAGCTCCGCTGCAGCCGCTCGCCGCCGACGTAGCTCCATCAGCCGATTTGTCTTAGCCACAGCTGCTACGCCATCACATCCACCTCCTCGAGCCACCTACACCACCTATTGAACCTAGGTACAACGTCATTTCACCTCACCGTAGCCACCGCCATCATCGGAGCGCCACCACGCTCGTGGCTCACCATGGCTCCGCCATTCTGCCACACCGCATGCCTTCGTTTTCTTTGGTCCAACACCACGCTAGAGTCTAGCAGCTTAGGCCAGAGTTAGGGATGACGCTACTGCGTGATGGCGTCGGAACGAGTCGCCGCCCCGCGTGCGCCCGCCATGGCCGCCGTGGCGCTCGAGCTCGTCGCCGTCGAGTTGGTTCACCGTCTCCCTCCTTTCTCACGCGCTTTAGGTCGAGTAACCCTAGGCCTCTCTAGTGGCATGATGGAAACCCACCTTTCGCCGCTGTTTAGCCAGAACAGCGTGAGCACCGCCATGCTCCATGCGTCGCCGCACGGCCATGCACGCGATCGAGCTCATCGACGCCACCCCAAACCCTAACCTACATCCTTTATCTTTTCTAGGTCACCGTGTAGATGTAGCGAGTCTCGCTTGAGCTTACCATGGCCAAAGCTCGTCGAAGCGCTACCACGCAGCTCCGTCATCTGCCATGGTCGCCGTCGAGCCTACTCCGACGAGCCTCTGAGCCAACCAAGTGCACCCATCGATACGGGACGTCGAGGCGAAGCCGTCAGTGGTGACCTTACCGCCAGAAACCTCACCGACGATGAGTTCTCGTAGGTCAGCGTCGTGCTCTGCTTCTGTGTGTCTGACGTGTGGGTCCCCGTTGACCACGGCCCCAGCTGTCAGCCTAAGTAATGTTGATTTTTTGAATTATTTTTCGAAGATTTGAATGCATGTTTCAAAAATTCACATCTCAGGCTAGGAGTGTCCAATTTAGGTGAACCAAATTTTATCAGTTTCATATTGAAGTGTAGTATTTGATAAAAATATGAGATGCACTGTTTCTAGTATTTTTCTAGGAGAATAAAATGTAGCTAGATAAATGCTTTTTAAATGGTTTCTATCTTGTAAATTGCATAACTTGGGCTAGAAAATTGATAAAATTGTGATTCCAATTTTTCTGGTCTTTTGTTGGCATGCTCCAGCTAGGAAAAATATTAAACATACAGTAAACATACTTTTAATATGGTATTTATATTTAATCCAAATTAATTGCTAGTTTCTAGTGAAATTAATTAAGGTAAAAATACATAACATATGATCATGCAAATTTTTACACAGTATTTTTATGCTTGAAGGAATGTAAGAAAAATATTAAATCTGTTGTTTGACACTTTTCACTATGGTAAACTATTTTTGCTATAATCAGCCTATGTAACTTGTCATTTTTGTAGAGGTAGTTGTACTTATCAAAATGGCATGAAATTTATACAGTGGGCTATTGATGTCATTTGTACACTACTATAATTTTATCAGAATTTATTAAGAACTAGAATTATTTATCCTTTAAATCACCCTATTATTTAAGGAAAATAATAAATGGATATAAATAAGCTAGTTATGTTTGACCATGATGTTTTTCTATGGTTCTTGTGATACATATGATGTGTTGAAGTTATTAGTAAGGCTTAAAACCAATTGGTTGTATGCAACTAATTCATTATTGCTTTATAATTCAACTAGATGGCTGCATATATAGTTTCGGTTGAGTTGATAATTTCATGATGATAATGGTATTTTCTGTAAAACTTGTTAATAACAAAGTTGTAGATAACTTACTTATCTACCTTGTGTTAAATTTTCATAGTCATAGGCCTGATGGTTTAAGAATTATGGCTGTTAGAAGTCTGCTGTCAGAAATGCTTGCTCTCTATATAGATTTGAATGATTAAATTGTTTGATCTAGATAACTGCTAAATAACATTAAGATAATTAAAATAAAGTTGTAGGTAATTTTATAAGCTTTCTAGAATGTCCACAACCATATTATTTTGATGTGTATAACTCCAGTTATGATAAAAACAAGTGGCTGTTGTCTAGTAGAAAATAATTTACATCAGTATTTGTTTAGTTATTAGAAAAGAGATATGCGCCTACTCAGTAAAATAAGATGCAACTTGTTATTACTTTAATGCAATGCTGTTGAAAACACTTATGAGGATGCATTCATCACATTATATCATATTATACATGTCATTATATATGCATTCGTAATATCTTATTCCATGCTCATGCATATAGGATCGTCCGAAGAGGTAACTCTCCTAGAGTTCAATGAAGAAGAGGAGGAGGATCAGCAGGAGACGCCTCAGGCCACACCTCTAGGAGAAGAGGAGCAGACTCTCAAAGATCTCCCTGAGTGCTCGGATCACCGGCCAACCCATTTCCTCAAAGCCAAGCCCCGGAGCATTCTAAGTCTCATATTTTTTTTATAAAATATTACTTGAGTCCTTTATGTTTGATGTATTAGGTTATAAGAGTTGATTGGAAACACTTGATGCATAGAACTACTTTATCCAGTTACATATACCTTTAACCCTATGTAGGTACAGAATCGAATATATGCTTAGCCATGCTTAGACCGGTAGAAGTCGGGTGATTTCCTGTCACCTGTGAGATATAGGTGGATACCAAAGCACGGTTGGCTATATTTGCTATCGTGGACAAGAACCATGGGGTAATGTAAATAGAGGCCGGGCGGAGTCTATGTGTAGGTTGACTCATGTGATTCCGTCTGTGCCGATTAAGGACCGTACCGTTGTTGGGCGCTTCTGACAAGATTGAACGCATGCCTATCACTTAGCTGGCCGGATAACTCGTTCCAACCGTGAAGCCGAGTAGCTCAACTCAAGTCAGGCCCCGTTCTGTAAAAGTGCGCACTCTGGATGGTAGTAAGGATGTGCAGGGAGCCAGACATGAGCCCAAGGGTAGGCCAGGCCTGAACGTCCTGACAGCTAGTTATCCCTGATTGTGCGGTGCTGGGCGAAACCGCGAAATATGGACCTGAGTTCTACCAAAGGTGACCGTTGATCTAGTCTGCCTAGGTTTGTGTTAGGAATAAATTCTCAGCTGGTTGAAATCGATTCGAATCATTGTCTCTCCCGGACAGTGAGAAACTTGGCTAGTACCAATATCGTAGTAACTGTGTTATGAAAAATGATGGTTACGATGAACATGGAATTACTACACCGGCTATGGTTACTATTGTATGCTACTAAATGATATACTACATGTTTGGCACAGGTTAGTTGCTAATCTAGAGGTGAATAGTTATAATTAACTTGATGACCGAATTATAATTGTATAACTAAGTTAATCGCTTTTTATACAAAATGTTGTCAAATCACCTCCACTTACAAAGCCTTGTATAATCCTTGGAGTCACATTATTTTTGGTTTATGACGGGTAAGTCTAGTTGAGTACCTTCTCATACTCAGGGTTTTATTCCCATTGTTGCAGATGATATAGTTTAGCACGGCTATTGCAAGAACTGCTTCTGTCCTGCCGTGGATGAGGAGTGAGCCCTAGGCAGGCATATAATATTAATCCTTCTTATATTCTTTTGTGGGAGGGTGATCACGAGTTGACACTGTATCTAAATTGTGATGGCAAAAATTAGCTTCAAACTTTAATTTGGTTCCGCTACTATTTACTGAATTTGGTTTGTAATAACCTTAATTCGTATTCTGATGAATGAACTGTATTTGTGAACCTTATGTAACATGTGACATATATGTTGAATCATGTACGATCTTGGTTGTACATTGATGGTTAATTGAGACCCGTTGTAGTACTCGATGGACTACCGGGTTTATATGGGCTCAAGTATGACAGTGCGACCGCTCGTGGGCTGCCATTGTACTTGTGCTCTTATAAATTGGTCAGTTCTGCTATAAGGACCTTATTCTTCGATTCGTATCCTAGAGAAACACTTTACTAGTCGTTAACTTTTGACAAATGGCAAATGCATGCTATACTTTGTTGTAGTCTATTTACGAGACTAGCCTCATCTACTCGCAATTTCGTAGCGGTTCTATTCGTTTTCTTTCCGTCGGGTGTTCAGCAATTCGATATCAATACTAAGGATAACATGTTTAAAATTAGGTACCTTAAACATAGCTGCCTAAAAAATAGTTATGAGCACTTTGTGACCCCCATCTTAGTAGTCCCTGTTTAGATCCCATGGTCAATTAAAATTTTGATCCTCAACTTTAGCTAACTAGCTTTAGATTAAAGAATAAAAAAGGACTCTTAATAGGTACATTAAACAATTTATCGAGAGGAGTTACGATGAGTTTTTTGAGGAGGGGTGTTGGGTCTATGATCTGGTCGTCAACACTGCCAGCCAGAGCGTTGCCAAGTGACAGCATATGAGGCCATATACTTAAGGGATGTTTGGTTTTAGGGACTAAAGTTTAGTCCCTATCACATCGGACGTTTGGATGTTAATTAGGAGGACTAAACATGAGTTAATTATAAAACTAATTACATAGATGGAGACTATTTTACGAGATGAATCTATTAAGCCTAATTAATCCATCATTATCGTATATTTACTATAGCATCACATTGTCAAATCATGCACTAATTAGGCTTAATAGATTCGTCTCGCAAATTAGTCTCAATCTGTGCAGTTAGTTTTGTAATTAGAATATATTTAATACTCTAAATTAGTATCAAATATCCGATGTGACAGAGACTACAAATTAGTCCGTGGAACCAAACACCCCTTACTGGATGGTGCAACTGGAGCCCCGAAATTTGGTTGGACAACCAAAATTCTCCCTCCAGATCCGTTTCTGTTGCCTCTAGACCCAGCCCCCAGATCCATTGCTCTTCTATTTCACTCGCGTGCGCCTCTGTTCTCCTCGGCACGCTCGCTCCTTCCCCCTCTCGCGCCGCCGCTCCGACGACGGCGAGGACCAGGGCCGCACCCCCGTGGCCCAACGACAATGAGGACTAGGTCTGCGCCCGACGCCTCGGCGTTGGCGAGCTCGGGCAGCTCCTCCATCTCTGGCCTGCGAGATCCGGCGGTGAGGTCGCGCTCCTCCGTGACTCTGGCCAGGTACAGCCTCTCCACCGCACGGGCAGCGAGCAGAGCCATGGAAGCGAGGCTAGGCCTCCTCCGTCCTCTCGTCGGACTCGTGGCCGGCAGCGAGGCAGAGGTCACGGCTGGGTCAGCCCCCGCTCCTCCGTGGTCAAGCGAGCAGGGCGAGAACGCGGCCTCGCGAATAGGCCGACGAGATGGGTGGGTGGAGCAGCCCCACGGTGTCTCCGTGCTGCTGCAGCCGCGTGGCCAGGCCCGGAGCTCGCGGCGCGGGCCAGAGGGGGACGGCGTGGCGGCCTCGCCCGAGCCCAGCCTGCGCCCATGGCGGCCTCTCCAGGCCTTGTGGCTGAGCCCGAGCTTCGCGGCGCTTGTTGCGGGACGGGTGCAGCGTGCCTCATTGGAGCTCGCAGGCGTGGCGGCTAGGCGGTCGCGTGCGGCCATGGTCGCGACTTGCGACGGAAGGAGAAAAGGAATCGTGACCGAGGAGGAAGAAAAATAGAAACGAGTGGGTCCTAGGTGTCATTTCTACAGACAATGAATTTGGGCTCTAGTTTGACGGCCACCGTTGGAGTCTAGGCAAGAAAACAGAGCCCTGAAACTAGGGGAGCACCCAAATAAAAAGTTGAGGTCCTGTTTTGGGGCTATTGCTAGAGTTGTTCTGAGAACGTCTCCAAAAGATTTCATATTCTTTCTAAATGCTAGGAATACAAATTTTAGTGAAAAATTACCCTCCAACAGCTTCTCTAAATGATCATCTAAATATAGCCGTCTTCTGTTCTGAATTTTTCGCTAGCCAAAAATAGAAGACGAGAATAACTCTCTAGAGTGCGCATGAGAAATAGAAAAAACTGTTGGAGAGCGAAAAGATATACAAAATGATTTTTATGCAAATGACTCTTCAAATGATGACATTTACAGAGGCTCTTGGAGATGCTCTAAGTGTAGGCTTGCTGTGCGTGCTTGGGAAATTAATCGGCTAGCTAAGACGGCAATTGCGGCTGCCTGTTCATCATATCATCTACCAGCTGAACTATTTGGCCTATTTGACTTCATGGACTATTTGAGTTTTTGGTAGCGAAGCCAAAATCAAGAATAATTTTGCATGTTTCTTACACCATGACAACGACAAAATACAATGTTTTGAATTTGATCTTCCTAACATGCCGTCTGTAGCCAATCATCACTTGTACAACACATAATTCAAATTTGTCTTTGAAATCAAATCAAATAAGTTCTGACCATAATAATTGTACATGTTCACAATGACTATCAACTCTACCACGGTTCACATCTGATGCGCAAGATATTCTTGTAAGCATCATGAATTTAAGATCTATGTGAATTCCCGGCGTATGTCAATAACCGGATCCATCTTGCACAGAGCCATTTGAATCATCAACCCGCTCAGTTCAGATACTTGTTGAGGAAAGATACACTGAACTGATTACACAATTGAAGTTCTTGCTACGCTTTTTCCTTGTAAATGAAGTTGATACTGACAAAGCTGAATTTATGCCAAACTCTTAACCCAGAGCTAAGACTTCCCCCAAATTCTACCAGATAAAATCCCCATTCAAATCCCCAAAATTTCATACTGCTAAACATCAATAAAAAAAGAGAAAGAACCATCTCCCTATTCGCTTAGCTTATAAGCCGTACTTTTTTAGCCAACGAACAATATTTTGTAACACCCTCGGTGTTACACTGTACAGTTTTTGCTAAAACATTGCAAGAGCATTATCCTTGTGGGTACATGTATGTAATATAGGGTATAAAGCAATATACAGAACTTGAAACGTTCATTTGAAACACGAAACGCATGTTACATTTCATGTCGCGTTGTATTACTTAGGTTTCTAAATGAATTTTTATTGAACGGAAATGCTATGGAACTCATATACGAAACCTTGGTAAAGTTGTAGCATGAGCTTCGTAGGCAACGATGAAATACGTGCGATTGAGAACAGGATTCGCTAGCTAGTGTATCGAATGGCTTGGAAATCAAATTCGACGCGAATCCGATTGTGTTTTGGTTGAAATTCCTAAGTCGAGAAACGGATCGACGAAGCAAAGTTCGGCAATTTTTGAAGAACGATCGGATTAGGTAGTAGCATGGTTTTAGGGTTTCCTCTAGTATCCTGATATACCATCTAGAGCGTAAAATAGGTGGTGTAGTTACTGGATCATCTAGTTGGTTTTTGTAGCAACATTAAAATGCGTGCAAGGCACGTTCTCGGTCGGTTTCGGTGTCTGGGCACGGTCACCGCGACCCGGCTGGTGTCGCCGCTCGCCCGGGCGCACCCACACGTACCGCCGCGCTGGTCGCACTGTCGCTGCTGCGCCTAGCACGCTACCCGCTCGCACATGCGCACGTTGGGCCCAGCAAGCCTGGCTGCCCTGCCTCATCCGTCGCGTCCGCCTGAGCCCGCGGCTCGCCATCACGCCACACTGCACCCTGGTCGCGCTACGCGCCGTACGCCTCTACCGCGTGGCTACTGCTCCCGTTGACCCTCTGGCTGCACGCGTGTGGGCTTGCCCCGCCTGCCGTCGCCTTCACGTCTGTGTGCGGTGCCACGCCACGTTTCCCCGTCGTGTTGCCTGGAATGTCGTCGCGCTGGCCGACCGAGCCGTGCCAAGGCCTAACCACAGTGCTAGCCCCAGATGGTAAATGCGCATGTCCAGAGGTTGGTTTGGGGTCCCGCAGTCGAGCTAGACTTGCTACCGTACGGCGCCCGTCTCCAATTTAAGTGTTCACCCATTGCCGACCGCCATAGGTCTGAACGGTGTCGCCCAAAGAAATTGGCCTTGCATAGTCCACCATTTTCCAATTAACCGAGCACCAAACTAGCTCTAGTAGTTAGCTTGCGAGTGGAATCGACCCGGTGGGCTTTCGTTCGCCAGTGAGGTAATGCGGGGCATTTTCCCCGCGGCGGTCTGCCATGGCCGCCAAGGCGGGTGCTCGGCCAATGCGTCACTCGTTGCTTCGTTGTATCAATTGAGTAGCGCTTTTGCATCCCCTTGACTTGGTTGCCTCGGCCATGTAGCAGTTTCATCGATGGAGCAGCAGGTCGCTGGGAACGTCGTCGCCGTGCTTGCCGTGAACCAGAACACTCCTACGCACGTGGTCAACTACCGTGCTGTGTCTCGTGACTTCGTCCAGCCTGCCCTTCACGTCGCTGGTGAGACCCTCCTACTCCTAGGGTTGTTGGTTGGACTGATTAGGGCCAGGGGCTCGCTGGAGCTCATGGCCGCCTCCGGCGGACATGGTGTAGATGCCGTTCCGTGGCCAGCGAGTTGGAGTGTAGTAGCGTTTCCAATAAGGTTCCTATATTGTTGCTTGTAGTCCATAGATGGAAAAGGGTAGCAGTAGAGGCGTGGGGCTAGGATATTTCATCGGCGCCGGTGTTGCCATGGCCAGACCCCGCCGCAGCGCATGGCTGCGCCTTCGTGCTTCACCAATGGCAGCATTTCGTACATTGATCTGTTGCGCTTTGTGCGTTGAGTGCCATGGTGGTGCTAATTTGTGTCGGGGAGGCCCGTGCTCGCCGGCGTTTGGCCGGAGAGGCGCGACCTCTGTTAGTTCCAGCTAGGGACTTCATAGAACATGAATTCAAGTAGAAGCAGGGTGGTAGATGCAAACTCCGTGACTCACTAAAATAGTGCTCGAGTGAGTTTCACGAATAGAATAGAGAATGAGGGCTCTTTCGCTAAAGAGCCAGCCGCGCGTGGGCTCCACCATGGGCCGCGTAGCATGGGCCGCGTTCACGCGCGGGTGGGACGCTGGGGTGGGCTGAGCTGTTCACTCGCGGGCCACGCTGTGAAATCGGTTTTTCAATTTTCCAGTGAATTGCAAATGTTTATTCAATATAGTTTTTAGCTGAACTTTGAGAAATTATAGTAAATTCTGTAGATGTCCAAAAATAGTAAGACCAAGTTTGTTAGGTTCACAAAAATGCCATCTATCTGTTAGTGTAGTTAGTTTACATATAGCAGTGATAGTGATAGGTTTATAAATCCAAAGTAGAGAGCTTAGTATTATGTAGATTAATATTTGTAGGAAATTTTATGGTAAATTGGTGAGAGCTATAGCTATGAAAATTTTACAGTAGGCTCACTAGATTATTATGTACTTACTGTAAATTTTGTAGCCCTAGAGTAAGTTGACAAATAGAGTAGCTATTATCCTTGTATTATCATATATAGAGTAAATCGGTATTAGGAGTAAGAATACCTTTAGTTGCTGTGATAATGTATGTCATGCTTCAGACTTGTTAGTGGTAACGGTAGATAACTTAGTACCTTAACCGGTAGGACTAGCTTAGTAACTTGATACGATATAGTTTATTTTAAGAGCTGCTGTTGCCATATTATTAAGTGTTGCATCATCATTTCATGCATGTAGATCACGAGTTGGTAGAGTTCGTGCCCGTGGATGAATAGGATTACGAAGAGGTCATTGAGGAGTATGAGGAGGAGATTCTCATGCAGGAGGGAGCCCCGAAGCCTTTTGGTGCTGACTTTGCTAACCTGTCGCCTGCCCAAGGCAAGCCCCAGTGCATAACCCATATTTTATGATCACTGAATATATATATATATATGTGCATCTACGTTACAGCCATTTTTTGGAAACTACATGCATAAATATATGTACCTATGAGTCCTACTAGTATAAGTCGAGTAGCTGCTAGGCTCTAAATATCGGTAGTGTGAGTAACCCGCCGTTACTCACAAATAGGTGATAAATATGATCACTCATGATAAAATGATGTAAAGGTAAATGGTGGTCGGGCAGAGATATGGTTTGGGTATTGGTGGGTGTAAGGGGTTGTGTCCTACGGCCAACAGGGCATAGCTCGGTTACACTTTTTCCGTGTCTGTGTCGATTAAGGACCGGTCGTTGCATAAGTCATTGGGGCAAGTCACATATTTATTATCCCGAGCACATACTTGGGTATGGGCGTAGGAAAGGCTCGTTGCTCTCTTGTTGTGGATCCGGCTCTTTCTAGACCGACTGATTGGAGGCGGGGATGGTGGAGGTCCTTGGACCGCACTAAGTTCGGGACTCAGGAGTGGGGGCTTGGAGTCCAAGTTTAGATGGGGACCTAGACACCCAGGACAGGAGGGTGATGGGTTAGTCCTGCTTGTGCCTAGGGTACAAGCGGGGCATGTGTTTTCGGGATACCCAGCTGGGGACATTGATTCACGAATCGCCGAGCAATCCGGTACAACTTGTTTCGTGTCTTGCACCGTAGTAAGAACTGGAAGATGGAAGGTGCTGAAATGGAACTGATTGCTCAACTCTTACTTGAAAGTAGAATATGTGCTTACATAGAATGGCTAGATAACAAACTAATATGGCTATTAATAATGACAGCAATAAGGGCTCACTCTTAGTATTGCATTTTGCAAAAAGGAAACCAACAAACCATAAAGCTCATCATATCCTTTGGAGTCGGGAAATTATTCCCACTAGTCGGATAAGTCTTGCGAGTACATTGTGTACTCAGGGTTTATTTACCCCTGTTGCAGGTAGCACTTGAGGAGTACCTTTGTGTGGAGGATTCATCTGGTGGGCACAGACGGATCCTTGTTCTTTAATCGCTAGATGTTTATTATCGATTTCCGCTGTTTAATATTCTGCACTCTGACATTTGGTAATGTAATAATGAATTTCTAAGAACTCTGGATGTATGAAATGGATTAAGTATTGTAACTTGTTCTCATTGTTGGATCCTTGGGGAAAAATGTGGATCTTTCGGGTTCTCCCTTGGGGTGTGCCCGATGGATACCGCCCGCTTTAGCTTGCTTTCGGGGTGCTTAGTGTCTGGTGGAAGACGAGCGCCTCTGTAAGTGTGCTATTTTGAGCGGTTCTGCCATAGATGGTACCAGAGCCAATAATGGGTTACGAGTTCATCACTCTTTTTCAAAACTAAAAAATTTGACCAACAAAAGTTTTGCGAAAAGTAGGATGCGATTAAATTATGTAAGCAAGTATAAACCCTAGCAATATGGTCTATCTAGGATAGCAGCACATGTTTTATCTAATCAGTTTTCTACAGGTACACTAACTTACGTTGCGTAAGAAATCACTTAGTATACGGAAAGTGAGTGTGCGATGTGCCAAAATTTTTACGTATGCCGCTATATTCTAGCTTGA
The DNA here is from genome assembly GCA_904845875.1 of Miscanthus lutarioriparius. Taxonomy (NCBI): domain Eukaryota; kingdom Viridiplantae; phylum Streptophyta; class Magnoliopsida; order Poales; family Poaceae; genus Miscanthus; species Miscanthus lutarioriparius. Next base: position 62,875,807 of record CAJGYO010000008.1, on the reverse strand, counting down.
GTGAACATATAGGCCGAAGCATGCATCATGATAATAGGATCTTGCTTAAACTGAAATCCTCCTACATGTATAATTAGATTAGTAAATTGATAGGATTAACTAAAAGAATGCTTTAATAAATGTGCTGTCATTTCTCTAATCCCTTGCTTCTGTTCAGGAAGGTTGTTCTAAATGGATGGTTCCTATCTCTTACAGATGAATCTAAGGTTAGGACGTGGGAGCACCAGTGCTGGGGTGGCTCACGGTCTTAGCGAAGGCCAAGGGAAAAGTGGCCGGGCCAATGAGCACAACGAGGAGAGCCATGAGGCTCCACTTCTGGCTCCACCACCACCGCCTCTGATGACTCATGCCGAGATGATGGCGGAACTGATGGCTGCTCGCCATGAGTCAGCCCGTGCCATGGAGCTAATGGCACTTGCGGTCGCTGGCTTCGTCTGTGGAGGCCACGGGGGAAATGGTGGGAACGGGGGTGGTGCCCGCCATCCTGAGGGACCCTCCTCCTACCAGGATTTCCTCAAGACCCACCCGCCCATGTTCACACCGACAGCTGAGCCCCTAGATGCGGAGCACTGGCTTCGCATTCTGGAGTAGAAGTTTCTGATGCTCAACATGGCCAATGAGCAGAAGGTGCGCTTTGCAGCGCAACAGCTATTGGGGTCCACAAGTGCATGGTGGGATACCTTCCATGCCATGCAGCAGCCAGATCATTAGGTGACCTGGCAGGAGTTCACCATAGCATTTCGGGAGTTTTATATTCCTGCTGGTGTCCTCAACCAGAAGCTGACTGAGTTCCTGGAACGGCGACAAGGGGGTATGACAGTGATGGACTATGTTAATAAGTTCAATCACTTGTCCTAGTATGCTGGCATTCATGTGGACACTGATGAGAAGAAGAAGGACCGCTTCTATCGTGGCCTCTCTTACATCCTTCAGGAGAAGTTGTACACTAGGAACTATCAGACCTTTAGGGCAATGATGAACGCTGCCATCACCATGGAGGGCTTGCAGCAGGATTCCCAGGCAGAGTGGAAGAGAAAGCGGGTGGCCACAGGGTCTTCTAGCCACCCTCATACTCAGAAGGTATAGGTTGTCCGACGGGTGCCCTATCAATCATCAGGCGGGCATTCGTTTCGGCAGCCCCAGCAAACTTCTCAGACTTATTCCATGCAATACCGTGCACCCACCCAGCAGGTGCAACCCCAGTAGCCTCAGGGATAGTAGGTCCCACCTCGCCAAGGATTTGGAAACAAGCCTGGTGCTTGCTTCAAATGTGGCAAGGATGGCCATTATGCCCATGAGTGTCCCTAGAACTAGCTAGCCCAGTCTGCTCAACCATCGGCGAACTCCAGGCTAGTCAAGCGGACAGTGCTCAAGAGAAAAGTGCCAGCCAGCTGATCCGGACATGTGAATTTCACGGATGCTGAGTAGATATTGCAGCAGGAAACGGTGATGGTTGGTATGTTTACCATCGATTCCCATCTAGTTTTTGTGTTGTTCGATTCTGGTGCATCACATTTATTTATGAGCATGGGATTTGTAGACCGGCACAACCTATCTCTTATGGCTATACCGTATGCCTATAGAATATGTACTGCGGATTCGCAGATGTGCATCAATACCCAAACGATATAGTAAGCTTGGTATTAGCCACCCACACTTACCGCCTATAGTTCATGGTACTGCCTGGGCAAGGCATTGATGCAATTCTTGGAATGAACTGGTTGTGGGTGTATGGGGTAGTCTTGGATTTGAAGTGGAGAATTATCGAGTTACGACTTCCTTCTTCTAAGGATTGGATGTCTCTTCTTGTACCCTTAGATCCAGTCTAACTTGTTGCTGCTCATGCTGAAGTCTCTCCTAATCTTACCTCTATTCTGGTAGTATGTGAGTTCCCAGACGTGTTTCTAGAAGATCTACCTGGGTTGCCACCGGACAGAGAGGTGGAATGCTCTATTGAGCTAGAGCCTAGTACTGCTCCTATCTCTAGATGCCGTACCGTATGGCTCCAAGGGAATTGGCTGAGATGAAGAAGCAGCTGAAAGAGTTGATGGAAAAAGGCTTCATCCATCCTAGCTCTTCACCATGGGGTTGTCTAGCCATTTTTGTGAAGAAGAAGGATGACACTCTACGGATGTGTGTGGACTATCTCCCTCTTAATGCGATAACAATTAAGAACAAGTATCCTTTGCCCCGCATAGATACTTTGTTCGATCAGTTAGCTGGTGCCAAGGTGTTCTCGAAGATTGACCTCCGTTCAGGCTATCATCAGATCAAGATCAAACCACATGATATACCAAAGACAACTTTTTCTACTAGGTATGGGTTGTATGAGTACCTAGTGATGTCTTTTGGTCTCACCAACGCTCCTGCATTCTTCATGTACCTGATGAATTCAGTCTTCATGGCGAAGCTGGATAAGTTTGTGGTAGTGTTCATTGATGATATCCTGATATATTCTGATGAAGAGCATGCCCAACACCTTCGGATAGTACTGGCTCAACTAAGGAAGCACAAGCTGTATGCTAAATTCAGCAAGTGTGAATTTTGGTTAGATCGAGTGCAGTTTTTGGGGCATGTGTTGATACCTGACGGCGTTTCTATAGATCCTAGCAAGGTGCAAGATGTGTTGAATTAGGAGTCTCCCAAGTCTGCGCACCAGATTCGTTAGTTTCTTGGTCTAGCTGGGTAGTATCAACGTTTCATTCCAGATTTCTCCAAGATAGCTCAGCCAATGACCAAGCTGCTCCAAAAAGAAGCTAAGTTTGATCGGAGCCCAGCCTATGAAAAAGCTTTCCAAGCTTTGAAGATATTTCTAACACTGCTCCTGTGTTGGCCCAACCAGATATTGATAGGCCCTTTGATGTATATTGTGATGCCTTGAAGATGGGATTGGGATGTGTGCTTATGCAAGATGGGCGTGTGATAGCCTATGCTTCGTGCCAACTGAAAAAGCACAAAGTAAATTACCCCACCCATGATTTAGAGCTGGCTGCTGTGGTCCACGCTCTAAAAATTTGGAGGCATTACTTGTTGGGCAACAACACACACATCTTTATAGATCATAAGAGCCTCAAGTATATTTTCACTTAGTCTGAGCTGAATACGAGGCAAAGGAGGTGGTTAGAATTGATAAAGGATTATAACTTGGAAGTCCATTACCACCCAGGAAAGGCTAATGTGGTAGCTAATGCCTTGAGCCGAAAGTCCCATCGGATCGAAGAAACACCTTTGTCTCTCAACTATGTAGAGGTGTTGGCTCACATTGCCTTGACCTCAGAATTGCTGGAGTAGATTATTCTGGAGCAACGGGAAGACCCTGAAGAAATTCCTCACATCAGGAAATTGATTGCCGAAGGGCATGGTCCTTACTTTAGCATTGATGAACAAGGGGTAGTGAGATACAAGGATAGACTGGTGGTTCCATCCAATGAGGAGCTGAGAAGGAAGGTTTTGAGTGAAGCCCATCATTCGAAGCTATCTATTCATCCTGGCAGCAACAAGATGTACCATGATTTGCGCCACTTGTACTGGTGGTCCAACATGAAGCAGGATATCACCCAACACGTCACGGAGTGCCACACTTGTGGGAGAGTTAAAGTAGTTCATATGCGTACTATGGGATATTTGCAGCCCTTGCCCATTCCTGTGTGGAAATGGGAAGACATTTCCATGGATTTCGCTGTGGGTTTACCCCACAAGACCAAGGGCTATAACTCTATCTGGGTCATTGTGGACTGTCTCACTAAGTCTGCTCACTTTATCCCGGTGAAGGTTTCATATACAGCCAAGAAGTATGCTGAGATATAATTTGATCGGATTGTGACCCTACACGGAGTTCCTCTTACTATCATCTCTGATAGGGGATCAATTTTTGTTTCTCGCTACTGGGAGCAACTCCAGGAGTGTCTTGGAACTAGTCTCCTCTACAGTTCAGCCTATCACCCCCAGACTGATGGCCAAACCGAAAGGGTGAACTAGGTGCTCGAGGATATGTTAAGAGCGTGTGCCATTTCTTTTCTTGAGAAGTGGGATGAATGCCTGAAGTTAGCTGAATTTTCTTACAATAATAGCTACCAAGAAAGCATCCGCATGGCACCATTTGAAGCTCTATATGGAAGAAAGTGTAGGACACCACTTAACTGGGTTGTAGTGGGAGACCGTGGATACTTTGGGCCAGAATTCATCAAAGAGGCTTGAGAGCAAGTGAGCATTATTCAGAGTCACTTGAAGGCAGCTCAGAGCCGATAGAAAGCTTATACAGACAAGTGAAGAAGGCCCTTGGAGTTTGAAGTTGGGGATTATGTGTACCTCAAGGTGTCTCCTATGAGAGGGGTGCATCGGTTTGGTATCCATGGCAAGCTAGCCCCTCGATATGTGGGTCCTTACCAGGTGTTGGCACAATGTGGCCCAATTGCTTATCATCTCCAACTCCCCGATATTTGATCTGTGGTACACAATGTGTTTCATGTGTCGCAATTGAAGAAATGTTTGCGGGTTCCTAAAGAAACTGTGGAAATTGAAGGGCTTCGTCTCCAGCCCAATTTAACTTATATTGAGCACCCTATCAAAATCCTAGACGAGAAAGAAAGAGTGACAAGGAACAGTGTGGTAAAGTTCTACAAGGTGTAGTGGCAAAACCATTCAGAGGATGAAGCCACATGGGAACAAGAGAGGTACATATTGAAGCATTACCCCCACCTTCTCTCGGGTTCTGATAGTTAGTTGTTGCGCAAAAATGTATTTCCTATCTCCTTCTCACACTAGGCACATGAAATCTCAGGTTGAGATTTTGTTTTAGGGGGTTAGATTTGTAACACCCTCGGTGTTACACTGTACAGATTTTGCTAAAACACTACATGAGAATTATACTTGTGGGTACATGTATGTAATATAGGGTATAAAGCAATATATGAAACTTGAAACGTTCATTTGAAACACGAAACGCATGTTAGATTTCATGTCGCGTTGTATTACTTAGGGTTCTAAATGAATTTTTATTGAATGGAAATGCTATGGAACGCATATACGAAACCTTGGTAAAGTTGTAGCTTGAGCTTCGTAGGCAACGATGAAATACGTGTGGTCAAGAACGGGATTCGCTACCTAGTGTATCGAATGGCTTGGAAATCAAATTCGACGCGAATCCGATTGTGTTTTGGTTGAAATTCCTAAGTCGAGAAACGGATCGACGAAGCAAAGTTCGGCAATTTTTGAAGAACGATCGGATTAGGTAGTGGCATGGTTTTAGGGTTTCCTCTAGTAGCCTGATATACCAGCTAGAGCATAAAATAGGTGGTGTAGTTACTGCATCATCGAGTTGGTTTTTGTAGCAACTTTAAAATGCGTGCAAGACACATTCCCGGTCGGTTTCGGTGTCTGGGCGCGGTCACCGTGACCCGGCCGGTGTCGCCGCTCGCTCGGGCACGCCCACGCGCACCGCCACGTCGGCCGCACTGCTGCTGCCGCGCCTGGCCCGCTACCCGCTCGCACACGCGCACGTTGGGCCCAACAAGCCTGGCTGCCTTGCCTCATCCGTCGTGTCCACCCGAGCCCATGGCTCGCCGTCGCGCCACACTGCACCCCGGTCGCGCTGCGCGCCGTCCACCACTGCCATGCGGCTACTGCTCCCGTTGACCCTCTGGCTGCATGCGTGTGGGCTGGCCCCGCCTGCCATCGCCTTCATGTCTACGTGCGGTGCCATGCCACATTTTCCCGTCGTGTCGCCTGGAATGTCGTCGCGCCAGCTAGCCGTGCCGCGCCAAGGCCTAACCGCAGCGCTGGCCCTAGATGGTAGATGCGCATGTCTGGAGGTTGGTTTGGGGTCCCGCAGTCGTGCCAGACTTGGCACCGCTGCTACCATATGGCGCCCGTCTCTAATTTAAGTGTTCGCCCATCGCCGACCGCCATAGGTCCGAATGGCGTCGCCCAAAGAAATTGGCCTTGCGTTGTCCACCGTTTTCCAATTAACCGAGCACCAAACTAGTTCTAGTAGTTAGCTTGGGAGTGGAATCGACCCGACGAGCTTTCATTCGCCAGTGAGGTAATGCAAGGTGTTTTCCCCGTGGCGGTCCGCCATGGCCACCGAGGCGGGTGCTCAGCCAATGCGTCACTCGTTGCTTCGTTGTATCAATTGAGCAGCGCTTTTGCGTCCCCTTGACTTGGTTGCCTCGACCGTGTAGCAGTTTTGCCGATGGAGTAGCAGGTCGCCAGGAACGCAGTCGCCGTGCTTGCCGTGAACCAGAACACTCCCGTGCACGTGGTCAATTACCCTGCCATGTCTCGCGACTTTGTCCAGCCTACCCTTCATGTCGCTGGTGAGGCCCTCCTGCTCCTAGGGTTGTTGGTTGGACTGATTAGGGCCGGGGGCTCGCCGGAGCGCATGGCCGCCTCCGCGGACGTGGTGTAGATGTCGTTCCGTGGCCAGCGAGTTGGAGTGTAGTAGCATTTCCAATAAGGTTCCTATATTGTTGCTTGTTGTCCATAGATGGAAAAGGGTAGCAGTAGAGGCATGGGGCTAGGATATTTCGCCAGCACTGGTGTTGCCATGGCCAGACCCCGCTACGGCGCATGGCCACGACTTCGTGCTTCACCAATGGCGGCATTTTATACATTGATCCGTTGCGCTTTGCGCGTTGAGTGCCATGGTGGTGCTGGTTTGTGTCGGGGAGGCTTGTCCTCGCCGGCGTTTGGCCGGAGAGGTGCGGCCTCTGTTAGTTCTAGCCAGGGACTTCGTAGAACATGAATTCAAGTAGAAGCAGGGTGGTAGATGCAAACTCTATGACTCAGTGAAATAGTGCTCGAGTGAGATTCGCGAATAGAATAGAGAACGGGGGCTCTTTCGCTAAAGAGCCAGCCGCGCGTGGGCTCCGCCATGGGCCGCGTAGCGTGGGTCGCGTTCGCGCGCTGCTGCGTGGGCCACGCCGGGTGCTGCATGCGTGCGCGGGCGAGACGCCAGGGTGGGCCGAGCCGTTCGCTCGCGGGCCGCGCTGTGAAATCGGTTTTTCAATTTTCCAGTGAATTACAAATGTTTATTCAATATAGTTTTTAGCTGAACTTTGAGAAATTATAGTAAATTCTATAGATGTCCAAAAATAGTGAGACCAAGTTTGTTAGGTTCATAAAAATGCCATCTATCTGTTAGTGTAGTTAGTTTACAGATAGCTGTGATAGTGATAGGTTCATAAATCCAAACTAGAGAGCTTAGTATTATTTAGATTAATATTTGTAGGAAATTTTGTGCTAAATTGGTGATAGCTATAGCTTTTAAAATTTTACAGTAGGCTCACTAGATTATTATGTACTTGCTGTAAATTTTGTAGCCCTAGAGTAAGTTGATAAATAGAGTAAATCAGTATTAAGAGTAAGAATACCTTTAGTTGTTGTGATAATGTATGTCATGCTTCATACTTGCTAGTGGTAATGGTAGATAACTTAGTACCTTAACCGGTAAGACTAGCTTAGTAACTTGATAAGATATAGTTTATTTTAAGAGCTGTTGTTGCCATGTTATTAAGTGTTGCATCATCATTTCATGCATGTAAATCACGAGTTGGTAGAGTTCGTGCCCGTGGACGAACAGGATTATGAAGAGGTCATTGAGGAGTATGAGGAGGAGATCATCGTGTAGGAGGGAGCCTCGGAACCTTTTGGTGCTGACTTTGCTGACCCGTCGCCTGCCCAAGGCAAGCCCCGGTGCATAACCCATATTTTATGATCACTGAATATATATATGATGTGCATCTACGTTACAGGCATTTTATAGAAACTACATGCATAAATTTATCTACCTATGAGTTCTACTAGTATAAGTCGAGTAGCTGCTAGTCTCAGGATATCGATAGTGTGAGTAACCTACCGTTACTCACAAATAGGTGATAAATATGATCACTCATGATAAAATGATGTAAAGGTAAATGGTGACCGGACAGTGATATGGTTTGGGTATTAATGGGTGTAAGGGGTTGTGTCCTGCGGCCAACAGGGTATAGCTCGGTTACACTTTTTCCCTGTCTGTGTCGATTAAGGACCGGTCGTTGCATAAGTCATCGGGGCAAGTCACAGATTTATTATCCCGAGCACATACTTGGGTATGGGCGCAGGGAAGACTCGTTGCTCTCTTGTCGTGGATCCGACTATTTCGGACCGACTGATTGGAGGCGGGGATGGTGGAGGTCCTTGCACCGCACTGAGTCCGGGACTCAGGAGTGGAGGTTTGGAGTCTAAGTTTGGACGGAGACCTGGACACCCAGGATAGGAGGGTGATGGTTTAGTCCTGCTTGTGCCTGGGGTACAAGCAGGGCGTGTGTTTTTGGGGTACCCAGCTGGGGACATTGATTCGCGAATTGCCAGGCAATCCGGTACGGCTTGTTTTGTGTCTAGCACCGTAGTAAGAACTGGAAGATGAAAGATGCTGAAATGAAACTAATTGCTCAACTCTTACTTGAAAGTAGAATATGTGCTTACATAGAATGACTAGATAACAAACTAATACGACTATTAATAATGACAGCAATAAGGACTCACTCTTAGTATTGCGTTTCGCAAAAAAAAATTAGCAAACCATAAAACTTATCATATCTTTTGGAGTCGGGAAATTATTTCCACTAATCGGATAAGTCTTGCGAGTACATTGTGTACTCAGGGTTTAATTACCCCTGTTGCAGGTAGCACTTGAGGAGTATATTTTTGTGGAGGATTCATCTGGTGGGCATAGACAGATCCTTGTTCTTTAATCGCTAGATGTTTATTATTGATTTTCGCTGTTTAATATTCTGCATTCTGATATTTGGCAATATAATAATGAATTTCTAAGAATTCTGGATGTATGAAATGGATTAAGTATCGTAATTCGTTCTTATTATTGGATCATTGGGGGAAAATGTGGATTTTTTGGGTTCTCCCTTGGGGTGTGCTCGACGGATACCGCCTGCTTTAGCTTGCTTTTGAGATACTTAGTATCTGGTGGAAGACGAGCGCCTCCATAAATGTGCTATTTTAGACGATTCTGTCATAATTTTTCTCTCAGTACAAATCAGCCCATCGAACAGGGCGCATAGCTTCGCGCATTGATTTCTCTCCACCGAGCAAGCAATTCCCAATGGGCCAATGGCTATCTTCTTTCTTTTTCTTCCTCCAACTGGGCAAGCAGCAGGTGAAATCGAGCAGCCAGCACACCTCCTCTGTTCTTCTCTCCACCAAGACCTTTAGCAGCAAGCCAGCAACCTGTAGTAGCTCTTCCTTCTTCCTGCCTGCAATCACCAGGAGCAGATGATCCACGCAGTTAGCCTTCTTTCTCTCCGATACAAGCGGCAGCCAACAACACACTAAATCCATCTATAAAAAATCCCCAAGCTTTAACATCACTATCATGACCTCACACCTCTCTATCGATTTTTTCAGCTGAAACCAAAGCACGCCATCTCCTCCGCTGATCCTCGTAACCCAACCACAAATCCAGCAACTGCTCCTCCCAATCCTTCTCCCTCTGAGCAATTGAAGCAATGGCTAGCACCTCAGCTCTGTTCCTCTCAAGGGGGCCACCAAAAGACACGGGCCTGCTCCAGTCCGGCTCATCCGGGGAAATTTATATTTTTACTATTATTAAGATGGATGTTCATCCGATTATCACTCTTAAGATAATACTTATAATTTTGCCAGAAGAGAGAAGTTTAAATCTTGGATTTACCACATTTGCGCATGTGGCAAGCCACGAAGTTTAAATCTTGGATTTACCACATTTGCGCACGTGACAAGCCACACCAGCCCGACACACTGCGCTTACAGCTCAGTCAAATATCATCGCTATCGTCCTGCCGTCCATTTTCTTCGTCGAACATGTCGCATCCCATACTCTGTCATCTACTCGTCTGGTAGATCTGTACATTCTACATTAGTTTAATCTATGTGCTTATTATTGGTTCAGCAATATATATGTTTTCAATTACAGAAAGTATTGTGCATGGAAGTATAGTACCGACTATATACACACTTGACACTACATAGTTTCTGTAATAATTGAAAACAATGCTGAACCTCTGTTAGGTGCCATACTCCAGAAGTCCTAGCATCCACTGGCGAGTAGCCATCGATTAGCGCAGAACTATAGTCCACTGATTAATCGTCCGATTTGATTCCAATTAGGCCAGCAAAACAATCGTCCGATTTGATTGACTCGTCGGCCAGCAAATCGACACGACTTTAGGACTTAGAATTCTTTAATCTAGAGGTTTTCGGCGTCTACTTCTTTGTCAAAACTACGAGGTTCAAATTGACGAAATATCCCAATATTATTATTCATATCTGGTATAGATGCGAAGCAGAGAGCAATTTATTCGCTTATTACCGACATGTCAGCACCCCTGCAGAAGTAAATCTTATTCAACCAGTCGTGATTGCGCGAACGTGATGATCAAAAACAGAGTACAGTTCCTGAACATCTATCTACTTGGTGGAACACCAATCATAATCTCGGACCGCACGGCATCTTCACTTATTGGCATCATCATCATCATGGTGGTGGTACGGTGCATTGCCATTCGGTGTTCCTCTCCTAGCTGGCGCTGCTGACGAGCGCGTCCTTGTAGGACCCTGGCGGTGGCGGTGGCGGTGGCGGCGGCGCCATCGCCCCTGACGCAGGGCCCCTAGTCCGGCCGCCGCCACCGTGGCCGTGCTCCAGGATGAGGGGCACCTTGCCCTCCCTCTGCAGGGCCAGCAGCTCCTGCGCGCCGCCGCGCAGCTTCTCCAGGCCCCGCCCGCCCATCTGCTGCGTCTTGAACACCTTGAGCAGGTTCAGCACGCCGCCGGCCAGGAAGAGGAGGCTCCCGAACAGGCAGAACCACGCCCAGCTCCTCCCCTGCACTCATCAGTGAGTGACGACGGCCCAGAGCAGAGTTCCATATATATATACACGTCAGCTGGCTCTACTGAGTTCAACTAAATTGACAGTTCAATTTGTCCATGTGCATGTGAATGCTGAGTTACCAGTAGCACGAAGGCAGAGTGGCGGCTGCGGGGGTCGTGCCGGTTGACGATGCCGGCGATGAGGAAGAGGGTGCTCCCCAGAAGCAGCGGGATCTGCACGCTCTTCTGCAGGAGCTGGACGTGCCCGCTGGCACGCTCGTAGACCTGGCAGATGTTGTGCACGGATCCCAGGCACCACAGCGCCGGCCCGGCTATGAGCAGGTTCAGGCCGTGCATGGCTAGGCTGTGCCGGTACCCTCTCTCCATCTGTATGTATCATATAAGGTCAAATACCAGCTGGGTGAACTGAAATTATAGAGAAGAAGAGGCTGACCTGAATCTCAAAGAAGATGACAGCGACGAGCATGAGCACGGTGCCGACGATCTGCACGGCGGGGACGGCGAGCTCGACGAGGGCCAGCTGCGCGTCGAGCCCGGCCACCATTCCGAGGCGGTAATCGACGCCGGCGACGTGCGCCAGGAGGTCGTGCGCGTTGACGGCCAGCACGCCGGCGAGCCCGATCGCGGTCACCACGAGCCCCGGCCTGCTGGACCACCCGCCCCACGGCGGGAGCTGCGCCAGGAACCCGCCGACCAGGAGGACCGCCACGAAGATGTACACCCCGGCGTTGATGTACTCCCACCGGTTGCGCGACGCCGTGCCGGAACCCGCGCCGGCGCCGAGGCTGTATGCGCGGCACTCGCGCGCCGTCGCCAACTTCACCATGGCTGTGCGGCCCCTGACCCTGCTGGAGCGTGCGCGAGTACTGATCGCTAGCCTCACTGAACTAGAGTGCAGGTGAGATGGTGGTATTGGTGGTAGCTAGGCGGAGTCTCGGGGACGGACGGCGAGGTTAGAATAGAAGAAAGGAGAACGAAGGCAGCCTGGTGGTCAGTGGTCACCAACTCACCATCCTATTAAGCGCGCGCGCTGGCTCGAGGTGGCGGCCATGGCGGATACGTGGCAGCATGCATGCAGCGCCAGGTGACGAGACACGAATGATTCGTCTTGCTGAGTAGAATATGTGAATTCTTCTTTGGTCTTCGAGAAAGGTGAACAGCAGGATGACACGACGAACGTCCGTGATAAGGCCACCTCCGCTTGGCCGCTGGGCGCTGGCTGCTGCTGCTTTTCATTGCCGCCAACTTTACGCCCTGTTCGTTTGGCTTATAAGCCGTACTTTTTCAGTCAATAAATAGTATTTTTCTCTCACAATAAATCAGCCAACAGTACTTTCAGTCATAACTTATCAGCCAAACGAACAGGGCGTAAGGTTGGCCACGAAAGGAATCCTCATGAAAAGAATGAAAGTCTCATTTCGAGTTTACAGAGAAGTTAAATAATTTTGAATTTAATAAGAATAGTTCTATAATATAAAAAATCACATATAGTTTCTATGTCTATTAATTTATATACATAATGATCTTTTTTTCAAGTTATGTGTTTTCTATCCATCGGCGACCTATCATATTTCTTTATATTTTCACTCTCGTGTAAACATAATTTGTTATCTAAGAAACTATTTTGTTCTCACTTTTTTAATTACCATGCTACATCATCTTTCTTTTAGTTGGCACCGTAATAAATGAATATAGAAACTTAGCTTTTTTAGTTGGGAGTGCCTAATGTAAAAAAACTATCATCTATATACTCTTATAAAGATAAACTCCACTGGATGTTTTATATCTTAATGTAAGATGCCCACATCATTCCCCACTAAGTGTCTTATTAAGAGCAACTCCAAGAGACAATATAAAAATATATTCTAAAACTAGAATTTAGCAATTCTCTAAAATAAAACGGCATTCAAAAAAACTAGAGTGCCGCAATATCTATCCATGTCATCCCTTATTAATTATAAAAAATGTCCACATCATCTAATCTATTAACGTAAAGTCATCTATATATGATATTTGTTTCATCACCTATTCTTCTATAATATGATAAAATATTCTATTGATTTTTCTTCTATTAGATTACTGATTTTTTACCAGATCTGATACAATAAAATAACATGCAAGTCAAATTCATAAATAGAAGGAGGTGCATCCATTGTTCAAGTGTGGCTGCAGAGACATGGAGACAAGGCGGTCTTTGCAAAGTTCAGCTCTTCCATAATCGAATTGAGGCGTAGCTTTTAGTTATTTTCTGGTGGTTGGTAGCTCATCCTATGGGCTAAAACTCTATTGCTTTATTCCACGCCTGGTTGTAAGAACTTGAGCCTTATGGCTTGTTTTGTGTTTAACGCTCAGTTGTATACTATCATCGGATTATAGAGGCTAGAACTTTGTTCTATTATTAAAAAAAATAATCTTTCTAATGGTGACCGGAGCAGACATGAAGGGGATATGTAATTTTGGGCGATATTTAGGTTCGCAACTTCTTGAAAACGGATATCTTTGTATCGTTTTTTCCTTAGAGGAAAGTAAACGTGAAAGTGAGGGTTGATGAAGCCTGTCGGCTTGAGTAACAAAAACATCGGTGAGAATCACAACATTACATAGGACAGCCGACGAGCGACCTCCCATGGAGGGATGCGACATTCATGGCCTCACACAGGGCAGGTATGTAGGGCACATCCTCTCGTTGAGGGGTGGTTACTACGGCACATCCTCCCACGGAGGCGGATAGTCCTTGAGCTCAAGTGCCAAAACCATTTTCTTTTGGATTTTGTTTGAGGCAGCCATGTTTTCTTGTTTTTCTTTTAAAAAATCGAGCACTACTTCAATTTGTGCGACGATTACAAGTTAGGAAAAAAAAGCTGCGAGATGTCAGTTGCAGGGGTAGCAGCATCATTTTATTACCAGCCTTTTGGTTTGCTCCCCCGATCCTAGAATGGCAGCTTATTTTGAGATAGAGGGAGTATTTTTATTTCTCTGTTACATGGTACATCATGTCAAAATGCACCATCAGCACAGGCTGACTTTAAGTATTTCACTCACAATCTACCTCACAAAGGCAACAGGTGGGAGTTTCACAAGCGCCACCTACATGAGTGACGTTCGGAAGCCTGAAATATTTATCATGGCACGATGACCAACATTTAGTATCATCACATTTGCCCTGGCTGCCTATGAAGTTTCTGCCACAATATGGTGTAGCACTTGCAGCAACGCCTCGAACCTCTGCCCCTCTTTACATAAATAGAGCAATGGTAATAGTTTAGTTGGTAAGCAAAAGTGAGTATAAATTGTAACTGTACTGAGGCAAGAAACGAACTTGAGCACAATGTGAGGAGGAGAATGTAGTAAAGAGCTAAAGATGCCGCTCTGGTTGCCATAATGTTTGTTTGGTACCTTTCAGCTCTAGTGTGATTTTGGTTTGCAAATGAGCTTTTAGTTTTGGGGGTATAAGTAGGATCTGCTAGTTGGTGAATTTTAAAGTAGTGGTTGTATATCTAAACAATTATTAATGCATGCCATCTAATATGTGCTTCATAATTAAGAGTTTCTTGTATCTGTAGTCTTGTAATAGCAGATTTATCAAGGAAAATTATATAATTAATTCATGCTTATCTCAAGAAATCAGCTAAGGTGATGCATAATCTCATGATGTTAATAAATTGGTAGTAGTGCACTAGTTTAGTACTCACTCACACTCTGCCCACAGATAATAAATAACAGCTAGTGAAGTACTCCACTACTATTAAGAGTTTCTTAAAATATGTGCTGCTAGTTAAGAGTTCGTCAAAACATATACTACTCATTAGTACAAAAACTATTTCTACTGACAGTATATTTGATCTCTATTCATGTTAGTTTTTTACCATCAGTGTGACCCTAAATTGATTTTTTATTGGCAGTCTACCACCAGTGGAAACAAATTCTAAACACAAGATGTAAAACATACAAAAAGAAAAATTGAACTTGGGCCCAAACCCCTCATCCACCTTTCAACAGCTACGTCATATGATTTTTTTTTTGTCATTGTCATAAATCCAAAGTTGTGCGTTCTCCAGGATTCGAATCCAAGAACCTTAACACTCGCTCGATCCTTCCTTACCATCCCACTACGTAGGTGCTACTGATAATAATATGGGAATCATTCCTTTCACCCATCTAGTGATGGTTTTCTTAAGCATACCTCCTATAGAAATCATTTTCACGGGTAGTTCACTTTAGCACCCTCTTATAAAAATCATTCAAAAAATATCCAATCCTTCTCAAGTGGTATCCATGTTGGATAAGAAACCATAACATCCCAACCAAGTTAGCAATTTACACTTGTGTGAAGTTTATAGTTACCAAGTTAGCTTGAAATTTAAATTTAATCCTATGTTTGTGCGGTTGTCATCAATTACCAAAAAGGAAGAGATTGAAAGCTCTAAGTTTGATTTTGGTAATTGAATGACAACTAGTGGATTAATGCTTTTAATTGAGTTGTGATTGAGCTAGGGTCTACATTGAGTGGTGAGCAAGGCTAGGAGATGGATGAGAGGAAGATCGTGGCATATAGAGCAAGGTCACACGTTGGAGAGATGAGGACATGAAAATAGGCCTGAAGACAAAGGTATATGCTAGGGGTTTTCATTTCTCTGGTCGAGATGCAATAGATTACGTGGTCAGGTTTAAGATATACTAGAAACGCGGGCGCGGCTTTGCTGCGTCTTCCCTTTTAATTAGGCCAGTGGCAATAAGAATATAGGTGTAGTGATGAGAAAATCAGCAATTTTTTGTTTATTTTATGATTTTTATGTATTTTTGAGAGTTTATCATCATGAAGGTATAATTTTATTTACCCCTAAAAGCACAGGTAAAAGTTTATATGAAAAAATTCTTACTAAAACATGTGATATTATGGATGCACTGCATAGTTATGCTCGTTAGGTTTTAGTTCTACTCGTTAGGATTTCAGATCAACTTGATTTTCTAATTTATAATTTTTCTGTGATTTAGTTTCAGCTAATTTATTTTTTGGAAAAAATCAGACTGACATGCGAGGCCCACAATAGCCTAAAAGAACTGAAACTTTGTGGCGGCAAGTCAAGCTTAGTCTCTATGCATGCACAGACCTTTGCATTTTTTTTGGGTGGGGATGGAGGTAGTACATTCGATCGGCTCATTATCGTTCCATCACATCTGCATAATGAGTGCGTACGTATACATGGCCCAGGTCACGTATGAACTGCTGCATATATCATGCATGTGAGCATGTCGTTTAGATGCTTAATTAAAGTAATTGCACTTGTGTGTGTCTATATATATATACACACACATATACAGATGCTGCTGAGCCACGTGGACGTGGAGCCCCTGACGGAGCAGCAGATCGTGGGCGTGTACGGGTTGCAGCAGTCGGCGCTGGAGACGGAGGAGGCGCTGAGCCAGGGCCTGGAGGCGCTCTACCAGTCGCTGTTACAAGCCATGAGGTCAGAAAAAAAGAGATATAATCAAAGGTGTCCTGTATTTTGATTTGAGAAAAATCTGAGGAGGTTTTCGTAAAAATTGCTGAGAGTGTCTCTAGAGCGTGGGTTGATTTTTGATAAAGTGAAGGCCTTCTTTGCAAAAAAACCAGAGCCCATCCGTTCTGGACTGCGGATTGATTTGAGAATAATATGAGGTGTTTTTTGCAAAATTTTCTAAGAGGGCCTCTGGAGCGCGGGTTGATTTCCGAAAAGTTGAAAGGGTTTTTCGTAAAATGACCGCGGATCGCCCGATCTGGGCCATCCGCGCGCCCGATCCGATGGCCGAGAACGACCCGTGACGTGGCCACTCTCGCCGGCCAGCTTTTGGACCCAGGATTCATAGTATAGAGATTGTCTTAGTATTAATTAAGAGGGGAACTCTAATGCAAAAATGGTTATCTAGTGCCACTAGGTTTGAACTAACTTTGCATATGCATTCGATCTAGTGACACAATGAGATGCAACTGAGAAATGTTTCTAAAAAGTTAACTTAGTGCCTAAATTGAAGGTGTTCATGTTGGAACACATTGGAGTTAGCAAATTTGAAACGCTTGCAGAAAATGGGACTTAGTGCAATCTGGTTGCACGCACTAGATTTATCCCGTGCCCCTAGTGGGTAGGTCACCAATGAAAGCTGAGTGTTTAACAAGCTAGGGTTTACCACAATATTTATCTAGTGGTCACCCACTAACCCTCATCGGAGAATGCACTAAAAAGTTTTCGGTGGTGCCCTAGAGCTCTCGGTGTTGGCACCTGAGAGGTTCTAGGTCAGTGGATTAATCCGGTGACCTTCAATGGAGAAGCATAGGAGTAAATGGCATATAGCCATTGGAGTTCCAACGGCTTGTTTGTGAGAGCCGAGGCTCTGAGGAGCCAATGAATAAGTCCGGTAGTACCTCTCTAATAGGCACAGGAGGAAGCGGTCGCCAATGGTCTTATCAGATTTAATCTAGAGCATTGAATCTTCATAATCGTTCCTTCGGTGCGTGTTTTTTGGTGGTCACCGAACTTTTACATTGACCCTGAAAACAACCCACCAGCATAGTCCAAAGGCTAGTTTTGAGTGGGGGTTTATAAATAGGGGATGACCAGCCCTTTGAGCATTCTCTTAACATTCTAACTGAACTGCCCATCTCTTGTGAGCTCAAGAAAACCTCCTATTCACTCCCTTGCTTGATTGCTATCTAAAGTGAGATTTGGGAGATCTAGTGCATTTGCTTAGTTGATTTGCATCAACTGGCATTAGTTCATTGTTGGAGCCTTGGATTTCTTGTTACTCTTGGTCGTTGTCACCACCTAGATGGATGAATGATTGGAGGATCATTGAGGGCCTTGTTTTTGATTGGTGGGTGCCTCCAATCGGTTGATTTGTAAGGAGCTCTTATGCTCGTCCATGCAGGAGATCGCGAAGAGCAACTTTGGTGGAATGCTCAAGGCTTGTTGGAGTTCTCTTTGTTTAGTTGATTCTTGTGGCACCCAAGTTGAGGGTCAAGCTTATTGAGAGGCTTGTAGTGCATGAATCATTCACCTAGAGGCTCGCCTCAACGAGGACGTAGGTTGGTGGCAAGCAATCGAACCTTGAGGCTAAATCTGGTCTCCCTCTTACCCATGTTACTTTTCTACTCTACACTTGTGCATTACTTTCTTATTCATTAGCTTGTGTAGTTGTTGTTGCTTGTGTTGCTCTCTAGTGTGGTAGTAGCTGTAGTTAGTAGAGTAGCTAGTTTTAGTTGCTCTCCTTGTTTAGCTCACTAGCATCAGAGTAGCTTGTTTAGTTGCTAGCCCTTGCTTGGTTGAGTACTCTAGTGGTTGATCACCTCAATACTGTAATTGTTTAGGAGGTCTGCATTGGGTGCATTAGGTTAGGGAAAGTAGTAGCTATTAGGTTCCAATTTTATACCAATCACTTTGTTCTAGCATTTGTGGAATTATAGAGAAAATTTTAAAGTTTATTCACCCCCTCTAGCTGTCTAGATCCTTGCAGTCTCCTAATGTGGCCAAATTGATCCAAAACAAAAGAGTGAGTGTGATCAACCCTGAGTATATATGACCTCAAAGAAGGCAACCTCAACCTCCGGCGCCATTGTAGCGCCCTCATAGTTCAAGGAGGTGATAATTTTCTTGTGTTCTCTTTGGCTCATGTGTAGGTGGAAGAAACAGGTGTTGGCATCCCCTTCAACAAGTCAAAACAAGGAATGCCCATTGGTGCATGATTTTTCTCAATGGTGGTCAAGCCCAAGATCTTGGGCTTTAGAATCACTAGAGACCTAGGCATTCAAAACCCACTTTGGCACATCAAAAAAGAAGCTAGAGCTACAATCTAATAATCCATAAAATTGCGTAAATTCAACCCCTTAGCAAGCCTCTAGGGATTGAATGAAAAAATGGGAGCCCTCAAATAATCTATTGTTTCTAGATACATTATCTGAGAAAAAATATACACGCTATGAAAGTTGCTATAGTTGCAACATCCTACATAAGGGGACAATGATGGCAACTGGAGCTTGCATTGCTCCAAATCTTCTATCGATGTGAAACATATGGGTCTCTAGATCAAACGAGAGTGTGTATCCTATGCATTCAATACTACACATAAACCATAGTCCCTTCCGGACATCATTGCTGGAATTGAAAAACTGACACAGATACGGATACCCCTTCTGGTTTGTAAGCAAAAAGAATATTATTATCATATTTTAAAGCCAATCGGGAATGATAAAATAATTATCATTGTCGGGTTGTATTAACAACTGACAATGATTCCTAGTCCTAGGACTCAAAATTTTTATTCAACATGTATTAAGTCCCTCTGAGTCATGTCCACATCCTTATCCTTCTCTCTCACCTCTCTCACTCTCCCTCCTTAGATTCACTTCTCTCTCCCCTCTCCTGATCCCATTCAAGGCTTCAAGCTCTCCACCCTCCTAGACTCCCCTCCGCTCTCCTTTCCTTGGCTCTGGTGTAGGGAAAGATGGCGATGGGTGTAGGTGGCTCGAATGTATGCATGTCTCTCTCTCCCTGCTCCTGATCCTATTCAAGGCTTTAAGCTCTCCACCCTTTTAGACTCCCCTACGCTCTCCTCCCCTTTGGCTCTGGCATGGGGCACAACGACAATGGGCATAGGTGGCCCAGACATAGGCATGTCTCTCTCCCCAGATATGCTCCCCTCTGCTCTCCTCCTCTCGTCGCCTCACCTTAGTGTGAGGCACGGCCACCGTGGGCATAATATTTTTTTTCCATTTTTGTGGGCATCACGGCCGGGTGACACTACTACAGATTTGGACATCACTACCAGCCTCATCACTACTGGATTTGTGAGAATCAGCAGTGATGTACCTTCACTTCTGGTTCCGAGCTTGAAAATGAGAAAATGATTGGGGCTGGGCTAAAACCAATAGCGAAGGACCACATCACTACCAGTTTGTGGCTTGCACCGGCAGTGAGTTGGCGGCCACTTATCACTGCCGGTTCTAACTAAGAGCTGACAATGATTTGGTGCTATCACTATCGGTTCGAGCCAAGAACCGATGGTGATAAAATAGCAGTACAAAAAACTAGCACCGTCCTATCCTTCCTCCTCTCTTCCATCTTGAGCACAGAGGTGCGTGTTTGGGCCGCTCCCTCCATTGTTGTGGCTGCTCTTCACCATGAAGCTAGCTCTTGGATTTGGAAGAATGGCTTGATCTTTTTGCTTTAAGGTTAGTAACAAGCATCTGCTTCTTTGATTTTGTTGCTTAATTAGCGTTGTTTTGATGACTACATTGCTTGATTCTCATTCTAGTTCTTTCTTTATTCTAGAGATCCCTTTTCCAATTAGACTTTGTGCAAGGCTTGCAAGCAAATTAAGGTGAATCCATCATCCAAAAGGTTGGTGTCTTTGAACACATTTAAAATCCTAGCTAATTACATGGTGGTCAAGATCATTGTTAGTATGTGATGGTATAATTAGTTCTTAATAAGAGTAGAGTAGATTCTTTTACAATCTTGGTGAGCAAATTAATCCATGTGTCACCTACCAACACATTGTTTGGAGCTATATTATTGTTCATGGTTATGTCTCTAATTTTAGTCTTTTTTTAAAAATTAGTGTCTCTATTTTTATGTGGCATCAAGTAGAATAATTGTTCTTCATTATTGTGCAATAATTGTTTTTTATGGGGCTATGATTTTTAATTTATATGGCCGGGGCTACCAATTTCAATTTTCCAATAATTAGTGTACAATAATGTTTTCAAAAAATGGGGTGACTAAATTAAATAAGTGTAGAATAAATGGTACTTTTGAGCTACTATTGTTGTTCATGAAGCTCGACTTCTTATTAATTTCTCTATAATTACTATCTCAATATTTTTTGTGTAGAGATGGATCGAGAGTGGATGCATCTGCCCGAATGGACAAGCGGTACATGCATGGCGTCAGCCAATTTATCACCAATGCAAAGCCCATTCTAGGAATGGGAACCCTGTCTTCTGCCCATGCAAAGATTGCATGAATCAAAGGAAATGGGCTCAAATTGAGTCTATACGAATGCACTTAATTACCAGGGGGTTCATACCAAACTATATGATATGGACTATGCATGGCGAGGTTGGTGTGAATGTTCCATAGGAAAACGATGATGATTTGGCCATGCCTGACGTAGCCATCCATGATGCTGACGAGGAACCCAGTGTCAACACGGAACCTATGGACACAGTTAATGATGTGTTTAGGAACACGCTAGATGACACCGAGGATAACGATGGCATTTCTCAGCTCCTACGTAATATAGAGACAGGATGTCTTAGTGAAAGACAACTGAGAAAGCTAGAGAAAATGAGACAAGATGGCAAAACACCATTGTATAAGAATTGTCCAATGAGCAAATTGGAAGCCGACATCATGTTGTTAGAGTTCAAATTGCCAAACGGATTGAGCGATAAAGGCTTCGATCAGTTGTTAGGTATAATAAAGAAAATGCTCCCAGAAAAAAATGAGTTGCCAGAAAAAACGTACCTAGCCAAGCAAATGATCTGCCCCATCGGTCTCGAGGTTGAAAAAATCCACGCGTGTTCCAATGATTGCATATTGTACCGTGAAGATGAATACAAAGACTTGGATGCGTGCCCCAAGTGTGAATCTCCACGGTACAAGGAAGGGCCATCAGATGAGGGTACCAAGACTAGAGGAGGTCCCATGAAGGTCATTTAGTATTTCCCTATAACTCCCCGGGTGCATAGGTTATTTGCATGTGCAAAGTCAGCCAAGCTATTGCGCTGGCATGGCAAAGAGCGTAAGAAAGATACAATGATGAGGCATCCCGCTGATGGGAAGGATTGGAGGACAGTCAATACTATGCTCTATAAGAACATCGGTGGAGAGGTAAGGCACCTTTGGTTTGGTTTGAGCAAAGATGGGATGAAACCTTTCGACCAGGTTAGAAGCAATCATAGCACCTAGCTAGTGACGCTCTGTATATACAACCTTCCACCTTGGCTTTGTATGAAGTGGTCGTACATCCAGATGCCACTACTAATCCGAGGGCCAAGACAACCTGGTAAAAGTGCATTTGCCCCCTATGTGGGTTTTGGTGTATTGATGACATCCAAATTAGGGAATAATGTGATCTTAATAAGATATGTCGTAGCTATTAGTCCCATGAAAGACTCAGAGTTGATCAAGATGAAATGGTATCCCTCAATTCTTAAAGTTATAAAGGCAGACAAACTCAAAGCGCTCTCCAAGGATTTTATATTTTGTTTTGAGGCTAGGATCCGCCGCACTATAAAGAGGGATGCAAACTTAGTTGGTCTGAGGAAGATAGAGTGCTCAAGCATAAAAATAAAATTAAAAGAGAGACACTCTAGCACTTCACGAGCACGTAGAATATCTTTTCGAGACTTTTGGTGTCAGAAGTCCTGACTCAATTTGGAAGTCCCGACGCCCAATTACTTAGCCTGCACAGTGACTGTGGCTGTCAGAAGTCCCGACGTGAGTCGGAACTACCGATGGTCGGAAGTCCTGACTCAGGTCAGGAGTCCCGACATCTGGACCTTGGCTGGCTCGCTGACCGCTCTCATCGGGAGTCTCGACGTACGTCGGGAGTTCCAACGATGACCTGCTCGTAGTGACTTTGACCTAGCTATGAATAGTGTTTTCTTTATAGGTCAAAAGTCCCGAGATCTGCGTCAGAACTTCTAACATAGATCTGAACGGTTGGATTTCTACCTTGAGTATAAATAGCTCTCTCCTCTCTTCAAACCATCACTTACTCATTCATTGCAACTTACTCACGGTCAAAATAGCTCTCAAGCATTCAAGGCTCCCTTCTCATCTCCCCTTTGCTCCTAACTTCGATTCCCCCAAGGATTTGAGTGATAGGAGAGTGGATTGAGTGAGAAAATCACTTTGGCAAGCTTGAACACTTGATTTCTTCGTTAAGCCGGTTAGATTTGCGTCTATTACTCTTGGGTTCTTGGAACCCTAGCTAGCTAGGCGTCACCCAAGAGCTTCCATCTTGTGAAGAGCCTTGAAAAGTTTGTATTACCCTCGATTTCTTAGTGGAAACCTCGAGTGACCTTTGTGGTTGCTTTGAGAGAGGCGAGGAGGTGAAAGGGACTCTGACGTTTGTGGTCACCTCAACAACGAGGATGTAGGAGCTCCTTTGTGGGGTTGCCGAACCTCGGGATACATCCTTGTGTCCTGCGTGCTTGTTGTTGTTGAGACTTGTGCTATCACTTTTGTTTTTGTTTGTTCTTTCTCTTCCAAACTTCATTTTAGGGTTTGGACTTGATCTATGATTTGGAGGCATTTCGGCATCAAGGGAGTGACCCAACATCTTCACCAAACCACTAGGAAGTGGGGTTGTAAGACTATTTATCCGCTAAGTTAAATTTGGCCCTGCTTTTGTAGTTCACGTAGGCGTCGGGACTTCTGACAGTTTGTGCCGGAACTTCTAACGACATCGGGAGTTCTGACCCAAACTGTCGGGACTTCCAACATTGACTGACAAATTAAACTTAGCATTTGTAGTCAATTTTTAGATACACCTATTCACCTCCCCTCTAGGCATTGTTAGATCATTTCACTTGGAAATGACATCGATGTGTTTCTAGAACTAGTGATCGATGAACTAGTGGAGATTATTGAAAAGGGTGTGGAGGATGTTTGGGACGAGTACAAAAAGGAACATGTCACAATCAAGGTAGTACTTATCACTACAATCACTGACCTGCCAGGTCGAGGTTGCTTGTCCAGAGAGAAGACAAAAAGCTATACTGGATGTGTCGAGTGCTTGGACGACACCGATGCGGTACATCTGCCAAAGATCTCAAAGATAGTTTATACGGGACACCGTAGATTTCTACCTAAGGATCACCCTTACCGTAGGAACAGAAAAGATTTTGTCGGGACTATTGAGAAATGCTTACCTCCAAAATATCGAGACGGGCATGCGATACTTCGAGAAATCAACAAACTGGAGGTTGTCCTTGGGAAGGGGCATAATGCAGTAGCAGCGCCTGATTGGAGCGTCTGGAAGAAAAAATTGGTTTTCTAGAAACTACCTTACTGTCCAGTGCTGAGCGTACGCCACTATCTTGATCTCATGCACATTACTAAAAACGTGTATGATAATACACTTAACACCTTGATGGACACCGGGGGGACATCGAAGGATTCACTAGCCACATGCTTGGACATGCAACAGTTGGGAATCTGGAAGGAGCTGCATCCCATGGCACTAGAGGATGGCCAGTTCAAACTTTCGGTTGCGTCGTGGACCTTGAAGAAGGAAGAAAAGCGTGCGCTTATTTCTTTCTTCAATGAACTCAAAGTCTTGATGGGCTACTGTGAAAACCTGAAGAGGCTAGTTGTAACAACCCAAAAATCCACACACCAAAAATACCAACTACAAAATTTTTTCTTAGAACTTCCATGTGATGATGAGTGTCATGTATAGAAACCCAACCTAAGAGATGCATTAGGTCTAACCCCAACCCAAGTCAACACCTAAGCATGGCATGTCATTAGTTAACTGTGTTTAATTAAATTCTAACAAATAAAGTATTGCATACAGTGTTAACTCTCATGGTGATTTGGATCTTCAGTTGCTTTATGTAATGCCTGAAAATTCCTTTAAAGTAATTATTAAATAGATCAAAAGAATAAATGCTTAAGGAGAAAACTAACCCTATTTTTGTACAACAAAACCACATCTATTTTTATTATACAAAATAGCTAAACAAAATTCCCTAAACTCCAATGAATAAGTTACATTAGTTTTGAATTCAAATTCTAAACCAAATTTGAATTCAAACAATGGAAAAGAAATGAAAAACAGAAAAAGGAAAAGAAGTAGGCCTCCTAGCCAGCAGCTCGGCCCGCGTCAGCCAGCCAGCCCAACCGGCCTGCCAACCTTTCCTGTGTTCCCAGCGCGAGCGCACGGCCCACGAGCCGGCCCAGTGCGTCGCCCACGCCCGCGCACCCGTCTGCCTCGCTTGCTGCCACTGCCCACTAGACCCTGCATGTCAGCCACACACCCGTCTACAGTGTCGTCTTCCTCACCCACGCCTCAACCGCCTATGCGACCGGCGCCCGACAGCGGTGGCAGGGTGGGCCAGGGGTCACGCCCGGGGCATGGCCCTATCTTTTCCTTGCGCCGCGCCCACGCAACCTCACGCGAGCCATTGGATGCCACTGAACACGCCTCCACCGCTCGATCGTCGTCCGCCATAGGAGCATGGAGCTCGGCTATAAAGCTCGGCCCTCGGTTGCCCTAGTGCCCCTCCATTGCCCTGCCACCACTTGTGGCCATCCACCATACCACCCAGCACGAGGGCCGAGGGGAGGAGAAGAACAAAGAGGGCGGAGCCGCTGCCGGGAGGAAGACCGGGAGATCACCGAAGCCAGAGCGGGCGACACTGCACAGCACGGCTTCCGGAGCTACACGGCCTCGACTCTTCACTGCACCGCTATCCTCTCGCCCTCAACACCGACAATGAGCCGTATGCCGTTGAGACCCCTCCTAAGCCCCATGGACATGAGCACGCACGGGCGCACACCGTAGACACGCACACGGCCGTGGCAAAGCCACTGTGGCCGCATCACCGCAGTAGAAGTGACGCCACCACCTTGCCTAGCTCCTTCTCACCGCGGAAGATGCCCTGCTCGCGATCAGTGAAGATGTAGGTCACTAGAGGACCCCGGAGGCCACACCGTGCCACGGTTGGAGCACCGCCGCCACCGCGTCAACTCCGCCATGGCCAAGTCCACTGGGGGTGCCTAGCGTCTCCTTGACTCGCCCGTCCTATTCGCTGAAGCCACGGGTAACTCACGCGCACACCATGACCACCCCGCTGGAGCTCCATAGTGACCCACGCGCCTCGCCATCGTCACCATGTCGCCGTGGCCACTGGGAAGTCCCTACCGGCCACCTAGAAACCGAAAGTCCCACCATGAGCTCTGGACGCCCTCACCGCGTCCACACAGATCCCTAAGAGCCTACACACCCCACTATGACGCCCCTCCAAGGCCATAGCCCCACATCGACGCCGCCGACGTGATCGGAAGGCCACCGCCGTGGCCAAAGCCACCAGAGGCCCTGGAGGACCCCTCGATCTACCCAACATGCCCGCTGGATCATTGTGACACCCACGCGCACCACAGAACCGGCCAATGCCGCTGCACCCGCGCCATTCCCGCATGCCGGTTGTGCTCGAGCTGCCGTTCGCCGTGGCCAGTGACTTAGGAAGCACCATCTGTCGCCCTGACCCCACCATTGCAGTCGCCATGGCACGGGAAGGCTTTTCCCCACCTCAATTGGATGCCTGAGCTGTTGCGGGAGCTCGCCGGTGAGCACGTCGCCGACGGGAGCGCACCGTGGAAGAAACAGAGGAGAAGGGGCGAGTTGAGCAGCGCAGCCCTGCACCTGGTGCACATGAGCCAAGTCGAGGGGAAATGACGATGGACTCGGTCCACCATGGACCCTGCCTTAGGTCCATGGACCGTGAACTTGGGTCCACCGTGAGCCACGCTCACGCCCACAGCTAGGAAACAAAGCCCAGTAAGATCCCAACTGTGCCACATGGCAGCGCCACAGCACGCCACGTGTCCGGGTCAGCCTGGCCCAGACCGGCCCAAATCCAGCCCTGTTTAGGCCCAGTTTGGACCCGACCCATGTTGGCCGTTGACCGGACAACGCTGACCGTTGACCTGGCCCCACATGTCAGTGGCACAGACGCACTAGACCCACACGTCAGATGCTGACGTCATGCTGACGACGTGATGACGTCATGCGGGACCCACCTGTCAGTAGCAGTACGGCCGAGGTGACATCATGCTGACGTCACGCTGACATCAGTTGCTGACGTCAGCAACCCTGGCCCCACACGTCAGTGACCCTAACCGTTGACCGTAGACCATTGATTGTTGACTCACCGTTGACTGACGTTGACCTTGACTGGACCCACATGTCAGTGACCCAAGAGCCCCTGAACCCACCTGTCGGAACTGACGACGTTGCTGACGTCAGCTGGACCCCACCTGTCAGCTCAGAACCGAGACAATGACGTCATGCTGACGTCAGCATGCCACGTAGATCAGTCACAGCGTGACACGTGTCAGCCCAAGATTAATTCAGCCTTTTTCATTTTCAGAAATGGATTTAATCTTCGAAAATTCATAACTAATTCATATGACCTCAGAAAAATACAAAACCAGGACCAAAATTCATCTAGAATCAAGCTCTATGCAATGAACCCATGTTTGAGTGCATTTGGCTCTTTTGAATTTTCATTGCTTCTTTGTGCTATTCTATAGACGTCGCTAACGCGATAATGATACGATCGTTTGCAGACTCGGAGGAGAACCGGACGGACGAGGATCGTGAGTACCGTGGGGAGTACGGAGACGACTACACTGAAGGTGCCACATCCCACCCAACCTCATAGCACCTATTACGCATGGCTAAAATAGAAATGCTAGTGCTATACTTTATTGTTGTAATCACACTATGATAGGACTTGCATGGTAGAATGCTTTCTTGATGGCCTTTACCTTGACGCAACCTTACCCTTGCTCACCCTGCTGTTAGGCTAGTCACACGCTTGCTATTATATTCCATTGCTTATCACTTCTTCTACGCTTGCACTACATTGATGCGTGGTGGAAACCCGATGATTGGGGAGAGGTCATGCGTGTGTGACTTGGGTGCGTGGAGGGTGAGGGTTGTGTCGACAAGTTGGAGTATACGATGAGCACTGGGCAAGTCTTGTCGTGGTGGTGCTACTTGGCACCCCCGAATGGATATACTGTGGTGGGTAAATGGTATATGAGGTGGCCTCAGGTGTGATCCTGTGATGGGAGGAGCCTGGGGTGGAGGTGTTGTGGTGGCACGTGGAAACCCCGATGAAGACATTCTAGCTTGGAAACTTGCTAGTACTCGATTCATGAAGACATTACCACTCGCCCTATATGTACCACCAAACTACTTGGTAGGATATTGCCACCACTGCTAGGTTGATAGCGGGTGTGTGAGGGAGGTACGGGTGCGGAGGATTTCCCCACACCCTTCCGAGACTTCATGGAGACCTTGTGGACCCGGTTCATGACTCACAGTTTGAATGCACCCTAGACCCGGGACTTGGGGTGAACCAGGCTGAATGGTAGAGTGGCATTATCCTAGGCTAGCAAGCGGTCGAAATCAGCCCGATTGAGGACGGTCAATGAGGAAGGCGGATCTTGTGGTTATGTAAAACCTCAGAGAGTGTATGGTTGATCGATCGATACATATGCCGACTTGTTGGCTATGGACCTTTCCTAGGTTTCGCTTAAACTAGATAGTGAGATGAGTCCTTCTCTTCTCCCCCTAGGAGTGAGTGTTTGGATGTAGCCAGGGGCTACGGGCCTTGAGACAGTGCCGAGAGGGAGTTGGCCTGTCGACTGAGCGATGATATGGGTGTGGTATGGAGATGGTGTGGAGATGGTGGTATATCGATCCTAGGATCGAAACCTAGCTCTGGAATGGGAATGGGGTGGAATGGGTGTGTGAATGGTGTTAAAACTTGACCAACTGTTATTAAATACTTGATATAGGAAACCCCAGCCTTATAGGTTCCTTTTGATTATATCCAACTTGCATCCAATTTCCACAAAGCAATGCTCATAGGGTTGGGAGTGGCTAATACAAATCGTACTAATAAATTTTGGCACACAGGTTCTGCTGAGGAGTATAGCTCCGAGGAGTTTGATGGTTGAGGGGTTTGTTCCTATGCTCGAGTTTGGCAATCTTATCTTCAAGCTGTTATAAATGAATGCTACTTTTGATTCCGCCAATGCGGCGATGTAATAAATTTATGTAATTCCGCACTATTTGTACTCTGATATTATCGTTGTATGGATGTGATATTCAATAGGAATTTGGATAATATGATCTACAATGGTCTTATTACACTTCGACACTATGGATTTCCCTTCACGAAAATCGGGGTCGCTTCAGTTGGTATCAGAGCCATACTTGACCATAGGACAAAACCCTTAGAAATGGACGATAGAATAGGACGTGAACAACCCTTCTTTCGGTTATATACCCCGCCGAGTTCTCGTCATGTTAGGAAGTCCACGCATTTACTTTTATGCAAGGCTTATCTATTTATTGACCTTCTAACACCTGCTCCTTAAAACATGCAGATGGATAAGGACAAACGTCGATCGGCCACCTCTAGGACCGCTACCTAAAGACAACGCCAAGCTTACCTTTGACCTCACGTGAGCTCTGGGGTTTTGCATAAACCCTCTGCCGAGTTCTCGCTCATGTTAGGAGTTCCCCACGAGCTTGTCAAGGTCACCTGTATCGGGAAGTCAACTCGGGGAGGAGGAATCGAAGGACCAGCTTGTCACCTCCGTCGAGTTCCCAGCTAGCACTACCTTACTGCTGAAATCTCTATCCCACTTTCACCGAGTTGACTATAGAGGACACAGCTTGAGGAGGGGATCATGAGTTGTCTCACACAAAGGCACTTCGCAGAGTGATGAGGGACCACTACAAGCACCTAAAGACGATAGAGTTCCATCTACTTCCCCAGTGCCCTCGACCTCAGGCCAGCCACCCCTAGTGAGCGAGAGTTTCAACCACGAGCGAGATCGAGTGAGTCATCTTTGCAGAGGAGGATAGATGCCTTCGTGTCTCAAAGTTGTTATCCACCTACTAGAGCAGATGTACGGACTCCAAAATCTTGAGTAGAAGAGACGTCAGACCGGCTCTTCTATGGGAGTGCCAGGAGCGAGACTCGCAGGAGCTCAGAGGCATGGAGCTAGTCTCCGCTCGGCGGCTGGTAAGCTATAGGACGAGCTCAACCATCATGAAGAAGTCCATAGAGCCGAGGTCGTCGACACTCAAGGAGATGACAAAGCACCGACCACCTAGGCAACAGGCTGCCACCTCGACAAAGAAAGGTCTTGGAGTTGTAGAGGGAGTTGGACGACAAGAAGGCCGAGTTCCACCACAGAGAGAGATAGAGAGAGGTCCAAGGGGATTGATATGCTAAAACTAGCTCACAAAAGTGAGCCCTACCAATATCTCATGGGATCCAATCTTGGAACAAGACCATGACCCAGAGTTAGAGGAGTTCAGGAAGAAGGCCGTTCGCAAAATGTGGGTCACTGATCGAGGCACTCAAAAGTAACGAGTACCTATAGGACAAGTGTGAGAGGACTTGGCATGGATAAGCTTGGCGTAAGTCGACAAGAAGCGCCTCGAGGAGATGAAGGGTATATGGGATCAGCTACCCAAGGAGATTCAAGCAGAGAAGACAAAGCCAAGGATAGAGGAGTTTGAGTTAGCACTCGACTTGCCTCAACCTAGACGCCGCCCCCGAATTTGGCTACTACCCTACCTAGAGCCAAGCCTCTTTTAGGAGCTCATTTGGGCCTTGAAGTACATGTCCCGACTTCACAAGTCCGACGAGGAGATCGAGATCGAGAATGAGTCGTATTCCAAATTGCGTGGCCTCCAGTGTGTACGAGTTAGAGTAGATGACCCTCTCCGTGGTCATGAGTTATGTCAAGAGCTTCCATGAGTTGTACCCCATGATGTACCCTTATGAGTTGTATTATGAGACACTATGCGTTGTACGGTTCTCGCACGTCTTCAAGTGCAGCTACTAGAGATGATGCTATGTAATAAAACCCATGTAATGAATGTCTTGGATCTTATTGCATCTTATGGATCTTATTGCTTCTTTGTAATGAGTGTTGGATAGTATAAATGATTATCTTTAAATCATCAAAATCATGTAACCATATTGAATTATAAGCACTTATGGCACAAGCACTAAAATTCCTATGATCCGTGTTGCGGATGCCGGACCGCCGATCATGCTTTTCTTAAGCTTAATGAACCGTGGACGTGCGCCCATCCTGTGGCTGTTTCTCAACCAAATGAACCCAATGGGGGCCAAAGTGGTGGCAACAACCCCATTTATTGTACATGGCTCCATTTATAGCTGTGGTGGCCAGTGGACGTGGAGGGATACCTTTCAACTGTAGAATCATCTTAATATGAGAATACCCGCCAAGGCCAGGAGAACATTCCCCACCATCACCACCGAACTTTGGTAGAAGTGATGGCGCAGTAGACTTGTAGAAAATTTCATGATCTTGCTTGTGTGCTCTTGTAGAAGGAGCAAACCATCGCCCAGGAGGTCGTGTTTGATCTAGAATGATTTCCAAAGGAAGTTGGAAGGATTTCTAAAGCTAAGGCCACCTACCTATGATGGCACCGACCTTGACCCGCTTGTAGCCGATGGGGTCGCTCAAGGAGATGGAGAAGAAGCTTGACCTCACCACTTTCACCGACGATGAGTGTGTTGGAGCTGCCACACACAGCTCACAGTACCTGAGATCTTGGGAAACTTGTGATCTTCTTTGCTATCGTGCATGATAAATTGTGCGATGGTGGGACGATGTTAACGTAACATTGTGACTCCCATGAAGACCATCTCCAATATCTCATGGGATGAGTTTGTGAAGCATTCACCGAGTATCACATTCCCAAGGGTATCATGGAGGCCAAAGCCGAGGAGTTCCGCAACATCAAGATGGGAAAGGACAAGGTGATCGAGTACACTACTGCTTCACCAACCTTCACATGCTTAGCTATGCACTTTCCTATGTTGTGAACTCGAGAAGGAGAAGCTGTACTATTACCGCAAGGGACTTAACTCCACATCAAACTGAAGTTTGGCGGTATTGAGAGTAACACGTTGCGTGCTCGGTGGATCGCCAGCGAAATATGTATCCAGATTGAAAAGGACCATGTTTTAGGAATAAGCTAGAGAGAGTACAGGGAGAAAAGCGTAAGCACGAGGAGTCTTTCCTACACCTGTGGCCGTGATCGCAAGAGGTTTCGCTAATCTAGAGATACACCATCCGTGGAACGCTTTTTATGCACGCCACAACAGGGATGACAACCCTAGATCGAGTAGGGGAAGTGGAGGCTACACCGCCAAATACTCCCGCCTTCTCATCTACATGCTTTTGTCCGATCGTTACACCCGGGACCGTTATGCTCAGACCGCAACACTCGTGACCATTTCAACCGTCCCCGCTCTATGAATGAACGCCAACACAAAACCGCCCGCACGGACTGTAAGTGAGAGTATGCGCCGACTGAAACTAGAAAGGCCTGCACCAACCCCTCTGTGTGGTGCGCCTTTCACCTACTTGGCTTGTGGCCAACCGGGTCACAAAGCCAATGAATGCCCTCAAAACTCAGCCGCCGTCAGTCTCAGTTCAAGGGATCTCACTACCGTGGATGTCTCAACCATCTGGATGCCGAGGAAGCATAGGCTGCTCCTCTGACGCGTGTGTACGGTATATGTTTTTAGTTAATGGCAATCTTGCATCGCTTCTTCTTTTGACTCTGAGCAACTTGTTCATACATATCATCCAAGTTTGCACGAGAGCATGACCTACCTCGGTGTAACCCCATGTGAAAAGCCTATCATCACCAGCTCACCTTTAGGAGACCTAAAGTGCACCCACATCTGTAAGGGAGTGAGTCTTACCATTGAGGGTCTTACCTTTAGAGGCGACCTAACCTCACCTTTAGAGGCACCTTCCACTAACCTAGATGTCATCTTAGGCATGGATTGGTTAACCATTCACCGAGGTATCATATCATGTTCACCTAGATACGACCAAGTGACCCATCCATCGTGCCAAATTATTAGATGTGAACCCCATCCCGGAAAGTCCACCTCTATCCTATGTGCCCTTAAAGCGAGTTCGTAATCACAAGAAGAGGAAAAGATAGTTCATGATGTGCCTATGGTCGAGACTATCCTGATGTATTCCACAAGAATTACCGGGTATGCCACCGACCGTGATGTAGAGTTCATCATTGACCTTTTGCCGAACAGGACCCATTGCCAAGAGACCCTATCGCATGTCGGTTGATGAACTGCCGAGCTCAAGAAATAGCTTGATGAGCTCATCTCGAAGGATATATCGACCCAAGCTTCACCACAGGGACCCCCTGTTCTGTTTGTTAAGAAGAAGGATGGCTCAATGAGAATGTGCGTTGATTACCGGAACTTGAACGCAGTCACCATCAAGAACAAGTACCCCCT
Source organism: Miscanthus lutarioriparius (assembly GCA_904845875.1). Classification (NCBI taxonomy): domain Eukaryota; kingdom Viridiplantae; phylum Streptophyta; class Magnoliopsida; order Poales; family Poaceae; genus Miscanthus; species Miscanthus lutarioriparius. The sequence continues at coordinate 62,842,836 of CAJGYO010000008.1, read as the reverse complement.
GCCAAGGATTGATGACTTGCTTGATCAGCTCAGAGGTGCCAAGTATTTCTCTAAGATTGATCTCAGATCTGGCTATCATTAGATGAAGATTCAAGAGAGTGACATCCCGAAGACAACTTTCGTGACTAGGTATGGGCAGTTTGAATTCATTGTGGTATCCTTTGGACTCACGAATGCACCCACATACTTCATGAACATGATGAATAAGGTTTTCATGGATGATCTGGATAAGTTCATGGTAGTATTCACTGATGACATCCTTGTCTATTCATCCACCGCTGAAGAACACGAACATCATCTGAGAACTGTACTTGAGAAACTAGCCCAACATCAGCTCTACGCAAAGTTTAGCAAATGTGAGTTTTGGCTATAGGAAGTTGCCTTCCTAGGCCATGTACTATCAGCTGAAGGTGTTGCAGTTGACCCGGCTAAGATTGAGGCTATGAAAGAATGGGAACAACCCCATAATATGACAGAAGTCAGAAGTTTCTTGGAATTGGCTGGATATTATCGCCGATTCATTGAGAACTTCTCCAAGATAGCTCGTTCGATGACCAACCTTCTAAAGAAGACTAAGGAGTTTGAATGGACACTCGAGTGTGAACAAAGCTTCTAGGAATTGAAACAGAAACTTACCACAACTCCTGTGTTAGCATTGCCTGATATCAGCAAGGATTTCGTGGTCTATTGTGATGCATCCCGTCAAGGACTTGGTTGTGTATTGATGCAAGATGGAAGAGTGATAGCTTATGCTTCTCGACAGTTGAAAGAACACGAGAACCGTTACCCTACTCATGATCTTGAGTTAGCAGCAGTTGTGCATGTTTTAAAGATCTGGAGGCACTACTTGATAGGCAACAAGTGTGATATCTACACTGATCACAAGAGCTTGAAGTACTTTTTCACTCAAGAAGATCTGAATATGAGGCAACGCCGATGGCTAGAGTTGATCAAGGACTACGACCTGGAAATTCACTATCATCCGGGAAAAGCTAATGTAGTCACAGATGCCCTCAGCCGTAAGAGTTACTGTCACACTTTGATCACTAAATCTGTACCACCTGAGCTCAAGGAAGAGATTGATGATTTCCAACTTGAGATACTACTGCATGGCGTGCTAAATGAGCTCCGCATACAGTATGATCTCATAGATCACATCCGTCAAGCTCAGAAAAATTGTGAGGATATTGAATATCTCTGTGGTCTGATGAAACTAGGCTACAAGACCAACCACCATGAAGATGAACAAGGAACCATCTGGTTCAAGGACAGAATCTATGTACCTTCTGGTCCAGCCCTACGAGAGGAAATTCTATCAGAAGCTCATGATTCTAAGTACTGTATTCACCCTGGAGGTTCAAAGATGTATCAAGATTTGAAGAAACACTTTTGGTGGAAAGGTATGAAGACTGACATTGCAGGACATGTGGCATGATGTGACACCTATAATAGAGTCAAGGCTGAACACCAAAGGCCTGCAGGATTGCTAAAGCCTCTTGACGTTCCCGAGTGGAAATGGGAGAGTATATCTATGGATTTCATAGTCGGATTGCCCCGTTCACAGAAAGGCAATGATTCCATCTGGGTGATTGTTGATCGTTTGACCAAGATTGCTCACTTTGTACCAGTGAAGACCAAGACCAATGCAAAAAAATTAGCAGATCTATATATTGAGCATATTCTCAGACTGCATGGAGCTCCCTCTAGTATTGTATCTGATCGTGGTCCTCAGTTTGTGTCCCAATTCTAGGAAGCTCTGCACAAGTTCATTGGAACCAAACTTGATTTCAATACCGCTTACCACCCGCAGACAGATGGATAGACAGAATGAGTAAATCAGATCTTAGAGGACATGCTTCGCGCTAGTGTACTGAATTATGGCTCTAATTGGGAGAAATGCTTACCCTATGTAGAGTTCTCTTACAACAACAGCTACCAAGCCAGTATCAAGATGTCACCGTTTGAAGCTCTGTGTGGCAGACCTTGTAAGACACCTTTGATGTGGTCTCAACCGGGTGAAAGATCGTTCTTTGATTCCGCTAAGATTCAAGATGCAGAAGAAGGAGTTGCTCAAGTAAAGGAGAATTTGAGAATTGCTCAAAGTCGATACAAGAGCTATGCTGACAAAAGGAGAAGAGAACTTGAGTTCAATGTGGGGGACTTCGTCTATCTCAAGGTATCCCCGCTACGTGGGACTGTCAGATTCCATGTGAAAGGCAAGCTAGCCCCTAGATTTGTTGGCCCATACAAGATTTGCAAGAGGATTGGAAAGCTCGCCTACAAACTTGAGCTACCTAAGGAATTGGCGGGTGTACATCCCGTATTCCATGTCTCACAGCTACACAATTGTTTGAGAGTGCCCGATGAAGTAGTTCCAACTGAGACACTTACATACAAGATACACTTGAGTATAAAAACATCCTATCAGAATTCTGGGCAGAGATACCAAAGAGACCCGAAGCAAGACTATTCCTATGTGCAAGATCCAATGGAGTAATCACACTGAGAGAGAACCAACATGGGAGAAAGAGTCTGACCTCCGGCTACGATATCCTTACCTCTTCAAAGAGTACGTTATGCTTTAATCTCTAGGACGAGATTTTGTTAAGGGGGTAGGACTGTAATAACCCAAAAATCTACACACCAAAAATACCAACTATAAATTTTTTTCTTAGAACTTCCATGTGATGATGAGTGTCATGTATAGAAACCCAACCTAAGAGATGCATTAGGTCTAACCCCAACCCAAGTCAACACCTAAGCATGGCATGTCATTAGTTAACTGTGTTTAATTAAATTCTAACAAATAAAGTATTGCATACAGTGTTAACTCTCATGGTGATTTGGATCTTCAGTTGCTTTATGTAATGCCTGAAAATTCCTTTAAAGTAATTATTAAACAAATCAAAAGAATAAATGCTTAAGGAGAAAACTAACCCTATTTTTGTACAACAAAACCACATCTTTTTTTATTATACAAAATAGCAAAACAAAATTCCCTAAACTCCAATGAATAAGTTACATCAGTTTTGAATTCAAATTCTAAACCAAATTTGAATTCAAACAATGGAAAAGAAATGAAAAATAGAAAAAGGAAAAGAAGAAGTAGGCCTCCCAGCCAGCAGCTCACCCCGCGTCAGCCAGCCAGCCCGACCGGCCTGCCAACCTTTCCTATCTTCCCAGCGCGAGCGTGCAACCCACGAGCCGGCCCAGCGCGTCGCCCACACCCACGCACCCGTCTGCCTTGCTCGCTGCCACTGCCTGCTGGACCCCGCATGTCAGCAGCACACCCGTCTACAGTGTCGTCTTCCTCACCCACGCCTCAACCGCCTACGCGACCGGTGCCCGACAGCGGTGGCAGGGTGAGCCAGGGGTCACGCCCAGGGCATGGCCCTGTCTTTTCCTTGCGCCGCGCCCACGCAACCTCACGCGAGCCATTGGATGCCACTAAACACGCCTCCACCGCTCGATCGCCGTCTGCCATTGGAGCATGGAGCTCGGCTATAAAGCTCGGCCCTCGGTTGCCCTAGCGTCCCTCCATTGCCCCACCGCCACTTGTGGCCATCCACCAGACCACCCAGCATGAGGGCCGAGGGGAGGAGAAGAACAAAGAGGGCAGAGCCACTGCCGGGAGGAAGATCGGGAGATCACCAGAGCTGGAGCGGGCGACACTGCACGGCACGGCTTCCGGTGCTACACGGCCTCGACTCTTCACTGCACCGCTATCCTCTCGCCCTTAACACTGACGGTGAGCCGTATGCCGCTGAGACCCCTCCTAAGCCCCATGGACACGAGCACGCATGGGCGCACATCGTAGACACGCGCACGGCCGTGGCGAAGCCACCACGGCCGCATCACTGTAGTAGAAGTGACGCCACCGCCTTGGCTGGCTCCTTCTCACCGCGGAAGACGCCCTGCTCGCGATCAGTGAAGATGTAGGTCACTGGAGGACCCTGGAGGCCACACTGTGCCACGGTCGGAGTAGAAGTGACGCCACCGCAGTAGAAGTGACGCCACCGCGTCGACTCCACCGTGGCCAAGTCTGCTGGGGGCACCTGGCGTCTCCTTGACTCGCCCGTCCTGTTCGCTGAAGCCACGGGTAACTCACGCGCACACCGTGACCACCCCGCTAGAGCCCCATAGTGACCCACGCGCCTCGCCGTCGTCACCATGTCGTCGCCGTGGCTGCCGGGAAGTCCCTACCGGCCACCTGGAAACCGAAAGTCCCGCCATGAGCTCTGGATGCCCTCACCGCGTCCACATGGATCCGTAGGAGCCTACACACCCCACTGTGACGCCCCTCCGAGGCCATAGCCCCACATCGACGCCGCCAACGTGATCGAAGGCCGCCGCCATGGCCAAAGCCACCGAGGCCCTGGAGGACCCCTCGACCTGCCCAACATGCCCGCTGGAGCATTGTGACACCAACGCACAGCATAGAACCATCCAATGCCGCTGCACCCGCGCCATTCCCTCACGCCGGTTGTGCTCGAGCCGCCAATCGCCATGGCTAGTGACTTAGGAAGCACCATCTGTCGCCCTGACCCCACCGTTGCAGTCGCCATGGCGTGGGGAGGCTTTTCCCCACCTCAATTGGATGCCTGAACCGTTGCGGGAGCTCACCGGTGAGCACGTCGCCGGCGGGAGCACGCCGTGGAAGAAACAGAGGAGAAGGGGCGAGTTGAGCAGCGCAGCCCTACACCTAGTGCACATGAGCCTAGCCGAGGGGAAATGACAATGGACTCGGTCCACCATGGACCCTGCCTTAGGTCCATGGACCGTGAACTTGGGTCCACCGTGAGCCACGCTCACGCCCACAGCCAGGAAACGAAGCCCAGTAAGAGCCCAACTGCGCCACGTGGCAGCGCCACAGCACGCCACGTGTCCGGGTCAGCCCGGCCCAGACCGGCCCAAATCCAGCCCTATCCAAGCCTAGTTTGGACCCGACCCATGTTGGTCGTTGACCAAACAACGCTGACCGTTGACCTTGCCCCACATGTCAGTGGCACAGACGCACTGGACCCACACGCAGATGCTGACGTCATGCTGACAATGTGATGACGTCATGCGGGACCCACCTGTCAGTAGCAGCACGGCCTAGGTGACATCATGCTGACGTCACGCTGACATCAGCTGCTGACGTCAGCAACCCTAGCCCCACACGTCAGTGACCCTGACCGTTGACCGTAGACCGTTGACCGTTGACTTGCCGTTGACTGACGTTGACCTTGACTGGACCCACATGTTAGTGACCCAAGAGCCCCTGGACCCACCTGTCGGAACTAACGACGTTGATGACGTCATGCTGACGTCAGCTGGACCCCACCTGTCAACTCAGAACTGAGACGATGACGTCATGCTGACGTCATGCTGACATCAGCATGCCACGTAGACCAGTCACAGCGTGACACGTGTCAACCCAGGATAAATTCAGCCTTTTTCATTTTTAGAAATGGATTTAGTCTTTGAAAATTCATAACTAATTCATATGACCTCAGAAAAATACGAAACTAGGACCAAAATTCATCTAGAATCAAGCTCTACGCAATGAACCTATGTTTGAGTGCATTTGGCTCTTTTGAATTTTCATTGCTTCTTTGTGCTATTCTATAGACGTCGCTAACGCGACAATTATGCGATCGTTTGCAGACTCGGAGGAGAATCGGACGGACGAGGATCATGAGTACCGTGAGGAGTACGGAGACGACTACACTAAAGGTGCCACATCCCACCCGACCTCGTAGCACCTATTACGCATGGCTAAAATAGAAATGCTAGTGCTATACTTTATTGTTGTAATCACACTATGATAGGACTTGCATGGTAGAATGCTTTCTTGATGGCCTTTACCTTGACGCAACCTTACCCCTGCTCACCCTGCTGTTAGGCTAGTCACATGCTTGCTATTATATTCCATTGCTTATCACTTCTTCTACGCTTGCACTACATTGATGCGTGGTGGAAACTGATGATTGGGGAGAGTGTTGCGTGTGTGACTTGGGTGCGTGGAGGGTGAGGGTTGTGTCGACCAAGTTGGAGTATACGACGAGCCTAGGGCAAGTCTTGCCATGGGGTGCTACCTGGGCACCCCTGGAATGGATAACTGTGGTGGGTAAATGGTATATGAGGTGGCCCTAGGTGTGATCCTGTGATGGGAGGAGCCCAGGGTGGAGGTGCTGTGGTGGCACGGTAATGGAAACCCTGATGAAGATATTCTGGCTTGGTCATCCCTAAGGACTTACTAGTACTCAGATTCACCGGGAAGCCTTACGTACCACTCGCCCTATATGGTGCGGGACGGCCGGACTACTTGGTAGGATATTGCCACTACTGCTAGGTTGATAGCGGACAGTGTGAGGGAGGTACGGGGTGCGGAGGATTTCCCCCACACCCTTCCGAGACTTCATGGAGACCTTGTGGACCCGGTTCATGACTCACAGTTTCAGCCATCCCAGATCGGACTTAGGGTGTACCAGGGCTGAATGGTAGAGTGGCATTATCCTAGGCTAGCAAGCGGCCGGAATCAGCCCAGTTGATGACGGTCAGCGAGGAAGGCGGATCTTGTGATTATGTAAAACCTTTGTAGAGTGTATGGTTGATCGATCGATACATATGCCGACTTGTCGGCTATGGACCTTTCCTAGGTTTCGCTTAAACTAGATAGTGAGATGAGTCCTTCTCTTCTCCCCCTGGGAGTGAGTGTTCGGACATAGCCAGGGCTATGGGCCTTGAGACAGTGCCGAGAGGGAGTTGGCCTGTCGACTGAGCGATGGTATGGGTGTGGTATGGAGATGGTGTGGAGATGGTGGTATATCGATCCCAGGATCGAAACCTGGCTCTAGAATGGGAATGGGGTGGAATGGGTGTGTGAATGGTGTTAAAACTTGACCAACTGTTATTAAATACTTGATATAGGAAACCCCAGCCTTATAGGTTCCTTTTGATTATATCCAACTTGCATCCAATTTCCACAAAGCAATGCTCATAGGGTTGGGAGTGGCCAGTACAAATCATACTGATAAATTTTGGCACACATGTTCTGCTGAGGAGTATAGCTCCGAGGAGTTTGACGGTTGAGGGGTTCGTTCCTACGCTCGAGTTTAGCGATCTTATCTTCAAGCTGTTCTGAATGAATGCTACTTTTGATTCCGCCAATGCGGCGATGTAATAAATTTATGTAATTCCGCACTATTTGTACTCTGATATTATCGTTGTATGGATGTGATATTCGACTGGAATTTGGGTAATATGATCTACAACGGTCTTATTACACTTCAACATTGTGGATTTCCCTTCACGGAAATCGAGGTCACTTCACTAGTGAACATGAGAGAACTCAAGTTCAACTATGGCTATATGAAGGCCCATGATTGTCATGTCATTATGATTCAGCTACTCCCTGTGGCCCTACATGGTATCCTCCCCCAAAGGTCGGTGCCTCAATCATAAAGCTGTGCTCGTTCTTCAACACGATCTCAAAAAAGGTTATTGATGTGTCCATGCTGGACCAACTGCAGCGAGACAAAGCCAAAACTCTTATTAGGCTTGAGATGCATTTCCGCCAACTTACTTTGATATCTCAGTACATCTGCTCGTTCATGTGTTGACCAAATTAGAGCCCTTGGCCCAATGTACCTGCATCAGATGTTCCCTTTCGAAAGGTTGATGAAAGTTTTTAGGAGGTATAATAGGAATAGATTCAGGACAGAAGGGGGCATGGTTGAAGGATGGTCAACGGAGGAGGCCATTGAGTTCTACACATATTATCTGGACATTATAGGGTCAAAGTTCTAGAATCTCATCATGAGGGAAGACTAGGTGGCAAAGGAACGATCGAGGAGAAATCTATCATAGTAGATGACCCTGTTTCTTTTAGACAGGCACAGTTCATTGTTCTTCAGCAAGCAGAGGATGTGATGCCATACATTAACGAGCATAGGCAATCGCTGCAAACTTTGTATCCGAGCGGTCGTCGCAGGCTTGGATTGATAAAAAAACATAACTTGGAATTTATCAGCTGGTTGCGATGCTGCTTGATTGGAACAACATTGGGTAATCAGTTGTATATCTTTGCCAAGGGACCTTCGAGTACATTGCTTAAGTACCAAGGGTATGAGATCAATGTATTTAAATTTTACACAAAAAAGCAAAATGGAAAGAGCACAAACCAAAACAGTGGTGTTCGTTTCGATGCTCACGACGAAAACAACAATGTGCAGGCAACGTACTATGGTTTCATAGAGGAGATATGGGATCTTGACTACGATCGGTTGAAGGCAACTCTTTTTCGCTACCAGTGATTACGGCTCGAGGAAATCACCACCGACAGAGAAGGGTTCACTACCGTTGATCTCACCAAGACCGCATACAGAGACGACCCCTTCATCCTTGCAAAAGACGTTATGCAAATCTTCTATGCAGGGGACAACAAGGTAAAAGTGAAGCTAAAAGTAATCCTAGAAGGAAAAAGAAAGATTGTCAATGTTGATGGAGTGACGGACAAAAAAGACTATAGGGGCTATCAGGAAATGCCTGTATTCGGGGCGAACGTACCCCTACCTATCCTTGAAGAGGATGATGAGCCTGCTTACGTCCGGCGTGATCACGATGAGACCCTCATTGTTGGACCCAATGAAGATGGTTAGATTATTATTAATTATGTAATCATTATTCGGATGTTGTATCAGTAATTCACACTGAATATCTAATTTAAATTTTGTGCACATCTCTATAATTTAATTATTGACTATGTAATCAAATATTGAGATGATGTTCACAAACACTATTATTTGATAATTATAGACCATTAATTAATTATCATAGAATTAAATAATCAAGACATTAATTTTTGTGTTATTTTAGAATATAAACTAACTGCATTATTTCTATTAATATATAAATAAAGAAAAGCAAACTAACCGAACTCCCTATCCTACCTCAGCGGTTAAGGCCGCGTACTCTGTACTCTAAGACCCGCGCTCGAATACCAGGGGGCCAAACTTTTTTAATTTTGCATTTATTATTTTGTAGTGCGTTACGACGCGATAAAAGAAAAAATAAAACCAATCTAACCGAACTCCCTATCCTAGCTCAGCGGTTAAGGCTGCGCACTCACGACCTCGTGACCCGTGCTCGAATCTCAGGCGGGCCAAACTTTTTTGATTTTTCATTTGTTATGTAGTAGTAGTGCGTTACCAAGGGATAAAAGAAAATTTACAACTAATTCTAACATAATCCCTATTCCAACGCAGTGGTTAAGGCTCTAAACTAAGAACCTCGAGACCTAGGTTCAAATCCTAGGCTTGGGATTTTTTATATTTTTTATAAAAAGGCTACGACGGCAGGCAGCCCAGCTGCTGGGTGTCAACATGGCATGGCCCATTACTGTTGGTTCCTAGAACTGGCACAGAAGGTAGCCTTCACTGTTGGTTTTTAAACTAAAACCGACAGTGTTGTCTAGATGCTCCTCACAGGCCAACAGTGCTCTCGCTGACCACCACAACATGAGCACTGCTCCCACCTACCCTCGTCGGCTTTAGTTCAAAAACAAAAACATACCACAACTGCTAGCCCCTGTAAAATGGCCCTCGGCCAAGAGCTAGCCTCTCAACAGCCAAGTCTTGCCACCCTCTTGCTGCTTATTTCTCACTTCGTTCTCACTAGCTAGTATACACATCTATGGCCTCTCTGTGGGAGAAAGCCCTCCACATATAAATTTCAATAAGCAAGGTCATTCACAAGGATGGTGCACACAAAAGATACTAGAAGAATGTTTTTGAAGATAGAGCAACGCCAAAGCTTGGGGATGCCGCAAGGTTGATCGAGTCATCCTATGCGGTTGCTCTGGACTGTCTGACCAGAGCGGCATGGATTCATCGCTGCTCGGCAACCGTCCCGTGTGCTCTGGACTGTCAGTCCGGAGAGGCGGTTCAACAGTGCCCGACAACCTCTCAGCTTGTCTCCCGAAGGCATAACTCGTCAGCCATATCTCTGGCATTCTCTGGCAGCTATTTGACCCTACCTCGGTGCTAGAAGAATGCTTCTGTGGTGGTTATCTTATAATGTGTTTGTACACTTCGATTGTAACATTAACCTAGACGAAAATAGTTTTTTATTATTGTATATTTAATTTTAGTGTCATGTCTTTGTTATCGTATATGTAATTTTATTTCAAGGTTTATGTTATTTTATATTGTATTTCCATTTTCCATAATCGAAATATATATATATATATATATATATGTTTGTCTCTTCAAATGGCAATGCATGTATGAATATTTTACATATATATGGTGCCCTAATAATTAATTATCTAGCATTTTTTGGGTGGACGACGGTGTTTTTGTACCCATATAAGAAATTATGCAATTTATATGAAATTTTTGGACATTATTTGAGCATTAAATAAAGATCACATGAATACTATTTTTTCATAAGTAATGACCTTTATTGCAGCATGTAGCAATACATTTATTGCTACATGCATGCATTGAAGTACGTGCTGTCAGCCACATCATTGTTGGTTTTCATATAAAACCGACAGTGATAGGGCTGCATCACTGTCGGTTTAATTATAAAACCGACAGTGATGGACATCATCATTATCGGTTTTGTTTTAAAATCGGCAGTGATGTGTCTGCCCCCCTATAAAAAAAGGACCAATAACATACACATGCATGCACCCTCACTTCACTCTCATTTATCAGTTTCATGTGCTCTCACTTCTCACTCTTTTCACTCTATGTGGTCATGGCTCCTGAATATTTCATTACAGGTATGTATATATGCATCGTCGATCTATATTTATTTAGTTTGCGACATTTTACTTGGCATATTTTATATAATGCAATATATATATTTCTATTCATATTTCTTGAATTTTATTAGGTAAAATGCAATATATATTCTTCTCTTCCATATTCTAGTTATGTATATTTATGCATCGATCTATATTTATTTAGTCTGTTACATTTTACTTGGCATATTTTATATAATGAAATATATATTTATAGTCACATATCTTAAATTTTATTAGGTGGGATGAACGGACCTCCCTCACCACAAGAATCAGGTTTCCACCCTGGCGATGATCCATTCGATCCTAATATGGCCATTCCAAACCACCCTATTCCAGCTATCGTATGAAATATTTTCCAACATCTTATTTTTGGATGCTAATTAATTAATAATTGTAGTTTACATTCCGTAATAAGTGTTGTTTCATAATATGTATGGACTCATTCAAATAATATCATTGTTGCATATGTCGTAGACGATATCCCGGATAGAGTGGCTGCAAGCAGCACTTAGCTTGCTCATGGTGTCAGACATCGTTGAGAACACGACATCTGTTGAGGATGGTCAAACTTAGACGTGTGAACTATGCTTCTACATCCCTTCGAGGCTACCATCAGGGCATAAGGAATTTATTCGGTGGACAGGATCACGGATGCCTAGCAGGAGAAGCGCCCAGTTCTCTGCCATGCGCAACTGTTTGGTGGCATTTCAGCACATTTGCTATTAGGTGACCAATTTCTCGCACTTCAAGATAGAAACTTTGCGTGTCGGTGATGTCCCCGTTCCGCAAGTAAGTGAATACTGGGCGAGCTACAACCAAATGGATGTGGTAAAGTCGACGTCACTGATACCTGTTATGGTTATTTATTGTATTGTTATTGTAATAACGATCTCTCTCTTTTTTGCCCGCTTGCAGGTGGTGCTCCATGACAGTATCTATGCTACATTAGGCTTATCGGTCATTCTAGACCAAGCTACAGAGAGACTTAGGTATGACTATGAGTACTATACTAGGAATCTCGGCCAGCACACTACTACAGGATGCCAGTTTTGCATAAGATTTACTAACGGGGCCGATGGTTGTTCAATAGGTTATATCTATGGACGACCATGTCACCGGTCTTTTGAGGCACGAGAGAGTGCAATCGTATGGGCATTGGCCTTCATCAATAGTTGTGGTTACAGAATCCATGACATCAATTACCATGCTTGGATGCAAATGTATGGTGCTTCGCATCCACCTCCCAATTAGTGTTTGTTTAGGTTTAATTTACAAGGTTTAAGTTTAATTTGGCTTGTTTGTCATGTAATTCATGTGCTGTGGAACAAGAACTCTAAATTTCATTGGTCTCAAACTTTTTCTTAGGCCATGCCATTAAACACCAAGTTTGTTTTTCTGGGTTTGGTACTTTAAATTTACAATCGATTTTGAAGTTTAATTTCCGAATGGTGCTTTTTTGTCTTATAATTCATGTTTGGTTAAGGTGGATGCAAAATTCTAGTGTGCCCAACATGTAATTGGGCCTCTTTTGTCCCTTTTAGCACAAAGAAAAATATAATAATAATAAAATGATAAGAAAAAACTCAAATCTTGTGTGGGGCTATAATTTGGGCGTACATGCTTGCAAAAAAATTTGAATGCATTTGGACATAGATGGTACATACCTGCTTCACAAACATATAAAAGTTGTCTCATGTTACAATGACTAAACACCTAGGTTCCCAAGGTTTCTGTGGTTCATATACTTTATGGTGTCGTATTGGTCTCAAACTTTTTCTCAGGCTTGCATGTGCCACGGGTGATGGAACTACCAAGTTTAGGATTTTCCTGAGATGGTTTGGTACTTGTGATAGAACCGCTCAATTTATATAAGATCAAGTACGTCTGTCCCTGTTTAACACGTTGACGCTCACATACTTTCAGTTATATAAACTCGGTAGTCCACCGAGTGTCACGAAAGACCTCGGTAAATCAACATCACAACCAAGATCACATGATTAAACAAATACACATCACATACACGGAGTTGCAGCGGAAATAATATTATAAATGGGTTCATAAATAATAGTACAAATTTGGGTTTCAAAACCGGTTAAGGGAAACAACATAGCTTTCAAATGATTATATTAATATAAGTTCTAAATATATTGCTAGCATAAGTGACATCCTCTGATAAAAGTATATAGATGAGAAATAAATATAGAGTCACCGAGCCCACCGGTGGTTAGCCACCCTCTTCCGTAGGCCGACTTCTACCAGTCTAAGCATGGCTAAGCATAGATCGGCCTACTCATCTAGTAAGAGTATAGGTATTGATATATATTGGACAAGGTAGGGAATATGCACAAACGGTTTCATCCAACTCCTATCACCTAATGCATCGTATAAAAGTTATACTCATGTGCATTTATAAAAGAGAGGGTGGGAGACTTAGAATGCTCTGGGGCTTGCCTGGGATCCGACACAAGTCAGTTCAGTTAGCTCGCACCGTCTTGGTGACATCTCTGGTCCAAGCACTTGCTTAGTCCTTCCATCTTTAGGATAGGTCCACCATACACCATCTTTGGGTTAGGCTCCAACATCACGTCCTTCATGTGGTGCATCTAACGTACCTAGATGAGATGCAAAATGCAAGTGCATGAATGCGAAGAATGGTAATACGAATGCATCACATAAAAGCGTTCAAGACAAGCACAAGATTATACACGACCTAGGCACCTAGACTCATTTAACTAAACACTATTCAAGCACAACAGGTGGATATGGCAAGCATATCGAACATGATATACCCGTTAACTTAAGTTCAGCTATTGCAAGCATTTATCAATCAAGAACTAACAAGTTTAGCCAAACAAGAGTATACATGTACAGAAATCTAGACAGCAGCACAACAATCACTTGTTTTAACCCTAACTAGAGTTACAAACATTCGATAAAGGTGATCTTGAACTTTCTAGAAATCTAATGAAATTGTCTATAACTTTATTATTCATACCAAAAGCTAATTCATAGGTTAACATGATCAAACATGCCAATATTTCCGGTCTGCACAGACGAGGACAGAAAATTGACAGTAACTTTAGAGATGCATATCTAGAGTTCTATCCATCTAACAAACATGATCTTTAGCTTTATAGAAATCTTATTAAGTCATCTATAATTTTCTTATTATCATCTTGAGATGATTTCACAGCCAACAGGGCGAACAACATAAAGAAGACATCTCTGTCCATATTTGGACAGAATCTGCCATTCTACTTTGAACAGCAATAACTAGAGTTCTAGACCACCAAAAGCAGTGATCTTAGACATTTTAGAAAGATTCTAAAAAGCACTACAACTCTCCTATTATCACTAATACATGATTTCATGTTTAAATAAGTCAACCAAAGCAATCATTCAAATTTGTACAGAGCATAAGCAAAATCTAACAATGGGCTTGCCGGGAGCATAACTCCAAAACTATTAGGCCTATGGTCATGAAATTTTTAACACAAGCAAGATAAGAAGATTATCTACAACTTTGGTATTTACCACATCTTCAGAAAACATCATTTGATTCATGAAGTTAGCATCACAACAGAAATTGCACATGCAGCCATTTCAGAATATAACACTGTGAGATTTCACTTGTTTTGCTAATGAAGGGCATACCCACATGAGCCATTCAAAGAACTTCAACCACCACTAATATACTTAGAAACACTTTATTGAAACACCCAGCACTCAAGCATCACCAAAATACATTTACCAGCTTTATCTATAAATACACTTCTACTAACCCTTTCTCCTAATAAATAAATAAATATATATTATTTTATTGATATATGAGAAAAAATAATTTGGGGCTGAGATTTTTATGAGTGGTAGGTGCTATCAAAACATGGCTATTGCACAAATTTCACATGCTCAGGTTTTATATATTAATTACTATGAAAAAGACAAATTGTTATTACAAGAAAAATAAGTGAGGGCAAGATAAATCTAAAGATCAACATTTTCCATAAACATGGAGCCATGTTAGGGTTTCTCATGCCACAATATCACCATGCCAAGGCAAAAGAACCACATTTCATGTTTTTGCATATACAAATTATTTATAAACCATTTATCAAGCACCAAACAAGTTAAATCAATAACTCACTTATACTGTATCCAATGAGCATGAAATTTTACCATAGTACACACATAGCATCAGTACCCAACCATAAATTTTTTATAGAAATTGGATCAACACAACTTTAGATATGAATTTATTCCTAGAACACCCTAATTAACATTGATAAATAAAAACAGAAAAAACCTTCTACTAACACATGTCATAACATGACTCTACTGCATAGATCTACTCTCATGGATTCCAAAAAGTCTTCATTTGCAATTTTATGATTTTTCTATGATTTATTATGATTTTCCAAAGTTTCAGCCAAATAAAAGCAATAAAGGAAAACACATTTGCACCAAGGCCTCTGAACTTTCACGAAAATAGATTCCAATAAGGAGGTCCTTATAGGTACTATTCAACTAAATCACAGACTTTACACTTAGCCCCCTGCACTTGTTCCAATTGTTGCGCGAGGTCCTTCACCTTCTTCCTAAAACAAAGGAAGACGACATGGAACAGGGAAGGTCGCCGCTAGCGGGTGGCTGCGCGGGGGGCTTGCCCAGGCCTACGCTTCCCAAGAGGGGCTCGCCTCGGTCAAAGCTTGCCTGTGGTGGCCTGGCCACGAGCATAGGAGCCCGCGACAAAATACTGCTCCGGTGGTGGCAGCCACGGTGATGGAGACAGCCGGCGGCAGCAGGGAAGGGCCACGGGTGCATCGAGGTGGCGAGGCACACCCATGGATGGCCGCAGCTCAGGCCAGGGCTGCCCCTAGCCTCTTGGTCGCACGACGCCTATAGGCGTGCGACTGTTTGCCATGGCCAGCAAGCGGCGGCAGTGAGCGGCTGGCTCGCAGCGGCGGCTAGGAGGTGCGGCGAGGAGGAAGGAGCAGGGAGGAGGCATAGGGCTCTGGCGGTGGTGTGTCGGTGGCCATGGTTGGCACGCAGCAGCAATAGCAGCTCGAGCAGGGGAGAAGAGAGGGCGAGCGAGAGATAGCAGAGAGCGAGAGGGAGCGAGAAGAATGGGAGAGCGATGGAGGGGCGAGCGCTCGGGCTCGGTTTTCCCCAATCGGAGGAGCGACGTGGCTAGCATGCGAGAGCGAGGCTAGCCACGTGACCTGCGGTGCTTGAAGCCAGTCGGCCATGACGCTAGGAGTTCATACTCTGTCAAGGAACAACTAAATACTTCCGCAAAAATACAACTGAAACTCGCTTTTCATTCCTCCATATCTCCTAAACTAGTTAGTTTTGGCACAAGCTGTAGTAACCAAAGTTGTAGAGCTACGCGATATCTCCAACTTTGCTTAAAGTGTCAAAGTCTGATTTAGCCTGGTTGAAGAGATACAAGGATCTAAAGTGGGGTACACGATACTTAAAACTCAGTTTCAGTCCATTAGGGACAGCCAAATTTTGAGCTCCAGAAACAACAATACATTCACTTTTGGGGTCCTTGATAGACTAAGTTATAGACTAAACTAGCTCTTGACCCCCTAAGCAAAGTTTGTTCTACTTAAGCATATATGCAACTTTTATTTAAGGTCCAACTCCATGCAAGCACTCCAAATAGTTGGTCAACACAGGTCAAAACCATATCATGAAAAAGACAATTTTAGCTATTCCCACACTAAGAAGCATTTTCTTGACATTTGCTCAACACGAACCCTTCATGATTTTTGTTATTATAGAGGTCAAGTAGAGTTGTTTGAGCAAGGTTACAAGGTTTGGTTGACACCACATATTCTCATTCACATAATAGTGCAATTTAAGCAAAAATATAACTTATCATTATATGTGACTTCTTGGCTCCAAACTTCATGAAACCTTTCCAATAGTCAATGTAGATGGAAATGGATGTGAGGCACATGAAAGGGGCACTTTTAACATTACTCAGGCATACCTCTAAAATGGGTCAACATAGAAGCAAAGGTGTGTTGTCCAAGTTTAAGTTAGGGCCCATTCTTAGAGAGTTGATCCCAACACCTTATCACCACTAACAAGTTTGAACTAGAGCTCTTGATTACCACTGAACTTGTCATGTTGGAGCTCAAATCCACTGCTTAATTGGTGACAAACACCTGGGGTGTTACATTACTTTCTGCTGTTTAATTGAATTTCTGCGCGACGTCACCGATTAATTAGAGGTTGAACTGAGCCTACCCCAAAATGATCCGGAATGGTACCAAACTTTTTCATAGGGTCTTATGTGCCCTAAGGACCAAATTTTTGTCGAGGTGGATGCAAAATTCTATTGTGCCCAACATGTAATTGACCTCTTTTGTCTCTTTTGGCACAAAGAAAAATATAATAATAAAGGAAATAATCAGAAAAACCTAAGATCTTGTGTGGGGTCATAATTTAGGTGTACATGCTTGCAAAAATAATTTCAAGCCATTTGGACATAGGTGCAATAGGAATATAAATACGTGAATTTATTCTATTTTAAAAAGAAAAAAATATATAATAAAAAACCGACAGTGATGGGCAGAAACCGACAGTGATGACAACTACCACTGTCGATTTCATTTTAAAAATCGATAGTGGTAGGTATATTTTAAAAAAAATCAAAAAAATTGTGCCCACCCTCGGGTTCGAGCGTGGGTCTCGAGGTCTAGAGTAGTGTGCCTTAGCCGCTGCGCTATGATAGTAGTTGCATTAGCCTTAGTTTTTTTTATTTTCTTTTATTTTGTTATAGTGTAGTTAGTTTACATTCAAAAATAAAACAAAATAAAAAAAAATTGGCTTGCCCGGGGTTCGAACCCGGGTCTCGAGCGACAGAGTGTAGTGCCTTAACTCACTGTGCTAGGATAGTAATTGCGTTAGGTTTAGTCTTTTATTTTCCTTTATTTAGTTATAGTGTAGTTAGTTTATATTCATAAATAAAACAAAATTAAAAAAATTGACTCATCCAGGGAACAAATCCGGTCTCGGGCTCCATAGTGTAGTGCCTTAACCGCTGCGCTAGGATAGTAATTATGGTAGGTTTAGTTTTTTATTTTCATTTATTTAGTTATAATGTAGTTAGGTTATTGAAAATTAAAACAAAAAATTTTGGCCCAACTAGGCTATCTAGGGTTCGAATGCGGTCTTCGGGTCAAGAGTGCGTGCCTTAACTGCTGTTCTAGTTGTACGAGTTCGAAAGGAACTTAAAACTAAATCTACTTAATAGGTAGGTGGTACCAGCACTACTGCAGCTCATCACTGCCAGTTCTAGGCTAGCACCGGCAGTGATGAGCCCTCATCACTGTCGGTTTGGCTTGGCCACGGGCAGTGATGCACCATCACTATATAAACCGAGCGCGCGTTGGCGAATTATTTGACTTCTTTTGAACGCTCGCACTGCTCTCGTCCTCCACGCCGGCGAAGCACCGCCTCCACCCGCGTGTCCCCGTCCGCTACCCTCAAGCCCTCTTCCTCCATGTCGGCAGCCATGCTTCACGGTGCGCCCTGCCTCAGCAAGGAAGCCGCCCGGCACCGTCCCCCACCCCGTGGTCCACCACACCGCGGTGCTCAATGCCGTGGGCCTCAACACCCACGGTCCTCCACGCCACCATCCCCCATCTAGTGGTCCCCCATCCCACGGTCATCCACACTAGCCATTCAAGGAACTTAGGAGCGCGTGGAAAGCGACTTCTCCACGCTACACGGTGTGCGCCGCCCTCACTGCCCCACCTCTATTCGATGGAATGCCCATGAGGATAACATCCTCCTTCGTGTAGCGTGGCCTCTTCTCTCCATCGCTGGCAGCGAGGAACGCTGTTGCCACCGTCCCTACCACAGCCGACGCCCTCAGCCATGCCCGCACCCTCATCTTCCTCGACGCCGCTGGAGCACCACCACCGCCTGCGCCCTCATCTTCCTCGACGCCACCAGAGCACCGCCGCCACTAATGCCCTCATCTTCCTTGACCACCCCCACCACCACGCCTGCATCTGCCAATGCCAAGGCCCTCAGGAGCGCGTGGAGAGATGCTACCGCACCCCCCACGATGAGTGCATCCGGCACTACCCCTTAGGTGTTCGTTGTAATACCCGTGAGGATAACAACAGCTTGTTTATCCATTTTTCTCTAGATTTCATGTAGAAACACTTCAAATTTCCTTAGTAGAAAATGTTCTTTGATCTATGGCGAACAAATTAGCTTAAAATACTATAGTCATTTGTAGCACGGTTGAAGACATACTAGTGCTCAAAGTGGGATTGAAATGAGTTAGATGTTGAAATTCATGAGTTAGTTGTGTTGGAAATTGAAGTTTGAATATTTGAATATAGTCTACAACTTTGCTTACTCTACAACATGTTTGAATGACATAGCACTATCAAACTAATTTGGTTAAATGTATAGGCAACCATGGCATGATATGTAGTGCATATTGGTCGGGTGCCTGGGATCTACCTTACCGGAAAGATTGCTATGCTCAAGTCAATCGCTACCCAGGGAATTTGTACAAAAAATACAACACAGAAGTTGAAGCTTTGAGGGCGTACTATGGTGCAAGGAGTGGAAACCATGGCCATCAGCCGGGACTGGAGATTGAAGAGAAGCCACCCGTCGGAGATTTGAGGATTAGGAGAATTGCTTCTTGGTCTTGAAAAGATGTCATGCTATTATTTATGGCTATGGTCATTACTTTTCTTGTTTGAAAGTTGATGTAGGCTTAGTTTCATAGAACAATAGGTGGACTTTGTTATATGCAGCCAATCAAATAATGAATTTGTTCTAGGCAAATAGTATTTGGACTTATTATTAGACTTTGCATTAAATCTCTATTAGTTGGGTAATATATATATGCACAAATGCTACGAGTAGTTGTACGCAGCCAAAACTGACCACGATCATGTCACAACCATGACTCATCATTGCCCATTAATCCGTAGCCCAAGAACTGATAGGCAACAAGAAGCGGCTGATATCGGTGGGACGGGAGAGCAGCATGATGCGACAAATGGTGGCGATAACAATCAGGATGGTGAGAACGAGGTACCATGGACCCCTACCACTCTTCTCAAGTTGGATCAAGATGACCAAGAAGACTAGGTAACATAGGTATCATGTGACTAGGTAGCCACAGACGCTAATTAATTGACAACCTATTAGCTTACTTGGTGTCTCTAGCAGGAGGTTCAGCCGACCGAGTAGCCAGATGGTTTGGGTAGCAGCAAGGCTAGAACCAAGCGAGGTGTGTCATAGCTTCCTACTGGTAGGAATGCACACTAGCACATCACTGAGTTTGACCTAGTCGGTGAGCCGCTCGCACCTAAAAAAGCTATAGCCAAATACAAGACTGTCATCGGGGCACTTGTAAGGGACTATATCTCGATTAAGTACATAAAGTGGATTGGGAAAGATGATGACCCATGGAGGGTTCCCAAAAGGGAGAAGGATGACATATGGGAGAAATGGATCCCACAGTATTTCACTTTCCCACAGGACTATGACAAGGAGCAAGTTAAGAAAAAAACAAAAGAAATCATGGGGACATGCTTCAAGACTTTCAAGGGGACATTGTACAAGAAATTTATCCTCGAGGACAAAGAGCCAAATTGGGATGGTGTAGAGTACACCAAGCAAAAGGACTTATGTCAGGAATTCAAGCAATACAGGCAATCTGATGAGTACTTGGAACTAAGCAGGAAGAATAAGGAGAACTTGCTTAAAGCGATGAATTCTCATAAACTCGGCTCTCGTGGCTACGCCAGTAAGATGGATGCATTTGAAAGGGAATTTGAGGAGGTGGAACACCTTGGTATTGAGCCTAAGACTGCCAATTGGGAGCCTAGATCGATATATTTCTATATGGTGAGGGGGGTACACCATGGCCCGGACGGGAGCTTTAGCTCCACAAATCCAGCCCTGAGCAGTCTCGTCCAGAGGATCTCTGAGGTAAATGATGAGGTAAGGAAAGGGACCCATAGTACTAATAGGGAGAATGACGTGCTCACCCAAGCACGTAGAAACAAGGAGCACCCTGGTCGCACTAGAGGAGCCGGTCTTGTTCCTTGGAAAATAGCATTCGAGGAAGAATCTTCCACTTATCAGAGCGACTCGAGGGGTAGAGCGGCACAAGAGGCAGAGTATATGAGGGTTCTGAAAGAGATGGAAGACAAATTCAAAAAATGGATTGATGAGAGGGTTCAAGAAAAAGTCAATGTACTTGTGGCGTCAATGGGATCAGGAGTAGTACCACAAGAACCTCTTCCGACTAGCTTTCGCCCACAGTTCAGGGGTCACAGCAGCTGTGGATCGACCCCGCTCGATGATGAAGAGGCAAATGCGCCTCATCTAGTGGACAACATCACCGAACCCATCAATGTCAGGTTGTACATCTGTTAGCAATGGACAACTGACAAGGTGGCAGTCGGCCAGGCCAGGCCTATGGGAGACGGAACCATTAATGGCTGCCCAATTCCAACAGGGTATGCCCACGTCAGCATTGATACTATACTTGATAAGAAGTATAACAAGAAGCACATTGATTACCCCACATAGGAAGACAGGCAATGCCTTGTTCAGAACAAGGGCGCTCATGTGGCCTGGTGCAAGCGCTTCATTAAGCTTGATCACTAGTTGTCTTCAAATGATGATGAGGACCACAACGAATCTTTGTCACCCAGAGATGATCACTCACCATCTCCCAACAGTGGAGATCACACTACCTTCCTTGGTTCCTTGCCATCACCCCCGAGAAGACAGAAGTCTCCCTCTCTTCCTCCTCGTCCTCCATCTTCATTAGCCCCAAGAAAAGAGAAGACTCCTCCTCCTCCTCCCTCTTCATCACCTCCGAGAAAACATAATTCTTGTCCTCCTCCTCCACAATAGCCCAAAATAAGATCTAAGGCATCCTCACAGTCACAGAAAAAGGTCCTTGGATTCGGTCGCTAATGCTCCCAAAAGTGGACCAACAAAAAAAGAAAAGGACGATGAGTGGTAGCGTTACAAACTTGATGAACCAACAAAAGCCAGAAGTAGTCTCCAAGGAAGACAAAGTTAGATTCTGGAATCTATTTGCCTCATTGCCTAAGTGGAGGGTGTAGTCCGAATTCAATAGGGAAACAGAGAGTAAGCACAATTAATTAAGAGTCAAAGAAATACACCATGAAGATCAAAGGAAGATAAACAAGATTACCGAAGACAACCCCAGATTAAGCAGGGATGATGCCGTGAACATCTATTATGATTCACTAGCATATGAGACGGCAAGACCAGTAATGCAGTTTCAGAGAGGCAATTTCTTGGTGGACGAGGAGGAGTATAAAAATTTGACAACATATATGTGTGACTTGCATGATTATTACATGGTCCAAGCACTTGAGACGCGGCAGGCGTTTCGAATATATTATCCGTCCGCCGCATGTTTTCCATTATCCTAATGAAGAGAAGCACTTTGTTGGTTGGGATTACTTGTTTTAGCTATTCCAGAGACTTAATCTCGATACACAAATGTTGATGTTGTAGACTATGTAAGCACCCTACTCACACTATATTATAATTAACTACTCTCTCTATACACAAATAGTTAACGACCGCACATTCCCCATGAATTATGCAGGTGTATAGCAAAATATTACTTCAAAACAAAGTACGCTCACATGTCTTTCCTGGACCCCGAGCTAGTCAACGAGAGAACATGCGAGAGGCATGCATGGAAATAAAGTAGAAGATCTAACGGAGACACTGACTGCCATTTTTGAAAATTTCAAGATGAGTAATAAAACCGAAATACTTCTAGCCTACAACTGCGAGTAAGTATTCTCTATTCTAATTTTTATGCTTGTTTTTTTATAGTTATGATTATTCGTTAACTAGGGTTTTGTGATTGTAGCAACTATTTTGTCTTCATTGTTGTCGATATTAAAAAAAATCGTATCAAGGTGTGGGACTCGAAGATAAAGCCACTTTCTTTGCTCAATCCTCTAGTCGAAGTGCTTAATGCGTAAGCAAACCTAATAACATATTATTTTCTAATTGCACATAGCATATTCTAATGTTGCCCCTTTTTCACACTTTATAATATGGTACAGTGTCCGGTCAACAATGGTTGGTGGGATGAAGGTCCCGTTCCAGGTTGCACGAATACAATTGGAGACCCTAGACCAGCCGGTGGGAAACAATGAATGCGGGTTCTACGTAATGTGGGCAATGCTTTGCCACCCCGGCGTAAAATCAGAGGCGGCAAATGCTTTGGTGTGTATAATCCCCATTTCATTTATATCTGTTAATTCAACAAACCATCTACTTATTTCTCTAATATTTCTGCCTTTCGAAACCGGTTTTTTGAATGACAGCGCAAGAAATTTAAACATAATAGGCTGTTAGAAATGGAGATCATAGCACTGTCATCGGAGCTAGCAGCCTTCATCGTATCAGAGTGCTTGGAAAAAATGAACATTCTCCATTGCACAGTCCGTGAAGTACAAGGCGCAGTACGGGCTAGAGCGGCTCGCCAGACTATTGTAATTTGTTTTTTATTTCAAGGGATCGAGAGCTTCATAAGTATATTTGAACTGTAACCATAACATTTGTAATGTTTAATATTGATGGACCTATCGTCTACATAGCGAATATAAAGCGAAACCCGATTTCATCAATAAAATAAAATAAAATAAATTATAAAAGAGATCACTGTTGGTTAGCACATAACTGGCAGGGATTGTAAAGATGGCACTGTCGGTTCATGGCACGAGCCGACAATGTTGGTTGAGCCATCACTGTCGGCTTAGAAATCTAAACTGACAGTGTTGCTGAAGATAACACTGTCGGTTTGAGCCACCAGTCGACAATGATGGCTCGACCAACACAGCCGGCTTGAGCCATGAACCGACAGTGATAGCTTGCTCAACACTGCCAGCTTGAAGACACAAGCCGACAGTGTAGGCTTGCTCAGCAGTGCCGGCTTGAGCCAAGAACCGACACTCTTAAAGCAACCATCACTGTCGGTTAGGTCTATAAACCGGCAGTGTTGTTCAACTGGACACTGCCCGGTGGAGCCAGAAACCGACGCTGTTGCCTGTAGATCAATATCGGTTCTTAGGAACCGACAGTGATGTCAACCCCATCACTGCTAGTATGCCACTGTCGGTTCAAAATCCGACAGTGAAGGGGTTTTTGAACTGACAGTGATGGCCTGATCTGGGATTGCGTGAGAAGCTAACAATGAAACACTAATGTCAACACTATAGATTTTCCACTGTACTGGATCAAAATCCGGTAGTGCAAGCTAGTTTTGAGGCGACAATGATTGCTAGATTTTGGACAGTGGTTCCTATTTTGAGAAATACCATTGAAATACAGATGCAAAAGTCAATCAAAATTATAGATGTATAAAGGATGCAGTGATCTATATATGTTCATAGAAGATTTAAGATTCGAGAAGGTTTTTTGTAATAAGGAGGAAAAAGGACAAAAATCAACATTCACTCGACCTGGAATGGTTGCAGATGTAGACGAAAGTACGAGTCCAGTTATGTGCTGATATTATCTTCTTATTGTTTCGCTTTAATTTTCTTTTTGAATTTGAAATTCTGCATGATGAGCATAGATCATTGCATCATTTATCCATTATATTTTTCGTTCATGTTTCATGCACATTTTGGTTGTTGAAATGGGAGTAAGAGCATGCGATAGCTTGGCAGCATAGGATACACTCTCTCCATCAAATACAATATGTTACATTCACCTATAGAGGCAGTACTTAGTTTAAACAAGTTAATATTGAAAGTTTTGCTTTCCTAAAGGGCTAGTGCACGGACGTCCGGATGGACAGCACGATCGGACAGCTCCCGAACCTCCTGTATCACGCGCCTACGGAAAAAAGGCTCACTCACCCACGCCGCGGGGATCACCCGAGCCTGCTCCGCTTTGACACGCCTGCATGCACACATAGCAGCATCAGCACCAGCAGGTGGCATGCACGTAGCACTAGCAAACAGCATAGTGACCCACACACAACAACAACAACAACAACAACATATGTACATTTTGAAACATGTGTGACAAGTGGTGCATCTTCAGCCTCTCTGACACATCCGCAGATGATTTCAGAATTCATCAGATCACTTTGCAAGCGTGGATCATTGTAATCTTCAAGTGAGACAAGGATGGTTCTTTGAGAGTACTTCGCCTAGCACCCACATCCGCATGCACACATAGCAAGCAGACAGAATTGGTCTTCACCAAGCATAAGCGGCATGGTCACGCGCCTGCATATATGCATGTCGCATCAGGCGGTGCAGTGACCCACGCAGCAGCAAGCAGTATACTTTTGAAACATACGATGACCCACGGTGACCCTGTAGCAGCAGTAGTGCCACACAATTGCAACATGTGCTCTTCCGAGATCTACTTTTCAACCATCCAAATAAAATATTTGTAACAAACCTCTGAAACACATGAAACATGTGCTTGAAACATGCGTGTATAGCCATAGCAACATATACAACATCCAGATCTACTTTTGCAACATCCATATGAAACACTTGCAACATAAGTCCGAAACACTTGAAACATACGTTTATAGCCATAGGAACATATGCAACATCCACATGAAAACACTTGAAACGTACGTCCAAAACACTTGAAACACTTGAAATATAGTCTTGCAACATGCATATATTGTCATTGCAACATCTCAAATATACTTTTGCAATATTCAGATGAAACACATGAAACATAAGTTTGAAACACCTGAAACACGACGTTGTTGGCGGCCACGACCTACATGGTGGGGAGAACTGCGGTAGTCAGCAGGCTCGGGTCAAGGCGATGTCGCTCCACACGCTCGCGCCCGTTGGCGTGGCCTGTCGCTCCTGCGATTCTCCCACGCATGCTCGCGGCCCAGGCTTGCGCCCAATGGCGTGGCCTACTGTTGCTACTCTAGCGCCGCTGCTCACTCGGCCGTAATCATTCAGCGTTGTCCGCTCGTTGGAGATGGGGTGTGGCGCATCCGGTGTTGGGGGAAGGCGCCCCAGCAGGACCCCCGCCTAACACTTGGCCTCTCTCGATCTTGTGCTGCCACTTCACCTGCGTGCTAGCACCTTCGCCGTCAGAGGTTTCCTTCCCATTTCCTCTTCCAGGTACTTGCGGAGAGACCGAGTCGGAGGTAACAGAAGATGTGGAGAACCCAAAGCCAGCAGAAGGACGGGGAACCCTTGCCTGGTGCGGCGAAGGTTGGAAGCGGAGCTAATTGTAAGGCCGGCGACGACGCCGTTAGGGTTTGGAGTAGTTGGCTAAGAGTACAGGGATTTACGCTTGTGCCCTCGGGTGTTGTATTGGCATAGCAAGGCATCGAATAACCCTTGTGTAATTTCACTAGGCCCCATGGGTGTGGCCTATAAATACCCGGGGTAATGTTGTTTGTATAGAGTTAACTTGGCAATTTAATAGGCAATTAATCCGTATTTATTCTTACGCTTCCCCTCGAGATACCCTCGCTAGCATTTCACCGCTTCACTGTGGGAAATCCTCGGCCTCCCCCAGCCTAGTCCCTAGCGAGGGTGGGAGACTAGGAGTGATCCCACAGCCGGCGATGGGGTGGGGCGTGGTGGGGGGAAGGGCATGATGCCACTTCACTGGCATGATGGCGCCGAGAGGCAGGCGTGGTGGTGGAAGAAGGGGGAAACCCAAAGCCAGCGGATGAGCACCACGCACAATGCCTCACGCCACGCGCTGCCACCCACGCTTGCAGCCAAAACCCTTGTGTAATTTCACTAGGCTCCATGGCTAGCGCCAGCCCGTAGCAGGGCGAAATCAGCAGTGTCCGGGGTGCCTCTCAGGTGGCTCGGCCTCGGCACTCGGGGCGACAACATTCGCGGTTGAAGTCGGAGGCAGAATCTTGCGTCGTAGCCCCGGGGATGGACGAGTCACTCCTGACGAGTGGACGAGGAGTGAGAATTTTTTGTTTTTAGGAGATGGAGCCTAGTTCTATGCAGGTCTGGGAGCCGCGTCCGGACGTGGGTCACGGGATGGACGCCCGTGCCATATCATTATGGTTTACTGAAGACGCCAATAGATGCTGGGCCGGCGAGTCGAGCACTCCTATCTCCGCCGGGTTTTTTTCGTTTTCCGAAGACCGAACAGTCTGTGGATCGTGTAGAGCGCCAAACGCCCATGGGCTACGACATAACGGCGAGCAGCCGAGCAGGACACGCCACGGTACTCAGCCTAGTAGTAATGATCGTGACTAATAAAAGCCTTCCTTTATAAAAAAAACACCTAGCATCGCTGTTTTTTCCATCAAAAAAGCGCCGGATGGGAGCTCCATCTCAGCCACGAGAAATTTCCAGCCTCTCCGGCTCTGATCTCTTTATCCACGTGGCGCCCTCCCACTGGCCAGCTCACCACCACGGTACCACCTGTCCACCTCCTCATCCGGTCATCCCCCCGCGGTGCGGCCCCCTCGGCCCCTCCCTGTGCCAGTGCCTCGTCGCTCCGTAAACCCCGCGCCTCCGTCTCCCCGACGCTCGCCGGAGGCCGCCGCCCGCCACCGTTATGCCATGGCCGTCATCCTCTCCTCCGCGGCGCCAACGACACTGACTACTACTCCCGCGCGACCCCGGAGGCAGCCGAGGAGCGGCCTCCGCGGGGGCCTCGCGGCGCGCCTTTCCGGCGCGCTCGGCCTCGCGCACGCGGGCGCCGGCGCCGCACTCGCCGCGCCGCTCTCCTACGAGGAGGCGCTTCGCCTCTCGTCCGACTCCGGCGGTGACGGGGCCGGGTTCGCGCTCCCGGACCTCAACCTCGACCTCGACGGGCTCGTCGACTTCGTCAACGAGAACCCTCTCGTCGTCGCGGCAGGCGTCGCGGCCGTCGCGCTGCCGCTGCTCCTCGCGCAGGTTCTCGGCGGCGGCGGCAGCTCCAAGCCATACGCCGTCGTGTCCGCCAGGGCGGCCTACCAGCGGCTGCTCGAGGAGCCCGACGCGCAGCTCGTCGACATCAGGCCGCTCAAGGATGCACGGGAGGCCGGCACGCCTGATCTCAAGGATGCCAAGAAGAAGGCGGCTGCCGTGCCGTACAACGGGGAGGACAAGAAAGGATTCTTGAAGAAGCTGACACTGAGGTTGAAGGACCTGGAGAACACCACGCTGGTCATCCTTGACAAGTGAGATCTCAGATCCTGGTTAACAACTGCAATGTGCTTGGCCGTTCTGTGTAGATAGTTCTAACTGTTCCCCAGTTGGATTCATTAATTCCCTATCACAATTTAAGGAACCAATTTTGCAGCATTTCATTCAAAACAGCATGCCAAGGAATAGCTACGGTGTTAAATCCTCAGCATCGTCACTTCTGATTAGTCTATGGTAATGAGTCCATATCGATTTTAAAGAACCAATTCTGCAGAGTAGGTACTTGCACTCTTGGCGTGTCAAAATTTCAAAAGTTAAATTAACTTGAAATTTGGTCTGTTTTCACTTCTTTTTG
The DNA here is from genome assembly GCA_904845875.1 of Miscanthus lutarioriparius. Classification (NCBI taxonomy): domain Eukaryota; kingdom Viridiplantae; phylum Streptophyta; class Magnoliopsida; order Poales; family Poaceae; genus Miscanthus; species Miscanthus lutarioriparius. The sequence goes on along the minus strand of CAJGYO010000008.1, from coordinate 62,814,527 downwards.
GGGATCAAAGATTGTCGTCACAAATCCTCCTAATTATGAAAATTTTGACTGTCACGGAATCAGCAGATAGTTGATTTTTCTTAACCATTATAAAATTATTTTGCTGATAGAGCAATGCAAAAGAAAGTTATTAGTGAAAACCAGAAATGATGCTTCAAACCTGGAAAGCTGAACAGTTCTCATGTACAGAGTACTTTGCAAATGTAGTAAGTATTCTAGATATGACTTGAACAAACTGATTTGTTGGATTGGGATTATAGCAAGTAAATAGTTACTGCAGTTGTATATCACTTAAAGAGTGGACATGTGAATTACATGGAGAGTTAATAATTAGATACCTGTCCTTGAAAAGACCAGCGAGGTGTTATATTCAGAATTTGTGATACCTCTGTCTCAAGAAGAAGACTGAGCTTGTATTTTCATATTAAATTGTGAGTACTTGTTGGCTTGTCATTCTTCCATCACTAGTATAGTGTCACAATATTTTCTGAACATTTATATGAATATTGTGGAAGTCAGATTTGATGGGAACTCTGGACTAGTTGCTGAGCTTGTCACAGCCAATGGTTACAAAGCTGCTTTTGCAGTGAAGGATGGTGCAGAAGGAAGCCGAGGATGGAAGGTATTTGATGCTTTAGGTGGCTTGTGTTTGCTGCTGTATGACATCTTTATCCACTCAACAAAGTTTCACCATTTGCTAGTGTCCCACTGCAGAGCAGTAACCTTCCCTGGAAGGCTCCTGCAAAAGGATTCAGTTTTGATTTGGGCGAGCTATTTGGGGTAAGTTAGCATCTTGACCTTTTTTTTTCTTTACTCTGTTTGAAATTATATTTGTACAAATTATAAGGTTTCAATGCATTGATTTTGGTAACTTTTATTTTTGTGACTGTTGAATGCTGAATCTACTAAGTAAACTTACAGGACGGTTCAGATGGTTTGCCTGTGACAATTGGTCTCGCTGCAGCTACTGGTTTGGGAGTACTTGCCTACACAGAGGTAAGTCTTGGAGTGTCTCTTTTCTTCAGGTGTTGCTTTGTTTCCTTACACATCATGTGTGATCTATCCTGCAGATTGAGACTTTGCTACAGTTTTTGGGGTCAGCTGCTGTTGTTCAGCTAGTGGTAACCAAGCTCTTGTATGCCGAGGTACATATTTATTTCCTCTCTTCTCTTGTTCAGCTTACTTCCCCAGCCAGACTTCAGTGGATCTGTTCTTAAAGCTAAGTCAGGGGATGTTCTTCCTCCCTGATTGAGGTTTGAATAGAAGATTACTTTCAATCATGAAACCTTACATCTATTTATTATGCTCACAGGATCGACAGAAGACACTTAAACAGATCGATGAGCTCTTGAACAAGAAGGTTGCTCCAAAGGAGCTTGTTGACGAAATAAAGGTAGCTAGCCATCATCTTGAGCAGTTATTGTTAAATATTGAAATGTTATATTGTTCACATCGATCCATGTTCACTTCTCCAAGAGTGTATGGCTATGGATAAATGAGTTATCTGAAGATTGCTAGTACCATTTTTTGTGGATTATGTACTCTTATGGTCGAATGACTTTATAGTAATGAGAATTTGAAGTGCCTATCTGTGCTGCAGACCTTGGTTGCCTGTTGATAGATTTGAAATGCATGGCCACTGGGTTACACTGAACACTTGTGGCTGCATATCTAGTTTTATCCAGCACCGCTATAGTCCCTTTCTCAGATAGGAATTTTTATTGATGATTTGCACTAATTTTGCTTAATGTTGTGTTTAGACCCATGGCATTTGTTTCATTGTTAAAAATATTTTATCTCACCGCTTTGTTCGAAGAGAAAATCCATGTTTTTCCTGAAGTACAAGAAAATAATGATCACTTAAATTTGTCAATACTTTGGAGCTTTCTTACAAACAAAGTAAAACCTATTCAAAGGTTCCTTCTTTATTTCGAGCTATGTGATATTTTGTAATATATTGTTTGGCCAAATGTGATGTATCACTATTGGTACTGAGCAATATGTATATGGTGTAACTAAAATGGTCTTTATATGGCATTGAACATTTTCCCATATAATAATTTGTAATCTTTCCATGAATTGTTTTCCTATATGTAGTATTAATAATTGGCAGTGCTCATAGACACTGCACATAGAGAAGATGTGCAAAAGGCTATTAAGGAAAAGAAGGAGTGCTATAAGCGCTTGTATCATGACATGTGTGCAGACAACATAGAGAAGTACAAGGTGGCAAAGAAGACTGCAAAACGAGCGGTGAGTGAGGCAAAGGGGCGGGTCTATGAGGACCTTTACCAACGTTTGAGTATGAAGGAAGGAGAGAAGGACATTTATAGGATGGTTAGGGCTCGCGATAGGAAGACAAGGGACTTCCACCAAGTCAAGTGCATTAAGGATGAGAGGGAGTAGCTCTTGGTGAAGGAGGATGAGATCAGACATAGATGGCAAGAGTATTTTGATAAATTGTTCAATGGTGAGAACGAGAACACCGTTCAGCTGGACGACTCGTTTGATGACACTAATATGCGCTTTGTGTGGAGGATTCAAGAATCGAAGGTCAGAGAAGCCTTGAAAAGGATGAAAGGGGGCCAAGCGATGGGCCCTGATGGTATCCCCATCAAGGTGTGGAGATGTCTCGGGGATATTTTTCGATTGAATAAGATGCTTGAGGAGTGGATAAGAAGCATGTTGGAACCAATCTATAAGAACAAGGAAGATATTCAAAGTTGTACTAATTATCGGGGAATTAAGTTGATGAGCCACACTATGAAGCTATGGGAGAGTCATTGAGCAGCGCCTGCGAGAAACGACGTAGATATCAATAAACCAATTTGGTTTCATGCCCGGAAGGTTAACCAGAGAAGTAATCTTCTTAAAAGACAAGTTATGGAGCGGTTTAGAGAGCAGAAGAAGAACCTCAACATAGTTTTCATTAACTTGTAGAAGGTTTATGACAAGATACCAAGAAATGTTGGGCTTTGGACAAACATAAAGTCCCATAAAAGTAAGTGACCCTCATCAAGGATATGTACAACAATGTTGTGACTAGTATTCGAACAAACGATGGTAACACATATTACTTGCCGATTAAAATTGGACTTCATCAAGGGTCAACCTTAAGTCCGTATCTCTTTGCCTTGGTAATGGATGAGGTTACCAGGAATATATAAGGGGATATCCCTTGGTGTATGTTGTTCGCTGATGATGTAGTGTTAGTGGACGAAAGACAGGCGGTAGTAAATAGGAAACTAGAGTTATGGCGGTAGACCCTTGAGTCTAAAGGTTTTAAATTGAGCAGAACTAAAACCGAGTACATGAGATGCGACTTTGGCGGAGCTGCACAGGAGGAGGGAGATATGAGTTTGGAAGGTCAAGTAGTGTCTAAGAAGGATACTTTTCGGTATCTGGGATCAATGCTATAGATGGATGGAGATATTGATGCGGACGTTAGCCATAGAATCAAAACAGGGTGGATCAAGTGGCGATAAGTTTCTAGCATTCTCTGTGACAAGAGGGTATTACAAAAGCTAAAAGGCAAGTTTTATAGAACGACGATTAGACCGGCTATGTTGTATGGAGCACAATATTGGCCTACAAAGATTCGACATGTTCAACAACTAAGTGTTGCAGAAATACGTATGTTGCGATGGATTTGTGGTCATACAAGAATGGACCGAGTTTGGAACGATAATATACGTGATCGTCTAGGGGTAGCACCAATTGAAGAAAAGTTTGTCCAACATCGATTGAGGTGATTTGGCCATGTCCAAAGGAGACCTCCAGCGGCACCAGTGCATTATGGAGTCCTAAGCCAAGCTAATAGTATGAGGAGAGATAGAGGAAGATCAAAATTGACATGGAGAGACAATAAAAAGATATTTGAAAGCTTGTAATATACCTAGAGATCTATGTTTGAATAGAGTACTTAGAAAGCAGCTATTGAAGTGCCTGAACCGTGACTTAGGGCTCTTGGTGGGTTTCAACTCTAGCCTACCCCAACTTGCTTGGGACTGAAAGGTTATGTTGTTGTTATTGCTGCTGCTGCTCTAGACACTGCACATACATTTCTTGTGAAATTACTAAAATATTGCCAGGAAACTCCAGTGGCAATGGAACTGTTACTGGTGAAATTCAATTAGAATTATTGTTTCTGAAGTGCCTTCCTTCTGGAGTTGAGCCAGCCAACATTGTTTTCCATAGAAAACGGTTTTTGAATATGTCATGCCAAATATTTATGGTTTACAAAATTCCTTTGTTCCATCTACAGGAAATTGGGCAGGCTCTACTACCTTTACCTGGTGATGCTAAAAGCCAACCAGCACCAGCAACAGCGACTCCAGTTGCTGCCACACCAACAAAAGCTGCTCCTGCTGCTGCCACACCAATACCTCTTTCACCTTATACAAATGTCAGTGTAAACCTGATACTTTATAGCCATTGCACAAGTGAGCCTGAATGCCCATGCCATGCTCATTACTCTGCAATTGGAATTCCATGCAGTACCCAGATCTCAAACCGCCGTCACCCCCTGGCAGCACTGTGACTGAAGGCCCAGCAGCGGTCAATTCTGCACCTGTAGCAGACGCTAGCACGGAATCATCTCCTCCTCCTCCTACCCCCAGACCTCAGTCACCTTACCCTAATGTGAGTGTAAACTGAAACTTCTTAGCCATCTGTGTAAAAACACCATTTGCATTAAGCTATGCTCATCATTCTTCGATCTGTGTGCAGTATCCAGATTTCAAACCACCGTCCTCGCCTGCGCCGTCACCATCTTAATTAGGCAAGAGTACAAGAAACCGGGTCTAGAGGATATTTAAGAAGTTGAGTTGTTCATATGGAGCCGGCATCTCACCAAAGGTGTATGTTGTACTATGAGCCTGACAGTGTGTCTATTAGTCACTGTGGCAAGTTTTCTGCAGCAGTAAATGTATATGATGTAATTTCCAGTGATCATCAATGTGCTCTGATTTTTCTTTTTGTTGTCTTATTTTTGATACATGTAAATGTCGAATTACTAGTCGTGAGAAATGAGAGTTCGAGCCTACAGAGCTTGATATGTTTGACCAAAGTAAATGTGTTTTCAAAAAACAGGACAGTCGAGTGCTTACTTGTTATATCTTCTATAAAAAGCTCACTTAGTGTGAGGATCTTCTATGCAATAATTTAGTACGCATTAACTGTGTGCTAGATATTGTAATGCACAGATAGCCTTCCGCTTTATTTTATGAGAATTTTTACTACAGTTGCAGGAAAATGAACGGCTCACGAGGAGCGATCTAATGGAAAGGTAGAGGCACTAATTGGAGAGGCATTGAAAGGCACTGGGTGCGTATTAAATGGTGGGACTATAGGCACCACACGCTTACTAAATTGGTGTGATCAGCACCTGGAAAAAAGGTGCGATAATACTATTTTTAATTTTTTATAGTGTTTTGAGTAGTATTAGTATATGGATGATTGAAGTAGTATAGTCTGTTTGTGATAATTTTATTTTTGAATTTTTTTTTGTTGCTAAGGTAGAATGGTAAATCTATAATAGAAAAATAATATTTTGAGTAGTATAAGGACGATTGAAGTAGTATAGTTCTATTTTCAAAAAAAAATTATGTAATTATGGGTAGGAATGTAGATGGTAAATCTATAATAGAAAAATAGTGTTTTGTGTAGCATAGGGATGATTGAAGTAGCAAGTTTGTTTGTGATAACTCTATTTTTGAATTTTTTGTGTAAGTAAGGGTAGAGTGATAAATCTATAATAGAAAAAAATATTTTGAGTAGTCTAGGAACGATTGAAGTAGCATGACTCTCAGTCTCTCCGTTCTTGGTTCTCTCTGTGCTGCGGCGGCCGGCGGCGTTGAGGACGAGGGCAGCGGCGGTTCTGCGAAGGCGAGGGCAGGGCTGCGGCGGCCAGGGCACGCGATCCCTCCTCACCTGTTCCCGGCGAACGGCGGCACCGCGTAGATCCAGCGAAGGCGATGGAGGAGGTGAGATCCGGGTCGGACCCCTCCTCCCCGACCCCTCTTCCAACGTCGTCATGCGCGTCGAGCTCCGCAGCGGAGCCGTTGGGTGCGGGGAGGCGCCTGTGCTGCCCTCAGTCGCGGCCGAGGACCAGCCCGCAGCGCCCGACGCCGCGGGACGGGCGTGCGCCACGCTCGCCGACGCCCCTGCGGCGCCTCTCAGCGTGCTGCTCCAGGATGTTGCCAGTGTACTACTCCCAGTACATGCCTTCGCCTCGGTGAGGAATCCGCAGCTTCTCGTCCTGACTCACCAAGTAAAATTTGCCTTCCGTTGCGCGGTGGATTGACAAGTGTTTGATCATTGATACGTAGGGAACATAGGAACGTGATTCGAGTTAAGAAGTCTAGGTTGTTTACAAATCTGAATTTGTCGAACGTGCTGTACCCGATATTGATGGTTCAGTTTAATGTCTAGAAATGGATGTATATGGCTTTCGGGCGCTGAACTACTGAAGTGATTTTGGATGCAAATGAGGTATACACAGCAAATCAAAGCAATTAAAGTTCTTGATAGACTAAATGGTCCGTACTCCTGCAAACTGTAAATTGCTAGAGTTCTCATTTTAAAGTTGTTTCAATATGTTGAACCTGTTAGCTATTTGTCATCCGAACCGTACGACCTTCTTCCAATGCTTGAACTAAGTTAACATGTTTCTATTCTTTCATTGGTTTCAGAAATGGGAGTGACCCCTGTGCTCTTTGAGCAACCAGTTCACAGAAACCGGATTGGGACGATCTCCGAGATGTTAACTCTGTGGCCATGGAGAATTACAAATTCGCTGTTGCTGCTGATGAAAGCTGTTGGAGTTTACTTGATGCTCAGAAAATAATAAATGGGAATCTTGCCCATGTTATTATTAACATCAAGCTCGCAAAGGGTTCTTGGGGCCCTTGAAATAATTGATGCTGCAAAAAAAGCCAATGTTAGCTCTCTAACATATATGAAGAAGGTATAGAGTTACTATAAGATTTTGACGAGAGCTAAGTAATGTTGGTGTGGGGGGTACGACCCCGGATACCCATGGTAAACTACATTGGCTATGCTGCCAGGGGCGGTCCAGCCTACAAGACGAATACCTATGGTGCACGGCACTGCTTGAGGTGTACCACAAGGCATCAAGGGCGATATCCTGAAGATGCTACGAGATATATTAGAATACGTTCGATCCCATGATTCCTGTAATCTATTATTACTTTCCGGTTATCTTTTAAATCTAACCGACTTGTAACCCTGTCTCATAGATTATATAAGGCGGGCAGGGCCCCCCTCAAAACATACGTAATATCATACGATAACCAATATAAACCAATAGACCACAGAAGTAGGATATTACGTCGTACTGATGGCTCGTACCTATCTAACTCTTATGTCTCTATTGCCTTCTTATTTTTGATTACGCGCACCTCTGCCGATCAATCTACCTTCGTGGGAAACCCCTCGGAGGACTGCCGATCATCTTTTGTCGACAGTTGACGCGCCAGGTAGGGGTGTGCGTGCTGTTTCCATGACGAACAAGATGGTATATTTTGCAGGCTCTTCGTCCTCCCCAAAGCCCGGCCAGATTTTTACGATCGGATCGATCTCCTGGGTCATCAATGCTTACGGAGACGGAGAGATCAACGAGTCGGTGCAAATCGATTCTGCGCCGACCACACCAGCACCTGCAACAGCAGATCCGATCTCGAAACCGCCTCCGAGGTAGTTTTCACCAACAACTCGCCGCCTGCTCCCCCGCTACCCGAGGAAGCAGATCGACAACGATGATCTGATCGCATTCATCGATCAGGTTGGCTAGAAGCTCGCCGACTGCCTCTCCATCGCAGAATCAGCTCGGACCACTTTGGTTCAGCGCCGACCACCCTTCGATTCCGATCTATCGGAGGCTGATCGGGAAACTCTAGGGGTTACGGCCACCATCCATCAAGGTGCCCTAAGGGGCAAATTCGCCGACTAGGTGGGAGACATCTATCCTCACGCCGACCAGATCGCCGACCAGCTCACGCCGACTGTCAATATGCTGCAAATCGGCCGACGTCCCAAAGCAGTCCTCCACACCATCCTAGAGGAAATCCAGACTCCGAGTCCCAGGGCTCTACGGAGACTGTCGCTGAAACTGCCGCCGTCCAACCTTCTTTCCCACCCTTCCGTGGAGGTGGGATTTTTAATGTCAGCGTCGACAGCCCTCCACGGGACGGAGAAACCGATGAGGACCGCGTAGCTCGCGTCAACAGAAACACCAACCGTGTGCAGCGTCGAGCAAATAAGGCCGCCATTGTGTTAGCCGAGGCTGCTCACAGTGGAGAACAGCTCGACTCGCAAGGGAGGCCATGCCCACTCCGCCACAACCTCGACGACGAATTCATCCGCGTCGACGGCCACGATGTCTACAAGACCCTAGGCGCCAACTTGGTCGTGGCCGCTAATGAGCTCGCTCGGCTTGAACAAGCGCCAGAGGTCGCCAAGGTCGCCGCAATGCATAAAGCTACGCACTGCCAGGTCAACGAGATCTGCCAGGATTAGGGACCTTCCTACTCGACAAGCTCAAATCATCGATCTACCGCGCCAAGATCCAATCGCCACCCCGGCAGAAGCTATTTCGCCGACCAGTATCGTGACGATGGACAACCCCTCCAGGGGGGAGCTAGGGGGAACCATATCAACTACCCTCAGAAAACATGACCAAGACGTGGATCAAGATGTCCAAGCACACATCAACAACCTCCGGGATGCGCGACGTCATATCGACGGGCGTCGTTTCTCTCACCATGAGGAGGAAGTACGTCGGCGTCAAGAATATGAGCAAGAGTTCGGTAATCTGGATGCAACCCTCTAGCCACTTAACGCCAGCAACGCTGCAGATCCCGACGGTGATGATCCTGAGGGGCCCCGAGCATTCATGAAAGCACTCCGAACACTCCAGTGGCCCTGCGTGGTTTCAAAATCACCGGGGTCGAGCCCTACAAGGGGTGGATGAATCCCACACAGTGGCTACAAGCTTATGCCACCACCGTGCATGCTGCTGGGGGAGATACCAGTGTCATGGTGAACTATCTTCACGTCATGCTTACACCAAGCACGATGAACTAGCTCACGAGCCTCGCCCCGGATTCCATCGGATCTTGAGAACAGTTGAAGAAGGTCTTCACTGACAACTACATGGCTACGTGTACTCGGCCAGACACCAAGCATGATCTGAATCGTTTCTATCAGAAACTGTTTGAGCTCCTCCGTAGCTACATCAGATGATTTTCCGAGATGAGGAATTCTATTCCCAACATCACGGAAGCAGAAGTTATCACCGCCTTTGTCAGAGGACTCCATCACTGTGACCTTTGCTCCAAATTCAATCGTAAGCCACCAAAGGGGATTAGCGAGATGATCACGACCGCCGATCAGTATGCTGACGATGAAGAGGCCGAAGTTCGCTTCAATGAGGATATGGGCCTCACCGCCCAACTCGCCGCAGTGACGAGTGCCCCGACGAACAACACCAAAGTGACCGCAGCTACGACGATCGTGGCCACCATCAGGACAGTGGTCGTGATAGGCCAGAGGGGTTCAAAGCCGGTCAATATCGTCGCCATCGACCAGACCACATCGTCGCACCGTTGATGAACCTCGCACCAAGCATAACTACGATGAGCAGTAGTAAGAAAACCCTTGAAGGCCTATGCCCCCTCCACAAGAATAGCAAGCATAAGATGAAGGACTGCCTTGGCTTGGCTAAGGAATTCCAGGGCAAAAAGAAGGACGACGACAACGACGGTGGAGCCAGAGATCACCGACCACCTGGGGACAACAACAATGCCTTCTAGGACCATGACAAAGTGGTCGCCACTATCTTTGAGGGCCTCGCCGCCACCGAGAGCAGAAGAGATCAAAAGCTCATCGCTCGCCGGGTGCTCGCCGTCAGCACAGAGGACGCTTTCACCAACCCCAGCTATCGCCCCTGGTCTGAGGTCCCCATCACCTTCAACAGGGCTGACCAGTGGGTGGACATCCCTTACACAGGATGTTTCCCCCTCGTTCTCGATGCAACCGTCAAGAAAGTACTCTTCAAGAAAGTACTCATCGATGGCGGAAGTGCACTGAACCTCCTCTTTGCTAGAGCCCTAAAGGAGCTGGGCCTTGGAATAGAAGACCTCACTCCCTTCATCTCCTCCTTCTGGGGTGTGGTACCTGGCAGGGCATCCAAACCGGTTGGAGAGATCACCCTCCTGGTACAATTCGGCATGGCTAGCAACTTCCGTGTCGAGCACATCAACTTCTACGTCACCGACTTCAACACCGCCTACCACGCCATACTTGGTCGGCCAGCTCTGGCCAAGTTCATGGCCATACCACACTACGCCTATCTGGTATTGAAGATGCCTTCGCCTGCAGGAGTTCTGGCTTTGCGGGCTAACCTCTCCATCGCCTACACCTACGAAACAGAGAGTCTCTCCCTCGCCGAAGCCACTGACTTCTCCATCTAGATGGCCAGCATGGTCAACAACGCCAAGATGGTGCTCGCCGATGACCTAGAGATCCCAGCGCTGGAGCCACCTCGCGCCTCCGCTAAGTCTAAGGAAATGAAGGAGGTCGGCCTCGGCCTCGATGACCCCACCAAGACCGTCAAGATTGGGGCTCATCTCTACCCCAAATAGGAAAGCACACTTGTCTCCTTCCTATGTGCCAATGCCGACGTGTTTGCTTGGAAACCTACAGACATGCTGGGGGTACCACGGGAGAAGATAGAGCACTCCTTGAATGTCTTGTCGGCCACCAAATCGATCAAGCAGAAACTCCGACGATTCACGCCAGACAAGAAGGAGGCTATTAGGGTAGAAATAAAATGGCTCCTAGCAGCCAGATTTATTAAAGAAGTGTATCATCCTAAGTGGCTGACAAACCCGGTCCTTGTTCAAAAGAAGAATAAAGAATGGAGAATGTGCGTTGATTACACTGATCTCAACAAACATTGCCCTAAAGACCCCTTCGGTCTGCCTCGGATAGACGAGGTTGTAGACTCCACCGCTAGCTATGAACTCCTCTCCTTCCTCGACTATTACTCCGGCTATCACTAAATATCCCTCAAAGAGGATGACCAGATCAAAACATCGTTCATCATGCCTTTCGATGCGTATTGCTACACCACCATGTCTTTCGGACTCAAAAACGCCGGGGCGACCTACCAAAGGGCCATCCAGATGTGCCTTGACCAACTCATAGGCTGTAACGTCGAAGCTTACATCGACGATATGGTTGTCAACTCCAAAACCACCGGCAATCTCATCGCCGACCTCGAAGAAACGTTCGCCAACCTAAAAAGATACAGATGGAAGTTGAACCCTTCAAAGTGCATCTTTGGAGTTCTATCCGGCATACTCCTGGGCTACATCATCAGCGCCCGCGGTATCGAACCCAACCCCGACAAGGTCTCCACCATTACCAATATGAAACGGCCAACCTGCATAAAGGATATACAGAAACTCACAGGGTGCATGACTGCTCTCAGCCGCTTTATATCACGCCTCGGCGAAAAGGGACTACCGTTCTTCAAACTACTCAAGGACTCCGAGCGCTTTTCCTGGTCAGAGGAGGCTGATACGGCCTTTGAGCAGCTCAAGTTGTTTCTAACGAAGCCTCCGATCATGACGGCGCCCCAACCAGACGAAACCCTATTGATCTACATCACCGCCACTTCTTGCATCGTTAGCACAGCTATCGTCGTTGAGCGCGAGGAGGCTGGGCACGACTATAAGGCACAACGTCTGGTCTACTTCATCAGTGAGGTTCTTAACAATTCCAAAACTCATTACCCTTAGGTTCAGAAGCTGTTATACGCTATTCTAGTCACGTCGCACAAGCTCCGCCATTACTTCAAGTACTACAAGATCGCTGTGGTCACCGAGTTCCCTCTAGGGGACATCCTCCGCAACAAAGAGGCCAATGGCCGCATCATCAAGTGGGTAGTCGAGCTTGGCACTTATTCTATAGAATTCAGAAGCAGACCTACCATTAAGTCGTAGGCGCTGGCTGACTTTGTCACTGAGTGGACCGAGATCCAAGAGCCCATCCTCGTTGCTTGCCCCAAGCACTGGGTGATGTATTTCGACGGCACCCTCAACATTAATGGTGCTGGTGCTGGCATTTTATTCATTACTCCAACTAAGGACAAGCTCCATTATGTCCTTTGAATTCATTTTCCAGCTTCCAACAACACCGGTGAGTATGAAGCATATCTCCACGGACTCTGTATAGCCGTCGAGCTCGGCGTCAAATGCCTCATGGTATACGGAGACCCCGCGTTGGTCATCAACCAAGTCAACAAAGATTGGTCCTGCTCCGGTGAGAAGATGGACGCATATTACGCCGAGATCAGGAAACTCGAAGGAAAGTTCTACGGTATCGAGTACCACCATGTGGTACGAGATCAAAATCAGCTCGCCGACCACCTATCTAAGATAGGCTCTTCTCGAGCCATGATTCCACCTAGGGTCTTCGTTCAAGACGTCTTTACGCCATCTATTAAGGAAGAGAAGGAAGTCCAAGAAATCCCCCCCTACCGAGTAGCTGGTACTTGCAGTACCTTCGCCGGTCATAGATTGGAGGGAACAGTTCATCAAGTACCTCACCAGCCCCGACGTACCCGCCGATAAGACTGAAACTGAATGCCTCATCCGTCGCAGCAAGCATTACGTGCTGGTAGATGGGAACTTGATGAGGAAAAGCGCCAAGGAAGGGATACTACAGAAATGCATCACCCGAGAAGAGGGTGTAAAACTACTCCTTGAAATACACTCTGGTTCCTATGGCAATCACGCGGCCTCCAGAAACCTGGTTAGCAAAACTTTCTGAGCTGGTTTTTACTGGCCCACGGCCATCTCCGACACAGAAGACCTCATCCGACGTTGTGAAGGATGTCAGTTTTTTGCCAAGCAAATACACGTGCCGGCACAGGAATTGCAATCCATCCCAGCTTCTTGGCCTTTTGCATGCTGGGGACTGGACATGATCGGGCCTTTCAAGCCTACGCTAGGTGGTTTTCCATACGTATACGTCGCCATTGACAAGTTCTCCAAGTGGATCGAATACAAGCCGCTGGTTTCGACCACTGCAAAGAAGGCAGTCGAGCTCTTCAAAGATATCATCCATAGATTTGGTCTCCCGAATAGCATTATCACCGACCTCGGAACTACATTCACTGGTCACCATTTTTGGGACTTCTGCGAAGACCGATGTATCTCAGTCAAATACGTCTCTATTGCCCATACTAGAGCCAACGGCCAGGTCGAACAGGCGAACGACATGATCCTCGACGCCCTCAAATAGAGACTATACCAAAAAGGGGAAAAGCATCTAGGCAGATGGCTCAAAGAGCTCCTAGTTGTGGTCTAGGGACTGTGCACTCAAGCTAGTCACAACACCGGTGTCTCTCCATATTTTTTGGTCTATGGCTTAGAGGCCATACTTCCAGCAGACATTGCCTTCCGAGCACCAAAAGTAGAACATTATAATGAAGAGCAAGCCGTAGCTGTTCAGACAGAGGGTGTCAACAGGGCCGAAGAAGAACGCCTGATCACTTGCATCCGTACAGCCAAATACCTTGAAGGCCTATGAAGATACTACAATCGCAATATCAAAGGTCGTTCATTTACGGTCGGTGACCTCGTTCTCCGTAGAAAGCAGAAAACCGAAGGGATGCACAAGCTCTCCTCCCCCTGGGAAGGGCCTTACATGGTCAATGAGGTTACCCGACCAGGGTCTTAGCGGCTATGTGACATGGAGAGAATCGATATCCCCAATTCATGGAACATCGAGCAACTTATACGTTTCTATCCTTGAAACGCTCCAGATATGTACTCTCCACTCCATAATGAATGAAGTTTTTGTCGCCATAATTTGTCTCCATTATTTCTCCACTCTAGTTTAATCTCCACTTACGATTACTAGCTCCGAGCTACTCCTTAACAAACTCCGACATTTATACGTGATCTCCATAAATGCTCCCTGTCGATGTTTTACCACCGGCAACCCGCCACGGGGGTACCCGGGGCGGTGATTTGTTCGGAGGGGTATCAGCGTATGTAGGAACTCGGTGGTAAATGCAGGGAGACAATGATTTATACTGGTTCGGTACACCAGAAAATCATGGTGCCCTATGTCTAGTGTGGAGTAGATAGTATGTTGCGCCCTGCGCTATGTCGTCCTCTTGATCTCTATTGAGATCTAGAGGTTTTTGTTGTGTGTTCTTGTGTAGATGCCGATCTAGGGACCCTACCCTCCTTTATATAGTCCAGAAGAGGCGGGAGTCCTAGTCGGTTACAAAGTAGAGATCCTAGTAGGATTATGTGTAACTAGTCCTAGTAGGATTACATGTAGAGAATTCTATTTGGACTAGGTTTTCTTCTCTCTTCTCCGTGGGGAACCCTATGGGTCCCGCATCGACAAGCCCCCGAGCATTTCATGATTGAGCTTCAAGGGCCGGGTTGTTGTAGACTTGTTTCGGGTTCTTTCTTGAAGCGAGATCTTGAGATGGTCTTCTTTGTCTTTTCTTTGGCTGATGTGCACTTTTGGACAAAAGTGCACTCAGTGAGTGTAGCCCCCGAGCCTCTTGCTTGTTGGGACAAGAAGCCAGAGGGTCCCTTTAGTCTTCTTGGTTGCTCTGAGTTCTTTTTCGGTGGGTGCAATTTTTCGTAAAAATTGTACTCACTGAGTGTAGCCCCCGAGCCTCTTGCTTTTGCTTGCAAAAGTTGGAGGGTCCAGATTCTTGTCTTAAAAAATTTCTGGGGTTATGTATCCCACAGCCCCCGAGCCTTCTCCGAGTTCTTTTCTTTCAAAAAGAAATCGGATGAAGGGTCTTGATGTGTTGTCGTTGTTGTTGTCTTGAGTACTTGTATTCTTGGTCTTTTGCCCTTGAATTCGAGCCCCCGGGTGTAGTTGAAGCGTATGCTGAGCTACCGAGCTTAGCGTTTGACTAAGCCATGATGTTCTTCCAGGTTGTTTTTGATTCATCCGGGTTGTTTCTAGACTTCTGGTTCTTGATGTACCTCTTCCAGATTGTTTGCACTTCGTCTAGATTTTTTCTGAACTTGTATGTACCTCATCCGCACTGTTTTCTGATCAATCCGGGTTCTTTCTAAATTTGTCTTGGTACTTGTAGCACCTCTTCGGGGTTGTTTTCTGATCGATCCGGGTTCTTTCTAAGCGCTTGTCTTGGTTCTTGCCGCACCTTGTCAGGGTTCTTTTTTGATCAAACCAGGTTATTTTTGGACTAGCTCTCAGGAGCGTGTTTTTCCTGATCTCATGGTACAGATGTAGCTCCCCTGCATGTTAAACATAAAAATATGTTGTAAATGAAATTCCGGATATGAAGTTGGGAGCATGTCCCATATTTGAATAATCAATCAGGGGCGGGCCCTAGCATCATAAAATGCATATAAACTTTTTTCGTGTCTTGCTCTTGCTAGGCCATGCAAATTCCTCAGGTAGTGTCTAGTTACGTTTAAGCACTTGAATCTCTGGTGTATGGTTTAGAGGTTCATTAACGTGACCATGTGAGCCTGGCATTCGGTTTAGAGGTTCATTGACGTGACCGTCCATGTGAGTAGACAAGCTTCATGGATTAAGGCATGTTCTACCTGAGGACTTTAGCGACCGTTAAGAGAAGACTTAGAGCACTATGTTTGCTCACATGATGATTTTACTTAGAGCACTATGTTTGCTCGCATGATGATTGTAGAGCACTATGTTTGCTTGCATGATGATTTTTTGTGTCTTCCATTGCTAGGTCGGTTAATTTCCTGGGTAGTAGCCTGTTATGTTTAAGCACTTGAATCTCGCATATGGTTCAGAGGTTCATTGATGTGACCATCCATTCAAGAAAACAAGCTTCACGAATTAAGGCTTACTATCCGAGTAAATTAACAGCCATTAAGGGAAGATGATATGGCCACAGAGGCATATGAATAATATCCGAAATGTATTTAAAAATTAAAGTGTCACTTAGCTTGGTTCATGGCCGAGTTGTCGATTGCCACAGCCGAGTTGCTGGGTACTTCGGACGAGTAGTTGGATACCATGTCTGAGTGGTTGGTTGTAGACACGTCGAGCATCCGGAACTCGTCACCGACTAGTTTGTTGGTTCTGAGTAGTAGTCGAGGTAGTCATCGAGCATCACGGTGGAGTCGACGGGTTGTTGTAGTGGTAGCCGAATCCATCGTCGTCATGGAGGACTCGGAGAGTGTTGCGCTATTACCAGGTTGTCGTAGTGGCCTGCTTGCTTCTAGTCGGATGGCTTACTTGTTGGCCAGCTAGAATAGCTTGCGTGTTGGTTGACAGGAATGTACGCATCATGTATGAGCCTTGATATGTACGTGCGTGCACATACATAAATAGTGCACAAACGCCTTGGCCTTGCTTGCTTCTTTGGCAGTAGTATGTACGTCTTGCATCTTGGTCAGTCCTCCGTATTTGAGTTGATCTGATTTTGTACCATTCGTGCTGAGGTCTTCGTATCCGAGTTGTTGTAGTCCTAGTTGTCCTCCGATCCAGCTACATCCGGGAGCCCTCGAGGTGTTCGAGCTGGAGTCGAACTCAATTGTTGTTTTGACTTTGTTGAGGTGGAATCCGGGGCTGGTTGTCCAACATAGCATATACAACATGTGTTCATGCATGTATATACACATATATGTTGTCCTTGTTTGCTTCTTTTTTTTTGTTCATCGGATGGAGACGCATCAGGCCCTTGCCGTATTCAGAGTTCGGTTATTATTCCACCGCGAGAGTACAACTGACTTGGATATAGGTTCCATCCGTCTTGAATTCAACTGCGTGCCCAGCGAAAAGTCTGCCAGTTATGAATCCAACCTGAGTTTGTCCACTGGCTCGTACAGGCGTAAGTCAATGACGATGCCTGGAGACGCCATGTTGTTGTCATCATGGCAATTCAACGGCTACGAGTTTGACGCGGAAGTTTGTTCAGAATCTGAGCATGATGATCCGGTACATGAACGTGGTGAAGCTCCTGTGCTAGATCTTGAGATTGAATGAGATGCGGTGAGTTCATTGGTGTACATGTTCCCAACGATAGCTTGTACGAGTTTTGGATGCTCGAGGTTGTCGCCGAGAACGTGTTGTTGATCTTGAGGGTTGACGAGAGCTGCAGCGACTTGTCGATGAGGGCCAACAAGAGCCACAACAAGTCTTTGATCTTGGGGTCCACCGAGCTCTCAAACACAAAGCGTCGAGAACCCCTACCTGCCGCGCCAGCTGTCGATGTTTTACCACCGGCAACCCGCCACGGGGGTACCCAGGGCGGTGATTTGTTCAGAGGGGTATCGGCGTATGTAGGAACTCGGTGGTAAACGCAGGGAGACAACGATTTATACTGGTTCGGTACGCTGGAAAATCACGGCGCCCTACGTCCAGTGTGGAGTAGATAGTATGTTGCGCCCTGCGTTATGTCGTCCTCTTGATCTCTATCAAGATCTAGAGGTTTTTGTTGTGTGTTCTTGTGTAGATGCCAATCTAGGGACCCCTGCCCTCCTTTATATAGTCTAGGAGAGGCGGGAGTCCTAATCGGTTACAAAGTAGAGATCCTAGTAGGATTATGTGTAACTAGTCCTAGTAGGATTACATGTAGAGAATTCTATTTGGACTAGGTTTTCTTCTCTCTTCTTCGTGGGGAACCCTATGGGTCCTGCATCGACACTCCCCCCGGTTCTCCATACTAAAATATCTTTGGATAAGCACCATCCACTCTGTGTTCTTTGGAGAAAACCATGTCTCCGATCTCTCCCTACACGTGCTACGGGCTCCAGCGCTCTTCGTTATGGGTGGTCGGCTGTGGTTCCTCGGTCATGTCTATTCCTCCTACATGTGCACGGGCTCCAGCGCTCGACGTTATGGAATATGGGCTAGCCAAGGCCAAGAGCTCAGTAACGAACTAACTGCTCGGACGCTACTTATACCACGTATAAATGCGTTAGGGTTAACAATACATCTATTTTTCACCGAAAGTGCTAGCAAGCCGCATAAACATGCATACAACGTCTACTTACAACATTTATACAAATACAAAAATGTTTGTTTGTGCCCTCACGCATTTAACTCTCCTCTCTAGCTGTTCCATATAGGTTCCTCTCCACTTAGGTTATTGCGCTTGGCCCTCACCATCTACCTCATCGAACAGATTGACATCGCCGGCCAGCTTCTTCACCGCGTCCTCCACCTCATCTTTTAGCTGCTCCTGCTTCGTTGCACCCGTCCCTCTGGTGAATCTAGCCCCTATCACCTAAAGATTGATTGTAGGGTAGTGGGACCAGACCACCGCTAGGGCATGCGTCTTGACGGAGACAGCGGCGTCTCGGTTGAAGCTTTTGAAGTTCTCCCACGCCGCCTTGCACCTGTCAATGATGGCGTCCGAACGGGGCGGCCTATCGTCGGGCTGAGGAGCTACCTCCATGTCGATACAGTCAAGCACCGGCCTAACTCTGGCCACCATGGTGTCAAGTTTTCCTCTCTAGGTTCTTGCCTCCAGCTCCAGCATGTTGAACTGCGCATTGGTTCTTCAACGGTATTCTGCAGACACCAAAGGGTTTTATCAAACGAAGAAATCATATCAGCAACAACTCCGACCACGAACTACTCACCTTTCAGATCCTCAGCTAGTTTCTCCGCTCGCCCAGATGCCTTCTCCTTCTCCTCTTGGAGTTGGCCGATGACTTGACGTAACCGACCGAGCTCTGCATCTCGCTCTACAAACATAATGGTCAACAACAACATCAAGATTGTTCGGCAATGCAGAACAAATTTATCGATCCGCAGTACCTTTCTTCTGTTCGGAGATGTTTCTCAGCTGCTCGGAGGTGCGCTCTAGCTGCTCGGAGCTGCTTGGAGCTGCGCTCCAGCTGCTCGAAGACGGTCTTCAACTGCTCGGATAAGGTGCCCTTCTAGTACTCTAGGTCCCTCACGTTTGATTCAGCAAGATCCCTTTCAAGCTGGGCCCTCTGGACATTCTTCTCCATCAATTTCACCACCTCCTTTAGCTTCTCATTCTCCTCGGTGAGGGGCTCCATCCTCTTGATCAACTGCTACCGTTGTGTAGCAGTTCGCGCTATGCCCTACAAAGCACCAAGATTGTAAAGGACCATAGTCTCCAACGCCAAAGATGGACACTGTGGCAGAACCTCCTAAATTATAGGGCCCACATGCACCTATCACTGTCCAACGACCTTTGACACCTATGCATATATTCCTGGTAACTTAAGAAGACTGTCGGGTGTCCTCGGAGAACCCCGAATCATCCACGATTTCCGAGCAGGATCACATTACAGAGTCATTGCAGTATTACAACAGTTTATTCAAATACATATACATCAGAGTAAAAGTAGTGGAAGGCTTATCATAACATAGTTTACAAACCATTTGTTTCAAACCATACAACTAAGTTCGGTTAATATTACAAAATGTAGTAGTGGAGTGGCATTATAACATAATACAAACACACAAAAGGATTGCCCCGCCCAAGGGCGATGCATTTACTTATCGTCATCGCACTAAACAATAGTCATGCAGCACGATCCAAAATAGATCTACTCATGAGCCTCACCTGCAACAAGGGTCAATGAACCCTGAGTACAAAAGTACTCAACAAGACTTAACCAAAAAATAAAAATTGATAGAACTTAAGAATGCAGACTCAGGGATTCAAGGTATGGCTTTAGCAAAAATCAAAGTTCTTTTGCGTAAAAGCTCTTTACAAAATTCTTTATGTCAACATTAAAAACTTCATAAGATTATATACAAAGCTGACACGATCCGCATTGAGATCATGAAACTTCATATCCAACTCCTTCACAAACCTTATTCGAGTTCCAGTTATTAACACTACGATGATGAACAGTGAGTTGAGTCTCCATAACCGAGGAGCAACGATGATTCGAACCGATTAAAACCCAGCTGGGGATTCTAGACCACACGACATATGTAGGTCCCCGATCTACATATATCAACCTACCCTCGGATCCTCTAAAACAAGAACGGGTCCGCGCCACCCGAGAATACAGTACTCCACCAATCCAGCCCATTGCCACGTGGGTACATGCTATTCCCGCCATCTCTCCACTCCCAGTGCGCGAGTAGCCATTCTTGTAATAGAATAGTCAAGTTAAGGCTTATCGGAGTATGCGGTTAGTACTACAAAGTCTCAGCTCCCATAGTTCAACAACGGTACGGGCCTCAATCGACACAGGCGGAAAGAACCCGCTCACAAGACCTCCATGTCTTGTGGCTCCCCAACACCGAGTCCGCCCGGTCTAGATTTATTACTCCAAATTCCAATATCACATGATAACATAAGTAACCAAAGTTCCATTTAAAGTTCGCAGGTGACAGGTAATCACCCGACTTTCATCGTTCTAAGCATAGCTAAGCATAACTAGGCATATACGAATTAAAACGGTTAACAAGGTAGATATGGAAAACAAGGTTGGTAATGCATCAATTAGGTTTTCACTTAACTCCTAATCACTTAATGCAGTAAAGAAAAGCAAAAGCAAAATCAATTTGTAAAACACAAGGTAGGGTTGTATGCATCCGGGGCTTGCCTTCGTTGACGGAAAAGTCCGGTTCCGGAGTCGCGACACAATTATCCAACCCGACCTCAACAGACGGATTAACCTCTTCAACCACTAGATTAACAACCACGTGCTCACCTTTGTTCACTACACGTAGTAACAATGCCATGTTTAACATGATGCGAGATACAAAATATGATGCTCGATGATGGATGCAAAAGTTAACAACTTGAATACAACTTTCCTTCGCGGTACAGTTATAAGTCAAACTAACTAAACCTATTTCGTAATACATACATCAATTGCCAAAGATCATTACCCACTAATGACCCAAGGACATCACTCAATCAAAAATTCAATCAAAACCTAAATCATTAAAGGTTACTATTTGCTTTTATGAATTAATTATTTAATTCAAAATTATGAAATAAATCAACTTGTTCCAATTGAGCTCAATTTTTTTGCAAATGTTCATCACATGATAACTAAGTGGCAAAACAAGTTTCATAATTTTTTGATGAATAAATAAGCCTAAAAAAATCATGGAAACCCATTTATTAATTAATTGAGAAATTTTTATCATATCCAAAAAGTACTGAAAATCAATAGTTCATTTTTTCCTTAAATAGTATACATCACAGAGAGGTCACACAAAAATTTTCATAATTTTTGGAGCTCTAATGAATTCTATACAAAAATAACAAAAACATACACTATTCATCCATTTCTGAAAATAGAAAAATCCCATTTTGAACTACACAGTCACTGACATCGGGCCCCACCTGTCATCCCTAACCTCCCGCGTTTGACCACGACGACGGCGTGCTGACCGGTGATAACTCGCCGCTGGTGAGACTAACGGCGACGTTGAAAGTACCAACACACTCCCCTCATCACCCCGCATCGATTGAGTGTAGTCTTGATAGTACACTCAATCACCCCGCATCGATTGAGCGGTATACAAGCTTGACGACAGCCATGGCGGACACGACTACACGGCGGCGCTACGCCGGTGAAACAAGGCCAGTAGAGACCAAATAGAGCGCTTGGGAAGGATCAGCAACTCACCCCGAATGCGATGGAGCAAAGAGCGAGACCGGAGGAGCCACGAAGATGCTGGTCGACGGTCACAGCGAGCACAGCAGAACAATGGTCGTCGGTGGCGACGCTCCGGTGACTACGGTGGTCAAATGGAGCAATCAACAAGATATTAAGCACCACGGAATCGAGACGAAGCTGGAGCAACCAAACACAAGGGCAGAGGTGCACCGTGGAGCTCTGGCCATGGCGAAGTGCTTGCGACGGTGGTGCTGCCGGCTGCGAGGAAGAAAGCGATGCACAGCGAGTTCCCGGCGAAGACAAGTGACCAAAGTTGGTTGGCTGGGTGCGCAAGGACTAGGCAATGCTGTGGCAAGCTTTGCCGAAGATGGGAAGGCGCTACGGCGACGGGGAAGCTCAATGGAGTTATGGCAATGGCGGCGGGAGAAAATAGAGGAGGAAGAAAAACGACGACGACGGTGTCTCGGCCTTTAAAACGCGGCTCAGAAGCAAGGAGAAGCCACGCCACGGCCTTCACCGCGCCAGCATGACACCGAAGACGGCCACGCGCGCTCCTGGAACCGAGACGAAGGTCGCCGGCAATGTAGCTTAAGCGGCGAGCACTGTTCAACTTAATTACAGAATTGCCATCCGTTTTAAAATCCAAATTACTCCCAAATTTAAGTAACAACTCAAAAATCTCCAAAAACAAAAGTTGTTCAAAATTCAAAGTTCTACAACTTTGCTTTTATAACCACCCCTAATTCGGTCTACATTTTGAAATGCAAATTTGAATTCAAAAAGGGGACATTTAAAGAATTACGCCTTTTCAATTTACTTCAAATTTTTCTAAACAACTTTGAAAACTCCAAAAACAAACTTTATACAACCTGACAAACTCTACATTTTTGCTTTAAGGCTCAACCCCAAAATATGCTTTGATTTTGAAATGGGTTTTTCGAGTAAAACAAATCACAGGAAATCGGGGTTTTCGGAAATCCCAATCCAAACAAAACTTGGAACATGATTCAAACACTACAAGGCAACACTTATAACACAAATATAAACTTGTTTTAGTGAATGCATATTAAAGTTTTTACTAAGGCCAATTGCTTTGCAATGCATATGATGACATGGCAGGTTTTAGTATTTCAAACACCCGAGGTGTTACAATCCTTCCCCCTAAAAGAAATCTCGTCCCGAGATTCAAAGTCATAGGGTAAGTAATGGAAAAGGAAATGTGTCAATCCAAAAACATTCACAACTTAACCATAAAACAGTTGAGGTTCCTTTACAAACATAGATCGCAACCACAGAGCAAAACTAACATTATTCTATATCGACGCAAGAAACTCTGGAAATTTTTCTAACAAGTAATCTTTAGATTCCCAAGTAGCTTCTTCTTCGGAATGTTGATTCCATTGGATCTTGTAGAACTTGATTGTCCTCCTTCGAGTAACACGATCTTTCTAATCCACACTCGGATAGGATACTCAGAATAGGTCAAATCAGGTTCAAGTTCCACTCCTTCAACCTCAACATTCTGCTCAGGCACTCGGAGACACTTCTTCAATTGAGAAACATGGAACACATCATGTACCGCTTCAAGATGTTCTGGTAATTTCAAACGATATGCCACTTTTCCATGCCTCTCTAAAATTTGAAATGGTCCAATATATCGAGGTGCCAACTTGCCTTTAACACCAAAACGGGTAACTCCCTTCATTGGTGATACCTTTAGATAAACAAAATCTCCCTTGTTAAACGTCAATGGTCTACGTTGTTTATCTGTATAACTCTTTTATCGAGACTGAGCTATCTTTAAATTACTTTGTATTTGTCTAACCTTGTCTTCTGTTTCTTTCACAAGGTTAACTCCAAAGAACCTTCTTTCTCCGGGCTTAGACCAACTTAGTGATGTTCTGCTTCTACGACCATAGAGTGCTTCAAATGGAGCCATTCTAATGCTTTCCTGATAACTATTGTTGTATGAGAACTCGGCCAAAGGTAAGCATTCATCCCACTTATTGGAATAGTTAAGGACACAACACCTTAACATATCTTCAAGTACTTGATTGACTCTTTTAGTCTGTCCATCAGTCTGCGGATGATAAGCTGTACTATAAAGGAGCTTGGTACCCATCGAAGCATGCAATTGTTTCCAAAAGTTGGAGACAAACTGTGTACCCCTATCTGACACTATGGTCTTCGGTATTCCATGTAGACTCATGATTCGGGCTAAATACATCTGGGCATATCGGATAGTGGTATATGTACTCTAGACTGGAAGAAAATGTGCTGATTTGGTTAGTCGATCTATAATCACCCATATTGAGTCAAATCCCTTTGATGTCTTGGGTAGACCAATAATAAATTCCATACTAATGTCCTCCCACTTCCAAGCTAGAATAGGTAATGGTTGTAACTCTCCAGCGGACCTCAAATGTATAGCCTTCACCTTTTGACAAGTATCACACTTTACTATATACCTAGCAATCTCTATCTTCATTTTAGTCCACCAAATCTTTGTTTCAAGTCATGGTACATCTTGTTGCTTCTCAGATGGATAGATAACCTAGTAGCATGTGCCTCTTCAAGGATTGACTGTCGCAACTCAGGAACTTTCGGTACCACCAGGCGATCCTTGAACCATAGCACACCTTCATCATCTATGTTGAAGCATTCCGCTTTTCCATTCCTAACTCTTTCCTTGATATGGGCTACACCCTTGTTTTCCTTCTGAGCAGTAATAATCTGGTCTCGAATATTGGCTTCAACAATTATGTTGGTCAAACTACCTTGTTGAATTACCTCCACATTCAACTTTTCCATCTCTTGACATAAGGTCAGAACCATTGTTCTTACTGTCAGGCAATTGCAATAACTTTTGCGACTGAGGGCATCTGCAACCACATTTGCTTTACCAGGGTGATAATGTACTTCGAAGTCATAATCTTTAATCAGTTCTAACAATCTTCTTTGTCGCATGTTCAATTCTGACTGAGTAAAGATATACTTTAAGCTCTTGTGGTCTGTATAAATATGGCACGTATTACCAAGCAGGTAATGCCGGCAAATGTTCAAAGCATGGACCACAGTTGCTAACTCTAGATCACGAGTCGGATAGTGTTCTTCATGTTCCTTAAGTTACCTGGATGCATAAGCAAAGACTCTGCCTTCTTGCATCAATACACATCTAATACCAATACCCGAAGCATTACAATAAACATCAAATGGCTTCTCGATATCAGGTTGGGCTAATACTGGGGCAATGGTCAACAGTCTCTTCAAAGTCTAGAAAGCCTCTTCACAATCAGATGACCAGACAAACTTGACTTGGTTCTTCAACAACTCCGTGATGGACTTTGATACTTTAGAGAAATCTAGAATAAAACGGAGGTAATACCCCGCCAATCCCAGAAAACTCCGAACTTGATGAACTGTGGTTGGCGGTTTCCAATCAAGCACATCCTTAACTTTACTTAGATCAACAACAACTCCTTTAGCTGATAAGACATGTCAAGAAATTGTACTTCCTTAAGCCAAAAATCACACTTGCTGAACTTGGCATATAGTTGATGTTCTCGCAAGCGGGTCAGAACAATTCTAAGATGTCCCGCATGTTCGGTCTTGTTCTTGGAATACACTAAGATGTCATCAATAAACACCACTACAAACTTGTCTAGCTCAGGCATGAATACTGAATTCATCAGATACATGAAATGAGCTAGAGCATTTCTCAAACCAAAAGATATTACCAAATATTCATATAATCCATATCTTTTGGTAAATGCCGTTTGGGGAATATCTTCTGGCTTTATCTTGATTTGGTGATAACCTGACCTCAAATCTATCTTGGAGAAAACTTTGGCACCGACCAATTGATCAAAAAGCAAATCTATCCGAGGTAAGGGATACTTATTCTTGATGGTCACTTCATTCAACGGACGATAGTCCACACATAACCTCAGGGTCTCATCTTTCTTTTTTCACAAAATTGTCGGACATCCCCAAGGTGAAGAACTAGGTTGGATAAACCCCTTTTTAATCAATTCTTGCAACTGAGTCTTCAACTCGGCTAATTCCTTAGGTGGCATCCTATAAGCTCTCCGAGAAATCGGAGCTGTTCTAGGTTTCAACTCTATGTTAAACTGGACATCCCTATCAGGTGGTAGACTAGGTAAATCTTCAGGAAATACATCTGGAAATTCACACACAACCGGGATATCTCTAATCTCCTTGACAGCAGTTGCACAAACTTTACCCACTGATCTTCTTAAGGTTGGAAGTTGAATGAGAAGTTGAGAATTACTATTTGGCAAACTCACCCTTATAGTTCTATTCAAAACATCTATAACAGCCTTATGTTGATACATCCAATTCATTCCAAAAATTACATCTATATCCTGATCCTTTAGGATAATCATGGTAGTGGGAAAAATATGCCCACCCAGGTTTATGGGTACCTGGTATACCATTTCCTTAGTACACAGACGTCCCCCGGGCGACTGTATAAAGAAATTTTCCTTTGTTGCCCCAATTGGAATTTCATGCTTCACGACAAATGTTCTATTGATGAATGAATGAGATGCACCCGAATCAAAAAGCATAACTGCAGGATGATTGGCAACAGGAAACATACCCATCATCACTGGCTCTCCTTCAGGAATCTCCCCGACTTGAATATAGAAAACCCTTCATGTCTTCCTTTCATCTTTGCCCTTCTGAGCATTCTGATTATTATTCTTATTCTGTGCTTGACCCTATTGTTGATTGGCAGGGGCCTTCTGATAATTGGGATTAGACTGCCTTGGATACGGACATTCTCTCGAGAAATGACCAGGCTTGCCACAATTGAAACAGGGATACTTGTGACCCTGGGGTGTTGGAGCAGAAACCCCAGAAGCATTTGTCGATTGTGGATTTTGATAAGTTATAGCAGAGCGGACATTTGATTGCTGACCGGCTTGAAACTACGGCGGACGATAAGGAGGATGATTATGATTTATGGGATGATAGATCACCCTCTGCCTCTTTTGATTTCCACCAAAAGATCCAGACGGCATACTCTTTTTCTTCTTAAGCTCCTTATGCTGCCGATACTTTGCCTTTGAAGCAATTGCAATATTCACTGCCTCATGATAAGTGACATTGGTACAAGTTGTCATCATAGTCTGCAATTTGGTATTTAGACCTCTCATGAACCATTTCTTTTTCTGGGCATCTATGTTGACATATTCAGATGCATACTGCGACAGATGATTGAATCTTCCCACATACTGCATAACCGTCTGATCCCCTTGCTTCAAAGGAAGGAATTCATCCAGCTTCATAGCCATAACTCCCTCCGGGATATAATGGGCTCTGAAAGCAGTACGAAACTCTATCCAAGTTAACAGAACACCTGCGGGTTGCATGGCCATAAGATTTGCATACCAAGCACCGGCTGCACCTCTAAGTTGCTGAGCAGTAAAGACTGGTTTCTAAAACTCCGTGCATGGAATGAGATCAAATTTCTGCTCCATGGTTCGAAGCCAATCGTCAGCCTCCAGTGGTTCATCTGCCTTGGTGAACACCGGTGGTCTTGTGTCTATAAAATCAACATATGTAGCCTCCTACCTGTTATGATGGCGACCACGGTTTCCTTGCATCTGATTCTAATTACTTTGAGCTATCTCATGAAGCAAACGAGAATTTTCAACCGTCACATTGACAAGTGTGGCTATAGCATCAGCCAGGTTTGTTGGAACTGGTGGTGGATCTGTAATACCGTCCTCATCTTGTGAAGTACCAGGAATATGCGAACCCCACGTACGACGCATCTGCTCATAACAAACCAAACTTTACTCACAAGTCTTTATTGAATTGCAACAAAAGCTTACTCCAGACACATTACATAGGGTTTACTAATATAAACATAAACCCGCATGTACCTAAACAAGACTAGTTAACTTAACTAGAACTAACTATTATACAACTCTACTCCTTTCCTCGATTACTTCAAACTTCAGGCTCGGTATCCATTCTAGAAATATTACCGCCTTCATTATCGCTTTCATCTATCATTACTAATTCTTTAGGATCTTCTTCTTCTTCCTCTTCTGATTCGCTATCATCGGCAATGATGACACCAGGGTCCATTGCATCAGCTTGGGGTTCATGATTTGGATCTAGGAGATTGCTTAGCCTATGAACTTCCTCATGTAGATAAGTATTATGCTCTTCTAAATCTTCTACATAGAATTCTAGCTCATGAGTTCTAGCTCTAACTACATTTTCTCTATGCCAAGCTTCATTCCTTCCTTCCATCGTATGAACTAACATACGTTCGCAGTTCCTGTGAGCGGTGGTGAGATGCCTCAATTGACCCTGTAGTTCTCCTACCTGGATGGCATCCAAGGCCCTATCTCTAGTAGCCTGTGCTAACTTTGTAGAAATCCTCTGTATCTCTGCCTGAGGATCAGGCCTAGAGCTATTACTGCTAGCACCATCATTCCTAGGGGCAAGTTGGTGATGAGGAACTCCTTTGGGTCTAGTGGACTTACGAGGTGTCTTCTTGGTACGAGCCATACTGTAGGAAGCAAGATTAATCCTAGCAAGACAATCTGACAATAGTCTCAAGAGCAGCAAGGGTGGACTACACAACTCAACCCATACACACTACCCACCCAGACTCAGAGGTGAAGGAAGTAACGAGTGAATTAATCATGATGCATGAATCGTTCTTATGAACAAAAACAGCAAAGCTTATAATGAACATAAACAACATTTGTTTTTATATAGGGCATAGTAAGATTACTACTCCACCACACAAAACCTTTTTAATCAAATAAGGAATGGTGAGAAAGAAATTAGATAAGTCAGAAGCAATTTGGACCAAATTAACAAGTTAAGTTTAGTCATCCCAAATCATTTTGAAGTTTTTGTAAACCAATACAACAAAAACTTTGTAACGATCGCTCTGATAACATTCTATGGCAGAACCTCCTAAATTATAGGGCCCACATGCACCTGTCACTGTCCAACGACCTTTGACACCTTTGCATATGTTCCTGGTAACTTAAGAAGACTGTCGGGTGTCCTCGGAGAACCCCAAATCATCCACGATTTCCGAGCAGGATGACATTACAGAGTCATTGCAGTATTACAACAATTTATTCAAATACATATACATTAGAGTAAAAGTAGCGGAAGGCTTATCATAACATAGTTTACAAACCATTTGTTTCAAACCATACAACTAAGTTCGGTTAATATTACAAAACGTAGTAGTGGAGTGGCATTATAACATAATACAAACACACAAAAGGATTGCCCTGCCCAAGGGCGACGCATTTACTTATCGTCATCGCCTGACCAACAACAATCCATGCAAAGATGATCCAAAACAGATTTGCTCATGAGCCTCACCTGCAACAAGGGTCAACGAACCCTGAGTACAAAAGTACTCAACAAGACTTAACCGAAAAATAAAAACTGATAGAACTTAAGAATGCAGACTCAGGGATTCAAGGTATGGCTTTAGCAGCAAAATCAAAGTTCTTTTAACGTAAAAGCTCTTTACAAAATTCTTTATGTCAACATTAAAAACTTCATAAGATTATATACAAAGTCGACACGATCCGCATTGAGATCATGAAACTTCATATCCAACTCCTTCACAAACCTTGTTCGAGTTCCGATTATTAACACTACGATGATGAACAATGAGTTGAGTCTCCATAACCGAGGAGCAACGACGATTCGAACCGATTAAAACCAAATTGGGATTCCAGACCACCACGACATATGTAGGTCCCCGACCTACATATATCAACCTACCCTCGGATCCTCTAAAACAAGAACGGGTCCGCGCCACCGAGAATACAATACTCCACCAATCCAAATTTATTGCCACGTGGGTACACGCTATTCCCGCCATCTCTCCACTCCCA
This sequence comes from Miscanthus lutarioriparius, assembly GCA_904845875.1. NCBI lineage: Eukaryota > Viridiplantae > Streptophyta > Magnoliopsida > Poales > Poaceae > Miscanthus > Miscanthus lutarioriparius. Next base: position 62,784,976 of record CAJGYO010000008.1, on the reverse strand, counting down.
AAGGCGTGAGTAGCCATTCTCGTAATAGAATAGTCAAGTTAAGGCTTACCGGAGTATGCGGTTAGTACTACAAAGTCTCAGCTCCCATAGTTCAACAACGGTACGGGCCTCAATCGACACAGGCGGAAAGAACCCGCTCACAAGACCTCCATGTCTTGTGGCTCCCCAACACCGAGTCCGCCCGGTCTAGATTTATTACTCCACATTCCCATATCACATGATAACATAAGTAACCAAAGTTCCATTTAAAGTTCGCAGGTGACAGGTAATCACTCGACTTTCATCGTTCTAGGCATAGCTAAGCATAACTAGGCATATACGAATTAAAACGGTTAACAAGGTAGATATGGAAAACAAGGTTGGTAATGCATCAGTTAGGTTTTCACTTAACTCCTAATCACTTAATGCAGTAAAGAAAAGCAAAAGCGAAATCCATTTGTAAAACACAATGTAGGGTTGTATGCATCAGGGGCTTGCCTTCGTTGACGGAAAAGTCCGGTTCCGTAGTCGCAACACAATTATCCAACCCGACCTCAACAGACGGATTAACCTCTTCAACCACTGGATTAACTACCACGTGCTCACCTTTGTTCACTACATGTAGTAACAATGCCATGTGTAACATGATGCGAGATACAAAATATGATGCTCGATGATGGATGCAAAAGTTAACAACTTGAATACAACTTTCCTTCGCGGTACAGTTACAAGTCAAACTAACTAAACCTATTTCGTAATACATACATCTATTGCCAAAGATCATTACCCACTAATGACCCAAGGACATCACTCAATCAAAAATTCAATCAAAACCTAGATCATTAAAGGTTACTATTTGCTTTTATGAATTAATTATTTAATTCAAAATTATGAAAAAATCAACTTGTTCCAATTGAGCTCAATTTTTTTGCAAATGTTCATCACATGATATCTAAGTGGCAAAACAAGTTTCATAATTTTTTGATGAATAAATAAGCCTAGAAAAATCATGAAAACTCATTTATTAATTAATTGAGCAATTTTTATCACATCCAAAAAGTACTGAAAATCAATAGTTCATATTTTTCTTAAATAGTATACATCACAGAGAGGTCACACAAAAATTTTCATAATTTTTGGAGCTCCAATTAATTCTATACAAAAATAACAAAAATATACACTATTCATCTATTTCTGAAAATAGAAAAATTCCATTGTGAACTACACAGTCACTGACATCGGGCCCCACCTGTCATCCCTAACCTCCCGCGTTTGACCACGACGATGGTGCGCTGACCAGCGATAACTCGCCGCCAGTGAGACTAACGGCGACGGCGAAAGTACCAACACACTCCCGTCATCACCCCGCATCGATTGAGTGTACTATCAAGACTAATTGCAGCGGTATACAAGCTTGACGACGGCCATGGCGGACATGACTGCACGACAGTGCTACGCCGGCAAAACAAGGCCGGTAGAGACCAAATAGAGCGCTTGGGAAGGATCTGCAGCTCACCCCGAACGCGATGGAGCAAAGAGCGAGACCGGAGGAGCCACGAAGACGCTGGTCAATGAGCACAGCAGAACAATGGTCGTCGGTGGCGACGCTCCGGTGACTATGGTGGTCAAATGGAGCAATCAACAAGATATTAAGCACCACGGCATCGAGACGAAGCTGGAGCAACCAAACACAAGGGTAGAGGTGCACCGTGGAGCTCTAGCCACGGTGAAGCGCTTGCGACGGTGGTGCTGCTAGCCGCGAGGAAGAAAGCGACGCACAGCGAGTTCTCGGTGAAGACAAGCGGCCAGAGTTGGTTGGCTGGGTGCGCAAGGACTAGGCGATGCTGTGGCAAGCTTTGCCAAAGACGGGAAGGCGCTACTGCGACGGGGAAGCTTAATGGAGTTATGGCAATGGCGGCGGGAGAAAACAGAGGAGGAAGAAAAACGACGACGACGGCGTCTCGGCCTTTAAAACGTGGCTCAGAAACAAGGAGAAGCCACGCCACGGCCTTTACCATGCCAGCACGACACCGAAGATGGCCACGCGCGCGCCTAGAACCGAGACGAAGGTCGCCGGCAATGTAGCTTAAGCGGGGAGCACTGTTCAACTTAATTACAGAATTGCCATCCGTTTTAAAATCCAAATTACTCCCAAATTTATGTAACAACTCAAAAATCTCCAAAAACAAAAGTTGTTCAAAATTCAAAGTTCTACAACTTTGCTGTTATAACCACCCCTAATTCGGTCTACATTTTGAAATGCAAATTTGAATTCAAAAAGGGGACATTTAAAGAATTACGCCTTTTCAATTTACTTCAAAATTTTCTAAACAACTTTGAAAACTCCAAAAACAAACTTTATACAACTTGACAAACTCTACATTTTTGCTTTAAGGCTCAACCCCAAAATATGCTTTGATTTTGAAATGGGTTTTTCGAGTAAAACAGATCACGAGAAATCGAGGTTTTCAGAAATCCCAGTCCAAACAAAACTTGGAACATGATTCAAACACTACAAGGCAACACTTATAACACAAATATAAACTTGTTTTAGTGAATGCATATCAAAGTTTTTACTAAGGCCAATTGCTTTGCAATGCATATGATGACATGGCAGGTTTTAGTATTTCAAACACCCGAGGTGTTACAGACACCACTAATACAACACTAACCTCAATTTGCTTCATAGCCGTGGAAAGGGTGGACTGTAGCCTCTTCACCTCCCTGATGGTGTCCTCCTCTTCCACGACCACAACTTCATCACCTCGCTTGCGGAGGATGCGGATGGCTTGAGGTCGTGATTCTTCACGTTCAATATCCTCGACCTCGTCCTATTCCTCTACAGCCAGAGGCGCTGCCTGGGGGCTCGGTGGCCGCACACAGCGACCGACCATGCCCTACGGCATCTCAGGGCACACCGCTTGCTCCACCGACGTTGTCGGCCTCTGCACCACCAATTCTAGCACGACGTCGGTAGCTCCCGCTCCCGCCTCCATAGACTCAGCGGCTCTCATCATTGCTACTGGCGTCCCCACCGAATCTCCCGCCATCTTCGCCAACCGCTCTCCGCCACCAACTCCATCAGCAGCGGTGGTCAACTCCTCCGCAGACCAACGAGCGCCTGAGGACTCTGGGACGGAGTCCGTCCACAATGTCTCCTCCCTAGGACCAGCCCCCGGCTGCTCACCAGTCTGGCCTGAAGGATTTAGGTCCTTCGCGCGCCCCATTCTGCATTAGTTTAGCTCATCTGATGAGTACAGGCCCGATCTTCCGAGAGGTAGCCGGTAAGTTCGATTTGTGGAGATCTCGACGTTGGCGATCCGGCTTCAAATCAGACATGATTCGAACCCTGCAACCGTTACACCACTGCTCCGTTGGTTATCAACCAAGCACAACTTGATTGACCTCGCCAAGAAGGCTTTTCCTGTAAGCAAATCGAAGAGCACAAGCAAGAAGGTAAAACACGCAATCTGAAATTGCAAATATGAATGACGCGAATATCAATAGAGGATTCAAGAACTCGGTTCCAAAGGACTAATCGACACAATGGAGGAGATCAAGAACGGGGGCCCTGGATCACTGTAAAAGGATTTGTCACCACAGTTACAATGAATGATTCAGTTTCTCGATGGAAAACTAAACTCTAAACAAAACCCAATTGTGTAGCAGCGGCAGCGGCTGTGTTTATAGTCTAAGACTCAACCTAGGGTTGGGGACGGCCAGGGGTTGGGCGCCCACAACTTGGGCTTAAGGCCCGACAAGATACATGGCCAAGTTGGCCCAAATAGGTGACGCAGCACCTTGCCGTGGTCACATAGAATGATCCACGGACCTTTTGGAGCTGGGACCAGACCCAAAACAACGGTGTCGTCGTCCCCTTTCCAACGCATCTAAGAACGGCCCGTTTCAATGTGGTATGAGAAAGTTATGACCGAAACAGTGACGACGTGTCTGCTGAATCCGAGGGCGACGTGGCAACTGAGTTCGGAATGAATTGCAACTTGGGAAGACCATGGCGTCGATGTGTCCAGCGTGGCGATGTCCTCATCATCCTCCCCTTCTCAAATTAGAGTCGTCCTCGACTCCATCTTGGCGATGTCCTCATCATCCCCTCCTTCTAGAATTGGAGTCGTCCTCGACTCCATCCCATCATCAGCGAACTCCTGCAAAAGGTTAGTGACAGCAGGCAATGCACCAGACATAAAAGGTTGACAAAACATAGTATAATATGGTGCATCAGGATTATCACATAACTCAGCAGTAGCAGAAGTTGTAGCAAGAAAAGCACCTCCTTTTAACTTAATCCCATTATTTTTAGCAATGCCTGTTGGAGGTTTATTTTTAATCTCATTAGCATGTTTAATAATATCCGTAGGAGACAAAGGTAGCAATGTAATTTTCTTATCCTTATGTATGATAGTGTATGTATTAGTTCTACCATGGTGCAAAGCATCATTATCAAATTCCCATGGGCGACCTAACAAAATGGAACAAGCTTGCATAGGGACAACATCAAAATCAGCAGTATCATGATAAGTGCCTGTGAAAAAGCTAATGCGTGCTGATTTAGTTACCTTAGTCTTACCACTAGTATTGAACCATTGAAGTTTATATGGATACGAATGTTGTCGTGTGGTCAAGCCAAGCTTGTCAACCAAATCTGAACTCACCAAGTTGTTGCAACTCCCGCTATCAATGATAGTGAGAACACGACAACCCTGCACAATGAGATACATGTGGAACAAATTGTGGTGTTGGATCTTCATCTCTTCTTCATGTCCCACACGTGTACTCAACACATGCTGCACAAGAAGGCTAGGGTAGTCCGTGGCAGCAGCCACGGAGTCAATGGTGATGGCCTCCTTGTCTTGATCGCCCTCGGTGGGATCTGCATCAATGTTAGTAGCAAGGGCTAAATCATCTTCAACATCACTAGCACTTACATATCCATCCTCGGTAGCAATGAAAGCGCGACGACTGGGGCAATCCTTCATGACATGTCCCATGCCTTTGCATCGGTGGCAAATGATTTTAGAGCTGGACGAGGAGGAGCTAGTAGAAGCACCCGGAGTGGCACCTTTCTTCAACTGTGGAAACTGCACATTAGACAATTTACTTATCCCAGAAGAAAATGGAGGTGTAGATGGCTGTGGTGCAACAGGAAGCTTGGGCGTCTCTGGCTCGGAACGCTGCTAAAAATTCCTCCCATTGTTAGACCTGAAAGGCTGGTATTGTTTGCGTCCCTATACTTCTCGTTCTGCCTTAATAGCAAGATGATACAATTGGGAAAAATTGTGTCATTCTTTGTAATCAAGTATGTTCTGTATATCATGGTTTAAACCACCAAAAAATCTAGCACTAGCATCATGATCATCTTCATTTATACCACAACGTGCTAAACCAATAAGCAATTCTTGATAGTATGCTTCTACTCCTTTATCACCTTGTTTTAAAGTTTGTAGTTTCAAACGTAAATCACGTTGGTAATAAGGAGGAACAAAACGAGATTTCATACGTTGCTTTAAAACATTCCAAGTTTGAGGCACAATGACATTATTATTGGCATTGCAAAGATCACTCCACCGTAACAAAGCAAAATTAGTAAACTTACTAGTAGCAAGTCTAACTCTATGCTCAAGAGGAACATTATGAGAATCAAATTTTTGTTGAACAACAAGCTCCCAATCTAAATATGCCTCTGGATCAACATTACCAAAAAAAGGAGGTAGACTAAATTTAATTTTAGCAAAAGGATCATTATTACCATGATTATTACCTTCCATACCGCTGACGATTGAAGTTGAGGCGGCGACGGCACCACCACCAATCGACATACGCATCTTCATCACCAAAAGCATCCGTATCTTCATCATCAACACGATAAGGTGGAGGCGTTGCTCAAAATGCTTCAATGCGGGTGACCAGATTGTTCACGCTATGCGCGTCAGCTTTCGGTCATAAGATTGCGTTGTTCAGTCATGAACATTGTAAGCTCGCCCTTGGACACGCACTCATTGAAGTCCGTCGGGAGTTCCCCGCCATGGTTAGAAGATAGAAAAGACAACACCAAAGTATTATCCCTATCAACTAAAAGGAAACAAGTGGTGGTGGTGGTGATGGTGGTGAAAGTGGAATGCAAAATCACAAGCGGCTTACCACCGTCTTGCTGTATTCTTACCAACGCCAAAGCAGAGCAAAACCAAAGTGGTGAAGCAACTGTTGTTGAGCGTGGTAACAGCTTACAAGATGAACCTGTGCTGACAGAAGAATATGTGGAGCTATGGGTAGGCACACAATATGACAAAGCAGGATTAGCAATTAACGAGTGCAGAGTAACGATTATTCAATCCGGATCCAAAGTACAAATCACAGGTGCTGGCTAAGACGTGTCGAGACGTAGCGCAACAAGGTAAAAACAAAGGACGATCGAAAGAACTCACAGAACAAGCAAATAGCCCGGAATTCTCCTTTTTTCCCAAATTTTTTCCCAGATTTTTCCAAAAGGCACTAGTAGGAAACAAACTTTTTTTTATTTTTCACTATTTTTATATACTTTTCTCTGAACAAGGATCACAAAAGATGCAACCACAAAAATTGGCACCTACAACTGAGGTGGGATGTGGTCTACAGAAATTCAGCACGTTACCCACGCTAACGCCACAATTTGTTCCACATGTATCTCATTGTGCAGGGTTGTCGTGTTCTCACTATCATTGATAGCGGGAGTTGCAACAACTTGGTGAGTTCAGATTTGGTTGACAAGCTTGGCTTGACCACACGACAACATTCGTATCCATATAAACTTCAATGGTTCAATACTAGTGGTAAGACTAAGGTAACTAAATCAGCACGCATTAGCTTTTTCACAGGCACTTATCATGATACTGCTGATTTTGATGTTGTCCCTATGCAAGCTTGTTCCATTTTGTTAGGTCGCCCATGGGAATTTGATAATGATGCTTTGCACCATGGTAGAACTAATACATACACTATCATACATAAGGATAAGAAAATTACATTGCTACCTTTGTCTCCTACGGATATTATTAAACATGCTAATGAGATTAAAAATAAACCTCCAACAGGCATTGCTAAAAATAATGGGATTAAGTTAAAAGGAGGTGCTTTTCTTGCTACAACTTCTGCTACTGCTGAGTTATGTGATAATCCTGATGCACCATATTATACTATGTTTTGTCAACCTTTTATGTCTGGTGCATTGCCCGCTTTGTCACTAACCTTTTGCGGAGTTCATCGATGATGGGATGGAGTCGAGGGCGACTCCAATTCTAGAAGGAGGGATGATGAGGACATCGCCAAGATGGAGTCGAGGACGACTCTAATTTGAGAAGGGAGGATGATGAGGACATCACCACGCTGGACACACACTTGGCCATGGTCTTCCCCAAGTTGCAATTCGTTCCCAACTCAGCTGCCACGTCACCCTCGGATTCAGCAGACACGTCATCACTGTTTCGGTCATAACTTTCTCATACCACATCGAAACGGGCCGTTCTTCGATGCGTTGGAAAGGGGATGACGACGCCGTCTTTTTGGATCTGGTCCCAGCTCCAGAAGGTCCGTGGATCATTCTGTGTGACCACGGCAAGGTGCTGCGTCACCTATTTGGGCCAACTTGGCCATGTATCTTATCGGGCCTTAAGCCCAAGTTGTGGGCGCCCAACCCCTGGCCGTCCCCAACCCCAGCAGCATTATTAGACTATAAACACAGCCGCCGCCGCTGCTACACAATTGGGTTTTGTTTAGAGTTTAGTTTTCCATCGAGAAACTGAATCGTTCATTGTAACTGTGGTGACAAATCCTTTTACAGTGATCCAGGGCCCCCGTTCTTGATCTCCTCCACTGTGTCGATTAGTCCTTTGGAACCGAGTTCTTGAATCCTCTATTGATATTCACGTTATTCATATTTGCAATTTCAGATTGCGTGTTTTACCTTCTTGCTTGTGCTCTTCGATTCGCTTGCAGGAAAACCAATTGATGAGTACAGGCCCGATCTTCCGAGAGGTAGCCGGTAAGTTCGATATGTGGAGATGTCGACGTTGGCGATCCGGCTTCAAATCAAACGCGATTCGAACCCTGCAACCGTTACACCATTGCTCCGTTGGTTATCAACCAAGCACAACTTGATTGACCTCGCCAAGAAGGCTTTTCCTGCAACCGAATCGAAGAGCACAAGCAAGAAGGTAAACCACGCAATCTGAAATTACAAATATGAATGACACGAATATCAATAGAGGATTCAAGAACTCGGTTCCAAAGGACTAATCGACACAGTGGAGGAGATCAAGAACGGGGGCCCTGGATCACTGTAAAAGGATTTGTTACCACAGTTACAATGAACGATTTAGTTTCTCGATGGAAAACTAAACTCTAAACAAAACCCAATTGTGTAGCAGCGGCGGCGGCTGTGTTTATAGTCTAATAATGCTGCTGGGGTTGGGGACGGCCAGGGGTTGGGCGCCCACAACTTGGGCTTAAGGCCCGACAAGATACATGGCCAAGTTGGCCCAAATAGGTGACGCAGCACCTTGCCGTGGTCACACAGAATGATCCACGGACCTTCTGGAGCTGGGACCAGATCCAAAACGATGGCGTCGTCGTCCCCTTTCCAACGCATCCAAGAACGGCCCGTTTCGATGTGGTATGAGAAAGTTATGACCGAAACAGTGATGACGTGTCTGCTGAATCCGAGGGCGACGTGGCAGCTGAGTTGGGAACGAATTGCAACTTGGGGAAGACCATGGCGTCGGTGTGTCCAGCGTGGCGATGTCCTCATCATCATCGGTCACCGCAACTATAAAAATCGGAAAGCTACCGATCCCAAGGCAAAGATACTTACACATCAGCTTCTCGGTAGATGGTTTTGAACCGGCGCTACCTCCCCGAGCACCCAAGCACTGCTCTGGGGTCAATCCGCGTGGCTTAGGCCGAAGGTCTTGCGGCCCCTATTGTCGGCGTCTTTTTCGCTTGCTGCTCGGGGACTCCTTCCCCTCCCTCCGATTGCAGCTCCGCGCGCGTGTTGCGCGATGATGCTTTAGTGCTTGGAGGGGGAGCTACTGGAGCCTCGTCGTCGTCCGACCACTTAGATATCGCCGTGCTCTGCATCCGAGCGGTCTGACCACCACCAAGCGATATACGGCCTGGCTTGTGGGGAGCTACATCCACCATTCTTCTCTTCTTTCAGGCTGGCTCATCTGTCGCCGCCCTTTTCCCCCAAACCTTCTCCGATACCGGGGGACACTCCCTCCGGCCAGCACCTTCGCCTTTAGATTCGGACGAGGCACTGATGGCACCTTCCTCCGGCTGAGTGGTCGGCTTAGCGTCCACTGCCTTTGGCCAATCGCTCCTCAGCATGCCCGAGAAGTACGCCGCCCATTCCTACAAATGGATCTTTCGACAAGCAAATCAGTCCACTGCTCGACACCGGCATGGAATGAAAAGCACCAAGAACAACAGTCAACATTTTTTACTTAAGGAGGTGGGTTTGTGCAGTTGAAGGTTTTCGGCCGCCCTAGCACGCTGTACGAAACGTTTGGAGTGAATAGATTAGTGGCCCGGTGCAGCACAGCCTCCTTTGTCAGTCTCTCCGTGCTCTCCCGGGTGCCATCAGTATCTCCCTTGAAGTCAAAGCCTGGATAAGCCCTCTCCTTGTAGGGCTGAAGCAACGCATTATGAAGTTTGCCGCCACCACCACTCCGTTCATCTTCATGCCCCTTATTAACTCAAGGAGCTCCTTCACCTGCTCCATATCAGCACTGGTCGGTTTCTCCGACCAGCTCCTCTAGTTCTCTAAAATCTGGTCGACATCACATCGGATGGCAGCATGACTCTGCTTCATGTAGAACCACCTGGCATTCCACCCCTTCAGCGAGGTATTCAGCGGCATAATAATGTATTCACCCGCCATCCCGTCGCGGAGCTGTAGATACACACCGCCGACCACTCTGGAACCACCCCCTCCTTTCTTCTTAAGCTAGAACAAGTGTCGAAAGAGATTAAAGTGGGGAAGAATGCCAAGATAGACCTCATAGAAGTGGATAAACACGAAAATGTGCAAAATAGTGTTCGAGTGAAGATTACACAAGCTCACACCCCAATACTCCAATAGATCCCGCAAGAAAGGATGTACCAGAAGTCCTAATCCATGCCAGAAATAATCTTCAAACACAACAAGCTCGTCAATGTGTGGCATCGGATAGGGCTCACCGTCGACAGGACGCCATCCGGTGGTGATACGGTCAGGAAGAACGCCCGCCTCCACCATCTCGTTGAGCTCCGTCTCCCCCATGAGTGACGGCACCCATTCATTATCACGGCTCACCCTAGCGGCCGCCTTCTTCGAGTTACCACCTCCTCTCTTCGGCGCCATCGCTCAGAAGTGGAGCGTGAGGCTGAGGAGGAAGACGAAGTGGCGAAGTGTCAAAGGTGGGAACGCGGAGTGCGGCGACGCAGTTATAAAGAAACATACCCACTTTTTGCATTCAAGGGTTTTTGGAAAACCGCACCATATTGATTTGCGGCCTTCCGAATTCCCCAAAGCGGCGTGGTGGGACATTATCTGGGCTTCCGCGCAACTACAACCCATAGGGCCCATTCTTCGACACAACTTGGTACTGCACACGAATATTCGCCGACTTCTCCGCAATACCATCAAGGCTCAGTAATTTCTACTGTACAACCATTACTTCGGTTTTTTTCTCCACGATTTGAGTAATCGGTACTTCTTGATTTATTCGAGATTTTCACTTGTGGCTCGGGGACTACGTCATCATTATGACTCGGTTTCTCACCACACTGGGGACTTCTTCTGGTTACTATTATTTCTGACCCTGGCACCACGTGGCCACGTCACCTACTGTCAGTCTTGGGGACTAAGTGGGCACACTTCACCTTGCGGTGAATGTGCGCTTTTCACTTCAGGGCTCAGCCCGTGGACTGGTTGCCTGCTCGGCTGGTTCTCTGCCTTTTTCTACTTTTTGGACCCTGGCATAATGTGACCACGTCACCTACTGCCAAGCTCGGGGACTAAGTGGGCACACTTCACCTTACGGTGAGTCTGTTTTCTTTAATCTAGAAGACTCCGTGCCTCCCAAAGTTGAAGAAGATTATCTCTCTTTCTCGTGGTCGGACTCTAAGTGGGCACACTTGGTTCACAACGAGGAAATTTTCAATTTTGAACTTGAGCTCCTTACATCCTTCTGGTAAGCCTTACTTGGGATACTCTGCTCAACGATGGTCCACAACTGCTCGGTGACTCATTAGAGTGGTTGGACTCTGAGTCTGACTGCTCGGTTTTATTTACACCTGCTCGGACAAGCTCAAGATGGCGTTGCATAGCGGATACAAGGTGCTCGGGGACTAGTTGTGAGGGGTACGACCCCGGATACCCACGACAGACTACATGGGCTGCGCTGCCAGGGGCGGTCCAGCCCACAAGACGAAGACCTACGATGCACGGCACTACTCGGCGTGTACCGCAAGGCATCAAGGGCGATATCCTGAAGATGCTATGAGATTTGTTAGAATACGTTCGATCCCATGATTCCTATAATCTGTCATTACTTTGCAGTTATCTCTTAGATCTAACCAACTTGTAACCCTACCCCCCATACTATATAAGGCGGGCAGGGACCCCCCTCAAAACATACGCAATATCATACGATAGCCAATACATACCAACAGACCACAGGAGTAGGGTATTACATCGTGCTGACGGCCTGAACCTATCTAACTCTTATGTCTCTGTTGCCTTCTTGTTCTTGATTACGCGCACCTCTGCCGATCAATCTACCTTCGTGGGAAACCCCTCGGAGGATTGCCGAGCATCTTTTGTCGACAGTGTCGGTGTTTGATGACCGGCAACTCATCACGGGGTTACTCGGGACGATGGTTGGTGGGCTTCGGCGTATGCAGAACTCAACGGGAAACGTAGAGACAATAATTTATACTAGTTTGGTCCGCCAGAATAGTATCCTACATCCAGTCTGGGGTGAATAGTATGTTATGCCCCGCGCTTTGGGTTTAGACCGTTGGGTTTGTTCCTCTACCGATCTAGGAAGCCCTGCCCTCCTTTATATAGTGCAGGGGGTAGGATTCCTAGTCAGTTACAATGTAAGAGTCCTAATACGATTACAGGGTAGTAATGTAACTAGGATTACATGTGGGGAATTTCTAGTCGGACTAGATCTTCTCCCTTTCTTGTGGGGTACCCGGGGAATATGTCCCACAAGCCTCTGAGCTCTGTATGGTTGATCTTTGGAAGCCTTCTTGTTTCTCTAGGTCTTGCCAAGTAGAAACAAGCTTCGTCTGAGTGCTTTCTAAGAGAATCCATGTGGTGTTTCTTGAAATCATCGAGTGGTGTGCATTTTTTTTAAAAAGTGCACTCACTCAGTATAGCCCCCGAGCCTGTTGTTGTTTGAACAAAGAGTTGGAGGATCTTGTATGCAATTCCTTATCGAAGAAATTTGAATGCATCCTCTGAGGATATATAGCCCAAAGCCACCGAGCCTACAATCCGACACTTGGTAGTTGATTATAGGATCTTGTAGACGTCCTCAAGTGTGTAGCCGAGTAACCTCCTAGGACAATAGTCTGTGACTGCTTGTCGCCGAGTGGTTGAAAGCTTGTGAATTTGATCTTCCATCCTTGAATCTGAGCCCCCGAGCGTAGTCGGAGTGAAGCCGAGTAGGCCGTGATAATAGCCGAGCCCCCGGGCTTAGTGCCGACTAAGTCGTGGAGGTGAAGAAGCCTGTGAAGTAGTGGCCGAGTAAAGCAGCATGGAGTGTGTGCCTCACCCAGCGAAGTAGTGGGCAGCCTGCGGAGGCGTGTACCTCACCCAGCAGCATGGTCCAGATCTAGTCCCCTGCAAGATAAAAATACAAATTTTTGTAGTTATTGATATTCAGGATATCAAGTTGGTAGCAGGTCCCATGCATGTAAAATAATAGGTCGGGAGCGGATCTCAGTATTATGAAATGCATGTAAAATTTTTCGTGTCTTACTCTTGCTAAGCTATGTAAATTCCCGGAGTAGTTAACCCCGTATGTATAAGCACTTGTATCTCTGGTGTATGGTCGTGAGGTTTATGACCGTGATCATATGAGCCTGCGAGTAAATGCGTCATAAATATGAGTTCGTACTACTCAAGTAATTTCACAACCATTAAGAGGAGACTAGAGCAGTCGGAAGCTGCGCGAAAAAAGAGAATACGCGTGGAGTGCATGTTGTCCTAACTACTAGCACGAAGCTGTGTGGGTAGTTGGGAATGCAATTATGGTATGGTCACGAAAGCACATGTATAATATAAAGAGACATGATTAAAGAATATTTAGAAAAATATTAAAATTTAACTTAGCTTAATTAATGGCCGAGTAGAGCGTGCGATCCTGATGTTTGGGGCACCATCTTAGTCCGAGTAGTGAAACTTCTTAGCTAAGCAGCCGAGTAGTCGGACACGCAGCCGAGTAGTCGGACACCGCTATGGAGCAGTCGGTTGTTGTGGCCAAGTAGTCGGAACTTATCATCGGAGCTGAGTAGTTCACGGACCAGTCCTCGATCAACCAGACCCGTTCCAGACTTCCAGGTTGTTGCCGTGCATCCTGCATGCATGTACACATGCATACAAACCTCAATATTTAATTAGCTTGCATGCCATGTAGATCGGATACGCCATTCTTTTTTTGCTACTAGTTGAGCCTTTCCACGTGATGCAAAGTGGGCATTGTCGTCGTAACCGAGACGGGTAGCTCCACAGATTAACCGCCGTGGACAGCTCGATTTCCGAGTAGGAGATGTAAGAGCTTGTTTAGTTTCTCCCTTAAGTTTACTTCTTCTCCCATCAAATATTTAGATATATATATGAAATATTAAATATAGATTAAAAATAATTAATTGTACAGTTTACGACTAATTTGCGAGATGAATCTTTTAAATCTAATTAGTCCATAATTTGACAATGTGGTGCTACAGTAATACATGTGCTGATGATGGATTAATTAGGCTTAATAAATTAGTCTAGCGGATTACTCATAAATTCTGTAATTTTTTTATTAATATCTAAACATTCCGTACGACATCGTCACGTGATGTGACACTCTGAAACTTAACATATGAAGGCTTGCTAGAGTAGGAGTTCCGTGCGGGTGCCCTGCCTGACGCGGCCGCTGGGGCCGGGATCCCGCATCCCGTGCTGAACGGAGCAGGACCGATCTAAATGAGGCGTCGGCTAGCTTCAACAAGAGACGTATCTGGATCGATCACCGGAAGGAAACACGTCGCCGAACGTCGGAATTTGCCGCTTGATCCCGCACGCCGAAACATGCCGGCGTGAGTTGCATCAAGGTGTCACGGCGAGTTGCGTCGGGGAGTTGGGTCCTGATCGCAGGTTGCCGAGGGACGCCGCTGCCGTGATAATCCGAATAGGCACGAACGACACTGTTGATTTTGAGGTCATCGAGCTCTTGATCACAATTGCGTCGAAAATCTCTACCTGACGTGTCAGCTGTCGGTGTTTGATGACTGATAACTCGTCACGGTGTTACCCGAGACCATGGTTTGGTGGGTTTCGACGTATGCAGAATTCGACGGTGAACGCAGAGACAACAATTTATACTGGTTCGACCCGCCAGAATAGCGTCCTAGTCCAGTCTAGGGTGAATAGTATATTACGCCCTGCGTTGGAATTTAGACCGTTGGGTCTATTCCTCTGCCGATCTAGAGAGCCCTGCCCTCCTTTATATAGTCCAGGGCAGGATTCATAGTCGATTACAATGTAAAAGTCATAGTAGGATTACATGATAGTAATATAATTTGGATTACATGTGGAGAATTTCATAGTCAGACTAGATCTTCTCTCTTCCTTGCTGGGTACCTAGGACTATGCCCCACAGTTGGAATTAATTCAGTGATGGAACAGTATTGACGGATCGTCGGTCAATTCGACGGACCCTCTCGTAGAATATTGTGTGACAATATTTGTGCAACCCGAGAGGAGCTAGTTATCTATGGATGGTCCGCCAAATTGACGGAACGTTCCGTGAGGTCAATTTCACACTCAGAAAGGTTTAGGCTAGTTCGGGATCATATATCGTATATCCTCATGGGTGGCCGTAGGTACTAAGAACATGCGAGAGGATCATATCAGTTTAGGCAATTTCATGGTAGAAGTAAAAGGAGAGAGAAATGGAATGTGTGCAGTACATAGATTATCTCTACAAGCTGATCAACTGCACTCTCTCCTGGGAACAACGGCTGCAAACATACATGCAAGAGAATTAAAACAATAGCAGTGGCATCATGGTCAAGCAAAAAAATCTAAAATCTTCGAAATTTGTAAAACAAATACAGAAACCCACCTAATGCAAGAATGCATCCAACTGACCATATATTTATTGATGTTAGATACTCAGTTGCACCGAATATATGAGATTGGAGCACGGTAACAACGTGAGCATATGTATGATAAATGGTCACTAGCAATCTGTAGTAGAATATTATGAAGACTACCCGAAAAGACAAATATTAAGTAGCTGAAGCAAGGTGGCAGATGGAGAGAAAAGACAAAAGACATTAATATATACAACTTAAAGTGGTATCTCCATATACCTATTACTATGACTGAAAGTCGAATATCCACACATGTATAACCATCTCAAAATAGTATAACCACAGAAGGACAAAACACGTTACATGCGATAAGAAAACGTGTCACATGCATAAGAAAGATTGGCAACTAACGGAGGTTGCCAATAAGATTGGCAACTACGCCTAGGATCACATTGGGTAAAAATAAATGGTGCCTGAATATAGAACCTCTTCTTTTATTTGGCCTCTTGAAGGAGTGTTCCCTTCTGTTGTTGAGCTCCTGTCAAGAAATGAAAGAGACTAGTGTGCAGCCAGTAAGATTCGGTGGTCAGCAACATATAGTAGAACCATTTGTAACAATAAAAGAAATTGCACCTACATTCTTATTAGGTTGTTTGGTCATGTTGGTTGAATTTAATAAAAGTTCAGTGGTCACAGACATTAATTCCAGTAATATCCACTTCATAGGAAAGTGACTTAGACCTAAAGTACATGTCCTGTGTCTAAAATTTGAAGACATGGAAAAGACACCATGTTGTTCTAGGCCGTAACCTTAGAACCCCTGGTTGTCACCCAAACATACACATAACCTAGAAAGAAGAGACTGGCGAAAGGTTACCATGGGTAATCCGACTTGATATCATGAACGGGAATTAGGGTTCCTCCCATTACAACCTCTGCAGAGGTGCTATTTATACACTTCCGTAGCATTTACATGGACACAACTACCTTGATCCGGGAGAATATTCCTTTTCACTAAGGGCACTCCGGTCTTTCCCTTCACCTCCCTCGGGCACCAACTGCCCTCGCCGCAGTATGGTGGTCCCATCAGCCAGCTGTAGCCGCTGGGCCCCCATGCCGCCTTCTCCCTTAGTGACGAAAGGGCGGAGAGTTCCTGCAACACTAGAGAAGGTTACCTCACGCGAACGTTCAATCAACCCCATGCTTTCGCCTGATGGCCAAAGCCTTGTCTCCGTAAGCCTATTTCCGTGTCGTGCGAAGATACCCATAACGACCGAATGCTCCCTTTCGCCCTCAAAGGGACGCATAAAGAATTGGTTGCTGATCAATTCCCCTTTTCACCAGCAGGGGGTGTGAAGTGTGAGGGGCGTAGCCCAACACACCATGAGCAGTGTTGACACCTGAAGTGGCAAACGGGTAAACCATCAGCGTACGGTTGTCAATGTTGCCTTCACCGGGAGTATTCCAAGTATTGTATTTCCACGGGAAACGTGAAGTAAACTAAGGATCAAGACCGTCCTATGATGATACAAAAGATCCTATGAAACTTTGGGTAGAGAGAATCTAGATAGCAATGATATCTGGTAAAGATAGTAGTTATAAAGGGCAGTTCACCCACCTTGCTTACAGGAGGAGATAGGCGAGACAATAGGGGATGAAACCCTATCCGAAGCGGCTACCTTGTTACTGGGTCCCTACCTTTTAAGAACTTGCCTACAACACATGGTGGAATGCAAAGGCTAGACATGGCTGTCACCACCTGCTAGCTATCACAAACAATTCGTGCGACAAGCGGTCTACATAGGCAAGATATAGTCTAGACACCACGTCTACACTATACTTACTACTCTAACCTTGCACAACTAAGTTCCCTTAGAAAGGTTAGAGCACTCTACTAAAGTAAAGAAGGCTTATATAACTACTAGTAGAGACAGAATACCAAATACTATAAAGATCTTAGATGAGTCACTTACAAGAAAAGCGCATCCGCCAAGGTACAGCTTGGAGAAGACACCAGATAGGCCCGGCTCTTCTCCACACTCCCCTCACTCTCTCCCTAATCTCATAGCTACTAGAGAGTGGTTTACTCTAATGTGTCATGAATGAGAGTTAAGTCCTAGGGGGTATTTATAGCTAGAGTGAGGGGTGGTGCCATGTCATCAGTCCAGGTGACATCTCCTCCTTGCCCTTTGATCCAACTGACCTTGAACCTGACCTTTGTTCAACGGTTCAGATCAAGGAGGATGCATGGAGGCATCCATAGAGGCGGTGCACCAAAGTTGAGCTGGTTTAGCCACCTAAGGAGATCGGCCGACCTCCCTATGGTAGGTGGGCCATGCCATCACCTTCTAGAAGGTGTCCCCATGTGTCAATGTGAAGGTTGGATACTTTGGTCACGCTGGATGTGAAGCGACCCCAATTTTCACGAGGGAAATCCACAATGTCGAAGTATAATAAGACCGTTGTAGATCATATTACCCAAATTCCAGTCGAATATCACATCCATACAACGATAATATCAGAGTACAAATAGTGCGGAATTACATAAGTTTATTACATCGCCGCATTGGCGGAATCAAAAGTAGCATTCATTCATAACAGCTTGAAGATAAGATCGCCAAACTCGAGCATAGGAACGAACCCCTCAACCGTCAATCTCCTCGGAGCTATACTCCTCAGCAGAACCTGTGTGCCAAAATTTATCAGTACGATTTGTACTGGCCACTCCCAACCCTATGAGCATTACTTTGTGGAAATTGGATGCAAGTTGGATATAATCAAAAGGAACCTATAAGGCTGGGGTTTCCTATATCAAGTATTTATTAATAGTTGGTCAAGTTTTAACACCATTCACACACCCATTCCACCCCATTCCCATTCTAGAGCCAGGTTTCGATCCTAGGATCGATACACCACCATCTCCACACCATCACCATACCATTCCCATACCATCGCTCAGTCGACAGGCCAACTCCCTCTCGGCACTGTCTCAAGGCCCATAGCCCCTGGCTACGTCCGAACACTCACTCTCAGTGGGAGAAAAGAAGGACTCATCTCACTATCTAGTTTAAGCGAAACCCAGGAAAGGTCCATTGCTGACGAGTCGGCATATGTATCGATCGATCAACCATACACTCTGCAGAGGTTTTACATAACCACAAGATCCGCCTTCCTCACTGACCGTCGTCAACTGGGCTGATTCCGGCCGCTTGCTAGCCTAGGATAATGCCACTCTACCATTTAGCCCTGGTTCACCCCAAGTCGGGTCTGGCGTGGCTGAAACTGTGAGTCATGAACCGGGTCCATAAGGTCTCCATGAAGTCTTGGAAGGGTGTGGGGGAATCCTCCGCACCCCGTACCTCCCTCACACTATCCGCTATCAACCTAGCAGTAGTGGCAATATCCTACCAATTAGTCCGGCCGTCCCGCACCATATAGGGCGAGTGGTACGTAAGGCTTTCCGATGAATCTGAGTACTAGTAAGTCCTTAGAGATAACCAAGCCAGAATGTCTCCATCAGGGTTTCCATTTACCGTGCCACCATAGCACCTCCACCCTGGGCTCCTCCCATCATAGGTTCACACCCAGGGCCACCTCATATACCATTTACCTACCACAGGTATCCATTCCAGGGGTGCCCAGGTAGCACCCCATGGCAAGACTTGCCCTAGGCTCGTCGTATACTCCAACTTGGTCGACACAACCCTCACCCTCCACGCACCCAAGTCACACATGCAGCACTCTCCCCATAGTCCAGATAACACCAGTTCTCACGCACCATGTAGTGCAAGCGTAGTAGAAGTAATAAGCAATGAAATATAGTAGCAAATGTGTGACTAGCCTATTAGCAGGGTGAGCAGGGGTAATGTTGCGTTAAGGCAAAGGTCATCAAGAAAGTATACTACCATGCAAGTCCTATCATAGTGTGATCATAACAACAAAGTAAAGCACTAGCATTTCTATTTTAGCCATGCGTAATAGGTGCTACAAGATTGGGTGGGATGTGGCACCTTCTGTGTAGTCATCTCCGTACTCCTCACGGTACTCACGATCCTCGTCTGTTCGGTTCTCCTCCGAGTCTGCAAATGATCGCATTATAGTCGTGTTAGCGACGCCTATAGAATAGCACAAAGAAGCAGTGAAAATTCAAAAGAGCCAAATGCACTCAAACATGGGTTCATTGCGTAGAGCTCAATTTTAGATGGATTTTGGTCCTGGTCTTGTATTTTTCTGAGATCGTATGAATTAGTTATATATTTCCGAAGATTAAATTAAGGCTGATTAATTCAGGGTTGACACGTGTCAGACTGTGACTGGTTCTCGTGGTCTTGGAGTGGTGTACCAGCTGGTGTGGTGGTTGGAGAGGTCGCCAAAGTGGTCGGAGAACTTGCCGATGTGGTCGGTGAGATCGCTGAGGTGGTCGGAGAGCTCGCCGACGTGGTCGGTGAGATCGCCGAAGTGGTCGGAAAGGTCGCCGAGGTGGTCGAGAGCTCGCCGACTTGGTCGGTGAGATCGCTGAGGTGGTCGGAGAGCTCGCCGACGTGGTCGGTGAGATCGCCGAAGTGGTCGGAAAGGTCGCCGAGGTGGTCGGAAGGCTGGCCGAGGTGGTCGGTGCAGCAACGCAGGGCTCTAGTGGGCTTCATCCTCGGCTAAGGTGAGCGCGATGTGTCTCTCGTCATGGCGGAGCCAGTCAGGGTGTCAACGTCGCCTTTACCGCGACGTAGAAGATGCGGTGGTCTCGCCATGGTTGTGCTCTGACCATGGTGAGCGCGTGCGTGCGATGTGTATGCATGGCATGAGCAGAGCACTCGGCGCTAGCATTCCCGAGCAGAGGGCTCGGCGTCGCCCCCTTTCTTCCCTTTGCTTCGCGTTTCTGTTTGGCTCAACAAGAGGGTCGTGGTGGTCCTTCTATGCTACCGGTTGGCTAAGCCGGAGCAAGAGCTCGTGCTCCGACGTGGTCCGTTCATGGCGTCTGAGAGGCTAGGTATGGTTGTGCCGGTGTTCCCGAGCAGCTAGGGGTCGGTGAGGCTAGGCCTTGGGCTGGTGCGTGTGCGGTGCGTGTGCAACGTGTCCAGGAGCGGGAAAGCTCCGCCTCTGCGTTCCCTAGGTGCGGGAACGCGGTGGCGTTCATGGCGAGTACGGCTAGCGCGGTGAGCGGTGAACGACGTGGCTCACCGTAGGGCTCGTGGCGGTAGGATGGCGGTGCGGTGGTGGTGGCGAGGCCATGATGAGGCGATGCGATGCCGCGTCTTCGAGCAGCTATGTCGGCCAGAGCCGATCGGGCGGCGCTCACAGCTCCGGCGAGGTCCGATTCTGCGGCTGCTTCCTTCTCCTCCTTGCTTCTTCCTCCTCCCTCTCTCTCGGCTTGCGGGGGTGGTCTTTGTGCCACCAGTGGCGGCGAACAGGCCGAGGGTTAGGGCTCACGGGCGTTGGCTTTTATAGCCTAGCTCCAAGGGCTCCAATGGTGGACGGTGATCGGGCGGTGGTGATGCGTGTGGCACATCGGATGGCCCGCATGCGGTAGCGTGGGCACGATGCAAGGGGGAACAGGGTCATGCGATGTGCGTGACCCCGGGCCCGCGTCTGCTCCGTGGTCGGCTCCCGGTCGCGTGGGGAGAAAGCGTGGGGAAGACGACGACAATATTGTGGGTGGGTGGGTGACGGAGGGGCCCATTTGTCGGCTTGTCCCGATCTTGGGCGGCATGCGGTGCGTGATGTGGTGACGGTAGTCCGACTTGTCGGTGATTGCGCTGGCGTGAAAGGGTAGGAGAGGCTTGGCTGGGCTAGCTGGGCCGGTCGAGGCAGGCTGGGCTGAGCTGCTGCCTCCGTCCTTTTCCTTTCTCTTTTATTTCTTTTGCTTTGATTCAAATTTAGTTAGAGTTTAAACTTTGAGCTTTGAGTTATGTAGTGGGTCCCACAAGGTTTTTCAATTGGTGGTCAAAATACATCCCATATATTAGGGATTATTGGCTATTTTTATTATTCAAAAATAGTTGAAGTTTTATATAGGGGTGTTTTATTCTTCCAACAAATAATTCTTTACTTAGGGTTTATCATAAATATTAAGTAAGTTAGTTAAACATCACATAAAGCAAAAGAATCCGAATCACAAGTGGAAATAAGGATGCATGCATGATTTATTTATTTAGGAATTTAATTTCACATGTGGCATAAAACCAAAGCTATGCTTATGATCTTAACCTAGTTGGGTCACATCTAATCCGGAACTAGGGTTTGGCTTCTACATGTGTCACTCAACATCACATAGGGTTTAAACAAAATTTTTGTAGTTGTGATTTTTGGTGTGTGGATTTTTGGGTTGTTCAGGTCCTACCCCTTAATGAATCTCGTCCCGAGATTAAAGCATAACGTACTCTTCTAAGAGGTAAGGATATCGTGTAGCCGAGGTCAGGACTCTTTCTCCCATGTTGTTCTCTCTCTCAGCAGTGATTACTCCATTGGATCTTGCACATAGGAATAGCCTTGCTTGGGTCTCTTTGGTATCTCTGCGCTTGAGTTACGATAGGATGTTCTATATACTCAAGTGTATCTTGTATGTCAAGTGTCTCAGTTGGAACTACTTCATCGGGCACTCTCAAACACTTGCGTAGCTGTGAGACATGGAATACGGGATGTACACCCACCAATTCCTCAGGTAGCTCAAGTTTGTAGGCGAGCTTTCCAATCCTCTTGCAAATCTTGTATGGGCCAACAAATCTAGGGGCTAGCTTGCCTTTCACATGGAATCTGACAGTCCCACGTAGCGGGGATACCTTGAGATAGACGAAGTCCCCCACATTGAACTCAAGTTCTCTTCTCCTTTTGTCAGCATAGCTCTTGTATCGACTTTGAGCAATTCTCAAATTCTCCTTTACTTGAGCAACTCCTTCTTCTGCATCTTGAATCTTAGCGGAATCAAAGAACGATCTTTCACCCGGTTGAGACCACATCAAAGGTGTCTTACAAGGTCTGCCACACAGAGCTTCAAACGGTGACATCTTGATACTGGCTTGGTAGCTGTTGTTGTAAGAGAACTCTGCATAGGGTAAGCATTTCTCCCAATTAGAGCCATTATTCAGTACACTAGCGCGAAGCATGTCCTCTAAGATCTGATTTACTCGTTCTGTCTGTCCATCTATCTGCAGGTGGTAAGCGGTATTGAAATCAAGTTTGGTTCCAATGGACTTGTGCAGAGCTTCCTAGAATTGGGACACAAACTGAGGACCACGATCAGATACAATTCTAGAGGGAGCTCCATGCAGTCTGAGAATATGCTCAATATATAGATCTGCTAATTTTTTTGCATTGGTCTTGGTCTTCACTGGTACAAAGTGAGCAATCTTGGTCAAACGATCAACAATCACCCAGATGGAATCATTGCCTTTCTGTGAACGGGGCAATCCGACTATGAAATCCATGGATATACTCTCCCATTTCCACTCAGGAACGTCAAGAGGCTTTAGCAATCCTGCAGGCCTTTGGTGTTCAGCCTTGACTCTATTACAGGTGTCACATCGTGCCACATGTCCTGCAATATCTGTCTTCATACCTTTCCACCAAAAGTGTTTCTTCAAATCTTGATACATCTTTGAACCTCCAGGGTGAATACAGTACTTAGAATCATGAGCTTCTGATAGAATTTCCTCTCATAGGGCTGGATCAGAAGGTACACAGATTCTGTCCTTGAACCAGATGGTTCCTTATTCATCTTCATGGTGGTTGGTCTTGTAGCCTAGTTTCATTAGACCACGGAGATATTCAATCTCCTCACAATTTTTCTGAGCTTGACGGATGCGATCTATGAGATCATACTATATGCAGAGCTCATTTAGCACGCCATGCAGTAGTATCTCAAGTTGGAAATCATCAATCTCTTCCTTGAGCTCAGGTGGTACAGATTTAGTGATCAAAGTGTGACAGTAACTCTTACGGCTGAGGGCATCTGCGACTACATTAGCTTTTCCCGGATGATAGTGAATTTCTAGGTCATAGTCCTTGATCAACTCTAGCCATCGGCGTTGCCTCATATTCAGATCTTCTTGAGTGAAAAAGTACTTCAAGCTCTTGTGATCGGTGTAGATATCACACTTGTTGCCTATCAAGTAGTGCCTCCAGATCTTTAAAGCATGCACAACTGCTGCTAACTCAAGATCATGAGTAGGGTAACGGTTCTCGTGTTCTTTCAACTATCAAGAAGCATAAGCTATCACTCTTCCATCTTGCATCAATACACAACCAAGTCCTTGACGGGATGCATCACAATAGACCACGAAATCCTTGCTGATATCAGGCAATGCTAACATAGGAGTTGTGGTAAGCTTCTATTTCAATTCCTAGAAGCTTTGTTCGCACTCGGGCGTCCATTCAAACTCCTTAGTCTTCTTCAGAAGGTTGGTCATCAGACGGGCTATCTTGGAAAAGTTCTCGATGAATCGGCGATAATATCCAGCCAATCCCAAGAAACTTCTGACTTCTGTCACATTACAGGGTTGTTCCCATTCTTTCACAGCTTCAATCTTAGTTGGGTCAACTGCAACACCTTCAGCTGATAGTACATGGCCTAGGAAGGCAACTTCCTATAGCCAAAACTCACATTTGCTGAACTTTGCGTAGAGCTGATGTTGGGCTAGTTTCTCAAGTACAGTTCTCAGATGATGTTCGTGTTCTTCAGCGGTGGATGAATAGACAAGGATGTCATCAATGAATACTACCACGAACTTATCTAGATCATCCATGAAAACCTTATTCATCATGTTCATGAAGTATGCGGGTGCATTCGTGAGTCCAAAGGATACCACAGTGAACTCAAACTGCCCATACCTAGTCACGAAAGCTATCTTCGGGATGTCACTCTCTCAAATCTTCATCTGATGATAGCCAGATCTGAGATCAATCTTGGAGAAATACTTGGCACCTCTGAGCTGATCAAGCAAATCATCAATCCTTGGCAGGGGGTACTTGTTCTTGATGGTGACTGCGTTCAAGTTCCGATAATCAATGCACATTCTCATTGAGCCATCCTTCTTCTTAACAAACAGAACAGGGGATCCCCAGGGTGAAGCATTGGGTCTGATATATCCCTTCGAGATGAGCTCATCAAGCTGTTTCTTGAGCTCGGCCAGTTCATCAACTGACATGCGATAGGGTCTCTTGGCAATGGGTCCTGTTCCCGGCAAAATATCAATGATGAACTCTACATCATGGTCTGGTGGCATACCCAGTAATTCCTCAGGGAATACATCGGGATAGTCTCTGACCACAGGCATATCATGAACTGTCTTCTCCTCTTTGTGTGATTCTGAACTTGCTTTAAGAGCATATAGGATAGAGGTGGACTTTCCGGACTGGGGTTCGCATCTAATGACTTGGCCTGATGGGTGGGTCACTTGGACATATCTAGGTGAACATGATATGATACCTCGGTGAATGGTTAACCAATCCATGCCTAAGATGACATCTAGGTTAGTGGAAGGTAACAAGGTTAGATCGGCTTTAAAGATAAGACCCTCAATGGTAAGACTCACTCCCTTACAGATGTGGGTGCATTTTAGGTCTCCTAAAGGTGAGCTGGTGATGATAGACTTTTCACGTGGGGTTACAGGTAGGTCATGCTCTCGTGCAAACTTGGATGATATGTATGAACAAGTTGCTCCAGAGTCAAATAGAACTGATGCAGTATTGCCATTAACTAAAAACATACCGTACACAATGTCAGGAGCAGCCTGTGCTTCCTCGGCGTCTAGATGGTTGAGACGTCCACGGGTAGCAGATCCCTTAAACTGAGACTTCTGAGCAGCTGAGTTATGAGGGCACTCAGCGGCTTTGTGATCTGGTTGGCCACAAGCAAAGCAGGTGAAAGGCGCACCACCTGTAGGGGTTGGCGTGGGTGCCTTCCAGTTTCCAGTGCCTGGTGCGGAGCGGTTCTGTGCTGGGCGTTCATTCACAGAGCGGGAATGGTTGAAACGATCCTGAGTGTTGCGGTCCTGAGCATAACGGTCCAGGGTGTAACGATCCTGAGCAGGGCGGGAGTATTTGGCGGTGTAGCCTCCACTTCCCCTACTCGATCCGGGGTTGTCATCCCTGTTGTGGCATGAGCGTTCCCTGGATGGTGCATCTCTGTGGAACCTCTTGCGTTCATGGCCACGGAAAGACTCCTCAGGCTTATGCTTTCTCTCCCTGTACTCCTCTCTAGCTTCAGCATGGTCTTTCTCGATCTAGATGCAGTGATCCACCAGAGCACGCAACGTGTTACTCTCAATACCGCCAAACTTCAGCTTGATGTGTGGGTTAAGTCCCTTGCGGTAATAGTACAGCTTCTCCTTCTTAGAGTTCACAACATAGGAAGGGGCATAGCGTAGAAGGTTGGTGAAACGAGTAGTGTACTTAGTCACCTTGTCCTTCCCCATCTTGATATTGCGGAACTCCTCTGCTTTGGCCTCCATGATACCCTTGGGAATGTGATACTTAATGAATGCTTCGGCAAACTCATCCCACGAGATGTTGGAAAGGTCCTCATGGGAATCACTGAAACTGTCCCACCAGGCACGTGCTGCACCTATGAGCTGGTGTGTGGCAGCTCCAACACACTCATCGTCGGTGAAAGTAGTGAGGTCAAGCTTCTTCTCCATTTTCTTGAGCCAGTCATCGGCTACAAGAGGGTCAGGGTCGGTGCCATCATAGGTGGGTGGCCTCAGCTTTAGAAATCCTTCCAGCTTCCTTTGGAAATCATTCTGCTGACCTCCCTGGCGATGGCTTGCTCCTTCTACAAGAGCTGCAAGAAGCTGGGTCTGCTGCACCATCACTTCTACCAAGTTTGGTGGTGGTGGTGGCGGAATGTTCTCCTCGGCAGGCGGCGGGGTATTCTCTAGGTTGAAGGGTATCCCTCTGCATCCGTGTCCATGGCCACGGTTGTTGCCACCACGGCCCCCGTTTGGTTTGACTAGTTCGGGGATGGGCGCATGTCCACGGTTCATTAGGCGAGTAGATCGGCGGTTCGGCATCTGCAACACGGATCATAGGAATTTTAGTGCTTGTGCCATAAGTGCTTATATTTCGATATGATTACATGATTTTGACGATTTAAAGAAAAACATTTATACTATCCAACACTCATTACAAAGAAGCAATAAGATCCATAAGATGCAATAAGATCCAATAACATTCATTACATGGGTTTTATTACATAGCATCATCTCCAGTAGCTACACTTGAAGACGTGCGAGAATCGTACTATGCATAGTGTCTCATAATACATCTCATAAGGGGTACATCATGGGGTACAACTTATGGAAGCCACTGACATGACTCATGACCACGTAGGGCCATCTACTCTAACTCATACACCGCAGTTGGGATACGACTGTTCTCGATCTCGATCTCCTCGTCAGACTTGTGAAGTCAGGACACGTACTTCAAGGCCTCGGTGAGGTCCTCAGTAGGCTTGGCTCTAGGTAGGGTAGGGCAGGCGTCTAGGTTGAGGCGAGTCGGGGCTAACTCAAACTCCTCTATCCTCGGCTTCGTCTTGCTGTGAATCTCCTTGGGTAGCTGATCCCACATACCCTTCATCTCCCTGAGGCGCTTCTTGTCAGACTTCTACCAAGCCTGCCAAGTCCTCTCACACTTGTCCTGTAGGTACTCATTCTGCCTGAGTGCCTCGATCAGGTGACCCTGGTCGCAAACGGCCTTCTTCCTAAACTCCTCTAGCTCCTGGGTCATGGTCTTGTTCTGGGATTGGATTTTCAGCATATCAATCCCCTTGGATCTCTCTCTATCTCCTCTACAGTTAGACTCGGCCTTCTTGTCATCCAACTCTCTCTGCAACTCCAAGACCTTGCTGTCGAGGTAGCAGTTCCTGTTGCCTAGGTCAGCTGCTTTGTCCTATAAGTCAGCAACCTTGGCTCTATGGACTTCTTCACGATGGTTGAGCTCGTCCTGTAGCTTGGCAACTGTCTCGAGCAGACTAGCTCGCTCCTGTGCTCCCTGCGAGTCTCGCTCCTGGTACTCCCACAGAAGGGCCCGGTCCTGATGTCTCTTCTGCTCAAGCTGGGTCACGTACCTGTCCTGCTCTAGTAGGTGGATAGCTGATACACAAAGGCATCTGTCCTCCTCTGCAAAGATAACTCTGTCGGTTGCGAAACTCTGCTCACTAGGGGTATGGTTGAGGTCGAGGGCCTGGGGAAGTAGACGGAACTCTATCGTCTTCAGGTGCTCATAGTGGTCCCTCATCACTCTGTGAAGTGCCTTGTGTGAGATAGCATGCAGTCCCTCCTCGACTGTGTCCTCTATAGTTAACTCGGTGAAAGCTGAGACAGAAGGTAAGGTAGTGCTAGCTAGGAACTCGACTAAGGTGACCACCGGTCCTTCGATTCCTCCTTCCTAAGCTGGCTTCCCGGTGCAGGTGACCTTGACAAGCTCGTCGGGGACACCTAGCGTGACGAGAACTCGGTAGAGGGTCTATGCAAAACCCCCGAGCTCACGTAGGTCGAAGGTAAGCTTGGCGTGGTCCAGAGGTAGCGGTCCTAGAGGCGGCCAGTCGACGTTCGTTGCCATCTGCATGTTTTAAGGAATCAGGTGTTAGCAGGTCAATAATAGATAAGCCTTGCATAGAAGTAAATGCAGGGTTGGTATATAACCGAAAGAAGGGCTGTTCACGTCCTATTCTATCGTCTATTTCTAAGGGTTTCGTCCTACGGTCAAGTATGGCTCTGATACCAACTGAAGCGACCTCGATTTCCGTGAGGGAAATCCACAGTGTCGAAGTGTAATAAGACCATTGTAGATCATATTACCCAAATTCCAGTCGAATATCACATCCATACAACGATAATATCAGAGTACAAATAGTGCGGAATTACATAAGTTTCTTACATCGCCGCATTGGCGGAATCAAAAGTAGCATTCATTCAGAACAGCTTGAAGATAAGATCGCCAAACTCGAGCGTAGGAACGAACCCCTCAACCGTCAATCTCCTCGGAGCTATACTCCTCAGCAGAACCTGTGTGCCAAAATTTATCAGTACGATTTGTACTGGCCACTCCCAACCCTATGAGCATTGCTTTGTGGAAATTGGTTGCAAGTTGGATATAATCAAAAGGAACCTATAAGGCTGGGGTTTCCTATATCAAGTATTTATTAATAGTTGGTCAAGTTTTAACACCATTCACACACCCATTCCACCC
The DNA here is from genome assembly GCA_904845875.1 of Miscanthus lutarioriparius. Classification (NCBI taxonomy): domain Eukaryota; kingdom Viridiplantae; phylum Streptophyta; class Magnoliopsida; order Poales; family Poaceae; genus Miscanthus; species Miscanthus lutarioriparius. The sequence continues at coordinate 62,756,473 of CAJGYO010000008.1, read as the reverse complement.
CATTCCCATTAAAAAGCTAGGTTTTGATCCTGGGATCGATACACCACCATCTCCACACCATCACCATACCACTCCCATACCATCGCTCAGTCGATAGGCCAACTCCCTCTCGGCACTGTCTCTAGGCCCGTAGCCCCTAGCTACGTCTGAACACTCACTCCCAGTGGGAGAAAAGAAGGACTCATCTCACTATCTAGTTTAAGTGAAACTCAGGAAAGGTCCATTGCCGACGAGTCGGCATATGTATCGATCGATCAACCATACACTCTGCAGAGGTTTTACATAACCACAAGATCTGCCTTCCTCGCTGACCGTCATCAACTAGGCTGATTTCGGCCGCTTGCTAGCCTAGGATAATGCCACTCTACCATTCAGCCCTGGTTCACCCCAAGTCGGGTCTAGGGTGGCTGAAATTGTGAGTCATGAACCGGGTCCACAAGGTCTCCATGAAGTCTTAGAAGGGTGTGGGGGGAATCCTCCGCACCCCGTACCTCCCTCACACTGTCCGCTATCAACCTAGCAGTAGTGGCAATATCCTAGCAACTAGTCCGGCCGTCCCGCACCATATAGGGCGAGTGGTACGTAAGGCTTCCCGGTGAATCTGAGTACTAGTAAGTCCTTAGGGATGACCAAGCCAGAATGTCTCCATCAGGTTTTCCATTTACCGTGCCACCACAGCACCTCCACCCTGGGCTCCTCCCATCACAGGTTCACACCTAGGGCCACCTCATATACCATTTACCCACCACAGGTATCCATTCTAGGGGTGCCCAGGTAGCACCCCACGGCAAGACTTGCCCTAGGCTCGTCATATACTCCAACTTGGTCGACACAACCCTCACCCTCCATGCACCCAAGTCACACACGCATCACTCTCCTCATAGTCCAGATAACACCAGTTCTCCACCACGCACCATGTAGTGCAAGCGTAGTAGAAGTAATAAGCAATGAAATATAGTAGCAAGCATGTGACTAGCCTATCAGTAGGGTGAGCAGGGGTAAGGTTGCGTCAAGGCAAAGGTCATCAAGAAAGTATACTACCATGCAAGTCCTATCATAGTGTGATCATAATAACAAAGTAAAGCACTAGCATTTCTATGATGACATGTGTGAATGGCTTGGAGGGCCCAAGTAGAGGTCGACCAACCTCTAGGTGGAGCCTTCAGCCACCCAATTCTCATGTATTGTGTACCTACAAGCAAATAATGATATGTACATATGGAACCAAGTTATGTGCATCTAAATTACTATGTCTTTGGTTGTTAGCTCCTAGAAACAGTGTTTTGTTGATGGTTTTGGTGGTGTAAAAACATGGTGAAATTACCGTCAACAAGATCCCCCACACTTAAGTCTTTGCTCGTCCTCGAGTAAAGGTTAGAGAGAAAAGAAGACAATAATCATGATATCTTCAAGATATACAGCAATCATAAGTTTTATTCAAGACATACCTTATACAAGTGGGTTATTTGGCACTGTCTAGCATATATCCTTCAGATGTTGAGAAATGGAGCAGTTCTCAAAGCAAAGTCATCTTCCCTTTTTCACTTCTTGGTACTTAGAGTTTTTGATAGAGTTTTCAAAAGAGGTACATAGCTCAATCTTACTCCTCAAATAGTACACTTAGATCACTCAAAGGTGTATGAGTTCTTACCAAGGCATATCACAAAGTTCCTTCTTTTTGTTTCTTCCTACATCTATCAGGTTTATGTGGAGCTCAGGTAGGGATAAACATGGTAGCATACTTGTATTGCATATATTGTAAAGCCAAAACAAGGATCCAAGGTGAAAAGTGTCATAATCCTAGATCAAGATGTGCATGTGTGTGGAGCATGGTGATAAACTTGATTGAACTCCTTAGCAAGTATGATCTCTCTCTAACTTATGATTATTTTGAGACATGGCTATCTTTTCTCTATTTTCACTTTTTGACTTCTTTTTTGACTTGAGCTTTTCACTTTTGCTCACTTTTTTTTCCGAATATCTTTCCACAGCCATATCATTTTTTGTAAGAATTTTAGAGGGAGATCATATTAAACTTGGAGTGTTTATTTGTTTTTGCATACTTCTAGTGTAGAAGCAGCATATGTATGTGGTGTGTGTGTGATCTTGATCCTAGGACTATGACAAAATTCTAAACAAGGGTCAACAAGGTTTGACCAAACTCAACACAAGTAACAAGCAGCATAAAAAGAAGGTTTTGTGAACATTGTATGAACATAAATGGCTTTGGTTGGAAATTTCTCACTATTGAGGAGTAAGTGACACTATGGTTTTATGACATTTTCAAAAATAAACCTCTAAGCACTTTGAGTAGAAAAGGTATGAATCATGAGCCAAGAACCATATCACATTTGTCAACAACTTAGTCAATATGATTTTCCTATCAAGATATATTTCCCACAAGCATAAGCATATGCAAGAAATAAACTTTATGACGCTTCTACCCTTTAAATGTCATAAATCATGTCACTTTTCTCAAATTTCATTTTTAGATGCGAATCTTCTTGTTTTATTTATTTTTTTTATTTTATTTATTTATTCAATATTATTTTTATTAATTTTTATTTTTAGTTTATGTTTTTATAAATTTTAAAGGGAAATAAACAAATATAAAAGAAATGCATCTAAAGAAAGGGAGGAGGCATGGCAAACCAGTCAGGTGGAACATTGGAGCAGAGTGGGTGCAGACTGGTGGGCCCAGGGGTCCATGGTGAGGTCGGGTGACCCCAACTTGGGGCCTTTGGCCACCTTGGTGTTTGCCATGCATGTTCTTACCTCTAAAGACGTACTCCTGCACTCACGCTTTCTGGGCATATGGCGGTCGCTCGACCTCAAAAAGTAGCCATTGGAGCCCAGATTTGACGTGCAGCTCTGTCTGGCCATGGACATCACCGTGACATGCCTAGAACCATGACAAGGTGTCTTTGGGGGGTCATCTGATGCCCCCCCACACTTAGCTCAGTGTGTGATGGATCACAGCAGAGGAAAACCATTAAGTGTAGGGGTTTTGCTGGTGGCAACACATCAGCAGAGCCAAAGATTTCATTAACTTCAACTAATTTTAGGTAGTTACATCGGTGAAGATAAATGAAACATGAAAACCTAAGTGTCTAAGTTATTGCGAATGACTAAGGTGCTTAAGGAGAGGGTGGAGGTTTGCCATCCCTATGGCCTCTTAGGTGCTACTATCTAACAGACAGCTTGGTAAGGCCCCTACGTGGATATAGGGACCTTGGAGTAAAGCAGGGACATCCTAAGAGCAAGGCTAGGGTTGGCCGACCCCTTGGTGGGTCACCTAATGTCCCAGTGACGCCTGGTTGGCCTCTGGCCGATGGGATCATAGCGAGAGGCTCAACTTCTATGACGTCGATAACCATGATGGCCAATTGATGCTCTAGATCGGCTAGTGGAGGATTGGAAGAGCCCTCACCAAAGAGGATGATGGGCATCTTGCCATGATCTCTTGTGGAGGCCATGGTGGAGAGTTGAGTAGTGATTTGGTGGCCCAAGGGAGGATAAGATGTTAGTGGTAAAGAGAAGTGAGATCGGAGGAAAGAGAAGGGGAAGGAGAGGCTAAAAGGGCTCATGCCAACGTTCATCAATCCTCTTTCGTGAGGATTATGACCGAGGGCGCATTGTAAACGTTGTGTAACATACGACAGACGACTGGGTTGAGTCAGATGGCTCCCCGACGCCATCGCTCGATGCCTATCTGGTGGAACCAGACCAAGTGAACTTGGTTCAGGACTCTCCTTACTCTCCTCTATGTGACAACTAAAAATAGGCCTGGCTAGCGTCCGTATGCATGTCGCCCGACGCCCCTATGGTGGGTTCAGGTCAAACGGGTTCTAGATTTAGTCTCTCCTAGGGTTATTCTATAGGCTAGCCAAAGATAGGCTTGGTTAGCCTCCATATATGCCAGTCGCCCGACGTCCATATGGGGCTTATGGCTAAACTGAGCCTAGGCTAGTGTCTCCTAATCCTTTCCTTACCTCTAACAAAAAATGGGCCTGGTTATCCACCATTTGGCCATCGCCCGACGCTCATATGATGCCTTACCGGGCCTAGACTTGGTGTGGCAACTAGTCTAGCTAAAAGCATTCTAAAACTAGGGACAAACTATATACATGAGAAAGAAGTTAAGGCATGTAGATTTTAGTTTTTATATCAAATCAGGATTAATTACAAAATCTATCATGTCTACCTCTTGCTCAGGTATATTATGCTCATGAAAAACTTTGAGTCGATGGCCATTTACCTTGAAGATGTTGCCGTCATCATCTTGAAGCGTGATGGCTACATGTGTTCTAGCTTTAATGGCGAGGAATGGTCCTTGAGTTGAACATGAGGACCTTGTCTCTAGGGTTGAACTCTTTCAACTTGATTCTGTTGTCATGCCATCTCTTTGCTCTTTCCTTGGGAATTATGGCATCGCGTCCGAACCTTTTGCTCCATTCATTGTTCCATTTCTGCAAGAGATTAGTGGACAACACATACCCAAAGGGATACATACAGATTTCAAAGCAAGGGTAGTGTTGTCATAGAGCTAAAGGTAGTCTTCTATGCTATTAAAAAGTTGGCTTTAGCATTTTTAATTAGCATAGAACATGATGTTCACTTATTGCTCACCAAAACTTCAAAGTTTAAGCAAGGTTAAGGCAAAGAGGTGCAAAATTGTTTAAAGAGTACCTTAAACCTTGATTTGTCTCTATGAAGAATCTGATGACTTACCCACCAAAATTTGGAAGTCCTCCTGCAGGGGTTAGTCCAAATGCACATCCAAGTTCTATACAAGTGTAGCACCTGATTTTAAGAACAAAACCAGATACACACCATATGTGAGCCCAAGAAGTGAAATCTCACATATAGCTACAAATAAGGGTAATATCGAGAGACAATGCTCAATATATAACGTACTTAGTATAAAGCATATAACCTTAAACAACAAATAGTGGAAAGACAACTTCGATCTTTGGGTGAAGACTCCAATTCCACAGGGACAACTGACTAGTTGATCACAAGCCTAATTCCTCCAAACTCTAGCAATCTGGTACCCATCCGGGAGTTTTATCCAAATAATTGAAAAATAAAGCAAGCGTAAGTACATGTCGTACTCAACAAATATAACAAAGGGTTCATGAGGCTCAAAAGGCTGACACTGGTTTAACTGTGATTAGCTTTTATTTGTCATAATTTTAGCATAGGAGTAGCACAAGTTTATCACAAGCCCATAAACACATGATCAGGTAAACATGAATAATGAATAGCATAAACAGTTAATCATTAGTGAGCATCTTTTTCATCCGTATTTATCAGTGTTCATCATCTATTCTGTAAGGGTTCCAAGGCCGCTCGTGACCATGAGTACGGCTGATATACCAGTTTTACACTCTGTAGAGGTTGTACACTTTCACTATGAGTCATGATTTACCCTTTCGCCCGAGGTGATCAGCCTCTTGACCCACTACCAAGGAAGGTCGGCAGGGTTCACCATGAAGCCTTTCAAAGGTTCATCTAATAGGTTAGGGCCATTAGATTCACTCAGCAAATAGATGTAGAGCCCCTCTTCCTGATGGCACAATGACGCGCAGCCTATACAAGAGGGGACAGAGGCCGCACTATACCTAATTTGGCAAGCCATTCTTACGCCAATAAAGGTAACCACTAACAAGCTAGAAAAGGTCCTCATATTGAGCTAAAGCCAGAGCCATGTAGCCCTCACAATTGTACTGTAAGACCTAGATGATCACTTACAGATAAGTCCTTAGGGAGAGAAATCTAGAGCACCATAAAAATAGCCCAATGCTCTAGACCCCTTGATTCCATATTGCTAAAAAGCATCTTTTAATGTTTATTGCATATACCATTAGTCAAGTTACAAGATCATGGTTGTAGTTGAGCACTAGCATCATACTACCCAATGCAATACCCCATAGGTATCAAGGTACAAGGTACAAAGTACTAGGACATCCTTAGTGGCAGTCAAGGTAGACACATGCAGTATGGATTAAATGATTAAAGGTGTATAGGATAACAAGGATGATCCCATGCTATACTCGCCTTAAACTTAGATGCTTCTTCAAGTCCAAAACTTCAAAGATCTGCTTCTTAATTCACCACGCATAACTCAACCGACTGGACATGATCATAAAGCACCACACAAACATCCATGCAATCATACACGAAGCAAACAATAGATTTAAATTAGAACAATACACCAAACATAAAATTAGGATGAAAAGTTTGTAAAAAGATTTACATCTTGCTACGAACACTCAGACGCGAAAAGCACGCTAATCGGAGCTACGGTTGAAAAGATACAACTACCGAAAGATTTGCTCATAGGACAAAATATAAAACTATTAGCTTCATGTGTTTTAATTATATAAAAACATATATAAGATATTTTATAGATAATATAATTTAAGTCAATTTTAGATTTGAATTATAAAACTAAAGTGAAACAAATCATATTTTATTTATAAAATCCAGTTGCATAATTGTTATTCAAGATATGATTTAAACCATGAAATTTCAGAAATAATGATATGATAAACATTGTTACCAATGCATAGTTTATGTTATTATGAATCGAATGTAACTTGAATGGACTAAAACGGAGTTAAAACGTAGAAGATATGAATTAAACAAGATTTCCTTTAATAAAATAATAGATTAGATCTAACCTTGAATTTCAAAAGTTGAAAATAAACTTAACAGTAGTATGAACATATAAATTATGAAATTACGAACCTAACGCAAGTTGAACAGGTCAAATCAGAGTTAAAACGGAGAAGTTATGGCCTAAAAAAAACTAGTGGCAAAAATGTAAATAGGCGAAAACGTATTTTCAATCTAACCGAAACAAAATACGCTTTCAGAAGAAGAAAACGAAATCTATAAAGACACTATGGACTGCGGGTTCTATAATTAAAAACTCAAGGGACCTTTTTGCAAAACAGCCGGGCCGAATCGGTATCATTGAATACCGGTCGTTGGATCCCGATCCAACGAGCCGGAAAGGATCAGGCGGGGAAGAAGACGGCGGTGGTCGGTCGAAATAGAATAGGCGTGGCGTCGCCATGGCCGGAATGGCTAAGAGCTCGTCGGAGACAAGGGTTCAGGGCCTATGGTGCTCGGTTTTTCGAATGGGAAGGTCTGGCAGAGACAGGGGGCGACGGCGGTCTCACCTAGGGTTACTTCGGTGAAGGAGAAGGAACGGCGGGCGCATAGCTCATCGAGGCGGCCGGTTCTCGCGGCGGCGCTTCAGCCAATGGTAGTTGTGGCTCACGCGAGGACGAAAACCTTGCTGCAAGGTGGGATAGGGAGGCGGCACAAGCTCGAGCGGCTATTTAAGAGGAGCGGCTAACTTGGGAGGCACAGGCGCACAAGGCGTAGCAGAGCGGACATGGTGGCGTTAGCGCGGTGTCCGAGCAGGCCACGAGCGAGAGGAAGGAGAGGCACCTGACGGCTGGGCCCGGCATGTCAGCGAGTAGGAGGGAGAACGCGCGGTGTGACGTAGACTTGGGCTGGGCGGAGCTGGGCCGTGCGAAGCGGCGGGGCGCTGGAGGGGAAGCAAGCCGCGCAGAGGGAGATGAGGCGGCCGGTGCTAGAAGCGGGCGAGGGAGATGGGCCGGCGCTAAGAAATGGGGCAGGCCGGTGCAGGACGGAGAAGAGAAGAAGGGCCAACGGCTAGCTAGGCCAGTGGGAAGAAGCAAGCTAGGCCATGCATGCCGAAAGGGAGAGAGGGTTTTTCTTTTTTTTTCCAAATCCTTTTCTTTTATTTCAAAGCCATTTTTAATTTCATTTGCAAAAGAAATTTAAACCATTTTGAATTTTCAATCAAAACCACCCAACCAAATAAATCAAATGCAATGACATGTATGCTCAAACATGTTGCTACCTTATGATGAATTTTAATTTAATGAAAATTTTATTTTCCTATGTTTTCCTGAGCACAAAAATTCAAAAATAAATCCTTTTAAACCTATTTTTAAAAGAGGCAAATTTTAGGGTGTTACAACAAGTATGTTTTGATTCAATAATCAAGCTTGACACCATGCCTTATTTGATTAAGGTGGGCTATTTTAATCTAAGCACCACGCTTAATTTAAAAAGCCTATGGAAGCACCTGTAGACAACGCAACCAAGCCAAAGCATACTTAGAATAGAAAGAAAAAGTTTGAAAGCATATACAAGATTCATTCAATTAGAGACAAGAACATGAGTGGTGAAGCCAAGGAGCATTTATTTTATTTTATTTTAAAAGGGAAACAAACCAATGTAAAAAGAAATGCACCAAAAGAGAAGGAGGAGACGTGACAAACCAGTCAAGGAGTATGTCACAATGGAGTGGACACTGACTAGTGGGCTTAGGGGCCCATGGTGGGGTCGGTCGACCCCACATTGGAGCCTCTAGCCACTTCAATGCCTTCCCTGTGTATTCTTATCTCACAGACACTTTTCATTTGTGTGTTCTTTGGGCCGTCCTCTGACGCCCAAATGTAGCCTTTGGAGCATAGTTTTTGGCGTGCTAAATTGTGTCGTAGTGTATGACTCCTTGGCAGGTTCAACATCATGACATGGTGAACTTGGGGGTCGACCGACCCCCTCCCCCCACACTTGGTGCAAGGTGTGTGCTGACTCACAAAAACAGAGAGAACGTCAAGTGCAGGGGCTCTGCTGGTGGCAACACATCTGTAGAACCAAAAGTTTCATTAACTTTGTGGACCTAACTGCAAAAACTCATACCAAGCCACTACGAGATTTTAGAAATAGGAAGCATGAAGGGGTTGTAGACCTCATGTGTGGTCATGGCATTGAGAAGGATTGATTAGGGAGATTCCTCTTGTGAGCATGGATTTGATGGGAAGATCAGGGGATAACTTCCATGCTCATTGGTAAAATATTCCGTCTCAAGGAGTGGGTGAGCACTTTCTTCCTCATGACATTCCAAGACCTCCTCAAGACTTGGATGTGTCATGGGTATTAGAGATATTGATTTAAGCTCATCCTTTGGATTTCTAGAGTTAATGATCAAGTCATTATATGACTTAGGAGGAAGAGCACCTAGGGGATCATCAAGATCAAGGATGGGTTTAGAGATGGGTTCGAAGGACCTAACGAATGTGGGCATAGAAGGGGAGAGGATAGGTTTTACTTCTATGGGCTCACTTGACAATCCTTTTGGAAGCTCATCCAAGATCTCAGATTTTCCCTGATGTACCACATGGGAATTCGAGGCATAAGATGATGCTAATTTGGAAGATTTTTTGAAGAGATCCTTTCTTGGGAGGATTTGAAAGACATTTCTTCGAAGGTCTCTTTTGTATAGGATAATTGAAGGCATTCCCAAAACTAGCAAGATTAGATAGGAGGTTAGCCTCGAACTCAAAGGAATGGTTTAGACGACAAATTTCTTCTTCCTTCGAGATTTGTGGTATTTGTGGTTTAGGATCGATGGCAGAATCTTTGGATGAGATGGGTGGTGATTCGGCTATCGAGCTCTTTCTTTCCTTAGGGATGGATTCCTTTTCTTCCTCAAGGGTTCATCATAGACATTAGTGTCGGGAGTGTTCTCAAGAATTTTGGCAATTACTTCCTTCCCCTCACCAACGATATGATGTAGAAACGATCCTCTAGAGGCTAAATCAAGGAATCATGTAGAATCTTTGCTAAGACCAAGGTAAAAGTGTTGTAACAACATTGGATCGGTTATAGCAAGATTAGGGCTGGAGGATGCTAGATCTATGAAATGGGCCCATGCCGCACCTAGAGGTCCTTCTCCTTTTGCTTAAAGGTTAGGATCTCTACTCAAAGATGAACAACACGAGAGATAGGGAAGAAAGCTAGGTAGAATTTGTATTGAAGGCTTTCCCACTCTCCATGTGCACTCTCCACGTATCGAGCATACCAATGTTTAGCTACTCCCATCAAAGAGAACAAGAATAGCTTCCATTTCAAGGTATCTCGTGTCATGCCTTGAATGTGAAGGCACGAACACAATTTCTCGAAATCACGTAAGTGAGTATAGGGGTTCTCATCTTCCCCCACAAAAGATTGTTCTTGAACCTTAGCTATGAAACTAGGGCATAGCTCATAGCTAGGTGAAAGAATGGGTTGTGATGGTGGTGGTGGCTCCAAACAAGCGTCCTCTGGAGCGGTGGGATGAGAGATGCATGATTGATTCATGGTGTGGAAAGGATAAAAAGCAAAGAAAGATAAAAGAAGGATAACTTAGATGACTTGATTCCAAGTTAGAACAGCTACCGTTCTCCAGCAACGATGCCAGAAAGCTTGTTGACACCAGAAGTGGCAAACGGGTAAACCACAAGCGTATGGTAGTCAATGTAGCCTTCACCGGGAGTATTTCAAGTATCGTATTTCCACGGGGAACATGAAGTGATCTAACTAAGGATCAAGACCGTCCTATGATGATACAAAAGAGCCTATGAAACTTTGGGTAGAGAGGATCGAGATAGCAATGATATCTGGTAAAGATAGTAGTTATAAAGGGTAGTTCACCCACCTTGCTTACAGGAGGCGATAGGCGAGACAATAGGGGATGAAACCCTATCCAAAGCAGCTACCTTGTTACTGGGGCCCAACCTTTTAAGAACTTGCCTACAACACATGGTGGAATGCAAAGGCTAGATAGGGCTATCACCACCTGCTAGCTACCACAAACAATCTATGCGACAAGCGGTCTACACAGGTAAGATATAGTCTTACACTATACTTACTACTATAACCTTGCGCAACTAAGTTCCCTTAGAAAGATTAGAGCACTCTACTGAAGTAAAGTGGTGTACAAGTAAGAAGGCTTATATAACTACTAGCAGAGATAGAATACAAAATACTATAAAGATCTTAGATAAGTCACTTACAAGAAGAGCGCATCCACCATGGTACAACTTCGAGAAGACACCAGATAGGCTCGGCTCTTCTCCACACTCCCCTCACTCTCTCCCTAATCTCATAGCACTACAGCAGAGCTTCACTAAAAGCTACTAGAGAGTGGTTTACTCTAATGTGTCGTGAATGAGAGTGATGTCCTAGGGGGTATTTATAGCTAGAGTGAGGGGTGATACCACGTCATCAATCTAGGTGATATCTCCTCCTTGCCCTTGGATCCAACTGACCTTGAACCGACCTTTGTTCAACGGTTTAGATCAAGGAGGATGCATGGAGGCATGCATAGAGGTGGTGCACCAAAGTTGAGCTGGTTTAGCCACCTAAGGAGGTCGCCCGACCACCCTATGGCAGGTGGGCCATACCATCACCTTCTAGAAGGTGTCCCCATGTGTCATTGTGAAGGTTGGATACTTTGGTCACGCTGGATGCTTCGTCGTGGGCCCATGAATCTATGTGCTCTCCCTTCTAGCCAATAGGAGAAAAGAACCTCAAGATCCAAGGATGGAGATTGACCCTGGGGACCTTGACATGGATCAAGTAAGCTTGTAGTGGCTGATAAGCTCTATGGGCAGGTCGCCCAACCTCCATGTGGGGCCAAATCAACCCATCTTCTATAGGTGGCTTCTAGAATCATTATTCATCATGATGACATGTGTGAATGGCTTGGTGGGCCCGAGTAGAGGTCGGCCAACCTCTAGGTGGAGCCTTCAGCCACCCAATTCTCATGTATTGTGTACCTATAAGCAAATAATGACATGTACACGTGGAACCAAGTTATTTGCACATAAGTCACTATGTCTTTGCTTGTTAGCTCCCAGAAATAGTGTTTTGTTGACGGTTTTGGTGGTGTAAAAACATGGTGAAATTACCGTCAACAAGCAGATGCTAGAAATATAATTTGAACGTTGAACATATCTAACAGTGACATATAAATAGGAAAGGCATGCATTATAGTGAAGTAGTGCTGAAAATCCAGCATCTTTTTGTGAACCTAGTTAAGCAAAAAAAAAAAAATTTAATAAGCATCTTTGTTAAATTGCCATTTGAAAATAGAAATTAGGGAGCACATATTAAAGCAAAAGTAAGCAAAGGTTGATAATATATGACAATCACAATGTATCAATCAACCAAGGCTGCAAGTCATTACATCAAGGATGCACATTGTGACTAACCTTGGTAAGACTCGGCTTCTTGGTTGTAGGAGGTTAGTTGCTCACTTATTGAAATCTGGCCACAAGTGCAATCCTCCTATCTCTGAATCAACATTGAAAAATGAAATAAAGAAAATAAGAGGCAAATAGTCAATGATGAAAGGTAGGGGATGAGGAAATATTGTTGGTTTGTCTTCCCTAAACTCAGTGATGAGTAGTTCTATGCTTGCTGCAATGTAGCCAAAGTCCATATTAACAATAAAAGTGAAGATTAACAAACAATAGAATAATATATTTAATAATAGATAGAGGATATTTTTGTATGTAGCTACCAACATAAATAAAGAGAGCACACTATATGAGCAGGTAGATAAATTAAGAAGGCATAGGGCACAATGTATCACTACATAGTGTCTCTGACATAATTAGTTTATGTCCTCTCTACACTCCAAGCCAGTCTCAGTGTAGAGTTATATTGCGTTGTTTCCAAGATTACCATGTCATATAGAATGAAATGAAACTTGGATGAAACACCACTCTCAATGCAAAAATTTCATTCCATGGTTTCATAGACATTTAATTCTAAGACTCATAGAGAGTTGGTAATCATGTCAAGAGAGTTTCATCCCCATGAAACTCATTTCTTTTCTCTCTTCATTAAAACACTGCCATGTCATCGAAAAATGCATACATGGTAGTCTATTAAATGCAATGAAACTCTCATGAAACTTCCACTGAGACTGCCCTAAGTACAGTCATCTAGTCTGGAGTGGTAGTGAAGAGTCAGGATTTTAGTCAGCATTCATTTATCTATTCATTTAATGAAAGAGATGAAGTTAACGGAGAAACAAATACCTCATCAAAACATATTCAAGGGCCTTGGAGATGATGGGTGGCACCTCAGGGGATCGGCCTGGCTTAAGTAGTGGGGGGCAGAAGGGAGCCTTGTGGAACTCAATAGCTTTGCAATATACAAATAAGTCAACACCAATAAAAGAAATACAAACCAAATACAATAGGAAGCAGTAGGGAAAGGGGGAACAAGAACTGTTGGATCCTTCTCCTAGGGGCTTGGCTAGGGACGACATCACCGGGAACTTGACCTACATGACCATATCCTGCAAAGACAATTCATCCAACAGTCGAGCACAACCATGGCCTACAAAGACAATTTGTCGAACAGTTAAAGAGCGTGAGAAGAGACATAAGTCAAGCCAAAAGAGGGAAATATGACAAACTAAGAATGGATCTACCAAATCTTTGAACACATCATGCTAAAATTTGAGGGAACAACTCTTCCCTAACTTTGTTCCAAAATCCTAATCCTAAATTATAACCCTAGAATAGGCAGGAGTGGAGACGATGAAACATAAACTCACAATCCAATCCTAAAATAGAAAGTAACATAGAAAGAGGAGGCAACCTATCTATCTTGGAGTCTCTGATTTGCTGTCAAGAGGAGGTTCTCATGAGGACATCGCCACTAGAAGGGGCAGAGCAGCAGCGATAGTGCTGGGAGGGGTCGAGCAGCCACAACGGCATTGACGTTGTAGAGGGCAGAGCAATAGCGCTGCTTGTAGGGAGCGGTGGCATTGTGGAGAGCGGATCGATGACGGTGCTGGTGTTGGCAGCAGTAGTGGGGAGGAAGGAGGTTTTTCAATGTTCGCATGGACGGAAGGTTTGAGTTGTTTTTTTCTATGCTCACTATAGGACGGACGGTAATCCTGCATATATAACAGGGAATGGACGACGGTAGTTTTTCAGCGACGTGCAATGCTTTTATTCCTATGCCGGCTAGTAGGAACGGATGGTAATCCTGCATGTATAGCAGGGAATGGACGGCGGTAGTTTTGCAATGACGTGGACTACGGTGGAGCAAGTTTTGGTATTCAAAAACAAGGTTTATGCAGAGTGGTATATACACATGTGTATTGCTATAACATAAACTAGAAACCGCATAATATTAACAACAATTGAATTATTACAACCTATTAGAAAACTAAGACTACAACAAAAATATGTTAATTGATCAGATGGCTATGCATAAAAAGATGTTCCATATGAACAAGCATTTTTTCGTTAGATAACATGCATACCTTGTGCCAAGGGTGGACTTTTTATCCGTGGAAATCTAAACTCCATATAGTTTGGGTTCACGCGTATGTGTGAAGAACATGCGTGAGGATCACATCTATTTTGGCACTTTCATGGCAGAAGTAAAAGGAGAGAGAAATGTGATGTGTGCAATACCTAGATTATCTCTACAACTTCAACTGCACTCTAACCTAGGAACCATGGCTACAAACATACATGCAAAAGAATTAAAACAATATCATTGGTGTCATGGTCAAGCAGAGAAACATAACCCTTCGAAAACTTCAAAACAAATACAGAAACCCACCTGACCAAGAAGTATTGCAAGAATACATCCAACTGACCATATATTTATTGATGTTGTATACTCAGTTGCACCAAGTATGAGATTGGAGAACGGTAATAATGTGAGTATATGTATGATATAATGGGCTCACTAGCAACCTATAGTATAATATTACAAAGACTACTAGCAAAAAAGATATTGTGAAGACAAAAATATTAAGTAGCTAAAGCATGGTGGCAGATGGAGAGAAAGGATAAAAGACATTAATATATACAACTCAAAGTGGTATCTCTACATACCTATTACTATAAATGAAAGTGGATTTTCCACACATGTATAACCATCTTAAAATGGTATAACCACATAGGGACAAAACACATTACATGCACGATAAGAAAATTCATCACATGCATATGAGAAAGATTGGTAAATAATTGAGTTTAGGAATATAACATAAAGTGTGATTTGTTCCCAACCTCCGTTAGTTGTATACTTGTGTGGATCTTTGGTAGGCTATCCTGGTAGGGACCAGGCAACTGTCGAGCAGCGTGGTTTGCAGCCACGACACTCGCATGAGGTGTCTAGGCTCAGATTAGTTGGTCTTGGCACTGTTGCTGTGATGGATGATCGGCCTTATGCTTGCACCGATTGCTCCATGACCTTTGGTCCGGAGATGACGCTGTGTGGGCAGTGGGCACATGAGGTTGCACAAGCATGACCACCTCTCCTCCAAATTGGAGGAGGACACACCTACACCGAAGAGGAGAAGGAAGAAGCAGAAGTCAAAGCTGAGGATCATGAAGCCGCCAGAGGCGACATGGGGCAATGCCACGCGCCACAATGGGAGCCCTAGAGACGCCTGTGGTGAAGAACAGCCAGACAGGTCACTCAACATGTAGATCCAATGTAACCAGATGGCGACGCAGCTTGGGGTGGTCAACGCTATTGTCTCACCTGTTGATGAGAACTTGGAGGTAAAAGTTTCTGGATGTTAGGCTAGTGTCACTGTTCGCAACATAGTGGTCGCCATTCACGACAGCAACAAGGTCATAAAGAACGAGCGTAGCGGCGATGACAATTTCATGATCATCATCGATGACGACGATGATGATGCAAATCCTCTCATTGCTATCGCGGGTCTCGTGGAGCTCCTGCGGTGGCCATGGCAACTCCTACATCGCCTGCACCTCATGCACCTACTGAAAATGTGAACATTGGAGGAGCTCCTGCTGCTGCATCAATAGCGGCTATGACAATTCCACCACCTCCTGCTTTTGTGGCAGCAGCAACCATCACAAGACCTCCTCATGCCACCGCTATGAGTGTGGCCACTCAAACTGTGCCTGATTGCCTAGTGAAGAGGAACATAGGCTCTGGTGAAGCTGGTTCTCGCTAGGGATATGGTGGCAATGGTAAAGCTGTTGCTAGGTATAGCAATGGTTGTGGCAAATCTCTCGCTGGCTATGGCAATGTCATTTGTGGAAATGGTGTTGCTAGCTATAGCGATGCCGGCTATGGAGGCAAAGGTCTTGCTGGATGTAGCAGTGGCAGCCACACCTACAACACATCTACTCCCGCTAGAGGTGAGAGCAACAAAGTTTGTGCCAAGGCATATAGTTGCCCTAAGTGTAAGAACACGTTCTTCCCCACACCTAGGCGTTGGGAGGCCACATTACTCATCATCACAGAATCATGGAGAAGAAGGGCAAGGCAAAGCTAGACATGTAGAGTGTTCCACACAAGTGCAAAGTGTGCAACCATGTGTGCCAGATAGGGCAGGAACTTAGTTTCCACATGATGAGTGTGTGCACCCTCACCCTGGCATTGCTGCTGCTGTGGCTAAGGAAAAACCTTCGAAGCGATAGAGATAAAAAACATAGGTGTAGCAGTGGATGGCCCTTTCAATACCATGGGCTAGTGGTTCCCAGCTAGAAGCTCCATCCTCACGGTTCTTGTGCTAAGGCCGTGCCAGTGCACCTACCACCTCAAGGAACAATGGCTATGGCTGGCAATCCTATGATTGGTCATTTCTCAGCTTGCAACACCTCCACTAGCTGGTCACTCCCTACAACTACTAGCAGCATCCTTTCGGCAATCCCCTTGCACAATCAACAGAGCCAAATCCACCAAAATAAATAACAACATCTTTTTCATGCACGTGGCACATTTTCTTATCGTGCATGTAAGTTATTTTGTCCCTATAATTGTTAATGGTTTTTATAACTAAGCATTACATGCTTCTGACATGATTTTTGTGTACTTTTGTTAATACTTTTAACTAAAAGTGGTATCACCACATACCTATTACTATAACTGAAAGTGGAATGTCCACACATATATAACCATCTCAAAATGGTATAATCACACAGGGACAAAACACATTACATCCATGATAAGAAAATGCGTCATGACCATATGAGAAAGATTGGCAAATAATAGAGTTTAGGAAAAGTCACACTTTATGTTATATAAATATATAATATAACATAAAATGTGATTTGTTCCCAACCCACATTAATTGTATACATGTGTGGATCTTTGGTGGGATATCTTGGTAGGGACTAGGCAACTGCTGAGCAGTGTGGTTTGTAGCCTCGGCACTCGCATGAGGTGCCTAGGCTCAGATGAATTGGTCTTGGCACTGTTGCTGTGATGGACGATCGGCCTTATGCTTGTAGCGATTGCTCCATGACCTTTGGTCAGGAGATGATGCTGTGTGGGCAGTGGGCACATGAGATTGCACAAGAACGACCATGGGAGCTCTAGAGACGCCTATGGTGAAGAACAGCCGGACAGGTCGCTCATCATGCAGATCCAACATGACCTGATGGTGACGCGGCTTGGGGTGGTCGATGCTATCATCTCACTTGTTGATGAGAACTTGGAGGTAAAAGTTTTTGGATCTTAGTCTAATGTCACTGTTCACAACATAGCGGTCTCCATTCACGATAGCAACAAGGTCATAGAGAACGTGAGTAGTGACAATGACAAATTCATGATCGTCATCGACGACGACGATGACGATGCAAATCCTCTCATCACCATCGTGGGTCTTGTGGAGCTCCTATGGTGGCCATGGCAACTCCTACGTCACGTGCACCTCATGCACCCGTTGAATCTGTGAACATTGGAGGAGCTCCTGCTGCTGCATCAATAGCGGCTATGACAATTCCACCACCTCCTACTTTTGTGGCAGCGGTGACCATCACAAGACTCCTCATGCCACCGCTATGAATGTGGCCACTCAAACTGCACCTGATTGCCTAGTGAAGGGGAACATAGGCTTTGGTGAAGCTGGTACTCGCTAGGGATATGGTGGCAATGGAAAGTTGTTGCTAGGTATAGCAATGGTTGTGGCAAATCTCTCGCTGGCTATGGCAATGTCGATTATGGAAATGGTGTTGCTAGCTATAGCGATGCTGGCTATGGAGGCAAAGGTCTTGCTGGATGTAGCAGTGGCAGCCACACCTACAACACATCTACTCCCACTAGAGGTGAGAGCAACAAAGGCTATCCCAAGGTGTATAGTTGCCCTAAGTGTAACAACATGTTCTTCCCCACACCAAGGCACTAGGAGACCACATTACTCATCATCACAGAATCATGGAGAAGAAGGACAAGACAAAGCTAGAAATGTAGAGTGTTCCACACAAGTGCAAAGTGTGCAACCATCTGAGCCAGATAGGGCAGGAACTCAGTTTCCATATGATGAGTTTGTGCACCCTCACCCTGGCATTGCTGCTGCTGTGGCTAAGGAGAAAACCTTCGAAGCGACAGGGATCAACAACATAGGTGCAGCGGTGGATGGCCCTTTCAATACCATAGGCTGGTGGTTCCCAGCTGGAAGCTCCATCCTCACACTTCTCACGCTAAGGCCGCGCTAGTGCACCAGCCACCTCAAGGAACAATGGCTATGGCTGGCAATCCTGTGATTGGTCATTTCTTAGCTTGCAACACCTCCACTAGCTGGTCACTCGCTGCAGCTACCAGCAGCATACTTCCGGGAATCCCCTTGCACAATCAAGAGAACAAAATCCAGCAGAACAGATAGCAGCATCTTTTTCATGCACGTGACACATTTTCTTTTCGTGCATGTAACGTGTTTTGTCCCTACAATTGTTAATGGTTTCTATAACTTAGCATTACATGCTTCTGACATGATTTTTGTGTACTTTTGTTAAAACTTTTAACTAAAAGTGGTATCTCCACATACCTATTACTATAACTAAAAGTGGAATGTCCACACATGTATAACCATCTCAAAAATGGTATAACCACATAGGGACAAAACACATTACATGCACGATAAGAAAATGCGCCACATGCATATGAGAAAGAATGGCAAATAATAGAGTTTACGAAAAGTCACACTTTATGTTATATTAATAGATAATATAACATGAAATGTGATTTGTTCCCAACCTACATTAGTTGTATACATGTCTGGATCTTTGGTGGGCTGTCCTGGTATGGACCAGGCAACTGCTGAGCAGCGTGGTTTGTAGCCGCGGCACTCGCATGAGATGCCTAGGCTCTGATTAGTTGGCCTTGGCATTGTTGCTGTGATGGACGATCAACCTTATGCTTGCACAGTTTGCTCCATAACCTTTGCTCAAGAGATGATGTTGTGTGGTCAGTGGGCACATCAGGTTGCACAAGCACGACCACCTCTCCTCCAAGGCGGAGGAGGATGCACCCACACCAAAGAGAAGGAAGAAGTGAAAATCAAAGCTGACGACCATGAAGCCACCAGAGGCGACATGGGGCAATGCCACGCGCCGCAATGGGAGCCCTAGAGACACCTGTGGTGAAGAATAGCTAGACATGTCGCTTGTCATGTAGATCCACCGTGACCTGATGGCGACGTAGCTTGGGTGGTCGACACTGTCGTCTCACCTGTTGATGAGAACTTGGACGTAAAAGTTTCTAGATCTTAGTCTAATGTCACTATTCGCAACATACCGGTCGCCATGCATGATAGCAACAAGGTCACAGAGAATGAGCACAGTGGCGATGACAATTTTGTGATCAACATTGACGACGATGCAAGTCCTCTCATGCCATCGTGGGTCTCATGGAGCTCCTACGTTGGTTGTAGCAACTCCTACGCCGCTTGCACCTCATGCGCCTGCTAAATCTTTGAACATTGGAGGAGTTCTTGCTAGTGCATCAGTAGCGGCTCTGACAATTCCACCACCTCATGCTTTGTGGTAGCGGCGACCAACACAAGAGCTCCTCTCACCACCACTATGAATGTGGCCACTCAAACTGCACCTGATCGCCTAGTGAAGGGGAACATAGGTATTGGTGATGCTGGTTCTTGCTAGGGATATGGTGGCAATGGTAAAGCTATTGCTAGGTATAGCAATGGTTGTGGCAAATCTCTCGCTGGCTATGGCAATGTCGACTCTGGAAAAGGTGTTGCTAGCTATAGCGATGCCGGCTATGGAGGCAAAGGCCTTGATGGATGTAGCAGTGGCGCCACACCTACAACACATCTACTCTCGCTGGAGGTGAGAGCAACAAAGGCTTGCCAAGGTGTACAGTTTCCCTAAGTGTAAGAACACGTTCTTCCCCACACCCCAAGCGCTAGGAGGCCACATTACTCATCATCACAGAATCATGGAGAAGAAAGGGGAAGGCAAAGCTAGACATGCAGAGTGTTCCACACAAGTGCAAAGTGTGCAACCATGTCTGCCAGATAGGGTAGAAACTCAGTTTCCACATGATGAGTGCATGCACCCTCATCCTGGCATTGCTTCTGCTGCAGCTACGGAAAAAACCTTTGAAGCGACAGGGATCAACTACATAGGTGCAGCGGTGGATGGCCCTTTCAATACCATGGGCTAGCGGTTCCCAGCTGGAAGCTCCATCCTCATGCTTCTTGAGCTAAGGGTGTGCACCAGCCACCTCAAGCAACAATGGCTATGGCTGGCAATCCTGTGATTGGTCATTTCTTAGCTTGCAACACCTCTACTGGATGGTCACTCCCTGCAACTACCAGCAACATCCTTCCAGCAGCTTCTTGTGCTAACTGTTTAGATGCTAATAAGAACACGGACATGGGTAAAATAAATTCAGTGTATCCTACAGTTCCTAAACTTGTAGGAACAATTGACGGACCTTCTATTTTTTATTCATGAGACATCTATGTTTTCAAATTTCACTGCCTTTAATCAATTTCAAATGTTTAGTGAGTTCAAATTGACAGACCTATGCCCTTGATTTGGAGACATGCTTTGTTGTTTTGTTGAACCAGCCTTTTCGGACATTGAATCCTATTGTTCCAGCATAGATGACATAATTCATATGCGTGAACCAGGTGATGCCCAGTAGCTATTCTGAGCACTCTTGTTTATACATTGAATGCTTGCATGCTGTGATGTTTGACAACTATCAAACAATTTCAGTAGATAAGGTTTTGGCTATGCATTTGTTCCTCTTGAGGAATCGATGTCTGTTTCCTTGATGACAGTAGAAACGCAAAAT
Organism: Miscanthus lutarioriparius; assembly: GCA_904845875.1. Taxonomy (NCBI): domain Eukaryota; kingdom Viridiplantae; phylum Streptophyta; class Magnoliopsida; order Poales; family Poaceae; genus Miscanthus; species Miscanthus lutarioriparius. The sequence goes on along the minus strand of CAJGYO010000008.1, from coordinate 62,735,539 downwards.
AATAACAAGGTGTTGAGTATGTCAAGTTCTTGCTGTTCTGCATGGACATCTCAATAATTTAAAGTCATGATAAGAAAATTTCCCCTTGAAGCGTCAATGATTTATTGCCTATCACTTCGATTTTTGTAAAATAAATGATGAGGTAATATATACTAATTGAATGGCTAGTAGGTGGAAGTGACAATGAAAGAAGGCACCAACATTTGTATCAACAATTAGCAAGTAATTAGAAATTGAGAGTACCGGCAGGATAACCATCAATTCAAATATGAAATGTGATACTTTAGGGAAAAAAGAACATTTAGGTGAAGCAGCGTGTATTTGCGGACCTTAAAGTAGGACGCCACCATGTGTTTTTGTATTGAGTAGGTGAGTTTCATATCAAGGAAAAGGAAAACATTAGCACACAAATTGTTAAATGATGGCTAAGACATGTATTTATATATAATATGGGGTCAACATGATCAGGTAGCCTTTTTTTGGACCTATTTTAGCTACGCCAAAAAATACCAATTTATGTTGGAATGTCCCATAAGCTAAATAACCTATCATGACTGCAGCGACCAAACACTTCACGAAGATCGCACTATTGTTTGCACAAATGGTACCTGAATATAGAACCTCTTGTTTTATTTGGCCTCTCCATTGAGTGTTCCCTTCTGTTGTTAAGTTGATCCTGTCAAGAAATGAAAGAGATTTGTTTGCATCCTGTAAGATTAGGTGGTCGGTAACATACTGTAGAACCATTTGTAACTCTCAAGAAATCGCACCTACATTCTTTTTGGGTTGTTTGGTGATGTTGGTTGACTTTAGTAAAAGTTCACACTATTGCAGAAATCTTAACTGAGGCGAGCAAAAATGCTTAACCGAGGTGGTTTTGCCAACCGCCTCCGTCGAAAGGTCACGGTTAATCGGGCCTTAACAGAGGTGGTTGGTCGACCGCCTCGGTTAATCGATTAACCGAGGCGGGCGGCGTAAGGCAACCGCCTCGGGTAATGCTATTAACGGTGGCGGTTGAGTTAAGTAGCCCGCCTCCATAAATAATTTTAGGAAATAAAAAATTCCCACCGAGCATGGTAGCCACTGAGCCCGGTCCTGCGCGCGCCGCCGCTGCTCGTGGCCGGATCCACGCCCCTGCAACCGCCAGTGGGTAGATCCATGCACCCACAGTAGCAGGAGGTCAGATCCGCTGCTGCTGGTGACCGGATCTACCCCCACCTCCGGTGGCCGGATCTACCGCCGGTAGCCGGTTGGAGGCCGAATCTGCGCCGGGAGCTCGGAGGAGAGGGAGGCCACGCCGTGCCGTGCTCGGAGGAGAGGGACACCGCGCCGCGCTCAGAGGAAAGGGAGGCTGCACCTGGGCCCATGCGCCACCATGGCCACCGCACTGCTCGCCACCTCGCGCCCTGCACCATGCCACCCCTCACCACCACGGCCACTGTACGCCCCGCACCATGCGGCCACCGCGCCGCTCCGCACCACACGGCCGGGTCTAGCCTCCCTATGCCGCCACCGGCCAGACCCACGCCGTGATGGAGAGGGGTGGCATCGTGCTCAGGAGGGAGAGCGTGCGCCGTCGTGCTCAGGAGGGGAGGAGTGCCATCAGGCTCTAGAGGGGAGGGGCCGGCCGAAGGTGGAGGGCGCGCTGCAGATGGAGATGGAGGTGGTGGGGACCGGCCATAGGTGGAGGGCGCTGATGGAGAGAGAAGGGTGCTGAGGGAGAGAGGGAGATGCATGGCGTCGGGAGGGAGTGTGGGTGTACATGAGAGGGAGGGGAGATATTTCTCCATTAGGCCGGAGATGACGTCACATGGGGCCCTCGTGTCATTCGTAGTGAAGAAGCACAAACGAATCGACGTTCTAGATGACTCCACGTGGCCTCTGATCCAGCCGTTAAAGGACTCCACGTTAGTGATCCGGGGTGTCGGCTGATCCAACTGCGCGTGGTGGAGGATGGCACCGATGCTACGTACAACGGGCAGCGCAGAGAGCGAGGCGGGATAAGCGCTGTGGATCTGATCCCTGTGGCCGATTGTGTGGCGTCCAGGCGTGTGGCCAATAATATGGCGCCACGTGACGGTGGTTTTGGACAGGGAGCGGCCCAGTGCTGCAACTTGCAGTGCAATTCTTTCCAATCGGGCGTGCCTGATTTATGGAGGCGGTTGTTTTGGAGCGACCGCCTCGATTAATGTATTAACCGAGACGTTGCGTTATGGTAATCGCCTCGGTTAATCGACATTAATCGAGGCGGGCGCGTTAGGTTGTCCACCTCCGTTAATGATTAACCGAGGCGGTTGCTGGCCAGCGGCCCAGCCGCCGAATAACGGAGGCGGGCAACCAGCCCGCCCGCCTCCGAACCCCAAAACAAAATGCGTCGGCTAAGTTTTTCTGTAGTAGTCTCGGTGGTCACATAGATTAATCCAATAATATCCACTCCATAGGAAAGTGACTTAGACCAGTCATTACTGTCGTCCTGTGTCTAAAATTTGAAGCTATGGAAAAGATACCATGAGCAGATGCTAGACCTTAAAGTAGGACACCACCATGTGTTTTTGTATTGAGTAGGTGAGTTTCATATCAAGGAAAAGGAAAAGATTAGCACACAAATTGTCAAACGATGGCTAAGACATGTATTTATATATAATATGGGGTCAACATGATCAGGTAGCCTTTTTTTGGACCTATTTTAGCTACGCCAAAAAATACCAATTTATGTTGGAATGTCCCATAAGCTAAATAACCTATCATGACTGCAGCGACCAAACACTTCATGAAGATTGCACTATTGTATGGACAAATGGTACCTGAATATAGAACCTCTTGTTTTATTTGGCCTCTCCAAGGAGTGTTCCCTTCTGTTGTTGAGTTGATCCTGTCGAAATGAAAGAGATTTGTTTGCAACCAGTAAGATTAGGTGGTCGGTAACATACTGTAGAACCTTTTGTAACTGTCAAGAATTCGCACCTACATTCTTATTGGGTTGTTTGGTGATGTTGGTTGACTTTAGTAAAAGTTCACACTACTGCAGGAATCTTAACCGAGGTGGGCAAAAAGACTTAACTGAGGCGGTTTCATCGAAAGATCACGGTTAATTGGGCTTTAACGGAGACGGTTGGCCGACCGCCTCGGTTAATCGATTAACCGAGGCGGACGGCGTAATGGAACCGTCTTGGGTAATGCTATTAATGGAGATGGTTGAGTTAAGTAGCCCGCCTCCATAAATAATTTCAGGATATAAAAAAATCCCACAAAGCACGGTAGCCCACTGAGCCCGGTTGTAACACCCTAAAATTTACTTCTCTTGAAATAGAGCTAAAATGATTTAATTTTGTATTTTTATGCTCATAAAAACATGGAAAAATAATAAATTTTCATTAGATTAAATTCTATCTTAAGGTAGAAATGTGTTTGTTGCATTCATGCCGGTCGCACCTTGTGTTTCTATGTGCAAAATGTGTTTTTTTAAATACGTTTAGGAGACGAATATCTATCTCTAGAAATTTTCCAGCTTCTTTCTAAAATTTAATTCCTACCTCTTTGACCTTAATCTTTATGTTTCAAGTTCCCAACAATCTTTTCATAAGCTCCAAATACTTTATTTGGGTTCATCATGTTCCAAAGTGTCTCTGGAAATTTTCCCTAAATTTTCGGAGGTCTCAGAGTATTTTTCGTGGCTTAAATATTAATTCTGGACTTTTCTAGAATTATTTTATTCGTGAAATTAATTAATTCCAAAAATAAATAATATATCTCATTTTCCAATCAACTCTCAAAGCCCATGTGCAATAATCATAATAAATCTCAAAGGCCCATGCATTTATTTACTAATGGGTTTTAATGATTATTTAAGTCCATTAGTAAACGTGGAGGGTGCAACATCAATTAATACTATATTGCTAGTTGATATAGATGTGGAGAGTTTTTCTCTTAATAAATATGTACCAACCCCTTGAGTAAAGCACACCAAAACTATCGTAAGGGGAGCCCCTAGTTTGAAAAATCTCTCATGTAGTAAATTAGATTTTTCTCCTCCTCTCGTTGTCGCCATCATCATCGCCGCCGCGCTGCTCGATGCCGTAGATCCATCATCGATCGCAAGAAGGCCCTAGGTGAGTTCCCTGTGCTCTTATTCTACTTTTAGTGGTTTTCACCACCTAGATGGCTTGGAGAAGCGGTGGTCATTGAGGGGAGTGTTCGTGATTTTCTCTACCCCGATCAGTGATTTGTGAGTATGGGATGGCAACGGGGTGGGTCAGGGCTGGGTGGAGCATCCACGGACCCAGCCTCAAAACTCGACAGGAAAACTTGCCCCGGCCCTGAACCCCAATTCGGGTGGAAATATAGACCCGCCCCCAAACCCGATGGGGACTCGAAACCCGACGGGTGGCCCAAAACCTGAACACAAGTGAACCAGAGCTCACCTTCTTCGTTGGAGATTTGAAGTCAACTGTAGATGTGACATCCTAAAACAAGGAGCCAGTGCTATGGTGTAGGGACTCCTCCCTCGAGCTCACAATCACCTTGCTTGGGGAGCGCGAGCAGATCTGCCTCCAGGTCTGTAGAAGCTACGATAGAAGGGCGGCCAAGCGAGAGACTTGGAGAGGGGGGTGGCCGACCGAGAGACTGAGGAGAGGGGGCGGCCAAGCGTGCTGCAGTAGATTGGGAGAGGGATGTTGCTCCATGTCTAGCTCCAGCTCACATCCTTGTCAGTGGATGGGAGATTAGGTACGAGGGAGGGCGATAGAGATGGGTCGGGAATACGGAGATACACAGCAGTTATTATAGATTATTACTCAAAGAGTGTTGAACAACCCACATCAAGCACCACCTATTGACAAGTGTGTTGAATTTAAGAAGGGTCCGAATGCTCAAGGTGCCATATGAAGTTCAGTTATGCTCTCTAGCTCTCACTTGGAAGAATCGGTTAATCTGATAAGAAAGGTGGTACCCAGAGGATGTATATCAATTAAGGGTTTCATCATCTAGAGTAAGTATCCTTTGCTTGGTTGATAAATTATTAGATCATCTACGAGGAATGGATGCATTTGTCAATATGGCTCTGCAATTCGAGCTATCCTCCGTTGGGAGTCCAATCTTCAACATACCTAGGACAAGTAGACGTTGATGACATAGGAATGAGATATCTGATAACTACAAATGGTTCAATAGAGTCTTAGAAAATCCCAATGATATACTAAGCATGACAAGAAGGTTTGGATTGAAGCAATCAAGGTTTTATGACTTGGAAAAGTGCTATCACTTGGAGAAGCAAAAGTCGTTGCCAATGTCTTTAGCAAGAGAGAGTTATGCTAAGAAGATTCAGACGACACCATGGATTAAAAATAGTCGTTTGAGAGTTGAGCAACTTGATCTGAGCATCTGAAGTCATTAATGTTTTAAAGTTGGCAATAGAATCTACTTTAGACCAAGAAAGTAAGGAAGCTCCGTTGGAAGGTGAATATTTTAAGAAAAAGAATTGATATTATACACTAAAAAGGAAAGATGTCCTAGTGATTAGAGTTACCTGAGTATTGTTTGGAGTATCTGTCATAATCTTGGAATCAGTTTGGCAAGATACTTGAAGTAAGGCTAACAGGTATGCAAAGTAAAGTGGGATCCTTATCAAGACGATAGAACTACACGAGGAAGTAGAGAAGAATCCAAAGGTGTAACACCCTGGCTCAGGGCTTAATAGGATTAATAGGATACTCATACCAATAAGTTGCAACTTCTTTTCCGGAAGCCCATCTGCAAATAACTCCGAGGTTAAGCGTGCTTGGACTGGAGAGATGGGTGACCGACCGGGAAGTTCTTTCTGGGTGCGCACGAGTGAGGACAAAGATCGCAGAAAAGACCTGTATTGGTCTGTGAGGGCATTCTATATCTTAGTTAAGCTGCCAGATGTAAGCGGGCCCAGCCTCGGAGAGGTGGGACGTTATAAAAGGCGGAGAATATGTATCTCTTTTATCACCATCTTCTGAATCTTAAGGACAAGAATCATCTTAAGGGGGGTAGAATTGTAACACCCTACAATTTGCTTGTCTTGAAATATAGCTAAAATGATTTAATTTTGTATTTTTATGCTCATAAAAACATGGAAAAATAATAAATTTTCATTAGATTAAAATTTATCTTAAGGTAGAAATGTGTTTGTTGCATTCATGCCGGTTGCACCTTGTGTTTCTATGTGCAAAATGTGTTTTTTTAAATACGTTTAGGAGACCAATATCTATCTCTAGGAATTTTATAGCTTCTTTCTAGAATTTAATTCCAACCTCCTTCACATTAATCTTTATGTTTCAAGATCCCAACAATATTTTCATGAGCTCCAAATACTTTATTTGGGTTCATCATGTTCCAAAGTGTCTCTAGGAATTTTCCCCAAATTTTTGGAGGTCTCAGAATATTTTTCGTGGCTTAAATATCAATTCTAGACTTTTCTAGAATTATTTTATTCGTGAAATTAATTAATTCCAAAAACAAATAATATATCTCATTTTTCAACCATCTCTCAAAGCCTATATGCAATAATCCTAATAAATCTCAAAGGCCCATGCATTTATTTACTAATGGGCTTTAATGATTATTTAGGTCCATTAGTAAATGTGGAGGGTGCCACATCAATTAGTACCATATTACTAGTTGATGTAGATGTGGAGAGTTTTTCTCCTTATAAATATGTACCAACCCCTTAGGCAAAGCACACCAAAACTACCGTAAGGGGAGCCCCTAGTTTGAAAAATCACTTGTGTAGTAATTAGATTTTTCTCCTCCTCTCGCTGCTGTCGTCGTCGCCGCCGCCGCACTACCCGACGCCGTAGATCCACCATCGATCGCAAGAAGGCCCTTGGTGAGTTCGTCGTCTTCTCCTCTTATTCCTTGTGCTCTCGACTCGTCAAACCATGGCCTCTAGGGCCCAAACCAAGTGCTCTAGGGAGCTTCTCGTCGCCAGTAATGGAGCTCCGTCGCGCCGGTTTTCTTCTCCAACCGGTGACTCTCTCTCCTCCTTTCTAATTTGGGCCATCCAGATTCAATCCAACGGTCCAAGATCGCCCATACCCCTTTGCTGGGTTTATTTGCAAAAGAGCCCCTGCAGTTTCGCGTAATATAACCCGTAGTCCATGGCGCACTTCTAGAATACCTTTTCCTATTCCGAAAGCGTAGTTTCGTTCTAGTAGATTCAGAATATGTTTTCTCTTTCAGAAAGCATAAAATCCCTCTATTAGATTCAAAATACGTTTTCTTCTTTTGAAAACGTAGTTTCTTCGGTTAGATTCAAAATACGCTTTCATCTATTTATAGTTTTGTCACTAGTCTTATTTAGGCCATAAAATCTTCGTTTTAACTCTGTTTCGATCCATTCAAGTTGCGTTAGATTCGTTATTGAGTAATCTACATGTTCATCCTACTGTTAAATATATTTTGAACTTTTGAAATTTGAGGTTAGATTTAATCTATTATTTTATTAAAGGAAATCTTGTTTAATTCATAACTTTTTTGTTATAGCTCCAATTAAAGTGTTTTTCGTGTCTATGTGTTCGTAGCGAGACATAGATTCATTTTACAAACTTTTCATCTTGATTTTATGTTTGGTGTACTATTCTAATTTAGATCTATTGTTTGCTTCATGTATGATTGCTTGGATGCTCGTGTGGTGCTCTATGATCATGTCCAGTTGGTGAGCTATATGTGGTGAATCAAGAAGCAGATCTTTGAAGGTTTGGACTTGAAGAAAGATCTAAGTTAAGGCGGATCTTCCTTGTTGTCCTATACATATTTAATCATTTAATTCATACTGCATGTGTCTACCTTGGCAACCGTAGTAATTTTCCTAGCTATTTAATATCTTGGATTCCTTATCACCTATGGGGTATTGCATTGGTTAGTATGATGCTAGTGCTCAACTAAAACAATGATCTTGTAACTTGACTAATGGTATATACAATAAACACTAAAAGATGTTTTTTAGCAACATGGAATCAGGGGGCTAGAGCATTGGGTTGTTTTTATGGTGCTCTAGATTACTCTCCCTAAGGACTTATCTGTAAGTGATCATCCGGGACTTATAGTACAGCTGTGAGCGCTACATGGCTTTGGCTTTAGCTCAGTATGAGGACCTTTTCTAGCTTGTTAGTGGTTACCTTTATTGGCGTAAGAATGGCTTGACGAATCGGGCATAGTGCGACCTCTGTCCCCTTATGTATAGGCTGCGTGTCATTGTGCCATTAGAAAGGAGGGCTCTACATCTGTTTGCCGAGTGAATCTAATGGCCCTAACTCATTAGACGAACCTTTGAAAGGCTTCATAGTGAACCTTGCCGACCTTCCTTGGAAGTGGGTCAAGAGATTAGCTACCTCGGGCGAAAGGGTAAATCATGACTCACAGTAAAAGTGTACAACCTCTGCAGAGTGTAAAACTGTATATCAGCCATGTGCTTATGGTCACGAGTGGCCTTGGAACATTTACGGAATATATGATCATTAATGGTTAATGATGATGAACACTGATGGTACCGATGATAAAGATGCTCACTAATGAATATTGTTTATGCTATTCATTATTCATGTTTACCTGATTATGTGTTTATGGGCTTATGATAACTTTGTTGCCACCCTATTGCTAAAATCATGACTCAATAAAAGCTAATTGTAGTTAAACCAGTGTTAGCTTTTTGAGCCTCATGAACCCCATGTTATATTTGTTGAGTATGACATGTACTTACGATTGCTTTATGTTTCACATATTTGGAAAAAAATCCCGGATGGGTACCATATTGCTAGAGTTTGGAGGAATTAAGCTTGTGATCAACCAATCAGTTGCCCCTGTGGATTGGAGTCTTCACCCAAAGATCGGAGTTGTCTTTCCGCTGTTTGCTGTCTAAAGTTATATCCTTTATACTAAGTATGCTATATATTGAGCATTATCTTTTGATATTACCCTTTTTATAGCTATATATGAGATTTGACTTCCTGAGCTCACATATGGTGCGTATCTGGTTTTGTTCTTAAATCCGAGTGCTACAAAGTGATATTAGAGCAATGCTAACTGTAGGACGTAAGCCTAGTAGAAACTAGTCGTTCTAAGGTTTAAAAGTTGCTATAAAAACCATTGCTCTATGAGCCTTGATATTTTCTTCTCTACTATATCTCTACCCTTGCTATTCATCTCTACCTTGGTGCTTATTTTAAAGTCTTTGTTCTCATCTTCACACCTTGATTTGATATGCTTTTAGAACTGTCCCTCACCACCTTTTTGTGTAATCTGAAGATGAGTCTTAGGATTGTTACCCCTAGTACAATGAGGATGATAGTATCGCAAGTTGAGTCAATGATTGAGTTGTGCACCTTTATGGCTTTGTCGAATTGTCATTATGTTTATGCTTGTTTTGGATCTTTGTAATGAATGCAATGATCTTATGGGGTTTGTCCATAATTTCATTTAGTTTATAGGCCAAAGGTATAAGGATCAGTGCAATAAATAGTTGGGTTTTGGTTTCTCCTATTTCCTCTATCTTGTCTTTCGGAGCAACCAGTCTTTACCGGCTTATATATCTATTCTTGGATGACCAAAAATCATGAGAAAATTTTGTACAACAGTGGACTTCAACATCTTTCTCTTAACACAAGAATCACCCTAATAGCTATGTTGGTTATGGAATTATGAAAATCACAAGATGATGCACCTGTGCTGTCTGAAGCCTAAAGTAGATTCTGTTGTGCACTGTTTTCGACTACCTAAACAACAGAATTTGGAAAAGTGTTCTATAAGGAAGTTGTGGAGGATTCGATAAGCTTTCCAACGGTATAAGCTACAACTTCATTGGACTAACAGAATGAGAGTTACGGCTATTTTACTGCACTGTTGTTTTTCATCCTGTGAGAAATTTGAGATTTCTTGTCCTTGCCCATTCACAAGAGTCTCATTGGGATGTCAAAATGTCTTGATACTAATTAGCTCATCTAGAATAAGATGCAAGCTACCTTTTTGTGTCCCCTAGTTGATCTTTTCTTATGGGGGTAGCCAAAGTGAAGGTGGTTTTGTAGATTCTACATCTCACTGGGAAGGAATCCTGACAATTCTAATCCACCGCCATCAAATCCCCCATCTATAGAGCAAGCTTTGATGACGTAGATTGTTGCTTTTGTGGTTGCGGCTAATGGGAACGGGGTCTGGATTGGTGCGGGGGCTGGTTGGAGGGAGTGGGCCGGATGTTTCATGGGCTTCATCTTTTATGTATCTTTGGTCTACTTTGGCGGCCCGTGGGGACCCGTGGAGAAAGAATAAAACCCGTCCCGACCTGATTCGGGTCCCCGAACCCGAGACCCGCAGGGGCGAAAACAGACCCACCCCCACCCCCACCCCCGTCGGGTCCAAAACCCGCGGGTCTCGGGTCTGGACCCGTCCGATTGCCATCCTTCATTTGTGAGAGGTTTTGATCCCACCTCATGGAATTGTAAAGGGATACTCTAGTGGAATGCTCGTGTCTAGTTGGTGTGCTCCTTGTGTTTGATTCTTGTAGAACCCATATTGTGGGTCTAGCTTGAGTGGCTAGTTAGCAGGCGAATCATTTAATTGAGACTCTCCACAACGTGGATGTAGGTTGCCAGCAAGCAACCAAACCACGAGGATACATTGATCGTGTTGATCTCTCGCCCGGTTAGATATTGAGCTCCACACTTGTATTTACATTCATATATTGCTTGTGTGGTAGCTATTTGCTAGTGGTAGCTCTCTAGTTAGTTGTAGCTTTAGTAGTAGTGTAGCTAGTTTAGTTGCTCACTAGTTCAGCTTACAAAACACAAGATGTTTGCTGAATAGGTATACTCTCTAAGTTAAAATTTTGGTTAATTGAACACATTTCAGAAGACTAGCACTGTATTGACATTATTTGGTTTGGTAGTTAAAAATGGTTGCACTGTATTGAAACTATTACTATCTTGACATTATTTGATTTAGATCCTGCTGTGTGCTCTCTGCAAGAAAATGGTTGCACTGTATGACTTATTTCAGTTTGATTTATTTCTTGCATGTGATTTCCCTATTATTTCAGTTTGAATTATTTCTTGCCTGTGCTTTGCCTATTATTTCAGTTTGATTTATCTGAGTCCCATCCTAAGGTTCTATGACTCCCATAGATGCTTCCTGCTGTGCTGGTTTCGCAGCAGGATGCATGATTTTGTGTGGCAAATAAGAATTTTTTTAGAGGACACATACAAATTTTGTTGTGTTCATGCTTCTTTCTACTTTGTTTGAAGAATGAATATGTGCATGGCTTCTCTAGCATGCTATACCGACGCACTGAACGGATTTTTTTTAGCATGGTAGCCTTTTCCTTTTATTAAACTTTCTTAAAATAGGTCACTTAATGCACATTCATGTTTATTTTCAGGTAGTTCTTCAACATGCTAATTAACTGGAGCTCGGTGGTGATTATGCATCCATAAAATTGTGGCTTGTGGCTTGTGGCTGCAAGATCTTTTTTGGGGGTGAGCTATTGGATCTTATTTAGTATATAGCAATTTGGTGGCTGTAACTTATGTTTGGGTGTATGTTGTATTCATCTTTTTGTATGGGCAGAATGATATATATGCTTTTAATTTGTAATATGGCTGGAACTTGTATTCTGTTGTATGTAGCATTATTTATGGATGGGGATTATGTATGGTCATTATTATTATGTAATTGGTTATGCCATTTATAATCTGTGATGATTTTATAAATGGGCTAGCCCACAATATGAGCTTGACTGTACAAATGTTGGGCCTTAGTGACAAAAAAAAACACCAATTTATAGCTGGGCCTAAAAAATATTTGGGCCCATTGGTCTGCTTCTAAATAAAAATAATAATGAAAAAAAACCCATGCTATATGGGCCAAATGTTAGTTGTCACGTTACCCGCCATGTCATTTGCCACGTCGTCTGCCACGTCACATGTGCCAGAGAAACGGTGGCAATCAAGAAGGTGTTGCAGGACCGACGTTACAAGAACATGTGAACTGCAGCTTATGTGCTATATGGACTAGGACCACCCAACGTCATCCCCTTGAGGCACTGCTTCTTCTTGATTACAAGTATAGGGATGAGCTGTTCATGAAACTTGTCATGGAGTTTGTCCCTGAGTCTATCGCGTTCCCAAACACTACAGCAATGCCAATCAGCGGATGCCTATTATCTATGTCAAGCTTTAAATGTATCAGGTTTGTGGATTGTGATTGTGAAATCAACACTTCCGAAATTCCTGCCTCATTTTGTAGAGCACGCTCTTGTTCTTTTTTGCGTTGGTGACGGCTATTGAGGGCGCTGGCTTACATTCATTCTATCCTAGGAGTGTGTCATTGAGATTTGGAGCCACAAAATGTTTTGGCACGTATTGGAACACAGCTCGTATCACACAGAGTCTTTGATAGATCACTCTCAAGTCTGAACTGGTTTTCCATTGCTTGCAAATCTACCATAAATCATGTTTTTGTATATATACCAACACTTTCCCCTCCGCAGGCCACATCGCTGCAAAACTACTTCCGTCCATTCCCTGCTATATGCGCAGGATTATTACCAACCGTTCCTACCACTGGCCTAGGAAAAAAGACATTCCATGTCGCTGCAAAACAACCGCCGTCCATTCCCTACTATACATGCAGGATTACTGTCCTTTCCTACCACCGGCCTAGAAAAAACGACTTGAACCTTCAATAAACCTTGTTTCTGTATACCAAAACTTTCCCCTCCGCAGGCTACGTCGTTGCAAAACTACCGCCGTCCATTCCCTGCTATACATGCAGGACTACCGTCCATTCCTACCGCCGGTCCAGGAATAAAACAACTCAAACCTTCCACCCCCAGTAACACGCACACCCAGCCGAGCGTCCGTCAATTCCACGAGCCTTCTGTCCCCATGTGAACGTAAAAAAAATCCTTCCTCCCCACCACCGCTCCTAGTGCCGGCACCGTCGCTCTGCTCTCTCCACAGCGCTGCCGCTCCACCCTCCACAGCGCCACCGCTACCACGGGACCCCTCCCAACACTGCCGCCGCTACTCCGCCCCTTATAGCAGCGGCGTCCTCGCGAGCGCCACCTCTTCGATCGCAAATCAGAGACTCCAATACCAATAGGTTGGCTCCTCTTTTCGGGTTGAGACCAATAGGTTGTCTCCTCTTTTAGGGTTGCTATCTATTTTTGGATTGGATTCATGATTTTACGTTTCTTCATCTCCACTCCTGCCGATTCTACGGTTTTGATGAGGTCTTTGTTTCTCCATTAACTTCAGCTCTTTCATTGAATGAATAGATAAATGAATGCCGACTAAAATCCTAACTCTTCACAATCAGTCTGGACTAGAGCGACTGTACTTAACTTGGAGTCTTGAGGGGACATAAACTAATTATCTGGCAGCCACTATGTAGTGATACGCTGTGCCTTATGCCCTCTTAATTTGTCTACCTGCTCACATAGTGTGGTCTCTTTATTTATGTTGGTAGCTACATTCTAAAATCCTCTATCTATTATTAAATATCTTATCCTATTGTTTGCTAATCTTCATTCTTATTGTTAATATGGACTCAACTACATTGCGGCAAGCATAGAATTACTCATCACTGAGTTTAGGGAAGACAAAAACAAACAATATTTCCTCATCCCCTACCATTCACCATTGATTATTTCACTAAGTGAGCAACAAACCTCCTATCGCAAAGAACATGATTTGCAGCCTTGGTTGATTGATACATTTTGATTGTCATATATTGCATGCCTTTGTTTCCTTCTGCTTTAGTATGTGCTCCCGATCCAATTGCAATTTAACAAAGATGCTTATCTAATTTCATTTTTTTTCCTTAACTAGGTTCATGAAAAGATGCTGGTATTTTCAGCATTACTTCACTATAATGCCTGCCATTTCTATTTATATGTCACTGTTAGATTGTTCAACGTTCAAATTTCTAGCATCTGCTCATGGTATCTTTTCCATGGCTTCAAATTTTTTTACACGGGACGTGTACTTCAGTAATGACTGGTCTAAGTCACTTTCCTATGAAGTGGATATTACTGGATTAATCTATGTGACCACCGAGACTACTACAGAAAAACTTAGCCGGCATGTTTTGTTTTTGGGCTCGGAGGCGGGCGGGCTGGTTGCCCGCCTCCGTTATTCGGCGGCTAGGCCGCTGGCCAGCAATCGCCTTGGTTAATCATTAACGGAGGTAGACAACCTAACGCGCCCGCCTCGATTAATGTCGATTAACCGAGGCGATTACCGTAACGCAACCATCTCAGTTAATACATTAACCAAGGCGGTCGCTCCAAAACAACCGCCTCCATAAACCAAGCGCGCCCGATTGGAAAGAATTGCATTGCAAGTTGCAGCGCTAGGCCCGCTCCCTGTCCAAAACCACCGGCGCCGCCCCTAGTTTTTCTGAAACCACCATCACGTGGCGCGATATTATTGGCCACACGCCTGGACGCCACACAATCGGACACAGGGTATCAGATCCACAGCGCTCATCCTGCCTCGCTCTCTACGCCACCCGTTGTACGCAGCATCGGCGTCGTCCTCCACCATGCGCAGTTGGATTAGCCGACGCCCCGGATCGCTGACGTGGAGTCCTTGAACGGCTGGATCAGAGGCCATGTGGAGTCACCTAGAACGTCGATTCGTTTGTGCTTCTTTACTGAGAATGACACGTGGGTCCCACATGATATCATCTCCAGCCTAATGGAGAAATATCCCCCTCCCTCTCACACACGCCCGCACTCCCCCCGATCCCATGCATCTCCCTCTCTCCCTCAGCGCTCTTCTCTCTCCATCAGCGCCCTCCACCTCTAGCCGGTCCCCACCACCTCCACCTCCATCTACGGCGCGCCCTCCACCTCCGGCCAGCCCCTCCCCTCTAGAGCCGACGGCACTCCTCTCCTCCCGAACACGACAACACACGCTCTCCCTCCCGAGCACGACGGCGCCCCTCTCCATCACGGCCCGTGTCCGGCCAATGGCGGCGCGGGGAGGCCAGACCCGGCCGCGTGGTGCGGAGCAGTGCGGTGGCCGCATGATGTGGGGCGCTCCATGGCCGTGGTGGTGAGGGGTGGCGTGGTGCGGGGTGCCAGGTGGCGAGCAGCGCGGTGGCCATGGTGGTGCATGGGACCAGGCACAGCCTCCCTCTCCTCCGAGCGCGGCGCGGTGTCCCTCTCCTGCAACCATGGCACGGCGTGGCCTCCCTCTCCTCCGAGCTCCCGGCGCGGATTCGGCCTCCAACTGGCCATCGGCGGCAGATCCGACCACCGGAGGTGGTGGGGCGCAGATCCGGTCACCAGCAGTAGCGGATCCGACCTCGTGCTGCTGCGGGCGCATGGATCTAGCCACTGGCAGCAGCAGGGGCGTGGATCCGGCCACGAGCAGCGGCGGCGCACGGGACCGGGCTCAATGGGCTACCGTGCTCAGTGGGATTTTTTTATTTCCTGAAATTATTTACGGAGGCGGGCTAATTAACTCAACCGCCTCCATTAATAGCATTACCCGAGGTGGTTGCCTTACGCCACCCACCTCGGTTAATCGATTAACCGAGGTGGTCGGCCAACCGCCTCCGTTAAGGCCCGATTAACCGTGACCTTTCGACCAAAACCACCTCGGTTAAGCATTTTTGCTCGCCTCGGTTAAGATTTCTGCAGTAGTGTGAACTTTTACTAAAGTCAACCAACATCACCAAACAACCCAATAAGAATGTAGGTGCGATTTCTTGACAGTTACAAATGGTTCTACAGTATGTTACCGACCACCTAATCTTACTGGATGCAAACAAATCTCTTTCATTTCTTGACAGGATCAACTTAACAACAGAAGGGAACACTCCTTGGAGAGGCCAAATAAAACAAGAGGTTCTATATTCAGGTACCATTTGTTCATACAATAGTGCGATCTTCATGAAGTGTTTGGTCGCTGCAGTCGTGATAGGTTATTTAGCTTGTGGGACATTCTAACATAAATTGGTATTTTTTGGCGTAGCTAAAATAGGTCAAAAAAAAGGCTACCTGATTATGTTGACCCCATATTATATATAAATACATGTCTTAGCCATCGTTTGACAATTTGTGTGCTAATCTTTTCCTTTTCCTTGATATGAAACTCACCTACTCAATACAAAAACATATGGTGGTGTCCTACTTTAAGGTCTGCAAATACACGCTGCTTCTCCTAAATGTTCTTTTTTCACCTAAAGTATCGCATTTCATATTTGAATTGATAGTTATCCTGCCGGTACTCTCAATTTCTATTTACTTGCTAATTGTTGATACAAATGTTGGTGCCTTCTTTCATTGTCACTTCCACCTACTAGCCATTCAATTCGTACGTATTACCTCATCATTTATTTTTACAAAAATCAAAGTGATAGGCAATATATCATTGACAAAATGAGCGAAAATATAAAAATTTAGGCACTCTACAAAAGGGTGATAATATAACATAAAGTGTGATTTTTCCCAAACTGCGTTAGTTGCCAATCTTTCTCACGCATGTGACGCGTTTTCTTATCATGCATGTAACGTGTTTTGTACCTATATGGTTATACCATTTTGAGATGGTCATACATGTGTGTGCATTCCACTTTCAGTTATAGTAATAGGTATGTGGAGATACCACTTTCAGTTATAGTAATAGGTATGTGAGATACCACTTTCAGTTAAAAGTATTAACAAAAGTACACAAAAACCATTTCATAAGCATGTAATGCTAAGTTATAAAAACCATTAACAATTATAGGGACAAAACATTTTACATGCACGCTAAGAAAATGTGTCACGTGCATGAAAAAGATGCCGCTATCTGTTCTGGTGGATTTTGCTCTTGATTGTGCAAGGGGGTTGCCGGAAGGATGCTGCTAGTAGTTGCAAGGAGCGACCAGCCAGTAGAGGTGTTGCAAGCTAAGAAATGACCAATCACAGGATTGCCAGCCATAGCCATTGTTGCATGAGGTGGCTGGTGTACAGCCTTAGCGAAAAGAAGCGTGAGGATGGAGCTTCTAGCTGGGAACCGCTAGCCCATGGTATTGAAAGGGCCATCCATAGCTGCACCTATGTAGTTGATCCCTGTCGCTTCGAAGGTGTGTTCCTTAGCCGCAGCAAAAGCAATGCCAGGGTGAGGGTGCACACACTCATCATGTAGAAACTGAGTTCCTGCCCAGTCTGGCACACATGGTTGCACACTTTGCACTTGTGTGGAACACTCTGCATGTCTAGCTTTGCCTTGACCTTCTTCTCCATGATTTTGTGATGATGAGTAATGTGACCTCCTAGCGCTTGGGGTGTGGGGAAGAACGTGTTCTTACACTTAGGGTAACATTACACCTTGGCAAGCCTTTGTTGCTCTCACCTCCAGTGGGAGTAGATGTGTTGTAGGTGTGGCTACCACTGCTACATCCATCAAGACCTCCGCCTCCATAGCTGGCATCGCTATAGCTAGCAACACCTTTTCCATAGTCGACATTGCCATAGCCAGCGAGAGATTTGCCACAACCATTGCTATACCTAGCAATAGCTTTACCATTGCCACCATATCTCTAGCGAGAACCAGATTCACCAGAGCCTATGTTCCCCTTCACTGGGAAATCAGGTGCAGTTTAAGTGGCCACACTCATAGCGGTGGCAAGAGGAGCTCTTGTGATGGTCACCGCTGCCACAAAAGCAGGAGGTGGTGGAATGTTAGAGCCGCTATTGATGCAGCAGCAGGAGCTCCTCCAATGTTCAAAGATTCAGTGGGCGCATGAGGTGAAGGCGGCGTAGGAGTTGCCACGGCAACCGCAGGAGCTCTACGAGACCCGCGATGGCGATGAGAGGATTTCCGTTGTCATTGTCGTCATCCATGAGGTTTCACGAAATTGTCATCATCGCTGCGCTCATTCTCTGTGACCTTGTTGCTATCATGCCTGGCGACCGCTATGTTGCAAATAGCGACATTAGACTAAGATCCAGAAACTTTTACCTCCAAGTTCTTCACCACAGGCGTCTCTAGGGCTCCCATTGCTGCGTGTGGCATTGCCCCATGTCGCCTCTGGCGGCTTCATGGTCCTTAGCTTTGATTTTCGCTTCTTCCTTCTCCTCTTCGGTGTGGGTGCATCCTCATCCGACTTGGATGAGAGGTGGTCGTGGTTGTGCAACCTCATGTGCCCACTGCCCACACAACGTCATCTCCCAACCAAAGGTCATGGAGCAATCGGTGCAAGCATAAGGCCAATCATCCATCATAGCAACAGTGCCAACACTAACTAATATGAGCCTAGGCACCTCATGCGAGTGCCGTGGTTGCAAACCACGCTGCTCGGCTGTTGCCTGGTCCCTACCAGGATAGCCCACCAAAGATCCACACATATATACAACTAACGTAGGTTGGGAACAAAACACATTTCATGTTATATTATATATTAATATAACATAAAGTGTGACTTTTCCTAAACTCTATTATTTGCCAATCTTTCTCATATGCATGTGACGCATTTTCTTATCGTGCATGTAATGTGTTTTTTCCCTATGTGGTTATACCATTTTGAGATGGTTATACATGTGTGGACATTCCACTTTCAGTTATAGTAATAGGTATGTGGAGATACCACTTTTAGTTAAAAGTATTAACAAAAGTACACAAAAATCATGTTAGAAGCATGTAATGCTAAGTTATAAAAACCATTAACAATTATAGGGACAAAACACGTTACATGCACGATAAGAAAATGTGTCACGTGCATGAAAAAGATGCTGCTATATGTTCTGGTGGATTTTGCTCTCTTGATTGTGCAAGGGGGTTGTCGGAAGGATGCTGTTGGTAGTTGCAGGGAGTGACCAGCCATTGGAGCTGTTGCAAGCTAAGAAATGACCAATCACAGGATTGCCAGCCATAGCCATTGTTCCTTGAGTTGGCTGGTGCACTGGCGCGGCCTTAGCGCAAGGAGTGTGAGGATGGAGCTTCCAGCAAGAACCCACCACCCATGGTATTAAAAGGGACATCCATAGCTGCACCTATGATGTTGATCCCTGTCGCTTTGAAGGTTTTTTCCTTAGCTACAGCAGCATCAATGCCAGGGTGAGCGTGCACACTCTCATCGTGTGGAAACTGAGTTCCTGCCCTGTCTAGCACACATGGTTGAACACTCTGCACTTGTGTGGAACACACTGTGTGTCTAGCTTTGCCTTGCCCTTCTTCTCCATGATTCTGTGATGATGAGTAATGTGGCCACCCCGCGCCTAGGTTGTGGGGAAGAACGTGTTCTTACACTTAGGGCAATTGTACACCTTGGCACAAGCTTTGTTGCTCTCACCTCCAGTGGGAGTAGATGTGTTGTAGGTGTGTCTACCACTGCTACATCCAGCAAGACCTTTGCCTCCATAGCCGGCATCGCCATAGCTAGCAACTTATTTTCCATAATCAACATTGCCATAGCCAGCGACAGATTTGCCACAACCGTTGCTATACCTAGCAACAGCTTTACCATTGCCACCATATCCTTAGCGAGAACCAGCGTCACCAGAGCCTATGTTCCCCTTCACTTGGCGATCAGGTGCAGTTTGAGTGGCCACACTCATAGCAGTGGCGAGAGGAGCTCTTGTGATGGTCACTGCTGCCACAAAAGCAAGAGGTGGTGGAATTGTCAGAGCCGCTATTGATGCAGCAGCAGGAGGTCCTCCAATGTTCAAAGATTCAGCGGGCGCATGAGGTGCAGGTGGCGTAGAATTTGCCACAGCCACTGCAGGAGCTCCACGAGACCCGCGATGGTGATGAGACGATTTGTGTCATCATCGTTGTCGTCGATGACGATCACGAAATTATCATCGCTGCAACGCTCGTTCTCTGTGACCTTGTTGTTGTCGTGCATGGCGACCGCTATGTTGCGAATAGTGACATTAGACTAAGATCTAGAAACTTATACCTCCAAGTTCTCATCAACAGTTGAGACGACAGTGTCTACCACCACAAGCTGCATCGCCATCAGGTTGCGTTGGATCTGCATGACGAGCGACCTGTCCGGCTGTTCTTCACCACAGGCGTCTCTTGGGCTCCCTTTGCGGGACATGGCACTGCCCCATGTCGCCTCTGGCGGCTTCATGGTCCTCAGCTTTGACTTTTGCTTCTTCCTTCTCCTCTTCGGTGTGGGTGCATCCTCATCCGACTTGGAGGAGAGGTGGTCGTGGTTGTGCAACCTCATGTGCTCACTGCCCACACAGTGTCATCTCCCGACCAAAGGTCATGGAGCAATCGATGCAAGCATAAGGCCGATCATCCATCACAGCAACAGTGCCAAGACCAACTAATCTAAGCCTAGGCACCTCATGCGAGTGCCGTGGCTGCAAACCACGCTGCTCGGCAGTTGCCTAGTCCCTACCAGGATAGCCCACCAAAGATCCACACATATATACAACTAACGTAGGTTGGGAACAAAACACATTTCATGTTATATTATATATTAATATAACATAAAGTGTGACTTTTCCTAAACTCTATTATTTGCCAATCTTTCTCATATGCATGTGACGCATTTTCTTATTGTGCATGTAATGTGTTTTGTCCCTATGTGGTTATACCATTTTGAGATGGTTATTTTGTCCCTATGTGGTTATACCATTTTGAGATGGTTATACATGGACATTCCACTTTCAGTTATAGTAATAGGTATGTGGAGATACCACTTTCAGTTAAAAGTATTAACAAAAGTACTCAAAAATGATGTCAGAAGCATGTAATTCTAAGTTATAAAAACCATTAACAATTATAGGGACAAAACACGTTACATGCATGATAAGAAAATGTGTCACGTGCATTAAAAAGATGCTGCTATATGTTCTGGTGGAAGGGATTGCCAGAAGGATGCTGCTGGTAGTTGCAGAGAATGATCAGCCAGTGGAGGTGTTGCAAGCTGAGAAATGACCTATCACAGGATTGACAGCCATAGCCATTGTTCCTTGAGGTGGCTGGTGCACTAGCGCGGCCTTAGCACAAGAAGCGAGAGGATGGAACTTCCATCTAGGAACCACCAGCCCATGGTATTGAAAGGGCCATCCATAGCTGCACCTATGTTTTTGATCCATGTCGCTTCGAAGGTTTTTTCCTTAGCCACAGGGTGAGGGTGCACACGCTCATCATGTGGAAATTGAGTTCCTGTCCTATCTGGCACATATGGTTGCACACTTTGCACTTATGTGGGACACTCTACATGTATAGCTTTGACTTGCCCTTCTTCTCCATGATTCTGTGATGATGAGTAATGTGGCCTCCCAACGCCTAGGGTGTAGGGAAAAATGTGTTGTTACACTTAGGGCAACTGTACACCTTGGCACAACCTTTGTTGCTCTCACCTCCAGCAGGAGTAGATGTGTTGTAGGTGTGGCTGCCACTGCTACAACCAGCAAGACCTAGCTTACTCAGCACTTAGCAAGATGTGATGAGCACACGACAGCAATGTCCAAATATTTTCTCAAATCTTTTATGGTCCGAACAAATTAAATCTCTTCTAGTTTATCCAACAACATATTTTCAGATAATAAATTTCAATAATAGTTTGTACAAAACGGCAGCAACCACAAGGAAAATTCTCACAACAATTAAGTCCGAGTAGCAGCAGAATACTAGCCAAAACATACTCCCTCCGTCCCAAAATAGATGTCATTCTCGCTTCTTCAGAAGTCAAACACTTTTAACTTTGACCAAATATATATAAAAAATTAGTGAAATTTTAGAGCGCTTAGAAAAAAGTAGAGCCATCCATTTGGATAGATCGGATGGCTATAAAATAGGAAGAACAAATGTGGAAGAACTTAAGTTGTGGGCCAGAACCTAAATATGTGGGTCTAGAACAAAAAATATATAGGTCATAAATTATTTACAAAATAAATTTAAAGAGTACTTCCTTAGAAGTCAAACACTTTTAACTTTGACCAAATATATATAAAAATTAGTAAAATTTTAGAACACTTGGAAAAAATAGAGCCATCCATTTGGATAGATCGGATGGCTATAAAATAGGAAGAACTAATGTGGAAGAATTTAAGTTGTGGGCCAGAACCTAAATACATGGGTCCGGAACAAAAAATATATAGGTTAGAAATTATTTACAAAATAAATTTAAAGAGTAGAATAGTACTTTCTGCCCCTATGGCCTCCATGGAAGACCTCACACTCCCCTTCGTCTCCCCAACAAGAGTACAAGATGCTGGCAACAACATTATTGATGTCCATCGGGCTGGCCTAGCCCGACACAGCCCGGGCCCGGTTAAAGCACGGCCTGGTGGGGGTGAGGCCGGCACAGCACGTCGTGCCTCTCGGGCCGTGCCCAAGCAGGCCTCGTGCCTGTCTAGTGGCCCAGGTACGGCCTGTTGGGCCGATTTTCGGGCCGGGCTGGCCCGAAAAGCATGGCCTGTCGAGGAGTCCGGGCCAGCCCGAGGCCCGATTCAGAAGGGGAAGAGATGATGGTGGCGCTCGAGGTCGAGGCCGTGTCGGTGGCGGCGGGCATCAGATCCGCGCGCAGCGTGCACCAATGGTGGGGCTGTGGCGGCGCCGCGACGGCGCCCATGCCGAGATCCGCGGGGAGAAGGGAAGGAGGAAGGAGACAAGCGGGGAGGACAGCTGCCGGAGATGGCGCCATGGCGGCAAGCAAAAGGGCACCGCACGGACCTCGGGGAGGAGCTTGCGGCCGACGAGGCGAGGTAGAGGTGGTGGGATGATGGTCAATGGTGCGACGGAGGAGGTGAGATAGGAAGCGGCGACCGATTTGGGCAGAGTCGCGACTCGCGAAGGAGAGGCGAAGCGGCGTCAACGCACGAGCGAGGCATCGATTTGTGGCTGCTGTACGAGGAAGTTGTATATGTATTGGGCCATATGGCATTGGGCCTTAGAACCGATCATGTTGGTTTGTTAGGAAGTAGAAAGCCAGCCTTGGGAAAAAAACATCGGTCTGTCATTGGGCCGAATCTATTTAGCGGGCCGTGCCGTGGCAGCCCGCGTGCCTGGGGTGCGGTCCAGGCACGGTCCTGTGCATCGGGACGTGCCGGCCCAAACCCACACAATATCGAGCCGTGCCATGCTTGGACCGGGCAAAAAAAACCATGCTTTGGGCCCGTGCCGTTGGGCTGCGGCTGCATGGACATATATAACAACAGTGCGGAGTTCTTGGATGGTGCGGTGGAGACAACGGCCACCTGCTCTCTTTCTCCTACCGGGGACGAGGAACACGACGCGCTGGCCTCAACCTTCTTCAGTGGCCTCACTGGAAGTCAGCACTGGGAACGCAGAGCTCGAATGTGACAGCGTGTTTGCGCATCCTTGGACGAAAGATGAAATTACTAACCTAAGTTTAAGTTATATCATGTAATTTAAAATTATATGCTTATTTAGGTGGCCTAATAGTATGTAGTATCTACCGTATTTCTGCATTTGTTGATGTACAACTGAATGTATACTCGCACTGATGTATTTATGAGTGTTTGTTATTCTGTAGCTGGCAAGCACGCAATTTCTTGTGAAGTTCACTTTCTGTCGTACCATCAGATTTTGGTGCTTTTCCCTTGCGCGTCTGGAAGTAGTAAAGAGGTGCTTCATTAACCACTAATGTGTCGTGGTGAGTTTAACATCACTCCTAACCCCTCGCTCTTTTCTCTCAGCTAGCATAAAACAGTAACTCGCATTCAGAGTGAAGTGCCATACAACGACATTTCTTCTTTCAGCATTTCTTACCAACCAAAGTTTCAATCACTGATTGTGGCAATTTTTTATCTGTCACGGCTCAGAAACAAGGCGTTGGTAATCCATGTTTTGCGTGACACGGCATTCTGAGAACAAGTAAACAATCATAAATTAAGAGGTCAGGCGAGCCAGCAACAACATTTCCAATCCTTCTACCTTCTCTAATCTCTCTTGAATCGATCCAAACAGCAGCTAGTTGCTTCCTTCACCACTGAACCCAAGAAACAACTCCTTCCTCCGTAGCTCCAGGAATTACATAGCATGGACTGCAGAGGAACAAGGGATGCCGCCACTCTTGCTCCCCTCCGCCATAGCTGCCGATTTGGAGGACTCGACTCAGATGGGCGACCTCCTCTACGAGTTCGTGGGAAGATGGCGACCCCGGGGAGTCGGGCGACAACGATTTCCGCGAGATAGGCGGCGGTGATTTCCGGGGAAGTGTGCGACGGTGATTTCTTGAGAGGCATGTGGCAGCGAATGCGAGGAGGCGGACGCAGGCGATGGCAGCAGTGAACTCGCGGAATTCCTCGTCGACGATGGATATCCTAACTCTATTAGGAAAAAGGGAAAAGTACTAAACTATCCTTCGAACAATTAATTATTTTTTTAAGATCAATGGCTGCTGATTTTTCTTCGAAGAGGAACCGGTGGTTCATCCCAAGTACTGTAACAAAGCTAACTTAAGGTATGAAGCAAAATACATAAGCTAAATTCAAGGTTTCAACTAAACACAGTTCGAGTACCATGGATGTGTGCTACAATAGTGAAAAACATTAATTGGGATGGAAATGTATATAGTGTACCATGAATTATAAGCTGGCATTCACCCTCTTAAACTTCCAAAGTGGTACTAAACACACCGACTACAACTTCTCATGTGTCACATGAGCCACATGAGCGAACAACTAAAAGCTTCTAACGGCCTAGGGTGTTACATTCATCCCCCTTAAGAGATGACGTCCTCGGTAGCTCATCATATATGCAGCAGATGCCAGAACCACCCCCTAGGTATACCCTTCCACGGGCACATGTAGCAATAGTTGATACTCTGAATACCATCTGTAAGACCCCACGTCCAAAATCTACCTATAGGATATATGGGGCTAGGATACCTAACCGCCTATATTCCGGTCCAAGCCTATCAACCGAACCAAAGATGATGAGGAATGAGGCCCACGTTGCTAGGTGCAACAGCAGACACGATCAAGTTATCAAGCGTAGATAGCTAGCATACCAATATCCACGGGATATGATTGAATGATCAGTTGTACTTCCATGTAACAAATTAGGAAATACATCTCTGATTAGCCGATCGGATTTCCTATAACCCTACCCCTGGGCTATATAAGGAGGGTTAGTGTCGCGGGGTAGTTGCCACGACAAGCATCATTGTTCATCGGGTGTCACTGAGTGTTGGTCTCGGGTGGCTCGGGTGGACTCAAGAACACAAGAGAATACACGTTGATATATCTTGGTTCAGAGCTATCAGAGCCCTACATCCAGTAGTGGTTGTTCTTTGTATTCGAGAGCACCCAAATCGGGGGGTAACAACGAAAGAGAAAGAGATTTGGCACGGGATCGCTTGTTACTATCCTAAGGCTCATCGGCGGTGAGGTTTCTTCCTCGGCAAGGAACAAGAATGCTCCTCTCTCATATATTCCGACGAAGGTAGGGTACAAGGCGGTTTGGGTTTCAGTTTAATAGTCTACGTGCGCCGGAGTCTAGGAGGGTGCTGCTGTGGCGTGGATGCACCTTGGCATTGTCGTGGAGCCAGGGGAGCCTTGGGCGCCGCCTGCTCTTCTGGCCCTAACGCTCTGACCATCAGGGGTTGTCTGCTTAGACAGGCCTCGACCGGGTGAGCCTTCTCGAGGCTTCATTGGCGGTGAAGGTGCCTGGCTCGGAAGGCCAACGAGCAGGTCCGGGAGCCCCCATGTCCCTAGAGCCGGTGGAGGAATTTGTCCTATTATGTCATGCCGCTTGCATGACTCTGTTGGAGGAGTGGGTGATAGTGTTGCATGGCCGCCGGTCGGGGCGGCGCTAGGGAGCCCCTAAGCCTTGGATGCTGTGGTGGGCTAGTTGACGCTCGGGGCATAGGATTCCTGCCTGGCATTGGCACGAGCTGGGGTAGTTGCCATGACTGGCGTCATTGTTCATCGAGTGTCACTGAATGTGGGTCTCCGGTGGCTCGGGTGGACTCAAGAACACAAGAGAAGACACAACGATATATCCTGGTTTAGGCTATTGGAGCCCTACATCCAGCAGTGTTTGTTCTTTGTATTCGAGAGCACCCAAATCGGGGGGGGGGTTACAATGAAAGAGAAAGAGATTTGGCAGGGGATCACTCGGTGCTATCCTAATTAAGGCTCATCGGTGGTGAGGTTTCTTCCCCAATGAGGAAGTAGAACATTCCTCTTTCTTATATTCCAAGGAGTCGGGGACAAGGCGGTTCGAGGCTTTAGCCTATAGTCTATGTGCGTCAGAGTCTAGGAGGGCACTGCTGTGGTGTGGATGGATCCTGGCATTGTCATGGAGTTGAGGGAGCCTCGGGCTCTGCCTGGCTCTTCTAGCCCTGATGCTCTAACCGTTATGGGCTGTCTGGTTGGACTAGCCTCCATCGGGTGAGCCTTCTCGAGGCTTCCTTGGCGGTGAAGGCACCTGGCTCGGGAGGCTGACCAGCAAGCCTTCTACATTTGACTTGGCTCAGGAGGTGGACGAGCGGGCCTCCATCATATATGTTGGTATTTATTAACTTATCACTTGTTTAGTAACCATCTATTATAAACATATATCTCCTAACATTACTTTATTAGGTTGTCATCCCTAGTGATGATGCCAGAGATACTTGTTTGTACTACATAGCATTACTACTAGAATAATGCTAAGTAGTTCTTTATTAATTTATGTGACTAGGAAGAATATATAAATATATGAATGAAAAGGATCCGCAAGCGCATAGATAATTATACCATTGTAGCACTTCACCCGGGAGTATTACAGGTATCGCTATTTATATTTTTACCACAGGAAAGGTCTAGCATGAACATGTATTGATAACTTATACTATTGATGGAGAAGTAGACCATAACCAATATTCTACTTATAACAAGGGTAAGTCATAGGATAAGATATATATATATATATATATATATATATAAGTATTGATCATCAATAATGATAAATTACTCGAAGTACTCCTTTCTATGGCATTAGCATGATCAAGTAGAATATTAGAGGAATAATTCCTAAGTCATTCTTAATTACAAGTCAAAGCATATATTAGTTAGTGCAATTACACCTAGTAGTCATGGCTAAGGTTATATTTATATCTACATATAAGGGATATTACAAAGGAAGATTAAGAACAGAGCTTGTTCTTCCTTTGTAACCGGACCCTACTTGCACCTATATTCTGGGAGTGGACTATAAAGGACTCAACCGGAGTGTCACATCCGCGATCTACCACATGACCCAGAATATAGGGTGTATCCGCAGGTAAAAAATGTATAAGCACCACGCTTACACAATATCGACCACCCACCCCGTGTACTTTAGAGTGAGCGCTATATGAACTTATGTATAAACATAATGATAAACTAGCTATACTAAGTATATAATCAAAGTAGACGTTGAATATTATAACAAAGAACATGAATAAAATGAATACTAATATTGTCACAACAATTATAACTAGCATATAAAAATAATAAAAGGTACAAAAGAGAGGGGGTACCAAGATTATACCAAACCACGCTCTTTACAAGATCGGGAATCCAAGCGAAGCCTGCTTGTCTCCCTCTAGATCTAGCCTAACTAGCTATGCCCTAGAATATGGTGGAGCACTGAGGATGATTAGGGTTTCTATCTTCTCAAATGACTTGATGACTGGGGTTATGCCTAGGGGTGGCAGGGGCTAGTATATATAGGCCAGAGCATCCAACGTGAGCCCTTGGATCAAACTAACTTAAAGGATGGTGTAGATGTAACCTAGGAGACGGTGGAGAACCGACATATCAACAGGGAGGCTAATAGTGGGCCTCAGGGGCCGCCTAACCTGCCGGCCCCACCTGGCAGCCTCTACCTCTCTGCCTCAGCAGAGTCCTCTCGAGTCTTCTAGAGTCTTCTGGTGTCCGTTTTGCTATGGATAAGCGCAATTAAATCTGACATCTTGGTCCACCTTGACGGTTTTCTAGATAAACCCTAGAAAAAATACAGATTCACCAAAACTTATGAAATTTGTTAGTTTAAACCCCTAGACCTTCGTTGGTTATTATATTTATGCCTTTATGCATGTTATATTGATGGTTTATAATGGTTGTTAACTACCGTCAACAATATCCTTTATGTATTAAAAGATATGAAAAGGTGATGCAGCACTACATTTGACTTGGCACTTTGTTTGTTGTTTTGCTTGAAGTCGGGTTGGGAGTAGGAGTGCTTTACCTACTGTTTGTATTTGTTAAAATAAGTTCTCTCTCAGATATTATACTACTTAAGTAGGTGGTAGTGCTTCGGATCACACATAGAGCGATCATCACTTCATTGGAGGCAAGTAAACGTGGCGCTGTGGTCCACTTGCTTTGGTTTTGTTGTTTGAATTGCCTCCGCTAAATATTCAGTATCTCACTAGCCATACAATCTGAAATTTGTAGTTATTTTCTTTACTTTGAAGTGTATGATTTCATATCTTGTGGTACTATTATTGAATTAAGAAGTACATGAAGTGCATACATTGCATTTACACTCTTCCTATTGATGTGCATTTGAAGAAACCATAGATGAATTGGTGCGGTAAGTACTTGTTGACGGCACAAAACATCATGTCGGCCGGCTGCATGGACAACACAGCAAGCCAGGAGAAGCCACGCGGAGCAGATCCTGAGATGTCCTAGGACTTGAAAATAGAGGACTGAATGGTCATGACCTGAGGCGTGCTAGTCAATTTGACCTACAATTGACAAGGAGGAAAGATTGATCAGTAATTTAAGGTGAAACATGCTGGTGTTGCTCCATACAGTTCCAAATATACGGCTAAATAGCCGATGAGATAAAGCAATCGACTAAAGAGTCTATATCCAGCATGTTCATTATGCAGAATAGAATAAAATAAGCATTATCGGCAATTATCAAGTGTTACTTGTGTAGATCTAACAGCAGATGATCATGAGAACATGCAAAAGTGTAAAGAATAGGTATGAAATCATTTATATTAATTGAGAATCATACTAGCTTTTGACTAAGACAAAAACAAGTACAAATATTAAAACAGCCAGTGTATCCTCAATAAGCGGGCTATCGGCTAAAATAGCCGATTCCGATGGTTTTGTCGAATAGCATGCAAACACTCATCTATTGGATACAAATGAATCTACAAACTAACTAAACTCAATCTATTGTACTATCAATAGATCGAATCAGCTGATGCAACATTGATAGTAGGACCCTAGATCAGAGACTAGCAATCGGTAGATCTACTTATATTTCAATAAAATCAAGAAGGCATGTTATACACGTGGACGCTCAAACTATCGGCCAATAGAAACATAGTGAATGAATGATGTCATGCTCTATTAGCAGATGACTCTACTAATCAACAACATTCGATCCTAATGCACTACCAATAGGTCAAGTCAGCTGATGCAGCATTGGTAGTAAAGTCAAACCGAAGATTGGTAACCAATAAATCTATCTTCTAATAAAACAAGACCTCGAATACTCACTATGTTTGATAATGATCAAGATCAATTAGTCGATTAAATGGGATCTAATGTTAAAGATTAAATTCAAGTATGAAATAACTAGCAAATGATAGATCAATATGATAAAAACTAATGAATCTCGATCTAGATCGGGTAAATTGTGATATTGTATCAAAGAGTAAACTATCTAACACAATATTGATAACTTTGATTAATATTGGCACCTACAAGAGATCAATCAGTTGATGCAGTCTTGCAAATAACAATACCAATCGATAACCAATCTATACCACGACTCGTAAGAGATCAATCAGCTGATGTAGCCTTACAAATAGCGATACAGATCGATAACCTACTTATACTATGACTTACAAGAGATCAATTAGCTAATGCAGCCTTACAAGTAATAATACAAGTCGTGACGATGCTCATAAACAAGCTGGAGGTCAATCAGCTCATGTAGCCTTGCTCGCCTGAAGAACTCACCGAGATCTACACTACTCCTACTTCTAGGGTTGGCATAAGCCGAAAAAGTAAAGGTATGAGTTTGTATTTGATCGAAGGATATCTATTACAATAGTCGGGGTTCAATATTTATACCTAAGGCTTGACTATGAGTCCTGGTCGAACAAGACCGACTACAAAATCTAGAAAAGAAGACAAAACATCCTAAATTAAGATAACTTGGACTCCATTCTTTCCCTTCTATGAAGTCCATCATGCCTTCTCACTTCTGATCATCGCCATCTTCCACTGGCAGAGCCCACTCTCTAGATGATGATGTCATGAAATTCAGCTGAATCCAATAGTGTCATAGCTAGCCGATTCTGCAGGCATTTCGGCTTTCCTCAACAAATCTTGAAATTCGGCGTCCTACGTATGGATCCAAATTTTGGTGTCAACTGTTAAGGAAAGTCACCTACCGAGTCACCCCAAATATTCCTAGTGAGTTATGCAAGGCAAGACATCGAAGCACCGCACCCTGTGAGAACCCCCAAGTAGTCATCGTCAGGCTCTCACCCGGAGTGAAAGAAAACCTCTACATGGATTA
This sequence comes from Miscanthus lutarioriparius, assembly GCA_904845875.1. Taxonomy (NCBI): domain Eukaryota; kingdom Viridiplantae; phylum Streptophyta; class Magnoliopsida; order Poales; family Poaceae; genus Miscanthus; species Miscanthus lutarioriparius. The sequence continues at coordinate 62,705,078 of CAJGYO010000008.1, read as the reverse complement.
GAGTTCACCCAATTGATATCATCAACACCAACTCAGTCCCAAGAGGCTACTCAAGAACAATGCATTGGTCACCAATAATCAACCATCCAATGACTTAGCCAACTCAGCAAAGACAGAGACAACCGGACCGTTCGCCAGATCACCGGACCACCCGACAGAAGCTAAAATAGAGCAGACTTAAGTGGAAATGGGCTGTTTTCCAATTGTGGAAGTGGACCCCCATGTTAGCACAAGTTGCATGAGTCTTCAGCTGGAAACACACCCTTTCACCCACTCTCTCCATCATCCATTCATTTGTATCCCTCTCACTCTCTCTCTAACTCTCATGAGCAAGGAAGAACCCTAGAACTAGAGAGAGAAAGGAGTGAAGAAGGGAATGGAGGAGGAAAGGAAGGAGAAGAGGAGAAGCATCAGCACCCCCCTATGGATCTCATCAACATCTTCAAACCAATCATGGTGAGCTCAAGAGATTAGCTCTTATTTTGTGGATTTTCCCCAAAAGCCTAATTTGTGGATTTTGGTGGAAGCTTGGAGATCTCTTGTTGGTGATGGTTCAATCATATGTAGAGTAAGTCCAAGTGACCCTTATCCACCTCCATCACCTTGTCATCTCATGGATCCACCTTAAGGTATTTGTTTGGATATTTGCAAGGAGAGGATGATGGATGGAAGACTTGCATGTTGGGAAAGGAAGGGCTTGAATGGAAGAAGAGTTGGATCTTCAATCTTTTGGGTACGGAAGCTCTCAATCTTAGAGCAAAGAATCTCTAACTCAATCTCAAGGTTTATCTCTTTTCTCATGAGTTTTGGTTTAATTCCTAAGCCTTAGCCACACTTAGTATAACTAGCTCAAAACCTAGCTATCTTGAGCCTAGTTGAAAGCTCTAGTTTGGTTTTGGTGAATAGATAAAACCCTAAGTGCTAACCTAGTTTATTGAAGTGATTATGGGATATGTAGCACATTCCAAGTGGTGAAGCAAATGGTGAAGATCAGGATGATGGTGTGGACATGATGATCAAGTGCTTAGACTTGGAAAAGAAGAAAGAGAAAAACAAAAAGCTCAAGGCAAAGGTGAAACTTGATAGGAGCTTTTTGGTTTAGTGATCAAGACACATAGCAAGTGTGATCACATTTAGGATCGATAGCCATACTATTAAGAGGGGTGAAACTCGTATCGAAATGCGGTTATCAAAGTGCCACTAGATGTTCTAACTCATTTCCTATGCATTTAGATTCTAGTGAGTGCTAACACACTTGAAAATGTTTTGTGAAAATATGTTAATAACACATGCACAAGGTGATACACTTGGTGGTTAGCACAATTGATCAAGGGTGGCAAAGTTTGAGAAGTGGAGGAGGTGAACCAAGTTGACCAGACTTTGTCTCGGGCAGTGACCAGACTCGGCCCTGCGTCTGGTCAGGTGGCACGCAAAGAAGGGCATGCTTGGTCGGATGATCGAACGCTGGCATAAAGAGTGGACTAGAAGCATAGGGCCTACATCCGGTCCCTGCTGACGTACACTGACGCAAGGCGTAGGAGTTGGCCAGAGAGGATCGAACTCTAGACCACATCTGATCATGCGTGACCTGACGCGTTCGGTCATGATTTTGCTTCTCTGGATGCTTACTGGAAGTGACTGACCTCTAGGCGAGGGTACATCTGGTCATCTCCATAGTGCGTCCGGTCGTGTCTTGGCCATGGTGCGCGCGTGCGAGCTCTTCTGCTGATCGGCACGTCTGGTCATGTGACGGGCGCGTCCGGTCTTGACTTAACCGTGTAGGCATTGGAAGAGAGCCTTTGGAGATCAACGACCGAGGTTAAACATTTGGTGACACATGGCAGCAATTGGGCGACCGGACACTGGTGGTGTGCGTCCGGCCAATCTAACCAGCGACGTCCGATCATCCTGAGTTGGGCTGCTCTATGAGCCCAATGGCTCTATTTCGATGGAGCCTCTATATTAGGTGTTTGGCTGGCTCTAACTCACTCACTTGGCCATTTGCATTGGCATAGCAACCTTGTGAGCTTAGCCAAAGCCCTCCCACTCATCTCCATCATAGATTCATCATCTTTGTGAGATTGAGAGAGAATCCAAGTGCATTGCTTGAGTGATTGCATCTAGAGGCACCTGGTATTCGTGTTTCGCTGTGGGATTTGCTTATTACTCTTGGTGGTTGCTGCCACCTAGACGGCTTGGTGCAGCGAGGATCATCAAGCGGAGGAAGGTTCTTGTCTTCGGCTCTGATCGTGGTGATTGTGAGGGGTTCTTGACCTTTCCCCGGTGGAGAGCCAAAAGGTACTCTAGTGGATTGCTCATGGCTTGTGTGATCCTCATCTTGTGTTGGTTGTGTGGCATCCTATTGAGGGTTTGAACGTGTGATGCCAATTAGCGCGTGAACCTCCAAGTGAGCAAATCGCCACAACGAGGACTAGCTTGCTGGCAAGCAAGTGAACCTTGGTAAAAAATCTTGTGTCATCTTGTCCGAGGATTTCTAGGTATTCATTGTGATTGATTGGCTCCACCATTGTGATTGGATCAATTCCTCTACATGGTGGTATAATCATCACATCCCCTACCTTGCATTTATATTTCTAGTGTTGATTCGCTCTTTAGTGTAATTAGTTTTGAGAGCAAGCTTGTGTCGGGTCTTGTGGTTAGTGTGGCTCTTTAGTTAGTCTTTGAGAGCACACTAACTTAGTGTAGTGACATATCCATTGTGTGCTTAAAGATCATAGACACTAGAATTGTGGTTGGTGGCTTGCTCTTTTAGTAGGCTAGCGCAACACTCGCTTCGCCATTTAATTGTCTAACATATTTGTTAAGTGTTGTTGTAGAAATTTTCAATAGGCTATTCACCCCCCTCTAGCCCTTTCAAGTGGTATCAAAGCCATGGTCACCTTGATTTGAAGCTTAACAACCTTCGGTGTCAAAATGGCTCAAATCAACAACACCAAGAAGCCACCCCAATTTGATGGCACCAACTATCCTTATTGGAAGGCTAAGATGACAACATATATCAAGTCAATCAATAGAAAGGTGTGAAAGGTAGTGGAGACCAAGATTGAGATTGCCAATGAAGAGGCCCCCACCGCCGCCGAAGAAGTGCCACTCCAAAACAATGACTTTGCTCTTAGTGCCATTTATGATGCTTTGGATGAGATAACATTTGAGCAAGTCAAGAACATTAAGATGGCTCATGAGGCATGGAAGAAGTTGGAGGAATCATTTCAGGGCACTCAAGCCATGAAGGGTGCCAAGGCATACATCCTCAAGGAGAAGTTTGCTAGTTTCTAGATGAAGTATGATGAGAGTGTGCCAGAGATGTTCCATAGGCTTCAAGCGCTTGTCAATGATCTCAAAGCACTTGGAGAAGAAGTGCAAGACAAGAACTTCTCCCACAAGTTCTTAAGATGCTTACCATCAAGATTTGACACACTGGTCACTATTCTAGTGAGGAGTGGTTTGGACACCATGACACCAAATCAACCGTTGGAGATGTGATGACCAATGACACATATAGAGATGATGCTGAGAAGGAGGAAAATATGGAGAAGAAAGATGAGAAGGAGAAGAAAGATGTCCCTTCCCAAGTTCCTAGTATTGACCCATGCTACCCATATCCTTTCTCGCTATCTCAATTGTCGATATATCTCCTCAGTCGTGTCTCTCATATTCTTTCAGGAATGCCTCGAGTAAGGATCGTGTAGTTGTACAAGTCATCATCATCAGCTTCAAGAGTTAGGATGAAAACAAATCAGGCAGAGACACCCCACTATTATGAACCCTATTTTGGATACTTATCATATTTCATTATGAGTTATGCATTTTATTTAGATTGGCTCATCAACTTAATGATGCATTACTAAGTTAGAACTACTCACTAATTGATTAGAGCCTTCCTTTAATCAATGGGTTTGGAACGCTTAATTGTTTAGCAATGATAGAAGTCGGGTGTGAGAAGGGAACTCACTCTCTCAAGTAGGAGCTTCACTATGATAATTAATTATTTAAAAACTTGCAAGGGTATTAACTTGATTTATATTTGTTTAAATATGACTAAGGACCCCACTTAATTTGATATATAAACCTGATGATCAATTTGATAACTCCTGCTCAAGCGAGGGGTAGGTCGCTATGAGTGTGGTATCTCAAGTGACATAGCTCACGAAGGATTTTGGACCGTTCATGGGGATAGTGAGTCCGAGTAACCACCCGTACAGACCACACATCGCAAATGGGGGTGACAAGCCAAGTAACTAATTGCGACTGGTTTATCCGTGAAACCGGCAAGGGGATAGTGCCGGTCGAGAATGTCTGGGATATTGACTGGGCACTAGTCGAACCTTTCATGTGACACTCGGGCCAGATTAGGGAAAGGTTGAAGACATGAGGCAACCCTTATCTCTGGTGCACGGGGTATGGTGGTTAGTCACATTCTCTGTGTGGGTACAGTTGTACCCTCTGTGCAGAGTTTGAAAGCCTAAAGTCCCTCGGGACTGAACCATTCGGTTGTTCCTACTTTCTATACCCATGGTAGAGTAATGATGGAACATGATGATGTTGCTGCTTATATGTGCCAATCACTCTTTTGAATATCATAACTGGCTAATGTTAATATCTTAAAATGAATCATGAGCATGTCATTTAAGAAACGCCATGTACTCTTCGCAAATGTACAAATGCCTAGTAATACTCTTTGCATCCACCAAATATCTATGTGTTGGAATTAAGTCCTACGAGTACGAAATGTACTCGCGGCTCCGCCGTTAAGTTGTTTTACAGGTTGTTAAGGCATTCCTCCGAGACTAGCTCCGATGAACGCCATGGTTAGTAGACCTTGGAAGGTTGTTTTCCAAGATGAGCTGACCCGATGAGTAGATGAGCGAATGAGACGTAACCTAGAATGAAGGCAGTAGTTAAATAAAGGGTTAGTGTTATTAGTAGTTTTTTTTCGAGAATGTATTTTATGGTCAATGATGTTTTAGCTATGTGTTGAAGACTAGAATGTGTATGTAATTTAGTTGTTCAGCATGTCTTTGTATCGGGTATGTGTGTGTAACTCAATGCAAAGATCCTGAAGAGAAGTTGCTGAGTGTGCTCCTAGGGCCTCGCGGTTGTGAGCGACGACCAACAGTACCAGTACAACAACACACATTGATGAGCAATGTGGTTGCAGCATTCACTCCCTCTTCTTGGGACGTGTGGGTAGAAGTGAAGTCATGCATCGTATTGCATCATTTGTATTGCACTTGGAAGTATATTTATATTTATATGAAGCAATTGATGCATCTATTATTATGCTATTTAAATTTGATGCTTAAACAAACTATGATTTAAATAACTCTATAAAGGTTGTTGGCTTGCTGAGGTTCTCCATAAACCTCATATGCTTGTTCCCCCATCTTAGGTACATGAGCTTCAAGGTTGCTTGGTGGGATGGGACTAGCAACACGAGTGCACACTTGCTGGCATATAATTCAAACAAACGCATTTGTTATAACAAATTAGTTTATTATCAGTTTTTTTGTGCATTATAATAAACACCTTAGGTTTGCTAGTTGTCTTTGAAGATGCCTTTGTTTATATCATCATAGAAGACTTAATTTAATGTTCAACTTAGATGACGTTTGTTGCTTCCATGTTCTATGATGATGTTTTCTTGTTAGATTGTAGTGCGGTAGTACTCTAGAAGGTTGTTGTTGTTCTTTTTCTTCTAGGGTGTTACAGGTTCAGGCCCAGACCGAGGTGGATTTGATGGGATAGTACCTCTAGGGTCAGCGTGAAGGAGGCCTGCTAGAACCATGCTAGGGACTAGCTTTCTTCCGACAAAGTCTCCTCGAAGAGATGGAGTTCACTGCTGTGGTCGGCGAGCCTTCTCGGGGGCGACGGAGCTACTGATGGAGATGATCTCCCTAGAGAAGCATACATTGCCTTCAGGAGTGATGTATTCAGCACTGACAACGAGGACGGTGGCTTCACCAACAAAGGGTGGCAATCATACACAATGCTACCCCCTACCTTGCGTGCCAGCTATCATAGGTTTGTAACCGCGAGAAGCATCGAGTTGTTCAACGTGGGACTATTTGTGGCATCTGGTGCCTTAAGCACTCAGAACACTCAGAGACATGGGAGATTTATCCTGGTTTGGGCTTCTGAGCGCTACATCCAACAATGGGTGATCTTCGTGTTAGGAATGCTCAATCAAGAGTTCTTACAGTGGAGGAATCGAGAGAGAGGTGTAGGGGAAGCGCTATGCTATTCTAGGAAGAGTTTGGTTTCAGTCGACCATCTTGTTGCTTGTTCTTCTGATCTCTACTAGTTTGGTCTCTTGATCAGTTGTTCGATCATCCGATCCTTGATCCAGGAGCCCATGTGTCGGTGTTTCAGACCAGGGGGTCCTCAACCAACTAGTAAAAGTGAACTGCGTGCCCCTAATCCCGGATGGTGATGCAAAGAGACACAAGGTTTATACTGGTTCAGGCAATTGGTGCCCTACGTCCAGTCTGAGAGATCGGTATTGTATTCCTTGCACCGAAGTGCTTGTAGTAGGGGGTTACAAGCTAGGTGAGAGAGAGAGCTAGTCCCAAGTCTCGGCGTGGGACGGTGTGAGGTGCTTGAGACGCTGCTCTCAAGCAGCCCGGGAGCGTGGGTGTTACAGGATGTGTCTAGGGCGAGTATGGGAGCGCGGTTCTATCGTATGTCCTTCTCCTCTCCAAGAGCTATCCCTGACCGCTTCCTTTTATAACCGCAAGGAAGGAGCCAGGAGTACATGAGTAAGCTACACGTGGGGCCTACTGCAGTTTTGTCTTATACCAGCATGGCGTTGGGAATGGAGATCGGTACTTGTCTGGCGTGCCATGCTGGTCAGGTTTGAAGTGGTTGAGGTCATGGGGGTCCTTGTCGATGTCTAGTCAGTATGACTTCCACGGCCAGAGACATGTCGTGCTTTGGTGGACTCTTGACCTGGTGGAGTGCTGAGGCCTAGCGGGTTGTAGCTAACCACGCCGAGGCCTGATTTGCCGAGGCCCTGGCGGGTGTTTGTAGCTGACCGCGCCGAGGCCTGATTTGCCGAGGCCCTGGAGGGAGCAGTTGGGCTTATGCACTGATTCCAAGGCTATAGTGACCTAGTTTAGGTGGAAAACTGTAGGGCATGGTAAAAAAGGAGATTTGACCGTTGTCCCATCGCTCCTATTGCTGTACCCTGCCGATCGTGGCTGACGTAGCGGGTGCATTCAGGCACATTAAATGGATGGGACAGCCTGCCAGGGGGATGGTTGAGGCGGAGGCGATGAGGATGCGGGACGAGCCCAGCCTCAGCCGAGGCGGAGAAAGAACAGTACGTCCGAGGCCCTGCAGGGGGGTCTCGGACGAGGCGAGGAATGAGCAGCTGGGCTCTTCTGCGGTTGCTGAGACTATAGGGACTTGGACTTCACCTTCCACGCCACTTTGTCCTTAGCGCAGGGGTTAGGTAGCACAAGGCAGTACGGGTGTCAGTAAGGAGCACAGTGATGAGCACAGTGGCAGGTAACCCCTGCTGCGCCCAGTCCCCTATCCCGTTGGTCGTTCTGCCCGCACTGTACCTGCGTGCGGCTGACGTTTGCGGGAGTGGTTGGGTGCATTAACCCAGACGTGATGTTTTGTCAGAGGAGTTCGATCGGGACGGAGGTAACGAGGTTGTTTGCCGAGCCCAGCCTCGAGCGAATCGGAGAATTGGCATCCCGTCCGAGGCCTTTCGGGGTGGGGCCTCGGCGAGAGGGTCTCGGCGAGAGGGCCTCGGCGGGGAGGGGAGCTTTTGGCCTTTCGCATGGGGCTTCGGCGCAAGGCCTCGGGCGAATCGGAGAAATCTGCTGAGACCTTGCGGTAGTCTTTCGGCTTTGATTTTTGCAAGGTTTAAGCAATATTTTTGGTTTCTTGCTTAGGGTACCCCTTCTTGCGGCATCCGACAGTAGCCCCTGAGCCTTGGGAGGAGTGAGGGCACTCTCCTGAGGTTTTTGTCGAGACTTGGCTCGCAACAGCTCCTGTTTGGGATTGTGTTTTGTACTCGAGGCCTCGGTGGGTGCGCGCGAGCGCACCCGGCGGGTGTAGCCCCCGAGGCCCTGGAGGAGTGATTTGACTCCTCCAGGAGCTTTTCTTACATCGTGCGATGGATTTTTATTGCGCTAGCCGAGCCTATGAATGCGAGTTTGGGTCACTGCGCCTCGGTTTAGTTATAGGAAGAACCACCGAGTCTTCGCTCGGAGCAAGAGGATGACCAGGAGTTTCCCTATCTTTTTTCCATTGCCCTCACGCATCTGTTTTGTTCGGAAGTAGGGGTGGAGGGTGTCATGCTACCCTCGGTGGGCACGAGCAGTGACACCTCCGGCGAGCTGTTATCGGGTAAGTCCGAGTGGAGGCCCGAACCCCGTTCGTTAGGGGTCGGCTAGCGGTCTAGAGACGCACTCCAAGAGTACCAGAGGGTTTCTCTAGTGGGTGCCGGGGCCGTTCGCTAAGCCACTGTGGCTTGGTGCCTCCCTATGGTGGGATCCCATTCGGAGACCTCCCTGCTGGTCTCGGACATGACTTAGAGCGTCCCGAGCAGTCGTCTGCTCGGGTCTCGGCCAAGCGCGGGCTTGCCCATAGTCGTCCCTGACTCTGTTGCCCTAGGGCAGCTATCGAAACCCTTAGGGGCCCAGCCTTCGAACCCCTGGACCGTAACAGGCTCGATGCCCTTTTATCGTGTTTTTTCGAGTCTTTAGGTGCGGGCTTGGGTCACTTGTCCATGTCTTGGGTGCAAGAGGAGCCCCCGAGCCTCCGCACGGAGCAAGGGGGCGGTCGGGGCCCCCCTGACTTTTTTGTTCGACCCTCACACATCCTTTTCATTCGGACGGAGGGGTTGTTTGCCGAGCCCACTCATGTGCGAACCTGGGTCGCTGGGTCTCGGCAAACTTGCAGGAAGAGCCCCCTGTCCTCTACACGGAGCAAGAGGGCCGTCAATTGCTCTCCTGGCTTTTTATACGCCCCTCGCGCGTGAGGGTTTGTTTACTGAGACCCCCTCGGGTGCGAGCCTGGGTCGCGGGGTCTCAACATATCTGCAGGAAGAGCTCCCTAGCCTCTGCCCGGAGCAAGAGGGCTGTTAGGAGTTACCCTGGCTTTTTGTACGACCCTCACGCAACCTTTTCGTTCGGAAGGAGGGGTGTGTTTGCCGAGCCCCCTCGAGTATGAACCTGGGCCACTGGGTCACGGCAAAGTTGTAGGTAGAGCCCCTTAGCCTCTGCATGGAGCGAGAGGGCGGTCAGGAGTTCCCCTAGCTTTTTATGCGACCCTCGCGCATCCTTTTCGCTCGGAAGGAGGGGGTTGTTTGTCGAGCCCCCTCGAGTGCGAGCCTAGGTCGCTAGGTCTCGGCAAAGTTTGCAGGGAGAGCCCCCGAGCCTCCGCAAGGAGCAAGAGGGCGGTCAGGAGTTCCCCTGGCTTTTTATGCGACCCTCGCGCATCCTTTTCGCTCAGAAGGAGGGGTGGAATATGCCAGGCTACCCTCGGTGGGCGCGAGCGGTGACACTTCCGGTGAGCTGCTATCGGGTAAGTCCGAGTGGAGGCCCATGCCCCATTCGATAGGGGTCGGCTAGTGGTCCGGAGACACACTCCAAAAGTACCAGAGGGCTTCTCTATTGGGTCCCAGGGCCGTTCGATTGGCCCCGGGGGCTCGGCGCCTCCCTACGGTGGGATCCCATTCGGAGAACTCCCTGCTGGTCTCGGACACGACTTAGGACATCCCGAGCGATCGCTTGCTCGGGCCTCGGCCATGTACGGGCTCGCCCATAGTTGTCCCTGACTCTGTTGCCCTGGGGCGGCTGTCGAAACCCTCTGAGGTCCAGCCTTCGAACCCCTAGACCGTAATGGGCTCGGCGCCCAGTTCCTTAGTCTGGAAGGAATCGGCTGGGGGAATATTCCCCTCCCATCGACCGACAATGGCAGGCACGCCTTTTGAGGCAGTCTCTCAGGGCCTACCGTTGCTGCGGTTGGAAGCGACGCGGTGTCAGCGGATAGGACATAACCGCCCGTGCGATCAATGAGGAAAAGGTGGGCGCGTGGGCGGTGAAATCGGATCTGGATTTACTGTGCCCGGACTCGAGGGAAACTTCCCCGATTTCGTCGCCTGACTGTTTCGTCCTTTCCCTACATAAATATGAAACGAGTCTCGACCATCCCCTCCTTACCTTGCTCGTACTCGCCTTTTCCGCCTTCGAGCCATTGCTGAGAACAGAGAGTGCCGGGGAGAAGAAGGGAGAAGAGGGAGCGAGCGAGAGAGAGAGAGAGAGAGAAGCGAGAGAGAATTACCGTCGTAGCCCCCATTCCCCATCACGCAATGGCCGGCGGTCCTCCTGTCATCCTCCCGACGGATCCTTGGGAGCCGTCCGATGTGTCCGTGGAGGTGCTGTAGTCGCTCTTCGACGACGGCCTTCTTCGTCCGATCACCGACCCCGACAGGCCGGAGTGGATTGCTCCGTTGGGTGAGCGGGAGCCGCGGCCACGCGAAGGGTACGTCGTGAGCTTCGTCTCTTTCCACGAGCATGGTCTTGGCGTGCCGGTGGACTGATTCATGCGGGCGCTCCCACATTACTACAGGGTGGAGCTACACAACTTCAACCCCAACTCCATCGCGCAGGCGGCTATTTTCGTCGCCATCTGCGAGGGGTATCTAGGGATTGCCCCCCATTGGGAGCTGTGGCTCCACCTCTTCCGAGTAGGGCATACCACCAAGCCGGCGGGTACGGTGAGTACGAGGAAGATGGTGAGGGCCGGTGGCTGTACTCTCCAGGTGCGCCAAGACCGGCAGCACCTGTACATCCTGGCCCAGCTCGCGTCATCCAATCGCCACTGGTACACCAGCTGGTTCTATCTCTGCAACGATGATGGCGGGCTTCCCCACTACACTAGACGGATCGTGGAGGACTGTCCGGAGAAGTGGAGGTATGGCGTCCCGAGAGAAGAGCAGCCCAAGCTGCAGCCGCTCCTGAATGGGCTGGAGAAGCTGCGGAACCGCTGCCTTACGGTGGCTGTGGTCGTGGCGGCCTTCCACCACCGGAGGGTGCTGCCGCTGATGGCTCGGCGGTGGCGCCTATTCGATATGAGATCGGATGAGCCAATCAAGGCATCATGATGTCTGCCGCCGCCCTCTCCGAGGAGGCGGTTCTACGTCAGGTGAGGGAGATGGCGGACGGGAAGATGAAGAGCGGTGGGCTGACCCACATTGTCATGCGCCCGTTAAGGGGGTATCTCTCCCTGGTAAGTCACACGTCGCTACAGCCCCCGAGCCCTCTCTGTTTCTCATCATTTCTCGTTCCCTTATGCGTGTTCATCGTTCCTACAGGGGATGAGGGACGTGCGAGCCTCCCCGACGCCCGTTCCCGAGGACGCGAGGCGGCGGGCGATCAACCGGGTGCACGCCGAGGCGCAGAAAAAATGGAAGGACGCCAAGGTGGCCAAGCGCACGAAGCAGATTCTTGTGTGCGAGAAGCTAGATGAGCATCGTCGGCAGCAAAGGAAGGATGGCCTCCCACTGGAGGAGTACCCGTCGCCATCGCTATCGACGGATGCCTCGGACGGAGATGACGAGGGCGAGAGGGGGCAGGGTCCCCTGGGCTATCTCCCTGACGTTGAGTAGACGGCGCCCGGGGCATCGGCAAGTAGCCCGGCGCTCCCAGGAGGAGGGGGAGGAGATAGCGCCCTGGGGTCGGCGATCGCTCACCCCACGTCCGAGGCTGACACACCCGAGCTACGGGCACTGGGGAAGCGTGTCGTCAGCCCGTCGGGCTCGACGGTAGTGACAGAGCAGGCGGCAGCGGGGGCGACACAACTGCCACCGCAGGGGGTCGAGGGGGCGCCAGAGCCCGACAAGGGTCGGTCGACACTAGTGGATGCTGGGGCCGTGCCTCCGCCACCGCCGCAGTTGTTGCAGAAGAGAACCGCGGTGCCAAAGCGGCTGCAACCCCGCTCGAGATGAGTGTTTTTTCAGTGACGTTCGCATTGTCTCTTGCTCGCTTCATGGTCATCGGTTGACTAAGTGGGTGTTTTTCCTTTAGTCGGAAGCATCAGGTGGAGGTGCCAGCCTTGGCGCCGCGCAAGGCACTCAAAGTGGGTGCCGGTCCCACTGCTCACTAGGCGGTAGAGGCGCAAACCGCCGTGCAGCCTGATGTGGCGTCGGCCGGGGCCGACCTGAAGAGGTCAATCGTTCAGGAAGAGGCTCCCGGGGCGACTACAGAGCAGACGGAGGAGGAAGGGCCTACGCCGCACGTTGCCGAGGCCCATGAGTCCGATGGGGCCAAGGCGCCCCCAGTCGCCGAGGCCGGGAGCAAGGTCGAGGCCCCTGGGACTCCTGAGGCCGAGATGGTCGAGGTGTGCGCGGTGGGCCCGGTGGCCTAGGATTCAGAGATGGAGGTGGGGCAACCTTTGGTGCCTCCCCTGGCCCAAGTCCTGCTGCCGTCGCAGGAGAGCGCCTGGGAGGTGGAGGTTCCGGCGACCTCTCTTGCCGATACTTCCTGGGGGAAGGATGCGGCGGATGTTGAGGCGGACAGCACCGCCGAGCAGCCAGTTCCAGCTCCTGGCGAGGGGAACTCGGCCCTCGCGCGGGTAGGACCCAAGCTCCGCGGGTGGAATCACCCGCGTATATCGTGGCTAAGCCAGGACAACCCAGAGGGGGAGCCTCTATGCGCCCTCGAGGATGCGGTCGAGGGGGGCGCTGGAGCTCCTTCGAGCAATATCGCAGGCTGGCGGTGCAGTCGCTGCGAACAGCACTGTCCGTCATGGATGACGATCTGCCCAGCATCGCCTAGGTACGCGTCCTCTTTTCTCATGTGGTGTCATCTTGTTCTGAGTCTTTTCGCAATGTATGACCTATGTTCTACCTATCCAAGAGCTCGAGGCCCGGTCTCTCGGGAAATCGTTGTTCCTCCATCAAGAGAGATACGCTAGGACCAACTTGGGCAGCAGAGGGACCTACTCGCAAACGCCAACAAGCTCCTATCGGCGCGGAGCGTGGAGGCGGAGGACCTCCGCCTTCGTTGTGCAGATATGCGGGACGAGGCGGCCACGGCTCGGGAGCAGGTCACTCCTTTGGAGGCGCGAGTCAAGGAGCTAGAGGAGGAGGTGACCGGGTGGCCAGCGAGCGGGACACCCTTCTTTCCCGGGTTTAAGAGGCGACGCTCTCTGCCAAGTCCGTTGCTGCGCAGTTGGGTGAGACAAAGGGCGCCTTGGACGAGGCCCTCAAGGTGGCCGAGGCTTCCCGGGTCGATGCCTTGGCTTGGAAGGAGAAGTTCGAGGGTAAGTTCTGCCCCCTTTATTTTATTTATTTTTCTTGCGCTCGGCCCCCTAACTCTCTGGTGTGGTACAGAGCTGGAGAAGGAGGGCTCCAAGGCGACCGAGGCGTCACGGGTCGAGGTCCAGCACTGGAAAGAGAAATCTGAGGGTAAGTCCCATAGGCCTTTGCCCCTGTTCGACTTATTCCTCTTTCGTGCTTAACCTCATCCTGCTCGTTTTGGCGCAGGGTTGGAGAAGGAGGTTTCCCGGGTGGCAGAGGCCTCTGTCGCAATGCAGGTGACACTCGAGGCCGAGATCGAGGAGCACGACGCGCTGTAGGCCACCGCCCGTACCATCTGCGAGGCTCTGGCTATTGAGGGGGCTCAGTTGGGTAGCTCCCTTAGGAGCCGCCTAGCTGCGTTGAGTGGCCAAATGCGGGAGCGACTTCGGACGGCGTTGCATACAGGCGTCAAGCGTGCCCTAGCCGTCGTCTCTTCGCACTACGCCGTCAACCTTGAGGCCGTCAGCGATGGTTACATCTTGCCTGATGACGAGGAGGAGGCTGATGAGGAGCTCACCAAGCTGATGGAGGTGGCTGAGGTCCCTGGTGCGGCGCTAGCCAATCTGTTTGAAGAAGAAGTGGTTCCCCCTGCGCCCGCCGCCGACGCAGGAGATCCTGAGCCTTGACCTGGGCTAAAGGGGCCATGTAAACGAACTAAGTTATTATCGTGTGGTGACATTTTTGGCCGTCGAGGCCTTTTAAAGTATTCGTGCGTATGCTTTTTTAATTGGTTTATATCATTTTCCAAGCCTCTGCCTTCTGCATTGCTTCTAGACAAGGTATGTGCAAATGATTTCCTCGAAACCTGAGCTGCCCCACTGGCAAAAGGTGGCGAGGGAGTTGCCGTAGCCCAGAGGCGTAAGCAGTCTCGCGACTCAGCCGGCCTCTTGCACTCGAGGCGTGCTTTCGGTCCTTATATTTTTACACACGGCCTGTCAGAGTACGCAAGAGAGTTTGGCGTGGAAATTTATTCGAAAAATGATTAAAAAATAGTGCCTGGGACTTAGGGGGCTCCCCCCGATTCTAGCCCCCGAGGGGGGCTCGACTCTGTAGAGGTACAGCCGAGTCTCCCTTATAACGTTATTTCTACGTCAGTTCCCCGTCGAGGGGGGAGTTTTCTCGAAAAATTAGAATAACTAAAGAACGCTTTTAATATATTTCGAGAAACAATATATATAATGCTTGGAGGTTTAAGGGTAGAAACAACGTAGTTGTTCTATGTTCCAAGCGTTGGTGAAGATTTCGCCCTTCTCATTGGCCAGCTTGTAGGTCCCGGGTTTTAGCACTTGGGCGATGATGTACGGTCCTTCCCATGGTGGGGTTAGCTTGTGGCGGCCCTTGTTGCTCTGCCTCAGTCTCAGCACCAGGTCACCCACCTTCAGGTCTCGGCTTCGGATGCGCCGGGCTTGATAGCGTCGTAGGGCTTGTTGGTACTTGGCTAAATGTAGCAGCACAACGTCTCGGGCTTCCTCTAGTTGGTCGAGAGCGTCCTCACAGGTAGTGTGGTTGCTTTGCTCGTTGTAAGCCTGTAGCCTTGGGGAGCCATACTCCAAGTCAGTGGGGAGGATGGCCTCGGCTCCATAGACCAGGAAGAACGGTGTGAACCCCATGGCTCGGCTTGGTGTATTCCTTAGGCTCCAGATGACCGACGGGAGTTCGACCAACCATTTCTTGCCGAATTTCTTCAACCGGTTGTATATACTTGGCTTGAGGCCCTGAAGAATCATGCCGTTGGCCCATTCTACTTGGCCGTTTGTCCTTGGGTGTCCTACGGCTGACCAGGCCACGCAGATGTGGTGGTCGTCGCAGAATGTCAGGAATTCACAACCGGTGAACTGTGTCTCGTTGTCGGTGATGATGGTGTTCGGAACCCCGAACCTGTGGACGATGTCCGTGAAGAACAGCACCGCTTGCTTGGATTTGATTTGACTGATCGGTCGAGCCTCGATCCACTTGGAGAACTTGTCAATAGCTACCAACAAGTGGGTATAGCCCCCGGGGGCTTTCTGCAGAGGCCCAACCATGTCCAGTCCCCACACGGCGAACGGCCATGTGATGGGGATGGTTTGGAGGGCTTGAGCCAGGAGGTGTGTCTGCCGCGCATAGTACTGACATCCCTCGTAGGAGCGTACCAGCATGGTGGCGTCGGCAACCGCCGTTGGCCAGTAGAACCCTTGGCGGAAGGCGTTTTCGACGAGCGTCCGAGGTGCAGCATGGTGTCCACAGGCTCATGCATGCAAGTCCCAAAGCAGGGCTTGGCCTTCCCCGGTGGCGATGCATCGTTGGAGGACGCCAGATGGGCTTCATTTGTACAACTCGCCGTTGCTGACGACGTAAGTTTTGGCTCGTCGCGCCAGCCATTGGGCCTCGGCTCTATCCGCAGGAAGCACTCCTTGAGTGAGGCGATCAAGGAGGGGGACTCGCCAGTCTGCCCCTCGGTCGGCCTCGGGAGGCTCTGCATTGATTTCCATGGCCTCGGGCTTGGCCGTCGGGGTCTCGGCAACAGAGGGGGCCTTAGGCCTTGTGGGTGGCTCGGCCGGTGGGCCTTCTTGTGTTGCCGAGGCGTAGTCCACCGAGGGATTGTGCAGGTCTCTGGCGAATATGTTCGGGGGGACCAAGGCCCGTGCCGATGCCATTTTTGCTAGTTCGTCCATGGCCTCGTTGAACTTCCGCGCAATGTGGTTGAGTTCGAGACCGTCAAATTTATCTTCAAGGCGATGTACTAGTTTGTAGTACGCCTCCATTTTGGGGTCGTGATAATTCAAGTCCTTCATGACCTGGTCGATGACGAGCTGTGAATCACCCCGTACGTCGAGATGCCGCACTCCAAGTTCGATGGCGATCTGCAAGCTGTTGACGAGAGCTTCGTACTCAGCTACGTTGTTGGAGGCGGCGAAGTGGAGCCAAATTATGTAACGCACATGCACTCCATGGGGGGAGGTGAAAAGCAGACCCGTGCCTGCCCCGGCCTTCATCAGAGACCCGTCAAAGTACATGGTCCAACATTCTGATTGGATTTGAGCAAGTGGCAGTTGGGTGTCGGTCCACTCAGCCACAAAATCGACTAAGACCTGGGATTTAATTGCTTTCCGAGGCGCAAAAGACAGGGCCTCCCCCATGAGTTCGACAACCCACTTGGCTATTCTACCCGAGGCTTCCTGGTTCTAGATTATCTCCCCCAAAGGGAAGGAGGACACCACGGTCACCGGGTGGGATTCGAAGTAGTGACGCAACTTGCGCCGAGCCAAGACTATGGCGTAGACCAGCTTCTAGATATGGGGGTAGCGTATCTTAGTTTCGGAGAGTACTTCACTAATGAAGTAAATGGGTCGTTGGACAGAGAGAGCATGCCCCTCTTCTTGGCTCTCGACTACTACTGCCATGCTGACCACCTGGGTCGTTGCGGCGACATAGAGTAAGAGGGCCTCGCCCTCGGTTGGTGGTACCAGGACGGGGGGTTGGTGAGTAATTCCGTGAGCTTGGTGAGGGCCTCCTCGGCCTCGGGGGTCCAGGAAAAGCGTTCGGATTTTCTCAAGAGACGGTACAGAGGTAAGCCTTTTTCGCCAAAGGCACGAGATGAAGCGACTCAGGGCCGCAAGACACCCTGTAACTCTCTGTACTCCCTTGAGGTCCCAGATCGGCCCCATGTTGGTCACGGCCGAGATCTTCTCTGGGTTGGCCTCGATGCCGCATTTTGAGACTATGAATCCAAAGAGCATGCCTCGGGGGACCCCGAAGACACACTTCTTGGGGTTAAGCTTGATGCCCTTCTCCCTGAGGCATTTGAAGGCGATCTCCAGGTCATTGACGAGGTTACTGGCCTTTCTAGACTTGACTACAATGTCATCCACATAGGCCTCGACAGTTTGCTCGATGTGCTTGCCAAAGACTTGGGTCATGCACCGTTGGTACGTGGCCCCTGCGTTTCTGAGACCAAATGGCATAGTTCTATAGCAGTACATGTCGAATGGGGTGATGAAAGAAGTCGCGAGCTGGTCGGACTCTTTCATCTTGATTTGATGGTAACCAGAATACGCATCAAGGAAGGATAAGGTCTCGCATCCTGCAGTGGAGTCAACGATTTGATTGATCCGAGGCAACAGGAATGGAACCTTTGGACATGTTTTATTTAAACCGGTGTAGTCTACACACATCCTCCATTTTCCATTTTTCTTCCTAACTAATATAGGATTGGCTAACCACTCTGGATGGAATACTTCCTTGATGAATCCGGCCGCCAAGAGCTTCTGCACCTCCTCGCCGATGGCCCTGCGCTTCTCCTTGTCGAATCGGCGCAGGCGCTGCTTCACTGGTCTGGAACCGGTCCGGACGTCCAAGGCGTGCTTTCATGACCTCCCTCGGTATGCCCGGCATGTCCGAGGGGCTCCATGCAAACATATCGACATTCGCACGGAGGAAGTCGACGAGCACGGTGTAACACCTCTGGTGTTTGGACCTAGAACTAAAACTTGGCATGTCATCATATGCATTGCAAAGCATTCATAAAGAAGAAAATTTGGAATGCATTCACTAAATAGGATTTGTTTCATAAGTTGTATTTTATGTGATGCAATGTGATTCAAAACGTCAAACAAAGATCATGACCACAAGGGTCAAATTTCATGTGATCATGTGAGACCATGTGTCATTTGACTCAAACAACCCTAATGGGCCATGTTACTGGTCAAAAATCAAAGTTAAAGCAAAAGAAAGACAAATCAAATTTGAATTCAAATTTAAATTATAAAAGTCCGTTTTGCCCCTTTTGGATATTTCAAAATCCATTTGGAATTTGGAGTTTTGACAAAAAGCAAAGTTGGAGCTTATTTTATAAGGATCAACTTTGGTATTCAAAGTTTTTCAAGTTTACATATAAAATTTGGAGTAATTTTGAAATGATTCAAATACTCAAATGCACCCCAAATTCAAATTTCAAAATGGACGCAGAATTTGAAAATGTTCCTTGAAGCAAAGTTGTAGAGCTTGAAAAGTTGAGCAACTTTCATTTTTGGAGATTTTCAACTTCTTTAGAAAATTTGAGAGTAATTTGAAAAATAGACTCAGTGGCAGTTCTGTAAATAATTCAAAAATTAAGATTAACATCGCTTGCTTCACGGCTGCCACGCATTTTCTTGCCGCCGAGCGCGTGTTGCGCCGCTTTCCGCGCAGAGGCACGTCACATCGTCGCGCGTGGCACCTCCGCTGCGTCTTGTTGTCCGCAAAGGCGAGCTCATCCCGCTATAAATAGCCTCATTGCCACCGCTGTTCCTCCCATTTCCCCTCGCTCTCGCTCCTCCGCCGCCGCCGTAGCCTCCGTCGAGCAAAGATCCGTCGTGCCCAGCTACGCCTACGTGATCGCCTCGGCCTTGCGCCTCTCTGCGCTCGCCTCGCCGCTTGGGTTGGCCGGAGTCGCCTGGCCAAGAATCGCTTCTTCCCCGAGCCCGTCGGAGCTCCGCCACCGCCAAGCTCGCCGTGGCGGTGGATCGTTCAGAGTGTCTTCGACTCCACCGAGCACATCAACGTGTTCGTGGTGAGTTCCTGATCGTGTTTCACCCTTCGCTTTAGACTCTACTGTGTTGTTGCTGGTGATACGCCGTGGGCATAGCGTTTATCGCCTCCGTGGCCGCCATGGCCGTCGTAGTGTCATCTCCGGTGTGCCCTCTTTGCTTGTCCAAGGGCTCTGGATAGGTCCGCCGTGAGGTGGTGATCATGTTGGTACTAGTCCCTCGCCGAGTCTCGCCAACGGCGTGTTTTTGCCGGTCGGAGTTGGTAGCGCCACGCGCCGCCTCTCTCGTGATGACACGCTGGGTCGACCTATCGAGAGAGAGAAACAAAGTGAGCTTTTCTAATTTCTCGAATTTTGAATAGTGCAGCAATTTTGCAATTTTGTAGGAATTTATTTACAGATCTAAAAATTTTGAAAATTTTTGGGTAGCTTCTATATATGTTCTACTATGGTTTAAAAATATGAAACTTGAAATTTGGATGAATTTTAATGTTCAAAAATTCAGTCAATTAATTAATAAATGCAATTTCCATGATTTTTGTAGGCCACTGTATAACTCCAAAATTATGAAATTTATTTTGGTACACTAATTTATCATGAGGATGTTTGTGTAAATTTTGAGATCATTTGGAGCAAGTTAATTTTGAGCTTAATTCTAAATTAATTCAAAAATAAATAAAGGTAAACCCTAAGTGTAGGTTTAGGGTTTGATCTTGATTTGGGTCGTGTGGTGTGACCAGTAGGGTTTCAAGATCCATTTGGTCAAGTCCCATGTATGGTTTTTGATGGTAGGATTGCAAGTTGGTTTTGTTGGCTTTGAACGATGCATCGTGAAATAAAATCATTCATGGGTGTTGTTACATTTCATGTAATCGTGAAAGCATCATGTTTACATTATCATCATGTTAAAGCATATGTTATCATTTCGTGTAGAACCCGAGAGTGAAACGATTCTAGTTGAACAAGTCTTTGGAAGAATACCCGGTTGTCGCGGGATTTGGTAATTGTGGTAATTGATCTGGAACCCCGAGATCGCCAACGAAGGCAAGCCCCAGCTTATGCATTAAACCATTATCTTGTTTACTTTGAAAAGTTTATCACTTATGTTACTTATCGCATTAAGTTGTTTAATTCAAATGTTACCTATTTGCTGCATTGCCTACCTTGTTAATTGTTTACCATCCTTGAAGATGATTTCATTTACAAAGGCGTAGAATTGCTTAGTGTGCTTTGTGGTAGGCTTTCAAAGTAAAAGTTTTGATACAATCAAAGATGGCATACTGGCCAAAGAAAGAAAGAGGATAGAATGAACTAGAGACTAGTCGGGTGACTTATCTTGAATGTTGGGTAATGTTGCCGACTATGTCGCTTAAAGGCCACTCATTGTGGATCTTCTGAACGAGACACTTTGTAGTACTGGTCACATACTCCGGTAAGCCTACTTCGGCTAATCCGATACTAAGACGAATGCCCACGCACTGGGAGTGGTGAGATGGCGGGAGTAGCGTGTACCCTCGTGGCTTGAATATGGCCGGATTTGAGGTGTGCTGTGCTCTCGGGTGGTGTGGAGACGGCTTAGTATAGGAGGATTCGGTAGCGAGGTTGATATATGCAAGATTAAGTTCTACATATGTCGTGTGATAAGGAATCCCCAGCTGGGACTTGAATCAATTCGGATTGCCGGTGCTCCGCGGATATGGAGACTCGATTCATTACAGAAGCAATGCTGGACTGGTGAATTACTAAAACATGAGAAAAAGAATGGAATGAGAAGGATTGGAACATGGGATACGAACACTTAGTTGGAGATATTGAACTAAAATACTTAGTGGTAAAACTTGAAACTAGGATCAAGAATAGTAAGCTTTTGGCAAAGAATTTTTGAATCTTTCTACATCCTTACCTTGACCCAACACCAGCATCCCTAAGACCTTTGCCCTTTTTGGTCGGGTCAGTCTTGTTGAGTACTTTTGTACTCAGGATTTGTTAACCCTTTTTGCAGGGGGGACGCATGCGCAGGCTTGTTTTGGTCCCTGCTGCATGTCAGTGTATGAAGTCGATGACGATGAGGAATGATGAATGGCCTTTGGACAAGGCACTAGTTTGTGTGAAATAAATAATGTTAATGTAATATTATCTCGCTACTATGGTTGTATAACAATTATGGTTATGTAAGTTTGAAACAACTGGTTTGTAATATTAAACTTAAGTCTTCCGCTTTATTACCTCTGGTATGTATATTGAAAAATGTTGTAATCTGCAATGACTGTGATTGGAATCCTGTTTGAAACGTGGAAGATTCGGGTTTCCCGAGGACACCCGATAGACCTGTTAAGTTGTTGGGAACTTGTGAACGCTATCTGAGGTCTGTTGAGACATCGATAGGTGCACGTGGGCCCAATTTCTTAGGAGGTTCTGCCACAGCTGGTATCAGAGCGGGTCCTATCTAAGATCATTGTAGGTTACTTTGGAAAACCTTCAAATTGATTTGGATCAAAGAAAGTAAACTTGATATTTTAAAGGTTCAAACTTCTTTCTTCTTTCCTCTAATCTAGCCTCAATCCTATCTTATTTGAAAGTTTGTGGCGGATAATATGATTAGGTTTGTCCTATATATTAAAAATCTAGTACTTGTGATTGTATAAATCTTTTGTACTCGGATTCGTAAGATCGATTTATGCATCATGCTTGAACACCTTGCATAATGATTCCCCTTAAAAGTGGTTGGGTAAGTAATGTCGATCCCATTCTTGCTAACCTCCACTATCCTCAAGCTATCCTTATAGTCCCATCCTAAATTCTACAGGCTATGGCAAAGACCAAGATAATCGCATGAAGTCCACTTTGGACCTCACGGAGTCCCTCGTCACCAGGTTGGCACCGCGTGAACGTGAGCTTGGTGAAGGAAGTTCCAAGATCTTAAGAGATGAAGGATCTTCAAGCAATTCCGTCAACATGGAGAACATTACCAAGGAGCTCAACACTCTTCGTCGAGTTCATGCCATAGATCAAGAGAAGCTGGCGGAAATGGAAAGGGACGTCACCAAGAATACCGAGTTGAGGAATGAAGCCTGGACACGAGAGGATGCAGCCAATGAACGCGTCCATGAGTTGGAGTTCTACATAGAAGACCTGGAGATGGACAATGCCATTCTTCATGAGAATGTCCACCTATTGTACGCTCAACTTCATCCATCTCATGGGGATGGTGAAGTTACAGATGAAGAAATGATTGTAGCTCCAGGAGAAATCGAGAATGAAGAAGAGGAGGAGGATCCTGAGGAGTTAGTGTACTTCTCGGATGAAAGTGAGGTTTCGTCCGATATGGGCACGGATGCCGATGACTGAGAGCTCGGAGTAGTAATAGTTCCTTTACTACTTTCTTAGTAAACCAGGGTTGTCTTGTGGGATACAAGACATGTAATTTAAATAAGTAACCCTTTGTAGCATTAAACCTTTTAAATGCTTTTAATAAAGAATAATGTAAGTAAATGTGTTCTCTAACAGATGCCTTGTCCTATCACCCGAACTGGTGCTAGTGGCTCACATGATTTATGATGAGTGCCCAAATCCTCCACCAATGCCTTGACTATGGCAGATGCCATAGCCGCACTTCAAAACGCAAGCGGCGGAGAATGCTAGGTTGTTAAGGGAATTGGCGTGGAACCAGCAGGCACCATACCCTAATCATGGTCGTCGTAATGGAAATGACGAGTCAACCTATGTGGATTTTACTGACACACGTCCACCTGTGTTCTCTAAAGCAGACGAACCTTTAGAAGCTGACGATTGGCTTAGGACAATAGAGCAAAAGTTCGAGCTGATTCACTATACCGAGGTTCAAAACCAAGGTTTGCGGCACAGCAACTCCGAGGAGCTGCTGGTGCCTGGTGGGTAAATTTGGTAGAAGTACAGCCCGCTGGTCACCAAATCAACTGGAGGGAGTTCAAGGATGCCTTCAGGGCACATTATATTCCAGGACGGTGTGATGACTATGAAGTTGGAAGAGTTCTTGTCTCTTAAGCAAGGGAGCACCGGTGATGCACTATGTCAAGGCGTTTCAATCACTGTCGTCGCAGATGCTATAGAGTATGTGAATACTTGACAGAAAAAGAAGAATCATTTCATGAGAGGTCTAAACACCAAACTTCGAGACCATGATGGCAACTTGTGGCAACGCAACTTATCATGAGATCATCAACATTGCTATCGCTTGAGAGGAGAATTACCGCCGACACAAGGAGGCGAAAAAAAAAGAGGTCCTTTACTTCCGGATCATCAAGTGGAAAGCGTCAAAAGGTGATCTACCATCCTCAAAATCATGGCCATGCACCATTCCGCCCACAACAAAGCCAAAGCAGGCAGCAAATCTTTATTCACCCTGCAACTAATACGCCTTATACTCATCAAGCGCCGCAGCAGCAAAACAATACAAATAATGCAAACCGCAATGCTACTCCTCAGAATCACAATTATCCATGCTATAATTGTGGTAAACCCGGACACTTTTCCCGAGAATGTCCATATCCTAGAAAGAACAATCCTGATGCAACCAAAGCCCCTATTACTCCAGCTCAGAATCAGTACAAGGGCAATGCTCAGAACAATCAAAAGGGACAGGCTGAGAAGAAAACTGGAAGGGTCTTCTATACTCAAGTGGAAGCTATTCCAGAAGGAGAACCAGTAATGATGGGTATGTTTCCCATTGCTAAGCATCCTGCAATTACCTTATTTGATTCTGGTGCATCCCATACATTCATCAATCGTACATTTGTTGTGAAGCATGGGATAGCTATTGGGGAAACAAAAGAGCCCTATCATATACAGTCGCCCGGGGGACGAATCTGTACAAGGGAGGTAGTTCAGCATGTATCTATTGATTTGGGAGGTTATGAGTTCCCTACCAATATGCTGATATTAAAGGATCAAGATATAGATGTGATCCTTGGTATGAACTGAGTTAACCCAACACGGGCTATCATAGATGTCTTGCATAGAACCATAAGGGTAAATGCACTGGCAAAGAAACCCAACTTCTCATCCAACTTCCCTTTCCTAAAAGTACAATCGAAATAGTCTCATGCAACTATTGTTGAAGGAGCTGAGAAAATTTCAATGGGTATGTGAGTTTACTGGATGTCTTTCCCGATGATCTGCTGGTTTGCCACCAGCATCGAGACATAGAATTCAAATTGATCTCAAACCGTGAATAGCACCAATGATCCGTAAGAGCATATAGGATGCCACCCAAAGAACTAGCAGAATTAAAAATGCAACTACAAGAGTTGTTAGACAAGGGTTTCATTCAACCCAGCCATCACCTTGGGGATGCCTCGCTATTTTCGTGAAGAAGAAGGATCAAACCTTAAGGTTATGTGTTGACTATTGGCCATTAAATGAAGTCACCATCAAGAACAAATACCCTTACCCCGAATTGATTTGCTTTTTTATCAACTTGCGGGAGCTAAGGTATTCTCGAAGATAGACTTGAGATCGAGGCTACCACCAGATTAAGATCGGGGCGAGAAGATGTGCCAAAGACAGCGTTCACTACTCGATATGGTCTATATGAGTATCTAGTCATGTCTTTTGGGTTGACCAATGCCCCGCTCACTTCATGTACTGATGAACTTAGTTTTCATGCCCGAGTTGGATAAGTTTGTAGTGGTGTTCATTGACGACATTCTCGATCTATTCTAAGAGCAAAGTGGAACATGCGGAACATCTCCGTATTGTTCTACAAAGATTAAGAGATCACCAACTATATGCCAAATTCAGCAAATGTGCATTTTGGTTACTGGGAAGTACAATTTCTAGGTCATGTGTTATCTCTTTGAAGGTATAGTTGTTGATCCGAGCAAGGTAGAAGAAGTCCTTAATTGGAAAGCACCTACAACTGTACATCAAGTTCGTAGTTTCACGGGGTTGGCGAGTGGTATTACCGTCCGGTTCATCCTCGACTTCTCCGTAATTGCGAAGCCAATTCTTCGGATCGGTGAAAAATCAAACTAAGTTTGTATGGTCAGCAGGATGTGAAGAGGCTTTTCGGACATTGAAGAAGTTCTTGACAATCGCACTCAAAGATTAGCACAACTTTGATATCGAGCGCCATTTGATATCTATTGTGATGCATCTGGAATTGGTATTGGTACGTGTTCTTATGCACCAAGGCGAGTCATAGCATATGCTTCCGGACAACTCAAGAAGCATGAAGAACATTATCCCACCCATGATCTTGAATTAGCCATTGTTGTTCATGCACTCAAGATTTGGCGACATTATTTATTGGGCAATATATGTCATATCTATACGGATCACAAAAGTTTGAAATATATCTTTACTCAGTCAGAGTTGAATATGAGGCAAAGAAGATGGTTAGAACTTATCAAAGATTATGACTTAGAAGTGCATTATCATCCGGGCAAGGCGAATGTGGTTGCCGATGCCCTGAGTCACAAGAGTCATTGCCATTGTCTGACTGTGAAACCTATGCAATGAACATTGTGTCAAGAGATGGAGCATCTGAATTTACAAATCATAGAGCAAGGTTCCCTGTTCAATATTGCAGTTGAGTCCACTATCAAAGATCAGATCATTGCTGCTCAACGGAAAAGTAAGGGCATAGCCCATATCAAGGATAAAGTCAGATCTGGAAGGTCAACATGTTTCAAGATTGATGAATCAGATGTCGTATGGTTCAAAGATAGATTGGTAGTACCCAAACATCCGGAGCTGCGAAAGCAGATTCTTGATGAAGCTCATTCTACAAGATACTCCATTCATCCAAGTAGCAACAAAATGTATCATGATCTGAGAATGAGATATTGGTGGACCAAAATGAAAATAGAAATAGCTCAATATGTGGCCAAATGTGATACTTGTCAGAGAGTCAAAGCGATTCACATGAAGACTGCGGGTCCATTACATTCCTTGCCAGTTCCATCTTGGAAGTGGGAAGATATCTGTATGGACTTCATAGTAGGGTTGCCTAGGACATCTGCAGGCTACAATTCAATATGGGTTATTGTTGATCGCCTAACCAAGATAGCTCATTTCTTACCAGTCAGAGATAAATATCGAGCGGAGCAGTATGCAAAGCTTTATCTGAATAGAATCTTTAGTCTGCATGGGGCACCCAAGACCATTGTCTTTGACAGAGGGTCATTGTTTATATCCAAGTTTTGGAAAAGCTTACATGAGTCTTTGGGAACTAAACTTATCCGTAGTTCTGCTTATCATCCGTAAATCGATGGACAGACGGAAAGGGTAAATCAAATTCTTGAAGATATGTTAAGAGCATGTGTTCTCTCTTATGGTGCTATATGGGATGAATGCCTTCCCTTAGTTGAATTCTCATATAACAATAGCTATCAAGAAAGCATTAAAATGGCACCATTTGAAGCATTGTATGGTCGTAGATGCCAGACACCTTTACATTGGTCAGATGTGGGAGAACGTTGGTTCTTTGGACCGGATGTGGTCAAGGAAGCAGAAGAGAAGGTTAAACTCATACAAGCTAATATGAAGGTAGCTCAATCCCGACAGAAAAGCTATGCTGATAAGAGGAGGCGACCTCTAGAATTCATAGTGGGAGATCATGTCTACCTCAAGGTACCGCCAATGAAAGGAGTTCATCATTTTGGGATTCGGGGAAAGTTGGCGCCCCGTTATGTCGGTCTGTTTCAAATCCAACAAAGATGTGGACCAGTCACCTATCGTGTTAAGCTACCAGATCACATGTCAGCTGTGCATGATATCTTCCATGTATCCCAGTTGAAGAAGTGTCTTCAAGTACGACCAAGTAATCGACGTTGGTGATGTAGAATTAGAACCTGATTTGACTTATGCCGCCGACCCCATTAGAGTCTTAGATCGGAAAGATCGAGTCACTCGGCGTGCAATAAATCAAGTTCTACAAAGTACAATGGAACCAAAGACATGCAAGAAGAAGCTACTTGGGAGTGCGAGGATTACTTAGAAGAAAACTTTCCGACTTCATTGTTTCTCTCTAGTTGCAATACCTCGTCTATACTTGTAACTTGTTTATTTTTGTTAAAAGACCGGAAAACCGCCTCACTAGTCTTTTGAATAAAGTTATGATGTGTTAGCTTGACACATTTCCTTTTCCATTACTTAGTCTTAAGTTTTAAATCTCTGGACGAGATTTACGTAAGGGGAAGGGTTGTAACACCTCTGTGTTTGGACCTAGAACTAAAACTTGGCATGTCATCATATGCATTGCAAAGCATTCATAAAGAAGAAAATTTGGAATGCATTCACTAAATAGGATTTGTTTCATAAGTTGTATTTTATGTGATGCAATGTGATTCAAAACGTCAAACAAAGATCATGACCACAAGGGTCAAATTTCATGTGATCATGTGAGACCATGTGTCATTTGACTCAAACAACCCTAATGGGCCATGTTACTGGTCAAAAATCAAAGTTAAAGCAAAAGAAAAGACAAATCAAATTTGAATTCAAATTTAAATTATAAAAGTCCGTTTTGCCTTTTGGATATTTCAAAATCCATTTGGAATTTGGAGTTTTGACAAAAAGCAAAGTTGGAGCTTATTTTATAAGGATCAACTTTGGTATTCAAAGTTTTCAAGTTTACATATAAAATTTGGAGTAATTTTGAAATGATTCAAATACTCAAATGCACCCCAAATTCAAATTTCAAAATGGACGCAGAATTTGAAAATGTTCCTTGAAGCAAAGTTGTAGAGCTTGAAAAGTTGAGCAACTTTCATTTTGGAGATTTTCAACTTCTTTAGAAAATTTGAGAGTAATTTGAAAAATAGACTCGATGGGCGCTCAGTAAATAATTCAAAATTAAGATTAACATCGCCGCTTACTTGGCATACCACGCAGCTACCGCCATTGCCGAAGCGTGTTGCGCCGCTTTCCCGGCCTTGAGCACGTCACCGCCACTGCCGCCGGCACCTCCGTCGTCGTCTTCTTTGTCGCAATGGGCGAAGCTCATCCCGGCTATAAATAGCCTCATTGCCACCGCATTCCTCCCATTTCCCCTCTCGCTCGCTCACGCCGCTCAGTAGTAGCCTCCGTCGAGCAACATCCGTCGTGCTTGAGCCTCGCCTCGTGATCGCCTCGGCCTTGCGCCTCTCTGCGCGGCTTGCCTACGCCACTTGGGTTGGCGGAGTCGCCCGGCGCGAATCGCTTCTTCCCGAGCCCGGTCCGGCTCCACCACCATCAAGCTCGCCGTGGCGGGGCGTTCAGTGTCTCCGACTCCACCGAGCACATCAACGTGTTCGTGGTGAGTTCTGATCGTGTTTCACCCTTCGCTTTAGACTCTCTTGTGTGTTGTTGCTGGTGATACGCCGTGGGCAGCCGCGTTTATCGCCGCCGTGGCCACCGTGGCCGTCGTAGTGTCATCTCCGGTGTGCCTCTTGCTTGTCAAAGGTCGGGATAGGTCCGCCGTGAGGTGGTGATCATGTTGGTACTAGTCCCCTCGCCGGAGTCTCGCCGACGGCGTGTTTTGCTGGTCGGAGTTGGTAGCGCCGCCGCGCCCTGTCTCTGTGACGCTGACACGCGGGGTCGACCTATCAGAGAGAGAGAGAGAGAACAGTGAGCTTTTCTAATTTCTGAATTTTGAATAGTGCAGCAATTTTGCAATTTTGTAGGAATTTATTTACAGATCTAAAAATTTTGAAAATTTTTGGGTACCTTCTATATATGTTCTACTATGGTTTAAAAATATGAAACTTGAAATTTGGATGAATTTTTAATGTTCAAAAATTCAGTCAATTAATTAATAAATGCAATTTCCATGATTTTTGTAGGCCACTGTATAACTCCAAAAATTATGAAATTTATTTTGGTACACTAATTTATCATGAGGATGTTTGTGTAAATTTGTGAGATCATTTGGAGCAAGTTCATTTTGAGCTTAATTCTAAATTAATTCAAAAATAAATAAAGGTAAACCCTAAGTGTAGGTTTAGGGTTTGATCTTGATTTGGGTCGTGTGGTGTGACCAGTAGGGTTTCAAGATCCATTTGGTCAAGTCCCATGTATGGTTTTTGATGGTAGGATTGCAAGTTGGTTTTGTTGGTTTGCAACGGTACCGTGAAATAAAATCATTCGCGGGGTGTTGTTACATTTCATGTACTGTGAAAGCATCATGTTTACATTATCATCATGTTAAAGCATATGTTATCATTTCATGTAGAACCCGAGAGTGAAACGATTCTAGTTGAACAAGTGCTGGAAGAATACCCGGTTGTCGTGGGATTTGGTAATTGTGGTACTGATCCGAAACCTGAGATCGCCAACGAAGGCAAGCCCCAGTTTATGCATTAAACCATTACCTTGTTTACTTTGAAAAGTTTATCACTTATGTTACTTATCGCATTAAGTTGTTTAATTCAAATGTTACCTATTTGCTGCATTGCCTACCTTGTTAATTGTTTACCATCCTTGAAGATGATTTCATTTACAAAGGCGTAGAATTGCTTAGTGTGCTTTGTGGTAGGCTTTCAAAGTAAAAGTTTTGATACAATCAAAGATGGCATACTGGCCAAAGAAAGAAAGAGGATAGAATGAACTAGAGACTAGTCGGGTGACTTATCTTGAATGTTGGGTAATGTTGCCGACTATGTCGCTTAAAAGGCCACTCATTGTGGATCTTCCGAACGAGACACTTTGTAGTCTCGTCACATACTCCGGTAAGCCTACTTTGGCTAATCCGATACTAAAGCGAATGCTTACGCGACCGGGAGTGGTGAGATGGCGGGAGATGGCGTGTACCCTCGTGGCTTGAATGTGGCGATTTGAGGTGTCTTGTGCTCTCGGGTGGCGTGGAGACGGCTTAGTATAGGAGGATTCGTAGCGAGGTTGATATATGCAAGATTAAGTTCTACATATGTCGTAGTGTGATAAGGAATCCCAATGGGACTTGAATCAATTCGGATTGCTTGTGCTCATGGATATGGAGACTCGATTCATTACTGAAAGCAATCTTTGGACTGGTGAATTACTAAAACATGAGAAAAGAATGGAATGAGAAGGATTGGAACATGGGATCTGAACACTTAGTTGGAGATATTGAACTAAAATACTTAGTGGTAAAACTTGAAACTAGGATCAAGAATAGTAAGCTTTTGGTAAAGAATTTTTGAATCTTTCTACATCCTTACCTTGACCCAACACCAAAGATCCCTAAGACCTTTGCCCTTTTTGGTGGGTCACCCTTGTTGAGTACTTTTGTACTCGTGGTTTGTTAACCCTTGTTGCGGGGAGATGCATGCATAGGCTTGTTTTGGTCCTCGCTTGCATGTCGATGTATGAAGTCGATGACGATGAGGAATGATGAATGGCCTTTGGACAAGGCACTAGTTTGTGTGAAATAAATAATGTTAACATAATATTATCTAGCTACTATGGTTGTATAACAATTATGGTTATGTAAGTTTGAAACAACTGGTTTGTAATATTAAACTTAAGTCTTCCGCTTTATTACCTCTGGTATGTATATTGAAAAATGTTGTAATCTGCAATGACTGTGATTGGAATCCTGTTTGAAACGTGGAAGATTCGGGTTTCCCGAGGACACCCGACAGACCTGTTAAGTTGTTGGGAACTTGTGAACGCTATCTGAGGTCTATTGAGACATCGATAGGTGCACGTGGGCCCAATTTCTTAGGAGGTTCTGCCACACACGGCTTCCTATTTGCTGTCGAGGGTGGCGCTGACCCTCAACGTTCGGCCGTTGGAGCAGTTGGGGTCGACCGGGACGAGCTTGGCAGTCTCTGCGGGCTCGAAAGTCCCGGCGCGGCGCTTGGAGTCGGGTACTTCGCTACCGAGTTGGTCGAGGTTGACGATGAGTGCCTCGGCCTCCACGATAGCCTCTGCGTATTCGATGCATTCGACGTCGTAGTTGTATGCATGCTCGTATGTGGACTTGACGGTGATGACGCCATTGGGGCCCGGCATTTTGAGCTTGAGGTAGGTGTAGTTCGGGACTGCCATGAACTTGGCGTAGCACGCGCCCTAGAATGGCGTGGTAGGTTCCTTGAATCCAACCCCTTGAAGGTGAGGATCTCCTTGCGGTAGTTGGAGAGAGTGCCAAGCGGACCGGCAAATCAATGCGTCCGAGGTCGTCACAAGGCTTCCCCGGCATGTCGCCATGGAAGGGTGCAGCACCCCTCGAACATCGACCGGTCGAGCTCTAGGAGCTCCATGGTGTTGGCGTGAGAGGATGTTGAGGCCGCTACCTCCATCCATCAGCACTTTGGTGAGCCGGGTGTTGCCGATAATCGGTCGACGACGAGCGGGTATTGCCCGGGGTTTGGGACATAGTCGGGGTGGTCTTCCCGATCAAAGGTGATCGCCTCCCGAGACCGATTAAGGTCTTGGGAGTAGCTATCTCAACCGAGAAGACCTCCGGCGTTCCCTCTTTCGCTGATTGTGCCGTGAGAGGCACGTGAAAGGCCCACCAAAGATCATGAAAGCATTGTGCACCTCGGGGAACCCGTCGTCCTTGTGTTGTTGTCTCATCACGGCACCCTTCTTCCCAGCGTCGTCGTCGCCGAAGTCCGAGCTTAAGCGTAGTAGCGTTGAGCATGGTGCATTCTTCGAGGGTGTGCTTCACCGGGCCTTGGTGGTAAGGGCACGGCTTCTTGAGCATATCGTCGAATAGTCCGGGGCCTCTGGCGGGGCCTCGGGGATTCCTGCGATACGCGGCTGCGACGAAATCGGCCTCGAGGGCCTCTTTCTTCTCCTAGCGTCCTTTTTTCTTTTTCTTGGAGAAACGGGAGGCCGAGGCCGCAGAGGCCTCGTCCCTCCGCTTCCCCTTTGCTTCGCTGTCGGGGAAGATGGCCCCGACAACTTCTTCGCCCGAGGCGAAGTTGGTGGCGATGTCGAGGAGCGCGGCCGCCGAGGTTGGTATGTTCCGGCCTAGCTCTCGGACCAGGTCTCGGTAGGAGGTGCCGAAGAGAAAAGCCTAGACAACTTCCGAGTCGCTGACGCTGGGCAACTCGGTGCGCTGCTTGGAAAAGCGCTGGATGAAGTCTCGGAGAGACTCGTCCGGCTTCTAGCGACAACTCTTGAGGTCCCAGGAGTTTTCGGGGCGCACGTACATGCCCTGGAAATTCCCGACGAAGACCTTGACCAAGTCGCGCCAGTTGTGAATCTATGAGGGAGGGAGGTGTTCGAGCCAGGCTCGCGCCGGGTCTGACAGGAACAAGGGGAGGTTACGGATGATGAGCAGGTCATCGTTCGCGCCACCTAGCTGACAAGCCAAGCGGTAATCGGCCAGCCACAGCTCGGGGTTGGTCTCGCCACTGTATTTCGTGAGATTGGCCGGTTGCCGGAACCGGGCAGGGAATGGAGCGCTGCGGATGGCCTTGCTGAAGACTCTAGGGCCAGGGGGCCCAGGAGAAGGACTGCGGTCCTCCCCGCTGTCGTAGTGGCCACCTCGGTGTGGCTGGTAGCCTCGGGCGAGCCTATCGTTGTCGTGGCGCCGTCGCCTGCTGACCACATCGTGGTCCTCTTGTGCCTCGTGTCAGTCGCTGAGGCGGTCATGGACTGAGGCGGCCTTGAGGCGATCGTGCACTGAAGGCCACTTCGAGGTGTTCTCACGTCGCTGAGATGCGGAGCTTTCGGCCTGCTATACTGCGGCAGTTTCGAGAAGGTCTCGGAGCGCGCCGCGGACCCGTCGCCCCTCCGTGGTAGAGGGCTCGGGCATCGCTCGGACTAGCATCGCCGTCGCCGCGACGTTCTGGCTAGCGCGATTGAAGATTGGGGGTTGCTCACTTGCTTCGTCGTTGTTGATGCGGCGGTGCACGTCGTGGGCCCTCTACCGGGCCCCATCGCCATCACTGTGACCTTGCTGCTCCTGCTCGAGAGTGTCTCGGAGCTGCTGCTGCAGGAGTCGATCTTGGTCGACTTTTGCCTGGAGCTCACGGAGCTGCTCCAAGTCTAGGCGTTGGAGATCCTCGGGGGCGACGTTCACGTTTCGCGCCGCCCGGAGCTCGACGAGCGGGGGTGTGGCGTCGCCCGCCCCTTGGCGGGGCGGGGACCGGTTGCCTGCCCTCTCACCCTCATTACTTGCCCCTAGCATTCCGAGCCCGACGTGGAAACACTCTCGAGTGGGATCGTAAGTGCTTTCGTCATCGGAGTTGGAGTAGCCGAAGCAGTAGTCGCTTGCGGCCAAGAAGCGGCGCATAGCCTCGGGGTCACGAAGCCTGGAGAAGTCCGCTCCGGCCCATGCCTCGTCCTCCTCCGAGGAGTCAGTGTGGGTGTGAGTCGAGATTGTGGTGGAGAAGTCGAGGGTGAATCGTTGGTGGTGTTCCGAGGGTTCAGCGTCTGGCGGCGTAAGCGTGAATGTGGCGCGGCGGCGATGTTTTTCAGCCCGAAGGGGTGCGAGGGATGGTGCCACCGGCTGGGCTCCGCTCACTGAGTTGATTCCTCGAGATGTGGCGGGGCCGAGCTTGATGATGGGATCATGCTGCGTGCTCTCGGGCGTCTTTCCCCTGCCCAGGCTTAGGCTAGACGGGTCCCCAGCCAGGGATTCTATACCAACAGCCGGGCATGGGATGTCGGCGGAGTGCGGCACGCAGCTCTGAGCTCGCGTTGCGTCGGAGTAGTCCCGCTTGCGTCGTGCCTGGCGAGCATGACGAGAGCGGCGGCCCGGGCGCCGCCTGTGCGCCTGGGCTGCCGATGCGTGACGTCGTCGCCGGCCGGTGGGGCTCTGGGTGTGAGGAGTACCATATCGTACTCACATCCTAGAGACATGAATTCTAGGCTCCCAAACCAAACCACCATGCCGAGACGTAGTGGGCGTATGGGGTCAGCCATCCGGAACTTGTTGGGACAATCACGATAACACGCAGAGGCCCCTACCTGGCGCGCCAACTGTCGGTGTTTCGGACCGGGGGGTCCTCAACCAACTAGTAAAAGTGAACTGTGTGCCCCTAATCCCGGATGGTGATGCAAAGAGACACAAGGTTTATACTGGTTCAGGCAATTGGTGCCCTACGTCCAGTCTGAGAGATCGGTCTTGTATTCCTTGCACCGAAGTGCTTGTAGTAGGGGGTTACAAGCTGGGTGAGAGAGGGAGCTAGTCCCAGGTCTCAGCGTTGGACGGTGCGAGGTGCTTGAGACGCTGCTCTCAAGCAGCCCAGGAGCGTGGGTGTTACAGGATGTGTCTAGGGTCGAGTATGGGAGCACGGTTCTATCGTATGTCCTTCTCCTCTCCTCGAGTTGTCCCTGACCGCTTCCTTTTATAACCGCAAGGAAGGAGCCAGGAGTACATGAGTAAGCTACACGTGGGGCCTACTGCAGTTTTGTCCTGTAGCAGCATGGCGTTGGGAATGGAGATCGGTACTTGTCTGGCGCGCCGTGCTGGTCAGGTTTGAAGTGGTTGAGGTCGTGGGGGTCCTTGTCGATGTCTAGTCAGTATGACTTCCACGGCCGGAGACATGCCATGCTTTGGTGGACTCTTGACCTGGTGGAGTGCCGAGGCCTAGCGGGTTGTAGCTAACCACGCCGAGGCCTGATTTGCCGAGGCCCTAGAGGGAGCAGTTGGGCTTATGCACTGATTCCGAGGCTATAGTGACCTGGTTTAGGTGGAAAAGTGCAGGGCATGGTAAAAAAGGAGATTTGACCGTTGTCCCATCGCTCCTGTTGTTGTACCCTGTCGGTCATGGCTGACGTAGCGGGTGCATTCAGGCGCATTAAATGGATGGGACAGCCTACCAGGGGGATGGTTGAGGCAGAGGCGACGAGGATGCAGGACGAGCCCGACCTCAGCCGAGGCGGAGAAGGAACAGTACGTCCGAGGCCCTGCCGGGGATCTCGGACGAGGCGGAGAACGAGCAGCTTGGCTCTTCTGCGGTTGCTGAGACTATAGGGACTTGGACTTGACCTTCCACGCCGCTTTGTCCTTAGCGCAGGGGTTAGGTAGCACAAGGCAGTACGGGTGTCAGTAAGGAGCATAGTGATGAGCATAGTGGTAGGT
The DNA here is from genome assembly GCA_904845875.1 of Miscanthus lutarioriparius. Lineage (NCBI taxonomy): Eukaryota > Viridiplantae > Streptophyta > Magnoliopsida > Poales > Poaceae > Miscanthus > Miscanthus lutarioriparius. The sequence continues at coordinate 62,670,254 of CAJGYO010000008.1, read as the reverse complement.
AACCCCTGCTGCGCCCGATCCCCTGTCCCGTCGGTCGTTCTGCCTGCACTGTACCCACGTGCAGCTGACGTTTGTGGGAGTGGTTGTGCGCATTAACCCAGACGTGACGTTTTGTCAGAGGAGTTCGGTCGGGACGGAGGTAACGAGGTTGTTTGCCGAGCCCAGCCTCGAGCGAATCAGAGAATTGGCTTCCCGTCTGAGGCCTTTTGGGGCGGGGCCTCGGCGAGAGGGTCTTGGCGAGAGGGCCTCGGTGAGAGGGCCTCGGCGGGGCGGGGAGCTTTTGGCCTTTCGCATGGGGCTTCGGCGCAAGGCCTCGGGCGAATCGGAGAAATCTGCTAAGACCTTGCGGTAGTCTTTCGGCTTTGATTTTTGCAAGGTTTAAGCAATATTTTTTGTTTCTTGCTTAGGGTACCCCTTCTTGCGGTATCCGACACCATGCCCTCCCTTATATACCGAGAGGGCGATGGGGTTACAAAATGGAGGGTTCATCCTAGGGTTTCTCGCACTAGGCTTCGGTCTCATTCTTTATCTTGGCACCACTGGGTCCTTATGTGTCTTATAACTAGGGGCCAACAAAACTGCAACCACTCCCTAGCTGACACCTCTGCTATGGCCTGGTGCTGAAAATCAGGTGTTGTTTGTCATAGTGGTGCCTTCCTAGGTGAGCCTTCTCCTAGCTTCCTTCGCACGCTAGGCTCCTCCCCTTGCCAAGAAGGGCTGCTAGGCGAGCTTGGAGCCCCCACTTCAAGGGCTTCAGGTAGACCTTGTCCTGATGTGTCATGCCCTGGATGTGACCCTACTAAGGGAGTGGCCAAACAGCACCTCATGGCGGTGTGGTGCTTTTGTACCTATTAGGCTCTAGGTGTTAGACAGATTCTAGAGATGTCTTTTGGCCTAGCTCCGGGAGAGTGTTCACCCCAAGCTAAAGTTGGCACGACTGTGTGGCCAGCAACTTGGCTAGGGCTCCCCTTGGACCAGGAATCTCCACGTCTTAGATGAGCTCCAAGCAAAGTCGGCCAGAGCACAAGCTTTGCCTTTCTTGGCTCATCCCTTTGATATTGGGGACTCCTTCATGGGAGGACCATGTGCTGGCTGCCGAGTCATCTCTTGTTTGCTAGAGGGTGCGCACGAGCACACTCGATGGGTATAGCCCCCGATTCATTTAGAGAATCAGTCGGGGGGTTAGTTAGACTGCCATGTCCTTAACTAGGGACTTAACATGCCCATATGTTAGACTCTCGTCAGATAGTTGATGATTTCACAAGATTCATATGGGTTTTCTTTCTCACAGACAAGAATGAAGTCTTCAATATATTCAAGTCTTTTATCAAGAGAAGTGAGAATGAATTTGAATTAAGATCAAGAAAGTGAGTGACAATAGAAGTAAGTTTAGAAATACAAGGTTTGATGAGCTATGTGATGACATAGGTATCAAACATGAGTTTTCGACCAAGTACACTCCAGAATCAAATGGCCTTGTTGAGAGGAAGAATACACTCATTGATATGGCTAGGTCTATGCTTAGTGAGTATAATATGATTGATGCATTTTGGGTGGAGGCAATTAAAACCGCATGTCATGTTACAACCATTTATATTGTCGCTGTCTCTTGGAGAAGACCCCCTATGAGTTGCTTGTTGGAAGAAAGACCAATATTGCTTACTTTAGATTGTTTGGTTGCAAATGCTATATTCTCAAGAAGGGCACTCTCGGTTGAGCAAGTTTGAGAAGAAAGTTGATGAAGGATTCTTACTTGGGGTACTCCACTTGAAGAAAAACTTATAGAGTATAAAAAGACTCATGATATAGTGGAGGAAGTTCAGGATATTGAGTTTGATGAAACAAATGGTTCTCAAGTTGAAAATGAGAATATGGATGATGTGTGAGAGGTTCCAAGCTAGATGAAGCAATGAAAACATGGCAAATGGTGATGTAAGACCTAAAGGGGTGGTAGAGAAGATGATGATTCAACTAGAGCTATTCCTCCAACTATTGTGCAAAAAAAAAGATGAACCTAACATAGGTGACTCTCATGATGAAAGTCCAAGTCCAACAGGTGCAACATCAACAAGTGGCTAGTTCAACTCAAGTGGTTCAACCATGTCATCAACCGAGCTGAAGTGATCAAGTGCAAGTTGTTTAACCACTTGTGCATCAAGCTACCGCGAGGGGTCATTCATTGGATCAAATCACTACCCAGTTCTTCACATCACTGTCGGTTCAAAACCCCCTTCACTACCAGATTTTGAACCGATAGTGGCATACCGGCAGTGATGGGGGTTCACAACACTGCCGATTCCTACAAACCGCTAGTGATGCCTCTAGCTATCAGTGCTAGTATCTCACCTGACAGTGATAGGCTTTCAAAAAACAAAAAAAAGGAATACAACAAGCATGCTTCCTGCTTGCCAGAGCATACTCACTACCGCCTCCACCACTGCCACCGCCATGGTCGCTGGCTACCGCCTCCCTCCATCAAGCAGTTCATCCAAAAACAATTCATACATCACAGACAAAGGAGGGATTCGACACATGACAAATCAACTCATCCACAAATCGATTCGTACATCACAAAGTTGAAGGGTTCAATGCATCACAATCAACTCAACCACAAATTGATTCATACAACATAGAGAGAGGGGAGGGGAGGCCAAGAGGGGGAGAGAGTGGAGATGCCACCAAGCAGGACGAGCTTGGTCTTACGCCAAAGGCTGCGCCCCTCGCCGCTCCAACGCCAGATATGAGAAGACAGTGTGAGAGAGAGCACTGGGAAGGGGAGATTGCCGGGGAAAGAAAGAGTGAGAAAAGAGAAAGCACCATGATCCGGAGGTAGAAGAAGCCACCGGCGTTGATAGCTTGCCTGCGCAACTCCTGCTCGCCGACGTCAGAGTGGATCCACGCCAAGCCGCGCGGCCACGCTCCCACCGCGGTGGATCTGCGCTCCCGGCCTATGGCGGAGGAGATCCCAGCGGCTGACTGGGTGGTGCTCGGCGCCACACACATGAGGGCGCGGGTGCGGGTGTACGGGCGCGGGTGCGCTCATCAAGGAGGTGCAGGTGTGGGTGCACAGTAAGGTGGCGCGGCCAAAAGTGATGGCGCTGCTGGAATTGTGGCGCAGGCGCACGGCGAGGTAAGGTGCAAGACGAGTGGGCTCCGCATCCTTGGAGCGTGCCGACGGCCTCATCCGTGAGGACGAGATTTGGGGAGGAGGTGGTCTGGCGAGTTGGGGAGGAGCAGAGGAAATATCTCACAGATAGGAGCGAGGAGTTAACCAGGATGGATAAAAATTTCAGGTCCGAATCTATAGATCACTGCCGGGTTTGGTAATACAACCGACAGTGTAGACATCACTGTCGGATTTTTATACCAACCGGCAGTGATAATATCCATCAATGTCGGTTTGTTAGAAAATCCGGCAGTAACAGGCTTCTTTCATAAGAACCGACAATGATGTAACTATCATTGTCGGTTTTGAAATTCCGACAGTGATGGGGCCGGCAGTGATTTTTTTATTTTGTACTCCCTCTGTTCCAAGTTATAAGTCGGTTTAACTTTTTTGGTACATCTATTTTGTTATGCATCTAGATATAATAATATGTCTAGATACATAGCAAAATGGATGAACCAAAAAAGTCAAAGCGACTTATAATTTGGAACTGAGGGAGTAGTAATGAATCGTGGTTTACTTGATCAGAAGCAGTGTGCAAACAAGATCAAGGCTTGCATCCTAGTACTTATCTCTGCTAGCTGATGTATATAAAAATCAACATAAAACCCAACTCCTTCTGTGACAATATATAGCTAGTTATTTGGAACTACAAACAGGAGTATAAACGTACACGGCACTTCAGCCTCGTGCCATGCATCCATGCAAATGCAAAAAGCATGAGAACAAGAGAAGCTAGAAGAGAACTTCTTATTGACGTACACAGGTTGAAGAAGATCGGAAGGGATCCACATTATTCAGCAGTAGAAATGAAGACAACAACCATCTCTAACATACTAATTAACTACCCACAGCTAACACAGATCGAAATAACCCTGATCTGTAACTGTAAACTGGAGCCTACAGCTTGTACAGCCACGCAGATTGCACCGACGATAACACTGCTCCTGTTAATTGTTAAGCTGCCTCTGGGAGCCATACAATCTAGGCATGCAGTATTACATGTGTGCAGGTAGCCAAATCCTACGTCATCGTCACAATAATGTTTGCTGAATTTCCTGCACAAGCTCCTCCGCGCTAAGCTCGCACTCGATCCCAATCTGTCCACACAAAAATTAGAAAGGCAGGCAAGCATTGTCAGACAATTTTTTCAATTAATTTCTAAAGAGTAGATGGATGAATAGCAAGGTTCATATCTACGAGAGTCGAGAGTACATACATCCATGTATTCATGAAACTATATGCATGACAGCAACTACTTCCCAGCTGTACCATGACAGTAACATGCTGCCATGCATAGTTTGCACCAGCAGGCATCTGACCTCTAGATAGTTGTGTTACTGTTTGAGGATAAGGACCATGGCTCTGCTGGTTTATCTCTCTCACGCATGCACACTGTTGCTCAGGGGCACAGTACATTTCCTGAACCCAAATCAATACTACCCAACCCTGTTCACTATTTGTGCATATTGCACACCTCACAGTACTCACAGACTCCCAGACGACTCACAGTACTGTATGTATTCGAACTCTACAGTAGATATCTCCAGGTAGAAGCTAGCTAGCCTACATACACGCACTAGCTAGCTAGCGCTTCATGAAGAAACCAGTCGATTCGATCCGATCCATTTGAAAAATTGTTTGGGAGAGGAGCCCAGATGAGCTAAAGATGGCATATCCCATGCATATACATGCAGGCAAGGCTTGAAACAATAATGGTTGGATCAATGTTGCTTTTTTCATGGTTATTTCCCGGGGAGTTTGAATAGTAGGCTAGCTAGCTACATATAGAGCTCACATGAAATGAGGACATCCTAATACTACATACTGCTGCTCCCAATTGAATGCCAGCTCTCAAGCCTGGTCCATCCTTAATTCAGCAGTGTGAGTACGTGCCTTAAAAATGCACATATTAGGCCTTGTTTACTTCCCACCAAAAACTTTATAACCTGTGAATGTTTGGCACATACATGGAGTATTAAATATAGACTAAAAAATAATTAATTACACATATTGCGATTAATTTGCGAGACGAATCTTTTAAGCTTAATTTGTCCATGATTTGACAATAAAGTGCTACAGTAACACATGTACTAATGACGGATTAATTAGGCTTAATAAATTCGTCTCGTGATTTACTAACGGATTCTGTAATTTATTTTTTTTATTAGTATCCGAACACTCTATTGGACACCCCTATGTAATACCTGATGTGACACCCTAAAACTTTATACCCCTAAACAAAGCCTCAGTCTTGTTTGCTTCTTGTGACCAGATGTGCGTACGTAACATCATTCTGTCTGTCTTTTTAATACGTTGTATTAATATCGACATGTTGATTCTGTATGTTGAATTTAGCAATTTATTTGTTGTTATTAGATCTTATATATATATATATATATATATATATATCTATATATATATATATATATCTATATATGTATATATATGTATATATATATATGTATATATATATATATGTATATATATATATATATGTGTGTGTGTGTGGTAAGGCTATTTTGCAGCTGGCCATAGAATAACTTATTCTATAGCCACCTTGATTTACGATAATGTTTGTATCAATTTACGATAACATGAATATGCATTTACGATACTCGTGTTACTACGACTCTCGGATACTTAGTAATACCGAACCGTGTTCAGTATCAATCAGTACTACATCCAGTATCTCAAAATACTGAAAAATACTAAAACGTGACTACTGAACGGTACTAAATTTTGTTTAAGTATAACAGCTTGGTGTATGTACCTTGATGGTGAAGGAGTGCACCATGGTGTCGTCCACTGTGCTGACGCTGACGTGAAGGATCTCCAGCGAGAGACTCTCGAGTGCGGCGATGATCTTGAGCGCCTGCCCCGGCGCGCGGTGACACACCGTCTTCAGCACCAGGTTGGGCCCCGCAAACTCCACCTTCACGTCGGGGAGGGTGAGGCCGACCGCCGCTGGCCTGCAGCCTGCCTGCGCGGCGAGCTCGGTCACGAGGCTGTCTAAGGTCGGCAGGTACGTCGTCGTCTGCGTGGAGTAGTGCTGCTGCTGCTGATCGTGCGAGTAGGACGACGACGTCGACGTTGGCGTTATCGCCGAGGACGCGGCCATGTAGGCTGCAGCGGCCGGGTATGGGAGCCTGCAGCTTCCAGTTCCAGACGCGCCGGATGCAGCTGCAGGCTTGTACGGGCTGCCCGGGGTCGGTGTCCGGGGGCTTATGGGCACCGCGACACGCGGGCTGAGCGGCGGCGTGGACTTGACGACGGCGAGAGGCCGCGGGCTGGCTGCCGACGCGCTACCAGCAGGCCGCGGGCTCAGCACCTGCTCCACGTACGCCTTGCGGTGCTTCTTGGTCTCCAGCGAACGCAGCACCTGCTGAAGCTCCTTGATGTAGTCCACCACCCCGCCTATGATGGACGCTTGGTCTCCCTGCATGCAGTTCATTGATTGATGATGATCAACTGAGTAACATACTAACATGAGCATGCAGTTAACAGATAATTTATATCTCTCTCCATTTGGTCTCTCTAGCTATTTTGTCTCCCCTCTGATTGTTGTAAACAATTCCATGATGGTTCGTTCTTTGCTAGATTCTCTTAAACGGTGCATGTTTACTGGAGTACCCAAATATAATATACTCCTATATATATGCATTGTAGCTTGTTAACCTAGCTGTTTTTAGTTTTTTTACTGAACACAGCATCATGCATATCAATTATCACACACACCAGATTTGCAACCTATCACACTTCACAAGAAAACTACAAAAAGACAGAGTAGCATACATGCTACAGAGAAGAGAGGCAGGTCATCAAGTGCATCCATCGTCTATATGGACGATCGTACATCGTCCTTGCATGGACACATGCTGACATGCGCACTTCGTTCAGCGTGCATATATGGACACACACTACAGTGTCACACGCTGGCTTCTCATACAAAAAATAAAAAACAAACATGACGCGGTATTTTTCAGTTGGATTACTGCTGTTTTGTTCAAACCATGGAAGAAAAGCTTATTAGATTAAAAATCAAAGATAATGCGGTATCTTTGAGTTGGATTACTCCTGTTTTGTTCAAATCAAGCAAGGAAAAAAAAACTTATTAGATTGAAAAAAATGCAATGAAATTTCAAGTGTAGAAGTCAAGTGTAGAGATTTGCATGCGTAGAGATTTGCTGAAGTAGTACTTTTAGCAAGTCAAGTGTAGGAAGCATGACAAAAAGGAAGTAGTAGCGAATGCATGCTACTATATATTAAGACCATGTAGTAGACTAGTAGTAGACTTTTATAGCTTAGCTATAAGCAGTCTTACCCTCTTGACATAGAAGCAGGGCATGAGCGAGCGGAGCACGGCGAGGTGCCCGTTCATCTGCTTCCTCCGGTTGCGCTCCACCGTGATGTGTGACATCTTCGCCTCCCCCTCGTCAGCGGCTGCATCATCAGTCACCGCTGAACCCTTGCGCTTCTTCTGCACGGGAGCGCTGCCGCCACTGCCTTTGTCCTCGTCGCCCGTGCGCTTCCAGCTGTTCCCAGACGGCCTAGCCCCCACGGCGCCAGCAGTGGAGCTCTGGCTATATGCTAGCATAGCCGCAGAAGAACCACCTCCACCACCATCACCGGCGCCGCTCGTGCGCTCCTCCCACGTAGTCCCGATGATGCTGAAGAGGTCCTCAGCGCCCGACAGGCGGTGCCGGAGCTCGCAGTGGTCGTCGACCACGAGCTCGCACAGGCCGTCCCCCATTGATGGCCCGGCAGCAGGGAGGAAAGTGCAGTGCACGGCAAAGTAATATAAGCAGGCGGCGATAGCTACCTATGCACGTACTTGTCTCGATCGTGTTCTAAATATAGCCTCTGAATCTGATCATAGAAGAAGTGGTAGGAGAGGAAGTATGCAAAAAGTGAGAGGAACCTTTTGCTTGCTACTTTTATGCACGCACAGGCTCAAAAAAGTGAGAGGATCCGAGGAGAGAGAGACAAGAGTAGACCGTTGTTGCTGATCCTTTGTATAGTCATGTGAGAGCACCAAGAGTCATAAATATAGGGGAAGAGACGGCTCTAGATGGGGGAGCCTGTTCCACAGATACGGCGGCCACAACCCTAACTCTGGGACCTTCGTGATTCTCATGGGCCCTAGAGATGTCTCAAGGGTTTAATATGGTGCTGGACATGAAGGGATGTGGGATCAGTGTGTGAAAACTTAACTTAAAATAAACGCTAGAACCATCTTAGTTTTGTGGGTTTTTAGCTAGGGTAAATCCATGCATCTTACAACTGACTGTTCATTATGGACGTGATTCTTTTTATGTTGTAGCTGCTTGAAAGCATCATCTCTCAAGCCACAACAACAAAGTCTTCAAATAATAATTGAAGTTAGATTCTACCTAACATGATTAAAAAAACTCAAACACAACACAACAACTAATGAGCACTACGTGAAAACACGCATAAGTGACTAGCTAGTAAGTATGACATGTCACTAGCAACAAATTAATGGCCATTACAAAGACAATTTGATACTTATTTCGGTTTCAAACCAGGCTAGGAGATACAATCACTAATGATAGCTAAGGTAACTAGTGAAAGGTATTGATATCCCAGTCACTGTTAAATGCACTGACCGTTAATAATAACTACACTACAGGAAACGTCAAATTTGCCGAGTGTTTTTATGTTTGCCGAGTGTATTCTCTCGGGCACTCGGCAAACAAATTTTTTGCCGAGTGCTGCGCTAAAAACACTCGGTAAAGAGGAGGTTTGCCGAGTGTAAAAAAACACTCGGTAAACTCCCTGTTTGCCGAGTGTTTTTTTTACACTCGGCAAATAAATAAAATCTTTTTTCTGGGAAAGAAGGAGAAGAAAAAAAAATGAAAAAAAAACTTTGCTGAGTGCTCAGATGTAGGACACTTGGCAAAGGAAAAAATCTTTTTTCTGGGAAAGGAGAAGAAAAAAATGAAAAAAACTTTGCCGAGTGCCCAGATCTAGGACACTCGGCAAAGGAAAAAATCACTTAATCAACCGCCGTCGCCCCTCCCCTCCCTCCCTCCTCCTAGATCCGCCCGCCCACGCCGCTCCCCTCCCTCTCCCAGATCCGCCCGCCCGTGCCGCTCCCCTCCCTCCTCCCAGATCCGACCCCCCCTCCCTCAGCTCATCCCTCCCTCCTCCCAAATCCGCCCGCCCGCGCCGCCCCCCTCCCTCCCCTCCTCCGGTGCGCCCCTCCCCTCCCTCTCCGGCGTGGCCCCGCCCTTGCTTCGAGCGTGGGTCCAAGGCGTGGATCCGGCGTGAGCTCCTCTCCGGTGGCTTCCTTTAGCTCCATGGCCGGTCGCTGGCGTGAGCTCCTCTCCGGTGGCTTCCTCCGGTGATGCTTCGTCCCTTGCTCCATGGCAGGTCACCGGCGCGAGCTCCTCTCTAGTGAGAACGCAAGCCATCGTCGCCGGCGTGAGCTCCTTCCCCAGCGGGCGCTCAGGCCATCCTCGGCGACGCGCAGAGCCTCTGCCCCATCCTCGCCAGCCGGTGATTCAAGAGGAAGAAGAAGAGTTGTGTGGTGCGGGATCCGGTGGTGTCCCCGACGTGGCCCCTTCACACGGAGGCAAGCGGCACCCTGCCCTGGCACGGGCGCTTCCCCTGTGGGAGCGAGCTCTGGCCGCCCTGCCCTGTTGCGTGCTTTGGAGCCACTCGACGCAACGGCGGCCGGCCGACAACGATGGGGTTGCGGTGGTCGGTGTGGGTCCAAGGCATGGATCCGGCAACACTGCGGGGCGTGGTGGTGGTGGTGGTGGCGGCGGCGGGACTTGTTTTTTTTTTTCCGAAAAATATTTGCCGAGTGTTTTTTTTGGACTCGGCATAGTCTTTGTCGAGTGCCCAACGTTTGACACTCGGCAAACAGCTCTTTGCCGATAAAACCTTTGCCAAGTTTGCCGAGTGTTTTTGGGGCTTTGCCAAGTGCCCTTGGCACTCGGCAAAGCTTGTGTATCCCGTAGTGCTAGACCTATCACTTATGACTTTCTCATGTAAGTGATAGGTCTTCCTAACAAGCTCTAATTAAGGTGATGGGTCTTCAAATGATGGCACTTTTTATGAGATCATAAGTGACGATTTAGTGCTCATAACCGATGGTTTTAGTGCTAACCCAATATTAGCTCACCTTATCTATTTGCCTCATCATTGCGAAATTGGCTAATAGGAGTAAGTCCTAGAACCTTATCCACACTTCAACTATCTCTATGCCCTAGTGCTGACAATATTGCCTCCATAAGACTCCCTTCCACCTTGATGATGCCCTCCTCTTCCACTGCCATATTTTCTTCAATGATAGGTGCATGCTCGCTCCTCCACAATCACTAATGACAAAGTAACTAGTGGCAAGTGTTAGCATCACTTGTCATTTTAAATTTAATAAGATTAGTCACCTATGGCTCCCTAAAAATGACATTCTTCTAGGAAACTCTTAATGACCGATCAAAATGTAGCTTATCACTTTTTTTCAGATCATAAGTGACAATTTTAGTCCTAGCTTATCATTTTGACTCTATCCTATACACGGGAACCTTCCACTCACCTAGTCATGCATTTCAAAACCGGCTGTCCTAGCACATTATCAACTCAACCATATCACCACCATTCCATATACTACCTCCTTTCTTGTTGATGTTATCACCATCGCACCACCTTCCACATCAACAATAACCTAGCTCATCCTCCTCCATTTCTTTGATGACGTACATGTGCTTTCAACACTATCCTCCTTCTCCCCGATGAACTCCACCTTTGTGGCATAGTCCACTCCTATCCTTACCCCATCGATGTCATCCTCCTCCTTGGCGACCTTATCTTCCTAGATCACGCAATCCTCCTCCTTGCCACTGAAATGATCCCATGCCAGACTCCTCCTAGACAACCTCATTACTAGCCATGAGTGCACCCACACCTACTCCCACCCTTCCTCCTATGCTTGTGTGCCCTATGCCCCTATATGAATATATAGATGGGTGCTTGATGAATGTGTTGATGAAAATTAGTGTTATAATTTAGTCATTAGTTAGGAAATTATATATAAACTTTAGTTTGATATTTATATTTAGTTACAAATTGTAATTAGAAAATTTTCCTAGAAATTTAGCAAGAAAATTAGTTAGAGATATGGTGCAATCTATATCTTTGACTTTCTTGGTAATTTGGTAGTGGCCTCACTCTCCTTTAGAATCAACTACCAACAATTTCAACCACAAGTCAAATGAAAGAGTTTTTGTGCATGGTTCTCCTCATGGTTTTTGTGCACCTAGTGTGTAGGTGTTCAACATGATCATGTGACTACAAGCAGTGACCCTTGAATTATGTGGTAGTTAGTAGCTTTTGGCATAAAACACAATGGATAAAATAAACTCTCTGAAGTAGTTACATCTCTTTTGACATTGTAGATAAACTAATTTAGAATTTGATCATGAATCATCTTTAAGTATGATAGTGAAAGATTAGTCATGGAACGTCATCTAAAGAGCTTGAGAAGTATGGGTTTATTGTGCCCGACCCATCCTATTTTCGAATAAAAGCGCTTTAATAGGGTGCAACGCTAAACCATCACTCGGGATGAACATTAGTGATGGGTTATAACATTACTTCAACACCTTAATAATGGGTCATAGTCAGGGGTGGTGCCTCATGGAGGCGATACTAGTCTTCTGCCCCGCCTGCCTCCTCCTCCAACCCCTTAATCTGAAAGGAGGTTTTAATACCTATGCCCATCCATCAAATCTCCAAGATCTCCTCTCACATCAATCTTCTCTTGAGAAGCTAGAATGATAACTCTCTACATTGCATGCAACTTTATCATTATTTGCACCTTGGATTGCATGCTCCAATTTTTCTACATTTGCTCCCTGATTTTACGTCACGCTCCACTGCTAGTTATAGTTGTCACCCATCACTAAATTTAGTTACTATATATATTAGTGACATATGCCACTTTTGAATTTTCATCAATAATATGTTCGCGATGAAGGGTGCTACGACCGTTATATTACTATTGACGTTCTCTACCTATCATATTGACCCTCTTTTTTACGTTGTGAAGTGCATCTATGTTAGACAAAAGACGTGAGTGCAAATGAAACCACCAAGTCATAACAAAAATATTTTTTTTGGCTCCTTGTAGTAACATAAAAATCTAGTTCCATGATGTGTACCCCTCTGTCATCCCAAAAATGTATCCTTTTTGCTATTAATCTAGACATATGTTTGTCCAGATTCATAACAAAAATAACACTTTTTTTGGAACGGAGGGAATATGTGTTATGTTAATTATTAGACCAATGCTAAAGGGTGGCTTTGCCACATGTATATGCTATCTAGTACATGATTGTGTATGTGAGATCATCACTTGTAATTTTAGATTTGTGTGCAGTTGTTTTCCTTGTAAATGAATGAGTCTCCTTAAAACGCACTACTACAGAATAGCACTTCACTGCTGGTTCAAAACACCCCATCACTATCGGATTTTGAACCGGCACAACCATACCGGCAGTGATGAGGGTCCGCTATCACTGTCGGATCCTACAAACCGGCAATGTTCTTCAACTTCAATGTCGGTTCTTTACACAACCCGATAGAGTTTAGTTCCACCATCATTGCTGGTTCATGAGACCACCCGGCAGAGTTTAGTTCCACCAACACTGTCGGTTTGTGTTTGAACCGGCAGTGTTGTTGTAACTCAGCACTGCCGGTTTGTGACAAGAACCAGCAGTGATGGCTAAGCTAACGCTGACGGTTTGTGGCTCAAGCCGGCAGTGCCATCTTGTCCATCACTGTCGGTTTGTTGTTAACCGGTAGTGATGGTTACGAGAACACTGCCGGTTTGTTGCTAACCGGCAGTGATGGCCCATTCGCATTTTATTGTTTTATAATTTATTTTAATTTATATTTTTTCATGGAATCGGATTTCGCTTTTATATACGCTACGTAGACGATAGGTCCATCAATATTAAACATTACAAATATTACAATTACGGTTCAAATGTTCTTATCAAGATCTCGATCCCTCAAAATAAAAAAGAAATTATTCGATAAGATGAAGCATGCTTCTCGAACTTCTTACAATAATATAGCGAGCCACTTTGGGCCATACTGGTCCTTGAACTTCATGGATTGTGCAATGGAAAATACTCCATCTTTTTCTAATACCTCGGCTAAGATGAATTTTGCCTGCTCCGATTGCAGTGCGACGATCTCCATGTCTAACAGTCCTTTCGTGGTTATATTTCTTGCGTTGTCGTTCAAAAAAGATGATATCCAAAGAGGAATCAGTAAATCATTTTGTTGAATTATTAACAGACATAAATGAAATGAGGATTATACACACCAACTTATCTGCTTCTTCTAAATTCCCGCCGATGTAGCGAAGCATTGCCCACATTACATAAAATCCGCATTCATTGTTTCCCACCTGCTATTTTAGGTGCTTCCCCTCCATTTCGACAACCTTGAATGGGACCTGTGTCCCACCGATATGTCTTCTTCGGACACTATGCAACATTAAAAGGAGAAACATTAGAAAGTAGTATGTGTGACTTGAAAATAATATGTTATTAGGATCGCTTACTAATTCAGCACCGCCACCAGTGTATCCAGATGATGAAATGGTTTTTCTTTGAGTCCCACACCTCAATCAGATTTTTAGCAAGATTGACACAAATGAAGACGAAATGGTTGCTGCAATCACAGAATCCTAATTATCGAATAATCTTAATGAAAAAAGAAGTATAAAATTAAAAGTCGAGAACACATACTCACAGTTGTAGGCTAGAAGTATGTGGGTTTTGTTCTTCATCTTGAATTCATCGAAAATAGCAATCAATCTCTCTTTCAGGTCTTCCACATCACATCCATGGAGGCCTAAACATGTCTTCTCATTGACTCGCAAGGGGTCCAAGAAGCCTATGTTATCCCATTTGCTTTTTAGTATGCAAAATTTTGCTATACACCTACATAAAATCATGAGAATTGCTCAAAAGTTAACAATTTATGTCTTGAGAGAGTAGTTAATTATAATATCGTGCATGTAGGGGACTTACATAGTCCACAGCGTCAACATTTGTGAATCGAGAGAGCGTTTCTGGTATAGCTAGAACAAACACTCCCACTCGACATCGAACTTCTCTTCTTCAGGATAATAAAAAACATGTGGCGAATGGATAGTAACCTCAAAACCAAAGTCCTCCATCTCTATTGCTTGAGCCATGTAATATTCATGCAACTGGCGCATATATGTTGTCAAATTTTTATACTTATCATTAGGAACCAAAAGATTGCCCCTTTCATACTTCATTGCCAGTGTTCTCGTCCCTTGTATATCATAATAGATGTTTGCGTCCTCTTCCATGGTTAATTTGGGGTTGTCTTCGACGTACTTCTGTATCTTCCTTAAATCTTCATTGTGTATTTCATCGGCTCTTATTGTAGAGTATTGATTCTGTGTTTGCCTTTCGAATTCGGACTTCAACAAACACGGAGGCAGTGAGGCACAGAGATTGAAGAAACTAACACAATCTTCCTTCGAGATGTGTGCTGTAAATTTTTCTTCAATCAAGTTTGTAATGCTGCCACTGAATGGCCTTTTTCTTTTTTATTGGTCCACTTTGGGAGCATTAGCGACCGAATCCAAGGACCTTTTCTACGACTGCGAGGATGCATTTGATCTTGTTTTGGCCTGAGGTGGAGGAGGAGGAGGAGGATAACGACGAGAATTCTATTTTCCTGGGGCTAATGAAGATGGAGGAGGAGGAGGAGTCTTCTCTTTTCTCGGGGCTGATGAAGATGGATTCAGACGAGGAGGAATAGAAGGAGATGTTTGTCTTCTCGGGGGTGATGGCAAGGGATGAGGAGGGGAGTGATCTCTGTTGGGAGATGGTGAGTGATCATCGTGGGTGGGCGAAGACTCGCAGTCATCCTCATCATCAGAGGACAATTGGTGGTTAAGCTTAATGAAGCGGTTGAGCCAGGCCACTCGAGAGCCCTTGTTATGACCAAGTTTCAGCATGTCTTCCACTGTAGGGTACTCAATGTGTATCTTGTTATACTTCTTATCAAGTATTCTATCAATGGTGATGCGAGCATACCCCTGTGGAATTGGGCGGCCATTAATGGTCCCATCTCCCGTAGGCCAGGCCTGGCCGAGCGCCACCTTGTTCTTTGTCCATTTCTGACGGATGTACAACTTGACATTGACGGGTTTAGTGATGCCATCCACCGGATGAGGCACATTCGCATCTTCTTCATTGAGCAGGGTCGATCCGCAGCTGCTGCGATCCCTAAACTGTGGGCTAAAGGCAGTAGGAGTAGGGTTTTGTGGTACTCCGACCCCTTGGACAGCAAAATTTGCTGGACTTGTGCTTCAACAGTCGCCTCAATCCGTGCGTCCATTCTATCTTCCATCTCTTTTAGTCGCCTCAAACACTCTGCCTCCTGATCCACTCTACCCCTCGAGCGGCTCCGGTAAGTGTGAGATTCTTTGGGGAATGCTAGTTTCCAAGGAACAACACCGGTTCCTCTAGTGCGACCAGGGTGCTCCTTGGTTCCGAGTGCTTGGGTGAGCATGTCTTTATCCCTATTAGAAGTGCGAGTCCCTTGCCTCACCTCCTCAGTTACCTAGGAGATCCTCTGGATGAGTTTGCTCATGGGTGGATTTGTGGAGCTAAAGCTCCTATCCTCGGCGTGGCATACTTTTCTCCCCATACAGTATAATACCGATCTTGGCTCCCAATGGGCGGTCTCAACCTAAACGCCTTCCTCAGCAAGGTGATCCATCTTTTCGAGTTCTGCTTCAAATTCTGGCATCTTTTTGGCGTAGCCACGAGAGCCGAGATGATGAGGATTCATCGCTTTCTGTGAGTTCTCCGTATTCTTTCTGCTCAGTTTTAAGTACTCCTCGAATAACCTGTATTCCTTGAAACACTACCAAAAGTCCTTCTGCTTGCTAAACTGTCCATCAAAATCTAGCTCTTTATTTTGGAGGACAAAATTATTGTACAATGTCCCCTTGAAATTCTTGAAGCATGTCCCTATGATTTCTTTTGCTTTTTTCTTGACTACCTCCTTGTCATACTCCATTGGGAAAGTGAAATACTCTGGGATCTTGATATCCCATATGTAATCCTTCTCACTTTTGGAAACCCTCCACGGGTCATTATCCTTCCCAATCCACTTCTTGTACCTAATCGGGATGGAGTCCCTTACAAGTAACCTGTGGATAGTCTTGTATTTGGTCAAAACTATAGGCGGTGAGAGTGGATCCCCAAATTCATCGAACTCAGTGATGTGCCAGTGTCCATTCCTACCAACAGGAATCTTTGACACGCCTCGCTTGGATCTGGCCTTCCTGCTACCCGAACCCTCTGGCTCCTCGGCTGGCGAAGGCTCCTGCTGGAGACACCAAGTAAGCTATGACCCTCTCAATTGATTAGCATGTGTGGCTACATAGTCACATGATACCAAAGTTACCTGGCCATCTTGGTCATTTTTACCCAGCTTCGAAGCAGTTTAACAGGGTCCATGGCTACTCGTTCTCACCGTCTGATTGACACCATCACCATTTGTCGATCATGCGGCTCTCCCATCCCAAATGATATCGTAGCGCTTCTTGTTGCCAATCTATTCTTTGACGACGAGGTAAGGAGCGATTTGAGTCATGGTGACATGATCGTGGTTTAGTTTTGGTCATGCGGACAACTACTAATAGCATATGTTCATATTATATATATATATGTTTAATGCAAAGTCTAATAATAAGTCCACATACAACAAAGTCAAACAATAGCATATGTTCACCTTGAACAAATTCATTGTTTGATTGACCACATACAACAAAGTCCACCTACTGTTATATGAAACTAAGCCTACATCAACTTTCAAATAAGAAAAGCAATGACCATAGCCATAAATAAAAGCATGACATCTTTCGAAGACCAAGGAGCAATTCTCCTAATCTTCACATCTCCAGCGGGTGGCATCTCTTCAATCTCTAGTGCCAGCGAATGGCCATGGTTTGCATTCATTGGACCATAGTAGGCCGGTTGCCCATGGTTTGCAAGGTAGGCTGGATGACTATAGTAGGCCCTCAAAGATTTAGCTTCTGTGTTGTATTTTTTGTGCAAATTACTAGGGTAGTGATTGACTTGAGCATAACAATCTTCCTAGGTTCGATAAATCCCAGGCATGTGACCAACATGCACTACATACCATGTCATGGTTGCCTATACATTTAAGTAAATTAGGTTGTCATTCAAACATGATATATCAGAATATTAAGTTCACATACAACTAATGAACAAATATTATCTAGATAAAGAGGCATAGAGCAAGCTACATTGTGAGAGGAGGTCCTTGTAGCATCTAACAAATTAAATTATTCTTCATGATTTTAGCATGAAAAAGCTTATCCAACACCAGTTGAGATGGTTTGGATATGTTCAACGAAGACCTCCAAAGGCACCGGTGCGTAGTGGAATCCTAAGCCAGGATAGTAATGTGAAGAGAGGCAGAGGAAGACCAAAGTTGACTTGGGTAGAGGCAATAAAAGGAGACTTGAAAGGATGGAATATACCCAAAGACTTAGCCTTAGATAGGAGTTCTTGGAAAGCAGCTAGTAACGTGCCTAGACCTTGATTGCTTCTGTGGGTTTCAACTCTAGTCTACCCCAACTTGTTTGGGACTTAAAGGCTTTGTTGTTGTTGTTGTAACAAAGACTTTCTCGTCTAAAAAGTTAAAACAGTTGTTTAAAATGCCAACATTCAACACAAAACCAAAATTATATAGGAACCATGGAGTGGACCAACATGTGGTTAAGCTCATTCTAATTGCAAGCCTTTATAGGCTGTATACTGATACACAATACCAAAAATATATAGGAACCATGGAGTGGACCATGCTACCATAGTTCCAGCAAATATCACACTAAAAGTGGAGTTACCAAATACCAAGCACATACCACTCAACATGGCCAATTTAAACAGTTGCTTCCTAAAGGCTAGATCATGCCATCAAGTTAAGTTGCCAAGCAAAAACTGGCACTCTTAAACATTGCAATACCACAATAAGAACGATGTTTATGTGCAGAGTAATTGTGCCATCTTATTGAACCCTCATATCTGAATGATAAATTATACAACATGATTACAAGAATATGACAGTGAATGTACAAAGTTAAACCACATTAGGTACTTTTGCTAGTACTCCTGCAATGGATTGGCCTAACGTTTTTTCCCCACTAAGTAACTGCAATTCTTCTCATAAGTTGGATCTCAAAAAAATTTAATACTAGTAAAGCAGGCGTAAAGGTATTGATCAAGCTTCCAGATAATTTTATATAGGATTGACATTGCCATATTTTATAGGACTTTCTAAGCATTTTTTGGCCCCTGCCGTTCTAAACTCAAAATTTTCTAATGCATCCAAATTTACTTCAACTACAAACAGGTTACAGTCGCTACACCACTAGCTAGAACTGCAGTGCTCATTCAGTAGCTCATTACAAACAAACTGAACAAAGCTAACAAAAAACAGCAATGCGAGTGACATTGCCAAAATTAGGACGATGTACACTAAAGTCAGCGGTACAGATAAATAGATCACATCGGCATGCTCAGTTCCACACTAGTAAACCATGATACTATCATTTGCCTTGAAAACCTCCCAATGCCCACCCCTAAAGTCCCATTGGCCCCAACACGCCAAATACCACACGGATCATGAGTCAATGCAAGAGAGGACCTACCAAATCTGGCGCTGCCACACACTCATCGTGGGGTATTTCATCAAACACATAGCGGGCAAGTGAACCACGAACTCACCGTGGGGGTGGGAAAGCAGCTGTCCATGCACTCCTAAAGGCCTCAGCGGTGGGAGTGCAGGCATAGAGGAGGGGCACGACCGGTGTCGTGGACGAGGAACAAGGGCATGAACGGCATGGTGCTCCAGCGTGGGGCGGTGGACGGCGTTGTGGGCGCTGGTGCAGGACTAACGGGGACGCATCGAGGGGACGCACAGGCGTCGACGTCAAAGAAGAGGAGCGTGGGGCTAGGAATGGCGGCGCGGGGGGTGGTGGACGGGTGCGTGGGGAACGGTGGTGCCCATCGGCGGGGTGGTGCTCCGGTGGCGCGGGGGGAGGGGTTGGCGCGGGGTTGAAATGACTTTGGAAAATTTCAACCCGCGCCTTGCTTTTATCCCAATGGTTCATCACTGTCGGTTGTAAGTTCTAAACCGACAGTGATGAGGAAACATCACTGTCGGGCCATTCCTCAAACCGGTAGTGATGGGGGTGTAGCAGTTACGGGTTAAGTAGCATATCTTTTCCCTTTCTTTCGAAATCCTCCGACTGGCTCAACAGTTAAGACCGCGCAATATAGCCCCCAAGACCTATGTTAGAGTCCCAGGCGCCAAATTTTTTGGTTTCATTTTATAAATTATTAAATGTTTTGGAAAATTTCACCCCGCGCCTTGCTTTTATCCCAATGGTTCATCACTGCCGGTTGTAAGTCTAAATCGACAGTGATGAGGTAACATCATTGCCGGGCCATTTCTTGAACCGGCAGTGATGGTGGTGTAGCAGTTACGGGTTAAGTAGGATATCTTTTCCCTTTCTTTCGTAATTCTCTGATTGGCTCAACAGTTAAGACCGCGCAATTTAGCCTCCGAGACCAGTGTTCAAGTCCGAGGCAGCCCAAATTTTTTGGTTTAATTTTATAATTTATTAAGCACTCAAAAAGGTCAAAAAGAAAAAATAAATTACCCTTGATACACCTCCTATACTAGCGCAGCGGTTAAGACTCAGAACTCAGCTCCCCGAGACCCAAGCACGAACCCAAGGGCTGGCATAATTTTTTTTAATTTTTTATAAATCACTGCCAATTTTCAAAACAAACCGACAGTGACAACTAGCATCATTATCGGTTTCGTCTCATCACTATCGGTTTTTTGAAACCGATAGTGATGTTTATATATAAAAAAATTTCTTTTTATATACTGAATAAATAGACGTATGTGTATTCCTATGTCAAAATGGCTTAAAATTTTTTTTGGCAAGCATGTACACCCAAATTATGATCCCACACAGGATCTTATAGGTTTTTCTAATCAGTTTTTTTATTTATTATATTTTTGTGTGTGAACGAGACAAAAGAGGGTGAATTTCATCTTGGACCCAATAGATTTTTTCATTGACCTCCACAAAATTCTTATCCCTAGGGCACATTAGAGCCTGTGTAAAAGTTTGACATCATTCTGGATCTTTTCGTGGGTACACTCAGTTCAACCTATAATTAATCGATGTCGTCGCGCGAAAATTCAATTAAACCTCATAAAGTAGCAAACCATCTCCGAAAAACCCTAAACTTGGTGTTTCCTTCACCCGTGGCACGTGCAAGCCTAAGAAAAAGTTTGAGACCAATATGACACCGAAATACGTATGAACCATAGAAACCTTGATAACCTATGTGTATAGTCATGGTTCGATGAAAGGGCTCATTTACCTCTGTGAAGCATGTATACTCCGTCTATGTCGAAATGACTTGAAATTTTTTTGTCAAGCATGTATACCCAAATTAAGGCCCCAAACAATATCTTAGGTTTTTCTGATTATTTTTTTATTAATATGTTTTTCTCTATGCTAAATGAGACAAAAGAGGGTGAATTACATCTTGGACCCAATAGATTTTTTCATCGACCTCCATAAAATTCTTATCTCTAGGGCACATTAGAGCATGTGTAAAAGTTTGGCATCATTCTAGATCTTTTCGTGGGTAGACTCAGTTCAACCTATAATTAATCGGTGTCGTCGCACGGAAATTCAATTAAACCTCTGAAAGTAGCAAACCATCTCTAAAAAATCCCAAACTAGGTGTTTTCTTCACCCATGGCACGTGCAAACCTAAGAAAAAGCTTGAGATCAATATGACACCGGAATGCATATGAACCACACAAACCTTGATAACCTATGTGTATAGTCATGGTTCGATGAAAGGGCTCATGTACCTCTGTGAAGCATGTATACTCCGTCTATGTTGAAATGACTTGAAATTTTTTTGTCAAGCATATATACCCAAATTAAGGCCCCAAACAAGATCTTAGTTTTTCTAATTATTTTTTATTAATATATTTTTCTATGTGCTGAATGAGACAAAAGAGGGTGAATTACATCTTGGACCCAATAGATTTTTTCATCGACCTCCACAAAATTCTTATCCCTAGGGCACATTAGAGCATGTGTAAAAGTTTGGCATCATTCTGGATCTTTTCGTGGGTAGACTCAGTTCAACCTATAATTAATCGGTGTCATCATCATGCGAAATTCAATTAAACCTCGAAAAATAGCAAACAATCTCCGAAAAATCCCAAACTTGGTGTTTCCTTCACCCATGTCATGTGCAAACCTAAGAAAATTTTGAGATCAATACGAAACCGAAATGCATATGAACCACACAGTTGATAACCTAAATAGTCATGGTTCGATGAAAGGGCTCATGTACCTCACATGAATGTATACTCCGCTATGTCGAAATGACAATTTTTAAACATGTATACCCAAATTAAGGCCCCAAACAAGATCTTAAATTAATTAATATATATGAACCCAAAAGAGGGTAATTACATCTTGGACCCAATAGATTTTTTCATTGACCTCTTTCTTATCCCTAGGGCATAAACATTAATTTGGCACTATTCGGATCTTTTTTCGTCACTCAGTTCAACCTATAATTAATCGGTTCATCGCACAAATTCAGCTCGTAGTAGCAAACAATCTCCGAAAAATCCCAAACTTGGTGTTTTTTCAGTTCATTGAAGAAAGAATAATTTTGAGACGAAATGTTTTTCTTCCCAACAAATGTTAATGTCCATGATGACAATAATTAAACACACAAGAAAATTTTAGAACCCAATTAAACTACGACCTTGCAAATCTCTAAATAAACATTAACTCCACCGCGGGTTATGCAGCTCCTTTGAGTTCATTCCCAAGCTTTTCTTGCATCTTCAATGTCCATGATGCAACTAGTTTGAAATCCATTCTCTAGCTCCACGGGATGTCCCATTCGATGTCCCTACGGTGTCCATCAAGGTGTTAAGAGTGTTAGCGCACACGTTTTTAGTGATGTGCATGGGATCAAGACAATGGCGTACACTCAGAAATGACCAGTAAAGTAGTTTCCAAAAAACTGATTTTTTCTTCCAAACGATCCCATCAGGCGCTGCTACTGCATTGTCCTCCTTTTCAAGGACAACCTCCAGTTTGTTGAGTTCTCAAAGTATCGCAGGCCCGTCTCGATATTTTGGAGCTAAGCGTTTCTCAATAGTACCGTTGAAATCTTTTCTGTTCCTACGGTAAGGGTGATTCTTAGGTAGGAACCTATGGTGTCCCATATAAACTATCTTTTAAGTTATTTGACAGATTTATAGCATCGATGTCGTCCAAGCACTCGACACATCCAGTATAGCCTTTTGTCTTCTCTCCGGACAACGAACCTCGACCTGGCAGGTCGGTGATTGTAGCGATAAGTACTCCCTTGATCATGACATGTTCCTTTTTGTACTCATCCCAAACATCCAACACACCCTTTTCAAACATCTCCACTAGTTCATCGATCACTGGTTCCAGAAACACATCGATGTCATTCCCATGTTGCCTTGGCCCTTGGATCAGTAGTGGCATCTGGATGTACGACCACTTCATACAGACCCAAGGTGGAAGGTTATATATACAGAGCGTCACTGGCCAGGTGCTATGATTGATTCTAACCTGGTCGAAAGGATTCATCCCATCTGTGCTCAAAGCAAACCAAAGGTGCCTTACCTCTTCACCGATGTCCTTATAGAACATAGTATTAACAATCCTCTAGTCGTGCCCATCGGTGGGGTGCCTCATCATTGTATCTTTCTTACGCTCTTCGCCATGCCAGCGCAACAGCTTGGCTGACTTTGCACATATATACAGCCTATGCACCCGAGGAGCTATAGGAAAATATCAAACGACCTTTACGGGACCTCCTCTGGTCTTGGTACCCTCATCTGACGGCCCTTCCTTGTACCGTGGAGCTTCACACTTGGGGCACTTGTTCAAGTCTTTGTATTTTTCTCCACGGTATAATATGCAATCATTGGAACACGTGTGGATTTTTTTCAACATCGAGGCCGATGGGGCAGATCATTTGCTTGGCCAAGTATGTCTTTTCTGGCAACTCATTTTTTTCTAGGAGCATTTTCCTTATTATACCTAACAACTGATCGAAGTCTTTATCGCTCAATCCATTTGTCCATTTAAACTCTAACAGCATGATGTCGGCTTCTAGTTTGCTCATTGGACAATTCCTATATAATGGTGTTTTGCCATCTTGTCTCATTTTCTCTAGCTTTCTTAGTTGTCTTTCACTAAGACATCCGGTCTCTACATTATGTAGCAGCTGAGAAATGCCATCGTTATCCTCGGTGTCGTCAGCTAGCGTGTTCCTAAACACATTATTAACTGTGGCCTTAGGTTCTGTGTTGACACTGGGTTCCTCGTCAGCATCATGAATGGCTACGTCAGGCATGTCCACATCATCATCGTTTTCCTGCAAAACATTCACACCAACCTCGCCATGCATAGTCCATATCGTATAGTTTGGCATGAACCCATGGTAATCAAGTGCGATCGTATAAACTCAATTTGACGAAAGTTCCTTTGATTCTTGCAATCTTTGCATGGGCAAAAGACAAGGTTCCTATTCCCAGCATGGGTTTTGGCATCGGTGATAAACTGGCTGACACCATGCATGTACCGCTTGTCCGTTCGGGACAGATGCATCCACTCTCGATCCATCTCTATACAAAAAAAATACTGAGACAGTAATTACAAAGAATTAATCAGAAATCGAGCTTCGTGAACAACAATTGTAGCTCGAAAGTACCATTTTTAGAAAACATTATTGTACACTAATTATTGAAAAATTGAAATTGGTAGCCCTAGCCCTATAAATTGAAAATCATAGTAAAAAACAATTATTGCATAATAATGAAGAATAACTATTCTACTCTACTTCTAAGAACTAATTATAGCATCACATACTAACAATGATGATCTTGACCACCATGGAATAATTAGCTAGAAATTTAAATGTGTTCATAGACACCAACCTTTTGGATGATGGATTCACCATAATTTGAGCCTTGCACAAATGTCCAATTGGAAAAGTGCTCTCTAAAATGGAGAAACAACTAGAATGAGAGATCAAGCAATGTAGCCATCAAAACGAAGCTAATTAAGCAACAAAATCAAAGGAGTTGATGTTTGTTACTAACCTTAAAGCAAAAAGATCAAGCCATTCTTTAAAATTCAAGCACTAGTTTCGTGGTGAAAAGCAGCCGCAATAATGGAGGAAAGGGCCCAAACGCGCGCCTCTGTTCTCGGGATGGAGGAGGAAGAACAGGACGGCTATAGCCTTTTTGTGCCTTAGGCTTATCACCGTCGGTTCTTGGCTAGAACCGACAGTGATAGATCCCAATCACTGTCGGCTCTTTGCTTGAACCGGCAGTGATAAGTGGCCACCAAAACACTGCCGGTTTAAACCATAAACCGGTAGTGATGTGGTCCTTCACTACCGGTTTTAGCCCAGCCCCAATAATTTTCTCATTTTCAAGTTCATAACCGTAGTGAAGGTACATTACTGTCAGTTCTCATAAATCCGACAGTGATGAGGCCGACAGTGATGTTCAAATCTGTAGTACTGACGATCGATCAGAGAGGAGATGGCCAGATTTTAGTATGTATTTATTGTACAAATATGTATATGTGTACATGTGTAGCGCACGCACGTTGGTAGTAGTAGTAGTATGGAGTACTTGGAAGATCCGTGGTCCGACCATGCGGCACTAGCAATGCATCAAATCAATCACTCAAAGTACCAGAGCTACATGTATCTACACAAGAGTCTCCATTAATCCACCAAGAGCGAGCACACCTCTTTTCATTGCCGGCCACCACGTACGTACGACATGGACAATCACATGTAGCATCGAGTCGTTGGCCGCCATGCATGCATAATAATGCAAGACAGGCTCTGAGCGTTGTACCTGTAGATTGATTGTGGCGGTAGGACCCGGCCGTATGAATGGGACATCACACGGCTGGCGGCGCGGCTGGCGGCCGGCCGGAGCATCCCAGCAACGCGGCTGGCAGAGACCGGCCGGCAGCGGCATTCAATGCGTGCACCGGCCGGCGACATCGATCCCGAAGTCGGAGCAGCTGGCCAGCTTGCGTAACTATCGTCTATCGAGCTGGCCGGTCCTCATGGGATCGTCGGAGCAGAAACGTAACACTGCTGCGTGCTTGTATCCACATGTACTACGTCCATGGACAGGATGCATCGGTCTCAGGGCCTCAGCTCCGCGAGAATCAACCTGTGGATTATATCTCGTTACCTGTGAAGATTATATCTCGTTACCTGTGAAGATTCTCTAGTCTCGTTGCCCGTGAAGATCCTTTCTCATGTCTATCTGCTGGATTGCTTGCAGGATCCGTCTATGGCCACCGGCTGTCGGAGAGAAGGGCTTGCCTTTGGGTAGAAATGCAACTGTAGCTTTATCCTTATCTAAAGTTTTTTTAAGTTTGACTAAGATTATAGATCAAAAAGGATATCAGTATTTACCACACGAAATATGTGTGACATAAAAATATATTTCATGACGAATCTAATGGTGTTTATTTAATATTATAAATATTAATGATTTTTATATATGATTTTGGTCAACTCAAGATGGTTTAATGAGTTGAGACTATGTTAGAGTTGCAATACTCCTTGTTGGAGAGAGTTAGGCAGCACTAGTATATATATGATAATTGACTATGGGAGTTGAGAGGTGTCAATCATCATGAGCTACCCTACTCCATGGACAGTTTCAAGCAAAAAGAGGCTACTGGCATGGAGACTGGTCAGGCTTATAGTGAGTTCGTACGGTAGTGTGTCGGTTCTGTAAACTAGCTACCAAGATTCAAAGGTACCATTAATCCCTACCAAAGCTTCATTACATTAAAAAAAACCATCGTCATAACCTTTTTTTCTTCATATCTCACTTTATACACCCTACGTAACTACTTAAAACAGATTAAATCTGATGAGCAGCTAGGGAGAGAAAAAAAAAGATGGAAAATAATAGAGTCATGCTATCACGAAGTTGGCTTGCATATGACAAATTTTGACACATGTTCAACAGACAATATATGTTTATTTGCTTTTTGAAAGAGAACATACTCCATGCATCTGGAAAAGAATGCAAGTCCAGGATTACCAACGATAAACCAAATTCCAACTATAGAACTATGACACAATCAAACCCGAATGAACAAAATGTTGAATTGAATCGTACCAGTCTATACTGGGGTTTATTACTCATTTTTGTACTTGCTGTTTTATTTTCCAATTACTTCTTCAATTGAGAGAAAGAAAGAGAGTAGTAAGAATTCTCTTATCCCATTTGGAAGGATACCATCTTTATAACTATCCATGACTGTTTTTGTCTCTAGCATGACCACTTGAGAAAATGTGGAGGAAAGTAGGGGAAATGGCCGATACTACTGGAAGAATTCCTCTTTGGCTGATAGGTACTGTAACTGGTATTCTTGTGATTGGTTTAATAGGTGTTTTCTTTTACGGTTCGTATTCTGGATTGGGTTCATCTCTATAGTAATCGGAGGATCCAGATTGTAAACATGAAAAAGTAGGAACTTAGCGGGTCCTTACTCCCCTTTATCTGATTAGAGCGGAAAGGGCCCGCGGAATTCTTATTGTTATAACGCGGTTTTATTCCATAATCTAGAAATTGGTTACCTATTTCTATTTGTAAAAATAACAAAGAGAAAACCTTTGCTCTGATGGTTGGAATCCCTCTATTTATTCTTTTGTTTGTTAATGATGTTAGTGAGTGAAGCAATCCATCGGTCGATTTAAAGCCCCCGCCTTTCGCCCATAAAATGGATTCACTCTTATGAAGCAACAAGAAAGAGGGGAGAGGATCCAGTATTTTATTCCATGAAGGAAGTATCCTGCAAATCGTTGATTTAGTTTAGAGTAATAAACTAATAAAACCTTAATCAAAACTACTCAACTAGCCTAAAAATCAAAACCACCCTTCCATGGGAGGGTATAGATTTTTTTTTACAAAATTTCTGTAAGTTCAAAGTTGAACTTAATTGAAAAAGTCAAGCAATTCTATTTGCTCACAAGAAATTTGTCCCCCGCCATACTTTCTTTCCCTCTGTTTGTCCACTACCGCGCCCGAACCTAAGCAAAGGAAGTCCAAAAGACAGACCCGAATAAAGAATAAATAGTAATCTTTGACAAAACAAATAAGAAGAAAAATGATTCTTACTTCGATACAAGAAGAATCGACACAAGAAAAAGGCAAAAAAGCCTTTTTCTTGTGCCCAATAGAGGATTAAGAAGACCCACAATTCCTCCTAAAAGGACTTGTTGCTTTTATTGTTCTCGTCTTTGCCTTGGATCCTCTTCTTTTGCATGAGATAGAAATAAGGAATTCCAGAAATCGAGGCTTTTTTCTAACTTGATGGTAAGAAATCCCAGGATCTAGAAATTCATTTCGTACAATTGAACCTTTTCAAACTGTTTCTTTTTGAGAACCAAAAAAACTTGTGCCAAAATAACAGATGCGAAGAAGAACAAAAGGCCTTGGACGCGCAATGGATCCTGAAGCACTATTTCTGCATCCCCCTGACCAAACCCTCCTACATTAGGATTGCTTGTTAATGGTTGATCAAGCTTGATTGATTCCCCCTCTGAAACAAGAAGTTCTGGCCCGGGAGGTATAATATCAATCACTTGGCGTCCATCCGACGCATCCACTATGGATATTTCATATCCCCCCTTTTCTTTACGTAGTATTTTTTTTACTATACCTGTTGACGTAGCATTATAGACCGTATTGTTACTCTTGGTACCATCAGGATAGATCTGTCCCCTTCCTCGGTTTCCCCCTACATATATGGGATATTTTAAGAAATGAACGTCTTTTTTTGTAGCGGGATCGGGGGAAAGAATGGGAAAGACAATTTCACTATATTTCTTACCGGGAACTGGGCCTATCACAAGAATATTTTTTTTATTGGGACGATAACTCTGAAAAGAGAGATTTCCTATCTTTTCTTTCAACTCAGGAGAAATACGGTCGGGCGGCGCTAATTCGAATCCCTCGGGCAAAATAAGAACAGCACCCACATTCAACCCTCCCTTTTTACCATTAGCAAGAACTTGTTTCAGCTGCATATCATAAGGAATTCGAAGAACTGCTTCAAATACAGTATCAGGAAGCACTGCTTGGGGAACTTCAATATCTACAGGCTTATTAGCTAAATGGCAATTGGCACATACAATTCGTCCAGTTGCTTCCCGCGGGTTTTCATAACCCTGCTGCGCAAAAATGGGATATGCGTTTGAAATAGATGTGCGAGTTATTACGTATATCATGATCGATACAGAAATCGATCGAATCATCTGTTCCTTTAACCAAGAAAAAGTTTTTCTATTTTCCATGTCCAATCGCGGATCCCGGAATTTCTACAATAAATTAGATAGGTAGCTAAGCTAATCTAGTTCCCTATACACGAGTCTGTTGTCATTCTACTGCAATAGTTGTACTAGAATGATGAATACCTTGAGCAGGTAGAAATAGAAAGAATTTTGTTAAAAAGGAAAAGGGCTTTCTTTCTAAAGGAAGAAATATGCTAATTTGATTAATATTAGGAAATCAAATGAGTGAGTTTATGCTTCACTAATTGAATGATAAATGACTACAAGTGAAGGAGATAGACGGTTTAAACAAAAAAAGACCCAAAATTTCAAACACGTGTCTAGAATCACAGGAAAACTACAAACAAAAATAGTGAAAATTAGCTCGTTAGGAGCCCATCCAAGATTGTTGTAGACCCAACGAATTAGTAGTTCCCAACCGCGGGTGGAGTGAAATCCAACAAAAAAATCAGTAACTAAAAGAATAAAAAAAGCTTTTATTGAATCATTTAAGTTATAGAAAAATTCCTGAACCCAAGAATTCAAAATGACAAGTTCTTCTTTACCCAGAAAAAAAGAACCACTTAGAATAGCCAAACAGATTATATTTGTTGAGAAATGCAAAATGATA
This sequence comes from Miscanthus lutarioriparius, assembly GCA_904845875.1. Lineage (NCBI taxonomy): Eukaryota > Viridiplantae > Streptophyta > Magnoliopsida > Poales > Poaceae > Miscanthus > Miscanthus lutarioriparius. The sequence goes on along the minus strand of CAJGYO010000008.1, from coordinate 62,640,910 downwards.
TGGAGATGATCCTCATTATCTATTTTGGCCAATTGTATTATTTCCTTGTGTATTCCTATAGGAAGTTTTTGTACATGTGTCTTCGGTTTCTCTTTTATCATTTCGTCCAAGAGAAAAAGTTCTTCTAATTCTATGAATCCTTCTAGAATCCTTTTCTCTTGAATATCAGTTAAGAAAGTTTCGGATTGCCTGGTATTCCACCAATTCTTAATCCAAAGTTCCAGACATTTGTTAAAAGAGAAAGAGACTCCCCAGGGCAAAAGTACGATAAATACAAGATATAAGAAAGAAGGCAATGCTTTCTTTTTTTTCATTTTTGATCTGTAAATTGAGTTGTTAATGAATCCGCTTCATTCGCCGACTCTATTTCATTTGCTGAATATATATGATATTTCTTTTCTTTGAAGCAAAAATTCTATAACAAGGTTTGAGACCTTGTATTTGTATCTATTTCTCTTTTTGTATACTAGTGGAATTTCATTGTATTGGGTTCTTTCTTAGATCTAAATGGAGTGGAATAGAGAAATAAAAAAAAGGCCTTTCATATAAAAATGGAAGAATAGTATGCCATATATCTCACTTGGACAAAACAAATTCGAAGCAATTTTCTCTTATCCTCGTTTGTTCCTTCCTTTAGATAAATACTCGAAAATCCCCTTACAATTGCAAAAAATTGCAATTGGTACTCAAAATACTTCAATTGGTACACGCAAGAAATAGGCCAATTCGGCAGCTTTTTGTTCAATTTCTCGTGGAGTAAAAAACTTATCATCAGTACGAGTCAAGGGAATGACCCCCTGGCCCCGGATTTCCATATAAAGGATACGACGAGGATAAAGACCCTCTTTAACCTGAATTCTAATTGATTGGATATCCCGCACAAGGAATTGAAGGAAGATGCGACGTTTTATTCCAGGGAATCCCCAACGAAAAATGCACACTATTCCCTCTTTTCTATCGAATCGGTCATAACCACTGCCTACATTCCATAAAATAGTGCACCACAAATAGGAGCTAATGAATAGGCCCGCGATTCCGTAGAAAGACATCACGACCCCCTGTGGAAAAAAAAGAATTTGTTGAGATGGAAGTACAGATATCATATTCTTACCAAGATAACTGGAAGCCCCAACCGCTAAGAATCCTAATGAACCTAGAAAAAGAATACAGGCCCAGAAAAAATTACCTCTTTTTCGAGAACCTTTTAGAAGTTCTATCCATATGTGTTCTGATCGCCAATTCATATTAGATATACTAAATCCAGTAGCGGTCAATTGAAATTGAGAGAATAAGCTAAATGATTTTTACTTTACTTTTTTTGATTCTGAAATAGCCTTCAGTAGCTAGTACTCCTGTGAAATAATTGGTTAGATACATTGACTTTCTATTCAAAAAAATTAGTGGATCCACTTAAAAAAAAACTCGCTATAGTCGGCTACGCATATGCATGCATTTATGCTCGTAGCTTATATCTGCATCCATAGACGTTTTTCATTTGTGTGTAGAAAGAGCTACATACCCTATCATATTATACTACTTACACAAAAAAATATCTGTATTATGATCCTGGAAATACATTGAGAAAATTTGGCCCCGTCGTTTCTAGACAATCTTATTTTTCTGCACATAAAGAAATAAGGAAGTCATTGCAATTGCCGGAAATACTAAGCCTACTAAAGGTACGAAAATAGAGGGTAAGTTAAGATCTGTCATAGAATATGTGTCTCAATTCAAATTTACTATTTCTATCTATTCGAAATATATCTTAAGATTCTTATGATATAATTAAGTATATCTATTATAAGGAATATTGACTATTGTATTTTTTAGTTTACAAAATAAAGATTTTTTATAGAATACTATTTTTTTTATAGATATAGAATAAAAAAGTATTCTATAAAAAAAATGAATGGAATTGAAAATAATAAAATTGCAAAAAAGGGGAACTAAAAAGGGGAACTCATTAAAATAAAATATTGAATTTTTCTTTTCCCATTCTCATCGCCTTTCTATCCTTCTAATCGAACTTGAAATTGGATTCAAAAGAAAGCTATTGTGAAAATAAAAGAAATACTTCTTTCAGAATACCCTTTAAATTAAAGGGTAGAAGTGGAATAGAATACCCAGTTGAAGGGTAATGATCATACGTCTGTAATGCATTGTATGTCCCAGAATAGGTCCCATTCTTCTACCCTTTCCGGGTAGTCGATGGCTATTCACAGCTACTACCTTAACACCAAAGAAGAGTTCGACCCAATGCTTTATTTCTGTCTTAGTGAATCCCGATTCGACATTAAAAGTATATTGATTCTTTCCCAATAAACGAAGACTCTTTTCTGTAAATACTGCGTATTTGATTCCATTATCGTACGATAATACTATATTTTTATTTATATTTGTTTATTGTATTATACCTTTATATATTCTATATATCTAGAATAGAAGAATCTCGATTTGTCAAGTCTCCTGGCTTGCTAGATTCCAGGAACATTTTGATTCCTTTGAATCCCAGAAAAATGAAAAAACAAAAGAAAAAATGGTAGTCCAAGGATTGTTCTGGAATTGTAGAGTCATTAAAAAGAAAGGTGTCTCTACTTTCTTAGAAAATCTTATTCTTGAATATAAATTCCATTTTCTTGGACTTCAAGAAACAATAATTTCTAATTACACTGAGTCACTGCTTAGAAAGTTTGATGTGAATCAAGACTATCTCTGGATGGGTAACCTTGCTAGAGGTAAGTCAGGTGGTATTTTGGTTGGTGTTCTTCTTGAAAGATTTGATGTGGGTTCTTTTGATCAAGGGGAATTTATGTTGCAATTAAACCTTTGGGACAAATTTTTGAAAATCAAGTGGAATTTATTAGTGATATATGGGGCAGCTCAAGATGTGAACAAGTTATCCTTTTTGTCTGAGCTTTCTAGGTTTTCTGCAAAAAATTCTGAACCCTTGATTGTGGGTGGAGATTTTAACATTATAAGATACATAAAAGAGAAAAATACTATGGATGGGGTCCACAGATACACTCAACTTTTCAACTCTGTGATTCAGTTTTATGAACTAAGGGAATTGGTTATGACTGGAGGTTTATTTACATGGTCTAATAACCAGGAAAATCTCATTATGGAAAAGCTTGATAGAATTTTAGTAACTAGAGAATGGGAAGATCATTTTCCTCAAGCTATTCTTAATAAGCTTCCTAGGGAGGTTTCAGATCATAATCCTTTAATTATTTACACCGGGAAAAATGAGTGCTTATCTTTCATCCAGTTTAAATTCGACCTGAGTTGGTTGAAGCAGCCTGATTTCTTTGTTTTAGTAGAACGGTTATGGAAAAAACCATGTAGAGCCAAATCTACTTTGGACATGATTCAACAAAAACTGAAACTTTTTAAGCAATATTTCAAAGGTTGGGGGTTCAACCTTCAAGGGGAATTAAGAAAACAGAGGAAGGGAATTCAAAAAGAGTTAACTGAGTTGGAGACTATTGAAGAACATAATTGGCTGACTCAGGATCAGCTAGAAAGGAAGTCATGGTTAATTTGTGAGAACTTAAAAAGCCTTGAACAGGAAGAAACATATTGTTATGAAAGATGTCATGCTAATTGGTTACTTAAGGGGGACAATAATACATTCTTTTTCATAAATGTGCAAATGGTAGGAAGAGGAAAAATACCATTATGTCCTTGGAAAAAGATGGAATAGTAATTGAGGGTGATGAAAATTTACTACAACATGCAACTGCATATTATGCTGAGTTGTTTGGTCCACCTATTGAATATGATGTTTCTATTGATTCTGGGATCTGGGATAACATTTCTTGTGTTTCTGAGCTTGAGAATAAGTTCCTCTATAGACCTTTTTCTGAAAATGAGATCAAGGAGGCCCTTTGGCAAATGGAGAAGAACAAAGCTGCGGGACCTGACAAAATACCCATTGAATTCTACCAAGGTTGCTAGGAGTTTATTAAGTCTGATATTATTCACCTTTTTGATGATTTTTATCACCAGAAAATGGATGTTAGCAGGCTTAATTATGGTATTATCACTCTGTTACCAAAAATCAAAGAAGCCTCTAAGATCCAACAATTCAGACCTATTTGCTTGTTGAACTGCCTATACAAGTTGATTACTACAACACTCACTATCAGATTAGAAACTGTGGCTGATAAGTTGATACACAAAACCCAAACAGCCTTTATGAAAAATAGGAATATCATGTCTAGGATTATGTGTCTTCATGAAATCTTACATGAGACCAAGAGAAGGAATGATGTGGGAGTCATTTTGAAATTAGATTTTGAAAAGGCTTATGACAAAGTCAATTGGAAGTTATTGTTTGCTTGTTTGAGGAAAAGAGGATTTGATGAGAAATGGTGTGCATGGATTGAACAGGTGGTAACTAGGGGGACTGTTAGTGTAAAAATGAACAATAGGATGGGTCCTTATATTAAAAGTTTCAAAGGGGTCAGACAAGGAGACCCCCTCTCTCCTCTCTTGTTTAACTTTGTTGTTGATTGTCTGACAAGAATGGTACACAAAGCTCAAGGAAATAGCTTGATTACTAGGTTAATCAGTCATATTATTCCAAATGGTGTGGCAATTCTCCAATATGCCGATGACACAATTATTTTTCTAAAACATGATATGGAAGGGGCTGTGCATATGAAACTGCTTTTATATCTGTTTGAAATGTTAGCTGGCCTGAAAATTAATTTTAACAAGAGTGAGATCTTTATGATAAATGATGAAGATAATTTGGGACCAATGTATGCTAACTTATTTAACTGTCAGGTTGGCCTTTTCCCAATTAAATACCTTTTGCCAAATAGTCCTAGCAGATTGAAAGTATGTGATTGGTCTCCTCTTGTTGAAAAACGTGGCAAAAGGTTAGATGTTTGGAAAGGGGGTACAATGTCTATTGTAGGGAGATCCACTCTTATAAGCTCAAGTTTGAACAATTCACCTACATATCATATGTCTGTCTATTTGTTACCAAAAACCATTATTCACAAGTTGGAAAAAACCAGAAGAAGATTCTTTTGGCAAGGAGGTGGGACTAAATGAAAATATCACTTAGTTAAATGGGATATCATATGCAAAAGTAAGAAGAAGGGAGGTCTAGGAATCAAAGACTAAAGAAAAATGAATATCCGCTTACTTTGTAAGTGGTGGTGGAAAGCTTGAAAAAGAAGAAGGTTTATGGCAGGAGATTATTAAGTATAAATATCTGAAACACAAATCAATACATGAAGTATGTCACAAACTGAATGATTCTCCTATGTGGTTTGATTTACTTAAGGTGAAAGATATCTATTTGCAAGGCAGGAGTATTGTTATTCAAAATGATGAGGCATCTAGATTTTGGTATGATCCTTGGCTTCACAAAGATCCTTTATATCTGTCTGATCCCATTTTATTTGAATTGTGTGAGAATAAGGATATCTCTGTTGCACAAGTGTTGAGTGGTACTTCTGTTACATTTAGAAGATGGTTATTTGATTGCTTAAAAGATCAATGGGATAAGATTATGCAAGAGTCCAATAGTTTTCAGCTTAAATCTGATCTTCATATTGTTAGATGGTCCATTGAAAGTAGTGATAAATTTTTTGTCAAAGTCTATACAATGGGCTGACTAAAAATGAATCTGGGATGTTTCATAAGAGAATTTGGAAAGGTAAAATCCCTGCAAAGATCAAAATCTTTTTATGGCTGATAACAAACAATGCTATTTTAACAAAAGATAACATATTGCCAAAGTAATCTGGATGGTGGTAGCGAAATGTTTTGGTGCAAACAACATTCCATGTAACTTACAACAATGCTGGTTCTGTTGTGAGAAGTGGTTGACATTTGGTAAGAAGTTCCACCCATGGGGTGTTGGCGCTATCTATTGGGCCATTTGGAAGAGTAGGAACAAAGCATGTTTTGAAAAGAAATTGATCAAAAATCCTTTAGAGATAATCTGCCATGCATGTGCGCTAATGAAATTTTGGTCACTGAAATGGATGAGGACCAGTTGGTGGAAGGTGCCAATAGGATGCTGCGCGTGGCGAAAGAAGTATTGGTGTCTCAGACCATGCGACAGGTGAATCAACTCCTTCTGCAAAATACTTATGTAACTGAACATGATGAATACGTAGCTTAGAGGTGATGACTCATGAGGCGGGTGGAGGAGGATTGTGTCCACTTAGATGTAGTCCCTAGAAGTTCAGGATGTTGTTGTTAGCCCGCAGGATCACCGGCTCAGGTGAGTCGACCACTCACCAGTCTTGCCGACCATGGCCGAGCACGATAGACGTTGTCCAACCACACATTATGGTCAGAGGTAGAAGAAGAGAGGGAGAACAGAGCACACACACAGTACAAGCACCAGCGTTGGCCGGAGCTCTATATAGGAGATGGCAAATCTGAACTCTCTTTGTTGAGTTGCCATGAAAAACTATATATACAACTCTACTCATCTAGTCCTAGTATAGCTGCCCTGCTACAATAGTGACTAGATAACACAGCAGGACTGACTCCCGTCTATCCCTGCTGTGGCTACAGAGAGGTAGGTGAGCCATTCAGCGCCTACCCCTACAGCAGCTACAGTACCACAGCAGGGATCCTTTTCGGTGTCGCCTTCCCTTGCTGTGTGTTCACATAAGGAATCAGTACATTATCTAACAATTCTTCCCCTAATCCTACTACTATCCCTTGTACCCCCTCCATGCTAATCATCTCCTTCAGCTCCGTGAGTCAAAGACGTCCGAGCGGCTTGGTGAGGACGTCCGCGAGTTGCCAACCAGTTTCAACGAACTCGATGACGATCTGCCCTTCATCGACACAGTCCCTGAGGAAGTGGAACTTCACGTCGATGTGCTTGCTCTAGTCGTGGAGAACCAAATTCTTCGCAAGGGCGATGGCGGGCTGATTGTCCACCATTAGTGCTGGTGGGTGAGCTTCCACACCGGTTAGCTCATTTAGTAGCCGGCGCAGCCACACAACTTGGCACAGCGCTGTGGCCGCCGCTACGCACTCTGCCTCACACGTAGACAGACGCACCACCTTCTGTTTCAGTGACAACCATGAAATTGGAGCTGACCCAAGGAAGACGAGCACACCAAAGGTGCTCCATCATCCATCGATGTCACCCGCCATGTCTGCATCGCTGAACATAGTGAGCTGCAGCCTACTCCCACCGGTCTTGGGGAAGATGATCCCCTGATCCACCATCCCCTTGACGTAGCGCAGTAGCCGCTTCACCGCAGCTCAGTGATCTCTCTCTGGGATCCTCCATGAAGCAACTAACGTAGCCCATGGCGAATGCAATGTCTGGCCTCGTGTGGACTAGGTAGCGTAGACCGCCGATGATGCTCCAGTAGAGTGTTGCATCCACCTTCGCCGCAGTGCTGGCCTTCGTCAGCTTCAGCCGCTCCTCCATCGGAGTCATGCAAGGCTTGCACTCAACCATGCCGCTCCGCTCCAATAGCTTCGAGGCATACGCGCTCTGACCGAGCGTGATTTCCTCCTTCCCTTGTCTCACCTCGATGCCGAGGTAGTAGGAGAGTGAGTCAAGATCGCTCATTTGGAAACAAGCCACCATCTCACACTTGAAGCTATTGATGTCCTCTGTACGCATGCCGATGACGATCAAGTCATCCACATACACGTCGATGATGAGCTCCTCCTTCCCCCATCTCCGCGTGTAGAGCGCGTGCTCGGTTGCGCACCGCTAGAACCCAAGCTCGCCCAACGTAGCGTCAAGCTTGGCGTTCCATGCTCATGGGGCCTGCCGTAGCCCATAGAGCGCCTTGTGTAGTCGAAGCACCTTGTGCTCCGCTCCCTTGATGGCGAAACCTAGAGGTTGCCTGAAGAAGACCGTCTCCGCCAGCTCGCCATTGAGGAAGGCCGATTTAACGTCTAAGTGATGGACGCGCCAGTCCTTTGCAGCTGCCAAGGCTAGTAGCAAATGCGGATAGACTCCATGTACGCTACTAGCACAAAGACTTCCTCAAAGTCGATACCCTCACGCTGAACAAAGCCTCGGGCGATGAGATGCGCATTGTGTTTGACAATAGCGCCGATCTTGTCCTGCTTGACCTTGTACACCCACTTCAGTTGATCGGATGGCATCCTGGAGGTGGATCGATGAGCTTCCATGTCTCATTTTCCTCGATCGCCTTCATCTCCTCCAGCATCGCCCATCGCTAGTTTCCATCGCGCTTGTCCAGCGCGGATGTGGGTGGTTCCTTTGCACTGACGAGCAGCAGCTCTTGGTCATTAAGCAGCCGACCGGCTAGGTCTGAGGGCCCTGTGCCACCGATGATGTCATCCAGCCTACTGAACGCATCTCTCTCACCTTCGTGGAAGGCATCCACAAACTTAGTGATGTCACTTGGAGGTGAGGCGAACTCGATCGGCATTGATGGAGTTCCCTATTCCGCCGGAGTGCTCGGCACAGCACCCGGAGTGCTCGGCACCCCGGATGCAGTGCTCGGCACTACTCCTGGATTGTTCATCACAACTCCTGCAGTGCTCGGCACCACTGTAGGAGTGCTGAGCCTCAGTCTTGGAGTGGTCGGCACCACTGCAAGACCTCTTGGCTCTACTACGGGAGTGCTCAGCACCTATCCTGGAGTGGTCGCCACCACTGTAGAACCTCCCGGCACCACTCCTAGCGTGCTCGGTACCACCCCAGGAGTGCTCGGCTCTCCTGCTGGAGTGCTCAGCACCCCTCCTGGAGTGCTTTGCACCTCTTCCCCAGTGTCTCCACCACCGTGGATGACCAAGTGCTTGACGACGAAGGTGCTGGTGAAGCCGCCAGCTTCCCCCGTGCTCGGACTGTTCTAGTCCCAAGCTGCCTTCTCGTCGAACACGACGTCGCGTGAGACAAGTACCTTATCTCCGCATGGGTCATAGAGCCGGTATGCCTTGGTACCCTCTGCGTAACCCAAGAACACCATCAGTGTGCTCCTGTCCTCCAGCTTGGTGAGGATGGGCTTCGTCTTCCTGACGTGGCCGATGCAGTCGAATGTCTGAAGAAAGGACACGCTTGGCTTGTGCCTATGCCAAGCTTCGAACGGTGTCTTGCCTGTCAGGGCCTTGGTGGGAGCATAGTTGAGGATGAACACCGCCGTGGTCACCGCCTCACCCCAGAACCTTGCCGGCATGCCTTTGGCCTTCATCATAGATCATGCCATGCCGACCACCGTCTGGTTCCGCCTCTCCACCATGCCATTTTGTTGTGGCGAGTATGGCGCGGTGTGGTGTCGCACCACACCCTGATCCACGTAGTACGCAGTGAACTCCACCGAAGTGAATTTGCCACCACGATTAGTCCTCAGCACGCAGAGCTTCTTGCCGCTCTCGGCCTCCGCGCGCATCTTGAACTTCTTGATCGCCGCCACCGCATCGTCCTTGCTCGTCAGGAGTTGCAGCCACATGTAGCGACTGCAATCATCCATGAGCAGGAGGAAGTACCGCTGACCACCATTTGTGGCTGGCATGATTGGCCCGCAGAGGTTGCCGTGGATGAGCTCGAGAGCGTCCTCTGCGCAATACTTGGCCGCTTTTGGGAACGATAGCCTCCTCTGCTTCTGGCCAGGCAGCTGTCACACAACTCACCTCCATGCTCGATGTGGGGTAGCCCTCGGACCATCTTCTCCAGCCGACCAAGCGCGTCGAAGCTGAGATGTCCGAGCCGGGCATGCCACAGCCATGGTTCCTCGGTGTGCCTTGCCGCCAGGCACACCGACTACTCTACCTTTAGGTCGAGCAGGTACAACTGGTTCAAGGACCTCTTCATTTGGCAAAAAGTCGTTGTTCCGGGTCCCTAATCCTGAGGACTCCATCCTTGATTAGTACCTCACTACCGCGCTCATCTAGCTGACCAATGCTGATGATGCTTGAATGCAACTGCGGGATGTAATATACATCCGTTAGTGCGCGGTGCTCCCCATTCTAGACCTGAAGATGATGGTGTCGCACCCTTTGTTTGCCACCCTTGAGCCATCACCAAACTTCACCGTACCGGTAACATCGTCGTCGAGCTCGGAGAAGGATGCCTTGGAGCCCGTCATGTGGTTGCTGGCACCAAAGTCCAGATACCACCGCTACTCCTGCTCGCCGCCCACACGTCTGAGGTGGACTTGGGCGCGTGGTTCGTCGAGGTTGACAGCCTTCAGGGCCTTCCTATGTCCTTCCACCATCGTCACCCCTCCCTTCTCCTCAGCCTCGACATTGTGCAGTGCACAGAACATCGCCATCAGGATAGTGGCCTCATCATCATCATCACTTGTGCCAGATGAGCCTCAGCCTTCTTCTCCTACATGTGATTTGGGCACTCTCGTGCCCAATGGCCCGTCTTCCCGCAGTGCCGGCAGACGTTGGGGTCGATCTGCTTCTTCCTCTCTAAAGAATCCTTGCCGCGGCGCTTGCCATCGCCACCACGGCTGGAGGAGGCTACCCCGGAGTTCCTCCGAGCAGCCCACTCCTTCTCTGTCAGCAGCAGTTTGCCGCTGTCCTTCGTTGCTGTCGCCTGCTCCAGGCACTCGTCCACCGCCCACAGATGGCCTGTCACATCCTCAATGGTGAGGGTAGACAAGTCCAGCATCGTCTCTATGGAGAGAGCGATCTAGATGTACTTTGTCGGCACGGAGTGGAGGTACTTGGAGACTGCCTCCTCTTCGTCGATGGTGACGCCATGACTCTTCAGCTTGCTGATGAGCAAAGAGCTGGGCCGTCGTCTTCTTTGCGCGGTCGGAACCGACGCGCATTGCCGCAATAGCCTCCCACGCCTCCTTAGCAGAGCTCTTTGCCCCCAACGGATCCCTGTACTCCGCCAGTACAGCAGCGAGGATAGCCTCCAACGCTGACATGTCATCTTCTTTATTTTCGGTGCCCTTGTCAACAGCATTCCAGAGCCGTCGGGCTTTGAGCTTGACCTTCATGGTCACCGACCACTCTCCATTGTTGGTGTGAGTCAGCGTCGGCCAACTGGTGCCACTGACCTCCTGCACCGTGCGAACAACGACCTCTTGTCGTGGCTGGCCAGCCACAACAGTGCCACTGCTGTTGACCATTTTCGAACCGTCCATCATCGCCAGCGGTTAGTCCGGCGACGGCGCTTGTACGGCTCTGATACCACTTGTTAGCCCGCAGGATCACCGGCTCAGGTGAGTCGACCACTCATCAGTCTAGTCGACTACGGCCGAGCACGACAGACGTTGTCCGACCACACACTTTGGTCAGAGGTAGAAGAAGAGAGGGAGAACAGAGCACACACACAGTACAAGCACCAGCGTTGGCCGGAGCTCTGTATAGGAGATTGCAAATCTGAACTCTTTTTGTTGAGTTGCCGTGGCAAACTATATATACAACTCTACTCATCTAGTCCTAGTACAACTGCCCTGCTGCAATAGTGACTAGATAACACAGCAGGACTGACTTCTGCGCATGTCCCTGCTGTGGCTACAGAGAGGCAGGTGAGCCGTTCGGCGCCTGCCCCTGCAGCGGCTACAGTATCACCGCAGGGAGCCTTTTCGGCGCCGTCTTCCCTTGCTGTGTGTTCACACAAGGAATCAGTAGATTATCTAACAGTTGTTGATGTCTGTCAGAATTCAGTCTTTTTTAGTATTGTTTTGATGGGTGCTGGATTGCTTCTGTGATCTTTTGGCTGGTAACTGTATGCATGTTAAAATTTGGCCGCCTCTCTTTCTGGTGCTTGTTAGCTGTTTTTAGCTGCGTATGCTGGAGGTTCAGTCTCTTCTGCTTGTTATCTTAGTTGTTGCTCTTTCTGAACTCTGTCTAGTCTGTAATCTCGAATGCTTGTATTTCCGTTATGCTATAATGGGAATGGGGAGTTGCCTCGCGTTGAAAAAAATGTATACACTCAACAGTACCTTGCCATTTACTGATGTATATTAACTTAGCCCTTGTTTAGTTCACCAAAACTCCCAACTCTGGCACTATGCAAAAAGAAGATTCTCCGTCACATCAAATTTGCGGTTACTAAATGTTGACGAAATCAAAAACTAATTACACAGTTTGGTTGTACTTTGCGAGACGAACGTTTTGAGCCTAATTAATCAATGATTGGACAATTATTACCAAATAAAAACAAAACGCTACAGTGTAGCTACAGTGACGGCGAATTCAGCCGGCGCCGAATCTAGCCGGAACTAAACACGGCCTTAACCACGGGCAGATGACGATGCGCTCCATGATGGGTACGTACATCCAGCAGAGACGCGACAGCCTTCTTGTACGTCCATAACAGAGAGGGTTAATGGATCAACGCATGCCAAGGACTGCTCGAGCGTATTGCTATCTTGTGCGTGGGTACATTTGCATGATTACTCAATTATACGGCCGGGGTACTACTTCTACATGTATAGTACATACAGGCTTTAATTTAATGGACCAGGATTCAGGAACCATAGTTCAACAAAGTTTGAAAATGATATGAGATCGTTCAACCTAATGTAGTAATCTCCAGGAAATTTCTTAATCATCAACAAGAATATAGATGCAATTTGTTACCCACGCGGGGCCCTCGGTCAGCATCCACAGTTTTGAAACTTAACCACTTCTATATATATACTTTGCAGCATACATTATCTACAACAAGAATTTTCTTGGTTAATCTCCAAAATCCACACTTTGGTCATGGCTGTCTTTACGAAGTTTGGGTTAAACTTTACTAGTCATATTGAGGCAGTGTTTTTGCGTTGTATGCTGCGCCCATTACGTGGGTTGTTCCTCTTGAGTTTGTTAGCCTTATGGCGTTGGTTTGTACTGTTGTGTACCTTCACGAATGGTAGAGGCTGGAACCTTGTTCCATTATGTAAAAGAATCTCCAAAATCCACAATATAGTGTGAAGAGTAGCATGCATTAAATATTATCGATGATCAATATGCATACAAGGCCGGGGCGCCTACATCAAATGATCATATGAGAAGGAGCCAGTAGGGGAGAGTTTGCGTGCATACATACATACATATACACATAAAGACGATGCATGTTAGATAAAGATCGACACCCTGTAGGCATCTTAAATAGCTGTGCATAATAAATGGGCACAAAACTTAATTCATCACTGCAGCAATGCAAGATGTAGTACTAGTATTAGGGCAGATCCAATAGGACATTAATGTTGGTTTCTATCTCTATTAAATGAGATGCCACGTAAACAAAATGCTAACATGGCGGTCCCATTAATGAGGAAAGAGAAGAAAAAAAAGATGGAAACCGTTTCCTGTGAGAGAAACAAGTCTTCCCTCGCAACGAGGCAGTGAGAAACGATGGTTTCGGCGTTGGGAAGAAACCGGTAGTTTCTACGCAAGTGCGGCCCGCCTGCCGCGCGCTGGCCCGCCATGCACGCGCACGCTTGCCGGGCGCCGCAGCTGCTCGCCAGCCTGCCCTTGCCCGCGCGCTCGCCGGCCTGCGCTCGCCCGCGCCGCCATCACGCAGGTCGCGGCTCACGCCGTCGCGTGGCCGCGCGGCCGCGTAGGCCACGCCGCCGAGTAGGGCGCGCCTCTGCCCAGGCCTCGCGCCGTCACCGTGCAGCCGTGCCGCCGCGCAGCCGTGTCGCCGCGCAGGCCGCTTGCCCAGGCCACTCCTCCACCTAGGCCACGGGCGTCATACGCCCCTCGCTCGCGCCGGCCGCTCCGCCGTGCTCGGCTCTGCTCGCTCGCGCCGGCCGAACCGCCGCGCCCACCTGCGCCGGCCACTCTCGTCTGCGCTCACCCGTCGGCCGCCGCGAGCTCTTGCCCGCACGGCCGCATGCGTTCTCTCTCTTCTTCTTTTTGCGACTCCGGCGTGCGTTCTATTGCTATCCATCATGTGAGGTTGGAGAGAACGACAGCAGAGAAAAATATTGGGGGAGGAAGGAATAAGGAGAGAGAGAAAAGAAAGATTAAATATTTATTATGCCAAGACACTTTCATTATAGAGAATAGTTTCTATAGATGGTTTTTACTGACGTGGTTCTCTTGGACAACGGGTGCAGTTTCAACCATATGAACTGCACATGTCATCCCAAGCATCCATCAGCATGTTCGGTTGGCATGTGCTTATCGTAAACGATCATAAATTTTCAGCCGGAACAGTATTTTTCTCTCACACCAAACCAGCCAGCAGTACTTCTTCACGAACCAGCAACGAACAAGCCCAGCCAAACGAACAGGCTACATTTATCGCAATAGTAAGGCTATAGCTGCTGAGGTCCCGTTGTCCCCAGCATTCAAGTATTTGACTCAGTGTGCGTGATTATATATATTTCTAAGTTGTCATATATCTACACAACAATTTCTTTTAAAAGAAAAAAAAATAGAACTCATGAGAGAGTTAGTTTTATATATGTTCAAGTTGATTGCATAGGATTATTACATAATTAACCAGTGCACCGTACCTTTCGTGTGATCAACATTCCTTTTGCCATGCCATAAAAAGGCAGGATTCTGCAAACAGTTAAAAGCCTTAACATGAGCTAATAAAAGGAAACTTATTGGTTCATGCATTCGTGCAACACAATTGGGGTCTAATATTCTTTTTGTCCACAGGTAAAGCTGCTAATACAATAAACCGCTATTGGCTAACAACAAGGTGCCAAGAATTATATGCTCGAAAAGTATATCAATGTTGCTTTCAATGTCTCCTTGCGTGTCTCATGTAAATCAGAGGTCATAAAGCGGTTATCTGGCTTCATGGGCATGTCCGTTTGTGCATGTCTTTTCCCAAACAATAACTAACGAAGTGCACATATCTGTAGCTAGGTTCGTGTATGTCTCTTTGTGTATGTCCCATACGAAATAAATTGAAGTTGTATATTGGTTCACATGTAGTAGTTGCTGGGATGCTAATCAATGCAATATATAAGCAGTGGTGTGTGTTAAGGAATCTCCATCCAAAGTGATCAACGACGTGACCTAGCTAAAGTTGCCTCGGATTTGGAGCTAAAATAATAAATTGGTTTTACAAAATTTGTCTAGGCCATGTTTAGTTCCCCATTTGGAGCTAAAAAAAGAAGATTCCCGTCAATAAATTGGTTTTAAATCAAAAACTTTTGGTTGTCTACATAATTAGTCAACGATTGCAATGATACTAAATAAAAACAGAAGATGTACGTACTATGTCTTCGGCCTCCTTCATGAAGTGCATTTACTATGTCTTACCTTCAGCATTTTATTTTACTTAACATTTTGGAAATCAGTGCAGCCCCGAAGACACATGTTTGATGATCGTTTTTTTCTTTCTAAGAAAGCAATGTTCATGACATTTTCATGTGATAAACATTACTAAGCTCATGTATTAATTTTAGGGCCCAAGGAAAAAAAAAATAGAAGCCGCCAGGTGCATCAATGCATGGGTATGGAGTATATACGCCAGTGCAGAAACAGACATATGCAAGCGGACAAGCAAGCTTCGATTAGATGCATGCAAATGCATGTGCAGGTGCACACACTGCGTACAGGCAGCAGCAGCAGCTAGTGCAGGCAGGAGAGGGCGTGGGCCGGGCCGGGCGGACACAAAGATGATTGCGCCTGTGCCCTAGCTAGTTGCATGCCAACGTCTGCTCACATGATTAAACACGCTTCATCTACCATAGGTCACTGTAGCACCTTTCGTACGATGGTCATATTATACTAGTATATCGTACGTATGCTGCTGTGCAGTCAGACGTACTGGAGTCACAAATAATAAATATATGCATGCCCAAATGCATGATCAGTAATTACCCAGTGGAAATGGCAGAGTATCCGATCCATATAAGAGTGCGTGCACGCAGACATGGAATTTAAAGTCTATCGTCGTTTTCAAATCTTTTATTTGAAACACATACATCATTTTTTTTTGTATATAACTGATGCGACATGCATTTTAACTCGTGGTAGCATCATACAATACTACGGCATAATTTTCTTAATCTTACTCCCTCCGTCCATGAAAGAATGCAATTCTTACTTTTTGAAAATTTATTTAGTTTAAACTTCGACTAAATTTATATAAAAAGTACTAATATTCATGATACAAAGTACCATTAGATTAGTTAGAGAATATATTTTCATAATAAGTTTATTTGAAGATATAAATGGTAATACTATTTATTATAAGTTTGGTTAAACTTGAACCAGTTTGTCCGGCACAGATCCTACGGTTACATTTTTTTATGGACAGAAGGAGTACTATCTGGAATGCACAACTAATATCAAAGAGACGCAGTTTCTGTATGTACGTCGATCAAAAGTTTTTCCTACATGACTATTATATTTAATCTGCAGTGTACTTTAAGTTGATGGACTTAACTCACTCATCAAACATAGATACATCAACGACATTGATCAACTTTTATCTTGTTATTACTCAAGTTTGCAAAAAAAAAAGTGGGAGTATTGCATGCAAATTAAAGGAGGAGGATGCACATATATATATTTATACATTATTATATGAATAAATGCTGATATTATTGCTACTACAGCTCCTTTCTGTCCATCCTTTAGTATATATAGACAGAGTAGCCAGGAGCAGCCTGCAAAATTATAGCATCGACCGAGTATCTCTTTCTCTTCTTTATTAGAGAGAGAGGAGAGGCGAGGCGATTGAATGAATTGAATGATACGAGAGACACGGAGAAGTCATGGCACAGTTAAGTAACACATAAGTATATCAGAGGCTAGATAGAGGGGTGCAGACAGGCCCCCGCCCTACAAAATGATGATGAGCCGTTCCTACAGTGTATACATGTATATATATGCAAATGCACGGAACCAAATGGCCCTCATGCATCTAGCTACTGCCTACATCTTAAAAAGAATGCAATTTTAATTAGATGCATTTTTTCTCTTAAAGTATCTAAACTTTGAATAAATATATAGATAGAAATATTAATGTTTATGACACCAAGTAGATGTACTATAAAAATATATCTCATAACAAATCTAAAGATACTTATTTAACATCATAAATATCAATATTTTTATATATAGTTAGTCAAACTCAAAATATTTTAACTTGGTATTTTTCTATTCTACAATTGATGCATACTTTTCTAGATGATGGAGGGAGTATTATTATGTGCGTGTTTAGTTCGCGAATTTTGAGAATTTGGCTACTGTAGCACTTTCGTTTTTATTTGGCAATTAGTGTTCAATCATGGACGAATTAGGCTCAAAACGTTCGTCTCGCAATTTCCAACCAAACTGTGCAATTAGTTTTTTTTCGTCTACATTTAATACTCTATACACGTATCGCAAGATTCGATGTGATGGCTACTGTAGCACTTTTTGGGAAACTTTTTGGAAACTAAATAAGCACTATATATCTCTTCCCTCCTGCAGCTGAAGGCGGCATTCACATGCATTTACTCGGCCATATAAACGCATTCAGGGCGTGTTTAGTTCGCGATTTTTTTTGCTTTGGCTACTGTAGCACTTTTTCGTTTGTATTTGGCAATTAGTGTCTAATTATGGACTAATTAGGTTCGAAAGTTTCGTCTCGCGATTTCTCACCCAACTGTGCAATTAGTTTTTTTTCGTCTACATTTAGTACTCCATGCATATGCCGTAAGATTCGATGTGACACTTTGGGGTGAAAAATTTTGGGAACTAAACAGGGCCTCAAGCACATTCAACTGGCACCTACTACCCCTCTAGCCATGTACTAGCCCTAGCTAGAGCCATGCATATGGGCTACTCCTATGGTTCATGCATGAGATGAGAAGCTCTCCATCCATCCAGTGACATGCACGATGGCCCTGTTAGTTGGAGCTATTTGGGACTCAAATAGCCCTAAAGTATCCAATCATGAGGGTTAGATTGGGGTTATTTGCATCTAACCCACCCAAAAAACTATCCACCACATCTGATGCTTATTGAGGCTATTTGAGGTGGGGCCCACTGGAAAAGTGTTTTTTCGCCCGCACGCCGCATGGGATCTCACTCCCGTTCCCCACCCGCACTCGTCTCCCTCCTGTTCCCCACACGCACGCCGCCGCGGATCTCGCCACACGTGCATCGCCGCCTCCCGCCATCCGCGCTGCCGTGTCTCCCCAGCTACGACGCCGCCTCCCATCGATGGACGGAGATGGCTTCGACGCGTGGGGCTCGCAACCGTCGGCAAGCGGCCCTGGCCACGCTCCCGCTGGCCTCGCGGATCTTGACCTCAACTCACAAGCGCCGGCGTGGAGGTGTTCCCAGGGCTTGGGCTCTACGGAGCCGTCCTCTAGGGCACATCGACGAGCTCCTCCCTGGCCGCGTCAGGGGCTCCGTCCTCCCTCCCTATCGCCCACCGTGAGCCGGAGCAGGAGACGCGTGGGCGACTCCGGCCTCACCCTACGCCCGGCAACTCCACTTTGGTGGGTCGGCGATGGCGGCAGCCGGTCGCGGAGGAGGAAACGATGGCGTGTTCCCCGGCGGGTCGTCGTCGGGGGCAGGCGGCGTTCGTCAGCGCGCGAAATCGTCCGACGTAGTACCCGGCCGGCAGCGCACCAACATGGCGGTACGTGGCGGCGGCGGCCAGCGCACGAACACGGTGATCCGTGGCGGCAGCGGCCAGCGCGTACCGCGTCCCCAAGCACCGAGGGCACCGAGGAGTGCCGTCCATGGGCAAGCATCTGGCTCCGACGCTCCCTTCGACATCGATGAAGAATTGGAGGATGATGTGGAGGAGTTAGCGAGCTCCGGTGGTCCCCCGGTGAGCCATGCCAATCGAGCCCAATGGAATGATGCAAATAATGCTTGCTTGTTAGAATTGTGCATAGAGCAACGTAGAGCAGGAACGTATAACGGTGCACAAATGAGTGGTGAAGGGTACAAAGCCATTGTCGATGGCTTACTTGCTCGAAGGGGGTTGCTGTATACCCGTCTACAGGTGAAGAACCAAATAGGCGTACTCAAGAGCACCCACTCATTCTGGCGCTACTTGCAAACGCACACAGGGTTGGGGAGGAAACCAGATGGAACAATTGATGCAGAGTCTGAGTTCTGGACAACACACACAAAGGTAAACCTATGCATGAGTCTGAGTTTCCTAGCAAATTGTGTAGTGTGCTCACCTTAACTAGTTTCTGATCACCTTGTGATGTAAACCTATGATGCAGAAAAAACAATACCTAAAGAGGCTGCAGTGGGGTCCTCCAGGAAACGAGGAGTTGCTTGATGAACTATTCAGAGGGTTCACTGTCGATGGAAGCACAGCCTTTGTTGGAAGCTGTTGTCCACCTTTGGTATCTATTGTCGGTAGAAAGTATTTGATGCTGATTTATCGTTCAGTTGACTTTGGTGACTACCTTTGTTATCTGCTCTGCCAGTGATGTTATTAGTTAGTTTAGTGCTGGGTCCTGAAATAGTACTGGTACAGAATCAGATATCTGAATGTTCCTGATTGTTGTAATAAATCTTTCCAAGATGTTGCAAGAACAGTATGTTGTTAGTTTAGGCGAAGTCATGTCTGTAGTATGCCAGTATCCTTAATATGTATTTCCAGCTTCCTATCTGGAATGTGGTCTGAACAGTCTCATGGTCATGGCCCTTACAGAAATCTCTTTGGAGTGACAAAGTAGAGAGAGAATTTTCCACATGTTTTATTATGTTCTGAAGCTACCCTACAATTAAAACAACTTCCTTTTACCTAGCAGATGTGTGACCTTCTTAAATCTAAGGTTGGATCGCTCGAGTTCCTTCAAAAGCTCAATGGTATTCAGAAGTCAGTAGATCAGAATGGTGCAGGTAAGCCTCTGCTGGATGAATATATTACTATACTATAAAAAGTACATAAGAGATGATAAAATGACTGGCTCAAATTACCTTTGTAGTGGATATGAACTCAGATATGTTCCTTTCACTCTTTTTTTTGTGTGCATATTCACTCTATTTTTCTTGAAATAGTAACCACTGTACTTTGAAAACTTCTCTGTTCTTTGGCACAGTGGAATCTGATACATCATGGGATATAATAAAGTCGGTGGATTTGTGGGAAGATGGTGACTTAGATGATGGATATGTTCTTGTTAAGCAGGTGGATGTGGTTGATGGGATTACTTCCTTTATGGCTGCATACTTGTTATCACTTAAAGGGACCAAGGTAGCAATTTTCTTCACCTAATGGGATCATCATACTGAGTGAGGAGTTTCATGTCTCTGCATCTTGTACAAGAGGTGCTTTATATATTTAATGTGTGAATTTCATGTTTGTGCAGGACATGTCTCCAGATCAACTTCAGAAAGGTTTACTTTTTCTTCTCTTAATTAAGACGAACGGTGAAATAGGTTTTTATTGGATATTCTGATGTTAAACTTTTTGACTGTTCATGTTCCAGCGCTTAGGAAGACGTTTTCAGCTGAAAAGAAGAAAAGTAAAATCCGGAAGGCATGGGATGGAACTAAAGTCATTTATAATGTTGCTTCATTGGGCGCTACTGCTGTTGGGTAAGTTATTATTGCACTAACCTTGGACAGTAATATTTTCGTAAAGCATTATTCTTCCCATAAAATAATCACCAAGTTGAATAGGGCACACAACAGCCGGCCACACCAAATCCGGCTGGGAAGGAGCCAAATGATTGGGAAAGTATATTTATTGTCAATCTAACCCTTGCATCCAAACACCTCTTTGATTAGAGTTAGTTTAGGGCTACTCATGAGCTAGAGAGTAACTCTAACCTCTAACTTAGTTAGAGTATGCAAACAGGGCCGATGAAGAGAACGAAGCTAGAGGGGGGCGGCAGAGTCAGTTGCATGCGTCGTCGTCAATGTGGGTGGACTACGACGTCTCAGGCTGCAGTGGAATCGGATGGCAGACTGGTGACTGGTGGTGCAGGGCCGGATCGGAGGAAAGAAGAAAGATCCGTCAGGGGAGAAACGAACAACAGTTAGGCGACAAAGAAGCCTCCTGTATTTCCGCCGGTGGCCACCGAGCAGAATTGCAGTTCCTGCTGGCATGCAGCTGCGCTGCTGCATTTGCCATCATGCTTCGCTGACCAACAATTATATGTGCATGTAACTGTCTCTCTTTCTCACTCAGACACTCACAGTGTGTGTGGTACGTATACATGCAGAAATCATTGCCTGCCTGGGCCACACATTACTGCGGAAGCCTGCCAGACAGATCTCCCTCCCCGGCCGCCCCGGCCCTCTCTCTCTCTCTCTCTGTTTTTATGGTCAAGCTGATGCGCGTGCAGCTAGGGCCGCCCGGCACACAAGGTCACCACTATAGGTGCTCACTACATGAGAAGTTGAGGGGTCATATTCCTACACCTGGCTACCCAAAGGATCTTAAAATAGAGAACACATGCAATGGGACATGAGGCGTCACTATAAACTCAACACACAGGCATGCATGAAAGTTTAATCTAAATGAAAATTAATTGTGATGGTAGAGCTTTGACATGAACCACTATGTTGGATTTACTTATCACAGACGTTTCTTAATTTAATTACAGATGCGGTTTGGACACGAGTCACTGCTGTTACATCTACGCTTGTTCAGATGTCTGTAATGACTACCTCTCACAGACTGCGTGTTTAGTTTACGTGTCTGTGATGTTGTCTCATCAAAGATGCGTCCTTAGTAAACGCATCATTGTCACAGCATGTTTGGACAACATGAGTCACTGATGGTATCTTATCACAGACGCATTTTATTGGCACGTGTCTGTGATCATATCTTATCACGGACTATTATATTGCGTCTGTGATATGATATACAGACGCGGCGCGATTTCGTGTCACTGATAATGGTGTCTTCTTTTTGTGAATACTACCAGTTTGCCATTGTATATATGATGACATATTATTATATATACACACAGGATGCGTACACACTTCTACAGCAAGCAACTTTCAACTTTCAACTTTCATATACGTCAGATAACCCTAGTAAAATTAATGTGCCTGTACGTACGTCTCCCGCGCTAGGTATTTTCTAGAGTAGTTTTCCACTGGCAGGAGGGGCCGTTGAGCTTGGGGATCTACATGTCGTGAGAGTGATGGCGGGTGGAGGGTAGGAGGTGGTGCCGGCAATTGACCGCTCAGAGAAGGTCCTTGTTGTAAAACACATTGTCAACGGTTAAAAAATGTCCTTCTCCGTATCTCATGATCACCCACGTTACTACTGATACTTTTAGATAGTTAGTTTAGAGACAATACAAGTCTATAATCACATGATTTAAGTTCTTATTCAAGAGAAACTTTAAATGTTTTAATTTCTATATAATCTAACATGTCTTAGCTTCTATGCTTTACACTAAGCAGCGTCATGCATGCTTTATTTCATAGTTGTGCTATGTAATCATCATCATTCTAGGGGTAGAACAAATGCAAGTCATATATCCTGATTCATAAAGTTGTCTAGAAATTTTAACTCAATGTGTACTTGATATTAAGTAATTGTGATTGATAATTTGAAATACTTTTAATACTTCAATGCTTTTGATCATTTGTTTCTAGAAACATTTATTTTAGAATTAGACAAAGTATTATAGAATTAGACAAAGTATTATTTATCATCTCATATTTTGTGAATTTTAATGCAAGGATAAAAGAAAATTATATTTGTTTATAGAGCATCATTGGTTCATTGGATAAAATCAATCGAGGCTGCCAACGATGAGAAACTAGTGTTGAACATCTCCAGATGCTGCCACTGCGATTTAGCTAAGGACATCTCCAGACATTAGTGGTCACATAGGTAGTTCAGTGCAAAGCCACATATAAATTTTGATGATGTGGACAGATAGCGAGGTGAGAAAAAGTGTTCCGCAAAACAACCACCGTACCTAATAAGCTAAAATTGAGGATTATGTGCCAAGTTCGACAATGTTGTATGAATTATGATTACCATGCAACTCACAATATTTCTTTTATTCTATGCACAAATTAAGAAATTGTGAGTTATTACGAGACAACTAATAGGATAACTCACTATATAAGTTGTGTGTATTAATTGACTAATTTTTACATGGAACTAAATGGTGGTGTTTCGCTCCTAGCGGATGGCTAGGCAAAAAAGACGCTAAAGATCCATAATATTAGAAGCATCAAGATCATCTTGAATTTAAATTTATAAGAGACTAAGGAAGTGGATAAAGACTTGGAAAGTGATTTTATGCCAATAGAGTTCACCAAGCTGAGACTGAATGCTACTTGATTTGCCCTTAGCTAAAATTATGCAGAGTATTAGAAAAAAAAAGAATAGACAAGAAAGATGACAGTAGTGTTAAGTCCGGATTGGAGTTCATGTTAATACTTAGAGTAAAGATGCATCGAGAGAAGATAATTATAATCAAATAAATAAATGAAACTATTTGGAAACTACTTATTAAATAAAAAATTATAAATCTCTACACCAAAAAATCCGTACAGCTATCGTCTGCACCCCCGCCACCGCTCCGCCCCACGGCAAAAAAAAAACCATAAAAAACCAACATCCCTGTTTTCAAAAAAAATCAAATACGGCAAAAAAAACTTTCTGGAAAAACATATATGGCAAATATAAAACTATTTTAGAAACAAACTCTTCCACATCCCCATTTCTGAAAAAAAACAACTACGACAAAAAAGTTTCCGAAAAGGCCCATGGCAAAAAAAAATACCATAAAAACCAACATCCCTATTTCCGAAAAAATCAAATACGGCAAAACAAAATTGTCGGGTTCATAAACCCGGGGTCCCCAATGCACCCGCTTTCCTACAAAACTCGGCCCAGCAGGCGGCACAGCGATAGCACGTGCATGGGCCGGCCCAGATACAGAATGACAGGCCAAGACCACGATCCGGTCCCCGACTGACACCTCCATCTAGGAGATCTGATCGGAGGTGCAACCGGAAGGCCTAGCCGTGGTGGGACCGCAGTCCGACTCCGACCCCCTTTCTCCAACTAAGAATACGCCAGGACCTCTGCTCGCTGCTCTTTCTCGACCTGCACTCTCTCTTTCTCTATGACTTGTAAGGCCATCCCTTCAACTATAAAAGGGATGCGCTCTCTCCTACCAGGAGGATCGAAGGATCGAGGACTCGAGGACAATAGCACAATAGCTCTAGAGCTTGATAGCTATACAATCTACACGCTCTCAATAGATGATAAGCTCGGACACACAGAGCATACGCTCCAATACTTAGCGCACGTTTGAGCATCCGTCACTCTTTTCCACTCGGTTTAGAGTCTGACCGAGCCTCTAACATCCTCCTTCTTAGTCCTTACTCGTTTGTAACCCCACAGCAAACTTCGAGCACCTGGGCTCAGGAATAAAGTCACCGACTGACCTCAACTAGACGTAGGGCCTGTTGCCAGAACCAGTATAAATCATGTGTCATTGAGTGCTAGGCCACATCCGATCACAACGCACGGCAAAAACTACAAATATTTACTTGTTGGCCACATTTTGCACCAACAGTTGGCGCCGTTAGTGGGGAGGACGCCGTGCGTTCACACTTTTGGTCATCGGATGGCCCACTTTTCCACTATCTTCGGCATGGCAGGCTCGAGCGATATGATTTGCTTTGGCTCGCTGGAGTTTCCCATGCTCCCACTTGCAGGGATGTGGGTTCCTCCTGTCTTCGTGCCACTCCAGACCTTCCTCTTCGGGAGTCTGGACTTCGTCGTCGACCAGCTCGGCATACTCTGCCTCCACGAGGAGGCGCTTGCCCCAGTGCCCACTGGAGGAGGAGCGCCCTGTACCAGACCCGGACCACTCAACGACCTCAACGTTGAGACACTCGTGGTTCACCTCGAGCCCATGCTAGGCTCAAACCCCATGGTGAGTGATGTACATATTATTCATATTATTCTTTACTCACTATTTAACACCTTCCGCCGACTCTCCGGAGGGACCCCATTGTCTCCACCACGACCACCGTGCGACCGGTTCCCCTACGGCTTCGCGTCCCCCATGGATGCGTGCGCGCGGGGGCTCTGAAGGATGCTGATGCCGCCCCCTCTCATGTCCGAGTTCATGGGGATGGTGGGCTATGCTGTCTCCTCCTTCCACGACCTCATCGCTGACAAGGTCGATAGCGACGGCTCCAGCATCAGCGACGTCATGGCACCTGGCCACCCTCTGTCTTGGGAGTGTGATATGGTGGACGCCCTCTGTAGACTCACACCCCTCCAGACCCTCGTGCACAGGCCCTGGCATGTGCGCAGGTACACAGCGAGGAGTTACGACAAACACGGCAGAGCTAGCCACCGCCTGCGCCGGCGCACCCGGCGCATCACGATGCGCCACCTACGCGTAAACCAACGAGTGGCGCTCGGGGTCGCTCCCGTCAGGTCCAGCGTAACATACTAGATGGAGGGGACGACCTCCTTCAGTTTGCTCGGGCTGGCCAGAACATCGCTGCTGTAGTGATGCTTCTACGCGGTCTCCTCGAGCCTTCCTACCCCCAGGAGTAGGCAATCCACCAGAACCTCCGAGCGCTGGTGGAGACTGCCGCCGTTCAGTAGGCGGAGAGCTTCGCGTCACGACAGTGGCTCGTGGCCTTTTGCCCAACAAGGGGACTAGGGTCACACCAGTCGAATCGCTCTGTCTACTCACCGCAACAGTTGCCAAGCGTGGAGCAGGAAGCCGCGGCTACACCGTAGCCCAATCCGGTGCCCGCTCCACACCAACCACCTGTGCACAAATGGCTCGGGCCAAACCGTGATGCTCGCAGCGTCATCAACAATCGATGCCATGCCCGGCACGATGATGACGTCCATCCAAGGGCAGCGAGACCAGGCGGCACGGGCCCTAGCCTAACTATCAAGGAGTGCGAGGACATGCACCCTAGGCATGGTGGCCGGTCGAACGACCGAAGCCCCAACCCGGATGGCCCGGGGCCATAGGCCTTTGGTCGCTGCATCCAGAAAGCGATGTTCCCATAGCGCTTCCGACCACCCACCAACATCGCCAGGTACACCGGGGAGACAAACCATGGTATATGGCTCAAATACTTCTGGCTCACCTACCGAGCCAGAGGAGAGGATGATGACTACTTCATCATCCAGTACCTCCCCATCTGCGTGGGGAGCATGTTCGATCATGGCTCGAATTCCTTCCACCCGACAGTATCCGCGACTGGGCGGATCTCAAGAGGGTCTTTGTTGGAAATTTCCAGGGGACATATGTCTGTCCTGGGAATTCCTGGGACCTTAAGAGCTACCAACAGGAGCCCAACGAGTCCCTACGGAATTACATCCTCAGGTTCTCAAAATAGTGCAACTCCCTTCCTGATGTCGTCGACGCGGACGTCGTCAGCGCGTTCCTCTCTAGGGCAACCTGCAAGTCTCTGATCCACAAGCTTGGCTATGTGAAGCCCCGTACCACCCACAACCTGCTCGACATCGCCATGAACCATGCCTTCGGTAAGGAGGCGGTCGGGGGCGGTCTTCAGTGGTGGTCAAGATAGGGGCAAGGCCAAGCACGAGGACCAAGGTGAGGGCCCCTCCACACAAAAGGGTAGGAAGAACAAGAGCGATCGGAGCTGACCAGCCAACCTAGCTTTGGTCACCGCGGCCGACCACGCGGGCATGTAGCCCTAGTAGGGCTAGCCCGACCACTTCGATAAGCTCATGGAGAGTCCATGCACCAACCATGCCTATCCCGTCAAACACCTCTACAAGGGCAGCGACCTCCTCAAGCGCTTCCTATGGCAAGCCACCAAGCCAAAGGAAAGGATAGGCAAGGAGGAGGCGGCCAAGAAAGGAGGCACGCCGAGCAAGGATGAAGATGGCTTCCCCGACCACGAGGAATGCCTCATGATCTTTGGGGGATCCGACACCATCCACTCCAAGAGCTAGCACAAGGTACGCTACAGAGAGGCATGCGTCGCCGAGTCAACTATCCCCTCTTTCCTTAGCTGGTCGGACTCCCCGATCACTTTTGATTAGAGAGACCGTCCTTCCCATGTTGCTTGACCGGGTCACTACCCGCTCATCGTCGACCCCATCATCCGTAAGAAGCGCCTCACCAAGGTGCTGATGGATGGAGGCAGTGGCCTCAACATTCTCTATGTCGACACCCTCGATGCCATGCGCATCCCCCAGTTGGAGCTTCGCCCAGTGAGCTCTCCCTTCCATGGCATGATCCTAGGGACGTAGGCATACCCACTCAAGTAGATCGACCTGCCCATCATGTTTGGCAACCACGCCAACTTCCACTCGGAGGTCCTAACCTTCGAGGTAGTGGACTTTCTGGGGTCCTACCACGCCATCTTAGGGCGGCCATGCTACGCCAAGTTCATGGCGCTCCCTAACTACACCTACCTCAAGCTAAAGATGCCGGGGCCAAACGGCGTCATCACCATAGGTTGCACCTTCTCGCACGCCTACACATGCGACCGCGAGCATTACGAGCTCGCCACTACCGTCGTCAAGTCCACCGAGCTCCCGGAGCTTGGGAATTCGGAGACTCTAGCAGTCCTCGACTGCAATAGGCCGACCTCCTTGAGTACCTTCCATCCAACCAAGGAAACCAAGGCAGTGGAGATCGACCCCACCGACCCGACCAAGATGGTTTGGATCGGGACCAAGCTCCTGACCAAATAGGAAAGTGAGCTCACCAACTTCCTACGCGCAAATCATGATGTCTTCGCATGGAAGCCTTCTGACATGCTGAGCATACCGAGGAAGGTCGCCGAGCATGCACTACGCGTTGTCCTAGGCTCAAAGCCCACCAAGCAACGCCTATGTCGCTTTGACGATGAGAGGCACAGGGCCATAGGCGAGGAGATCACCAAACTTCTGGCAATCGGATTCATCAAAGAGGTATACAACTCCAACTGGCTATCTAATCCTATACTTGTGAAAAAGAAGAATGGGAAATGAAGAATGTGTGTTGACTATACTGGCCTCAACAAGGCATGCCCAAAGGACCACTTCCCTTTACCACACATAGATCAGATAGTCGACTCTACCTCAGGGTGTGAAATCCTCTCCTTCCTAGATGCCTACTCAGGCTACCACCAGATCATGATGAAAGAGTCCGACCAGGTCGAGACTTCATTCATCACCCCGTATGGTTCGTACTATTACATAACCATGCCTTTCGGTCTGAAGAACCCTGGCGCCACCTATCTAAAAGGTCCTAATATGGCTAGAGGGGGTGAATAGCCTATTTAAAAATCTACAAACCAACTAGAGCAATTTGATTAGTATGAGAAATAGCAAAAAGCAAACTTGCTCAAGCTCTACAAGGGTTGCAAGCCACCTATCCAACAATTCTAGTTACTATGATCACTAGACACACAATTTACTAAGTCACTACTCACTAAGAGCTCTCACAATTGTTACACTAAAGAGCTCCACTAGATGGACTTAAGCTATAAAGCAAGCTCTCAATTCTAGCTACACTAAAGAGCTTGCTACAACTAGTTTGCGGGAATGTAAATAAGTAATTAAGGTGATTACTTATTCAAGATGAATACTTATTCAATCACCGGGAGAATACCAAAGGGCAAGAGACAACCAATTTTCTCCCGAGGTTCACGTGCTTGCCAACACGCTACGTCCCTGTTGTGTCGACCAACACTTGGTGGTTCAGCGGCTAAGAGGTGTTGCACGAACCTCGTCCACACAATTGGACACCGCAAGAACCTACCCACAAGTGAGGTTACTCCATGACACAAGCAATCCACTAGGGTTACCTTTCGGCGCTACATCGGGGAAGGCACAAGTCCCCTCACAATCACCGGAGATGGCCACGAACAATCACCAACTCGTGCCAATCCTCCTCCCCTGCTCCAAGCCATCTAGGTGGTGGCAACCACCAAGAGCAACAAGCAAATCTGGTAGCAAAACACGAACACCAAGTGCCTCTAGATGCAATCACTCAAGCAATCCACTTGGATTCTCTCCCAATCTCACAAAGATGATGAATCAATGATGGAGATGAGTGGGAGGGCTTTGGCTAAGCTCATAAGGTTGCTATGTCAATGCAAATGGCCAAGAGAGTGAGCTTGAGCCAGCTATGGGGCTTAAATAGAGAGCCCCTATGAATAGAGCCGTTGGCTCTCTATTCCCTGAAAAATCAGGGCGATCGGACGCACCGATCAAATCGACCGGACATAGGACCCCAGCATCTGGTCACGCGATACACGCCACGTGTCCCCTGGTTCAAACGCTGATCGCCCGGTCTCAATGGTCAATAGTGCACTTAAGTTGTGACCGGACACAGGACCCCAGCATCCGGTCGTTTCTAGTAAGGTTCCACTCACGACCGGACGTGTCCGGTCACCATCGACCGGACTCACCTAGCGTCCGATCACTCACTGTCTCCTCTGCGCGCCGCCACAGCAGCATGACCGGACACTGAATAGTGTTCAGCCTGCGTTCGATCACCTGCGTCTGGTCAAGAGACCGAGAGTACCATGTTCTTTTATAATTGACCGGACACTACTCCCCAACGTCCGGTCACCACGTGACCAGCGATCCGGTGCACTCTATGAAACCCTATCTTTTCTGTACAGGTGGATACTCCACCGGTGGAGTTTCAAACCCTTGCTCCCAAGTGCCAAACACAATGTGTATGACCTTTGTGCATGTGTGTTAGCATATTTTCACAAACATTTTTAAGGGTGTTAGCACTCCACTAGATCCTAAATGCATATGCAATGAGTTAGAGCATCTAGTGGCACTTTGATAACCGCATTTCGATACGAGTTTCACCCCTCTTAATAGTACGACTATCTATCCTAAATGTGATCACACTCTCTAAGTGTCTTGATCACTAAACCAAAAAGCTCTTATCAATTTCACCTTTGCCTTGAGCTTTTTGTTTTTCTTTCTCTTCTTTACCAAGTCCAAGCTCTTGATCATCACCATGGCATCACCATTATCATGTCATGATCTTCATTTGCTTCACTACTTGGAGTAATGCTACCTATCTCATAATCACTTTGATAAACTAGGTCAGCACTTAGGGTTTCATCAATTCACCAAAACCAAACTAGAGCTTTCAATCTACCCCTTTTTGGTAATTGATGACAACCCTTACACAAAGATATGAATTGAATTTTAATTGAATCCATGTTGCTTGCCCAAGCACATTTACCATGTGTAAAAGAATATGGACAAGTTTCATGAACTCCAAATGGTAGCAATTGCTCCCCCTACATATGTGCTAAGAGTTTGGACTGTAGCTTGCACATATGCTTAGATAGGAAATATAGGAGACAATTTCTACCAAATGATGCTAAGGTATAAGAGATGAACCTTTGAAGCGTGATACCAATTGGAGTGCACCAATATACCATCCTTAGCACCATTAGTAACTAGACATACACAAAAACTAGAATACCCCATGAGATCAACACTAGAAGTGAGGGTCTAGTTATCATAATGTGAGCATGAGTCTAGTTACTTAACCTATGCATGCTAGTTTTTCATTTCATCATTCAAACCAACAACTAGCATACACCACACAAGCATGGATATTGAAATTTAAAACTTGTGCCATGCAAGCAAATATATGAAATGCACATTCAAATGCAACATACAAGTTTATGAGCTTGCTCCCCCTACTTGTGTAATTTTTATTGATCCCCTTACAATGTCATTTCATTTGTTTGCTCCCCCTATCTTACTATCTTTGTGAATTTCTCTCCCCCTTTGTCAACAATTAGCACAAAAAGCGAGCTCAAATTTTAGATAGGTTGGGGTGAAACCATGTGAAATGAGGATCATTTTCCTAATTTGGTTCAATCTAGATCACTCGCAAAAGATATTTAACTCAGTTTGATCCAAGGACATGCTTCTTCACACCTCCAAATAAGGGTTATCTTGTACCATGTTGAGTTAAACACTTATAGCTTATTTTCTATATCAAACACTAGGTTTACAAGCCCACAAACATGTCATATGTTACCACTAGATCATTTCAAGCATACAAGCAATAGTGGTACCATACAAGCATCAAATTCATATGATTTTCATGAATGAGCCTTGGACATGATAGGAATGACTAGATGCACTAAACAAATCCTTAGCAATGGATGGATGACATGTCAATCAACTTTACCTTGCTTTGCTTGAAGGAGAGGCATGTCATATAATGGGGGGGTGCATCAACACATATTGGAGAAGTCAAGTATGTTCAACTAATTCCTTAGCTTGCAAAACCTCTTCTCATCAAGTGGCTTGGTGAAGATATCGGCAAGTTGATCTTCGGTGCCTACACTCTCAATGCAAATATCCCCTTTTTGATGACCAAGACACAAGTGATCTTCCCAATAGTTGACATGTGCCTGAGGTGCTCTTCCTTTCAACCTTGCATCCCTCATAATCCGAGTCGGAGTAACCAACTAGCTCAAACTTTGTTCCTTTGGGATACACAAACCAACATTTTGTGTATGCTTCAAGTACCTCAATATTCTTTTTGTTGCCTTCAAATGACTTTCTCTTGGTGAGGCTTGAAATCTTGTACACATGTATACACTAAACATAACATTCGGCCTTGATGTGGTCACATAGAGTAGGCTTCCAATCATAGACTGATACATCTTTTGATCCACCATGTTGCCACTAGCATCACTATCCAAGCTTCCATTTGTCCCCATTGGTGTACTAATAGCTTTAGCATCATCCATTACAAACTTCTTGAGCATGTCTTTGATGTACTTGCCTTGACTCACAAATGTGCCATTCTTCATTTGCTTGATTTGAAGACCAAGGAAGTAACTAAGCTCTCCAATCATGGACATCTCAAACTCACTTGCCATCATCTCTCCAAACTCATAAAAATCTTAGTTTGTTGACCCAAATATGATATCATCAACATAGATTTGCAATACAAACAAGTCATTTCCAAGCTTCTTGGTGAAGAGTGTGGTGTCAACCTTTCCCATATTGAATCCCTTAGAGAGTAGGAAATCCCTTAATCTCTCATACCATGCTCTTGGTGCTTGTTTCAATCCATACAAAGCTTTTCTCAACTTATAAACATGGTTAGGTTTCTTTTCATCTTCAAAACCGGGAGGTTGCTCAACATACACAAGCTCATTGATGTAACCATTGAGAAATGCACTCTTCACATCTATTTGGTACAACTTGATGTTGTGGGCACAAGTATAAGCTAACAAGATCCTAATTGCTTCCAATCTTGCAACCGAGGCATATGTTTCTCCAAAGTCAAGACCTTCAACTTGAGTGTAACCTTGAGCCACTAATATTGCTTTGTTCCTTATTACTATCCCATCTTGATCTTGCTTGTTCCGAAAGACCCACTTGGTTCCAATTACATTGTGATCCATAGGCCTCTCAACTAACTCCCATACTTGATTTCTCTTGAAGTTGTTTAGCTCTTCATGCATAGCATTGACCCAATCAACATCCTTCAAAGCTTCAACTATCTTCTTAGGTTCAATGAATGACACAAATGAGAAATATTCACAAAATGATGCCAATTTAGATATTGTTTGTACACCTCTAGAAATATCACCAATTATAGAGTCAAAAAAATGATCTCTTGCAACATTGATTGGTTGGAGCACTTGCATTTGATTGCTTGCATTTGATTGAGATGATGAACTAGCCAATTATTGTTGATCTTGCACTTTATCATCAATAGCACTTGCTTGACTTTGATCTTGGGAACCCACTAGCTTGTTTATTTGAGTTAGAGGGTACTTGATTCTTGTTATCTTCAACATCAATTACTTCTCTAGGTCTTATATCACCAATGTACATGTTCTTCATTGCATTTACTAATTGAGTGCCTCTCACATCATCTAGATTCTCATCTTCCTCTTAGGAACCATTTGTTTCATCAAATTCCACATCATGAACCTCCTCAGGAGTACCACTAGCCAAATTCCAAACTCTATATGCCTTGCTAGTAGTGGAGTAACCAAGCAAGAAACCTTCATCGCATTTCTTTTCAAACTTGCTCAATCTAGTGCCTTTCTTTAATATGTAGCATTTACAACCAAAAACCTGAAAGTATGCTATGTTGGGCTTTCTTCCATTCAATAGCTCATAAGGTGTCTTCTCTGGGGTGATAATAGAGTCGGTTGCTATAATAGCAAGCCATGTTGATTGCTTTGGCCCAAAATGAATGACTCACATTGTACTCACTCAACATTGATCTTGCCATGTCAATCAAAGTTCTATCCTTTCTTTCAACTAGGCCATTTGATTGTGGAGTATACTTGGTCGAAAATTGATGCCTAATACCAAAATCATCACACAAATCATCCACTCTTGTGTTCTTGAACTCACTTCCATTGTCACTTCTCACTTTCATGATGGTTGTTTCAAACTCATTATGAAATCTCTTGATGAATGTCTTAAAGGTTGTAAACACATCACTCTTGTCAACAAGAAAGAACACCCATGTGTATCTAGTGAAATCATGTACAATCACAAATCCGTACTTTTTTCCACCAATGCTAGTGTATGTGGTTGGTCCAAACAAGTCCATGTGCATCAACTCAAATGCCTTAGATGTGCTCATCATGCTCTTCTTAGGATGTGTGTTACCAATTTGCTTTTTGGCTTGACATACACTACATAGCTTATCCTTCTCAAATGTGATATCTTTCAAGCCTCTAACTAAGTCATGCTTGATTAACTTGTTCAATTGTTTCATTCCAACATGACCAAGCCTTCTATGCCATAACCAACCCATGCTAGACTTAGTGAGCAAACATGTTGACAATTGAGCTTCTCTAGCATTGAAATCAACCAAGTATAGATTCTCATATCTAAATCCTTTGAATATCAAGTTAGAGCCATCTACACTTATGATCGCTACATCATCCACACCAAATATGTACTTGAAACCAAGATCACACAATTGAGCTATCGATAATAGGTTGAAGTTCAAGCTCTCTACTAGTAGCACATTGGAAATGCTCAAGTCATTGGATATTGCAATCTTAACAAGACCTTTGACCTTGCCTTTGTCATTGTCACCAAATGTGATACTATCAATCCCATTGCTCTTGTTTTCATTGATTGAATTGAACATTCTTGGATCACCGGTCATGTGTTGTGTGCACCCACTATCAAGTACCCAATGCCTTCCTCCAGATTTATAATTGACCTACAAAAGAAGATCAATTCCTTTTAGGTACCCAAACTTGCTTGGGTCCTTGAATGTTAGTTACCAAGGTCTTTGGTACCCAAATGGCCTTCTTTTTTGGGCCCACAATTGGTGTACCAATGAACTTAGCCTTTACACCATTGGCACCCTTAACAAGCATGTAACAAGAATCAAATCTAATTGAGGATACATTAGGTTGCTTGTTCTTGTTAGTCTTGTAATATTTCTCTATATGCCCAACTTGCTTGCATCTATTGCAAAACCGACCATTGCCCTTCACAAAGCTAGCTTTGGGAGTGACAAAGGTCGCCTTCCATTTTTGTTGAGAGAAAACCTTTGGCTACCCAAGCACTTTAGCAAGCGGGCATCTCCACCATAGGCATTGCCTAAAGCACGATTGAGCTCATTCACCTCCTTCTCGAGGGTCTCATTTTCCACCATTAGTGAGGCATCACAAGTAGAACCATCACTCAAAGATGAAGTTGAAGTGGAAGTGCTACAAGAAGTGTTAGTGGGAGCAACTACAATGGGCTTATAAAAAGATTCGTCGATAATATCACATGTTAATCCCACATCACAAGATACAATCTCTTGCTCCTTCTTGGCTTCCTCCATTTTGACTTGCTCGATGAGAGAGGAGTGAGCCTTTTCAAGCTTAGAGTGAGCTTTGCCAAGCTTCTCATGGGCTTCCGTTAGCCTCTCATGAGTGGCATTGAGCTCATCAAGAGATTGCTTAAGAAATTTGACTTGCTTTTGCAATTCTTTGCACTCCTTTCTCTTCATCTCAAAGCAAGTGTGCACTTGCTCACACATGTCCATGAGCTCCTCCTTGGAGTACTCATCATCATCATCACTCCTACAAGCATCACTTTCACATTCATCATCATCACTCACATCGTATTTTACCTTGGTAGGCTTTGCCATGAGGCATGTCGATGGAGTATCGAAGATGGAGGGCTTGTTGTTGATGGCGATGCTAGCTAGTGCTTTCTTGATAGATTTCTTGCCATCATCACTAGAGTCATCACTATCCGAAGAGCCATCACTATCCCAAGTGACCACATAGCCTCCACCCTTCTTCTTCTTTTGGAAGGTCATCTTCTTCTCCTTCTTCTCCTTCTTCTCCTTCTTATGCTTCTTCTTCTTATCCTCATCATTGTCACTATTATAGGGACAATCCGCTACAACGTGATCGGGGCTCTTGCAATTGTAGCATCTTCTCATATATTCTTTGTTTTTTGTGTGATCTCTTCTCTTTCTTGCACCATAGCCCTTCTTCTTCATGAATTTACCCATCTTACGCACAAATAGAGCCATGGCTTCATCATCAATGTCACTAAGATTCTCATCATCACTTGATTCTTTCTTGGACTTGCCCTTGTTCTTAGATGATGAGTTAACAGTGAATGCTACACTCTTCTTCTTCTTGTCTTTGTCTTCCTTCTTGTCATCCTTGTCAACCCATTCCCTTTCCACATGGTATGTCTCTTGTGTCATGACATCACCTAGTACTTGGGTAACCTCCTTCAAATTGCCTCTTATGATAAGCAATCTCAACATCTCAAATCTTGGAGGTAAGCACATCAAGAACCAATAAGAGACATCATCATCATTGATCTTTTCTCCCAATGCCTTCAAATCATTGACAATCACTTGCAATAAATGAAACTCTCCGGAATGCTCTCATCTTCCTTCATCTTGAAGCTTATCAACTTGTCCTTGAGAATATATAACTTGGCACTCTTCACCATCGGTGTGCCCTCATATGTTTCCTCCAATCTCTTCCACACCTCATTAGCTCTCTCACAATCCTTGATTTGCTCAAATACCTTGGAATCAATGGCATTGTATATGGTGTTGAGAGCCATTGTATTGCATTGCTTATTGATCTTGTCTTGGTTAGTGAGATTGTTGGGATCAATGATAGCATAGTCATTCTCGGTCACATCCCATACTTGATCATTGATTGAACCAAGATACATCCTCATCTTTCTTTTCCAATAATCATAGCTTGTGCCATCAAAGAATGGTGGTTTGCCCCCCACATGGTTGAACACAACTTGAGCCATAATTTGACACCGAGGTTATTAAGCCTTTAATCAAACGGTGACCATAGCTCCAATACCAATTGAAAGGTCCTAATATGACTAGAGGGGGGTGAATAGCCTATTTAAAAATCTACAAACCAACTAGAGCAATTTGATTAGTATGACAAATAGCGAAAAGCAAACTTGCTCTAGCTCTACAAGAGTTGTAAGCCACCTATCCAACAATTCTAGTTGCTATGATCACTACACACACAATATGCTATGTTACTACTCACTAAGAGCTCTCACACTTGCTACACTAAAGAGCTCCACTAGATGACCTTAAAACAACAAGTGCCTCTAGATGTAATCACACAAGCAATCCACTTGGATTCTCTCCCAATCTCACAAAGATGATGAATCAATGATGGAGATGAGTGGGAGGGCTTTGGCTAAGCTCACAAGGTTGCTATATCAATGCAAATGGCCAAGAGAGTGAGCTTGAGCCGGCCATGGGGCTCAAATAGAGAGCCCCCATGAACAGAGCCGTTGGCTCTCTGTTCCCTGAAAAATCGGGGCGATCGGATGCGCCGATCAGATCGACCAAATGCAAGACCCCAGCGTCCGGTCACGCGATACACGCCATGTGTCCCCTGCTTCAAATGCTGATCGCCCAATCTCAATGGTCAATAGTGCACTTAAGTTGAGACTAGACACACTGCTCAAAGTGACCGGACGCAGGACCCTAGCATCTGGTTGTTTCCAGTAAGGTTCCACTCACAACCGGATGCGTCCGGTCACCACCGACCGGACTCGCCCAGCGTCTGATCACTCACTGTCTCCTCTGTGCGCCGCCACAGCAGCATGAACGGACACAGAATAGTGTTCAACCTACGTTCAGTCACCTGTGTCCGGTCAAGAGACCGAGAGTACCATCTTCTTTTATAATTGATCGGATGCTGCTCCCTAGCGTCCAGTCACCATGTGACCAGCATCTGGTGCACTCTATGAATCCCTGTCTTTTCTGTACAGGGCGCCGGTGGCACCGTCCGTCTGTCCGCACTCTACGGGCGAATACTCCACTGGTGGAGTTTCAAACCCTTGCACCCAAGTGCTAAACACAATGTGTATCACCTTTGTGCATGTGTGTTAGCATATTTTCACAAATATTTTCAAGGGTGTTAGCACTCCACTAGATCCTAAATGCATATGCAATGAGTTAGAGCATCTAGTTGCACTTTGATAACCACATTTTGATATGAGTTTCACCCCTCTTAATAGTACGGCTATCTATCCTAAATGTGATCACACTCTCTAAGTGTCTTGATCACTAAACCAAAAAGCTCCTATCAATTTCACATTTGCCTTGAACTTTTTGTTTTCTTTCTCTTCTTTACCATGTCCAAGCTCTTGATCATCACCATGGCATCACCATTACCATGTCATGATCTTCATTTGCTTCACTACTTGGAGTAATGCTACCTATCTTATAATCACTTTGATAAACTAGGTTAGCACTTAGGGCTTCATCAATTCACCAAAACCAAACTAGAGCTTTCACTATCAACGGTGCACGCAGCGATGCTTCGCCGACCAAATCGACCCGCCTGACCAACCTGACCAAGTTGAGCGGCCAAAACAAACAATCGCTGTCTATGTAGATGACATAGTGGTGAAAATGGCTCAAGCTAGCGACCTGATCGCAAACTTGGCCACCACATTTGCGAACCTCCAAAGGTTCAGTGTCAAATTAAATCCTAAAAAATGTGTTTTTAGGGTTCCAAAGGGGAAGCTGCTCGGATACATCGTGTTCGAGCGCGGCATCGAAGCCAACCCCGAAAAAATCATGGCCATCTCCAACATGGGCCCTATATGCAACGTCAAGGGCATATAGAGGCTCACCGACTGTTTGGCTGCCCTGAGCCGGTTCATCTCCCGACTAGGCGAGCGGGGGATGCCTCTCTACAAACTTCTTAAGAAGACAAACGCATTCGTCTGGACAAAGGAGGCACAGTAGGCTTCAGAAAGCCTCAAAGCATCACTGACGTCGGCCGCGATCCTTGTCGCTCCTGAATGGGGAGAATCCCTCCTCCTCTACATCACGGCAAGCAATGACGTTGTGAGCACCGCCCTCATCATCGAGAGGGAGGAGCCAAGACACCCCCTGAAGGTCTAGCGACTGGTGTACTTCATTGATGAGGTACTCACTGATGCCAAAATTCGCTGCCCCTTGGTTTAGAAGCTTCTGTACGCCGTGCTGATGGCGACCTGAAAGCTCCTGCACTACTTCACCGACCACGAGGTCATGGTCATCACCTTGTACCCACACGAGGAGGTCATCCATAACCATGATGTCATCGGCCAAATCTCCAAGTGGGCTCCCGAGCTCATGGGCCACGACATTAGGTATGTCCCCCTCACCGCTATTAAGTCTTAGGCTCTTGCTGACTTCATCACTGAATGGACGAAAGTCTAGCTCCCGACCCCAGACGTCACCCACAAGTACTGGATGATGTACTTCGACGGGTCAGTCATGGCACGAGGCTCAGGGGTTGGAATGGTTCTGATCTCCTCAGAAGGGAGCAGGCTCCGCTACGCGATCCATCTCCATTTTTTAGCCTCTAACAACACCATGGAGTACGAGGCCCTCATTAATGGACTGCGTATCGCCGTCGAGCTCGGCGCCATGCGGCTGTATGTCCGTGGTGACTCAGAGTTGGTCAATGACCAAGTCATGAAGGAGTCCACCTGCAAGAGCCCTCTCATGGCGGCGTACTGCTAGGACATGCCCAAGCTCAATGACAAGTTTTGAGGGATCTAACTGCACCATGTCCCTCGAAAAGACAACGACGCCGCCAACTTCTTTGCAAAATTGGTAGCCAGACGGGAACCACCCACCGACGGGGTCTTTGTAAATGACCTCCTCAAGCCGTCTGCCCGCATCTGAGAGGATCCAACCCAGATGCGCTCCAACACCAATCTAGCACTCGAGGGCTCCGGCCCCTCGACGTACCCCAACCCCGACCTAGCGCTCGGGGGCTCTGACCTTGGCGCCTCCATGGCAATGTCGCCCGGCGACATCACCGTGATGGCACTCGATCCGGCCGACTAGAGAGCACCACTGCTCGCCTAACTCCTCGAGGAGGTTCTCCCACTGGAAAGGACTAAAGCGCAATGAATCGGTCAACGCGCCAAGATGTTCGTCGCCATTATTAATGAACTTTACAAGTGAAGTCCACCAGGAGTGCTCATGAAGTGCATCCTGACTAACCAGGGGAAACAACTTCTCAAAATCCATGCCAAAATCTATGGACATCACGCGGCCACAAGGTCGCTAGTCGAGGAAGCCTTTCGCCAAGGTTTTTACTGTCCTACTGCACCATGAGATGTAGAGGAGGTGGTCCGCAGGTGTGAAGGATGCCAGTTCTACGCTTGGCAAACTTACCTACCGGCGCAGGAGCTTTAGACCATCCCCATCACTTGGCCATTCGCGGTCTAGGGCCTTGACATGGTTGGACCCCTCAAAAAGGCCTCAGGTGGCTTCACTCACCTACTCGTGGTGGTGGACAAGTTCACCAAGTGGATAGAGGCGAAGCCCATCACCAATATCTGCTCGAAAGAGGCGATCAAGTTCTTTCTCGACATCATCTATTGGTTTGGTGTTCCTAACTGTATCATCACCGACCACGAAACAAACTTCACCAGGAAGAAGTTTCTGGACTTTTGTGATGGATACGACATTAGGATTGATTAGGACTCGGTCGGACACCCGTGTACTAACAGTCAGGTCGAATGGGCCAATGGCATGGACCTCCAAGGAATCAAGCCCCGCGTCTTTGACCGACT
The DNA here is from genome assembly GCA_904845875.1 of Miscanthus lutarioriparius. Lineage (NCBI taxonomy): Eukaryota > Viridiplantae > Streptophyta > Magnoliopsida > Poales > Poaceae > Miscanthus > Miscanthus lutarioriparius. Next base: position 62,601,042 of record CAJGYO010000008.1, on the reverse strand, counting down.
CAAAAAGTATGTCGTACATTGGGTTGCAGAGGTCCCAGCGACCCTCTGGAGCCTAAGAACGACCCCAAACCAATCCACGGGGTTCACCCCTTTCTAGCTGGCATATGGAGCCAAAGCAGTGTTGCCATCCGACCTCAATCATAGTGCCCCAAGAGTAAAGGCCTTCGACTAAGACCGAGCCGTGGAGGCTCAGCAGAATGCGGTCGACCTGCTTGAGGAGGCTCGTGAGATGACCGTCATCCGCTCGGCTCGTTACTAGCAAACTCTCCGTAGGTACCATGAAAGAAAAATCAGGGGGAGTGTAACACCCTAGGTGTTAAGCATGTATTTGGCATTGTCATTGGCATTGCATGAGCACAAGCATCATTGATCATTCATGAGCATGACCATCTCAAATTTTATCTCTATGATTGCTTATATCACATGTGTTTGTCACTAAATCTTTACATATGCTGGGGTTTACATGTGACCAATGTATAAAATTCTTGTGGGACCCTAGGAGTACCTTAAACTTGCTTAGAATGTCACATAGAACAACTTTGGTATTCATGACTTGGACCAAATTGGCCTCTAAGACATGGTTATAGTGTAAGCTACCATTTTCATCTTACCACTTTGACCAAAGTTGAACTTTACCCTTGAGATTTTGCATGGCTATGCACCCTTAAGCAAAGTTGTAGTACTTGACTAGAGTAACAACTTTTATTTTTGGGTCAAGAGCTATTTCAGTGCCTAACATGGTCAAATAGGACTCACAAGAATCAACAAAATACTATTTTCAACTTAGAAAAAATTTGTGAAGTCATGAACTGAGTTTTAGTTTTGATGTACCCTACTTTGAAGCTTTGTAATTTGAAAACTATGGCAAATTATACGTTACTCCCTAAAGCAAAGTTGGAGTTTACATGTAGCTCTACGACTTTTAGTAATGGAGTTTTTTCCAAACTCGCCACGGATTAGGAGATAGAGGTGGATGAACTTGCACTGTCAGTCATGTTCATAAGGGTCTGATGCCGTTTCAACGCTGGTGTCAGTGGCCAACCGGGGGTAGGCCAGCCACGCCGCGTGGCGGTCGTACGCCAGCGTCGGCGTAGCCGGTCAGGCCAGCACGGGGAGAAAAGGCGTGCACCTCTGCTGCTCGCCGCATTTTGCTCTTGCACCCCGCTCTCTCTCTCGCCCATGCTAGAGCAAAGCGGAGCACTGCGCCGTCGCACCATCACCGTTGCTCCCCCATGCCCGCTCACTGCCATCGCAACTCCACCGCTCAATTCCTCGCGTCAACAGCTCCGCCACCTCTACCTCCCCGAACCACTACTACCTCATGTCGCGCCTTGGTAAGGCCCCATTTCGCCTGGCCACCACTGAGCCATCACCGGAGCGCCGCCGCGCTCTCGGCTCGCCGTGGCCAGCTTTCATAGAATCACCTCTGCTAGCTCTCTCTCTCTAGTCTCATCTTCCCCCTAACCCTAGTAACTCACACCGGTGACCGATTAGCCTCTACCGCCGTGTGTTCGCTGGAACACGGCAGCGCACCGCCATGCCATTGCCGCCGCCGAGACCCTTCATGTGGTCAAAGTTTACCGTGAAGTCATAACGTGCCTCACCTAAGCACACCACGGCCAGAGAACGCCATCATACTGCCGCACTGTCTCCGCCATCCACCATCACCGCCGGCGAGGGTGCTTCAGTGCACCGCTGGTCCAACGAGGGGTACCACTGGGTGCAGGGGATCACAAGGAATGCAATGGTGAAGACGCTACCATCGGAGACCTCGTTGTCGGTGAGTTCTCGCCGGTCAGCGCCGTCCCCTGTCCTGGCCTCACTGACGGGTGGGTCCCGTTGATTGCGGCCCCAACTATCAGCCTGTGTGTGTTTTGATTTTTTGATTTATTTTCTAGATTTGAATGTATGTTTCAAACATTCATATCTCAAACTAGGAGTGTCCAATTTTGGTGAACCAAATTTTGTTGGATTCCTCATGAAGTGTAGTATTGGATAAAAATATGAAATGCACTGTTTATGGTATTTTTATGGGAGAATAAAATGGAGCAAGATAAATGCTTTTTAAATGTTTTCAATTTGTAAAATGCATAACTTGTGCTAGGAAAGTGATAAAATTGTGATTCCAATTTTGCTAATCTTGGGTTGGCATGCTCTAGCTAATAAAAATACTAAACCTATAGTAAGCATACTTGGAATATGATCTTCCTATTTAATCTTAAATAATTACTAGTTTCTAGTGAAAATAAATGGGAAAAAATACATAACTAATGATCATACAAATTTTTATACTGTGTTATGGTACTAGGATGCATGTAAGCAAAATATGAAACATGTTGTTTGACACTTTTCACTAGGCTAAACTATTTTTGCTAAAATGAGCCTAGGCAACTTGTCTTTTTGTAGAGATTGCTATACTTATCCAAATGACATGAAATTTGTATAGTAGACTTTTGGGGACATAAGTAGGCTACTGTAATTTTCTTAGAATTTATGGTGCATTTTGATATATTTTCCTTATTTGACCTCGGTGTCCAAATAAATTAATAAATGCATTTAAAGAAATTATTTGAGCTTGACCATCATGTTTTGTAGAGTGTGTATGATGCCTATGAACTGTTGGTATCATTGGTTGTGCCCAAATTTGATTGCTTGTATGCAGTAAAATATTAATTGCTCTATAATTCAATTTTAGTGACAGTTTGGACAGTTTTGGTTGTGAAGTAAATTGCATGGGTAAAACGATGTTTGCTGTGAATATTGTCAATAACAAAGTTGTAGATAACTTACTTATCTTGCTTGTTTCAAATGTTTATGGCAATAGGCTAAATGGTTTGAGAGTTATAGCTGTTAGAAGTTGGTCTCCAGAAATACTTATTCTCTGGAGATTTCTGGATAGACCTGGGAAGTTTACCTATTTTGACTAGGATAATGGTTGAATCACCTTTTGGTCATTAAATGAAAGTTGTAAGCAATTTTATAAGCTTTCTAGAAAGTCTAAGGTCATAGTATTGGGTTGAGCAGAACTTTGGATATAGCCACAATAAATAGTTGCTATTTATAGTAGGAAATGACTAAGTCAATTGTAGTTGTTTGTCTTATGTGATGCATGTGTAGATGCTAAGGCTAATTGAGATTAGTTGTTAGCTGCAGGTTCTAGGCCTCTTACAGATGATGAACAACTTTACTTTAGGTTGTTAGAACTTAGTGAGTGTATGTTTCTTGAATTATAGAAGAGATATGCACCTACTCAGTAAAGATCAATTAGAAGAAAGTTATACATCTACCTTGCCAACAAATGTTAAACTTATCATACACTTTGCGGATAACCATGATTAGGCATATGCAATTTATCATCTCATCTCTTATGCATTCATGATACTCATTTGTGCATATACATGAATAGGTTCCCTGGAAGGAGTGACGCTTCTCGAGTTCGAACCCGAGCATCAGGAGGAGCAGCAGACAGCCTAGGAGCAGGAAGTTCAGGTGGAAGGAGGAGTCAACTCAGAAGATCTCCCTGAGTGTCCTAACCACCAACCTTCCTTGTTCTTGAAAGGCAAGCCTCAGAGCATTATAAACCTCCTATGTTTTTACAAATATCACTTGAGTCCCTTATGTTTGATGCATTATGTTATAGGAGTTGATTGGAACCACTTGATGCATAGAACTACCTTGTCCAGATAAATATATCTTGAATCCTTTATAGGTCCAGGGTCGAATATATGCTTAGCCTTGCTTAGTCCGGTAGAAGTCAGGTGATTTCCTGTCACCTGCAAGATGTAGGTAGATATCTGATCACGGTTGGCTATAATTGCTATCGTGGAAATAACCATGTGTTGATGAATGAAAAGGAGACCGGACGGGATTGTGATAGAGAAGCACAAGGCATGGAGGTCTTGGTGCCTATTTATCCCCGTCTATGTCGGTTAAGGACCGATTCGCTGTACGTCCTCATATCATGTTGAACGCATGCCTAACACTTAGGTGGCCGGATAAGTCATTCTGATCATGAAGCCGAGTAGCTCAATTCAGGCCAGGCCCTGGTAAGTGAAAGTGTGCACACTAGAGGCAGTAGGTATGTGCGGAGAGCCAATGACGTGAGTCCAAGGGTGGGTTCGAGTCCCGATCTTCCTGGCAGATTGGTAGAATCTCTGATGGTGCAGCGATGACCAGACCCGCAAAGTTGGTTCCTGAGTTATACCAAAGGTGACCCGATGAGACCCCAATGGGGAAAGTATGGGTTTGTGTTAGGAATAATTCTCCAGCTAGGTAGGAATCGTTTTGAATTGCCGTCTCTCCCGGATAGTGAGAACTTGACAGAGGAGCGGCAACATAGAGTAACTTAATGGAAACTTGATGGTTATGATGATGCTCAAATTATTATACCGGATATGGTTACTAATGCTTGTTAGCTTAATCAAGTGATTGCTCTAGTACAGGTGCTAATCTAGAGATGCTTAATTGAATAGGTATTCAAATTGATGCTAGAGGTACTAAATCTACAAGTTATGTTACTTAAGCTTTTATGCAAAATGTTGTCAAGCTAACACCACCGATAAAGCCTTGCATACTCCTTGGAGTCATATTATTTCTGGTTTATGATGGATAAGTCTAGCTGAGTACATTCTCATACTTAGGGTTTATTCCCTCTTATTGCAGATGACATGATGTATCATGGGTATTGTAAGAACTGCCTTCATCCTGCTATGGATGAGGACTAAACCATGGGGCATGGTACTCCTGAGTTATCCCCTTTGTTCTGCTTTTGCTAGAAATGACCATGGTACTGGCATGTATTTGAACTAAGTGTGATGTTGATGTCAAACTACTTTGCTTCCGCTATTTGAACTTGGTTTGTAATAACTACGTGAACTCCGATGTATGTGAGATACTTATGAACTATTTGTGAACTGTGATGTAACATGTGATTGGTTGTGTTGAATCATGTACGATCTTGGTTTGTATGTTGGTTTGTTTAAGATCCTTCGTGATTTCATCGGACTACCGGTTTTATATGGGCTCAAGTATGACGGTTTGATCGCTTCAGTGATTGCTATTGTACTTGTGCTCTTATAAATTGGACGATTCTGTTACAGCTTGCATCGGAGCAAAATTCAACACTAAACTTGTCATATGGGTATTTAAAACAAAGGTTTTGTTTTATAAAATCAGTTTGACAACTTATAGCTATACATTTAGGTGTGTTAGAAACCTAAATTTTAAATTTAGAGTGTGCCAGTGGTCATATCCATTTATGTCCAATTAAGGACTATCAGGTGGCTAAATAAGTACTAACATGGGGGTTTTTACTTTTGTCATCCATACGGTGTGCTATTGTATGGATGTCATTCACTTGAGTGGTAATGTATGGATCGAATGCCTCTACGACCAGGTAAGAAGGTAAGTTGATAAGTGGCATGACCGCAAGATGTGAGCGTACGGTCGAAGAGAGCTAGCTTTGATACGGCTGTATATGCATGCTTGCATGTGTGTATGGTGCGTATTTAATTGTGGGTAATAAATTGTTATCAGGTAGCTTTGATACGGAAGTATATGTATGGGTATACATATATGGAAGTATTTAGTTGCAACCTAGAGCCTAGATTTACATTTTTTTGCATATATAATTGTTGGGATGGGCTAAAATGAATTTCTTGTGCAGGTACACTAACAGCGAAACATGTAGCCCGATTAGTTACGTATATTGAGAGAACGTATGTATGCCACCGTGTATTTCGTTAGAATTTTAAATTTTTCCTAAGATTCATGAGGATGTACGCAACATGTACATCATGTTCACTCATGCATTTACATTTTTGCATTCCTCCCTTACTTATAATTGCTTACCCCATTTGTTAAATTTCTTCTCACGCATGTTATCCTCTCACAAGAGTTGCACACTTTGCTATAGATGGTAGCACCAGGAGCCCCATCTCACAGTGACACGTTCCTGGCTGTGTTTGGCACTCCTACCGTGCTGGGGAGGGTGCTAAACTCGGTTGGGTACGCTGAGCCACCCCGCTACTTTTGGAGGGAAATGGCAGCTGAGGGGCAGCCGTGTATGATGTACGGGTGACCATTCCAGTTCGTGCAGACAATCCATAGTGGCAGGGTTGGAGTATTGAGTTAGATGGGCAGTCTCCTTGGGAAGGTGCCCAAGTGGTAGCTTTGGAGGCACTGAGTGAAATCTATCAGGAGTTTGGTGATGAGCTCATCAATGGTCTAGCCGGAACCTTTCCCCGGGTGGATCTGTCGGTGACCGTTTGGATGCAGCTGGGCAGCAATGCACTGGTAAGAGACCGTGATGAATGAGCAAAGAGCTCTAGTGCTGCTATGAGCGCTATGTTCGCCGTCCTGAAGATGTTCTACTCCCGCCAAGACAGCTACGTCAGCTGCATGCTAGAGCTCTAGCAAGCACAGGCCAAGCAACGCTAGCTATGAGGGCGTGTGCGCAGGCATCGAAGGGCAGCTAGAGAGGCTCAGCGAGAAGCCAATAATGCTTTTATAGCTCTAGAAGCTCGCCAGGTTCAGTTGGTAAATGTTGTTGCAGAAAGAGATGCGGCTAGGGCAGAGTAACAGGACATCCGTGCTGAGAGGGACGAGGTCATTCACCTTGCTGAGACTAGGGAGGTAGCTAAAATCTAGACTGTGTTTTAGGCTGCTAGGCAGGCAAAGGAGTTTGATCGCATAGAGCAGAAACTCATACGCCAGATTGAGGAGCTCCAGCTGGATGTTCATCGTCTCAACAACATGGTGAACCCAATTCTTCCTCTAGCTCCAGTGGTGGAAGAAGATCCCAATGTGTTGATTGCTAAGGACGATGGCATGGAGGTTGATGCCAAGGCTGAGCCTGAGGAAGAAGTAGAGCCTTTTGAGGACGACCACGGTGATGGTGTGTCTGACATCGACAGCGACCACCTCGAGGAGTAGCCTAGCTATAGTATCTAGCTAGATATGTTAGCTCTCTATCTTCGATCCTTTATGTAATGAACTCATGATTTAGGTTTGATCTCATGATGTACTCCTTTGATGTAATCTTGGAACCTTGCATGTTTAATCTATGTTGTTGTTGAACCTTCATAAATGTCCAAATTGTGTGCTAGCAAGTATTGGCATGTATGGGCCTGCATTGCGTGATCGCTAAGTAATATAATTGGTGATGTTGTGTTGTGGAAATGAATTATTATGCCTCTGCTTTATTGTATGAATGTAAATTCTCTCTAGTAAATTCAGTTTGGCATAATTATATAATTCCTCAACGATTTTTCTGACATCATTAATAATTACCTATGGTTGCAATTCTACAGATGACGCGCACTCGTAGGGGAGCTGGTGGAGATGAGGTGGGTGGTAGTGGTTCAATTGGCATTGGCAATGAGGATCTCCCACCACCTCCAAATCCCACGCCAGTGGAGATGATGGGCCAGCTCATGGAGACCCAATGTTCCATTGGAGAAGTACTGCGCGGTCTTGCACAGAATGCTGGCCATGGACGAGGAAGAGACCAGCACCAAGGACCTAAACCTAACCAGTTTAGCACTTTTAAGGACTTTCTTGACACCAAGTCTCCTACCTTTTAGGAAGCAGATGAGCCATTGCAGGTAGATGAATGGCTGAATATAATTGAATAGAAGTTCCGTCTCTTAAAGAGTCACAGAATACCTAAAGGCGGAATACACATCACACTAGCTGCAAGGGCCTGTAGGCATTTGGTGGAGTCATCTTTGATCCACTTTTCCTAAGGATGCTCAAATTACCTGGAACTAGTTTAAGGCTGCATTTAGGGGACATTATATTCCCCTAGGTCTTATGAACATGAAGCATACAGAATTCATGAGGCTGACACAAGGTACCAAGAGTCTAACTGAGTACCTACATGCCTTTAACAATTTGTCAAGGTATGCCACAGAGTTTGTGGATACTAATGCAAAGAAGATTGCTAGTTTCAAGAGAGGGCTTAGTCCGAAGCTGATGAAGACACTAGCTAATAGAAAATGTGCCACTTTCAATGACTTTGTTAGTGATGCTCTAGCTCAAGAGAATTAGAACAATATCTATTCAGCATCTAAGAGTCGTAAGAGAGCTAATGAACCAGGTGCATCTCAGTCAAAAGCTCCTATTGCTATGAGACCTTAGTTTCGCCCATCTACTCCAAAGTATAGACCACCTCAGAAGAAGGTACATACCGGTTAGACCTAGAAAGTGTATCGCAAGGCCTTTTCTGTTGCCCTACCAAAGGGTAGCATAGGACAAGGAAGCTCCAATGTTCCACCTAGCGGCATGCCATGTTGGAACTGCAACAAGACTGGCTATTGGTCAAGAAATTGCCCCTATCCCAAGAAGAACAACAACCAAAAGCAGGGTAATCCAAATGCATGTCAGGGACATGTGTACTATACCACCCTAGAAGACATCCCTTCAGGTGAAGTTGTTGCTACGGGTACGTTTCTTGTGAACCAACACCCCACAGTTGTTTTGTTTGATTCTAGAGCTTCACATTCATTTATGAGTCAAATATTTGCATCCAAGCATGATCAAAGGGTAGTTACTATAGATAAAGGTGGTTATTGCATAAGTGCAGCCAAAAATAATATCTCTACCAACTAGATAGTTAGAGATGCGCGCATCTCAATAAGCAACCGAGAGTATACCTTAGATCCTTTTTGTATAGCAGGGTTGGGGATAGATGTAATCTTGGGTATGAAATGGATGAGTAGCCATGGAGTTCTCATTGGCACTTCGACTAGAACCATCATGTTGAGAGAACCCCAGAGTAATGTTGCTTTCTTAGTGCCACTTCCTAGAAATTTTGATCTCCAAAACTTCGCCAGGGCAATTTAGACCATGACCCTCCTTGATATTCTAGTGGTATGTGAGTTTCCAGATGTGTTTCCAGATGAACTGCCTGGGTTGCCACCAGACAGGGATGCAGAGTTTAAGATCGAGTTACTACCAGGTACAACACCCATCTCTTGGAGGCCGTATAGAATGCCACCAAATGAGCTAGCCGAGCTTAAGGTTCAATTTCAAGGGCATTTAGAGAAAGGTCTCATTCGACCTAGCTCATCTCCATGTGGTTGTCCCACCTTATTTGTGAAGAAGAAAGACAAATCCTAGCGGATGTGTGTGGATTACCGACCACTTAATACTGTAATGGTCAAGTACAAGTATCCTTTGCCTCGGATTGATATCTTGTTCGATCAATTGTCAAGGGCTAAGGTGTTCTCCAAGATTGATTTGAGATCTGGTTACCATCAGATTAAAATCAGGCCAGAAAACATACCTAAAACTGCTTTCTCCACTAGGTATGGCATGTATGAGTATTTGGTCATGTCCTTTGGGCTAACAAATGCTCCTTCATATTTCATGTATCTAAAGAATTCGGTGTTCATGCCCAAGCTGGATAAATTTGTGGTTGTGTTCATCGATGACATTCTAATCTATTTAGAAAACGAGGAGGATCACGTAGAGCACCTGAAAGTTGTTCTAACCAAGCTAAGAGAGCATAAGTTGTATGCTAAGTTTAGCAAGTGTGAGTTTTAGCTTTGGAAGGTACCTTTTTTAGGGCACGTGCAATCAAAAAATGGGATCTCCGTAGACCCCTCTAAGGTACACGAAGTGACGGATTGGAAGGCCCCGACTTCAGTTCACGAAGTTCAGAGTTTTCTTGTTTTAGCAGGTTACTACCGTTGGTTCATTCCAGACTTCTCCAAAATCACCAAGCCAATGACAAGATTGCTTCAGAAAAATGAGAAGTTTGTAAGGACTCTAGAGTGTGAAGCTGCTTTTCACACTTTACGGACTTTGTTGACTTCAGCTCCTGTTTTAGCACAACTTGATATCAAGAAACATTTTGATGTGTTTGTGATGCATCAGGTATCGGTTTGGGATGTGTTCTTATGCAGGAAGGCCGAGTCATTTCTAGTGCCTCACATCAGCTGAAGAAGTGTGAAGTCAATTACCCAACTCATGACTTGGAATTAGCAGCGGTTGTCCATGCATTAAAAATTTGGAGACACTATTTTCTTGGCAATGTGTGTCACATTTACACAGATCAAAAGAGTCTTAAGTATATCTTCACTCAACCCGAACTAAATATGAGACAGAGAAGATGGCTAGAATTGATCAAAGATTATAATTTAGAAGTACATTATCATCCTGGCAAAGCAAATATTGTTGCAGACGCTTTGAGCAGAAAGTCTCATTGCAATTCTCTCTTAGAAGATGGCTTCAATTTGTTACATCCTACTGTGCTGCACAATATTATGATCAGTTGTTCTCTCAAGAGCAAGATCATTGAGCTTTAGAAGACTGACCCAGGTGCGTTCCACATCAAAAGAAAGATGAAAGAGCAAGAGACTAAGCATTTTAGGATAGATGAGAACGGTGTTCTATGGTGTAAGGATAGACTAGTAGTGCCAAAGGATAAGGAACTTAGAAACCAGATCTTAGGTGAGGCTCACTCTTCTAAACTATCCATTCATCCGGGTAGTAGTAAAATGTATCAAGACTTGAAGAACCATTTTGGTGGACCAAAATGAAGAAGAAAATTATAGCTTATGTTGCTAAATATGATAATTGTTGTCGAGTTAAGACTGTTCATTTGAAACCTGCTGGACTACTTCAACCACTGTCCCTTCCAGGTTGGAAGTGGGAAGAAGTTAGCATGGATTTTATTGTTGGACTTCCACCTACTCATAAGAATTATGATTCCATATGGGTGATTGTGGATCACCTAACTAAGTCTACGCATTTCATTCCAGTTAGAACCAACTACCAACCGCATGAGTACGTTGAGTTGTATATATCTCACATAGTATGTCTACATGGCGTGCCAAGAACCATTGTATCCGACATAGGGCCTCAGTTCACTGCTCATTTTTGGGAACATTGGCACAAGATGTTAGGCACCAACTTAGTCAAAAGTTCTACCTATCACCCTCAGACCTCCGAGCAAACTGAACGTGTAAATCAAATATTGGAAGACATGTTGAGAGCTTGTGTCATCTCTTCAAAAGGATCATGGGAAAATGGTTACCTTGAGCTGAGTTTTCCTACAACAATAGTTATCAAGAGAGTCATAAGATGGCTCCTTTTGAAGCGTTGTATGGCCGTAAATGTAGAACTCCTTTGAATTGGGTTGAACCCGGAGAAAGGAGATACTATGGTATTGATTTTGTCAAAGAGGTTGAAGAGCAGGTGCATATCATTCAACAACATATAGAAGCTGCCCAATCAAGACAGAAAAGTTATGCAGACAAGAGAAGAAGACCCATTAAGTTTGAAGTAGGTGATTATGTATACCTAAAAGTGTCACCAATGAAAAGGGTACAACGGTTTGGGGTAAAAAGAAAGCTTGCACCTAGATATGTAGGTCCATATCCAATCATTGAGAAAAGCGGAAGAGTAGCCTACAAGATTCAGTTACCTCTAGAAATGAGGGCTATCTTCAATGTTTTTCATGTATCCCAATTAAAGAAATGTTTACGTGTTCCAAAAGAAAGAGTGGAGGTTAGAGATATCAAGTTAGAATCAGATCTAGCTTACAAAGAGAAGCCGGTGCAAATTATGGATAGCAAGGATAGAGTAACTCAAAACCCTATGATCAAGTTTCACAAAGTGATGTGGAATAATCATAGTGAGCAAGATGCTACGTGGGAAAGAGAAGATTATTTACGTGAGGTTTATCCCTCCTTTTATGAAAAATGGTAGGTCTTTCGAATCTCGGGATGAGATTTCTATAAGGGGGAGGGGCTATAACACCCTAGGTGTTAAGCATGCATTTGGCATTGGCATTGATGAGCACAAGCATCATTGATCATTCATGAGCATGAGCATCTCAAATTTTATCTCTATGATTGCTTATATCATAGGTGTTTGTCACTAAATGCTTTACATGTGCTAGGGTTGACATGTGTCCAATGTATAAAATGCTTGTGGGACCCTAGGAGTACCTTAAACATGCTTAGAATGTCACATGGAACAACTTTGGTATTCATGACTTGGACCAAATTGGCCTCTAAGTCATGGTTATAGTGTAAGCTACCATTTTCATCTTACCACTTTGACCAAAGTTGAACTTTACACAAGAGATTTTGTATGGCTGTGCACCCTTAAGCAAAGTTGTAGTACTTGACTAGAGTAACAACTTTTATTTTTGGGTCAAGAGCAAATTTAGTGCCTAACATGGTCAAATAGGGCTCACAAGAATCAACAAAATACTATTTTCAACTTAGAAAACATTTGCTAAGTCATGAACTGAGTTTCAGTTTTGATGTACCCAACTTTTAGTAATGGAGTTTTTGCAAACTCACCACGGATTAGGTGATAAAGGTGGATGAACTTGCACTGTCAGTCGCGTTCATCAGGGTTTGATGTCGTTTCGACGCCGGTGTCAGTGGCCGACCGCGGGCAGGCCAAGCGCGCCGCGTGGCGGCCGTATGTCGGCGCCAGCCCGGCTGGTCAGGCCAGCACGGGGAGAAAAGGCATGCGCCTCTACTGCTCGCCCCATTTCGCTCTCGCACCCCGCTCTCTCTCTCTCTCGCTCACGCTAGATCAAAGCGGAGCACCGCACCACCGCGCCATCGTCGTCGCTCCGTCGTGCCCGCTCACCACCGTCGCAACTCCACCGCTCAATTCCTCGCGCCAACAGCTCCGCCACCTCCACCTCTACCTCCTAGAACCACTACTACCTCACGTCGCACCTTGGTAAGGCCCCATTTCGCCTTGCCACCACCGTGCCATTACCGGAGCGCCGCCGCGCTCTCGGCTCGCCACGGCCAGCTTACACAGAAGCACCTCCGCTCTCTCTCTCTCTAGTCTCATCTTCCCTCTAACCCTAGTAACTCACACCGATGACCGATTAGCCTCTACCGCCATGTGTTCGCTGGAACACGGCAGCGCACCACCGTGCCATTGTCGCCGTCGAGACCTTCACGCAGTTGGAGTTCACCACCGCCACGTCGGAACCCTAACCCACCCGAGCTAGCTTCGTTAGGTTACTGTGAAGCCGTAACGCACCTCGCCTGAGCACACCGCAGCCGGAGAACACCGTCGTACCGCCGCGCTGCCTCCGCCGTCCGCCATTGCCACCGGCAAGGGTGCTCCAGTGCACCGTCGGTCCAACGAGGGGTACCACTGGGTGCGGGGGATCACGGGGAATGCAACGGTGAAGACGCTACCGTTGGAGACCTCACCATCGGCAAGTTCTCGCCGGTCCACGCTGTCCCCTGTCCTGGTCTCGCTGATGGGTGGGTCCCGTTGACCGCGGGCCCCAGCTGTCAGCTTGTGTGTGTTTTGATTTTCTAATTTATTTTCTAGATTTAAATGTATGTTTCAAAAATTCATATCTCAAGCTAGGTGTGTCCAATTTTGGTGAACCAAATTTTGTTGGATTCCTCATGAAGTGTAGTATTTGATTAAAATATGAAATGCACTGTTTATGGTATTTTTCTGGGAGAAAAAATGGAGCTATATAAATGCTTTTTAAATGTTTTCAATCTTGTAAAATGCATAACTTGAGCTAGGAAAGTGATAAAATTGTGATTCAATTTTGGTGATATTGGGTTGACATGCTCTAGCTAAAAAAATACTAAACCTATAGTAAGCATACTTGGACTATGATCTTCCTATTTAATCTTAAATAATTGCTAGGTTCTAGTGAAAATAAATGGGGCAAAAATACAAAACTAATGATCATGCAAATTTTTACACCGTGTTATGGTACTAGGATGCATGTAAGAAAAATATGAAACCTATTGTTTGACACTTTTCACTAGGCTAAACTATTTTTGCTAAAATGAGCCTAGGCAACTTATCATTTTTGTAGAGATGGCTATACTTATCCAAATGCCATGAAATTTGTACAATAGACTTTTGGGTACATAAGTAGGCTAGTGTAATTTTCTTAGAATTTATGGTGCAATTTTGATATATTTTCCTTATTTCACCTTAGTGTCCAAATAAATTAATAAATGCATTTAAAGAAATTATTTGAGCTTGACCATCATGTTTTATAGAGTGTGTATGATGCCTATGAATCATTGGTACCATTGGTTGTGCCCAAATTTGATTGCTTGTATGCAGTGAAATATTAATTGCTCTATAATTCAATTTTAGTGACTGTTTGGACAGTTTCAGTTGTGAAGTAAATTGCATGGGTTCAGGCGGCAGGAAGTTCAGGAGAAAGGAGGAGTCAACGTAGTAGATCTCCCTAAGTGTCCAGACCACCAACCTTCCTTATTCTTGAAAGGCAAGCCCCAGAGCATTATAAGCCTCCTATGTTTTTACAAATATCACTTGAGTCCCTTATGTTTGATACATTATCTTATATGAGTTGATTGGAACCACTTGATGCACAGAACTACGTTGTCCAGATAAATATATCTTGAATCCTTTGTAGGTCCAGGATCGAATATATGCTTATCCTTGCTTCGTCCAGTAGAAGTCAAGTGATTTCCTGTCATCTGCAAGATGTAGGTAGATATCTGATCACAGTTGGCTAAAATTGCTATCGTGGAAATAACCATGTGTTGATGAATGAACAGGAGATCGGACGGGATGGTGATAGAGACGCATAAGGCATGGAGGTCTTGGTGCCAATTTATCCCCATCTGTGTCGGTTAAGGACCGATTCACTATATGTCCTCATGTCATGTTGAACACATGCCTAGCACTTAGGTGGCCGGATAAGTTGTTCCGACCGCAAAGCCGAGTAGCTCAATTCAGGTCGGGCCCCGATAAGTGAAAGTGCACACACTGCAGGTAGTAAGTATGTGCAGAGAGCCAATGGCGTGAGTCCAAGGGTGGGTTTGAGTCTCGATCTTCCTGGCAAATTGGTAGAATCTCTTATGGTGCGGTGCTGATCGGACCCGCGAAGTTGGTTCCTGAGTTATACCAAAGGTGACCCGATGTGACTCCGACGGGGGAAGTATGGGTTTGTGTTAGGAATGATTCCCTAGCTGTGTAGGAATCGATTCGACTCACCGCCTCTCTCGGATAGTGAGAACTTGACTAAGCAGCGGCAACGTAGAGTAACTTAATGGAAACTTGATGGTTACGATGATGCTCAAATTATTATACTGGATATGGTTACTAATGCTTGTTAGCTTAATCAAGTGATTGCTCTAGTACAGGTGCTAATCTAGAGATGCTTAATTGAATAGGTATTCAAATTGAAGCTAGAGGTACTAAATCTCCACGTTATGTTACTTAAGCTTTTATGCAAAATGTTGTCAAGCTAACACCACCGATAAAGCCTTGCATACTCCTTGAAGTCATATTATTTCTAGTTTATGACGGGTATGTCTAGCTGAGTACATTCTCGTACTCAGGGTTTATTCCCTCTTGTTGCAGATGACATGATGTATCATGGGTATTGTAAGAACTGCCTTCAGCCTACTGTGGATGAGGACTAAACCATGGGGCATGGTACTCCTAAGTTATCCTCTCCATTTTGCTTTTGCAGGAAATGACCTTGGTACTAGCATGTATTTGAACTATTTGTGATGTTGATGTTAAACTACTTTGCTTCCGCTATTTAAACTTGGTTTTTAATAACTATGTGAACTCCGATGTATGTGAGATACTTGTGAACTATTTATGAACTGTGATGTAATATGTGACTGGTTGTGTTGAATCATATATGATCTTGGTTTGTATGTTGGTTTGTTTGAGATCCTTCATGGTTTCATCGGACTATTGGGTTTATATGGGCTCAAGTATGATAGTTTGATCGCTTCGGTGATTGCTATTATACTTGTGCTCTTATAAATTGGATGGTTCTATTACAGGGAGGATCCTAGAGGTCAGTGATCTCGTACTCAGGAGGACCTAGTCAACCAAAGACAAACATAAGCTCTCTCCACCATGGGAAGGACCGTACGTGGTGGCCGAGGTGATCCGACCGGGCACCTACCGGCTAAAGGACGACAACGGCAACATTCTCACCAACACATGGAACATCGAATAGTTACGTCGTTTCTTTCCCTAAAACTTGGTCTTACCATTTATTTCCATTCAATGCTTGCTCCTACAATGCCCCAGCCCGAGCACTCTTGGCCTGGGTCACTCAGGGGCTCCACGAGGGTGCGATACCACCCTTCATTTTTTACTATCATGTAGTAACACTTTTGGCCCAAACAAAAGGGCGTCGCTCAAACAAAAGGGCATTCTATTCCTTTGATTACCCTACGTAACTTGTGCTTTAACATCTCGACCGATCACATCCCGCCACGACTGACGATTACGAGCAGCTGAGCCACGCAGGCCACGCTCAGGTTCTTAAGGTTGCAGCCTATGGGTCAACAGGTAGGTGCAAAAAAGAAAGGACAAAAGACAAAGCTACGCAAGGATAAAAACAAGGGAGGATGGGACAAGCTTCCCCTCATGAGTGATTTCATCACAAAACAAACTTCAAATATTCACGAATGTAAAACTATTCACACGGGGCTCCCCCACGAATTCATCTTTTACATAAACTGACTATTTCTACTCTAACTCCATTATGGCCCCCAGCTGCGTCAGTTGATGATGCAATTGATGAGGACAAAGGCAGCTCGGTTGTGGTCAGGACGACGGTGCTTGTCTCGGCTACGGTGAGGACGACGTTCAGCTCGGTTAGGGGCGAGACGACGCTCACCTCTAAACCGACCTCTGTTGCCTCCGCAGGCTGGACGACGTCTTCCCAGTGAACATTTGTGGCCATGGTCGAACGACGAGCCTCCATTACCCACTGCGCGATGACCTGCTCAGCGACCACCTGTGCGTGCGGCACCAAACTTTCCCCCAACGCATGGATCTCGTATGCACTCCACCCATCGGCATATCCTCTGTAGATGGCCATGAAGTCTAGATCAAGGTAGTGGGTCGCCACCGAGGTCAGCACCCTCGACGTCCCGTAGAACATGCCGTTAGAGATGAGCACCAAAACTTCATTCGGGACCTCCGCCAGCTGGACGGCGGGCGTACTGGTGCTCGGTCCTGACCCAAACACCTCGGAGACCACCACCTACGCAATGTTGTGAAGCTGGTCGAGCTCTCCCTTGAGAGTGCATCGCTCCTCAAGGGACTGGGCTAGCGCCTCCATGCTCTGACCGACCACCACTTTGACCGTCTCTAGCTCTTGCTCCAGAGAGCCGATCTTTCCACCTAGTTCTTGAAACGGACAACAAATTTAGGAGCAAGGAAAAGAAAATTTGAAGGCATCATCTAAGGGCAGAACAGGTACGTACCAAGGAGGGTGCTTTTGAGAATGGAGAGCCCTTCCTCTTGCGGGGTCACCCTCTTGAGCAGCCGAGTGTTCGACTCCTCTGCCCCCGGAGCACGACGACCTTCCGCTTAGTGTCTGACTGGGCCTTTTGCTCCGCTTCTAGAGCCTCTAGGGACTTCCTAAGGGCTGCCTCGGTCTCCACCAAGTGGGCCTTTGCCGCATCGAGTTTCTGCTCGTCACCAGTCGCCCGCTCAACCACACGTAGCTCCACTGCCCATGCTCTCATCACCTCGGCCACCTAGTTTTGGGACTTACGGTGGGCAAACTCGAGCTCGTGCCTGAGCTCGTCAACCCACCGCAACACCACCACTTCTTGCTCCATCCGACCGTGCTCCTCCCGAAGAAACAGGGACTTGCGGATCGACATCATCTCTAGGTCTGGCGAGACAAGAAGCAGGCGTGCTGAGACAACTGTTTAAATGCCAAGGAATCAAAGACAACACCAGGAACGTAGAAAACTTACCTCTACAACGCATGGCAGGTCGATGGTCACGGCCTAATGGACGAGCTCAACCCTCTCCAAGGCCTCCTTAAGATTTGCCTTGGTAAGGGCGAGATCGGACTCCATCGATAGTCCTCTCTCTCAGAGCAGGTGCCAAAGCTTCACCTCCTCCTTGTCACGAAGGATGAACCGGGTGTCGACACAGAATTTCGTCCCATGCCGAGGACACATGAGCAAGCCGGAAGGGTCTACTCGATGGAGCTATAGATCTGCCTAGCTTCTACGCAGGGATGGTCGATCCTACGCAATCCTTCCGAGACGTGCCAGTCAATTTGACCCTATAATTGACAAGGAGAGAAAGTTTATCAGTAATTAAGGGCGGAACATGCCGGTGTTGCCAGACAGTCCCGAATGTGCGGCTCTGAGAGCCGATATGAAAGGAGATTGACTAAATAGTCGATTCTAGCATATTCATAAGAATAAATTGATTAAAGTTCAAGGGGTTGTGTAAGAAGAATCGGTTATCATTCTGAATAAATATCATTCTTTGAACAAATATTGATCAATGACACTAAGATATTAACAATAATTAGTTCATGCTAAGCCAATGACTGCAAGTAACCGAACTCCTTTATAAAAGAAACAGTTCATCATCATTCGACCATTTAATAGAGATAAATCTAATGAACATATTAGATCTCATCTATCGCTATGACCAGTGGGGCATGAGGCAGAATCATGTAGGCCGTAGAAACAACAATAGACTCGACAACCCTAACTTATTACTAATATCAGTGGGGCATGAGGCAGAATCATGCATGCCATAATACAATAATAAGATCATGGGGCTAACATATCTTTCAACCTATCGCTACTTCAACGATCTCGTGATGCGAACTGTTCGTGATAGCGCTCGATATCGGCTAAAACAACCGATTCAGGCATAACGCACAGTTAAGGTCATGCCTTCTCAGGAATAGATCTACCAAATAACGATCCCCACTCCACGGTGCTAACAGTGGGGTGTGAGGCAAAATCACACAGGCCATGATAACGGGCCATGGAATAGTTTTCGCTAGCCAATAGATCTATTCAAGATCAAATACGCCTTAACCACACGCTATGCACGATGAAGATTGATGTAAAACAACCGATAAAACATAACTCATCATTTAAAGTGCAGATTAAATCAATTTAGATTAACAAACGATGGGTTAACAAAGATATAAGGCCGATCTAGATCAATCCCAATCAGGCGAAGTGATATTGCTGTAATTAAAAAAACAATGGAAGCAATAAGCAATATCGGTAACTTAATGAATCTATCCGAAGGAACGCCACCCTTAGATAGAGCCGATAACTTGACCTTAATCTAGTTTGAGCAGTGGAGGTCGACCGGATCGATGCAGCCATACTTGAACTAGACAAGAGTCGATAACTAACTCATACCAAAGTCACAGTGGAGGTCGACCGGATCGTTGCAGCCATACGAACAGAGGTATAAGCCATGACGGTACTTATAGACAAGCAGTGGAGGTCGACCAGATCAATGTAGCCGTACTTGCTGAAGAACTCACCGAGATCTACTCTACTCCTACTCCTAAGGGGTGGTCAAAGCCGAAAAAGTAAGTAACTTGTATTTGATTGATTGTGTGTCTTACAATAGCTAGGGTTTGGTATTTATACCCGGAACCTAAACATGAATCCTACTCGAGTACAACTCAGTACAATCTTTGGTATGAAGAAAACATTCCTATTTTAAGATATCTTAGACTCTAATCTTTCCCCTTTTGTAGAGTCTGATATGTATTTCCTCGATGCCAATCATGCTTCGTCATCGTTATCTGCTGACGTCATTCAGAGAGAACCGATCCCAATGTCGCAGTCGACCCGGCAGATATCAATTCTTACTCAATCGACTCCTTGATTGGCACAATCTTGAAAGCTTGCGAGTTCCCATGCTCTTCTCCCAAATTTTGGTGTAAACACATGCCCCCCAATTTTGGGATAAAATGATTTTATCCCAAAATTCCAGTTCATTGGTTTACCATGCCGCAACTGTACTATCCCAAGATATACGCACGACTCCTGACTTTCCAGCCCAAGTTTTATATAATGTCCGAACAGTATCTTTTGCAACCCACTCGGCCTGTTCGCTCTCTCCTTCTTCCTCAAGCCAACTTTAACAGCCGACGCCGTCATCGCCAAGGTCCCAAACCCTAGCAAACCATCTGCTCTTACAAGCCGTCATCCAAGCGATCCTCGCCAGATTCAAACCAATTTTTGACCGTGATGGTTACCATCAACCACATCCCTGAGGTATGTCTCCAAGTTTCCATTCTCTGATTATCGGCTGCTGTCTTGTATCTCAAACTTATTTCGCCTGATTTCTTAGGAAATGAGGAACGAAATCTTGATTCCATCAGCCGTTTCCCCCAATATCTATTTTCTTGGTCCTATGGGTGATCCTGATCCATTTGATTTCATTCGCTAAGAAACCAACCAAATCCTCTTCAAACAATCTGAAGTGGATTTGTCCTCTTGGAATACCAAAACTCTCTTCAGAAATTGGCCAAAGATGCCTAAGGGATGGAGAAATTAGTTCCATAGGGTGTCCGAAAAAAGGGTAGAGATTGGGAACTTTATGATCTGAATCAATGCTTGACTCTTTCATTGTCCGAGATGAAGAGGAATGACTCACTTCTGATTGCTGCATCTTATTTCTGGTCCAATGCCCTGAATGCTTTCATCTTTGGTCACGGCCCAATGACCATCACCCTGGCCGATGTTTACATGTTGACCGGCCTCAGAATAACTGGATCAATGCAGCCTTATGAGTACTTGAGTGTTGGCTCCAAGAAATTAGCCAAGATAGCAGACTGCACAAGATGGGTCGGTTACATTCTAAACCACGTTGAAGATGGACCAGCTGTTAGTGAAAGGGAATACGTGGCCTTTCTGAACATGTGGTTGGAAAAATTCATTTTCTATGGGTCATCTTGTGGTCCAACCTACAATCACAAACTCATGGCAGAGCACCTAGCATTGGGCAAGGACATCCCTCTTGGAAAATATCTGCTAGGAGCTGCTTATCATCTAATGTATCAGGTGGCTGCCCAATTACTGAAGAGTAAACCAGTGCATACTGTCAGTGGCCCCTGGTGGCTAATACAAATGTGGCTTAACCTGTATATGCATAATTTTGTGAGGCCTGATCTCAAAAGTCTGAGCTTCCCTTCTTCCAATTTTGATGAGGAATATAGAGGAGAAGAAGGAAGAACTCGGTAGTGCATGAGCTATGGTGAGGCTGCATCGGCCATAACAATTGATCTCAATATTGACCATCTCTTCAAGAAGTTTTATAGAGGATTTGGTGTAGACTTCCTGACTTGGCTACCATATGATGACGAGAATGATGAGCTGGCCTTCCCATTCAAGTTTCAATTTGAGTCAGGTTGCTCGGACGATGTGGCGACTGCAATCTTCAATTCTTTCGTCAAGCCCTGTGTTCTTCCAGCTGAGTTTCGTCATGGCCATGGCAAAATGGCCATAGGCTCTTTTATCCCAGGCAATCTTCCAACGTATGAGTTTTACAACCCATCCTTTATAGCTAGTCAGTTTGGTTTTGGTCAATTGCCTCCTCAGCTATTCTTTAGGGACATACTAAAGCCTCGGGAAGATATCAGTGAAGTGCTGGAAGCCGGAAGAGTTTTTCAACTGGGATCAGATCTTCCTTCCCTTTGTTTGCATGATTGGATTAGAGTCAGCCTTTCTTCTACTCCCTTTGACTCTTGGTTTCAAGAATGGCGCTCCCATCTTTTCTGTGGATCGGTCCATCCCTTGTGTATATCTCTGGTTGCTTCTGACGGAAAGGTAATTTGCTATTTCTCTTCAAAAAAAACTGCTTGATGAATTCCTCTGTTAACCATCCTAATCAACCTTTTTAGGATGTTGAATTCGATCCTCCGAGCTTGGATATGAAGGGGCGTCCTGTAAATTACCAGCCACTGTGCCCGATTTCGAGAATGGGGTCGGCTGCGCCTTCCCTGAAGAGATTGATGAAAGCTCCTATAGCCCCCATAATTGTGACATATCAATCTTCAAAGCGCAAGGCGGTCCAAGGGGCGACCTAGAAAACCACTACTAGGAAGAGACTCAGTAGAACAAGACCATCAGTTGTTCAAGTAATCAATTTATCTTTTCCTCAAACTGATGTTCAACTTTCTAATCCCGTTCTTTCACAACTATCGAGCATTGCGTCCTAGTCTACTTTGGGCGTGGGACTGCTATCCCAGGCATTTGATTCAATACCAATTGAACCTCCATTGGCTGATCCACGAACGGAGCCGATCTCGGTCGAAATAACCGATACTTCCACAACAGCAGAAAACATAAGTTCCATCCTTGATACTCGTTGGAGTATTTTTCTTTAACTTCTTGATTCACTATTATTCCCACCCTTTATTTGGCTATTTATCATACCAGACACTCTTTGATGAAACACCCGTGCAAGAACAGGAGTTTGGTAGTTCACCTATTGACAATGATCCTATTGACATTGTGTATAATCCTGTGGTTGGTACTTAGACTACCGATTCCCCAATTCGGCACACACCTGATGGTAAGGAAGTCACATGTCTCTTTTTATTGCAACAATCATGAACTAAAAATTCTCCTTGTCATTGCAGATGCTAACGCCGAAAGCTTAGAGCCGACTCAACCAGATGTTATTGGTGCATCATCAGCTGTCCCTCCTCTTCAGATAGAGGCTGCTATAGAGAAGTTACTATATCCTCTTCGCCATCCACTTTGTGATAAACCAATTCAAACCTCCTAATCAAGATTTCTCTTATACGTAGGCACTCAATCTTCCATCCCGGAGCTACTCTTTCAATCTTGAGGAATATTTTGATGAAGATGAAATTAGATCGTCAGCCATTTCCTCTAACGAAGCTCTACCGGAGGAGACCATAAATTGGCTAAGAAATATACTGCCAATATTTGAGAAAAACATAGCCGATTTGGTCCAAGATACTGATTCAATGCAGAGAGTCTTCTTGGCCATTAAGGGTGATCGATCTCCAGCTCTCTCTAGAGTCCTGTCATCTTTGTCTGTTTTCGAAGATCAGGCCCTACAGGTGAAAAAGACCCAGAGGAACTTGTCCAATCATGAAGCCTTGCTGGCTAAGGGGAACTCCAACAGGCAAGAGGCTAAAGAGCTGATGCGGTTGATTGATGATTTGAAAAACTCCAACCTCAGGACTGATCCAGAATTGTCCCAACTAGAAATCAAGCGTGTAGAACTTGAAAGGAGCTAAAAAACATGAAAACTGCCATTGATCATCGCAAGTCCACTCTGGCCCAAATACCCGACACCATCAATCAGAAGAAATAGGAACTATTGGCCAAAGTGAAAGAAAGCAGAGCCATCCGAAGCAGCCTGGAGAACACCTCTAGAACAGCCAAAGAATACGAGCAAAAACTTGAAGAAGCTGATGCTATCTAGCTAGAAGTACTGAAGGTTATCCAGGATGTCCAAAACTTGTAATTTGTATGTTCACACTTGTCTTGTGTGGGATCAACCATAACTTTGTTGCCTCATTGAATCTCTCGTTTCGGCCAAAGAGCCGATTTAAAAATAGCCTACTTCATACTTCCAATCTTGATCCAATTAAGTCTGAAAACCTGGCTTTATCAAGAGAGCCCTTTGGTTTTTCTGCTCTCAGTCGCCCAACTCTGTATTCTGTTTGGCATTAGCGAGGCGGTGCTTCGCCTTCTATTAATTGCGGTTGCCTTTTGCACTCCCCGAGGCATCCACCACTTCGCCCTGTGGCTTCAAATACTAGCCGATGGTTTGGGCCTTGAACACATCTCCACTCGCGACTGTTCCTTTGCATTCCTCTGCCTTCCAAAACCCTGTAGTGGTTTTCCTCCCCTCTTGTGGATCCAATCGATTTCATGGCCGGTGAGGATAATCAAGGCAAGCATGCGGCGGAGGAGACCGTGGAGGAGAACATGCCAGTGAGCCAGCACCTCCGACGCATGAGGTGAGATTAATGACTTCTGTTTATGGCGACGATATATAAATCCTCTGTTCATAGCGATGACCTCCTCTACCTTGTTTCTAGGTTTGTCATGAACGACAGTCTTTGTCCTCTTCCCAGGGCCGGCGAGCCCTCTGACGTTGCATCTTTTGTTCTGACCTCGTCGTCGGACTCCTCCAACTCGTACAATGGCAACGACGCCTGGTGCTTCCTTCGAGAGTGGAGGGCGGCTCAGAACCGCTACTCCAAGGCGACTCGAGAGAATGGCCAGCTCGAGACCCGCCTCGAGGTTTCTTAGGCCGCCCTTCATGTGGCCGAGGAGGAGGCCAGCGCCGTCCAAGCACGGCTAGCCGAGTCTGACGCCACGGTGGTAGGTAAGACGAACTTCAGGGATGCCTCTATTCTGATTTCCACTATTTTTATCTTGATAGTTCTCCCATTCCTATGATCATCAGCACTGACGGTGCAATTGGAGTCGCTCTAATTGGCGGCAAACACGGCTGTGGATGCCGTCAATGCCCGTGGCTCCCTCATCGATGCTCGCCTTCACAACGTTCTGGCCCGTGTTCAGGAGATCGCCCTCCACGGCATTCGTCATGGTGCAGCGGTGGCGTTAACCACAGCATAGGTCCAGACTAGGTACAAGCTCCACGCCATGGAGACTGGTTTCCCAATGGGCGATGGCCCAAAGGAACAAGAGGACCTACTCGAAGAATTTGTTATGGCAGCGGAGGCCATAGTAGACATCACATCCGCCTAGGATGTGGTGAACAAGGTCTTTGATTAGATTGTTTCTAGGGTAATCCGATGAACAAAGACTCTTGTTCTTTTCATGAATGTGTCTCAGTGCAAAGCTCTTGTGTATGATTGTTTTTGCTTTTTGTTTTTGCTCTATAGGTGGTACATATCGTATCGGCTTTTATTGTCTTTGAAGATTTTCATTTTTCGGACTAGAGGCTCCAGATGGCAATGGGGCCCTGATCCCCGATTCCCCATGGGGAATTCCCCTATTAGGGGACGGGGATGGGATCAATTGACCCCCCATGGGGATTTAAATGGTAGAAAATCAGTCCCCGTCGGGTCTGGCGGGTACGGGGATGGGATCAGTCCCCCCGTCTCCGATCCCCGCAAACACAATCCGCTAAGAATACATAGTGTTGCAGGCATAAGATCCATGTCAATTTGGCCCATCTAAGGCCCATCGGTGGCTTGAGTATATATATAGAAACCTATAACCCTAATCTCTCAGCTCAGTTCTCCTATCCCCCAGTCGCCTCCACTGACCTCGATGGCGCAACCACGCCGGCTTCCACGATGCGCCCCCACCGGCCTCCTCCATGGCCCGCGCATGCGCTGGCTCCATCACATCCTTGCGCCCATCTCCATGGCACACCCATGCTGGCCTCCATGACCATGACGCTCCTCTCGTGCATGTCCACGCCGGAGCTGCTTTGTCCCCGCCTGCCCGCCAGCCGCAGGCCCCGCACGCCTAGATCCCGCACACGTCTACCTGTGTGAGCAACGATGAGGTCCACTCTCCCTCCATGACTCCCCTGCTCCTCCTCCACCTCCTCCTCCGCCTCCTCCCCCTCGCCTTCGTCGCAGCGGTGCTACCCGCAGATTTCACCGCGCTCCTTGCCGCCAAGTCCTCCCTCTCCGACCCCACCTCCACGCTCGTCGCCTAGGACCCACGACTCTCCTCATTGCTCTACCACTGGCCGCACCTCCTCTGCTCCAACCTCTCCTCTGTCTCCGATGCCTATGCCCCGGCCGTCGTCGCCTTGCTCAGCCAGCCCCAACCACTCCCACAGCCACCAGAGTCCTAGGCGCAAACGCCGACCATGGCCTGGGCGCGATTCATGCCATCGCGTGTCCTCGTCCCAAGCTCCTCTGTCCTCCCTTGCATGTAGCATCCCGGCACTGCTGCCTAGTACAGGGACGGGGACCCCGTCGGGGATGGATTCCCCGCCTGGGTTCAGGGATGGGGAGATAATGTCCGCCGCGACCTTTGATGGGGACGGGGACGGGGAAAATCTTTCCCAATGGGGATGGGGATGGGAAGACAATACCCAACGAGGAATTCCCCATTGACATCTTGAAGAGGCGATACCCTCCTGGTACCGGCTATTAGAGCCGAGAACGAATCGGCTATCAAATGTTGACCAGATGTTAGGATAACGTACCGCAAAACTTTTCACATCAAAGGTCAAACGATTAATCAACCTAGGTCAAGCATCCTATTGAGTGAAATAGAACCTCTTTAAGAAATCCATTAACTCTGAATCACACTTACAATTTGACTCAGCATCCACATACGTTGGCCTAAACTCATCTCCAAGACTCAATGCTTATTTTTCCTTTAATCCAATGGCCGACGTGAAACTATGATTTTTTCTACTAAAACAAACTCTCAGAGCCGATCGCTTGCATCGGTTGTTGGCTTTCATTGATGATCTTAATGAAGCCTCCTTCCCATGACTTGCTAGAAAAACATTCAAAGTCTCCTAGTTCCCAAAAGACTGGATCGGCTGTTGCGATGCTCATGGACTCATCAGCACGAACCAGTTCGACATCATCTCCATGCCATTGAATCAAACACTGATGCATGGTCGATGGTATACAGTAGTTCGCATGAATCCAATCACAACCGAGGAGCAAACTGTACGACCCTTTTCCATTGATGATGAAGAACGTGGTGAGCAGAGTCTTGCTTCCGATTGTTAGCTCGACGTTTATTGCCCCCGGGTCTTAGACGTATTACCTTCGAAGTCCTTAAGCATCATGGCAGTCTCCATCAGATCTCCTAGTCCTTTGCCAAGCTTACGAAAAGTGGTGTAGGGCATAAGATTGACAGAAGCACCTCTGCCCACCAACAACTTGTTCATCGGCTTCCCATAAACAAGACCTTTCATATACAAAGCTTTTAAGTGCCGGTGCTTGACTAGTTTGTCAAATATTGCTTGTTGTACAACCATTAACTTGGCAACTATCTCCTCATACTCCGATTCATCAAAATCCGAATAAACTTCTTGATCTGCTGGAGCTCTGAATTCCGATGGCAATAGAAAAGCTATTTGGATATTAGCCAATGGTTGCTTTCTATCGGCTATTTGCTTGGTATGCCATACTTGAGGTTTACTGGGTGCCTGAGCCTATTCCATCTCTTTATTCCTTAGGCGTTGCATCCTTCTCCTCTGGCTTCTTGTTAAACCTCCTAGGCACCACTGGCCTTCCTACCAAACATATTTTCTTTCATTGCCTTCCTCTTCATAATCAGCCCAGTCCTGGTCAACAACTCTTTTTCCAAGCCAATCATGAACACTTTTATTTTTTAAGCGCTGATCCATGTTATTATGATGATATGCATCTTGAGCATGGATAGACCGGCGGTTGGTTTGAGACTGCCTAAACTCTTGATATTGATTGCTACATTCTGGACAGTCATGTCTAGTAGGCAACTTCAAACATTCATTCCAGCAATGTCTGAAGAAAGGACAATTCTAATGTAATTTGGCTTGTTTCCTTTCATACCTCTCTTCTTTTAGTTGATGCTGGTATGCTTGATCCTTTAACCAACGCTGATAATCCTTTTCCTTCTGCCACTGCCATTTATTTAACAGAATCTGAGATGTAACTCACAGCTTTATCGTCCCTGCTTTTGACGTCTCCCGCTGCTCGTATCGGCTCTTTTGCTCGGCACGATGTTTCCTAATCTCTCTATACTCGCCAGCTGATATTTTCATCTTGGAATCAACTGTTCTAGCTTCTTTTGATTTGGTTGATGTTAGGACCTTAGTCTTTCCTTTGAGTAGCCCAGCATCAACCATGTTTTGTTCTCCTAGTAAAGGATTATCATCAACTTTCATTTTCTGAGGCGTATCAAATTTGAGCCTCCCCTGCTGAATAGCCCTCTGTATATGTTGCCTGAAGATTCTGCATTCATAAGTGGAATGAGAAGTAGCATTATGGAACTTCCAGAACTTCTTATTCTTCAACTGATCAGGGGGCAACATGACATGACCATCGGGCAACTTGATCTGCCCTTTCTCAAGCAAGAAATCAAAGAGCTTATCTGATTTGGTGACTTCAAAGTCATAGCTCTTCTCGACTCCTCTTCTCCAAGGATTTGGCACCATCACTGTCTTTTGCCCTAATTCCATTCAACCGCAGCAACCTCTTCTTCTTCATCTTCATAGCCGTCATTAACTGAGTAGGGATCATAAGTTTCAGCTACTGTGGTACTCTTCTAGAACCGGGTATCTCTGCGCATACTCTGGAATTGGCTATTTAGCGCCGCCACTCATTGAGCCAATTGACCCAAGTTGTCAAATTCTTGCCCCAGTAGCTTTTCTTTCCACATTGGTAGCATTCCTTGAACAGCTAAAGCAGCTAGTTGATCATCAGCCAAATTTAAGGAGAAGCACAAGTTCTTGGTTTCTCAGAACCTCTGAAGAAATTCAGTGCCTGATTCATTAGTCTTCTGTCTTATAGTTGTTAGATCGGTAATCTTCTTTTCTCTAGTCCCAGTGTAAAAATATGTATGAAACTTCTTCTCTAGGTCAGCCCAATTGGCAATGGAATTGACTGGTAGTGATGAAAACCAAGTGAAGGCTGGCCCTGATAAGGACAAGGAGAAAAAACAAACTCGATGGGCATCCTCAACTGATGCTTCGCCCAATTGTGTAAGATACCGACTGATATGTTCTATTTTTTCTACTGTCTTGGCCAGTGAACTTAGCGAATTCTAGGAGCCTGTAATTTGTGGGAAGAGCGACCAAATTATACCATTCTAGATATGGGTGTTTGTACGAGAAGGTCAGCCCTTTTGCGGATTTGAATTCCTCTGCACCTGCTGACCCATCTGCGGATTGAAATCCCGTGTGCCTTGATATCCTGGATTTGGCATCATGTGAAGGGTGTTATAATCCATGCCACAGTGATACCCTTGTGGAATCTCGATCTGCTGAGTCCTTTGCTGGCTTGCTGCTTGAAGTTTCTGATTGTAAACATAAGGATCTATATCTCTATGGATCCATTGAATTGATGATGCTATTTTTTGAGCCGATGACAGTATGTGGCCTGATGTGCCAAAATTGATCACCGGATTCTGACTTTGCCCCATCGGCTGTTGCACATGCTATACTAACGGTCCAGGATTCTACTGTATCTAATTTGCAGTAGTCCCTTGAGTCTGTTCAGATGAACCCTGAACTGCCTGGACATCACCATTACCAGCTGGTGCTGCTTCTTGATGGCTGGTACCGACTTGATTAGTCCCTTAGGTCGACGGATCTAGAATGTTGTAATAAGCTGGTCCACCTTGACCAACTGGAAATCCATGAATCGCCTCTCTCATGGCGTTGTGGAATATGTCCAAGAAAGCTTCGTTATGGCTTGATATGGCATCACGAACAGATTTGTCTACAACTTCCTTAAAGAAACGCTTGTCTTCATCTTCAGTTGTATCCGTCTGCCCATGTAGTAGAACTCTTGGTAGTGGAAATTTTTGAACAATTGTGTTGTCACGTGTTTTTGTGTAGGACAACAAACACTTGTTTTGAAACTCTTCTATAGCTTTGCTGATGATACCCTTATCCCCATCAGGTAGATCTTCATAATGCAGCATACGAATGTCGTTGTTGTTGTGAACCTCCATGACGATTGTGGGGTCCCACCAGGCGTGCCAGAAACGCATGTCGACACAGAATTTCGTCCCGTGCCGAGAACACACGAGCAAGCCAAAAGGGTCTACTCGATGGAGCTATAGATCTGCCTAGCTTTAGCGTAGGGATGGTTGATCCAGCATAATCCTCCCGAGACGTGCCAGTCAATTTGACCCTATAATTGATAAGAAGAGAAAGTTTATCAGTAATTAAGGGCGGAACATGTCGGTGTTGCCAGACAGTCCCGAATGTGCGGCTCTGAGAGTCGATATGAAAGGAGATCGACTAAATAGTCGATTCCAACATATTCATAAGAATAAATCGGTTAAAGTTCATGGGGTTGTGTAAGAAGAATCGGTTATCATTCTGGATAAATATCATTCTTTGAACAAATATTGATCAATGGCAATAAGATATTAACAATAATTAGTTCAAGCTAAGCCAATGACTGTAAGTAACCGAACACCTTTATAAAAGAAACAGTTCATCATCATTCGACCATTTAATAGAGATAAATCTAATGAACATATTAGATCTCATCTATCGCTATGACTAGTGGGGCATGAGGCAGAATCATGCAGGCCGTAGAAATAACAATAGACTCGACGACCCTAACTTATTACTAATATCAGTGGGGCATGAGGCAGAATCATGCAGGCCATAATACAATAATAAGATCATGGGGCTAACATATCTTTCAACCTATCGCTACTTCAACAATCTCGTGATGCGAACTATTCGTGAAAGCTCTCAATATCGGCTAAAACAACTAATTCAGGCATAACGCACAGTTAAGGTCATGCCCTCTCAGGAATAGATCTACCAAATAACGATCCCCACTCCACGGTGCTAACAGTGTGGTGTGAGGCAGAATCACACAGGCCATGATAATGGGCCATGAAACTGTTTTTGCTAGCCAATAGATCTATTCAAGATCAAATACGCCTTAACCGCATGCTATGCACGATCAAGATTGACGTAAAACAACCGATAAAACATAACTCAGCATTTAAAGTGCAGATTAAATCAATTTAGATTAACAAACAATGGGTTAACAAAGATATAAGGCCGATCTAGATCAATCCCAATTGGGCGAAGTGATATTACTGTAATTAAATAAACAATAGAAGCAATAAGTAATATCGGTAACTTAATGAATCTATCCGAAGGAACGCCACCCTTAGATAGAGCCGATAACTTGACCTTAATCTAGTTCGAGCAGTGGAGGTTGACCGGATCGATGCAGCCATACTTGAACTAGACAAGAGTCGATAACTAACTCATACCAGAGTCATAGTGGAGGTCGACTGGATCGATGCAGCCGTACGAACAGTGGTATAAGCCATGACGGTACTTACAAACAAGCAGTGGACGTCGACCGGATCGATGCAGCCATACTTGCTGAAGAACTCGCCAAGATCTACTCTACTCCTACTCCTAAGGGGTGGCCGGAGCCAAAAAAGTAAGTAACTTGTATTTGATTGATTATGTGTCTTACAATAGCCGGGGTTTTAGTATTTATACCCGGAGCCTAAACATGAATCCTACTCGAGACGACTCAGTACAATCTTTGGTACGAAGAAAACATTCCTATTTTAAGATAACTTGGACTCTAATCTTTCCCCTTTTGTAGAGTCCGATATGTATTTCCTCGATGCCAATCATGCTTCGTCATCGTTATCTGCTGACGTCATTCGGAGAGAACTGATCCTAGTGTCGTAGTCGACCCGGTAGATATCAATTCTTACTCAATCGACTCCTTGATTGGCATAATCTTGGAAGCCTGCGAGTTCCCGCGCTCTTCTCCCAAATTTTGGTGTAAACACCGGGCCTTTCCCGGCTCATCGGGGCAAGGCCACACCAGCTCGTGGGTCACCCTCGACCTGCTAGAAGATCCAACCATCGTAGTATCAAGGGACGACCGGATCATCAGCAATTCTCGGGATGGTGGGATGGCTGGCGGCTCCACCCTAGTGTCCTCCTCACCGTTGAAGGGGATGTCCACGACCAGGACTCCATGGCTTAATGGCAGCTGCTCTACCTACGGCCTGGTCGCAGATCCTCTGGACCCCTCCAGCTCTGACTAGGCGGGCGAACCATGCGCTCCTCCACCGAGTGAGACAGGGAGCCTAGTTTCCCTCCTCTCCTCCTCCGTGACTGATGGGGGAGGGACTACAAGAGTCACTTCTGACCCGGCCTCTGCCATCACCACAGGCATCGCCACCATCACGGCTAGCATGCTCTCGACCAATCGGGAAGACGCAACCCCCATTAAGGAAGGTTGCGCCGCCACCAGCCTGCTTCCCCCTTTGCTCATCACAACCCACCATAGGCATGAGAGGTGGAGAGAAACCCAGTCCTACCGGCTATTGCCAGCTGCAAAACAAAAGGGCACAAGCGTAGGTTAGTCACACTAAAAAACTCAACTATGAGAACAAAGCGAAGCATGAATACATACCCAGATGAAAGTGGCAGAACCCTGAAGCCCCGATCGGCTGACGATGAGCCGTCTGGACGAGGATGGCTCAGGGGTCGCGAACCGTGCCCCCTCACATCAACCGAGGGAGGGGGCAACCCGGCTGGTCCCCGATCAGCCCGCGAACGGCTGCGGCCACCAGCTCATGGCAAAACCACTAGAGCAACTGTCGGGGCATCTCCCCATTGGGGGTCGTGCACACGCGTTGACCCCGAAGATGCAGGGGAATGATCATTCCCCTCGACCGACTGGCGTGCTCCACCACACTCGGAGCAAGGGACCACAAAGCCGATGATGCCTCCGAAGGGCGCGGCAACTGCGCCCGCTTTGCCTCTTGTTCGAGGGTGGCGTCTTCACTCGCAGCGTGCTTCCTCGACTCAGGAACATTGTCGCGCACCGCCGTACCACGCCCGCCGCCGATGGGCACAGCCGCGGGCTTATGGCGCTCCACCAAGGTCATGGTAGTGCCCCTGTCTCCCTCATCCTTCGAGGAACTCGTGTCATCACCCATCTCCATGGGATCCTCCGACTCAAGCTCCGCCTCCATGTTGCTCTGGCTCTCGCCACCATAGACCCACCGGTTGATCTCTTTCTTCTTATCAAACCTCCTCCGGACCTTCTCGGTTTTCTTCTTCTTGGCAAGCGTAGCCTCCCTCTAGGTGGCTTGCCGAACCATGCCTTCTGGCCCTCTCGGAAGATGCGGTCGGGATTTATAGCCCACGAGTCCCTTCGAAATGGGCAACTCGAAATCAATCAAAACAAGAAGGAAAAGGTCATGGGAAAAAAGCATACCAAATTGGACAGCTTTGTGGCATGAAGGGGTCTGGGCGTCCCTTCGAAGGAGTCTTCATCCCTCAACTATAGTGTCCAACCAAGATAACTCCGGACTTCATCTTTCGACAACTCCACTGGTGATGCACGGTCGAGATCCGTCGGGCCGGAGTATCCACATCGGCCACGTCCTTTCCCCCACAGGGCAACACGGAAGGTGTGGAAGACTCACAACCCATCAATGCCATTCCGCATGAGCTTCCGAAGCTCTGGCTTGACAATCCGCAACTTTTTCTGTTGATGGGAAGGACCCCACATCCAACTTTCCCTCTTCTCCGGCCTCCCCCCAGTAAACATTGGGAACGGCGCCTCCACTAGGTTCCTGATATAGAACCACTCGCCATGCCACCCCCGGTTGGAGTCACTAGGGGAGTACGCGGGGTAGGGGACCAACGGCTTCAGCCTCTTCTGCAGGGCAAATCCCCCGACCGATGCGGTTCTGGGCAATTTCCCCTCGGATAGGGCTCACCCGATGAAGACTCACCGAAATAGATCCACATGTGGCTCCATCCCGAGGAACGCCTCACAGACGGTGACAAAGCCGGCGATGTGCAGCACCCCAGTCGGGTTGAGGTCCTACAACTCCAGGCCCCACTTGTTGAGGAGCCCACGCAAGAACCAGTACGCGGGGTACCTGAGCCCACGCTAG
Source organism: Miscanthus lutarioriparius (assembly GCA_904845875.1). Classification (NCBI taxonomy): domain Eukaryota; kingdom Viridiplantae; phylum Streptophyta; class Magnoliopsida; order Poales; family Poaceae; genus Miscanthus; species Miscanthus lutarioriparius. The sequence goes on along the minus strand of CAJGYO010000008.1, from coordinate 62,567,665 downwards.
TGGAAGGCAAGGAAGGAGACGACCTCATCAGCCTGAGGTTGTGGAACAACCTCCCCCAACACAGGAGCCCTCTAGTTCGCCACCTCCTTTGACAGAAGTAGCCCCTTCACGGTGAAGTCGGCCAGCACGGCCTCATCCAAGTTGGAAGGCCTCTAGTTCGACATCACACCTTGGATTTATGAATGAATCTGTGAGTTTTTCCTCTCCCTTACTCTGCCCTACTGTCTCCTAAAAACTGTCGTGGCACACGAATAGGCTTGGCAAAAAGAAGGAAGGAGGAACGGCAGCGGTTGAAGAAAAGTGAAAGAATGGGAGGAAAACCCTCTCCCTTCCCCTATTTAATGCGGAAAGGCATACGACGGGATGTGGCCCTAGCTGACGGGACATGGCCTGCCCAATGGGACATCGCCTGGCTAACGGGACATGGCCTGGGTGGGGCCCACCACTACCACAATCCGGGCATGAGAAATGAGGCGCCACCGCACGCAAATGACCCTCCGCCTTCTTAGGCCAGGTTTGGCGGGGCCCACCGATGGAATCTCCATCGAGGAGAGGCCAGCGGGTCACCCGAGTCGATCGGACGGCTCGGGCGGCTGCCGAGAGACAGATAAGGAGCAGTGGGATGCCCCATGTGGGTTATGAACGATGGGCCTGGATTCCACTCGGACATATCCGATAGGAGCTCCCCGAACCTGTCACTCGAGCCATCGAGGTAACTTTACCAACCCCTGTTTTACTTTTCCAGTAGATAAGCATTCATTCTCATGCATGCATTTATACATCTAAATCATTGCATATGCAATCATTGTATCGAAACGCTTCGTGTCGTGTCATGAAGCGGTAGTCGTCTCATTCGATATGAGCGGCAACTGATTGGGGTTTGAAGGCCAGCCCATGAAGGGCTCGAGGCCGGCTCGCATCAAATAGAGCCAGGGGAGAAAACACAGATGAGCCCCAGCGGCCCTCGCCCAACTCGCTCAAGATCGGACAGGGTCATCTCAACCTTCTCATTCAATCCTGACCTCGAGCCATTCCCACAGAATCTCCAACGATGGGAGGCCAACGGGCCACCTGAGTCGCCCTCTGGAATGACTCGGGTGTCTATCGGGAGGCGGGTTAAGCAAAAGTGGAGTGCCACATGAGGGTTATGCTGACCCCGTCATGCACGATGAACCCGGATTCCACTCGGACATGCCCGTTAGCGAGCTCACCGAAGCCCACCACTCGAGCCATCGAGGCAAGTGGTGTCAGTTCAACCCCTCCGGTTGCGGAAACCGCAGATGGGGTGACGTAGGAAATCATACGACCAACCCCGATGTCCCCTAGTGGCTCGGGGGCTCGAGCCGCCAGATCCTGACTCAGGAACCCGACCGACCGCACAGGTTGCGGTCGGAACGAACACGGGCGAACACCCTGACCGGAAGAGACACAAGAGTTCGTAGCCCCAAAAGAGAGTACCAAGGTGCTCAGCCTCCGACCGACTCCCCAGTCGGCCGCAGGCTCGGGGGCTACACCCACCGGGTGCGCTCGCGCACACTTGGCCAAAAACGGATTGCCAACGAGTCTCCTCCTAAGGGGCTGGGCGCCTATGTCTGCACAGCGTGCCTCCACGGCCTTTGTTAGTCCTCCACATGGAGGCTGGGCGCCTAAATCCTACTCGGTTACCCTACGCGGTACGACAAACCAAGGAGGAAAAACACCGAAGTTCCAATAACAGCTCGCCTCCACGGCACGATGGGCATAGGATTACAAAGGAAATACAATCTTTCATTAAGCTAAAAACACAAGCCCTTGGCTTTTACAATATCACGCAAAGCATGTGCGAACAACCCCTTCACGGCTTAACAGAAGTCCCAAAGGGGCTCAGGGGCTCATGTTGGGTTCATAAACCCAGGGTCCCCAATAGACCCGCTTCCCTACAAAACTCGGCCTAGCAGGTGGCGCAGCGACAACACGTGCCTAGGCCGGCCTAGATACACAATGACAAGCCAAGACCATGATCCGGTCCCTGACCGGCACCTCCGGACAGGAGATCTGATCGGAGGTGCGACCGGAAGGCTTGGCCGTGGTGGGATCGCAGTCCGACTCCGACCCCCTTTCTCCAACCGAGAATACGCCAGGACCTCTACTCGCTGCTCTTTCTCGACCGACACGGTCGGGGCCACGTGGGAACGACCGACCGGGGACGCCCACTTGGTGTGGGCCTGGGGAGCAGGCGGAGCAGATAAGCTAAGGCGCTTAAGTCAACCGTAATACCGAGGACCGTACCCTACCATGCCCTGCTCACCTGCAGGATGGTGCCGTCGGGGCAGGACAGGCAAACATGGTAGAACCTGCCAGAAGCATCAGAGCATAAATAGTATTGTGGACGCCGTCATTTGCCGTACCAGGCGAACACGGTAGAGCCTGGCAGACGCGTATGAGCATAAATAGTATTGTGAGCACCATCATTCATCGTACCGGGCGAACACTATGCAGCCTACCAGATACAACATAGCATGAACAGTAAAGTGGGTGATGGCAACCATCCCATACCCGATGGCGTGGGCAACAAGACTAGGCAGTGCCCGTATGCACTCTCTCTTTCTCTCTGACTTGTAAGGCCATCCCTTTCAACTATAAAAGGGGATGCGCTCTCTCCTACCAGGAGGATCGAAGGATCGAAGACTCAAAGACTTGAGGTCTCGAGGACAACAGCCCAATAGCTCTAGAGCTCGACAACTACACAGTCTACACGCTCTCAACAGCTGATAAGCTCGGACATATAGAGCATATGCTCTAATACTTAGCGCACGTTTGAGCATCCGTCACTCTCTTTCACTCGGTTCAGAGTCCGACCAGGCTTCTAACACCCCCTTCTCATTCCTTACTCGTTTGTAACCCAACAACAAACTTCGAGCACCTAGGCTCAGGAATAAAGTCACTGACCGACCTCAACTAGACGTAGGGCCTATTGACTGAACCAATATAAATCCTGTGTCATTGAGTGCTAGGCCACATCCGATCACAACGCACGGTAAAACTACAAATATTTACATGTTGGCCACATTTCACACCGACAAAAACCTTTTCGAAAAAACATATACGGCAAAAAAACGTTTCAGAAACAAACTCTTCCACATCCCGTTTTGAAAAAAAAACAAATATGACAAAAAACGTTTCCGAAAAAATAGCCCTAGCTCTAGCCTGCGCTGGAGGCGGTGTGCAACTATGATCTGCTGCCATGCGTAGTCCTGGCGTACGCAGGAGCGCACGTCTCGCCATGGACGCGGCGATGCGATGGCAGTACGTGCTAGCGGCTGCCGCGGTGCTCACCACGCTCTACGACGTGCTGGCCGTGTGCTCCTCTTCGCTTCGCCTTACCCACGCGTGCGCGTCCCTAGCTCCAGCACTGTGCCGGCGCGGCGGCGGCACTGCAAACGCCGCCCGCCGCTGGCCACCAACAAGATGCTCAATGGCGTGTGCCCGCACAAATAATAATTAAAAAATGAAACCATCTGTATTAGGTTTCTAAAAACCAAATCCATACAATATAGGTCATAAAGATCATAAAATATGTTTTATGTAATCAAATTTGTATATTTCTTAACATGTTTGTCTAAGTCGCAAACCATGTGCATCGTCATGGACATTGATAAAATTTTGTTAATATGCTCGTCTAAATCATAAGACATGTACATCGTTGTACAGATGGATACAAATTCGTTACCCCGTGCAACGCACGGACATATATCTAGTATTGTAATAAGCAAATTAGCTACCCGCACTATATATATATATATATATATATATATATATATATATATATATATATATATATATATATATATATATATATATAACTACTACCATGTTACTAAATAACTTATTCTGTAGCCACTTTGAGTTACGATAATTACTATGTTAATTTACGAGTTTATAGTAACTCTATACTAAGTGGTTTACTGTAACGTTATGGTAAATATCTTCATGTGTTATAGTAACCCAACTAACGTAAATATATATTGATATTATCGTAAATTAGTATATGAAATTATCATAAATGAAGGTGGCTACGGAATAACTTATTTTGTAGCTGACTACTAAATATATATATATATATATATATATATATATATATATATATATATATATATATATATATATATATATATATATATATATATATATATATATATATATATATGGACACACACACGCACACCGCATCTCCGATCCCTACCCGGCTCCCACACAGACAGAAACGTACGTACAGTCGCATGCACACAACCGTAGATACGTAGCAAGCTGGCGAAGCTTCACTGAAACCAGTTATTAAGGGGGAAAAGAAAGCGCAGGCGATCACGATGGAGACCATGCACGCATTGAATGGCACCACGAAAGAGGTATGACATGCAAGTTTGGATGGAGAGAGATCTATCGTGATGTCTTTATTTTGGAGGGGTCCGGCCGGCCGCCCGCCAATCGGAGAGAGCCACGCATGCCATTCTTCGATCGGGCGGCACTGAAATGATTACTTCTACTTTCTCCTGTCACAGATAAAAGAGTGGTGTTTTAAACGTTGACCACGCATGGTCTCTTTTTATTATTTTATTGAAGTTATAGAAATGCCATAGAAAGTAGATTTTATCTCAAGTTAAAGTGGTTCCGTAATAGTATAATGTTGATATACTTTTGCATAAATTTTATATTTCTTTTAATTTTATAAATTTGCACATCTCATTTGAAACTTAAGCGTGAGAATTAAATGCATATAGCACCCAGAATTATTTGCATGTGAAAGTGTCGCTCTCCTGCCATGCATTATATAAACAGTTCTTTAAACGGGTCCCATGTCATCTTCAACTTTCATCTCTTCCATGGCTAGGAAAAGTGAGGAGGGGCTTATGGGGAAATTCCATTGTGATTGAGGCGGTAGGGGAGGCTTAGCTTGAACCCCCATCTTCCCCACCACCGCTCACTGCCACAAAATTGATTTTAGAAGATGATAGTCTTTATGATTAACAGAGGCATACACATCTACATATTGTCTCCATAGATGGTCAGGCGGCCTCTAGCCATGCCTGCCTACGAAATCGATTTACAGACATGGCCATCCTAAGACAACCATCTCTTAAATCGATAATAGTGACAGTCCCCTTAGGATGCCCCTCTATGTAAATCAATTTTTAGAGATGGATGTCTTAAGATGCTTGTATCAGAAAATTGCTGTTAACAGAGACATTCATTCTAATCGTCTGTCTCTAAAAACCGATGAACATAAATAGTTGTATCTAAAAATAATTCATAATTTTTCTATATGAATTGGAATGAAGATGAATTTTATATCAAAATTGTAGCCCATGTCGTGATATGCAACTTTGTAGTTTAGAAGTTTTTTATTAAAAATTGTCCCATAATGTTGTTTTACGCTCTCAGATTTTGAAATCTGAAATTTAAAAGTTCTAGACAACCTTTGGTGTTGCCATGGTATATACCAAAGTTGTAGATATCAATACAACTTTTTAGTTGAAATGTATTTTTATTTGAGGTTGTTTACAGTCCCAAATATGTGTTTTAAGTTTTTAGATTTTGAAAATTAGAATTTCGAATCTTCAAACCACCATGAATGTTTACATGGTTAGTACCAAAGTTTTAGTGGCCGGCCCAATATACAAATTTGTTGTTGCTAAGTTTTTTATTCGAAGTTGTTTACAGTCTCAAATATTTGTTTTAAATTCACGTATTTTGAGATTCAAGTTTTTGAAATTTTAAAACAATCTTGGATAGCGACACATGATACACCAAAATCGTAGTTTTTTACAAGATTTAAAACTTTATAGTTGAATTTTTCATTTTAAATCATTTAAGAACTGAAATACTCAATACAATTTTATGAAATGTTGATATGAAAAGATAGTTGCCTATACAGAATGACAAACGAGTTTGTAATCTAGTGGTAGAAAAGAGCTATATGTGCTGAAGGTGGCCAGAACCACCCCTTGTAAATGGCTAATTACTCTTTATCATTTTTCTCAGGTGATATAGTTTCTTTATTATTTGGTGGATAGTATCCACTAACAAGTGGAGGGGGGCCCTGGAACCTTGAAATGATCCAGACCACTAGGGGGTTGAAAAAACAAAGCACTAGATAGTGCTTGTCTTATTTATCCATAATAACATGGCTTACAAACCCTAGGGTAGAGGGCATTTCTAGTGGGTATGACCTTCTCGTTTACCTAATGTACATACAAATCCCAATCTTAAATAATACTTATGGAAGGCACAAAAATTTGAACTCTGAAACTCCCCATCATGAGCAGCAAGGCTACTTGCTTGCCAACGTCTGTCGTCCTAGCCTTACTACTTAACTCTAGTGAGCCATGCATTTGTCTGTCTAGAACACACACAACTAGGGCCTAGAGCTCACCTACACATTGAGCTCAATGCATTCAAGCCATATTGTTGGAAAACTTGCCTTTCTCTTCTGCTCTCCACCCTGACCAAGCCTTAGTCGCTAGCTAAATTTTCTAGTCTCGCGCCGCTTTCCTTTGATTCTACTTGCACACTGCCTCCCCACTTCAACAACTTGCTACTTGCCTCTGTTGAAGCATAGTTAGTCAACATCTCAACAAAACTTGGCCACCGAGCTTTGACAGCCACCATTGTAGTCCTTAGCATCTCCTCTATGATTAAGCTAAATTAATGTTGATAGCCAAGCACTACTACACAAACTTTACTGGAGGCGGGCGTTTTTCGTTTTCCGCGGTGGGCAAAGCCATCCGCCGCGGCCTAGAGGCCACGGTAAATCGTGGCTTAACCGTGGCGGGAGGCCTTGCCCACCGCGGTTAACCGATTTACCGCGGCGGGCGGTGTAACGCGCCTGTCGTGGTAAATATACTTTTACCACGGCGGGCACGTTAGGATGCCCGCTTTGGTTAATCATTTTTAAAAAAACAAAAAAAACAGGAGCCCACCACGCGAGCCTGTTCTCGAGCCCACTGGCGAGCCCACCAGCGACGGATCTGGGCTTCCCACGGCTGTAGATCCGTGCCGCTCGGGGAGGGAGAAGAGGAGGCCGTGGTGGAGGGAGTCCGCCATGCCGAACCGTCCTCGCCCGCCGGATCCGGCCACCGCGCGCCGCCACCGACCGGATCCGCCTCGGGACGCCGTCATCGGCCAGATCCGATCACCGCGCGCCGCCACCGGCCAGATCCACCTCAGGACGGGCTCGTCGTTGTCGTCCCACGATCCATGGAGGAGGAAGTCACCGCCGTCGGATCTGGAGAGAGGAAGAGGGAGGAGTGAGGGAGATGGAGAGAGGAAGAGGGAGATGGAGAGGAAGAGGGAGATGAACTCACCTACCTCGGATCGATGTCCTCCGCGCCGCTAGCCTGCCGGATCCGAAACCCTAGCCCCGCGCCGTCGACCCGCATGCCGTCGTCCCACGCGCGCCGTCTCCCCGCGCGCCGTCGTTGCTCCATAGGTGCCATCGCCCAGCGCGCCACCGTTGCCCCGCGCGCGCCATCGCCCAGCGCGCCGTCATTGCCCCACGCGGAGAGAGAGAGGGAGTCGGGGAGGGGAGGGAGTCGCGGTGCAGAGAGTGAGATGAGAGAGGGAGGCGCGGCTGCTGGGAGTGCGAGTCTGTGTATATATATGACGACGGAAATAGTGGGCCTCGCTTTGTTATTGGGCCTCCGATTTTCCATGGCGGGCCTTAAACGATGCCCGCCGCGGTAAATCGATTTACCGTGGCGGGCGCCTTAAGACGCCCGCCACGGTAAATAGGGTATTTTCCGTGACGGACGTCTTTAGGCGCCCGCCGCGGTAAATCGATTTACCATGGCGAGCGCCTTAAGACGCCCGCCACGGTAAATAGGGTATTTTCCGTGGCGGACGTCGTTAGGCGCCCGCCGTGGTAAATCAATTTACCGTGGCGAGCGCCTTAAGACGTCCGCCACGGTAAATAGGGTATTTTCCGTGGCGGACGTCTTTAGGCGCCCGCCGCAGTAAATTGATTTACTGCGGCGGGCAAAAAAACTTTGTCACGGTAAATAAAAAATGCCTGCCTCGGTAAATCGCTGTATGTACCATGGCGGGCAAACTCAGTCCCCGCCACGGAGCCCAAAAGTGCAACGCTGTGCAAATTCAATCCTGTAGTAGTGAAGGTCTAGCTCCACTGAGCACAATCTTTCAATTCCTTGTGCACATGGTTTCCTTAGCATCTCCTCTATGACCCTAGGCCTCAAATTACCCAATCCTGAGCCCCTATGTCAAGGATATTCCCGGCGTAACACCACTGGCCTCCAAAAATCAATGTTGTGACCAATGCTCTTGAGGGCAGCTTAGCTCAGGCCTCATCCATCCAAACCATTGGAAGCAACACAACCTGGGTAGGCTTCCACTGCTCTCCAATTGATCCTTGGTTGAATTTTGCTATGGCTCGCCATACTCCCATTCCCGTACATGCCATTAGCCTGAGCCTACACTACCACCCATCATGGTCGTCCCGCTCATCATTCGTGCCTCACCTCTCAAGAAACCCCACTCGTGGGTGCACCTCATCGAGCTAGCATCTTTAGTGCCAGTCCCATCACCGAAACCTCATTGGGCGGTGAAATCCGCAACCATTTGTAACACCCTGAATTTTGACCTAATTTAAAAAGCACTAAAAATTTGAACTTTTAAACTTTGCTTAAGAACCAACACATAATTAACTAACTTAGGAAATAATACATATAGGTCAACATAGAACCAAAATAATATGAGTAGAATTGAGTGCTTGATTGCTTGCTTGCTTGATGAACTTATGGTGGTACACTTTGCATACTCATGCATTCAAATTTAAATTCAAAATCATTTAAACATATGCATAGTTAATCTGGGAAAATAGAAAAGGGAAAGGAAAATGGAAAAGCCACTTGGGCTCAATCTCTCCCTCTCTCTCACTTGGCCCATAGCAGCAGCAGCCCATCTCCCTCTCTCCCTACTTACCTCTCCCTCCTCACTGCACGGGCTAGCCTAGCTCCTCGCCCTAGCCCAACGCGTGCCCGTGCCCTCCCTTCTCCCCTCTCCCTCTCACTAACGACAAGGGCCTGCCTATCATCATCATCTTCTACCTCGGCAGCGACGGGAATCCCGCGTTGCCGCCCGAGCTCCTCGACCCTGCTACCACCGCCTCGCCCCAGCGAATGGATAAGCATGGGGACACCTTCCCGAACCATCCTGGCCCCACTTCTCACTCTCTCTCCTTCCCTCCCGCTCTCACTATCGTGCAATGAACACGCCGTGGATAAGCTTGAGCTCACCTAGCCTCACGCATGGATGACCTTGCACTATGGCGAACCGCCATTGCAAGTTTGACCACGTGCGCACGCAAGGGATAAGCTTGGCGGGCGAAAATATCTGGCGCCGCTGATTCGCCATGGCCGGCCTATAAATAGGCCCGACCAGTGGCGCTTTGGCTTCACCACCACCACTCCGAAATCCGCATGGAGCTGGAACACCTCATCATCCCCACCATTTCCCCTATCCACTCCTCTTCTGAGCTCAGTCTCGTTTTCCCCCAATTAAGGAGCCGCCGTCGCCATTAGAGCTGCTCCCCTCTTCCTCCCTCCTTGTCGTGTTGTTGACCGATTGAAGTAGCTGGTGAGTTCCAGAGCCCTTTCTTTACCTCCTTGGCCATCTGTTTTCTCCCTTCTCCTTCTATGTTACCCAGCTGTCGTGTGCGTACCTCCGCCGAGCCACCACGGCCGTCGGCCATAGCTGGCGAGGCTTTAAGAGGCACTACATCACCACCCACAAACTCACCATGCACCCGCACACACACACACACACTTAGCTAGTTGATAGGATTAGGGCCTCTTGGGCCATGTTCACCGCCCGCCACCGCTGCACTGGCTTTGGTGAGCCGCAACCACCACCTCAGGAGCTTGCTGCCGATGTTGACCCCGCCATCGGTTGTGGCACGCCCTCCTAAGCCCCGTCCACCACTCCCATGCTCACGCTAGGGCACAGCGTCGCCAGCGTGAGGAACTTCAGCAAGGCCGAGTCTCTCTCCCCTGTCTCCGTCACCAGTGTGGTCACCCCGTCTGCTACCATTCCCTCCTCTACCCTCTTCTCTCGCTGACACGTGGGACCAGGCTGTAACGGCGTTATTGTTACCCCCATCACTGTCCGTCCCCTTCCTCCCTCTCTTTCTTTCTCTAACACATGGGCCATAGCCCTGATGTCATCACCGCTTTGGCCCCACCTGTCACACACGCACGCACGTCACACACACACACACCAGCATTGGGTATGCATTAGAAATTGCTAGGAACACCTGGTTAGTGTACACAGAAGATTAAAAACCAACATTCCTAGCTTTGAAAATTTTCTAGAAAATTTGTAAATAAACTAGATGCATTAGGGAATTTAACCATATAGTTTGCACCCATTTTCATGCACCAGAAAATGCACGTAAAATTCCACCTAGATAATTAGCTATAGAATAAACATATAAAATGCATAACTTTTGCATCCTTGCTCCTTTTTAGGTGAAACCACTTCTAAAATTCATCTAAAATTTAGCTCTATGCATTCATCCTGGTACCACCTTAATAATCTATGTTTGCTTTTTCTCTTTTATTTTGTGCCCGATGGTAGTCTTTTTCAATAGCTACGCCGACAAACGACGGTGACTACCAGGAGACCGAAGACCCCGACTATGAGAACGTGTCAGAAGTAGCCAACAACGAAGGCAAGTACTAGGTCCCCCTCCCTCTACCACCTTGCTTAATCACCTCTAAAAGAATAACTTACTTAATTATTATCCTCTATTATGAGCTCGGTTATTGTGAAATGATTAACGTTGAATTAAGATAAATGGTTACCTTGTTGATTTAGGAGCTCCACGATATCGATGAACTTAGGGATAATAAATGATGGAACTTAAAACTTGGTAAACCTTAAACTAGACACCGACAGGGGACAAGTGGGGATAGCTTATGCGGGATAAGTTATCTTGGTGGGAATGCCTGGATAGGGTTCCTGGGGGGGTTCGTAGTCCCTCTCGCCTAGTGCGATGTTACGTACAGCCACATGTGATGTAGACTAGGCCCGATCTTCCAAAAGGTATGATAGCATCGATTGGTGGAGACTCGACGTTCACGATCTAGGCTTCGAACAAAGACTGATTCGGACCCCCGCAACCGTTACACCACAGCTCCATTGGTTATCAACCATGCGAACGCGATTGACCTCACCGAGAAGGCTTTTCTGCAAGCGAATCGAGAACACAAGCAAGAACGGGATGAACGCAATCTGAAATTGCAAATAAATATGAGGCTTATGATAACAAGAAGGAGTTCTAGTCTTTATTCAAAAGGACAAATCGCCATAGGCGAACAAGATCAAGAACTAGGACCCTGGTTCACAACAAGCAGCCTTGGCGGCACAGTTGTAGCAAAATGATGTCTGTTTCATGAGGAAATCAAGAACTAAACAAAACCCAAACCCTAAGGAGAGTGACGGCTGCTATTTATAGAGTCTTGGGCATCACCCCCCATGGACGCGCCCCCTAATGGGCCCAAACACGATACACGGTCCAACGGACCAAAAGACGGTATCGCAGCACCCTAGTAGATTCTGGACGCTGACTTGTTTCGATGATTTCTGTTGATTCCGAAGAGATTTTGATGTGAAACCACTTGGATTGGCTTCCTTATCAAATTAGCTTTCCATCCATATGTGGATCGTCGAAAACGAAGTCCGAATACGTCCTAGGTGACCAGTTTAAAGGCAGACTGGTCCTGGAGGCCGAGACAGACTCGAACTTGAGTTGCTTTGGGCCTCCACCTCGGGGACTCGAACCGAATTAGCCTCGGACCTCCTTCTTGACTTGGACACCCTTGCTGGCCTCCTATCCCTCTATACCATGCGCCTAACATGGTCATATGCATGGGTGTCATGTCCTCATCAACATGTCTATATGGGTAGACTTGATCTCACACCCCATTAGAAAGAAGTATAATTCCTACTAGGAGGCTGAAAGCTCTAGTTTGGTTTTGGTGAATTAATGAAACCCTAAGTGCTAACCTAGTTTATCAAGTGATCATGAGATAGGTAGCACATTTCAAGTGGTGAAGCAAATGAAGATCATGAGCATCCGGTCACCCCACGTTGTGCCCAGTGAAGGGGTACAACGGCTCTATTCCGTGGGGGCTTCTATTTAAGCCCCATGGCCGGCTCAAGCTCAACATCTTGGCCATTTACATTGACATAGCAACCTTGTGAGCTTAGCCAAAGCCCTCCCACTCATCTCCATCATTGATTCATCATCTTTGTGAGATTGGGAGAGAATCCAAGTGCATTGCTTGAGTGTTTGCATCTAGAGGCTCTTGGTGTTCGTGTTTCGCTGACGGGATTCACTTGTTACTCTTGGTGGTTACCGCCACCTAGATGGCTTGGAGTAGCGAGGATCGTCGAGCGGAGGTTGGTGATTGTCTCCGGCTCCAATCGAGGTGATTGTGAGGGGTTCTTGACCTTTCCCGGCGGAGAGCCAAAAGGTACTGTAGTGGATTGCTCGTGGCTTGTGTGATCCTCATCTTGTGTTGGTTATGCGGCACCCTATTGAGGGTTCGGCATGTGATGCCAATTAGCGCGTGAACCTCCAAGTGAGTGAATCGCCACAACGAGGAGTAGCTTGCCGGCAAGCAAGTGAACCTTGGTAAAAAATCATTATGTTCATCATTTGATTCCGAGGTGATTGGTCTTCATTGTTATTCATTCTTGTGATTGATTGGCTCCTTCCTCGACACGGCGGTATAACCTTCTTGCTCACTCTTTTTACATTATCGCAAACTAGTTATCAAGCTCTTTAGTGTAGCTAGTTGTGAGAGCTTGTTAGTTTGGTTAGTGTGGCTCTTTAGTTAGCTTTTGAGAGCACACTAACTTAGTGTAGTGACATAGCTATTGTGTGGATAAAAATTATATAAACTAGAATTGTGGTAGGTGGCTTGCATTTTTAGTAGGCTAGCGCAACACTTGCTTCGCCTCATAATTGTCTAACCGGTTTGTTAAGTGTTGTTGTAGAATTTTTTATTAGGCTATTCACCCCCCTCTAGCCATTATGACCTTTCAAGTGGTATCAGAGCTGAGGTCACCGTAATTTGAGGCTTAACAACCTTCGGTGTAAAAATGGCTCAAATCAACAACACCAAGAAGCCACCCCAATTTGATGGCACAAATTATCCGTATTGGAAATCAAAGATGACCACACATATCATGTCAATCAATAGAAAAGTGTGGAAGGTGGTAGAAACCAAAATTGAGATTGGTGATCCGGAGAATCCCACCGCGGCCGAAGAAGTGCTTCTCCAAAACAATGGCATTGCTCTAAGTGCCATTCATGATGCAATTGATGAGAGAACATTTGAGCAAATCAAGAATATTGAGATGGCTCATGAGGCTTGGAAGAAGTTGGAAGAATCATTTGAGGGCACTCAAGCCATGAAGGGTGCAAAGGCATACAAAGAGAAGTTTGCAAGCTTCAAGATGAAGGAGGATGAGAGTATGCCGGAGATGTTCCATAGGCTTCAAGTGCTTGTCAATGATCTCAAAGCACTTGGAGATGAGGTGAAGGACAAGGACTTCTCCCACAAGTTCTTGAGATGTTTACCTTCAAGATTTGGCACATTGGTCATTATTCTAGTGAGAAGTGGTTTGGACACCATGACACCAAACCAAGTGTTGGGAGATATAATGACCAATGATACATATAGAGATGATGATGAGAAGGAAGAAAAGAAGGAGAAGAAAGATGAGAAGAAAGATGAGAAGAAGAAGAGTGTGGCATTCAAGGCCACATCATCCAAGGGCAAAGCTAAGCAAGAAACATCAAGTGAAGATGATGGCTCATGGGATGATGATGATGATGAGAAGATGGCTCTCTTTGTCAAGAAATTTGGCAAGTTCATGATGAAGAAAGGGTACCGTGCTAGAAGAAAGAAATCTTCATCCAAGAACAAGGAAGAGTCAAGAAGGTGCTTCAAATGTGGAAGCAAAGATCATCTTGTTGCTCAATGTCCATACAATAGCGACAATAATGATGACAAGAAGAAGAACAAGAAAGATAAGAAGGAAAAGAAAGAGAAGAAGGACAAGATGACCTTCAAGAAGAAGAAGGGTGGTTTATATGTGGTCACTTGGGATAGTGACGCCTCCTCAAGTGATGATGATGATAGTGATGATGACAAGACCACCAAGAAGAAGGCACTTGCAAGCATTGCTATCAATGAGAAGCCTTCTCTCTTCGATACTCCATCATGCTTCATGGCTAATGACACTAAGGTACAAACTTGTGATGATGATGGAAGTGATGATGAACATGATAATGAAAATGATAGTGATAGTGATGATGATGAACCTACTAAAGATGAATTATTTGATATGCTAGAAGATGCCAAAGAACACTTTGACATTAAGAGAAGAGAATGCAAGAGCTTGAATAAGGAGGTAAAAGCCCTTAAGCAAGCCCTTGATGAGCTCAAAGCAACTCATGAGAGGCTAGAGGAAGCCCATAAGAAGCTTGGCAAGGCTCACAAAAAGCTTGAAAAGGCTCATTCCTCTTTGCTTAATGAGCAAGATAAAAAGAAGCATGTTGAGACGTGTGATGTAGGTTTAACTTGTGATATAATTGATGAATCATTATCTATGCCTATCATTGTTGCTCCCACTAACCCTTCTTGTAGTACTTCTACTTCTACCTCTACCTCATCTAGTAGTGATGGTCTCACTTGTGATGCCTCACTGATAGTTGAGAATGAGAACCTCAAGAAGGAAGTCAATAAGCTCACTCACACCTTGGCTAAGGCCTATGGTGGTGAGGACCGCTTGATTATGTGCTTGGGTATCCTAAGAGCTTTTCTCTACAAAGAGGGATTGGGTTATACCCCTAAGAAAGGCAAGGCGACCTTTGCTCCTCATAAGACTAGTTTTGTGAAGAACAATGGTCGGTTTTGCACTAGCTGCAAGCAAGTTGGTCATAAAGAGCATGAATGCAAAAACAAGAGCAAAAATGCAAATGTATCCTCTAGTAAGCTTGATTCTTTTTATATGCTTACAAAGGGTGCAAATGGTGTAAAGGCTAAGTTCATTGATAAACCATGGATGGGCTCAAAGAAGAAAGTCATTTGGGTACCAAAGAGCTTAGTAACTAACCTTCAAGGACCCAAGCAAGTTTGAGTACCTAAAAAGAATTGATCTTTTTTTATAGGTCAATTACAAAGCCGGAGGAAGGCATTGGTTCTTGATAGTGGGTGCACTCAACATATGACCGGTGATGCAAGAATGTTCAACTCAATCAACACCAATGGCAATGATGGTTATGATAGTATCATATTTGGTGACAATGGCAAAGGCAAGGTCAAAGGGCTTGGTAAGATTGCAATATCAAATGACATGAGCATATCCAATGTGTTGCTAGTAGAGAGCTTGAACTTCAATTTGTTATCCGTGGCTCAATTGTGTGATCTTGGATTCAAATGCATATTTGGGGTAGATGATGTAGAGATCATAAGTGTAGATGGCTCTAACTTGATCTTCAAAGGTTTTAATATGAGAATCTATACTTGGTTGATTTCAATGCTAGTGAAGCTAAATTATCTACATGTTTGTTCACTAAGTCTAGCATGGGTTGGTTATGGCATAGAAGGTTTGGTCATGTTGGAATGAAACAATTGAATAGATTGGTTAAGCATGACTTGGTTAGAGGCTTGAAAGATGTTGTGTTTGAGAAGGATAAACTTTGTAGCTCTTATCAAGCCGGCAAACAAGTTGGAAACACCCATCCTAAGAAAAGCATGATGAGCACTAGTAAAGCATTTGAGTTATTGCACATGGATTTGTTTGGGCCAACACAATACACTAGCATTAGTGGAAACAAATATGGTTTTGTGATTGTGGATGATTATACTAGATACACTTGGGTATTATTTCTACTGGACAAAAGTGATGTATTTGCAACATTCAAACCATTTGTCAAGGGCATTCACAATGAGTTTGAAACAACCATCAAGAGAGTTAGAAGTGACAATGGTAGTGAGTTTAAGAACACTAGAATTGATGAGTTGTGTGATGAATTTAGAATTAGACATCAATTCTCAGCCAAGTACACTCCACAATCAAATGGCCTTGTTGAGAGGAAGAATAGGACACTCATTGATATGGCAAGGTCTATGCTTAGTGAGTACAATGTGAGTCAATCATTTTGGGCCGAAGCTATCAACATGGCTTGCTATTGTAGCAACCATCACTATTATCACCCATTGAAAGAGAAGACACCATATGAACTCTTGAATGGTAGAAAGCCCAATATTGCATATTTTTGGGTCTTTGGTTGCAAATGCTATATCTTGAAGAAAGGCACTAGATTGGGCAAGTTTGACAAGAAATGTGATGAAGGATTTCTACTTGGTTATTCCACTACAAGCAAAGCATATAGAGTTTGGAATTTGGATAGTGGCACTCTTGAGGAAGTTCATGATGATGAATTTGATGAAACCAAGGGTTCACAATTAGAGAATGAGAACTTGAAAGATGTTAGAGGCATTCAACTTTCAAATGCCATGAAGAACATGGATGTTGGTGAATTGAGGCCTAGGCAAGTGAATGATGATGAAGATGATCAAGTACAAGTACTCTCCAACTCAAATGTGCAAGATGATACAAATCAAGCTAGTACAAGTGGCTCTCATGATAATAAACAAGATCAAGTGGCTAGTACATCATCTCAACCTAATGATCAAGCAAGTGCAAGCAATCAAGTTCCAATCCTCCAACCAACCAATGTTGCAAGGGATCATCCATTGGACACTATCATTGGTGATATTTCAAGATGTGTGCAAACTAGATCAAGATTGGCTTCATTTTGTGAGCATTTCTCATTTGTGTCATCTATTGAACCAAAGAAGATAGATGAAGCATTGAAGGATGTTGATTGGGTGAATGCTATGCATGAAGAATTGAATAACTTCACAAGAAATCAAGTATAGGAATTGGTAGAAATTCCAAAGGGACACAATGTGATTGGAACCAAATGGGTCTTTAGAAACAAGCAAGATCAAGATGGGATAGTAGTAAGGAACAAAGCAAGATTGGTAGCACAAGGCTATACACAAGTTGAAGGTCTTGACTTTGGAGAAACATATGCCCCAGTTGCTAGATTGGAAGCAATTAGAATCTTGCTAGCCTATGCTTGTGCCCACAACATCAAGCTCTATCAAATGGATGTTAAGAGTGCATTTCTCAATGGGTACATCAATGAAGAAGTATATGTTGAGCAACCTCCCCGTTTTGAAGATGACAAGAAGCCCGACCATGTGTACAAGTTGAAGAAGGCATTGTATGGCTTGAAGCAAGCACCTAGAGCATGGTATGAGAGATTGAGGGATTTCCTACTCTCCAAAGGGTTCATGATGGGCAAGGTTGACACCACTCTTTTCATTAAGAAGATTGGAAAAGATCTATTTGTATTGCAAATCTATGTTGATGACATCATATTTGGATCAACCAATCAAACCGAGTTAAATATCTTTGGCAAATGATCTAGATTGGACCAAATTTGGAAAAATGATCCTCACCCCATTGATTGACATTGATAATCTCAACCTATCTACTTTTTGAACCTTTGTGGTCATTGATGACAAAGGGGGAGAAAAACAAAGATATTAGTGATATTAGTACATGGGGAGAAAAACAAAGATATTAGTGTACTAAGATTGTGAAAAGACAACAAAGGGGGAGAACTTGACATAGGGGGAGAAATATGACAAAGGAAAGGTATCAATTAAAATTTTGAGCCCGCAAGTAGGGGGAGCAAGCTCATGAACTTGTATGGTGCATTTGAATGTGCATTTCCTATGTTTGCTTGCATGGCACATGTTTTAAAATTTTAATATCCATGCTTGTGTGGTGTATGCTAGTTGTAGGTTTGAATGATGAAATGAAAATCTAGCATGCATAGGTTATCTAGTGATTTCATTTCCAAGTGTTTCCAAATGGTATCAAGCTAACCATGGTGCTAAGAATGGTATAATGGTGCACTCCGATTGGTATCACGCTTCAAAGGTCCATCTTTTATACCTTAGCATCATTTGGTAGACATTGTCTCCTATATTTCCTATCTAACCATATGTGCAAGCTACAATCCAAACTCTTAGCACATATGTATGGGGAGCAATCACTACCATATGGAGTTCATGAAACTTGTCCATATCTTTTTACACATAGTAAATATGCTTGGACAAGCAACATGGATTCAATTGAATTTCAATTCATATCTTTGTGAAAGGGTTGTCATCAATTACCAAAAAGGGGGAGATTGAAAGATCTAGTTTGATTTTGGTGAATTGATGAAGCCCTAAGTGCTAACCTAGTTTATCAAGTGATCATGAGATAGGTAGCACATTCCAAGTGGTGAAGCAAATGAAGATCATGACATGATGATGGTGATGCCATGGTGATGATCAAGTGCTTGGACTTGAAAAGAAGAAAGAGAAAAACAAAAGGCTTAAGGCAAAGGTATAAATGGTAGGAGCCATTTTGTTTTGGTGATCGAGACACTTAGCGAGTGTGATCACATTTAGGATCGATAGCCGTACTATTAAGAGGGGTGAAACTCGTATCGGAATGCGGTTATCAAAGTGCCACTAGATGATCTAACTCATTGCATATGCATTTAGGATCTAGTGGAGTGCTAACTTCCTTGAAAACATTTGTGAAAATATGCTAACACATGTGCACAAGGTGATACACTTGGTGGTTGGCACATTTGAGCAAGGGTTAGAAACATCAACGGTGGAGTGTCTGCCCATAGAGTGCAGATAGTCCAATAGTGCCACCGGCGCCCTAGACAGAAAAGACAGAGGTCACTGTAAGTGACTGGACGCTGGCCTCGGTTGGACCAGCGTGTCTGGTTAGTAGAAGCATCGAAGATGCTAGCGTCGGTCTCTGACCGGACGCTGGGTCGCTTAGTGACCGGACACTGGAAGGGTGCGCCCAGTCCAGCTGACATGGCAGCGCACAGGGAAGTCGCCGTGTGACCGAACGCTGGGTGTGTCCGGTCGAGCATGACCGGACTCGTCCGGTCGTGAAAAGTCATCTCTGGATGCTTACTGGAAACGACCGGACGCTGGGGTTCAGCGTCCGATCACTTTGAGCTGCTGCGTCCTGTCATCACTTGACCGTTAGGATCAGGCGGTCAGCATTTGAAGAGAGGGGACACATGGCATGCATCATGTGACCGGACGCCGAGGTCCAGCGTCCGGTCTATATGACCGGAGCATCCGGCCACCCCGCGTTGTGCCCAGTGAAGGGGTACAACGGCTCTATTTCGTGGGGCTTCTATTTAAGCCCCATGGCCGGCTCAAGCTCAATATCTTGGCCATTTGCATTGACATAGCAACCTTGTGAGCTTAGCCAAAGCCCTCCCACTCATCTCCATCATTGATTCATCATCTTTGTGAGATTGGAAGAGAATCCAAGTGCATTGCTTGAGTGTTTGCATCTAGAGGCACTTGGTGTTCGTGTTTCACTACAGGATTCACTTGTTACTCTTGGTGGTTGCCGCTACCTAGATGGCTTGGAGCACCGAGGATCATCGAGCGGAGGTTGGTGATTGTCTCCGGCTCCGATCGTGGTGATTGTGAGGGGTTCTTGACCTTTCCTGGCAAAGAGCCAAAAGGTACTCTAGTGGATTGCTCGTGACTTGTGTGATCCTCATCTTGTGTTGGTTGTGCGGCACCCTATTGAGGGTTTGGCGTGTGATGCCAATTAGCGTGTGAACCTCCAAGTGAGTGAATCGCCACAACGAGGAGTAGCTTGCCGGCAAGCAAGTGAACCTCGGTAAAAAATCATTGTGTTCATCATTTGATTCTGAGGTGATTGGCCTTCATTGTTATTCATTCTTGTGATTGATTGGCTCCTTCCTCGACATGGCGGTATAACCTTCTTACTCACTCTCTTTACAGTACTGCAAACTAGTTCTCAAGCTCTTTAGTGTAGCTAGTTGTGAGAGCTTGTTAGTTTGGTTAGTGTGGCTCTTTAGTTAGCTTTTGAGAGCACACTAACTTAGTGTAGTGACATAGCTATTCTGTGGATAGAAACTATATAAACTAGAATTGTGGTAGGTGGCTTGCATTTTTAGTAGGCTAGCGCAACACTTGCTTCGCCTCATAATTGTCTAACCGGTTTGTTAAGTGTTGTTGTAGAAATTTTTATTAGGCTATTCACCCCCCCTATAGCCATTAGGACCTTTCAGAGGCCGGTGTTGGTAGTGGAATATCAGGAGCCGACACTGATGCTATGTGATCTTCCATGGTCCGGTTGGCGCAGTTTCTATGTGGTCTTCCATGTTAAGCCCCTTGATTTTTGGCCACATTCGAGCCCATGACTATTATAATTATTTTGATGATTTGGTATCATCGGGACTGTTGTGTTGGGTTGAAGTGGTATCGTACAAGATTGTATGAAGGGATGATGTGGTATCATCTAGGATTATGAGATGGGACGATAAGGTATCCTCTCGAATTTTAATGTGTTTTTCCAACCCCTGAGAAGCCATGGTAGAATTATATGGAAGTCTAGGGTAGCACCCAAGTGGCTACGTGGTCTTGTTAGGCCTATTTCAACCACTCATCATGGAAGGTATTGTGACTATCATGTGGGGAAATGTGTACACCTCTACAGAGTTACTTAAATCTATTCGAATAGCCATGTCCTTGGAATGGGCAGATGCTAGGATGGGATACTATGATTAGCTTAACTTTTATGTGTAATGAAACTGGTAAAATTATGACTTGACACTAACCCGGGAACTAGCTGGAATGGTAACTCCACTAGGACCCAACCCTTAATTATGATCACCACCACACCTCTATTTCCACCCTATGGTTAGGGCTTGCTGAGTACATAAGTACTCACCCATTGTTAACTCATAGACTTTGGCACTGAGGAAGATGGAGACTACGATGAGGAAGTGCACCATGAAGATTAGGAGTTATGCGAAGAGTCCAAACGTAGGAGATGACATCGAAGCTAGGGTTTTGACCGCGCTCAAGCTTGCCTATGGAATAGGTTATCGCTACGCTGTAGAATATCATCGTACTAGATACCATCGTGAATAATTGCTGCTCTGTGGCAGTAGTTTTCGCTAGCTCTATAAGCCTATGACTATGCCCTTAAGGCCACTGTTGTAGAACCCTTTTTAGATATCATAAAGCTCGGAACCTTTCTTTATAGTTGTGTACCAATTCTGTTAATTTTGTGTGTACTTATGCGTGATCCAGATGCAAGTACAGATGCACCTAGGACTCTTAGAAATGAGGGGCCGATAGAGTGGTATCTGAGCTGAGCTTGACCGTAGGACGAAGCCCTAGGTTTGGAACGCGTATAATAATGGTAGTTATAGTAGGAATAACAACACCCCACCTAGTAATTCTTAATGAATGAACTTTTCCTATTGTCGCTTCATTTTTGTTGCAAAATGTTTCTAACCCATGTTGTGAAATTTTTGTAGCCATGGACGACACATGGATCTGTTCGGACTGCTTGACTGTTGGATGTTTTGCACCGCTCCTCTGGGAGACACTTCAGCACCTTGGAGTTACCGAACTCCCCTTGTACTATGGTCATGAGTATGAGGAGGATGGAACGTCCAAGTGCAAAGTACACCTGCATATTTCCGAGCACCATTAAGCATTGTTTCTAGAGTTAGATGCATCCCAGCAATTAGAAAAGAACTAAGTGACACAAGCCAGATTGCAGCACGACGGGCATTCAAAGATATCTGTCAAGATTATGAGGCAAAGATCAACAACACCCATGCAAAAGGCAAAACCCCAGTCACCTATATGCCCACTGATGACCACTGCCAAGTATCTACATGCCCTCAACATTCTCTATGAACATCAAGAACGGGAGTTAAAGATACGGACCATTAAACTCAAGGAAGCAGAAGCGGAAGCACAAGCCCTGAGAACAGATGTACTCATGATAAACTCACAATTGTTATCTATGAGAGAAGAAAAGGAATAGAACAAGCAGGAGTTATAGAAGGCCCTCGAACGTCCGCAACAGAAGAAACGTTCGAGG
The DNA here is from genome assembly GCA_904845875.1 of Miscanthus lutarioriparius. NCBI lineage: Eukaryota > Viridiplantae > Streptophyta > Magnoliopsida > Poales > Poaceae > Miscanthus > Miscanthus lutarioriparius. Next base: position 62,545,555 of record CAJGYO010000008.1, on the reverse strand, counting down.
AAGAGAAAAAGGAGAGCCTACTAAAGAACCAAAACCAAGAGAAAACCACTGGAGATGCAAAAGCAGTTGGACCACCTCAAGTTCCTCTAAGGACTGGATGATAAGGGATGTTCAAGTGAACCTTGTTGTGGGACCTTCACATGATTGCAGCACTTGTAAAATAAATAATCTGAGTTGTAGCATCTAGTAGTAGTGCACCCTGAGTAGTAGTAGTACATCTAGTAGTGCTTCGATGTCCCTAGAGTGCGACTAGTCACATAGTATCATCCTAGCAGTTAATGTGTATGATGCACCCTTGTGTCATATATATGTAATTGTCTTGTGATGTAATATGTATTGTGTGTTTGTGTGTTTGTTTATGCTTGTGTGTTTTGCTTGTTTGTTTTCCAATGAAAAACCTAGAGGATGTCTTCTCATCCTTGCTACCCCACAGCAATAGATGGAAAGAAGATCTGACAGGATTTATGAACACCGTGAATGAGCCACCGAAAGGTAGGTTCATGAAGTAGAGGAACAAGTCACACCACCTAGAGGTAGGCAAAATAGAGGCAATCACGAGCATCATAATCAGAGGCATGGGCAACCTTAGGAAGGTAATATTCCAATCATAGAAGAAGTACATGAAGAAGGCGAAGATGAAGTTGAGCAGAATATTAGAAATGATCTGGTACATGGAGAAGAACCACCCCCACCCCCACTGACATTAGCAGAAGTAATGGACAGACAGACACGATTATTGGAGAATCTTGCAAGAAGGCCAGACAATGGAAATGGATAAGGAAAAATGGCAACCTTTATGAGACTTCACCCACCAACTTTTGACAGTGCAGAAGAAGACCCACTTTTAGTAGATGATTGGTTGCACGTCATCACCAAGAAACTAAATGCAGTATGAGCCATTGATGAAGAGAAGGTCAATTTAGCCACCCATCAACTAGTAGGACCAGCCGGTGCATGGTGGGAGAATTATCAAGATGCAGCTAATGAGCCAGACACTATCACATGGAAAGAATTTGAGGAAGCATTTCATGAATATCACATCCCCGAAGGAATTACGGAGATAAAAGCTAATGAATTTCGCTCCCTGAGACAAAGACCGATGATAGTGAATTAGTACATTCGAAAATTCATGAAGTTAGCGTGCTATGCACCTGATGATGTCAACACCAATAATAAGATGCAGAGATGTGTTAGAAGAGGACTGAATGCAACACTGAGAGAGCAAATAATTACCCACATCTACCCAGATTTCAACACCCTGATGAATCGCACTATTCTATTGGAAGAAGAGCGCAACAGAAGCAAAGGAGAAAGAAAGCGCAAATTTCTGATACAACATGCTCACCAACAAGAAAGGACAGCGAGTCCGCATCAACAACACCGCACCAACAAGATATCAGCCAACCAAGCAGTCTTGGTCATCCGGATCCAACACCTCGTAGACCACATCCAGCTACAATAACAGCAACAATAATCAGCCCAAGAGAAACAATAATATAGTGCCAGAGACTTGTTTTGGATGCCGTCAACCAGGACAACATGTCGTCCAATGCCCTTATAAAGCCGCAAACTCTACCCTAGCCCAGTCAGTAGCCAGTAACATGACAGTCGCCTTAGGAATCGGACGCACCGCACCTTAGAATTCTAGACCACCAAGAAGGAATGCCCAAAATTTTTGGGCAAGGCCGTGTAAACCACGTGAACGTAGAGGAAGTACAGGCAGTACCCGATGTCATGTACGGTGAGTTTCTAGTAAACTCCACATTGGCAACCGTGTTGTTTGACTTCGGTGCTTCGCATTCATTTATTTATGCATGTTTTGTGCTTAAGAATAGCTTTAGGATAGTGTTACTCCCCACCCCTCTCTTGATTGGAACCCCTGGAGCTATCCTCAAATGCACCCTAAAATGCCCTTGAGTGAAGATAAGGATAAATGGAGTGGAATTTCTTACGGATTTAGTAGTACTAAAAAGTAAAGGATTGGACATAATATTGGGAATGGATTGGTTAAAGAGACACCATGGCAACCATATCCTACAGCGATAGAGTAGTGACCCTGACAAATCATAATGGAATCACAGTAAAGTGTTACCCTCAAGCCCCGACAGCAGAACCAATGGTTTGCAATGTACAAGCAACAACTATGCCCCGGCATATTTCATGAATTTGATGAACAAAGTCTTCATGGAGGAGTGAGACAAATTCACAGTGGTGTTCATCGATGACATTCTCATATATTCAAGAAGGACGAAAGAACATGAGCAGCATTTGAGAGTGATATTGAACAAGTTACGGGCACATGAGCTATACGCCAAGTTCAGCAAGTGTGAATTTTGGTTACAAGAAGTCACCTTCCTAGGACACATTATCACCGCAGAAGGAGTAAAAGTAGACCCAGAGAAAGTTAAGGCCGTATCAGAATGGAAGCAACCAACCAATGTGATGGAGATTTGTAGTTTTCTCATACTAGTGGGCTACTACCGAAGATTTATTGAAGGATTTTCGAACATTGCGAGACCCATGACAACCCTGACACAGAAAGGAAAGAAATTTAAGTGGACTAATGCATGTAAAAAGAGTTTCCAAGAGTTGAAGACAAGATTAACGACAGCCCCAATACTCATATTGCCAGACATACATAGAAGTTTTGTAGTATATTGTGATGCCTCTAGATAAGGATTAGGATGCGTCCTGATGCAAGATGATAAAGTGGTCGCCTACGCCTCCCGACAACTGAACAAGCATGAAGAGAATTATCCGACACATGACTTGGAGTTAGCAGCCGTAGTACACGCCCTAAAGATATGGAGACACTACCTCATTGGAAACAAGTGCGAAATATTCACCGACCACAAGAGTTTGAAGTACATTTTCACCCAGCCAGACTCGAATCTATGGCAAAGCAGATGGTTGGAACTGATTAAGGACTATGACCTAAGTGTACTATACCATCGAGGAAAACCCAACGGAGTTGCAGACGCATTGAGCAGAGTCCTATTGCCACTACATGACAACTTTAAATTGAAGGCCGGAGCTAGCACAAGAAGTTCACCAATTGAACCTACAGATCATACCACAAGGCACCCTACATGTTCCACAATTATGGCCAACACTAGAAGATCGGATAAAAGAAGCACAAGACAAGGACAAGGAAATCCAAGACCTCAAGGAACAAAGTAGTAAGAAGGAACTCCTAGAATTCAGAGTGGATGAACAAGGAAAATTAGGGTATGAAGATCGGATATGCGTACCCCAGGATGAAGCACTCCAAAGATTAATATTGGAAGAATCACACCACTCTGCATACTCTATCCATCCAGGATCAACCAAGATGTACATGGACCTTAAGCAAAAGTATTGGTGGACCGGAATGAAAGGAGATATCACCGAATACGTTGCCCAATGCAATACATGCCGACGAGTAAAAGCAGAACATCAATGATCCACCGGACTACTTCAACCATTGGATAAACCAGTATAGAAGTGGGATGAGATTAGCATGGACTTCATAGTAGGGCTGCCGAAAACACAAAATGGACATGATTCCACATGGGTCATAGTGGATCGACTGACAAAAGTGGCACACTTTATACCAGTTAGAGTTGATTACAAAGGGAACAAGTTAGAACAACTATACATTGACAACATTTTTCAATTGCATGGTGTACCTAGCCGCATCATATCAGATAGACGGACTCAGTTCACAGCACAATTTTGGAAAGTTTACACAAAGCATTGGGAACACGTCTGGATTACAGTTCAGCCTATCACCCGCAAACCGATGGACAAACAGGGAGGATAAATCAGATATTGGAAGACATGTTATGAGCCTATGTACTCACTTATGGAAAAGACTGGGAAAAGTGCTTGTCATTCATAGAATTCTCCTACAATAATGGCTATCAAGCGAGCCTAGAGATGTCACCATTTGAAGCATTGTATGGAAGAAGATGTCGAACCCCATTAATGTGGTCTGAGGATGAAGAAAGAAGCCTATTTGGTCTAGACATAATCAAGGAAGCCAAAGAACAAGTAGCCAAAGTCAGAGAAAACCTAACAGTGGCACAAAGTAGACAAAAGAGTTATGCAGACACCCGACGAAGGCCATTGGAATTTCAACCAGGAGAATATGCCTATTTGAAAGTATCACCAGTCAGGGGCACTCGAAGATTCCAAGTTAGAGGAAAATTAGCACCATAGTATATTGGGACATATCAGATCATTGAAAGGATTGGAGCCATAGCCTATCGTCTGGAATTACCTCTAGAGATGTCAGATATTCATGATGTGTTTCATGTGTCTTAACTAAAGAAATGCTCGAGGGTACCAAAGAATAAGAACCTATGGAAGCCATGTATTTACAACTAGATTTATAGTATCAGGAAAGACCAGTAAGGATATTGGATGTTGCCACTCGACAAACAAGAAGGACAGCAGTAAGATTTTGTCGGGTACAATGGAGTAATCATACCGAGGCAGAAGCCACAAGGGAAAGAGAAGATGATCTTAAGAAGAAATTTCCCTATCTATTTCAGGATTAGTTCGAATCTTGAGGATGAGATTTTTTTAAGAGGGTAGGTTTGTAACACCCTGAATTTTGACCTAATTTAAAAAGCACTAAAAATTTGAACTTTTTAAACTTTGCTTAAGAACCAACACATAAATAACTAACTTAGGAAATAATACAAATAGGTCAACATAGAACCAAAATAATATGAGTAGAATTGAGTGCTTGATTGCTTGCTTGCTTGATGAACTTATGGTGGTACACTTTGCATACTCATGCATTCAAATTTGAATTCAAAATCATTTAAACATATGCATAGTTAATCTGGGAAAATAGAAAAGGGAAAAGAAAATGGAAAGGCCACTTGGGCTCAATCTCTTTGTCTCTCTCACTAGGCCTGCAGCAGCAACAACAACCCATCTCCCTCTCTCCCTCCTTACCTCTCCCTCCTCCCCGCACGGGCCGCCCTAGCTCCTCGCCATGGCCCAATGCGCACCTGCGCCCTCCCTTCTCCCCTCTCCCTCTCCTGATGACCGAGGCCCACCTATGATCATTGTCTTCGACCTCGGCAACAATAGGAATCCCACATTGTTGCCTGAGCTCCTCAACCCTGCTGCCACCGCCTCACCCCGATGAGCGAATAAGCACGGGGACACCTTCCCCGAACCATCTTGGCCCCACTTCTCCCTCTCTCTCCTTCCATCCCGCTCTCATTGTCGTGCCATGAACACGCAGCGGTGAACACACCCCGTCGTACTGCTGTGGATAAGCTCGAGCTCACCCAGCCGGGCGCATGGATGACCTTGCACTATGGTGAACCGCAATTGCAAGTTTGACCACGTGCGCACGCAAGGGATAAGCCCGGCGGGCAAAAATATCTAGCGCCGCTGAACCACCATGGCCGGCCTATAAATAGGCCCGACCAGTGGCGCTCTGGCTTCACCACCACCACTCCGAGCTCCGCATGCAGCTGGAACACCTCATATCCCCCTCCATTTCCCCTCTCCACTCCTCGTCCGAGCTCAGTCTTATTTTCCCCCAATTTGAGAGCCGCCATCGCCACTGGAGCCGCTCCCCACTTCCTCCCTCCTCACTTCGTTGCTAAGCGATTGAAGTAGTTGTTGAGTTCTGGAGCCCTTCCTTTACCTCCTCGGCCATCTATTTTCTCCCCTCTACTTCTGTGTTATCCTACCATTGTGTGCATACCTCCGCTGAGCCACCATGCCTGTCAGCCATAGCTGGCAAGGCTCCACCAGGCACTATATCACCACCCACGCACTCACCGTGCACCCGCACACACGCACACTTAGCTAGTTGATAGGATTTGGGCCACTAGGGCCGTGTTCACTGCCCGCCGCCACCGCACTGGCTCCAGCAAGCTACCACCACTAACAAAGGAGCTCGCTGTCGATGTCAACCCCGCCACCCGCTGCGGCACGCCCTCCTAAGCCTCATCCACCACTTCCATGCTCATGCTCGGGCATGGCATCGCTGGCGTGAGGAACTCCGGTGAGGCCGAGTCTCTCTCCCCTATCTCCATCGTCGGCGCAGTCACCACATCCACAGCCGTTCCCTCCTCTCCCCTCTTCTCTCACTGACGCATGGGGCTAAGCTATAACAGCATTGCCGTTACCCTTGTCACTATCCATCCCCTCCCTCCCTCTCTTTCTTTCTCTGACACTTGGGCCATAGCCCTGACACCGTCACCACCTTGGCCCCACCTGTCAAACACACACACACCACACACACCAGCACTGGGTACGCATTAGAAATTGCTAGGTACAACCAGTTAGTATACACAGAAGATTAAAAACCTACTTTCCTAGCTTAGAAAAATTACTAGATAGGGTTCCTAGATAGGTGAGTGAGGATAGCTTATGTGGGATAAGTTATCTTGGTAGGAATGCCTAGATAGGGTTCCCAGGGAGATGCTCGCCTCAGTCACATAAGGACCGGTTCGTAGTCTCTCTCACCTAGTGCGATGTTACTTACAACCACAAGTCTATATGGGTAGACTTGATCTCACACCCTGTTAGATAGAAGTATAATTCCTACTAGGAGCCTGGTGTTGGCAGCAGAATATCAAGAGCTAGCACGGATGCTATGTGATCTTCTATGGTCCAGTTGGCGTGGTTTCTATGTGGTCTTCAATGTTAAGCCCCTTGATTTCTGGCTGCGTTCGAGCCCATGACAATTATGATTATTTTGATAATTTGGTATCATTAGTACTGTTGTGTTGGGATGATGTGGTATCATCTGAGATTGTATGAAGGGATGATGTGGTATGATCCAGGATTATGAGATGGGACAAAAAGGTATCCTCCTGAGTTTTAATGTGTTTTTCTAACCCAGAGAAGCCACGGTAGAATTATATGGAAGTCTAGGGTAGCACCCAAGCGGGTATGAGGTCTCATTAGGCCTATTTCAACCACTCATCATGGAAGGGATTGTGACTATCATGTGGTGAAATGTGTACACCTCTGCGGAGTTACTTAAATCTATTCGAATAGCCACGTCCTTGGAATGGGCAAGATGCTAGGATGGGATACTATGACTAGCTTAACTTTTACGTGTAATGAAACTGGTAAAATTATGACTTGACACTAACCTGGGAACTAGCTAGAATGGTAATGCTCCAGTAGGACCCAACCCTTAATTATGATCACCAACACACCTCTATTTCCACCCTATGGTTAGGGCTTGCTGAGTACGTAAGTACTCACCCATTATTAACTCATAGATTTCAGCACTGAGGAAGACAAAGACTACGATGAGGAAGTGCACCATGAAGATTTGGAGTTATGCGAAGAGTCCAAACGTAGGAGATGACATCAAAGCTAGGGTTTCGATCGCGCTCAAGCTTGCCTGTGAAATAGGTTATCACTACGCTGTAGAATATCATTGTACTAGGGACCACCATGAATAAGCACCGCTCCGTAGAAGTAGTTTTTGTGAGCTCTGTAAGCCTATGACTATGCCCTTTGGGCTACTATTGTAGAACCCTTTTTCGATATCAATAAAGCTCGGAACCTTTCTTTTTAGCTGTGTACCAATTCTGTTAAATTTATGCGTACTTGTGCGTGATCCTGGTGCAAGTACAGATGCACCTGGGACTCTAAGAAATGAGGGGCCGACACCATTCCTCAGCTTCCCTCATGTGTCCAATTTATGATCTTGATCAACCACTATGCGGTGGCCAAATTTTTTGCAATTTAGCCCTTTTTGCGTCAAAATTTCACATTTATACCCCTAGCGTCATAGGCCATGGCGCCGAGGTCAGAGACGGGGGATTACGTGGCTGGCGACGTGGCGCTGATGTGGCCAGAGCTCGACGCCATGATTCACGGAGCCGAGCTCAGCGCCACATAATCAGACATGTAATCCCTAGCCTCCTACCTCGGTGCCATGGCCTATGGCATTGAGGCATGTTACCTTGGCGCCATAGGTCACGGTGCCGAGAAAAGGGTTCAAATCTAGATTTTTGACGCCCAAGGGTATAAATGTGAAATTTTAATGCATGAAGGGCTAAATTGCAAAAAAAATGGATGTGGTGGAACTAGAGCCCACATGCCAGCTGCTATAGATTATAGAATATCCAAGGGCATTTATGTAACACCCCAGGTGTTTGGCTTCTACATTTGCACTGCATTTCATGAACATGAGCATCATGCATCCATTCGTGAACTTATATCACATGAAACATGATTTCGAAACATTGCAACATGTTGTATATTTCATGTGTATTGTTTCTTTTATGAAATGTAAAGTGTGCAACACTTAAGTGCAACATGTGCCACTCATTTAGTGAAACAAGGTTAGTTAGTACTATGCAACACACTCATGAAACATATGAAACATGGCCTTGAAACAAAAGTAACACTTCACTTGTTCTTCCATGTTTCAATGCCTGTGATGCCTGATTCATGTGTGACCAATGTATGGTGTGGCCAATTATTCTCCTAAGAACCTTAGTTATACTTAGAATGTCATTTGGAACATTGTTCATGTTGATCATTTTGCCTAATTAGGTTTCCAAGTCATGGTTGACCAATTTGGACCCCTAGAGCTCTTATGTTTGACTATTTAAAAAGTATAGCTTAGGAGGTTTGCATGTCGGAGCAACCTAAAACAAAGTTGGAGCAAATTTTATAAGGAACAAAAGTTGTCAAGGTGCCAAGCTTTGAAAATGTGCAGAACATGCTCAAAATTTGATTACAACACGAAAGTTACCCCTGATTTCAGAGACAAAAATTTTCTAAGTGTTAACTCTGAAAAACAGTTTCATGTACTCGACTTGTCGGCCCTGTAGCTACTAAACCAAGACGAACCAGCTCGAGCTCCATTTGGCAAAGTTGAAGATCTCACTTGGTACTACAACTTTGTCAACTACACCGTAACCTGGTTCATCACGGATTAGGAGATGTATCGTCACAAACTTGCGCTGTCAGTCGGCACAAATTGTAACTGAATCAAAGTTTCTGACCTGCTACAGTGCCGACCGGCAGCAGAGCTCTACCGCCGCGTGGCCGCCACGCGCCGTGGCCGACCTGACACCGCTGCCCGGTGTCCTCCGCTTGAAGCCGCGTCCTTCTGCCCTCCCTGCTCACTCTCATTCACCCTCCTGCATCCTCCGCTCGCCCGAAGCACCACAGCAGCAGCACAGTGGCTCCGCCATCGCCATTGACGGCACGAGCTCATGCGTTGCCACTCTATCACCACCACAGCAGCTCCTTAGCACTCCCACTGCATCACCGAGCTCTCGCTGGCTAGCCTAGTGCGCTTGGTAAGGTCCAAACGCCGCGTGCAGCTCACCGGAGTGTCACTGCCGTGCCCTGTCGTCGTGGCCGGGGCACTTCCGTCGGCCTTTCGCCGTGTTAACTTGTGCGCTAGCTTCGCAGTAGCATGTAGGAGCTCGACGTGTCAGTTGATTGGGCTATCGTGGCTGGCTCTGGCATCACGCCATCGAGCCGAACCCCCATCCGCCATTGCACGTCGCCGTCGGTGTTCGAGCTCGGTAGAGGTTGCGGGTAGGACATGGTTAGATGCGGTTCGTCAAGGCGAGCATGCCGGTGCCTTCGGTTTTGCCGGAGTTCTCGTCGTCGGCGAGCTCCACCGGTCCCCGTCGAGCAAACCGCCGTGCCCTGTTTTCGTCTCGCTGACCAGTGGGGTCGGCTGACACCCGGGTCCCACACGGCAGTGGCTGTAGTTCATAGGGATAGTTCAAAAATTCTAGTTTTGTGCTGTTTTGTAAATTTCGTAACTCCAAATTGGTAGATCCAAATTGGGTGGTTCCAATTTTGTTAGACTCACAGTTAGGTCTAGTATTTAATAAAAATATGTCTTGAGCACATTATGTAGAAATTTTGGATGAATTAAATAGGAACTTGAAAAGTGTTTTTGAATGTATGCAAACTTGTTTAAATCATATCTTGAGTTTCTGTGATCCAAAAATTATGAAATTTTGTCGGTAAGCTAGTATTGTATAGTAGAAGCTCTGGTTAAAATTTTAGAGTCATTGCATATGTAGTTTTTGAGTTATAGATTTTCCTTTTATCATTGGTAGATACTTGGGTGAATTTTTGTAAATTATCTATGAATCCAATGACCATGAAATTTGTTGGAGAATGTCCTAGTGCCTTAAGGATGCTAGCAGAAATATGTAATCTGTTGCTTGACACTTTTCACTAAGGTTTCCTAATTATGCCATTTTAAGACATTCTGCCTTACCATTTTTGTGTAGGTTGTTATACTTACTCAAATGGTGTGAAATTTTTATGGTAGTCTACTTAGGGCATGTAGTATCTACTGTAATTTTTGTAGAATTAATGGTGTATTTTTCTTATATGTTTACTATTTCCACTAATTAATTAAATAAATTAAGAAAGGTATTAAAAGAAATGTTTTGGTGATGGACACCCTACTTTCTGGTGTTCTTGTGATATGTGTGATATGTGAGTAAAGTTAGTTTTGTCCAAGTAAGTGTTTATATCATAAGTTAATAATTATTTGTTTGCATTATGTCCCTCTAGACAGATCTGGGGACTTTGGAAAGTTCCCCATGATATTTTGGTTTTCTGTCATTGTGATGAATACAAGAGTTGTAGATAATTTATGTATCTAACTCCTGTCAAAATTTGAGGGCATTTGGCCTAGTAGTTTAGAAACTACAGCTGTTTAAAGTTAGGTTCTAGTTTGCTTACTCTCTGCCTTGTAAGGACAGAGTTCTGTTGATTTATGAATTCGACTTGGTAAAGTGTTGAATCATTCTTGGAGGTCTAAAAATGAATTGTATACAATTTCATAAGATTTCCAGATTGTCTTGTTGCATGTCATTTGGAATTATAAATCTCCAGTTATGGCTAGTTTACTGTACCTCTACATAGTCTTCATTTTGCTGAAATGCAAATGCTTGAGTGTATGTTGTTGCAATGTTCCCGTTGATTGTTTAGGGGTTAGCCTAACTTGAGACTATGCTTAGGTGCAGGTGCTAAGTCATTAACTGAAGATGAGCAATTATACATTATGTTGTATAAACTTGGTAAGTAAAGTGATTTGAATAGGGCTTAAGTTGGAATATGCAAACTACAGCGAACATGTGCATTCCCCGAGCATCCCTGACATTCGTTCATGTGCATCCATGATATTTATCTTGCGCATTCATGCAATAGGTGTGCCGGAGGGAGTGACATTGCTGGAGTTCGAGGGAGCCAACCAGGAGGAGGAACCCAAGGTGCAGGAAGCCGATGAAGCAGTCGCCGCGGAGGAATTGCCCGAGTGCCCTGACCACCAGCCTTCCTCGTTCCTGAAAGGCAAGCCCCGGAGCATATTAAGCCTCCCATGTTTTTACAAATACTTTGAGTGCCTTTTATTGTTGATGATGCATTAAGTATAGGAATTGGTTGGAACCAATTGCTGCATTATATATCCTTCCTTGTCCAGATATCGCACTGGAATCCTATTTAAGTTCAGGAACGGGTTAAATGCTTAGCCATGCTTAGTGCGGTAGAAGTCAGGTGATTTCCTGTCACCTGCGAGCTTTAGGATGAGGTGGATCACGGTTGGCTATATTTGCTATCATGGAAAAGAACCATGTGAATAATGAATTAAGACCAGGCGGGGTCTTGTGTAGGTTTGAACATAGTGACTTTGTCTGAGTCGTTTAAGGACCGATACGTTGTACGTCCTCATGTCATGTTGAACGCAGCCTAACACTTAGCTGGCCGGATAAGTCATTCCGACCGCGAAGCCTAGTAGCTTGACTCAGGCCGGGGACGTGAGCAGTGGCAGCATTCTGGAGGTACTATGGATGTGCGGAGAGCCATTGGCATAAGTCCAAGGTGGGTTAGAGTCCCGAACAACCTTGGCAGAGTGGTTCTCTGAGAATGTCGATCTAATTGGACTCACGACTCCTGAATCGTACCAAAGGTGACTTGTTTGCGACTCCGACGGGAGAAGCAAGGTTTGTGTTTAGGAATACCCCTCCAGCTGGATAGAAATCGATTCGAATCGCCGTCTCTCCCGGATAGTGAGAACTTGACTGAGCAGCGGCAACGTAGATTCAATTAATTTAATGATATGGTTAAATGGATGATGATGATAAGGTTGCCACAATGAATACCTGATATGGTTATTAATGTTTGCACCCTAATAAAATGATTGCTTAGTACAGGTGCTCATATAGTTGACAGGTTAATGGCTAATAAGTCACTGCTAGTTCAGGCTAAGAGTTGCTCATTATTACTTATGCTTTTCTGCAAAAAGAAAGTGTCAGCCAGATCCACTACATTAAGCTATGCATAATCCTTGGTGTCAATTATTTTGGTTTTCGTCGGGTAAGTCTAGCTGAGTACATTCCCGTATTTAGGGTTTATTTCCCTCTTGTTGCAGATGACCTTCTATATCAGGGATTATGTAAGTATTGTCTCCACCCGGCGGGTGATGAAGACTAGATCATGGGCATGATCTCTGTTCTCTTATCTGAATGCTTTTGCGGGCTATGATCAGCGAACTAGTATGTGTATTTGAACTCGGGTGTGTGAGTTAAACTATTTGCTTCCGCATGTTTTACAAGACTTGTTTTGTAATAACGATGACTCTATGATGATGTAATCTATTTGCGAACGTCTGCGAAATGTTGTAACGTACGATATGTTATGTTGAATTACTGTGATCTTGGTTGTATGCAAGTTGGTTTGAAATCCTTCGAGATTTCAGTTGACTACCGGGTTTATATGGGCTCAAGTTCGAGAATTTGATCGTTCCGACGATTGTTTTGTACTTGTGCCCTTATAAATTGGTCGGTTCTGTGACAATTTAGGTCTTCTCCTACTCCAACCTGGGCCATCCCTTCCCTCGACTAGTAGTAGTGCATCCTAGTGTCGAGTGATGTCCCTGTATTTGCTTCATCTTTCTGCCAACGTGACTCTCTAACCCTTATTCTCATCATGGTCAAGAACAGCTTTAGTGGGAGGACACTTCATCCAACATATCCTTCTTGCGATCCCTTACCCCTTCCTACTGTAATTTGCTCAGAATTTATGGTGCACTTTTGATATATTTTCCTTATTTCACCTTGGTGTCCAAATAAATTAATAAATGCATTTGAAGAAATTATTTGAGCTTGACCATCATGTTTTATAGAGTGTGTATGATGCCTATGAACTGTTGGTACCATTGGTTGTGCCCAAATTTGATTGCTTGTATGCGGTGAAATATTAATTGCCCTATAATTCAATTTTAGTGACTGTTTGGACAGTTTCGGTTGTGAAGTAAATTGTATGGGTAAAACAATGCTTGCTGTGAATATTGTCAATAACAAAGTTGTAGATAACTTACTTATCTTGCTTGTATCAAATTTTCATGGCAATAGGCTAAATGATTTGAGAGTTATAGCTGTTAGAAGTTGGTCTCCAGAAATGCTTATTCTCTGGAAATTTCTTGACGGACCTGGAAAATTTACCTATTTTGACAGGGATGATTGTTGAATCACCTTTTGGTGATTAAATGAAAGTTGTAGGAAATTTTATAAGCTTTCCAGAAAGTCTGAGATCATAGTATTTGGTTGAGTATAACTTCGGATATATCTAGAATAATTAGCTGCTATTTACAGCAGGAAATGACTAAGTCAATTGTAGTTGTTTGTCTTATGTGATGCTTGTGTAGATGCTTAGGCTAATTGAGATTAGTTGTTAGCTGCAGGTTCTAGGCCACTTACAGATGACGAACAACTTTACCTCAGGTTGTTAGAACTTGGTGACTGTATGTTTCTTGTATTATAGAAGAGATATGCACCTACTCAGTAAATATCAATTAGAAGAAAGATATACATCTACCTTGCCAACGAATGTTAAACTTATCATACACCTTGCGGATAACCATGATCAGGCATATGCAATTTATTATCTCATCTCTTATGCATTCATGATACTCATTTGTGCATATACATGCAATAGGTTCCCTAGAAGGAGTGACGCTTCTCGAGTTGGAACCCGAGCATCAAGAGGAGCAGCAGGCAGCCCAGGAGCAGGAAGTTCAGGCGGAAGGAGGAGTAAACATAGAAGATCTCCCTGAGTGTCCAGACCACCAACCTTCCTCATTCTTGAAAGGCAAGCCCTTGAGCATTATAAGCCTCCTATGTTTTTACAAATATCACTTGAGTCCCTTATGTTTGATGCATTATGTTATAGGAGTTGATTGGAACCACTTGATGCATAGAACTACCTTGTCCAGATAAATATATCTTGAATCCTTTGTTGGTCTAGGATCGAATATATGATTAGCCTTGCTTAGTTCGGTAGAAGTCGGGTGATTTCCTATCATCTGCAAGATGAAGGTAGATATCTGATCACGATTGACTAAAATTGCTATCGTGAAAATAACCATGTGTTGATGAATGAAAAGGAGACCGGACGGGATTGTGATAGAGAAGCACAAGGCATGGAGGTCTTGGTGCCAATTTATCCCCATCTGTGTCAGTTAAGGACTAATTCGCTGTACATCCTCATGTCATGTTGAACGCATGCCTAGTACTTAGGTGGCCGGATAAGTCGTTCTGACCGCGAAGCCGAGTAGCTCAATTCAGGCCGGGCCCCGGTAAGTGAAGGTGCGCACACTAGAGGTAGTAAGTATGTGCAGAGAGCCAATGGCATGAGTCCAAGGGCGGGTTCGAGTCTCGATCTTCCTGGCAGATTGGTAGAATCTTAGATGGTGTGGCGCTGATCGGACCCGCAAAGTTGCTTCCTGAGTTGTACCAAAGGTGACCCGATGCGACTCTGACGGGGGAAGTATGGGTTTGTTAGCTTAATGGAAACTTGATGGTTATGATGATGCTCAAATTATTATACTGGATATGGTTACTAATGCTTCTTAGCTTAATCAAGTGATTGCTGTAGTACAGGTGCTAATCTAGAGATGCTTAATTGAATAGGTATTCAAATTGATGCTAGAGGTACTAAATCTCCAAGTTATGTTACTTAAGCTTTTATGCAAAATGTTGTCAAGCTAACACCACCGATAAAGCCTTGCATACTCCTTGAAGTCATATTATTTCTAGTTTATGATGGGTATGTCTAGCTGAGTACATTCTCGTACTCAGGGTTTATTCCCTCTTGGTGCAGATGACATGATGTATCATGGGTATTGTAAGAACTGCCTTCATCCTGCCATGGATGAGGACTAAACCATGGGGCATGGTACTCCTAAGTTATCCCCTTTGTTCTGCTTTTGCTGGAAATGACCGTGGTACTAGCATGTATTTGAACTAAGTGTGATGTTGATGTCAAACTACTTTGCTTCCGCTAATTGAACTTGGTTTGTAATAACTATGTGAACTCCGATGTATGTGAGATACTTGTGAACTATTTATGAACTATGATGTAACATGTGACTGGTTGTGTTGAATCATGTACGATCTTGGTTTGTATGTTGGTTTGTTTAAGATCCTTCATGATTTTATCGGACTATCGGGTTTATATGGGCTCAAGTATGACGGTTTGATCGCTTCGGTGATTGCTATTGTACTTGTGCTCTTATAAATTGGACGGTTCTGTTACAGGGACGATCCTCGAGGTCAGTGATCTCGTACTCAGGAGGACCCAGTCAACCAAGGACAAACATAAGCTCTCTCCACCATGGGAAGGATCGTACGTGGTGGCCGAGGTGATCCGACCGGGCACCTACCGGCTGAAGGACGACAACGGCAACGTTCTCACCAACACATGGAACATCGAACAGTTATGTCGTTTCTTTCCCTAAAACTCAGTCTTATCATTTATTTCCATTCAATGCTTGCTCCTACAGCGCCCCAGCCCGAGTACTCTCAGCCTAGGTCGCTCGGGGGCTACACAGGGGTGCGATACCACCCTTCATTTTTTACTATCATGTAGTAACACTTTTCGCCCAAACAAAAGGGTGTCGCTCAAACGATAGGGCATTCTGTTCCTTTGATTACCCTACGTAACTTGCGCTTTAACCTCCCGACCGATCACATCCCGCCATGACCTACAGTTATGAGCAGCTAAGCCTTGTGGGCCACGCTCGGGTTCTTAAGGTTGCAGCCTACGGGTCAACGGGCAGGTGCAAAAAAGAAAGGACAAAAGACAAAGCTACGCAAGGATAAAAACAAGGGTGGATGGGACAAGCTTCCCCTCATGAGTGATTTCATCACAAAATGAATTTAAAATATTCACGAATGTAAAACTGTTCACACGGGGGCTCCCCCATGAATTCATCTTTTACATAAACTGACTATTTCTACTCTAACTGCCCCCAGCTGCGATGGTTGACGGTGCAATTGACGAGGACGAAGGCAGCTCGGTTGTGGTCAGGACAACAGTGCTTGGCTCAGCTACGGTTAGGACGACGTTTGGCTTGGTTGGGGGCAAGACGATGCTCACCTCCGACCCAGCCTCCGTTGCCTCTGTAGGATGGATGATGTCTTCCCGGTGCACATCTGCGGCCATGGTCGAATAGGGAGCCTCCATCACCCACTTCGAGGTGACTTGCTCAGCGATCACCTATGCGTGCGGCACCAAACTTTCCCCAGCGCATGGATCTCGTATGCGCTCCACCCATCGGCATATCCTTTATAGATGGCCACAAAGTCCAGATCAGGGTAGTGGGTCGCCACCGAGGTCAGCACCCCCGATGCCCCGTAGAACATGCCGTTAGAGATGAGCGCCTGAACGTCATTCGGGAACTCCGCCAGCTGGACGGCGGGCGTACTAGTGCTCGGTCCCAACACAAACACCATAGAGACCACCACCTACGCAATGTTTTGAAGCTGGTCGAGCTCTCCCTCAAGAGCACATCGCTCCTCAAGGGACTTGGCTAGCGCCTCCACGCTCCGACCGATCGCCACTTTGACCGTCTCCAGCTCTTGCTCTAGAGAGCCAATCTTTCCACCCAGTTCTTGAAATGGAGGACAAATTTAGGAGCAAGGAAAAGAAAAATTGAAGGCATCGTCCTAGGGCAGAACAGGTATGTACCAAGGCGGGCGCTTTCGAGAATGGATAGCCCTTCCTCTTGCCAGGTCACCCTCTCGAGCAGCCGAGTGTTCGACTCCTCTGCCCTGAGCATCTGCCCCCGAAGCACGACAACATTCCGCTCGGCGTCTGACTAGGGCTTTTGCTCCACTTTCAGAGCCTCTAGGGACTTCTTGAGTGCCGCCTCGGTCTCTGCCAAGTGGGCCTTTGCCGCATCGAGTTTCTGCTCGGCAGCAGTCGCCCGCTTGACCGTACATAGCTCCGCCGCCTCGGCCGCCTAGTTTTGGGCCTCAGGGTGGATGGACTCGAGCTCGTGCCTGAGCTCGTCAAACCACCACAACACCACCGCTTCTTGCTCCATCCGACCATGCTCCTCTTGAAGAAACCGGGACTTGTGGATCGACATCATCTCTATGTCCTGTGAGACAAGAAGCAGGCGTGCTGAGACAACCATTTAAATGCCAAGGAATCAAAGACAACACCAAGAACATAGAAAACTTACCTCTACAACGCATGGCAGGTCGACGATCATGGCCTGATGGATGAGCTCAACCCTCTCCAAAGCCTCCTTAAGCTTTGCCTTGGTAAGGGCAAGATCGGACTCCATCGACAGTCCTCTCTCCCCGAGCAGGTGCCAAAGCTTCACCTCCTCCTTGTCATGAAGGACAAACCAGGCCTTTCTCGGCTCGCCGGGGCAAGGCCACACCAGCTCGTGGGTCACCCCCGACCCGCCGAAAGATCCAGCCATCGTAGTATCAAGCGACGACCGGATCATCACCAACTCCTGAGATGGTGGGATGGCTGGTGGCTCCACCCCGGTGTCCTCCTCACCATCAAAGGGGATGTCCACCACTAGGACTCCATGGCTCACCGGCGGCTGCTCCACCTCTGGCCTGGTTGTACATCCTCCGGACCCCTCCAGCTCTGACCAGGCAGGCGAACCATGCACTCCTCCACCGGGTGAGACAGGGAGCCCAGTTTCCCTCCTCTCCTCCTCTGTGACTGGCGGGGGAGGGACCGCAAGAGTCACCTCTGACCGCAAGACACAACCCCCATTAAGGAAGGTCGTGCTGCCACCATCCTGCTTCCCCCTTCGCTCATCACAACCCGCCGTAGGTTGGGTCTCCACTCTTCTCGCACGGGAGGTGGGGAAATCCCCAGTCCTATCGGCTCTTGGCCGCTACAAAAAAAAGGGCACAAGCGCAGGTTAGTCACACTTAAAAACTCAACTATGAGAACAAAGGAAAGCATGAATACATACCCAAACGAAAGCGGTTGAACCCTAAAGCCTGGCCCGGCTGACGAAGAGCCGATCGGACGAGGATCGCTCGAGGGTCGTGACCCATGCCCCCTCACATCAACCGAGGAAGGGGGTGACCCGGCCGGTCCCCTATCGGCCCGTGAACGGCCACGACCGCCAGCTCATGGCAAAACCACCGGACCAACTGTCGGGGCATCTCCCCATTAGGGGTCACGCACACGCGTCGACCCTGAAGACATAGGGGAATGATCATGTCCCCCAACCGATTGGCATGCTCTGCCACACTTGAAGCAAGGGGCCGTGAAGCTGACAACGCCTCCAAAAGGTGCGGCGACTACGCCCGCTTTGCCTCTCGTTCGAGGGCGGCGTATTCACTCGCAGCGTGCTTCCTCAACTCAGGAACGTTGTCAAGCACCATTGTACAATGCCCACCACCGATGGGCATAGCCACAGGCTTATGGTGCTCCACCAAGGTCACGGTAGTGCCCCTGTCTCCCTCGTCCTCCAAGGAACTCACGTCATCACCCATCTCTACGGGCTCCTCTAACTCAAGCTCTGCCTCCATGTTGCTCCGGCTCTTGCCACCACGGACCTACCGGTTGATCTCTTTCTCCTTATCAAACCTCCTCTAGACCTTCTCAGTTTTCTTCTTCTTCTTGGTAAGCGTGGTCTCCCTCTGGGTGGCATGCCGAACCATGCCTTCCGGCCCTCTCGAAGATGCGGTTGGGATTTATAGCCCACGAGTCCCTTCGAAATGGGCAACTCAAAATCAATCAAAACATCAAAACAAGAAGGAAAAGGTCACAGAAAAAATGCATACCAAATTGGACAGCTTCATGGCATGAAGGGGTCCGGGCGTCCCTTTGAGGGAGTCTTCATCCCTCAACTACAGTGCCCAACCAAGATAACTCTAGACTTCATCTTTTGACAACTCCAGCAGCGATGCACGGTCAGGATCCGTCGAGCCGGAGTATCCACATCGGTCGTGTCCTTTCCCCTAGCAGGGCAACCCAACGGCAGAAGGTGTGGAAGACTAGTAACCCATCAAGGCCATTCTGCATGAGCTTCCAAAGCTCTAGCTTGATATTCCCTAGCTTTTTCTGTTGATGGGAAGGACCCCACGTCCAACTTTCCCTCTTCTCTGTCCTCCCCCCGGTAAATGTCGGGAATAGCGCCTCCACCGGGTTCCTGATATAGAACCACTCGCCATGCCACCCCCGGTTGGAGTCATTGGGGGAGTACGCGGGGTAGGGGACCAACAGCTTTAGCCTCTTCTGTAGGGCAAACCCCCCGACCAGTGCGGTTCTAGGCAATTTCCCCTCGGATAGGGCTCACCCGATGAAGACTCGTCAGAATAGATCCACATGCGGCTCCATCCCGAGGAAGGCCTCGTAGATGGTGACAAAGACGGCGATGTGCAGCACCCTAGTCCGGTTGAGGTGTTGCAACTCTAGGCCCCACTCGTTGAGGAGCCCGTGCAGGAACTAGTGTGCGGGGTACCCGAGCCCGCGCTGGTGGAAGGCAAGGAAGGAGATGACCTTGTCAGCCCGAGGTTGCGGAACAACCTCCCCCAATGTGGGAGCCCTCCAGTGCACTACCTCCTTCGACGGAAGTAGCCCCTTCATGGCGAACTCGGCCAGCACGGCCTCATCCACATTGGAAGGCCTCTAGTTCGACATCACACCTCGGATTTATGAATGAATCTGTGAGTTTTTCCTCTCCCTCGCTCTGCCCTACTCTCTCCTAAAAAACGTCGTGGCACATGAAGAGGCAGGGCAAAAATAAGAAAGGAGGAACAGCAGCGGTTGAAGAAAGGCGAAAGAACAGAGGGAAAACCCTCTCCCTTCCCCTATTTAAGGCGGAAAGGCGTACGGCGGGATGTGGCCCTAGCTAACAGGACACGGCCTGCCCAACGGGACATCACCTAGCTAACGGGACATGGCCTAGGTGGGGCCCACCACTACCACAATCCGGGCATGAGAAACGAGGTGCCACCACACGCAAACGACCCTCTGCCTTCCTAGGCCGGGTTTGGAGGGGCCCACCGATGGAATCTCCATCGAGAGGCCAGTGGGTCACCCGAGTCGATCGGACGGCTGCCAAGAGACAGATAAGGAGCAGTGGGATGCCCCATGCGAGTAATGCCGACTCCATCATGAATGATGGGCCCGGATTCCACTCGGACATATCCGATAGGAGCTCCCCGAACCCGTCACTCGAGCCATCGAGGTAACTTTACCAACCCCTATTTTACTTTTCTAGTAGATAAGCATTCATTCTCATGCATGCATTTATACATCCAAATCATTGCAT
Source organism: Miscanthus lutarioriparius (assembly GCA_904845875.1). Taxonomy (NCBI): domain Eukaryota; kingdom Viridiplantae; phylum Streptophyta; class Magnoliopsida; order Poales; family Poaceae; genus Miscanthus; species Miscanthus lutarioriparius. The sequence continues at coordinate 62,524,992 of CAJGYO010000008.1, read as the reverse complement.
ATCCAATCATTGTATCAAAACGCTTCGCGTCGTGTCACGAAGCGGTACTCGTCTCATTCGAAATGAGCGACAACTGATCGGGGTTTGAAGGCCAGCCCACAAAGGGCTCGAGGCCACCTCGCATCAAATAGAGCCAGGGGAGAAAACACAGATGAGCCCCAGCGGCCCTTGCCCAACTTGCTCAAGATTGGACAGGGTCATCTCAACCTTCTCATTCAATCCTGACCTCGAGCCATTCCCACAAAATCTCCATCGACGGGAGGCCATCGGGCCACCTGAGTCGCTCTCCGGAATGACTCGGGCATCTATCGGGAGGCGGGTTAAGCAGAAGTGGAGTGCCACATGAGGGCTATGCTGACCCCGTTGTTGAGGACCATGACGCCTAAGAGGGGGGTTGAATTAGGCAACTTAAAATTCTAACTCTAAACTATGGCCTCTTTTTCTAACCTTAGCAAAACCTATGCAAAAGATAAACTATCAAAATGTGCAACTACGTTTTTGCTAGTGTATTGCTATCTCTACCACAAAAGGAGTAATATAACCAATGTAAATGCGGAAGCTAAAGAGCAAGGTAGAGATATGCAAACTCCCGTTGATGACTCCGGTATTTTTACCGAGGTATCGAGAAGCGCACAAGCTTCCCCCTAGTCCTCGTTGGAGCCCCTCGCGAGGAATCCCTCGCAAGAGCCAAGCTCCTAGTCAGGTAACTCCGTGGATAGCCTCGGGCCTTCCCCACGTGCAAGTGGGTCTCCGACGTGCCTTCCGGCAAGCCTCTCCCAAATGCTCCCCGCCGTCTTCACTATCAAGCTTTCGGCCGAAACGACACGGCCTTGTTCCCTCCGATACATGGTGGCGGCCACACCACAAACCGGTTGGTGTGATCTCGCAATACTACAAGCCCCTCCAATGTACAACAATGGTGCGCGCAAGCACCGAGTGGTAAGAGATATGCAAACCTCACTAAACACTAGGCCTAAACCTAGAGCAAGCGCACAAGTGGTGGTCTAATCAACCTAAGCACTTCGCAAATCACCTAAGCTAATCACCTAATGAAACACTAAGCACTATGCAAGTGGAGATCACTAAAATGGTGTGTCAACACCCTTGATATGTTTCCTCAGCTCTACTCTACTCAAATAGCCGATTGGGGGGTCTATTTATAAGCCCCACTGAGAAATTAGCCGTTAGGGATGAAATCCCGCTTTTCTGCTACTGACCGGACGCTGATCACGTCCTAACTGGACGTGTCCGGTCGTCCCAACCGTTAGAGCCGCGAACAACTAATCGGATGCTGCCAGTGTCTGGTCGCATTTTCGCCGCTCTAGAACCTCTCTGTACTCTTCCGGACTCTGCTATCCTACATCCAGTCGATCTGCCACCAGCATCCGGTCCAGCGTCCGATCACTGCTGCTGCCGAGCCTCTTGATCGAGCGTCCGGTCACTGAGCTACCAGAGTCCGGTCCAGCGTCCGGTCACTTCTGTGAGCTCATTTCTTTGTGATCTTGCGTACGGCTTGGTTCCTATCTTTGTGCTTGGACGTTGCTTGATATCTTGGGTCTTCCCTTGTGCTTCTAAGGTCTTGCCTAAGGTGTTGATCATCGGATCATCACGTCGCCTTCGTCCAAGTCACGTCTTGCACCCTATTGAACTACAAAATAATCACTTGCAAATTCATTAGTCCAATTTGGTTGTGTTGGTCATCAAACACCAAAATCCAAAGTAAATGGGCCTAGGGTCCATTTTCCTTAGAATCTCTCCCTTTTTGGTGATTGATGACAACACGACCAAAGCAAGCAAATAATAAAAATTTGGAATTTAAAAACTATCTACTTGCTAGGATGCAATGCAAGGGGCAAGGTTATATGATGCTAAAAGATACTGCTTGTAAGATTAGAAGATACCACTTGAACACTTATCTTGCCCTTGCAAAAATCCCCATGTGGTATTATGGATTTAAGCCACAAATTCTCCCCATTACATAGGCTAATCCATAATCTACTATCCTCCCTTTCTCGGACCATTACCACTTGTAGACACCACTTGTAGACCATTACTACGTGTAAATTATTATGATCTAGCTTTTGGTCCAACAAATTAATGCTTGCTTTTGGTCCTCTAAATTCTCCCCCTTTGGAATCAAACACCGAAAAGGAAGACATTAGTAGCACAAGGGAGGGTCAAACTTTGTGATCTTTTGTATGTAGAGTGGAATAGGTCACAAAATTTGACTCTCATATTATATAGACTAAGCTCCCCCTAAATATATGCATACATATGGTAGGAGGCAAAGCATATGCATAGTTGCCAAATTATTGCTTCAGGGAATTTAATCTATATAATGCATGGAGAAAGCATATAAATATCAAAATGAAATCAACATCATGATATCTGTTTAGAAATACCACATGTGGAAATCAATTTGATTTCTACCACTTGCAATAGGTGGTGGATATTTGAAGTATGATGCTTAACTCCGGGGACTCCATTTTCCTTGCAATGAGACTACTACACACATGATAAGCTTGAAAAGGTGTTAGTCTCAAAGCATCCAACTTGTAGAGTAACCTCCCCCTAAATTTGTGCACACAAGTATGGAATACTTGTAGGAAACATGCACATTGATTTTAGAATCAAAAATACCCCTTGAAAGATGACATCACATGAATGTGAGAGTCATTTTTGAAGGCGATATTCGGGAGAAATTATCTACAATTTGGACTTTGGCACATATTAGATGAACAATCAAAAGACAAGCTATGTGACGTGCTTCTAAACAATTTTAAACCATGTAGGTTTGGTCCAAGGGTTAAGAATGAAACCGAGCAAGCCTACCATAAGATATACCTAGTGTATGCATGACAAAAGGTATAAGCATACAAATGCAAACATAGGCATGAAAAAGTAACTAGATACTTAAAGATACCAAATTGTAAGAAATACCACTTGTAGGAAATGCAAATTGATACTACTTGAAGAAAATTGAATCTAGTTACCTAGCATGGGAAGAGAAATTTGGGTCCATAGTATTCACTAACCCACTTGGCAATGATTTTATCCATCATGATGCACCCCATGAAATGCATCCATACTTTGCCATGTCTCCAAATTCCCAAAGTCCATCGGACTTCTTACTTCCCTTTCGGGATCCAAACCTTCTTGGTGCTCTTCATGTTGGAAATGATTTATTTTGGCACCCAAAAGCATTTGACCCCATTGTTGGCTTGCTTGTTCACCTTGATGGCCACCACCTTGTCATTTTTCTTCTTCTTCAAGAGATAAGATGTGGAGGCCTTCTAGTCCACCTTGTTGGTGTAGGTGTTGGAGAGCTTGCTTGTTTGCTTTTTCTCTTCCTTCTTTGCTCTTTCCCCATTCTTCACCTTACACTCATAGGACTTGTGACCTGTAACACCCTCGGTGTTACATTGCACTATTTTGCTAAAACATCGCATGAGCATCATGGTTATGTGCATATGTGTATAACATGAATTATAAAGCAATGTTCGGTCCTTGAAACATTTATGTGAAACAAGAAATGAATGTTACATTTCGTGTCACATAACGTGGTTTAGTATTCTAATCGAATTTTTGTCAAAACAAAAATGTTATGAAATGTTTTGCAAACAGCGATAAAACATGTGCGGTCGAGGACAAGGATAACTAGCCAGTACATCCCGTAGGTCGGATTTAGAATTCGACGCGAAATCATTCGAATCGACGCCGTTTGCGTAAGTTTTAGAAGAGTTCGACGAAGCCACCTTTGGCAATACTTGTTGAGCGATCGGCTTAGGAAGTGGTATAATGTCTTGACTCCGATCGACAGCCCTAAGTGCCTTCATGCGCATCGAACAATTAGTTTAGCGTTTGGAGCATTGCGTACAAGTTTTCTAACTGCTTTAGAAAGCATGCACGGCACATGGCTTAGCCCTAGGCGCGGTCACCACCGCTGCTAGCTTGCCAGCGCACACTGCCACGTAGGCCACACCCACTGCCATGCCGGCTGCGCCCCACCGTTGCGCCTGTGCACACGCACGACCTGCGGGCCAAGGCCGTCTGCCTCTGCTGCTAGCCACGGCCCCGCTGTTGCTCACCTGCTGCCGCGGCTGGCTCGCCCAGCGCGCTGAGGCGTAGGCCACGTCTCCATGCCACTGAATGCGACGCGCGCAGGCCCTGCACTACTGCCTTAGTTGCTTGCTGCCCTCGCTGGCGCACGGGTCACCTTGCCGGCTGATTCGCTATGCCTAGGACGCCGACCGAGCTCTGACACGCCATGTCCTGCCCTGCTTTAGCCAGAGGCGCACTGGGTCACGCGCTACACGACGCCAGCGACCAAGCTCGGCACTGCTCCGTTGACTCCCCTTGGCTACTCGCGCGAAGGACGATACCCTGACTCCACCATCACCTCTGCGTCACTCGCACTGTGTTTCCGTGTCTGGCGCTGCCGCTACGACGCTGTGCTGAGCCTCGTCGGCTTGCAGCCGCGGCCATGTGGACAGTCGCCTGGGGCATGTCCCGTTGTCCCCCATCATGGCACGCATTTGTTTGTTGCATTGACAATCGTAGCCGAACCGAGCCAAGCCATGCCAGGACCCCCCTGCCTTCGCTGTCTCCATGGCCGCTGGGGCGGCTCCTTCTAATTCATCACGGCAGCAGTGCCTTGTTTAAAATTGAGCATGTTTTCAACTCTGCTAGGTAGCCTGCAGTCGTACCGCCCCCACATCATCGCCTGTAGCTCCGTCCTGTACTCCAATTTTGAATCACCGCTCGCCAGGTCCATAAGACCAGACGGACACGCGCCGTCGGCTAACCGCACAACCAAGGCACCCCGGACCAATTTAGTGCACCACTAGCTCAACCTTACCCTCCTGAGCACCCTACGCACCTCGGTCATAGTGTTGTTGCAATCCAGCCACCACCGACGCGGCCATGCCATCACCGGGCGTCGTCGTAGCGTCGGTGTGCATGCGGCCAGCTCTGCTCGTGCCTTCTCCGGCTATACTGTCAACGCGAAGGTAACCTTGGGTAGTCCCTTGAGCTCGCTAGCTTAGTTGCTTGCTCCATCATCGTTGTCACTCATGGGAACGCCCTGCCATCGCAGGAAGGGGACCACCCCGGGGAGGGGCCTTAGGATAGCGCCTCTGGTCACTGTGTCAACCCCAGTCGCTGCGCGTCGTCTTCAAGGTAACCATTGGCCCCTTAGCTAGGCCGGGGGGGGCTCGGGTGGCGTCGGCGTGGTCGCCCGGTGCGCACGGCATCGTGCCAGCACACGCACGGCTGCCAGGGGATGTCATCGCGGCGAAGAAGAAGAAAGGGGAGGGGGTGGTTGTAACGACATAGACTAGGGGAATAGTGTCATGGAGCTCGCTGTGAATACCAAATAGATTGAGGTCTTATTTGCGATTGCGCCAGGCGCGCGCAAGGTTCCGCGTTGGGCCGCGCTAGGGCCTGCTGGCACGCGTGGGCGAGAGAACAGCGTGGGCCGAGCCAGCGCGAGTTGGGCCGAAGGGGAGGATTCGGTTTTCATAATTTCTAGTAAATAGGAAGTGTTTATTTATTTTAGTTAAGAATTAAACTTCGATAAATCGTGGTAAATTGCGTAGTTGTCCAAAAATAGTGAGACTAATTTTGTTAGGTTCGCAAAAATATCATTTACTTGTTAGTACAGTTAGAATGCAATTAGCTGTGGCGAGTATTGGATCATAAATTCAAAACTAGAGTACTAATATTAGGTAGATTAATACTTGTAGGAATATTTGTGGGTAATTGGTGATAACTATAGACATGACAATTTTTACAGTAGACTTGTTAGGTTACTAGGTACTTGCTGTAAATTTTGTGGTCTTAGAATGGGTTGTTAAATAGAGTAGATATTACCCTTGTTATTTGTATATAGCATAAATCAGCGTTAGGAGTAGAAATACTGGTAGTGGCTATAATAATGATGAATGCCATACTTTACGCTTGTTGTCGATAGCAATAGATAACGTAGCCCGTGGTCGATAGCAATAGCTTAGTAGTTAGATCAATGTACTGTTATTGTAAAAGATGCTGATGTTATATTCCTAAGCATTGCATCATCATTTCATGTAGATCACGAACTGGTAGATCGTGTGCCTGTCGGTGAGCCGGAGTATGACGAGGTGATCGAGGAGTACAAGGAGGAGATCTTTGCATAGGAGGAAGCTCAGGAGCCTGTTGGTGCTGACCCTACTGACCCGGCGCCTGCCCAAGGCAAGCCCCGGTGCATAACCTTGCGATGTGCATTTAGGTTACAGGCATTTTATGGAAACTACCTGCATAAACATACCTACCCATGAGTCCTACTAGTATAGGTCGAGTAGCTGCTATGCTCAAGATATCGGTAGTGTGAGTAACCTGCCGTTACTCGCACATAGGTGATAAAATATGATCACTCATGATAAAATGATGGAAAGGAAAATGGTGACCGGGCAGGGATATGGTTTGGGTACTGGTGGGTGTGAGGGGTTGTGTCCTGTAGCCAACTGGGCATAGCTCGCTTACACTTTTTCCCTATCTGTGTTGATTATGGACCGGTCGTTGCATAAGGCATCGTGGGAAAGTCACAGATTTATTGTCCTGAGCGCATACTTGGGTATGGGCGCAGGGAAGACTTGTTGCTCTCTTGTCGCGGATCCGGCTCTTTCCGGACCGACTGATGGGAAGAGGAGGTGGTGGAGGTCCTTGCACCACACTGAGTCCGGGACTCAGGAGTGGGGACTTGGAGTCCAAGTTTGGACGGGGACCTGGACACCCAGGACAGGCGCGTGATGGGTTAGTCCTGCTTGTGCCTGGGGTATAAGCGGGGTGTGGGTTTTTGGGGCACCCAGCTGGGCACATTGATTCGCGAATCGCCGGGTGATCTGGTATGGCTTGTCTCGTGTTTAGCACCGTAGTAAGAACTGAAAGTGGAAAAGGAGAAGAAACAGAATTGATTGCTCAACTCCTGCTTGGAAGTAGAACAGGTGCTTATATAGACTGGCTAGATGATAACTTAATACAGCTGATTATAATAATACATAAATAAGGACTCACTATTAGTATTGCTTTCTGCTAAAGAAAACCAGCAAGCCATAAAACCTATCATATTTCTTGGAGTCGGGAAATTATTCCCACTAGTCGGATAAGTCTTGCGCATACATTGTGTACTCAGGGTTTATTTACCCCTGTTGCAGGTGATGCTTGAAGAGTAACTTTGTGTGGAGGATCCTTCTGGTGGGCTCAGACGGAATCCTCGCCCCTTTACCGCTAGATGTTATTTTTAAATTTCGTTGTTATCATTCCGCACTCTGGTATTTGGTATTGTAATAATGTCCTTTTCAAGAAACTCTAATGTATGAAATGGACTTGTGTTGTAACTCATTCTCATTATTGGATCCTTGGGAAAAATGTGGATCTTTCGGGTTCTCCCTCAGGGTGTGCCCGACGGATACCGCCCGCTGTAGCTTGCTTTCGGGGTGCTTAGTGTCTGGTGGAAGACGAGCGCCTCCGCAAGTGTGCTATTTTAGGTGGTTCTGCCACAGTTGGTACCAGAGCCAATAATGGTTACGAGTTTCATCACTCTTTTTCAAAACCTAAAATTTGATCAACAAAAGTTTTGTGAAAAGTAGGATGCGATTATATTAGGTAAATAAGTATAGGCCCTAGTAGTATGGTCTATCTAGGATGGCGACACTAGTTTTATCTAATCAATTTTCTGTAGGTACACTGACTTACGTTGCGTAAGAAATCGCTTAGTATCGCAGAAAGTGAGTGTGCGATGTGCCAAAAATTTTATGAATGCCGCTATATTCCGGCTTGAGTGAACGTATAGGTCGAAGCATGCATCAAGATAATTGCATCTTACTTCAGCTGAAATCCCCCTTCACGTATAAGTGAGTAGTAAATTGGTAGGACTAACTAAATGAACGCTTTAATAATTGTGATGTCATCTCTCTAATCCCATGATTCTGATCAGAAGGGTGTTCTAATGAATGGTTCCTATCTCTTATAGATAAACCTAAGGTCTGAACGCGGGAGCACCAGTTCTGGGGCGGCTCACGAGGGCTAGGGTGACAGTGGTCGGGCCATTGAGCGCGGCAGCGGGGGAGGTCAGGAGGTTCCACCTCTGATTCCTCATCCTTTCCCGCCGCTGCCTCCACCGATGACTCCCGTAGAGATAATGGTGGAGCTGTTGGCTGCTCGCTGGGAGTCAGCTGCTGCTCGCCAGGAAATAGCTCGTGCCATGGAGATTATGGCACAGGCTGGCACAGGCCTCGCCCGCGGAGGTCACGGGGGCCACGGTGGGAATGAGGGTGGTGCCCGTCGTCCTGGGGGACCGTCCTCTTACTAGGACTTTCTCAAGACTCACCCACCCACCTTCACCCCATCCGATGAGCCTCTGGAGGTGGAGCACTAGCTTCACACGCTGGAGCAGAAGTTTCGGCTGCTCGGAGTGACCGACGAGCAGAAGGTGTACTTTGCGGCGCAGCAGCTCTTGGGGGCCGCAGGTGCATGGTGGGAAACTTTCTAGGGCACGGAGCTGCCGGATCATCTAGCAACATGGTAGGAGTTCTCCACCACTTTATGAGAGTTCTTTATCCTTGCTGGTGTCATCAACCAGAAGGTGACTGAGTTCCTGGAGCTGCACCAGGGGAACAGGACAGTGATGGAATATGGGAGCAAGTTTAATCACTTGGCTCAGTATGCTGGCAGTCTGGTGGATACTGATGACAAGAAGAGGGAACGCTTCTTTCGTGGTCTCGCTCCCCTCCTTCAGGAGAAACTGTAAATGGGGAACTATCAGACCTTCGGGGCGCTGATGAACGCCACCATTGCCATGGAGGGTTTTCAGCGGGCGTCTCAAGCTGATTGGAAGAGGAAGCAGGTGGACACAGGGTCTTCTAGCCACCCTCATACACAGAAGATTCAGGTTGTCCGGTGGGGGCCCTATGAACCATCCAGTGGGCCTTCGTTCCGGCAACCCCAGCAGACTTCGCAAGCTTCCTCTACTCAGTACCATGCACCTCCGTAGCAGGGGCAGCCACAGCAGTCTCAGGGACAGCAGGTCCCACCTCGTCAGGGGTTTGGGAATAGGCCAGGAGCTTGCTTCAAGTGTGGCAAAGATGGCCACTATGCCCGGGCCTGTCCCTAGAACCAGCCAGCTCAGTCAGCTCAACCGTCCACAAATTCCAAGCTTATCAAGAGGACCATCATCAAGAAGAAAGTGCCTAGCAGGTTAGGTCAAGTGCACTTCACGGATGCTCAGCAGGAGGCAGTTATGGCTGGTATGTTTACCATCGACTCCCATCAAGCTTTGGTGTTGTTCAATTCTGGTGCCTCACATTCCTTTATGAGCATGGGGTTTGTAGAGCGGCACAACTTATCACTTATGACTATACCGTATGCCTATAAGATCCATACTGCGGGTTCACAAATGTTCATCAATACCCGCATGGATATAGTAAGTTTGGTATTAGCCACCCACACTTACTGCCCATGCCTGGGCAAGGCATTGATGCTATTCTTGGAATGAACTGGTTGCGGGTGTATGGGGTAGTATTGGATATGAAGAGGCAAAGTGTGGAGTTACGGCTTCCTTCTTCTGAGGATAGGATGTCTCTTATTGTACCTTCAGAACCAGTCTTACCTATTGCTGCCCATGCTGAAGCCTCTCTAGATCTTACCTCCATCCCTATGGTTTGTGAGTTCCCGGATGTTTTCCCTGAAGATCTTCCGGGATTGCCACTAGACAAAGAGGTAGAATTCTCCATTGAGCTTGAGCCCGGTACTGCTCCTATCTCTAGACGCTCGTACCGCATGGCTCTAAGGGAACTAGCAGAAATGAAGAAGTAGCTGGAAGAATTGATGGACAAAGGTTTCATCTGTCTGAGTTCTTCACCATAGAGTTGCCCAGCCACTTTTGTGAAGAAGGATGGTACTCTACGGATGTGTGTGGATTACCGCCCCCTTAATACGGTAATAGTTAAGAACAAGTATCCTTTGCCCCGCATAGATACTTTGTTCGACCAATTAGCTGGTGCCAAGGTGTTCTCGAAGATTGATCTCAGATCAGGCTATCATCAGATCAAGATCATGCCACATGATATACCAAAGATAGCTTTCTCTACTAGGTATGGGCTGTATGAGTACCTGGTGATGTCTTTTGGTCTTACCAATGCTCCTGCCTTCTTCATATACCTGATGAATTCAGTTTTCATGCCGAAGCTGGATAAGTTTATGGTGGTTTTCATTAATGACATCATGATCTATTCCAAGAATGATGAAGAGCATGCTCGACACCTTCGGATAGTATTGACTCGACTAAGGGAGCACAAGTTGTATGCTAAATTCAGCAAGTGCGAGTTTTGGTTAGATCGAGTGCAGTTTTTAGGGCATGTGTTGACACCTGAAGGCATTTCTGTAGATCCCAGTAAGGTGCAAGATGTGTTGGATTAGAAGTCTCCCAAGTCTATGCACCAGATCCATCAGTTCCTTGGTCTAGCTGGATACTATCGGCGTTTCATCCCTGATTTCTCCAAGATAGCCAAGCCCATGACCAAGCTGCTCTAGAAAGAAGCTAAATTTGATTGGAGCCTAGCTTGTGAAGAAGCTTTTCAATCTTTGAAGACTTTTCTAACCACTTCTCCTATGTTGGCTCAACTAGATATTGATAGGCCCTTTGATGTATACTGTGATGCCTCAAAGATGGGGCTGGGGTGTGTGCCTATGCAAGATGGGCGTGTGATACCTTATGTTTTGTGCCAACTGAAGAAGCACGAGGTGAACTACCCCACCCATGACTTAGAGCTGGCTGCTGTGGTCCACGCTCTGAAGATTTGGAGGCATTATCTGTTGGGCAACAAAGTGCATATCTTTACAGACCATAAGAGCCTCAAGTATATTTTCACTCAGTCTGAGCTGAACATGAGGCAAAGGAGATGGTTAGAATTGATAAAGGATTATAATTTGGAAGTCCATTATCATCTAGGAAAAGCCAATGTGGTAGCTGATGCTTTGAGTCATAAGTCACAGTTGAGGAAATACCTTTGTCTCTCCACCACACAGAGGTGTTAGCTCATATTGCATTGACCTCAGAATTACTGGAGCAGATTATTTGGGAACAGAAGGAAGACCCCGAAGAGATTCCTCACATCAAGAAGTTGATGGCTGAAGGGCGTCGCCCTCATTTTAGCATTGATGAGCAGGGGGTCATGAGATACAAGGATAGACTGGTGGTTCCATCCAATGAAGAGCTGAAAAGAAAAAATTTGAATGAAGCTCACCATTCGAAGTTGTCTATTCATCCTGGCAGTAACAAGATGTATCATGATCTGTGCCACTTATACTGGTGGTATAACATGAAGCAGGACATCACCCGGCACGTCGCGGAGTGTGACACTTGTGGTAGGGTTAAAACACATCATATGCGTACCCCAGGATATTTGCAGCCCTTGTCCATTCTGGTTTGGAAATGGGAGGATATTTCCATGGATTTCATTGTGGGTTTACCCCGCACAACCAATGGTTATAACACTATCTGGGTCATTGTGGACCGCCTCACCAAGTTGGCTCATTTTATTCTGGTGAAGACTGCATATACTGCCAGGAAGTATGCGGAGATATACTTTGATCGGATTGTGACCCTACATGGAGTTCCCCTAACTATCATCTCTGATAGGGGATCGGTTTTTATTTCTCGTTTCTAGGAGCGACTCTAGGAGTGCCTTGGGACAAGTCTCCTCCACAGTTTAGCTTATCACCCCCAGACTAATGGTCAAACTAAAAGGGTGAACCAGGTGCTCAAAGACATGTTGCGAGCTTGTACCATTTCTTTTCCTGAGAAGTGGGATGACTGCCTGAAGTTAGCTGAATTCTCTTACAATAATAGCTATCAGGAAAGCATCCGCATGGCACCATTTGAAGCTCTATATGGAAGAAAGTGTAGGACACCACTCAACTGGGTTGAAGTGGGAGACCGTGGATACTTTGGGCCTGAGTTCATCCAAATGGCTCGGGATCAAGTGAGCATCATTCGGAGTCACTTGAAGGCAGCTCAAAGCTGACATAAAACTTATGCTAATAAGAGAAGAAGGCCCTTGGAGTTTGTAGCTGGAGATTATGTATATCTCAAGGTGTCTCCTATGAGAGGGGTGCATCGGTTTGGCATTCATGGCAAGCTAGCCCCTCGATATGTGTGTCCATATCAGGTGTTGGAGAAATGTGGCCCAGTGGCTTACCGTCTAAAACTTCTAGATATTCTATCTATGGTACACAATGTGTTCCATGTATCACAACTGAAGAAGTGTTTGCGGGTTCCTGATGAAGCGGTGGAAATGGAAGGACTTCCCCTCCAGCTAGATTTAACTTATGTGGAGCACCCTATCAAAATCTTGGATGAGAAGGAGAGAGTGACCAGGAACAGAGTGGTAAAATTCTACAAGGTGCAATGGCAAAATCATTCTGAAGATGAAGCCATGTGGGAACAAGAGAGCTACATATTCAAGCATTACCCCCACCTTCTCGCCGGCTCGGATAGTTAGTTGCTGTGCCAAAAATGTATTTCCCTGTCTCTTTCTCACACTAGGCACACGAAATCTTGGGTCAAGATTTTGTTTTAGGGGGGTAGATTTGTAACACCCTCAGTGTTACGTTGCACTGTTTTGCTAAAACATCGCATGAGCATCATGGTTATGTGCATATGTGTATAACATCAATTATAAAGCAATGTTCGGTCCTTGAAACATTTATGCGAAACAAGAAACGAATGTTACGTTTCATGTCACATAACGTGGTTTAGTATTCTAATCGAATTTTTGTCAAAACAAAAATGTTATGAAACATTTTGCGAACGGCGATAAAACATGTACGGTCGAGGATAAGGATAACTAGCCAGTACATCCCGTAGGTCGGATTTAGAATTCGACGCGAAATCGTTCGAATTGACGTCGTTCGCGTAAGTTTTAGAAGAGGTCGACGAAGCCACATTTGGCAATACTTGTTGAGCGATCGGCTTAGGAAGTGGTACGATGTCTTGACTCCGATCGACAGCCCTAAGTGCCCTCGTGCGCATCGAACAATTAGTTTAGTGTTTGGAGCATTGCGTACAAGTTTTCTAACTGCTTTAGAAAGCATGCATGGCACATGGCTTAGCCCTGGGCGTGGTCACCATCGCTGCTGGCTTGCCAGCGCGCACTGTCGCGCAGGCTGCACCCGCTGCCACACCGGCTGCGTCCCACCGTCGTGCCTGTCCACATGCCCAGCCTGCGCGCCAAGGTCGTCTGCCTCTGCTGCTGGCCACAGCCCCGCTGCTGCTCGCCTGCCACCGTGGCTGGCTCGCCCAGCGTCCCGAGGCACAGGCCACGTCTCCATGCCACCGTCAATGCAACGCGCGTAGGCCCTACACTACTGCCTTGGCTGCTTGCTGCCCTCGCTGGCGCGTGGGTCACCTCGCCAGTTGATTCGCTATGCCCAGGACGCCGACTGAGCTCTGTCGCGCCATGTCCTGCCCTGCTTTGGCCGGAGGCGCACTGGGTCACGCGCTACATGATGCCAGCGGCCAAGCTCGGCACTGCTCCATTGGCTCCCCTTGGTGGCTCGCGCAAAGGACGATAGCCTGACTCCACCATCACCTCTGTGTCACTCGCACTGTGTTTCTATGTCTGGCACTGCTGCTGCGACGCCGTGCCAAGCCTCATCGGCTTGCAGCCGCGGTCATGCGGACAGTCGCCTGGGGCACGTCCCACTATCCCCCATCGTGGCGGCATTTGTTTGTTGCATTGACAACCGTAGCCGGACCAAGCCAAGCCACACCAGGACCCCCCTGCCTCCGCTGTCTCCATGGCTGTCGGGGTGGCTCCTTCTAATACGTCGCGGCAGCAGTGCCTTGTTTCAAATTGAGCACGTTTTCAACTCCGCTAGGTAGCCTGCAGTCGTACCGCCCCCACATCGCTGCCTGTAGCTCTATCCTATACTCCAATTTTGAATTGCCGCTCGCTGGGTCCATAAGATCGGACGGACGTGCGCTGTTGGCTAACCGCACAACCGAGGCACCCTAGACCAATTCAGTGCACCACTAGCTCAGCCTTACCCTCCTGAGCACCCTACGCACCTCGGTCGTAGTGTTGCTGTAGTCCAGCCACCACCGACGCGGCCGTGCCATCACCGGGCGCCGTCGCAGCGTCGGTGTGCACGCGGCCAGCTCTGCTCGTGCCTTCTCCAGCCGTACCATCAACGCGAAGGTAACCTTGGGTAGTCCCTTGAGCTCGCTAGCTTAGTTGCTTGCTCCATCGTCGTTGTCACTCACGGGAACGCCCCCGCCATCACAGGAAGGGGACCACCGCCGGGGAGGGGGCTCGGGACAGTGCCTCTGCTCGCCATGTCAACCCCAGTCGTTGCGCGTCGTCTTCAAGGTAACCATCGGCCCCTTAGCTAGGCCTGGGGGGCTCGGGTGGCACCGGCGTGGTCGCCCAGTGCCCGCGGCGTCGTGCCAGCATGCGCACGGCTGCCAGGGGATGTCGCCGCGGCGAAGAAGAAGAAAGGGGAGGGGGTGGTTGTAACGACGTACACTAGGGGAATAGTGTCGTGGAGCTCGCTGTGAATACCAAATAGATCGAGGGCTTATTTGCGATTGCGCTAGGCGCGTGCATGGTTCCACGTTGGGCCGCCAGTGTTGGGCCGTGCTGGGGCCAGCTGGCACGCACGGGCGGGAGAACGGCATGGGCCGAGCCAGCGCGAGTTGGGCCGAAGGGAAGGATTCGGTTTTCTTAATTTCCAGTAAATAGGAAATGTTTATTTATTTTAGTTATGAATTAAACTTCGATAAATCATGGTAAATTGTGTAGTTGTCCAAAAATAGTGAGACTAATTTTGTTAGGTTCGCAAAAATATCATTTACTTGTTAGTACAGTTAGAATGCAATTAGCTGTGGCGAGTATTGGATCATAAATTCAAAACTAGAGTACTAATATTAGGTAGATTAAATACTTGTAGGAATATTTCTGGGTAATTGGTGATAACTATAGACATGACAATTTTTACAGTAGACTTGTTAGGTTACTAGGTACTTGCTGTAAATTTTGTGGTCTTAGAATGGGTTGTTAAATAGAGTAGATATTACCCTTGTTATTTGTATATAGCATAAATCAGCGTTAGGAGTAGAAATACCGGTAGTGGCTATAATAATGATGAATGCCATACTTTACGCTTGTTGTCGATAGCAATAGATAACGTAGCCCGTGGTCAATAGCAATAGCTTAGTAGTTAGATCAATGTACTGTTATTGTAAAAGCTGCTGATGTTATATTCCTAAGCATTGCATCATCATTTCATGTAGATCACGAACTGGTAGATTTCGTGCCCATCGGTGAGCCAGAGTACGACGAGGTGATCGAGGAGTACGACGAGGAGATCTTCGCACAGGAGGAAGCTCAGGAGCCTATTGGTGCTGACCCTGCTGACCCGGCACCTGCCCAAGGCAAGCCCCGGTGCATAACCCCTATTTTTAATGATCACTGAATATATATATGTGATGTGCATTTAGGTTACAGGCATTTTATGGAAACTACCAGCATAAACATACCTACCCATGAGTCCTACTAGTACAGGTCGAGTAGCTGCTATGCTCAGGATATCGGTAGCGTCAGTAACCTGCCGTTACTCGCACATAGGTGATAAAATATGATCACTCGTGATAAAATGATGGAAAGGAAAATGGTGACCGGGCAGGGATATGGTTTGGGTACTGGTGGGTGTGAGGGGTTGTGTCCTGCAGCCAACAGGGCATAGCTCGGTTACACTTTTTCCCTGTCTGTGTCGATTAAGGACCGGTCGTAGCATAAGGCATCGTGGGCAAGTCACAGATTTATTGTCCCGAGCGCATACTCGGGTATGGGCGCTGGGAAGACTTGTCGCGGATCCGGCTCTTTCTGGACCAACTGATGGGAAGAGGAGGTGGTGGAGGTCCTTGCACCACACTGAGCCCGGGACTCAGGAGTGGGGGCTTGGAGTCCAAGTTTGGATGGGGACCTGGACACCAGAGACAGGAGGGTGATGGGTTAGTCCTGCTTGTGCCTGGGGTACAAGCGGGGCATGGGTTTTCGGGGCACCCAGCTGGGCACATTGATTCGTGAATCGTCGGGCGATCCGGTACGGCTTGTCTCGTGTTTAGCACCGTAGTAAGAACTGAAAGTGGAAAAGGAGAAGAAACAGAATTGATTGCTCAACTCCTGCTTGGAAGTAGAACAGGTGCTTATATAGACTGGCTAGATGATAACTTAATACGGCTGATAATAATAATACATAAATAAGGACTCACTATTATTATTGCTTTCTACTAAAGAAAACCAGCAAGCCATAAAGCCTATCATATTCCTTGGAGTCAGGAAATTATTCCCACTAGTCGGATAAGTCTTGCGAGTACATTGTGTACTCAGGGTTTATTTACCCATGTTGTAGGTGATGCTTGAAGAGTACCTTTGTGTGGAGGATCCTTCTGGTGGGCTCAGACGGATACCGCCCGCTGTAGCTTGCTTTCAGGGTGCTTAGTGTCTGATGGAAGACGAGCGCCTCCGTAAGTGTGCTATTTCGGGCGGTTCTGCCACATGACCTTCCTTGTGGCATACGTAGCAAACCACGGTTTGTCCTTCATCAAGCTTCTTCACTCCCTTGATGGTGTTATCTTGATGAAGTTGGGCTTGCTTCGCCTTGCCTTTCACTTGAGTCAAGTCCTTGGTGAGGCGAGCTACTTCTTGCTTGAGTTGCTCATTCTCCTTTGCAACCACTTGTGTGCATGTATCTACAACAACTTTCTCAACACAAACTTGGTTGCACAAAGACGAGTCTAAACATAAATCGTTACAAGAAGCAGAGGCATCCTATTTAAACATGTTAAAGATAGAACTTTTCTTTTTAGATGCCTTGGTGACGGTTGTACCGACGGCTTCAAGATTAGCAACTTTATTAGTTAGCTCATCACAATGTTTGCACATGGTTTCCATTTTAGCAAGCAAACTTTTATAAGCATCTTGTGAGCTAGCTAACTTTTCTTTTAATTTTTCATTTTTCTTTACAAGTTGCTCATCATTGATTGTGCATACATTTGTTGCTGCACTAGCTTCAAGTTGCTCAATTTTAGTATATAGTTCAACATTGAGATTAGCAAAGTTCTCATATTGTTCAAGCAAAGTTTTGTATACTTCTTGTGAACTACCTAACTTTTCTTTCAATTTTTTAAGCTTCTTTTGTTGACTAGTGCAAACTTTAGCATAATTAAGATTTTGATGCACAATTTCATCATAAGAAGGCATTTCATCATCACTATCACTCTCACTAGAGGATCAGCTTTCATTACCTCGTGCCATAAGGCACATATAAGAAGAGCTTGATGATGAGTGCTTGCGCCCTCGCCTCTTGTGATGGTGTTCTTCTTCACTTGAAGAATCATCCCATGACCTTATTGATGTGAGGGCTTGGTTCTTGCATGCCTTCTTCTTTGTCTTGGGTGTGGGCTTGTTTGGACAAACTTCCACAAAGTGCCCCAACTCACCGCATCCATAGCATCCTCTCTTTCTTTGCTCATTTCTTTGATTGGTGAAAATGAGATCTTGGATTTGGATGGGCACACCCTTGACATTGAGCCTTTGGATCATCTTCTCCACTTTGTTGATTAGTTTGATTGATTCTTCATCAAGGTCGGAGGTGGAGGAGGAAGATTAATCATCTTCACTTGAATCTTCATCATCATCGTCGTCCACATCTTCTTCTTCATCTTCACTTGAGGGGCTTGAGCTTGAGCTTATCTCAACTTGCTTGCCCTTCATCTTCTTTTTCTCACTACATGCGAGAGCTTTGCCATTGCTCGATGAAGAGGCTTCATCTTGACCCATCTTACGTGACATTTCAAATGCCACTATCTTGCCAATGACTATGCCCGGGGTCATGGTGCTCAAGTTCTCCAGGTTGTGAAGGATGATGATGATGCTTGCATATTTCTTTTGTGGTAGCACGGAGATGATCTTCCTCATGATATCCGCATCATCTAGCTTTGTTAATCCTATTGAAACGAGCTCATTGATAATTAGATTCAAACGAGAATACTTATCACGAACAAGCTCATCATCATTCATTGTAAAGGAATCATAATTTCGTTTAGCTTGACAATGTTTTTGCTCACGGATATTTGATGTGCCGTCATGGAGCTCTTGAAGTTTTAACCAAATTTCATGTGTCATATTTAAAGTGAACACTTGGTTAAACACATCCATACTAAATGATTCAAACAAGCAATTTTTAGCTCTAGCATTGAAATGAATTTCCTTTTCTTCACTCTTCGTGGGTTTATCGGGATTCTTAATGGGTTTCATCCAGTCACGAGTGACTCTCCAAACACCCAAATCAACCGCTTCACGGTAGCAAGCCATTCTAGCTTTATAATAGGGGAAGTTAGTGCCGTCAAAGTGCGGAGGCCTAGAGGTATCCATCCCAACCACTCTAAATAGCGTCGGCTCAACGGTGGTTAAGCCAAAGGTCCAAATTGAGCCAACCGGCTCTGATACCACTTGTTGAGGACTATGACGCCTAAGAGGAGGGGATGAATTAGGCAACTTAAAATTCTAACTCTAAACTATGGCCTATTTTTCTAACCTTACCAAAACCTATTCTAACTCCCGTCGACGACTCCAGTATTTTTACCAAGGTATCGAGAAGCGCGTAAGCATACCACTAGTCCTCGTTGGAGCCCCTCACAAGGAATCCCTCGCAAGGGCCAAGCTCCCGGTCGGGTAACTTCGTGGATAGCCTCGGGCCTTCGTCACGCGCAAGTGGGTCTCCGACATGCCTTCCGGCAAGCCTCTCTCGGATGCTCCCCGCCGTCTTCACTATCAAGCTTCCAACCAAAACACCGCGGGCCTTGTTCCCTCTAGTACACGGTGGCGGCCACATCACAAACACGATTAGTGTGATCTCACAAGACTACAAGCCCCTCCAATGTACAACAATGGTGCACGCAAGCACCGAGTGGTAAGAGGTATGCAAACCTCACTAAACACTAGTCCTAAACCTAGAGCAAGTGCATAAGTGGTGGTCTAATCAACCTAAGCACTTCGCAAAGCACCTACACTAATCACCAAATGAAACACTAAGCACTATGCAAGTGGAGATCACTAAAATAGTGTATCAACACCCTTGATATGTTTCCTCAGCTCTACTCTACTCAAATGGCCGGTTGGGGGTCTATTTATAAGCCCCACTGAGAAAGTAGCCGTTGGGGACAAAATCCAGCTTTTCTGCTACTGACCGAACGTTGATCATGTCCTAACCGGACGCGTCCAGTCGTCCCGACCGTTAGAGCCACGAACAACTGATCGGACGCTGCCAGCGTCGACGCTGTCAGCGTCCGGTCTCATTTTTGCCTCTCTAGAACCTCTCTGTACTTGACCGAACTCTGCTGTCCTACATCCGGTTGATCTGCCGCCAGCGTCCGGTCACTGCTGCTGCCGAGCCTCTTGATCGGCTGTCTGGTCACTGAGCTACCAGCGTCCAGTCCAGCGTCCGGTCACTTCTGTGAGCTCGTTTCTTCATGATCTTGCGTACGGCTTAGTTCCTATCTTCGTGCTTGGACTTTGCTTGATATCTTGGGTCTTCCCTTGTGCTTTTAAGGTCTTGCTTAAAGTGTTGATCATTGGATCATCACGTCGCCTTCGTCCAAGTCACGTCTTGCACCCTATTGAACTACAAAATAATCACTTGCAAATTCATTAGTCCAATTTGGTTGTGTTGGTCATCAAACACCAAAATCCAAAGTAAATGGGCTTAGGGTCCATTTTCCTTGCACCTGTCATGAACGACGGACCTAGATTCCACTCGGACAGGCCCGTTAGCCAGCTCACCGAAGCCCACCACTCGAGCCATCAAGGCAAGTGGCGTCAGTTCAACCCCTCCGGTTGCAGAAACCGTGGATGGGGTGACGTAGGAAATCATACGACCAACCCCGATGGCCCCTAGTGGCTCGAGGGGCTCGAGCCGCCAGATCCCGACTCAGGAACCCGACCGACCACACAGGTTGCGGTCAGAACAAACACGGGCGAACACCCCGACTGGAAGAGACAAGAATTCGCTGCCCCAAAAGAGAGTACCAAGGTGCTCAGCCTCCGACCGACTCCCCAGTTGGCCACAGGCTCGGGGGCTACACCCACCGGTGCACTCACACGCACCTGGGCAAACACGGATTACCAACAAGTCTCCTCCTCAGGGGTTGGGCGCCTATGTCTGCACGGCATGCCTCCGCGGCCTTTGCTAGTCCTCCACATGGAGGCTGGGTGCCTAAATCCTACTTGGTTACCCTACGCGGTACAACAAACCAAGGAAAAACACCAAAGTTCCAATAACAGCCCGCCTCCACGGCATGATGGGCATAGGAATTACAAAGGAAATAAAAGCTTTCATTAAGTTAAAAACACAAGCCCTTGGCTTTTACAATATCACGCAAAGCATGTGCGAATAGCCCCTTCACGGCTTAACAGAAGTCCCAAAGGGGCTCAGGGCCTCCTGTCGGGTTCATAAACCCAGGGTCCCCAATGGACCCACTTCCCTACAAAACTCGGCCCAGCAGGTGGCGCAGCGACAGCACATGCCTAGGCCGGCCTAGATACACAATGACAAGCCAAGACCACGATCTGGTCCCCGATCGGCACCTCTAGACAGGAGATCTGATCGGAGGTGCAACCGGAAGGCCTGGCCGTGGTGGGATCGCAATCCGACTCCGACCCCCTTTCTCCAACCGAGAATACGCCAGGACCTCTGCTCGCTGCTCTTTCCCGACCAACAGGGTCGGGGCTGCCTGGGATCGACCGACCGGGGACGCCCACTTGGTGTGGGCCCGGGGAGTAGGCAGAGCAGATAAGGTAAGACACTCAAGTCAACCGCAATACCGAGGACCGTACCCTACCATGCCCTGCGCACCTATAGGACGGTGCCATCGGGGCATGTCAGGCAAACATGGTAGAACCTGCCAAACGCGTCAGAGCATAAATAGTATTGTGGACGCCTTCATTTGCCGTACTAGGCGAACATGGTAGAGTCTGGCAGACACGTATGAGCATAAACAGTATTGTGAGCACCGCCATTCATCGTACCAGGCAAACACTATGCAGCCTGCTAGATACAACAGAGCATGAACAGTAAGGTGGGCGATGGCGACCATCCCGTACCCGATGGTGTGGGCAACAAGACTAGGCAGCGTCCGTATGCACTCTCTCTTTTTCTCTGACTTGTAAGGCCATCCCCTTCAACTATAAAATGGGATGCGCTCTCTCCTACCAGGAGGATCGAAGGATCATAGACTCAAAGACTCGAGGACAACAACACAACAGCTCTAGAGCTCAACAACTACACAGTCTACACGCTCTCAACAGCTGATAAGCTCGGACACACAGAGCATGCGCTCCAATACTTAGCGCACGTTTGAGCATCTGTCACTCTCTTCCACTCGGTTCAGAGTCCGACCGGGACTCTAACACCCCCCTTCTCATTCCTTACTCGTTTGTAACCCAAAAGCAAACTTCGAGCACCTAGGCTCAGGAATAAAGTCACCGACCGACCTCAACTGGACGTAGGGCCTGTTGCCTAAACCAGTATAAACCCTGTGTCATTGAGTGCTAGGTCACATCCGATCACAACGCACGATAAAACTACAAATATTTACATGTTGGCCATATTTCGCACCGACAAAAACCTTTTCAAAAAAAAACATATACGGCAAAAAAATGTTTCAGAAACAAACTCTTCCACATCCCGTTTCTGAAAAAAAACAAATATGACAAAAAACGTTTCAAAAAAAATAGCCCTACCTCTAGTCTGTGCCGACGGTGGTGTGCAACTGTGACCTGCTGCCAGCGTAGTCCTGGCGTACGCAGGAGCGCACGTCTTGCCATGGACGCGGCGATGCCATGGCAGTACGTGCTAGAGGCGGCCGCGGTGCTCGCCATGCTCTGCGATGTGCTGGCCGTGTGCTCCTCTTCGCCTACCCACGCGTGCCCTAACTCCAGCCTGTGCCGGCGGCGACGGGCACCTACAAACGCTCGCCCCGCTCGCCCGTCAGCGCATGCCTGTGCGCGTGTGCCCGCACAAATAATAATTAAAAAATGAAACCATCTGTATTAGGTTTCTAAAAACCAAATCCACACAATATAGGTCATAAAGATCATAAAATATGTTTTATGTAATCAAATTTGTATATTTCTTAACATGTTTGTCTAAGTCGCAAGCCATGTGCATCGTCATAGACATAGATAAAATTTTCTTAATATGCTCGTCTAAATCATAAGACATGTACATTGTTGTACAGATGGATACAAATTCGTTACCCCGTGCAACGCACGGGCATATATCTAGTATTGTAATAAGCAAATTAGCTACCCGCACTATTTGTGGGGCAACCTGCTATATATATATACTACCCTGTAGCCACTATGAGTTACGATAATTACTATGTTAATTTACGAGTTTATAGTAACTCCATACTAAGTGGTTTACTGTAACGTTATAGTAAATATCTCCATGTGTTATAGTAACCCAACTATCGTAAATATGTATTGACATTATCGTAAATTAGTATATGAAATTATCGTAAATGGAGGTGGCTACGGAATAACTTATTTTGTAGCAGGCTACTGAATATACTCTCTCTCTCTCTATATATATATATATAGAGAGAGAGAGAGTAAGGCTATTCTGCAGTTGGCCATAGAATAACTTATTCTATAGCCACCTTGATTTATGATAATGTTTGTACCAATTACGATAACATGAATATGCATTTACGATACTCGTGTTACAACTCACGGTGATATTTACCATAATGTTATAGTAAATCACTTAATAAGGAGTTATTGTAGTCTCGTAAATTAGTATAATAACTATCGTAAGTCAAAGTGGCCATAGAATAAGTTATTCTATAGTCAGCCGCAGAACAATAGATATATATATATATATATATATAGAACTACTACCCTGAGTTACGATAATTACTATGTTAATTTACGAGATTATAGTAATTAGTAATTCAATACTAAGTGGTTTACTGTAACGTTATGGTAAATATCTTCATGTGTTATAGTAATCCAACTATCGTAAATATTTATTGACATTATCGTAAATTAGTATATGAAATTATCATCAATGGAGGTGGCTACGGAATAAATTATTTTGTAGCTGGCTACTTAATATAATATATATATATATATATATATATATATATATATATATATATATATATATATATGGACACACACGCACACCGCATCTCCGATCCCTACCCGGCTCCCACACAGACAGAAACGTACGTACAGTCGCATGCACACAACCGTAGATACGTAGCAAGCTGGCGAAGCTTCACTGAAACCAGTTATTAAGGGGGAAAAGAAAGCGCAGGCGATCACGATGGAGACCATGCACGCATTGAATGGCACCACGAAAGAGGTATGACATGCAAGTTTGGATGGAGAGAGATCTATCGTGATGTCTTTATTTTGGAGGGGTCCGGCCGGCCGCCCGCCAATCGGAGAGAGCCACGCATGCCATTCTTCGATCGGGCGGCACTGAAATGATTACTTCTACTTTCTCCTGTCGCAGATAAAAGAGTGGTGTTTTAAACGTTGACCACGCATGGTCTCTTTTTATTATTTTATTGAAGTTATAGAAATGCCATAGAAAGTAGATTTTATCTCAAGTTAAAGTGGTTCCGTAATAGTATAATGTTGATATACTTTTGCATAAATTTTATATTTATTTTAATTTTATAAATTTGCATATCTCATTTGAAACTTAAGCGCGAGAATTAAATGCATATAGCACCCAGAATTATTTGCATGTGAAAGTGTCGCTCTCCTGCCATGCATTATATAAACAGTTCTTTAAACGGGTCCCATGTCATCTTCAACTTTCATCTCTTCCATGGCTAGGAAAAGTGAGGAGGGGCTTATGGGGAAATTCCATTGTGATTGAGGTGGTAGGGGAGGCTTAGCTTGAACCCCCATCTTCCCCACCACCACTCACTGCCACAAAATTGATTTCAGAAGATGATAGTCTTTATGATTAACAGAGGCATACACATCTACATATTGTCTCCATAGATGGTCAGGCAGTCTCTAGCCATGCCTGCCTACGAAATCGATTTACAGACATGGCCATCCTAAGACAACCATCTCTTAAATCGATAATAGTGACGGTCCCCTTAGGATGCCCCTCTATGTAAATTGATTTTTAGAGATGGATGTCTTAAGATGCTTCTATCAGAAAATTGCTGTTAACAGAGACATTCATTCTAATCGTCTGTCTCTAAAAACCGATGAACAAAAATAGTTGTATCTAAAAATAATTCATAATTTTTCTATATGAATTGGAATGAAGATGAATTTTATATCAAAATTGTAGCCCACGTCGTGATATGCAACTTTGTAGTTTAGAAGTTTTTTATTAAAAATTGTCCCATAATGTTGTTTTACGCTCTCATATTTTGAAATATGAAATTTAAAAGTTCCAGACAACCTTTGATGTTGCCATGGTATATACCAAAGTTGTAGATATCAATACAACTTTTTAGTTGAAATGTTTTTTTATTTGAGGTTGTTTACAGTCCCAAATATGTGTTTTAAGTTTTTAGATTTTGAAAATTAGAATTTCGAATCTTCAAGCCACCATGAATGTTTACATGGTTAGTACCAAAGTTTTAGTGGCCGGCCCAATATACAAATTTGTTGTTGCTAAGTTTTTTATTCGAAGTTTTTTACAAGATTTAAAACTTTATAGTTGAATTTTTCATTTTAAATCATTTAAGAACTGAAATACTCAATACAATTTTATGAAATGTTGATATGAAAAGATAGTTGCCTATACAGAATGACAAACGAGTTTGTAATCTAGTGGTAGAAAAGAGCTATATGTGCTGAAGGTGGCCAGAACCACCCCTTGTAAATGGCTAATTACTCTTTATCATTTTTCTCAGGTGATATAGTTTCTTTATTATTTGGTGGATAGTATCCACTAACAAGTGGAGCGGGGCCCTGGAACCTTGAAATGATCCAGACCACTAGGGGGTTGAAAAAACAAAGCACTAGATAGTGCTTGTCTTATTTATCCATAATAACATGGCTTACAAACCCTAGGTCAGAGGCATTTCTAGTGGGTATGACCTTCTCGTTTACCTAATGTACATACAAATTGTAACACCTCTGGTGTTTTGACCTAGCACTAAAATTTGAAATGTCATCATATGCATTGCAAAGCATTCATAGAGTAGAAAATTTTGAATGCATTCACTAAATAAGGTTTATTTCATAATGTTGTTATTTCGTGTGATGTGATTCAAAACCCTAAATAAAGATCATGACTACAAGGGTCAAAATTCATGTGATCATGTGAGGTCATATGTCATTTGACTCAAATAACCCTAATGGGCCATGTTACTGGTCAAAAATCAAAATTTAAGTAAAAGGAAGACAAATCAAATTTGAATTCAAATTCAAATCACAAAAGTCCTTTTTGCCCCTTTTGACTAATTCAAAATCCATGTGGAATTTGGGGTTGAGGCAAAAAGCAAAGTTGGAGATTATTTTATGTGGATCAACTTTGGTATTCAAAGTTTTTCAAGTTTACATATAAAATTTGGAGTAATTTTGAAATGATTCAAATGATCAAATGCACCCCAAATTCAAATTTCAAAATGGAGGCAGAATTTGAAAATATTCCTAGAAGCAAAGTTGTAGGGTTTGACAAATTGAATAACTTTCATTTTTGGAGATTTTCAACTTCTTTAGAAAATTTGAGAGTAATTTGAAAAAAATGGACTCAGTGGTAGTTCTGTAAATAATTCAAAAATCAAATCGACATCGTCTGTTTGCCACCGGCGACACGCCGCTGTTCGCCGCCGACCTTCTTCGCCGCTTTCACGTGCGGTGACACGCCGATGCCTCCGTGGTGAGCTCGCTCGTGTGCTGTCGACACCGCACGCCTTCCTTCTTTCTATAAATAGGAGCACGTCGTCGTTGTTCCTCAGTTTCCCGTCGACTGCTCGCCGCCGGTGTCCTGACCGCGCTCGCGAAATTCGTCCTCGCCGTAGTACCTGGGGTCAATTATGTTGGCCAGAAGCTCCGCCTCGCCCTGCCACTCATTCCTGACCTGCTCGCCTCGCCTCTAGCCGGTCAGCGCCACCGCGCGACGCCATCTTCTTCGGAGTCGGCCAGAGCTTCGCCATCATCGACCTCACCGTGGTCCCATCGATCCAGTACGTCTCCGCCTTCACCGAGTCTACCTACGTGATCACGGTGAGCCCCTGAACGTGATGATCGTTTCGCTTTAGTCTCTACTACAACGTCGCCGTGGTTACACCGTACGCCGTCGTGCCCAGGCCGCCATGCCCGGCGGGGAGCTATCTCCGGTGCGCCTCTTGCCTTTTTGCAAGCGAGGATCGGTTTGGGGAAAAGAGTAGGTCATGTAGGTGCGGTCTGCTTCGCCGGAGCTTCACCGCCAGCGTGTTTTGCCGATCGGAGCAGACAGCACCGCCGTGTGTCCTCTTTGGGTCACTGATGAGCGGGGCCTGGCTGTCAGTGAGAGAGAGGAAGAAGAACAGTGCGATTTTGTATTTTCTGAAATTGTGAATAGTGCTGAAACTTTGGGAATTTGTAGGAAAATAATAATAGCTCCAAAAATTCTAAAAAATTTAGTGTAGCTTCTGTACATGCTCTAGTATGGTTTAAAAATTATAAACTTGAAATTTGAATAAAATTTTAATGTTCAAAAATTCAGTCCATTAATTGATAAATGCAATTTCCATGATTTTTGTAGGCCACTGTATAATTCCAAAAATTATGAAATTTGTTTTGGTGCACTAATTTGTCATGAGGAAGCTTACATAAAATTTTTAGCTCATTTGGAACAAGTTCATTTTTGGGCTTAATTCCAAATTTATTCAAAAATAAATAAAGGCAAACCCTAAGTGTTTGATTAGTATTGGATCTTGTTTTGATCATGTTTTGTGACTAGTAGGGTTTCAAGATCCATTTGGTCAAATTACATGTGTGGTTCTTGACGGTAGGATTACAAGTTGGTTTTGTTGGCTTGCAACTGTACCGTGAAGGAAAATCATTTGCGGGGTGTTTTTACATTTCATGTGCCGTGAAAGCATCATGTTTACATTATCATCATGTTAAAGCATATGTTATCATTTCATGTAGAACCCGAGAGTAAAACGATTCTAGTTGAGCAAGTCCTGGAAGAATCTCCGGTTGTCACAGGATTCGATAATTGTGGTACTGATCCAGAACCTGAGATCGTCAACAAAGGCAAGCCCCGGTTTATGCATTAAACCATTACCTTGTTTACTTTGAAAAGTTTATCACCTATGTTACCTATTGCATTAAGTTGATTTACTTCAAATGTTGCCTACTTGATGCATTGCCTACCTTGTTAATTGTTTACCTTCCTTGAAGATGTTTTCATTTACAAAGGCGTAGAATGCTTAGAATGCTTATGGTAGGTTTTCAAAGTAAAAGTTTTGATACAATCCAAGATGGCATACTGGCCAAAGAAAGAAAGAAGGTAGAATGAACTAGAGACTAGTCGGGTGACTTATCTTGAATGTTGGGTAATGTTGCCGACTATGTCGCTTAAAGGCCACTCATTGTGGATCTTCTGAACGAGACACTTTGTAGTACTGGTCACATACTCCGGTAAGCCTACTTCGGCTAATCCGATACTAAGACGAATGCCCACGCACCGGGAGTGGTGAGATGGCGGGAGTAGTGTGTACCCTCGTGGCTTGAATGTGGCCGGATTTGAGGCGTGCTGTGCTCTCGGGTGGCGTGGAGATGGCTTAGTATAGGAGGATCCGGTAGCGAGGTTGATATATGCAAGATTAAGTTCTACATATGTCGTGTGATAAGGAATCCCCAGCTAGGACTTGAATCAATTCGAATTACCGGTGCTCCGCAGATATGGAGACTCGATTCATTACAGAAGCAATGCAGGACTGGTGAATTACTAAAACATGAGAAAAAGAATGGAATGAGAAGGATTGGAATATGGGATATGAACACTTAGTTGGAGATATTGAACTAAAGTACTTAGGAGTAAAACTTGAAACTAGGATCAAGAATAGTAAGCTTTTGGCAAAGAACTTTTGAATCTTTCTACATCCTTACCCTGACCCAACACCTGCATCCCTAAGACCTTCGCCCTTTTTCATCGGGTCAGTCTTGTTGAGTACTTTTGTACTCAAGGTTTGTTAACCCTTGTTGCAGGTGAGTCGCATGCGCAGGCTTGTTTTGGTCCCTGCTGCATGTCAGTGTTTGAAGTCGATGACGATGAGGAATGATGAATGGCCTTTGGACAAGGCACTAGTTTGTGTGAAATAAATAATGTTAATGTAATATTATCCCACTACTATGGTTGTATGACACTTATAGTTATGTAAGTTTGAAACAACTGGTTTGTAATATTAAAACTTAAGTCTTCCGCTTTATAATCTCTGGTATGCATATTGAAAACTGTTGTAATCTGTAATGACTATGATTGGGATCCTGTTTGGAAAAGATTCATGGATGATTCGAGTTTCCCGAGGACACCCGACAGACCTGTTAAGTTGTTGGGAACTTGTGTACGCTATCTGAGGTCTGTTGAGACATCAATAGGTGCACGTGGGCCCGATTTCTTAGGAGGTTCTGCCACACAAATCCCAATCTTAAATAATACTTATGGAAGGCACAAAAATTTGAACTCTAAAACTCCCCATCATGAGCAGCAAGGCTACTTGCTTGCCAACGTCTGTCGTCCTAGCCTTACTACTTAACTCTAGTGAGCCATGCATTTGTCTGTCTAGAACACACACAACTAGGGCCTAGAGCTGCGGAATGAAGCCTGGACACGAGAGGATGCGGCCAATGAACGCGTCCATGAGTTGGAGTTCTACGTAGAGGACCTGGAGATGGACAATGCCATTCTTCATGAGAATGTCCACCTGCTGTACGCTCAACTTCATCCTCCTCATGGGGATGGTGAAGTTACCGATGAAGAAATGATTGTAGATCCATGTGAAGTCGAGAATGAAGAAGAGGAGGAGGATCCCGAGGAGTTAGTGTACTTCTCCGATGAAGATGAGGGTTCGTCCTATATGGGCACGGATGCCGATGACTGAAAGCTCGGAGTAGTAATAGTTCCTTTACTGCTTTCCTAGTAAACCAGGGTTTTCTTGTGGGATACAAGACATGTAACATAAATAAGAAACCCTTTGTAGCATGAAACCTTTTAACTGCTTTTAATAAAATAATAATGTAAATAAACATGTCTCTCTGACAGATGCCTCGCATTAACACCCGAACTGGTGCTAGTACTTTGCAAGACAAAGATGAAGTCCCAAATCCTCCACCAATGCCTCCAAGTATGGTAGATGCCATAACTGCACTCGTCTATGCAACGGCCAAAAATGCTAGGTTGTTAAGGGAAATGGCTCAAAACCAACAAGCACCACACCCTAATCATGGCCGCCGTAATAATGGAAATGACGAGACAACCTATATTGATTATACTGACACACGTCCGCCTGTGTTCTCTAAGGCAGAAGAGCCTTTAGAAGTTGACGATTGGCTCCGGACAATGGAGCAAAAGTTTGAGCTAATTCGCTGTACCGAGATTCAGAAACCAAGGTTTGCGGCACAGCAACTCCGAGGAGCTGCTGGTGCCTGGTGGGCAAATTTGGTAGCTGTATAGCCCGTTGGTCACCAAATCACCTGGATGGAGTTTAAGGATGCCTTCAGGGCACACTATATTCTAGATGGTGTGATGACCATGAAGTTAGAAGAGTTCCTAGCTCTTAAGCAAGGGGAGCACCCGATGATGCACTATGTTGGGTGTTTTAATCACCTATCGCAGTATGCTATAGAGTATGTAAATACTGACAGGAAGAAGAAGAATCATTTCATGAGAGGTCTGAACACCAAACTTCATACCATGATGGCAACTTGTGGCAACGCAACTTATCATGAGACTGTCAACATTGCTATCGCTTTAGAGGAGAATTACCGCCCACACAAGGAGGCGAAGAAAAAGAGAGCATTTGCTTCCGGATCGTCGAGTGGAAAGCATCAAAAGGTGATCTACCATCCTCAGAATCATGGCCGTGCACCATTCCGCCCACAACAAAGCCAAAGCAGGCAGCAAATCTTTATTCGCCCTACAACTAATACGCCTTATACTCATCAAGCGCCGCAGCAGCAAAACAATTCAAAAAATGCAAACCGCAATGCTACTCCCTAGAATCACAATTATCCATACTATAATTGTGGTAAACCCGGACACTTTTCCCGAGAATGTCCGTATCCTAGGAAGAACAATCCTGATGCACCCAAAGCCCCTGTTACTCAAGCTCAGAATCAGTACAAGGGCAATGCTCAGAATAGTCAGAAAGGTTAGGCTGAGAAGAAATTTGGAAGGGTCTTCTATACTCAGGTGGAATCTATTCTAGAAGGAGAACCAGTAATGATTGGTATGTTTCCCATTGCTAAGCACCCTGTAATTACCTTATTTGATTCCGGTGCATCCCATACATTCATCAATCGTACATTTGTTGTGAAGCATGGGATAACTATTGGGGAAACAAAAGAACCATATCATATACAGTCCCCCGGGGGACGACTCTGTACAAGGGAGATAGTTCAGCATGTACCTACTGATTTGGGAGGACATGAGTTCCCTACCAACATGCTGATATTAAAGGATCAAGATATAGATGTGATCCTTGGTATGAACTGGTTAACTCAACACGGGGCTGTCATAGATGTCCTGCGTAGAACCATAAGAGTAAATGTACCTGGCAGCAAAATCCAACTTCTCATCCAACTTCCTTTCCTAAGAGTACAGTTGGAATAGTCTGTACAACTACTGTGGAAGAAGCCGAGAACATTCCTATGGTATGTGAATTTACGGATGTTTTTCCCAATGATCTGCCTAGACTGCCACCAGACCAAGATGTGGAGTTTAGAATTGACCTGAAACCAAGAACGGCACCTATGTCCAGAAGAGCATATAGGATGCCACCCAAAGAACTAGCAGAATTAAAAATGCAACTACAAGAGTTGTTAGACAAGGGTTTCATTCAACCCAGTTCATCACCTTGGGGATGCCCTGCTATCTTCGTGAAGAAGGACCAAACCTTAAGGTTATGTGTTGACTATCGGCCGTTAAATGAAGTCACCATAAAGAACAAATACCCCTTACCCCGAATTAATTTGCTTTTTGATCAACTTGCGGGAGCTAAGGTGTTCTCGAAGATAGACTTGAGATCAGGCTATCACCAGATTAAGATCAGACGAGAAGATGTGCCGAAGACAGCGTTTACTACCCGATATGGTCTATATGAGTATTTAGTCATGTCTTTTGGGCTGACCAATGCCCCGGCTCATTTCATGTACCTGATGAACTCAGTTTTTATGCCCGAGTTGGATAAGTTTGTAGTGGTATTCATTGATGACATTCTTATCTATTCTAAGAGCAAAGAAGAACATGCGGAACATATTCGCATTGTTCTACAACGATTAAGAGATCACCAATTATATGTCAAATTCAACAAATGTGAATTCTGGTTAGAGGAAGTATAATTTCTAGGTCATGTGTTATCTGCTGAAGGTATAACTGTTGATCCGAGCAAGGTAGAAGAAGTCCTTAACTGGAAAGCACCTACCACTGTTCATCAAGTTCGTAGTTTTCTGGGGTTGGCAGGTTATTACCGTCGGTTCATCCCTGACTTCTCTAGAATTGCGAAGCCAATTACTGGACTGCTGAAAAATCAAACTAAGTTTGTATGGTCAACTGGATGTGAGGAGGCCTTTCAGACATTGAAGAAGTTGCTGACAACTGCACCAGTATTAGCACAACCTGATATCGAGAGGCCATTTGATATCTTTTGTGATGCATCTGGAATTGGTATTGGCTGTGTTCTTATGCAAGAAGGCAGAGTCATAGCATACGCTTCCAGACAACTCAAGAAGTATGAAGAACATTATCCCACCCATGATCTTGAATTAGCAGCTGTTGTTCATGCACTCAAGGTTTGGCGACATTATTTATTGGGCAATATCTGTCATATCTATACGGATCACAAAAGTTTGAAATATATCTTCACTCAGTCAGAGCTAAATATGAGGCAAAGAAGATGGTTAGAACTTATCAAAGATTATGACTTAGAAGTGCATTATCATCCGGGCAAGGCTAATGTCGTTGCCGATGCCCTGAGTCGCAAGAGTCATTGTCATTGCCTGATTGTAGAACCTATGCAGCGAACATTGTGTCAAGAGATGGAGCATCTGAATTTACAAATCATAGAACAAGGTTTCCTGTCCAATATTGCAGTTGAGTCCACTATCAAAGATCAGATCATTGCTGCTCAACAGAAAAGTAAGGGTATAGCCCATATCAAGGATAAAGTCAGATCTGGAAGATCAACATGTTTCGAGATTGATGAATCAGATGTCATATGGTTCAAGGATAGATTGGTAGTACCCAAAAATCTGGAGCTACGAAAGCATATTCTTGATGAAGCTCATTCTACAAGATACTCCATTCATCCAGGTAGCAACAAAATGTATCATGATCTGAGAACGAGATATTGGTGGACCAAAATGAAAATAGAAATAGCTCAATATGTGGCCAAATGTGAGACTTGTCAGAGAGTCAAAGCGATTCACATGAAGACTGCAGGTCCATTACATTCCTTACCAGTTCCATCTTGGAAGTGGGAAGATATCTGTATGGAATTCATAGTAGGGTTGCCTAGGACATCTGCAGGCTACAATTCAATATGGGTTATTGTTGATCGCC
The DNA here is from genome assembly GCA_904845875.1 of Miscanthus lutarioriparius. Taxonomy (NCBI): domain Eukaryota; kingdom Viridiplantae; phylum Streptophyta; class Magnoliopsida; order Poales; family Poaceae; genus Miscanthus; species Miscanthus lutarioriparius. Next base: position 62,492,136 of record CAJGYO010000008.1, on the reverse strand, counting down.
TAACCAAGATAGCTCATTTCTTACCAGTCAGAGATAAATATCGAGCAGAGCAGTATGCAAAGCTTTATCTTAATAGAATCTTCAATCTACATGGGACACCCAAGACCATTGTCTCTGATAGAGGGTCATTGTTCATATCCAAGTTTTGGAAAAGTCTACATGAGTCTTTGGGAACTAAACTTATCCATAGTTCTGCTTATCATCCTCAAACAGATGGACAGACGGAAAGGGTAAATCAAATTCTTGAAGATATGTTAAGAGCATGTGTTCTCTCCTATGGTGCTATGTGGGATGAATGCCTTCCCTTAGCTGAATTCTCATATAACAATAGCTATCAAGAGAGCATTAAAATGGCACCATTTGAAGCATTGTATGGCCGTAGATGCCAGACACCTTTACATTGGTCAGATGTTGGAGAACGTTGGTTCTTTAGACTGGATGTGGTCAAGGAAGCTGAAGAGAAAGTTAAACTCATACAAGCTAATATGAGGATAGCTCAATCCTGATAGAAAAGCTATGCTGATAAGAGGAGACGACCGCTAGAATTCAAAGTGGGAGATCATGTCTACCTCAAGGTATCACCGATGAAGGGAGTTCATCGTTTTGGGATTCGGGGAAAGTTGGCGCCCTGTTATGTCGGTCTGTTTCAAATCCAACAAAGATGTGGACCAATCGCCTATCGCGTCAAGCTACCAAATCACATGTCAGTTGTGCATGATATTTTCCATGTATCCCAGTTGAAGAAGTGTCTTCAAGTACCTGACCAAGTGATCGACTTTGGTGATGTAGAACTAGCACCTGATTTGACTTATGCTGAGTACCCCATTAGAGTCTTAGATCAGAAAGATCGAGTCACTCGAAGGCGTACAATCAAGTTCTACAAAGTACAATGGAACCAGCACACTGAAGAAGAAGCTACTTGGGAGTCCGAGGATTACTTAGAAGAAAACTTTCTTGACTTCTTTGCTTCTCTCTAGTTGCAATACCTTGTCTATATTGTAACTTGTTTCTTTTGTCAAAAGAATGGAAAACCCCCTCACTAGTCTTTTGAATAAAGTTATGATGTGTTAGCTTGACATATTTCCTTTTTCATTACTTAGCCTTAAGTTTTAAATCTTGGGACGAGATTTCTTTAAGGGGGAAGGGTTGTAACACCTCTGGTGTTTTGACCTAGCACTAAAATTTGACATGTCATCATATGCATTGCAAAGCATTCATAGAGTAGAAAATTTTGAATGCATTCACTAAATAAGGTTTATTTCATAATGTTGTTATTTCATGTGATGTGATTCAAAACCCTAAATAAAGATCATGACTACAAGGGTCAAAATTCATGTGATCATGTGAGGTCATATGTCATTTGACTCAAATAACCCTAATGGGCCATGTTACTGGTCAAAAATCAAAATTTAAGTAAAAGAAAGACAAATCAAATTTGAATTCAAATTCAAATCACAAAAGTCCTTTTTGCCCCTTTTGACTAATTCAAAATCCATGTGGAATTTGGGGTTGAGGCAAAAAAGCAAAGTTGGAGATTATTTTATGTGGATCAACTTTGGTATTCAAAGTTTTTCAAGTTTACATATAAAATTTGGAGTAATTTTGAAATGATTCAAATGCTCAAATGCACCCCAAATTTAAATTTCAAAATGGAGGCAGAATTTGAAAATATTCCTAGAAGCAAAGTTGTAGGGTTTGAAAAATTGAATAACTTTCATTTTTGGAGATTTTCAACTTCTTTAGAAAATTTGAGAGTAATTTGAAAAAATAGACTCAGTGGCAGTTCTGTAAATAATTCAAAAATCAAATCGACATCGTCTGTTTGCCATCGGCGACACGCCGCTGTTCGCCGCCGACCTTCTTCGCCGCTTTCATGCACGGTGACATGCCGATGCCTCCGTGGTGAGCTCGCTCGTGTGCTGTCGACACCGCACGCCTTCCTTCATTCTATAACTAGGAGCACGCCATCGTCGTTCCTCAGTTTCCCATCGACTACTCGCCGCCGGTGTCCTGACCGCGCTCGTGAAATTCGTCCTCGCCGTAGTACCTGGGGTTAATTGCATTGGCCAGAAGCCCCGCCTCGCCCTGCCACTCATTCCCGACCTGCTCGCCTCGCCTCTAGCCGGTCAACGCCACCACACGACGCCGTCTTCTTCGAAGCCGGCCGGAGCTCCGCCATCATCGACCTCACCGTGGTCCCGTCGATCCAGTACGTCTCCGCCTTCACTAAGTCTACCTACGTGATCACGGTGAGCTCCTGAACGTGATGATCATTTCGCTTTAGTCTCTACTGCAACATCGCCGTGGTTACACCGTACGCCGTCGTGCCCAGGCCGCCATGCCCGGCGGGGAGCTATCTCCGGTGCGCCTCTTGCCTTTTTGTAAGCGGGGATCGGTTCGGGGAAAAGAGTAGGCCATGTAGGTGCGGTCTGCTTCGTCGGAGCTTCGCCGCCGGCGCGTTTTGCCGATCGGAGCAGACAGCGCCGCCGTGCATCCTCTTTGGGTCACTGACGAGCGGGGCCTGGCTGTCAGTGAGAGAGAGGAAGAAGAACAGTGCGATTTTGTATTTTCTGAAATTATGAATAGTGCTAAAACTTTGGGAATTTGTAGGAAAATAATAATAGCTCCAAAAATTCAAAACAAATTTGTGTAGCTTCTGTACATGCTCTAGTATGGTTTAAAAATTTTGAACTTGAAATTTGAATAAAATTTTAATGTTCAAAAATTCAGTCCATTAATTGATAAATGCAATTTCCATGATTTTTGTAGGCCACTGTATAATTCCAAAAATTATGAAATTTGTTTTGGTGCACTAATTTGTCATGAGGAAGCTTACATAAAATTTTTAGGTCATTTGGAACAAGTTCATTTTTGGGCTTAATTCCAAATTTATTCAAAAATAAATAAAGGCAAACCCTAAGTGTTTGATTAGTATTGGATCTTGTTTTGGTCATGTTTTGTGACTAGTAGGGTTTAAAGATCCATTTGGTCAAATTACATGTGTGGTTCTTGACGGTAGGATTACAAGTTGGTTTTGTTGGCTTGCAACTGTACCGTGAAGGAAAATCATTTGCTGGGTGTTTTTACATTTCATGTACCGTGAAAGCATCATGTTTACATTATCATCATGTTAAAGCATATGTTATCATTTCATGTAGAACTCGAGAGTGAAACGATTCTAGTTGAGCAAGTCCTGGAAGAATCCCCGGTTGTCACGGGATTCGATAATTGTGGTACTGATCCGGAACCTGAGATCGTCAACGAAGGCAAGCCCCGGTTTATGCATTAAACCATTACCTTGTTTACTTTGAAAAGTTTATCACCTATGTTACCTATTGCATTAAGTTGATTTACTTCAAATGTTGCCTACTTGATGCATTGCCTACCTTGTTAATTGTTTACCTTCCTTGAAGATGTTTTCATTTACAAAGGCGTAGAATGCTTAGAATGCTTATGGTAGGTTTTCAAAGTAAAAGTTTCGATACAATCAAAGATGGCATACTGGCCAAAGAAAGAAGGTAGAATGAACTAGAGACTAGTCGGGTGACTTATCTTTAATGTTGGGTAATGTTGCCGACTATGTCGCTTAAAGGCCACTCATTGTGGATCTTCTGAACGAGACACTTTGTAGTACTGGTCACATACTCCGGTAAGCCTACTTCGGCTAATCCAATACTAAGACGAATGCCCACGCACCGGGAGTGGTGAGATGGCGGGAGTAGCGTGTACCCTCGTGGCTTGAATGTGGCCAGATTTGAGGCGTGCTGTGCTCTCGGGTGGCGTGGAGATGGCTTAGTATAGGAGGATCCGGTAGAGAGGTTGATATATGCAAGATTAAGTTCTACATATGTCGTGTGATAAGGAATCCCCAGTTGGGACTTGAATCAATTCGAATTGCCGGTGCTCCGCGGATATGGAGACTCGATTCATTATAGAAGCAATGCAGGACTGGTGAATTACTAAAACATGAGAAAAAGAATGGAATGAGAAGGATTGGAACATGGGATATGAACACTTAGTTGGAGATATTGAATTAAAATACTTAGGAGTAAAACTTGAAACTAGGATCAAGAATAGTAAGCTTTTGGCAAAGAACTTTTGAATCTTTCTACATCCTTACCTTGACCCAACACCTGCATCCCTAAGACCTTCGCCCTTTTTCGTCGGGTCAGTCTTGTTGAGTACTTTTGTACTCAGGGTTTGTTAACCCTTGTTGTAGGTGAGTCGCATGCGCAGGCTTGTTTTGGTCCCTGCTGCATGTCAGTGTTTGAAGTCGATGACGATGAGGAATGATGAATGGCCTTTGGACAAGGCACTAGTTTGTGTGAAATAAATAATGTTAATGTAATATTATCCCGCTACTATGGTTGTATGACACTTATGGTTATATAAGTTTGAAACAACTGGTTTGTAATATTAAAACTTAAGTCCTCCGCTTTATAATCTCTGGTATGTATATTGAAAATTGTTGTAATCTGCAATGACTGTGATTGGGATCATGTTTGGAAAAGATTCATGGATGATTCGGGTTTCCCGAGGACACCCGACAGACCTGTTAAGTTGTTGGGAACTTGTGTACGCTATCTGAGGTCTGTTGAGACATCAATAGGTGCACATGGGCCCGATTTCTTAGGAGGTTCTACCACACAAATCCCAATCTTAAATAATACTTATGGAAGGCACAAAAATTTGAACTCTGAAACTCCCCATCATGGGCAGCAAGGCTACTTGCTTGCCAACATCTGTCGTCCTAGCCTTACTACTTAACTCTAGTGAGCCATGCATTTGTCTGTCTAGAACACACACAACTAGGGCCTAGAGCTCACCTACACATTGAGCTCAATGCATTCAAGCCATATTGTTGGAAAACTTGCCTTTGTCTTCTGCTCTCCACCCTGACCAAGCCTTAGTCGCTAGCTAAATTTTCTAGTCTCGCGCCGCTTTCCTTTGATTCTACTTGCACACTGCCTCCCACTTCACCAACTTGCTACTTGCCTCTGTTGAAGCATAGTTAGTCAACATCTCAACAAAACTTGGCCACCGAGCTTTGATAGCCACCATTGTAGTCCTTAGCATTTCCTCTATGATTAAGCCAAATTAATGTTGATAGCCAAGGTCTAGCTCCACTGAGCACAATCTTTCAATTCCTTGTGCACATGGTTTCCATAGCATCTCCTCTATGACCCTAGGCCTCAAATTACCCAATCCTGAGCCCCTATGTCAAGGATATTCCCGGTGTAACACCACTGGCCTCCAAAAATCACTGTTGTGACCAGTGCTCTTAAGGGCAGCTTAGCTTAGGCCTCATCCATCCAAACCATTGGAAGCAACACAACCTGGGTAGGCTTCCACTGCTCTCCAATTGATCCTTGGTTGAATTTTGCTATGGCTCGCCATACTCCCATTCCTGTACATGCCATTGGGCTGAGCCTACACTACCACCCATCATGGTCGTCCCACTCATCATTCGTGCCTCACCTCTCAAGAAACCCCACTCGTGGGTGCACCTCATCGAGCTAGCATCTTTAGTGCCAGTCCCATCACCGAAACCTCATTGGGCGGTGAAATCCGCAACCATTTGTAACACCCTGAATTTTGACCTAATTTAAAAAGCACTAAAAATTTGAACTTTTAAACTTTGCTTAAGAACCAACACATAATTAACTAACTTAGGAAATAATACATATAGGTCAACATAGAACCAAAATAATATGAGTAGAATTGAGTGCTTGATTGCTTGCTTGCTTGATGAACTTATGGTGGTACACTTTGCATACTCATGCATTCAAATTTAAATTCAAAATCATTTAAACATATGCATAGTTAATCTAGGAAAATAGAAAAGCTAAAGGAAAATGGAAAAGCCACTTGGGCTCAATCTCTCCCTCTCTCTCACTTGGCCCGCAGTAGCAGCAGCCCATCTCCCTCCTTACCTCTCCCTCCTCACCGCACGGGCCAGCCTAGCTCCTCGCCCCAGCCCAACACGTGCCCGTGCCCTCCCTTCTCCCCTCTCCCTCTCACTGTCGATAGGGGCCCGCCTATCATCATCATCTTCTACCTCGACAGTGATGGGAATCCCGCGTTGCCGCCCGAGCTCCTCGACCCTGCTGCCACCGCCTCGCCCTAGCGAACGGATAAGCACGGGGACACCTTCCTGAACCATCCTGGCCCCACTTCTCACTCTCTCTCCTTCCCTCCCACTCTCACTGTCGTGCAATGAACACACGGCGGCGAACACACCCCGTTGTACCGCCATGCATAAGCTCAAGCTAACCTAGCCTCGTGCATGGATGACCTTGCACTGTGGCGAACTGCCATTGCAAGTTTGACCACATGCGCACGCAAGGGATAAGCTCGGTGGGTGAAAATATCTGGCGCCGCTAAACCGCCATGGCCGGCCTATAAATAGGCCCGACCAGTGGCGCTTCGGCTTCACCACCACTCTGAGCTCTGCATGGAGCTAGAACACCTCATCTCCCCCACCATTTCCCCTCTCCACTCCTCTTCCGAGCTTAGTCTCGTTTTCCCCCAATTCGGGAGCTGCTGTCGCCATTGGAGCCGCTCCCCTCTTACTCCCTCCTTGCCGCGTTGCTGACGGATTAAAGTAGCTGGTGAGTTCTATAGCCCTTTCATTACCTCCTTGGCCATCTATTTTCTCCCTTCTCCTTTTATGTTACCCAGTTGTCGTGTGCGTACCTCCGCCGAGCCGCCATGGCCATCGGCCATAGCCGGCGAGGTTCTACCAAGCACTACATCACCACCCACACACTCACCATGCACCCGCACACATGCACACTTAGCTAGTTGATAGGATTACGGCCTCTTGGACCATGTTCACTGCCCGCCACCACCGCACTGGATCCGGTGAGCCACCACCACCACCTCAGGAGCTTGCTGCCGATGTCGACCCCACCACCGGCTGTGGCACACCCTCCTGAGCCCCGTCCACCACTCCCATGCTCACTCTAGGGCACGGCATCACTGGCGTGAGGAACTCCGGCGAGGCCGAGTCTCTCTCCCCTATCTCCATCGCCAGCGTGGTCACCCCGTCCGTTGTCATTCCCTCCTCTCCCCTGTTCTCTCGATGACGCGTGGGACCAGGCTATAACAGCGTTGTCGTTACCCCCGTCACCGTTCGTCCCCTTCCTCCCTCTCTTTCTTTCTTTGACACATGGGCCATAGCCCTGATGTCGTCACCACTTTGGCCCCACCTGTCATACACACACGAACATCACACACACACACCAGCACTGGGTATGCATTAGAAATTGCTAAGTACACCCGGTTAGTGTACACAGAAGATTAAAAACCTACATTCCTAGATTAGAAAAATTTCCAAAAAATTGTAAATAAACTAGATGCATTAGGGAATTTAACCATATAGTTTACACCCATTTTCATGCACCAGAAAATGCATGTAAAATTTCACCTAGATAATTAGCTATAGAATAAACATATAAAATGCATAACTTTTGCATCCTTGTTCCTTTTTAGGTGAAACCACTTTGAAAATTCATCTAAAATCTAGCTCTATGCATTCATCCTGGTACCACCTTATTGTTCTATGTTTGCTTTTTCTCTTTTATTTTGTGTCCGACGGTAGTCTTATTCTATAGCTACGCCGATAGACGACGGTGACTACTAGGAGAGCGAAGACCCCGACGATGAGAACGTGTCAGAAGTAGCCAACAACGAAGGCAAGTACTAGGTCCCCCTGCCTCTACCACCTTGCTTAATCACCTCTAAAAGAATAACTTACTTAATTATTATCATGTATTATGAGCTCGGTTATTGTGAAATGATTAACGTTGAATTAACATAAATGGTTATCTTGTTGATTTATGAGCTCCATGATATCGATGAACTTCGGGATAATAAATGATGGAACTTAAAACTTGGTAAACCTAAAACTAAACACCGATAGGGGGCGAGCGGGGATAGCTTATGCGGGATAAGTTATCTTGGTGGGAATGCCTGGATAGGGTTCTGGGGGGTTCATAGTCCCTCTCGCCTAGTGCGATGTTACGTACAGCCACATGTCTATATGGGTAGACTTGATCTCACATCCCATTAGATAGAAGTATAATGCCTACTAGGAGGCTGGTGTTGCTAGCGGAATATCAGGAGCCGACACAGATGCTATGTGATCTTCCGTGGTCCGGTTGGCGTGGTTTCTATGTGGTCTTCCACGTTAAGCCCCTTGATTTTTGGCCATGTTCAAGCCCATGACTATTATAATTATTTTGATGATTTGGTATCATCGGGACTGTTGTGTTGGGTTGAAGTGGTATCGTCCGAGATTGTATGAAGGGATGATGTGGTATCATCCAGGATTATGAGATGGGATGATAAGGTATCCTCCCGAGTTTTAATGTGTTTTTCCAAAACCTGAGAAGCCATGGTAGAATTATATGGAAGTCTAGGGTAGCACCCAAGCGGGTATGGGGTCTCATTAGGCCTATTTCAACCACGATCATGGAAGGTTATCGCTACGCTGTAGAATATCATCATACTAGAGACAACCATGAATAAGCATTGCTCTACGGCAGTAGTTTTTGCTAGCTCTATAAGCCTATGACTATGCCCTTAAGGCCACTGTTGTAGAACCCTTTTTAGATATCATAAAGCTCAGAACCTTTCTTTATAGTTGTGTACCAATTATGTTAATTTTGTGCGTACTTGTGCCTGATCCTGATGCAAGTACAGATGCACCTAGGACTCTTAGAAATGAGGGGCCGACAGAGTGGTATCAGAGCCGAGCTTGACCGTAGGACAAAGCCCTAGGTTTGGAACGCGTTTAATAACGGTAGTTATAGTAGGAATAACAACACCCCACCTAGTAATGCTTTAATGAATGAACTTTTCCTATTGTCGCTTCATTTTTGTTGCAAAATGTTTCTAACCCATGTGGTGAAATTTTTGCAGCCATGGACAACACATGGATCCATTTAGATTGGTTGACTGTTGGAGGTTTCGCACCGCTCCTCTGGAAGACACTTCAGCACCTTGCAGTTACCGAACTCCCCTTGTACTATGGTTGTGAGTATGAGGAGGACGGAACGTCCAAGTGCAAAGTACACCTGCGTATTACCGAGCATCCATTAAGCACTATTTCTAGAGTCAGATGCATCCCAGCAATTAGAAAAGAACTAAGTGACACATGCCAGATTGCAGCACGATGGGCTCTCAAGGATATCTGTCAAGATTATGAGGCAAAGATCAACAACACCCATGCAACACTCTTTCATGTGATAGATCAGACCTCTCTTATTTGGCGTAAGAAGATCAAGGCATGGAAAATGTGAAACCCTAGTCACCTATATGTCCACTGATGACCACGGCCAAGTATCTACATGCCCTCAACATTCTCTACGAACATCAAGAATGGGAGTTAAAGATATGGACCATTAAACTCAAGGAAGCAGAAGTGGAAGCACAAGCCCTGAGAATAGATGTACTCATGATAAACTCACAATTGTTAGCTATGAGAGAAGAAAAGGAACAGAACAAGCAGGAGTTACAGAAGGCCCTCGAACATCCACAGCAGAAGAAACGTTCGGAGAAGAGAAAAAGGAGAGCCTACTAAAGAACCAAAACCAAGAGGAAACAGCTGGAGATGCAAAAGCAGTTGGACCACCTCAAGTTCCTCTAAGGACTGGATGATAAGGCACGTGCAAGTGAACCTTGTGTCAGGACCTTCACATGATTGCAGCCCTTGAAAAATAAATAATCTGAGTTGTAGCATCTAGTAGTAGTGCACCCTGAGTAGTAGTAGTAGTACGTCTAGTAGTGCTTCGATGTCCCTAAAGTGCGAGTAGTCACGTAGTATCATCCTAGCAGTTAATGTGTATGATGCACCCTTGTGTCATATATATGTAACTATCTTGTGATGTAATATATATTGTGTGTTTGTGTGTTTGTTTATGCTTGTGTGTTTTGCTTGTTTGTTTTCCAACGAAAAACCTAGTGGATGTCTTCTCATCCTTGCTACCCCACAACAATAGATGGAAAGAAGATCTGACAGGATTCATGAACACCATGAATGAGTCACCGGAAGGAAGGTTCATGAAGTAGAGGAACAAGTTGCACCACCTAGAGGCAGGCAAAATAGAGGCAATCACGGGCATCATAATCAGAGGCATAGGCAACCTCAGGAAGAAAATATTCCAATCATAGAAGAAGTACATGAAGAAGGCGAAGATGAAGTTGAGTAGAATATTGGAAATGATCCGGTACAAGGAGAAGAACCACCCCCACCCCACCGACATTAGCAGAAGTAATGGACAGACAGACACGATTATTGGAGAATCTTGCAAGAAGGCCAGACAATGGAAATGGATAAGGAAAAATGGCAGCCTTTATGAGACTTCACCCACCAACTTTTGACAGTGCAGAAGAAGACCCACTTTTAGCAGATGATTGGTTGCATGCCATCACCAAGAAACTAAATGTAGTATGAGCCACCGATGAAGAGAAGGTCAATTTAGCCACCCATCAACTAGTAGGAGCAGCCGGTGAATGGTGGGAGAATTATCAAGATGCAGCTAATGAGCCAGATGCTATCACATGGCAAGAATTTGTGGAAGCATTTCATGAATATCACATCCCCGATGGAATTACAGAGATAAAAGCTAAAGAATTTCACTCCCTGATACAAAGATCGATGATAGTAAATTAGTACATTCGAAAATTCATGAAGTTAGCGTGCTATGCACCTGATGATGTCAACACCGATAATAAGATGCAGAGATGTGTTAGAAGAGGACTGAATGCAACATTGAGAGAGCAAATAATTACCCACATCTACCCGGATTTCAATACCCTGATGAATCGCTCTATTCTATTAGAAGAAGAGCACAACAGAAGCAAAGGAGAAAGAAAGTGCAAATTTCTGATACAACGTGCTCACCAACAAGAAAGGACACAGTGAGTCCACACCAACAACACCGCACCTACAAGATATCAGCCAACCATGCAGTATAGGTCATCTGGATCCAACACCTCGCAGACCACATCCAGCTACAATAATAGCAATAACAGCAACAATAATCAGCCCAAGAGAAACAATAATATAGTGCTAGAGACTTGTTTTGGATGCCATCAACTAGGACACCATGTCGCCCAATGCCCTTATAAAGCCACAAACTCTGCCCCAGCCCAGTCAGTAGCCAGTAAAATGACAGCCGCCTTAGGAATCGGACACACCGCACCTCAGAATTCTGGACCACCAAGAAGGAATGCCCAAAATTTTCGAGCAAGGCCATGTAAACCATGTGAACGTAGAGGAACTACAGGCAGCACCCGATGTCGTGTACGGTGAGTTTCTAGTAAACTCCACATCGGCAACCATGTTGTTTGACACCGGCGCTTCACATTCATTTGTTTCTGCATGTTTTGTGCTTAAGAATAGCTTAAGGACAGTGTTACTCCCCACCCCTCTCTTGATTCGAATCCCTGGAGCTATCCTCAAATGCACCCTAAAATGCCCTCGAGTGAAGATAAGGATAAATGGAGTGGAATTTCTTACGGATTTAGTAGTACTAAAAAGTAAAGGATTGGACATAATATTGGGAATGGATTGGTTAAAGAGACACCATGGCAACATATCCTACAGCGATAGAGTAGTGACCCTAACAAATCATAATGGAATCATAGTAAAGTGTTACCCTCAAGCCCCGACAGTAGAACCAATGGTTTGCAATGTACAAGCAACAACTATTGAAGAAGTACCAATCATATCAAAGAGACCCTATAGAATGGCAGCCAATGAGTTGGAAGAACTAAAGAAGCAACTACGAGAGTTACAAGATAAAAGACCAAGCTCATCACCATGGGGATCACCAGTTCTATTTGTGAAGAAGAAATATTGCAGTCTCAGAATGTGTATTGACTACCAGTCACTAAATGAAGTCACCATCAAAAACAAGTACCCTCTACCAAGGATTGATGACCTATTTGATCAGTTAAAAGGTTCCAAGTATTTCTCCAAGATAGAACTGAGATCAGGCTACTATCAACTAAAAATTTGGCTTAGTGACATACCAAAGACCACCTTTGTGACCCGCTATGGACAATATGAGTTCACCGTCATGCCGTTTGGATTAACCAATGCCCCGGCATATTTCATGAATTCGATGAACAAAGTCTTCATAGAGGAGTGAGACAAATTCACAATGGTGTTCATCGATGATATTCTCATATATTCAAGAAGGGTAGAAGAACATGAGCTGCATTTGAGAGTGCTATTGAACAAGTTACGGGCACATGAGCTATACGCCAAGTTCAGCAAGTGTGAATTTTGGTTACAAGAAGTCACCTTCCTAGGACACATTATCACTGCAGAAGAAGTAAAAGTAGACCCAGAGAAAGTTAAAGCCATATCAGAATGGAAGCAACCAACCTATGTGATGGAGATTCGCTGTTTTCTTGGACTAGCGGGCTACTACCGAAGATTTATTGAAGGATTTTCGAACATCGCGAGACCCATGACAACCCTAACACAAAAAGGAAAGAAATTTAATTGGGCCGATGCACGTAAAAAGAGTTTCCAAGAGTTGAAGACAAGATTAACGACAGCCCCAATACTCATATTGCCAAACATACACAGAAGTTTCGTAGTATATTGTGATGCCTCCAGACAAGGATTAGGATGCGTCCTGATGCAAGATGATAAAGTGGTCGCCTACGCCTCCCGACAACTGAACAGGCATGAAGAGAATTATCCGACACAAGACTTGGAGTTAGCAGCCGTAGTACACGCCCTAAAGATATGGAGACACTACCTCATTAGAAACAAGTGCGAAATATTCACGGACCACAAGAGTTTGAAGTACATTTTCACCCAGCCAGACTTGAATCTATGGCAAAGCAGATGGTTGGAATTGATTAAGGACTATGACCTAAGTGTACTATACCATCTAGGAAAACCCAACGTAGTTGCAGACGCATTGAGCAGAGTCCTATTGCCACTACATGGCAACTTTAAATCGAAGGCCGAAGCTAGCACAAGAAGTTCGCCAATTGAACCTATAGATCATACCACAAGGCACCCTACATGTTCTACAATTACGGCCAACACTAGAAGATCGGATAAAAGAAGCGCAGGACAAGGACAAGGAAATCCATGATCTCAAGGAACAAAGTAGTAAGAAGGAACTCCTAGAATTCAGAGTGGATGAACAAGGAAAATTATGGTATGAAGATCAGATATGTGTACCCCAGGATGAAGCACTCTGAAGATTAATATTGGAAGAATCACACCACTCCACATACTCTATCCATCCAGGATCAACCAAGATGTACATGGACCTTAAGCAAAAGTATTGGTGGACCAGAATGAAAGGAGATATCACCGAATATGTTGCCCAATGCGATACATGCCGACGAGTAAAAGTAGAACATCAACGACCCATCGGACTACTTCAACCATTGCATAAACTAGTATAGAAGTGGGATGAGATCAGCATGGACTTCATAGTAGCGCTGCCAAAAACACAAAATGGACATGATTCCATATGTGTCATAGTGGATCGATTGACAAAAGTGGCACACTTTATACCAGTTAGAGTTGATTACAAAGGGAACAAGTTAGAACAACTATACATTGACAACATCATCCGATTGCATGGTGTACCTTGCCTTATCATATCAGATAGAGGGACTCAGTTCACAGCATAATTTTGGAAAGTTTATACAAAGCATTGGGAACACATCTGGATTACAGTTCAGCCTATTACCCACAAACCGATGGACAGACAGAGCGGATAAATCAGATATTGAAAGACATGTTATCAGCCTATGTACTCACTTATGGAAAAGACTAGAAAAAGAGCTTGTCATTCACAGAATTCTCCTACAATAATGGCTATCAAGTGAGCCTGGAGATGTCACCATTTGAAGCATTATATGGAAGAAGATGCCAAACCCCATTAATGTGGTCTGAGGATGGAGAAAGAAGCCTATTTGGTCCAGACATAATCAAGGAAGCCAAAGAACAAGTAGCCAAAGTCAGAGAAAACCTAAAAGCGGCACAAAGTAGACAAAAGAGTTATGCAGACACCTGACGAAGGCCATTGGAATTTCAACCAGGAGAAAACCTATTAGGATATTGGATGTTGCCACCCGACAAACAAGGACAGCAGTAAGATTTTGTCGGGTACAATGGAGTAATCATACCGGGGCAGAAGCCACATGGGAAAGAGAAGATGATCTTAAGAAGAAATTTCCCAATCTATTTGAGGATTAGTTTGAATCTCGAGGATGATATTTTTTAAGGGGGTAGGTTTGTAACACCCTGAATTTTGACCTAATTTAAAAACCACTAAAAATTTGAACTTTTTAAACTTTGCTTAAGAACCAACACATAATTAACTAACTTAGGAAAAAATACAAATAGGTCAACATAGAACCAAAATAATATAAGTAGAATTGAGTGCTCGATTGCTTGCTTGCTTGATGAACTTATGGTGGTACACTTTGCATACTCATGCATTCAAATTTGAATTCAAAATCATTTAAACATATGCGTAGTTAATCTGGGAAAATAGAAAAGGGAAAGGAAAATGGAAAAGCCACTTGGGCTCAATCTCTCCGTCTCTCTCACTAGGCCTGCAGCAGCAGCAGCCCATCTCCCTCCTTACCTCTCCCTCCTCCCCGCACGGGCCGCCCTAGCTCCTCGCCATGGCCCAACGTGCACCTACGCCCTCCCTTCTCCCCTCTCCCTCTCGTTGACGACCGAGGCCCACCTGTGATCATTGTCTTCTACCGCGGCAACGACGGGAATCCCACATTGCCACCCGAGCTCCTCGACCTTGCTGCCACCGCCTCGCCCCGACGAGTGGATAAGCATGGGGACACCTTCCCCGAACCATCCTGGCCCCACTTCTCCTCCCTCCTTCCATCCCACTCTCATTGTCATGCCATGAACACGCAGCGGTGAACACACCCTGTCGTACTGCTGCGGATAAGCTCAAGCTCACCCAGTCGGGCGCATGGATGACCTTGCACTATGGCGAACCGCCATTGCAAGTTTGACCATGTGAGCACGCAAGGGATAAGCCCGGCAGGCAAAAATATCTAGTGCCGCCGAACCGCCATGGTCGGCCTATAAATAGGCCTGACCAGTGGCGCTCCAGCTTCACCACCACCACTCCGAGCTCCGCATGGAGCTGGAACACCTCATCTCCCCCTCCATTTCCCCTCTCCACTCCTCTTTTGAGCTCAATCTTATTTTCCCCCAATTCAAGAGCCGCCATCGCCACTGGAGCCGCTCCCCTCTTCCTCCCTCCTTGCTTTGTTGCTGAGCAATTGAAGTAGTTGGTGAGTTCTAGAGCCCTTCCTTTACCACCTCGGACATCTATTTTCTCTCCTCTACTTGTTCATCTTAGATGTTTCCTATAGCTTCATTTGTGTTAGACTACAGCACAAGTAGACCATATCAAGACTAGACAGGAAATCGATGGGTTCACACACACCTTGTTCTTAGCACTAGACCAAGTCTCGATAAGTTCATACCATTGTGCATCGCTCATGCATTGGACAGGAGAGGTCATAGGGATCTGATCAGCAGGGATGCCATTGAAGTAGGTTTGCTTCAACCTATAGCGTGCCTGCCGTACCCCACACTGTAATACATTTCAGCAAGCTTCTTGTGTTGGTGGGTGAGCCTTGTCAATGTCTAGCCTTGACTGCACGTAGTAGTGTGAATGAAAAGTAAATCCATCAAAATTCCTCAAAGCAGAGTTGAATGTCAAGAGATGATATCCATACATACAGTTAGCCTATCCACAAAATTCATGTAATGGAAGACATTGGAGGGCTTCTTGTAATGTTTCCAATGTGTCAAAATTGGTATTTGATGCCTAACTAGTACACCAGCCTCTGAGGCAAACTTGGTAGCTTGCATTGGATCATGTGGCCTTCTGTTCCCCTCGGCAACAGAGATGGGCATCCTCAATCCTCCCATTGATTTGCTCATTTTGTCAAGCAAAACTCCATGAGTTTGAGGCCTCGGCTTCCTCACACTTTTTGGCAATGGTACTATAAAGTTTTCATACATTCAGATTGTTAGAAAAGTAACATGGATATCAAATAGCTAGTGTGAATTGATTGATAGACATATGTAAGGTAATACCAACCTAGGCAACTTTCATTGTTCTACGGGTAGGTGGAGACTAGAGTTTGCTCAGATGGCTCCTCCTCAGCATGGCTATCATCATCTGGCCGTGGGTAGTCTCTCACAGGGCTAGGTAGCTCAGAGGGCTCCTCTTCGGCATGGCTATCATCATCTAGCCGTGGGCAGTCTCTCATAGGGCTAGGTAGCTTAGAGGGCTCCTGTTTGGCATGGCTATCATCATCTGGCCATGGGCAATCTCTCATAGGGCTAGGTAGGGTGCTATCCCAACAAATGTCTCCAGTCAATTCATGAAGTTTGAATTGATCCCTACGTACCGGTGTCTATGCTGATGGAGAATTATGTTCACCTACTGCTGATATCTCCACCCTTTTGCCAGCGGTAGCCCTCCGAGTATGAACTCCATGAGCAAACTCTACTGGTCATGTTGAATTCAACCACTTGGAGTGCCTTTGCCCAGGACTCATGGCAGCACTTCCTTTTATCCTGCTAGCAGAGCCTCCTCTATGGCTCCTTCAACCCGTACAATAAAATTGGAGATACAAACTTAAATAGCAAGCATGTACTTGCATTGCTATCCAAACAGTAAAGCATTGCATTGCTACCTACACCCCCCACCCCTTCGAACTAAATAAAAGATAGAACAAGCACCTCAATTGCTAGGGGTACTGGCTCATCTTCTAAATCTAAATATGTTTCATCTGTAACATCAAATCCCTCAACTACCTCCCCGGGTTTAGGGATGTATTCAAAATCATCACCGTGTCTACCCTTTGTGCTTGACTTTTTTGTCTTTGGAGACACAGGTTTTGGGCCCACACGTATTCCAAGTTCTTCCATCTTTCTAGATTACAAAGGCATTTATTAACTAAAGCTTCTATGGAATGTCAACACAACAGAGCAAGAGTATGCAAATAAGCACTTAACTAGTAACTACATCTTATACGGAAGTCATTAATCCAATAAAGCACATGTTAGCTACACTCAACTATAGGAAATATGTAACTCCATCGTTATGTACATATATATAGGATCTCTGGTTGGCCTACAGGGGGTGAATAGGCCTGTCAAAACAAACACTCAAACTTTTATCATATTCACCCTATGGCACTACTGCTCTGGAGGGTGGCAATGCCGGACTGCGGCACTGTCAGGCCAAAACAGCGGCACTGCCGCACCTGCAGACAACTTCGAGTCACTGTTCAAAATTCGTGAATGAAAACTTAGATCGGAAAATTTTCCTAGCTTACTGCAGGTATGACAATCACAGATCAAGAGCTAGAAGTAGTAGGAACACCACACACAAGTAGATTGACTAGAAACCCTAGAAATCACCTCAACCACAATATGTCATGCACGTAATGTAAATCAATCACAAGTGACACAATGATTTATCCTGTGGTTCAGCTCGCTACCAAGGCTTGCCTACCTCCAAGTTGTTGAGGTTAGCCACTAAGGCTTAGGGCTTTCCAACCCTTTCTCGTTCTCAAGTCAAGAGACTTAACTCTTGAGATGAGGGGTGAGTTTATTAGCTTCAAGAGATGGTTACAAACCTCCCGGGGCTGCCACACAAGTTGGCAAGCTCCACGGGCGATGCTCTAGCCGGCTAGGAGCCAAGCTCCAAGAGTAACAAACACAACCGCTGGCCAAAACGTGAACCAAGTACTCTTTAGAGTTGAGAAATCAATGGAGCTGCTCTCTAATCGAGTTTTGGACCCTTTTCCCTCAAGGATTGATGGGGAAATCAATGGATTTGCTTGGGGGCTTGATGTTAACAATGGAGGGAGAGAGAGAGAACTCCTGCTATGTTTTTTGGCGTGCTGAAGTGAGGAAGAAGAGTAGAGTACCATTGGGGAGGAAGGTGAAGGGTATAAATACCCACCAGCCCCCAACGGTCACTTAAGTCACGGTAGTGCCATGACTCAAGTGTTGTAGTGCCGCACTGCGACAGTGCCTCTCTTCAAGTGCGGCAGTGCCGCACCACGCAAGACAATAAGGGTAAGAGTGAAGTTTAGGTTGTCTTGGCTGTAAATCTGAGGATGCATGTGGTTGTTTGAGCACTTGGTAGCACATATTAGCTTAAGCATTGTGTCCCCCTTTATAGTACAGCTTTTCCTATACTCAAATTCAAAATATAAAAGAATTTAAATCTCCTTTGAGTTTGAAGCCATCTACATTTGTAATTGGGGGCTCCTCCGTTTCATATAGCATCCTCAAACATGAATTCCCTACTTGTCATCTCGATAAATCTCATTAGTTCTCTAATTGCGTGGTCATTATCACCAAAACCCACAATTAGGGCTTGATTGCACTTTCAATCTCCCCCTTTTTGGTGATTGATGATAACCCAATTAGATCTTACAAAAGATATGAAATAAATACTGAGATTTTCTAGCCATGGGTGTAGAGCCTCCCCCTAAGTATGTGAATAGAGAATTAAATTCTCAAATTGGCATAAGAAGCCAAGATTCACATTTTAGTGAAAGTGATGGGGCTCCCCCTACATCCATGCTCCTGTGGGGTGCTACATACTGTGTTAGGTATGTAAAACATGATACAAATGATAGTTTATGCACAACATGGTTTACTGTTGCAGTTGGGTGCGGCACTGCCACACCAGAGTACGGTGCGGCAGTGCCGCACTTGCTGTAACAGCACAAATCAGAACAGACACCACACAACATATGATACATATAGAGATATACATTCTAGCACAATTGTATCACAAGCGATAGCATAGATTAATATATGTCCATATCCCACGCATATAAAAAGTACTTAAGTAGCATTATTACATAAATAGAGTTTCTAATGGACTCTCAAACTCTCACCTAATGAAGACTACTCTAAATGGATATGAACATGACTCTAGCTGCAGCAACCTCCATGGCGTCGAAAAAGTTGTTGACCCCTCTAATTTTTTCCCCCTTTGGCATAAAGCACCAAAAAGAAAAGAAAAGAAGAAAGACCAACACTCACTCCTCATCCTCTTGGATGGTGTCCTAATCGACATCATCCCCACCAACAGCTCCACTAGCACCTGCAACATCCTCCTCTCCACCATCATAATCATCGTCGGAGGAGGAGGAAGAAGACACCATCGCCCTCCCTTGGCGATGAGTGGTCGAAGTGTGGCGCTCAAGCTTGGTGCTCCTCCTCATGGACTACAAGGTGGACCTCAAACTCATATGAGGATCAAGCTTTGGCTGCTCCTGCTCCTCCTCATCCTCTAAATCTATCTCAGAAAGACTAGGGAGGTCATCAAACCTCGGCGGTGACTGAACTAGAGAAAGAGGTAGTAGCCCTGCATGCTCTCTAGCCTCTCGGTTGGCTTCACGGTTCTCCAACCGGTCCAGATATGCGGTCCTCGCTACATAAGTGCATGTGGTGAAGATGGCCTTGATCCATCTCCCAAACTTCTCCATCTTCTTTTCCCTGCGAGCCCTAGATCGGGATGACTCAGGCATGTCCTCAACTGATGGAGAGCGTCTCACTGCCCTGCTAGCACCTGCTCCTCGAGTCTTCTCAATTTTGTAGACGGTGTGAAGACCATCTTTCTCAAATCTATAGCCAGTGACCCTCTCAATCATAAACATGAGATAGGGGGCATAGGGTATCCCCTTTCTCCCATCCTCCATGGCGTTCCTCAGCTCACGCCACATGAAGTGAGGGACATTAAATCTATCACCTCCAAGAGCAAATCTAGCAAGCACATTCCTCACATATCCATTAAGATCAGAAGCTGCAACATCCTTGGGATTGATAGTGTGCCTGATCAAATTGTTCAAAATGTAATAATAGCTCTTCAGGCCACTGACCTTCCCATCTACACTTCTCTGGTCAATCCACATATATGCAATGTTATGGATCTCAACTCTAGCCTCATCATGAATGTAAGTGAAGCCCCGCTCCTCTCCAAAACCAAAGATCTGGCTGAAAGTCACAAAGTCAACTCTATAATGTTGTCCCTCAGTCATCCAGTGAATCTCATCAGTGTAGATACTATAGAAGAAAGTGGCATGGAACTGAGTTAGCACTTCCTCATTCCAATTATATCTGAAGCTCATAATATCAGTGAGGCCAAACAACTCACAAGCCTTGATCACCTTATTGAATTCTGGCTCATTCTTTGCCTTCATCTCCTCCCAATCAACATACTACATCTTCACAACCTTGGATTTCTTGGAGTTGAAGTTCACAGATGCATAGAAGTTGGAATGAAACTCATTCCAAAACATGTAGTCAATCTCTAAATCCTTTGGCTGCTCATAGGGATTGTTCTCACGTTCTTCCTCCACCATCTTTAGCTTTCCCGCATAGTTGAGCACGGGATGAGCACGTGTGTCAACAGGATGCCTCATGACTACATCCTCAGAATAATCTCTAATGTAGCTCCTGTCAAACTCCTCAATATGAGGTGGAGTATCTAGGCAAGCACCTAGAGGAATAGTGCAGCTAGCCCTCTCCAAGTTCTCCTCCTCCTGGATCATGTGATCTCTCCTCTCCCTGTCTCTGGTAACATCTCTGTCTGCTACACTACTGCTGCCCCCTGTGGTCCTGCCATGACCACGACGAGGCATCTGCTTATCCCGAGGCTCGGTCATCTTCCTCTTCCCCCTCTGGTCATCATCACCTCCGAAAGCCATCTATGCAATCAAATATAGGTCCAAATGAGAAACTATACAGAAGGGGTATAGAAGAACACTTGTAAAATACTCTGGATAGATGAGATGATTCAAATCTCAGGTTAGGAAAGCACCATGAACCAAACTGGTCAAAGGGTGCGGCACTGCCGCACCTAGTGCTTCACCTCTCCCATGATTCATTTCTTCTCAACTATTCAGACTATTTCTCAAACATTCTCCTAAACCACTAGATTATCTCAGAATGAGTAGAACTAAACAAATACATGGAGTTGTCTACAATGTAGGTAAAGTGGCTACATGTTTAAGATAGAAACAAATCTGGTGCACAAATCCAACCAACACAGAGAGTCATCGATGGAACAACATCTGCATTTACAAGTTCAATCTGTTGAGTGTGGCACTACCACACCCAATATGCGGCACTACCGTAGGTACAGATGAGGCTCAACCAATGAATCATTGTTTTGTTTTAATTCATCCATCAAACTGGTTTCTACCCTAATCATGCAGTCACTAGAAACCATCTTCCAACAAATATAGAACTCCATGGCATAGATCGAGATTAGGTTAGGGTTTCACCTTGATTTAAGTGGATTGAGGAGGAAAGGAATGAATCGGCTCCATCCACGAGCTACTCCATTCTTTGGCGAGAGGGGAAAAAGCGACAACGGGCTCGGTAGTGCCATGACGATGTGTGCAGCGGGGCCAGATTTGGCGGCGTCGGCTGCCCTATGCATCCAGTGAAGAGAGGGGGCGGCGGTAGCTATGGTGAAAGAGGGAGAGTTACCCTAGGGGCTAGTATAAATAAGAGGTAAGATGGGCCCCCACGGTAATAGGCGATATGGGCTGAATTTCTAGTTGAAATTCAAAGTGCAACAACGCCACTCACCACACACGGCAACTTTGCCAAGACTCCTAGTACATCAGATTTAGCTACTAGCTAAATACCTCTATATATATAGGATATGGACACATATCTCCAGCACACTATGATCAGCAACAAATAATCAATACAAACAATGATCATAATGCACTTGTTTCTTATGATAAAACATTTTAAGCACAATATTTATACTTTTGTAATTCATTTCTCCTATCCATGCTAGTTCATCAATCAAGGTGTGCTATAGTTCAAACCATGTTACAAGAATCAAAAATATTTAGCTCACTACGCAAAGCACAAAACCTTGACTCATCAAGAGGCTTAGTGAAGATATCGGCTATTTGCTTTTTGGTGCTCACATGGCGAATTTCGATATTTCCTTTGGCTTCGTGGTCTCTCAAGAAATGATGTCAGATGTCTATGTGCTTAGTTCTTGAGTGGCTTATGGGATTGTTGGCTAACTTTATGGCACTTTCGTTGTCACACAAGAGTGGGATTTTTGTGAAGTGACATCCGAAATCTTGAAGGGTTTGCCTCATCCAAAGTAGTTGAGCACAACATGCACCGGCTACAACATACTTGGCCTCGGCGGTGCAAAGGGCTACACAATTTTGCTTTTTAGAACTCCAAGACACTAGGGACCGTCCAAGGAATTAACATGTCCCTAAAGCGCTTTTTTGATCTATTTTGCGACCGGCGTAATCGGAATCCGAATAACCAAGTAGATCAAACCTAGAGCCCTTAGGATAACACAAGCCAAGGTTAGGAGTGTGTACTAAATATCTCAAGATTCTTTTAACGGCCACTAAGTGACACTCTTTTGGGTTAGCTTGAAATCTAGCACACATGCACACACTAAGCATAATATCGGGCCTATATGCGCACAAATAAAGTAGAGAGCCGATCATGGAGCGATATACCTTAGTATCCATGGCTTTCCCTTCATCATTGAGATCTAGATGTCCATTGGTTGGCATGGGCATTTTGATAGGCTTGGCATTCACCATGTCAAACTTCTTGAGTATATCATGGGTGTACTTTGTTTGGCTAATAAAAGTTCCATCCTTCACTTGCTTGATTTAAAATCCAAGGAAGAACTTCAATTCACCCATCATGGACATCTCAAATCTCTTGGTCATGATCCTACTAAATTCCTCACAAAAAGAATGATTAGTACTACCAAATATTATGTCATCGACATATATTTAGCACACAAATATGTCTTTGCCAACTTTGTGAGTGAAAAGGGTAGGATCGGCTTTGCCTATTTCAAAGCCTTGTTTAAGCAAGAATTCTTTAAGGCATTCATACAATGCTCTTGGTGCTTGCTTAAGCCCATAGAGCGACTTTTAGAGTTTGTAGATATGGTTGGGAAACTTGTGATCTTCAAAGCCCTATGTGATTGCTCAACATAGACAAGTTCTTGAATAGGGCCATTGAGAAATGCACTCTTCATATCCATTTGATATAGCTTGAAGTTGTGATGAGTGGCATAGGCTAGAAGCATTTGAATTGCTTCAAGTTTTGCCACCGGTGCATATGTTTCTTCAAAGTCCAAGTCCTCTGCTTGAGTGAAACCTTGAGCAACCAACCTTGGCTTGTTCCTTGTCACAACTCCATTCTCATCTTGCTTGTTGCGGAAGACCCATTTGGTGCCAATGACATTGGTATTGGGTCATTCCACCAAAGTCCACACTTGGTTTCTTTTGAAGTTGTTTAGCTCCTTGCATGGCCATCACCCAATCCGGGTCTCCAAGTGCTTGTTCTACCTTAAGAGGCTCCAAAGAGGAAACAAACGAGTAAAATTGTCAAAAGTTTGCTAAATGTGAATGAGTTATTACTCCCTTTCAAAGACTCCCAAGTATGTTGTCAACAGGATGATCCCGTTGAATTGTTTGCCTTAGCCTTGGATGCTCAATGGCCTCCTGTTTATCTTCTAGATCTTCATCATCATCTTGCTCAAATATGGGTTGTAGGTTTTGTCCACGAGCTAGAGTCGAATCGATTCTTCTTGACTATGTAGGTGCGGCCTTGCCACCCCCTCAAGTCGGCAACATCGTCGTCGTGCTCTGGAGTTCTGCAAAGTAGGTGTTTGTTGTAGTGTAGCATCAGGTGCATCAGTGGAAATAGGTGCGGCAGCAACTTGAGGAACCTCCACTTCTATGACTTCTTCTTCTTGTGGTCTAATATCACCAATAGCCAATTGCTTGATTGCTTCACATGGTGGATCCTCCTTTCCTACAAGACTTGAATCAACTTGCTCTACTTTAGAGCCATTAGATTCATCAAATGTCACGTCTAACATAATCTCAACTCTCCGGTGCTTTTGTTGAAGACACGGTAAGCATGCTCATTTGATCCATAACCAAGAAGAAAACCTTCATCAACTTTAGGTGCAAACTTAGAGGTTTTGGGTTTCTTGTTAAGTATGAAACACTTGCACTCAAACACTCTTACATAGAGACAAGGAAATATTTTGTAAATTGCTTGACGCGATGTCATGATAGTGGGCTTTGGTCGTGCAACTATCATACTCCTTATTGGTACTCAAATAATAATCATGAATTCATTCTTGTATTTACGATTCTATAATGTACCCAATTAAAATTATAGAGATATCTGTCAATGTGGTTTTCATATGGAAACTCCAAGATGACAACTAAGAGGAGTATTTTCTCTTAACAACGGATATGGCAATACTTAAACAAAACATCCTCAGTTGGATTTGACTACACATACATAACCTGTATCCAATGTTGCATACAAAATAATTCTCTCTCTTGATATCAACAAGACTTGGCACATTTGCCTTGGTTATTCGGCTATAGAGATAACGTGAGAATTATTATCAATTCCATTGGTCATAGCATCAATATGAGCCACTAAATTTCTTGAAGAAATTCAAGAACATACATGTGGCTCTATTTACCATTTTATGAACCATAAAGATACTATGTAATGCACATTTATGCATCCATAATATAGTCCTAGGTGTGTCTCTTAGTCATGAGAACCATCACTATACCAAACTCATTGCTCAAAATCTTTAATTTAGAGCAAATTATCTTGGACGCGGGATCAAATCCATTTTATATGGAACTGTTTGGTTTTTTGGTACTATATATCAAGTAGCTTATGTCCATACCAATAATGGTTTGATTGAGTCTCTTATTGAGAATCAAATTGCATGGCATATTAAAATAGAATTGTAATTTACTAGCACTAAGTTGTTTTCATGCGGTCTTACACACCGCACCGTTAATTCAAATTCATCAAGCTGCACTTATACAACTCCCTCTGTTGCAGTATGTACATGAAACTTTGGTCGTAGCCAAACATTTCCCATCTGTGCACCGAGTATGTTTTCACATACCCATATCACCACCTCAACATACCAATGGGCATTAGGGATCCCAAGAGGTAACTCTGTAGGGGATTTATAAATTGCCCGTATGTTGATCACATTTGAGGATAATTCTAGGCATTAGGGAGAGATTTATACCACATTAAGAATGCCAAGAATCAAAAGAGCAATCCTCACATCCACGTACCAACATTCTAAACCTAATCATTTAGAATATCTTATATTTGCATCATATTGCAAAGAATCTACCAGAAACATTTACTGATAATAAGGGTGTCACAAAATCCTCTTATCCTACTTATAATGCGCCCAAAAGAATGGAGGTACCAATTAAAACCATTCAACTCCCACTTCCATAGAAGAGGGGGAGAAGTACGGCCGCTCCTAAGGATAATGTTCCAAGTAAGCATCTGAGGATACCGAGGATAAGATCCTCCAAATCAGTAAATCCAAGCCAACCTCAAGTTGGTAGACACCCAAATGGATGAGCGTCCAAAACCCAGATCAAAATCCACTTAGATCAATGGTGCACCCAAATTCTGATCCTGGGACATTGGAACACCCTGACTTCATATGGGAAATGACTCGGAGTCCAAAAGGGTTAACATTTTTACATGCTATATTGATTCCAAGCAATGAATCAATCATTTAAGTACTACAAATTGTCGCGATATATACTCCTCAAAGATTGCTTTTTCACCTTACTAGATCCAGACCAAAAGTCCTAGGAAGAGTGTCTTCACACTAAAATTTGGTAAAACTAAAAGGTGGCAATTAAGGAGATTACTCTTGTTCAATGATGAGAAGTATTACCACAGTAATGTCTTCTCTCACATAGTTTCTTTCCAGAAGCAAGGTGGCGAACAATGAGAGCTTGTAGCATATGGTTTCACACAGAGACCCAGCATAGCATACCCCATGGAATGTGTGAAAATGAAGTTTTCTAAATTCAATAATTGGCAGATCAAATGAGTTTGATAGATTCGGACGTATAAGTCCCAATGGACTTCACATTCTGAATCAAATACAAATCGCAACCTAAATTGTGTATAATTAAGCATGATTGCGTATAATGATTATTTTAATATCATCATAATACGAAAATAATTATGCAATCATTTGAGATACAATTTCCATCATGTGGATTCGAGATGGAGGATTTGGGTAAGACCAAATATTGCCTAGGCTTACAGACTTGAGCAATCACCGTCCTTGAGGATTTTAGTGCATCAATCCGAGAAAATATTAGAGAAATCCAATATGGACAAAACATATCATAACAAAACTCCGATGGTTGTTCGTTCTTTAGAAATAGAGAAAGATCCATTTAGACCACGGGATATTAGAGAAAAAATATTGGGACCGAGGTTCCATATCTTAGTGTCATTATAGCACTTATGTATCTTGCAAATTGCACCAGGCCTAATATCGTATTTATAGTGAACATGCTAGTTAGACAGTGCAAATCCAACTCACCGTCATTAGATGGGAGCGAAGCATATCCTCAGATATCTTAGTGGCACAAAGGATCTTGGTTTATTTTTTAAGAGAAATCACGATCCCAATATGATTGGATACACGGATGCTGGTTACTTATCTGGTCTTTATCCCAAACTGAATTTGTATTCTTACATGGAGGTACAACTATTTCATGAAGTCTTCTAAACAGACTCTAACGGCGACCTCTACTAATCATTCTGAAATTATTGCTCTATATAAGACATCACACGAATGTGATGACTTCGTAGAATGATTAACCACATACAACAGTTATGTGGTATTGGTTCGATTGAATCACCTACAATTATCTATGAAGATAATTTCGCTTATGTTACATTGATGCAAATAGGTTATATAAAGAGTAATGTTGTTAAGGACATTACCCCTAAGCTGTTTTATCCCCATAAGTTACAAGAAAGCAGGAAATAAACATCTTGCAAATCACCTCATGTGATAATCTCGCTGACCTGTTTACTAAGTCATTACCAACTTCTATGTTTCAAAAATTTGTACATAAGATTGATATGCGACGACTTCGAAATTTACAAAAATCAGGGGGACACATCTCCTAGATGCTGACCTGTACCAGTATCATATTATACTCTTTTCTTTCACAAGTTTTACTTATAAGGTTTCTTGTTAAAGTTTTTAATGAGGTAATATTAATATAAGCATGTGTCATATTTTCTATTTTACTCATCGGGGTTTTTGTGGAAAATATCAAAGACACATATTGCCCTCACAACTCATTCATGATTTTTTCCTGAAAAGGTTTTTCATGTGAGCTATCCAAAGGCAATACCAATACCAATGACATAGTGGTTTATTTAAATCACAAATAAATATGCTACTTTCTCCTTATTTTCCAATAAGGTTTAAAGGAGTTTTTATAGCATATCCATATATTCCTCAGATTTTTTCTATAGGGTTTTTTCGAGGAATCTCAGCTTATAGCTACATTGATCTCAAAGAAGATTCGATCAAGGTGGAGTGTTACTAAACGGTGTCTCTCAACAGACACCCTTCGGTGATCTCATCAACGACGCCATGAACAGACACCTGTTCACGAAATGATCTCATCCATCAATTACAAGATTAGTGGATAGGATTAGACAGTTAATTTTACTCCAAAGGGCATGTCATTTGGGAACAGTCGTGTCCCTTCGTGACACCCCTTCACTTGTATAAATATATTTCAGGGATCAATAAAAAAGAGTTCTTCTAAATTTTATTCATTTACATTCACGCTTTAACAGGCCCAATGCGCTCGCCAGAGGCCAGACTACTAACTAAACTGGAGTCGCGGAATAAAATTACATACACCTTAGACCCAATTCTCTCACATGGACCCCTATCCTTGATGGACAACACGTGGCATCTAAAAAAATCATGCGGCCAACAGATCTATCAATTTCATGCACCCAGAAAGCGTCTTATCTAGATCATATGGAAGGGAGTAGATCAGCCGTGTAATTAATTTTAAGTAGTGTCGTCAATCAAGGGTAGAAGTCCATAAGAAAGAATTGGATCCCAGAGTCCATGCAATTTAATTCCAGAGTTGCTCGGTGGCGTCGGCGTCGGAGAACACCCAAGGTGACGAAGTGATCACTCACCACACATATCTCATCGATTATCCTATCCAATGCAAACAAGACACTAGTTGAGTACTCCATCCGTCCTAAAATAGATGATGTTTTTTACTTTTAGATATCATGTTTGACCATTTGTCTTATTCAGTTTTTTAAATAAAAAAATAAATATATCATTATTAAAGTATCTCTAATGATAAAATAAGTCAGAACAAAATAAATAATATTTGTACCAAATTTTTGAATAAGACAAACAGTCAAACAAGATGTCTAAAAGTCAAAAACATCGTGTATTTTGGGACGGAGATAGTATAACGTTCACCATTTTTTCAAATGAATTTTTGTCTCTTTTTGAGAATTTTTCATTGCCCAATTTATGAAAAAATATTTTTTCCTCTACCATGCACAATTATATTTTTCCCTAAAATATCAGGATATTTTCCCACTTGCACTAGATTATGCAGAAAAAGATTAAATAAAAGTGTCCTTATAATATTTGTGCATCTTAGCAGTACTATCATTTTGTGACGAATGGAAAATTTTCTTCAGAATACAGTAGCTTTTGCTTCGGACCGATGGGGATGTGCCTGCAGGTTAGTGGGCTGCATGTTTATGCAGGTTGTAGGCCTATAGCATACAGGAAGCATTTCCAACGTTTTGAGAGCTAATACTAGTACAATCCAACGTGTTTAGCCACTGAGGTCGTGTTTGGATTGGAGGAATTCAAAGGAATTTTATAGGAATGGTAAACCTGTGTTTTGCTGACGTCATGTGCCGTTTGGAACGAAGGATTCGAGCTCCCAGTTCCTTTGAAAGGTTTCCTTCGCACACCAAAACACAAGAATTTTTGCATGCACTCGGAGCCAAAGTTTTCGCGGAAGCCCGAGGTTCTCGCGCGTGCAAGAGAGGGGGAGAGAGAGCTTGCGCTTGGCTGGATGGGGTTGTCCGTGATGCTGCGCCGCTCCCGCCCGGCCGCGCTGCCCATGGCCGGCCACCCCACGCCGCGCTGCTCCAGGCGGCCACGCCGCCCCGCTCGCGCGCACGCGCCTGGTTACGTAGATCCGCTCGCGACCTCGTAGGGCCGTGCCTCGCTGCACCGCCGCCGCCCGACCGCGTCACCTGAGCCCAGCGCTCCGGCCCCAGCCACCTCCGACCGTGCTTCTGGAGAGGGAGAGATAAGCACACGGGAGAGAACGAGTGGATGAGAAAGAGCAAACGAAGGCTGGCCTTGCTTTTGTTTGGTTCCACTCAACATGGTATGCGTCCATGGACCAATGGCCCCACATGTAAGACAGTGATAAACAAAATAAACAACTTGCGACTATTAAGTACTAATAATGACCTTTAATCATTTACATGTTTTGTGATTCTTGTGTTATGAATTCCTGCATTTCAAACACCTATTTCTACTATTTTCTATGTTTTTCCTTTCCTCTGTTTTACTACTATATACCCTATCCTATTCTTGCGTTTTTTTTTGTTCTTTCCTCTGTTTTGCGTTCCTTTTGTTTCAAACAGGCCCTAACCAGAGAAAAAGGGAACCGAAAAACTAAACAATTGTTGTTTGGAGCAGTTATTCGACCTCACGAAACAATTATCATTTATCCTTGGGGAAAAGGTCTATTCGTGGCCTATGAACTTTCCTTCCCTCTCCATTATTTTTTTCTCAGTCCCACTTCTCAGGCCACATTTTCAAAACTCAATTCTAACATTATTTAGACATTAAAGAAAGCAAAGAACCGCAGTGCCATCACCTCCAATGCTCCCACAAACTTGTAAATTGAGCACAAGATATTACGGATGACGAGACAAGAATTTTTTTCTGTCGTATCAATGACTTGCCAGTCACCCCTAACCTGAATTCAAAGTTCAGCCACTTCTCTGTAGACTTCACTTGATCTTAAGACGACTAGAACCGAAGGACCACTCCATACCTTATTTCACTAGAGTTTTTCTTTACTGCTCGGCGAGGTGAGCACAAAATTAATTTTCTAACAATCAACGCTTTCGGGGAACCTTCACAAATCCCCTTTGAAGTAGTGCTCCTCAAAACGATGCACAATCCAAAACCACGACACAGGACAGACGCACAATCAACACGATGCATACACGGACCTACGGTGCACGACTTAAAAAGCTTATTGACCCATAAATACACTTTTGGATTTGATGAACCTAAACGAAATATCCACACAAGTTAACGTACCTATATTTCATTTAACTCTTTAAATTTTATAAGCTAAGATCAAAGCCATATATTACCGAACTTGTAATTGATGCACGGCCATGACCGTAATTCACACCGCAACAATACTAAAACACGCAGTCATTTGTTGCAATAGATTTATTCCAAATGCACACTGCAAAATTCAACAGTTCATCGCAACATAGTTTCTAGTCCACAGGAAAATCCAGCAATAAACATCAACATCTCTGAAATGGCATGTTCACAACAGACTGACAACACCAAGCATTACTCAGTTCAGCACTTCAGCAGATGTGCCCGTTGGTGTAGATCGTGATAAGAAGACTTACCATCATGACAAGCGCTATAACACTGGCCACACATCACTAGCATGTAGCCAGCAAAGATCAGCAGCAGCTACCCAAGGTTCTTAACAGGTGCTTTACTCAGGAAGAATCTTCTGAGAAATTGACAGCAAGGTCCCAGTAGTGAGGAACTTTAGCGTCAATGAAAACCTTCTTAGCTGCAGCCTCACTCCGGCAGTTGTGTACAGTGAACCTGTGGAAGGTGGGCCTGGCCACACTACCCTGCCAGACCAATACACAGCTATTCACTGGCTTGTCAGCTTCCACTTCTGCATCTTCATCACCACCAACAGCAGTAGCCCAATCTATACGGTTAAGCATGAGCTTATTATACCTTTTGATTGACTTCTTCCCCCCTTCAACAACCACAACACTAATACTATCAGTGATGACCGCAGCACCTGTTAGTCTATTCTCTTGTGCATTCACATCGACTTTGAAGCGTGTCTGTGGATGGGACAGGTCTCTTATCTTGTAAACACAAATTATAGTCTCCACTGTGTTAGTAGGATCATCATAAAGCTTCCGTTCTTTCTTCTCACGGCGCTCAGATGGTGTGAGCTTGCGGGCAATGTTACGGTCAACGTGAGCCTGCTCGCGCTCTGCAGCAGCTGTTCTTATTTCCATCTCCAACCGTGTGGGATCTTGCACAGCTTCAGAGCCTAGTACTTTCATAAGATTGCTCATTTTGACCTTGGGCTTGGGTGGCTCCAAGAGGCCTTGCCTAATCATTTCTTGCCTATCTTTTTCCTTAGCAAGACGCCTTTGTGTTCTCAACTTCTTCTGCTCCTTCTTAGTCAACTTCAGTGGCTGGGGCGGCGGTGGTGCAGGTTCAGCAGGTGGATCATATGGTTCTGGATGTTCAACATAAATGGTGATCTTGTCCATATTAAGCTTCTCCACAGAGATATCCTCATATGTGGCAGAAAGTAAAATTTTTGCATCCCTGAAAACAACAATAAAAATTAGTTTATGTTCATTTACAACATAGAATCTTAAAAAAACATCATTCAAAGAGGAAGCAAGAAACAACCATGGCTCAATTTCAGGGATCTCTTCCTTCTGCTTTTGTTTTGGAGCTCTCACACCAACAGCAACCTCAATAAGATTTGGATTCATGTCTACTTCTGCCTTTGCCTTAGCAAGCTGGGCTTGCTTTACTTTGAACTCTTTAGCTTGTGCTTCACCAAATTGACTCTAGGTAAAAGAAACATTCAAATAAGGGAGAAGAAATATTGATAAACATAACCAAAACAAATCTTGCAGGTTCACCCTTGCATACCTTAATTTTCTGCAATTCTGCCTGCCTAGTGAGTTTACCCTCTTCAACGAACTGAAATCCTGCCCTTTTAGGACGGAGGAGCTTCTTTTGGTTTATGCCCATCCTTTCATCAAAATGAACACTTGATTTTGCAAGAGAGTCCAAGTCTGGCTTGATTATTTGAAAAGCCTCTTTCTTCTGCTTGTTTATATTGACCTAACCAAGGTAGAACCAGATAGTACCAGTCACCATACAAAAAAAACATGGATAAAATTCTATAGTAAGTTCTATAGTAACCTATGGAAATTTACCTTCAGAGTACTCAGATTTGTTGGCTTTGTCATGCTGATAACATTTCCCTGCTCATCAATTTCCCTACCTTGAGCATCAAGGCGAAGAACAGGAGCCTTTGCAGGTCTTTGTGGTACAGTAACCTCAGTGGATGTACCAGGGAATAAGTTTATGAGAGGACCAAACAGTGGATCTTGGCGGAACCCCATCTTAGCAGCAAGTTCTTGGGCTCGCTTCACAGAATCGAGATTGGGAATGTTTGTAAGACCTGGAATACCAATTGCACCACCTATGGCCAGCGTTCCAGAGACATCAGTAGGTTTTGCTTCTCCTTTAGAAAAGAGTTGTGCATCTACAGCTGATACAGAAGTTCTTACTGCTTCTTTAGAAACTTGTGTAGCAGCAAAAGCTGTACCAGGCTTATTATTAAGCTGTGTGGGGAAAAAATAAGCTTAGAACAGTTGCCAAGGTACGATGAAAAATTAGAGCAAGGGACTTGGAACAGCTATGTTTTCTTACCATAGGTAACTTCTTGAGTTTTTCTGACAGTTCCTTCTTCAGTTGCAAAGCTTTTTTTGCTTTGGCTAAAGCATCAAGAGATAGGTTACTGCTTTTGCCAGCAGCAGATGTTGCACTTCCATCTGTACTAGATTTTACGGTAACCTCATCAGATCTAATACTAACTCCCTCATTTGCATTGTTGGTAGAAATTGACGATACCTTTGAAGGAACGGGGACAGAAGATGACACAGAAACGGCACTGAGCGGTTGCTGAGAACCAGCCTGCAAAATATGAGATGAGAAGTCATACAGAGAAATAAACAATAGCAATATAATGAATCATCAATTTTGTCTCAAAATACATGGCACTTAAAAAAAGACACAGAATACAACAAACGCATCCAAAAAAAAGTACTAACAAAATGGTCAAGTGGAATGTGCAGGATAGCCCAAAGCACACAAAAAATTAGTGCATCTTCAAATCCTGGCCAGCATATGACTTAGCATATCAAAATGAACAATTTTTAACAGGCATTCACTTTAAATACCACAGCCTTGCGAGAGTAAAGAGACTACGACCAAATGCAAAAGTAGCATCTGTAGGCAATAGGCAGATTATAGCATGGGCAAAAATACTATGACATTCCTCAAACAACTTCATATTTAAAACATAATTTCGATTCCTCAAAAATATAACTATACTATCCATCACTGGGCAAACATGAACCAATAGGGGACTGCATTAAAGTCTTGACTGCTGAGTAGCATGTTAAAATTTATTTACAATAATAAGAAAAGCTGCATAAGTGCACCATACTTCCAACTGATAAGTGTCAAACAAAGCATACTATAGACTTATGACAGCACAAAACAGTCATAATTATGACTTAGGAAGCATTGCCATAGCTGCCTTATTCTTACTGAATCTAGGGCAAAAGTTGGCATTGTAATAACAGTGGCTAATCAAATCAAGCTCAGTAACTGTTAATCTCCTAAGATATTTTCACAAGGAGACATTCAAGCAATACCACTTAATTTTTAGATGTCATAAACTTCTTGAGCAGAAATGAACCTTAAAATGCAGATTCTGCAGAAAGACTTTAAGCTCTTCAACATTTTCTAGACAGATGACAGATTATGAACTGATATTCTATGAACTAAGGAAATAGTATGACCCAATAATCTAGCCATTCCATTTCTCTAGGTTTCCATAACCCAGAAACTAGTAGTAAGACCATCGCTCACTTGACAAAAAGGATATACTAGCACTCATAAGCATTCTCGTGCCCAAGCTTTAGTAATCAACATGAAAACACAATAAACGGAACTCAGCAACTGTAATAACACTTACATTACGCGTATCACCATTCTGTGAATCCTCGTTAATTGATAGCTCCCCCTTCTTCTGCTCATGAGATGAGATTTCCTTACCCAGCTTACTCACATCACCATTCTTCCCAATCGCATCGACATCCTCAAACCTCCGGCACTCCTGCCTAGGCCTCTCCTCCTTGGGCGGAGGCGGATCTACGGATGCCCTGACCCGCTTTCCCCCTTCGCGGCCGGGCTCGTCCCCGTCGCCACCGCCCTCGTGGCCCTTCCGCTTCCGCGACGACGACCGCGGCTCGCGGTCGGTGGAGTCGCGGCGCTCGACGGACTCCCGCGGGCGGCTAGACGAGCGGTCCCGCTTCGGCGAGGGTGGCGGGGACTCGGACGGGGAAACGGACCGTCGCTTCCCGCGGCGGCGGTCGTCGTCCCCGCCGTCGCGGTAGCGGTGGCTACGGCTGTCGTCTTTGTCGTGATGGTGACGGTGGCGGCGGTCATCCTCGCCGCCTCCGCCACCGTCCTTGTCGCGGTGGCGGCGGCGGCGATCCTCGTCTCCGCCGTCGCGCCTGTGGTGAGCGTCGGTGTCGTGGCGACTGCGGCGGTGGTGTCGGTCGTCGTCCCGGTCGCGGGATCGGTGGTGCCCGTCGTCGTCGCGAGTGCGGCGTGAGGAGCGGTCGCGATCCATGGGTGGGGAATGGCAAGGAGAAGGGTTAGGGTTTCAGTCGATTCGCCAATGGGGGGAGGGCTGGGAGGAGAAAGAGACGAAGGATCTGCGGTCGGCGTCGCGTGCGGGTTCCGGGTTCGATTGGGCCGGTTGGGGTTCGGGGCCGGTCGGTGTTACCGCGGTGGCGGAATGTTTGGAACTGCTTCTACGAGCATCGAGTTTGTGCTCGGGTAGGAAAACGTCGAAGCTACTAGTTCATTTTGCGATACCGATGTTGTTTGTGGTGAAAAGAATAGTCCGCGCGCGCTGGACGTTTATCGTGATTCTTCGCTTCTTTGATCGCTACCGCAGAAAACGCAGTCTTAAACACGCACTATGGCCTTATTTATTTCCGCTTATATATAAATCGATTCTCGGTGAAAAAAAAAAAGATAATCGCGTCAAGCGTTTTGATTGCTCCTGATTCTCTTAATCGTCGATTTAGAATTTTGACCTAGCACAATCGGGTATTAAAAAGTATAAGAAAATTCCATATTTAGAATCAGAAGATGACATGGTTCTTTATTTAGCACCGAATGATAAAAAGTTCCTAATATAGCATCGGGTTCATTTTTTTTCCTCTGTATAACAATATTGTTATATTTGGCCTCTAACACCGTCAAACTCAGCAGAAAAGACCATTTTACCCTTGCTTCATGTGCAACCACATCCGAATGTTAATAGCATAGATTTTCAAAACAGTACTATTTTTTGGCATTGAACATTTTTTAACCAATACAAATTTTTTAGTCCATGAACATTTTTTGGCATTGCCATTTTTTGCATAGATTATTTATGACAATATAATTTTCTGAAGAATTATGAGCAGAAAAAAAATGTACCGTCAAAAAATGTTCAATGTAAGAAAATGGTACTGTCAAAAAAATCTATGCAATACAAATATCACTGTTAACATGTTGATGGTGCTATACATGAAACAGGGATAAAATGGTCTTTTTCTCTCATAGTTGATGGTGTTAGAGGCCACATCTAAGACTGTCTTCAACAACCGCGACCCAAAATATAAGACTCATTCGTCCTTTGGGTAGTGCTGCAGGAAAGGGTTCAATACATATTTTTGGTCTTCTCCAACAACAAGACCCAAAAGACAACCCTTTCTGCAAATGGGTCTCCAGGTGAGAGAATACTCATATTTAGGTTATGCCTCTCCCGGCATCCAAAATGGGTCTTTCATATAGGTACTTTGTTGGAGACTATAGGTATTATGTTGAAGACCCATTTTGAATTTGGATTCCGCAATGTGTCTCCCGTTGGAGACAGCCTAACGCAGTGCTATATAGAGTACTAAAAACGAACCAATGCTATATTGCGGAAATTTTATCTTTCAATACTAAATAAGTAACAATGTCATATTTCTGATGCTACATAGAGAATTTTCTAAAGTATATAGTAGAACTGCTCCTGCAGTAGCTGTGGTACATGTGCTGATCGAAAGTGACCATCGTTATTTTCTTCGTGGTGTCATATGCACTGGATTGTGCGAACGGTTCATAGACCGGATGGTCAAGGCATTCTAGTAGCATCCTAGTGACTCGGGTTCAATCCTCTATGGGGCACGATGGTCGGACGGAGGTAAAAAAAATCTCGACTATTCCGCGTCCAAGTCTAAGGACTGGCTCTCGTAGGACAATGATGCCGCTGTGTATGGACAGGGCATGAGGTTCGAGGATTTTCTCGATTTACGTAAGAGGTCTTCTGCCCTAAGCAGAATGTTCGGGGGTCTCTTCTATACAGCACTCGAGCGTTTTTTTCTCTTCCAACACTTGATTTTTTTTCTTCACGTCTTCTTCCTCCTCTCGACGCTCTGCCGCCCAGCTCCCCGCCACAGCTCGGTAGGGTCTCGCCGGAGCTTCGCCGCCACGGCCACGGCTTTGAAGCTCCGGCAAGACCTACACTCCCCCTTCCACGCCGTCGTCATGGCCATGGGCGTCCCCGCCTCGACCTGGCCCGGCCGCCTCCTACGTCGCCGGAACCCTAACAGTCACCCTCCCGCCGCCCCCACCGCCTTGTCGCCCTCCCCCGAGCCCCTTCATTTTTTCGAGAACATGACTTCACGTGTATTTCATTAAGAAGCATCCAAGCCCCTTCTAATAAGCCTGCCAGATTTAGGGAACGTGAGAGGGAGATAAGAGAAGAAAAAAAATCGAGTGTTCCAACACTCGAGTGTTGGATAGCATTCCTCTTTTTTATATATACTGGGTTTTATTTGTCATGAGGCTGGGTTTCCCAATTAAAGTATAGTACCTTGTCGTTATCAGATGTATTTAACTTTTCTCCCATGTTCTAATTCCTTAATATGAAAGAAAAGGTACACATATAGAGCACAAGTATACCGAGAGGATAGATTTCAGTATACTACGGTGGGTTTAAGTGTCCATGTATAACTCTTATACCCCCTAGAGCGTCGCTAAGACGTGTTGTATTAAACTTTTCTCTAACTTAATATAAAGACGTGTAAACCTTTTGCGTGATCCAGAAAAAAAAAAGGTATAGCGAGAAGAGAAGTAGAATCATTTTCGACGTACTTTATGATTCGTGTTAGCACAGCAGTGTGTCATCATGGCGTCCTATTTATGTCACTGCATATGTAATCCATGGCAGTCGGTCGATGATTGGCCGGCGCGCGGCCTCTCTAAACCGGTGAGATGAGAGCTGCTCCGCCGACCTAGGCCGTGCGATTAAGCTAACCCCACGCCGCCATCAACTGCGCCTGGCTGATGCCGCTGCATAGTCCGTGACAAGCATGCATGCATATGCATGACACTGCCCGGCCAGCCAGCTCGCTGATTCGTTCGTCGTCGTCGTCGCCGTGTCCACCACCACACACTGCAAAGACGAGCAAGCCTTCCACACACCTTGGACCACCTGTAAAGCTTCATGCGTGCATGCAAATGCATCCCCTCGTCCTCCTGCTACTCTGCCTTATCATGATGCCGCATGCAACTTCCAACTCGCAAGTACACATACACGAGTATAAAAACACGGCCTAAACAGACGACAGCCAAGTGAACTAACGCCGAAAGATACACGATACATCGAGCTCGATCGATCCATCACAAAGCCTAACTAGTGTATAAGGTAGCAGCAGCCAACCCCGGCCCGGTCCTGCAGGAGAGGAGAGGAGATCGAGTACATCCGACGACGACGACAGATCATGCCGTGGTTCCCAGCCGTGCCACCGGCGCTGGCGGCCGCCGACGGGGCCCGGAACAACAAGAAGCGCGCGGGGCTCCCGAGGCTGCTGCACAAGCTCTTCATCAAGGTGCTCCGCCTCAGGCCGGCGTCGGCGGCGGCGGAGGAGTGCTGCTACTACTACAGCTACGGCGGCGCGGGGTCGTCGTCGTGGGCCGGCGTGCTCTCCTCCATCCCGGAGGAGGACTACGACTACGACGACAGCTCCAAGGAGGAGGAGGAGGGCACGCCCGACGTCGTCATCGTCCCCGACCCCGCCGTGCTCCGCAAGGCCAAGTCCGAGCGGTTCCTCGTCGGCCCACCCGACGCCGCCACCGTCGTGCACGTCGAGGTCCTCGTCTAGCGCCAGCGCGCACGCACGTATGGCTGAGCACGCAAGCTCACTGTGAATCTGCCTCAGTTCACGCGCGTCGTCGTCGTGGAAGGCGCCGCTCCTTTCCTTGGCCGCCGCCGTTCATCTCACCTCCCGATGGATCCGGTACAACGCTGCTGGGTTTGGACTTTGGAGGGAGCAAGTGTGCGCTTGCCATCGTTGATCATATCGCCTGATCGGCGAGGCACCCATTGTTTAGGTCGGAATCCCGGCCTTATCCCCAACCATGCGTCTCAAAGTCTATTATCGGACGGGAGGCTCCAAACTCAAGACGTCAATACAGATTGACGCCTAATGTACAGTGACGAAGAGAATCCAAATCTATAGTTTTGTGTACTGAGAATTTGAAGTCAATCTTGTTTGTTCGCCAATTGTCGAATTTGTGTACATCGGTAACAGATTTTGCCACGACAACTAGGGAATTCGGCTTGTGGAGCAGGAAAATTGA
Source organism: Miscanthus lutarioriparius (assembly GCA_904845875.1). Classification (NCBI taxonomy): domain Eukaryota; kingdom Viridiplantae; phylum Streptophyta; class Magnoliopsida; order Poales; family Poaceae; genus Miscanthus; species Miscanthus lutarioriparius. The sequence goes on along the minus strand of CAJGYO010000008.1, from coordinate 62,453,356 downwards.
ACAAATCAAGGTTAAATATGCGGCCTGTTCGCTGGTTGGTTTCTGGACTGATAAACCCGGTTGGTGCTGGTTTGTTGTGAGAGAAAAACACTGTTGGCTGGCTGATAAGCCCTGGCTGAAACCAACAAGCGAACAGGCTGATGAGAGCTTCCACGGAAAAGAAAAAAAAAGGTTTTCAAAACCACAAAGAGATCCATTGCTGTGATATTTTAGCAGTACTACAAGTTAGGCCCCGTTTAGATGCGAAAACTTTTGGCATTTGGCTACTGTAGCACTTTCGTTTGTATTTGACAAAAATTGTCCAATTATCGACTATTTAGGCTTAAAAGATTCGTCTCGTCAATTATAAACAAACTGTGCAATTAGTTATTCTTTTTACCTACATTTAATGCTACATGCATGTGCCGCAAGATTTGATGTAACGGAGAATCTTGAAAAATTTTGGATTTTAGGTGGGATCTAAACAGGGCCTTACTCTCTTATTCTGACATCACCATTTCACTGATAATGTGGTGTTTTTAGTTCATGTTCATGTTTATCCCATACCAGTGGCCATTGTAAGCTGGGCGGTTCTCTTTATTTGCTCACATGCTGGTGTACACTTTTTGCCGTGTGATCGAGGGCAGAAGCCTGCTGTTGATTGTTCGTACGGGCTAAGTAAAGCAAGCCTTCGTGTGTATATGGAACTTTTTATCCCACTTTCCTGTTTAATTGCTCAACCGTTAAAGTTCGAAGTTATCACAGTGATCTTGCTCAAGTGGGTCATGTAAAGTGCTAGTTAGCCCTGTACTCTGCCAAATGATTTCGTTTCACAAGATGTATAGCCTTTTTACATATCATTATCAGGCGACCGAATTGGATGGATGCAGATACATCCTCTTGTCATGTCATGAGTGAACCGGTAGAATGGCTCGTGAGCGCTGAAGAAAATAGGCTTTTGATGCATCATATTTATTATAAATCTGAAAATTAAGTACTTGTTCAAGGTTCATAGAAAACAAAAATTAAGAGAGGTTTCAAGAAGAGATTGTTGAGTTTTGTGCCAAAATAATTTATTTTGTTTGCAGGATCATCTTTCGATCGCAAGCTCCCTGTGCACAGTAATTCGCTATTTGATGGTTTCGGTGGTGAAAATATTTCATGCCAAACAGACCTAGTTATCTTGTCTACATGATACAAAGTATAGTTGCCAGTGCCCATCAAAAGTTAACTGAACCACCAGATATCAGAACTGAAGCAAGCATATAAACGAGTTACGTCACTCATTATTGTTAGTCTATACTACCAGTTCACCTTGGTAAATTATGAGCCAAATATCAGAACTGAAGCAACTCTTACGGAACTTGCTGAGATTACTCAATTTGTGGGGCAACCATATAAACTGCCACTAAAGCAAATGCTGAAGTTTATTAAATTGATTGCAACTAAGGTGACGAAAAGCTAACGATCACACAAAGTCATCTACCACACCAGGATTCAGAGATGAGAATCCTTATAATCAAAGTTCACTCGCAGGAATTAGTTATTCTGTCAAGGAGATGAGCTTTGAGCCTTGGTATACTCCTCCATCTCCTTCTTGTATGCAGCCATGGCAGGTGCGGCCTTTGCATTCCAGGCCTGCCTCTCCTCACCGCTCAGCTCCTTCCACTTCACCGAGATGAGCGCGTTCAGGGTCGAGTTATTGATGCCCGGGCGTTCCTCGAGCAGCTGCTTCCTCGCTTGCTTGCTGAAAATTACAGAAATCAAGGTGATTCAGCCCACAAATGGTATCATGTTACAGCAATCGGTACCAAAATTGGGATTTGTGCTAAACCTGAAAAGAAGGAAGGAAGAGGCTGGCCTCTTGGGCCGGTTGGGATCAGCGTTCTCCTGCTTCTTCTTCTGGCGCTGTTCTTTGGTTTTCTGTTCAAAAATCAGTGGTCAAAATCAGCATGGCTTGTATGCAATGTTTTTTCTTCGGAAATTTGGTCAGTGGACAGGCAAGTGGATCTTCAAGAATACCTTGATGATATTATCTGCCTTCTCCTTCTTCTTGAGCAGCTGGAGAGCCTCTTGCTTCATGATTTTGTTATGCTCCTCCTTTTCCTTCTCAAGGCTCGCAGCTTCCTGATACAAGTCACAAGCTCCACATTAGACATTTATCCTTCAGTACCCAAAAAAACAAATAGTAGAAGCACATTCTGTACAGTTTTCACACCTCAATCTTCTTCTGCTTGTACACCTCCATCTGCTTCTGGTACTCTTCCTTCTGCTTCCTCGCAACCTTCTCATAGGGAGCCTTCTGAGCTTCTGTCATGTTCTTCCACTCTTCCCCGGTGATCTTGCCAATCTACAGGAACATACATAATGTCACATCAGCACAAATGAGCACGCATCGACACAATAGAGATGTTATAGCTAAGCAAATCCATCACCTCAGGAACGTTCTTCTTCTCCGCGACCAACGCGGCGCGCCTCTCCTGCGAGTACACGAAGTAGGCCGACATGGGCTGCTTGGGCTTAGAGGGGTCCTTGTCCTTCTTGCTGTTCTTCCTCTTCCCCTTGTTGCAGTCACCCTCCTCGGCCTCCTGCCTGAACTTGAGGTACTGATCCAGCAGCTCCTTGGCAGTCCACTGCATCTGCTGCTCCTCGAGAAGCTTCATCGCCTCGGCCTCGCGCTTCTCCTGGCCGACCACCTGCAGGTAGGCCTCCTTCTCCTGACGGTACCGCTCCTCGTAGGGCTGCTTCTCCTCGGCGCTCAGCGCCTTCCACTTGGCGCCCAGCGTGCTGGACACATCTTTGAAGTCGGCCTCAGGGTTCTCCTCCTTGACCTGGAAACGACAAGGGCAACACAATTCGTCAAACGCCTGGTGGGCAAACAAGAAAGATGACGAACCGGGCTGATTTGGGGGCGGTGAATCTCACCTCGGTCCACTGGTCTTTGAGCCAGAGCACGTACGCCGGGCACGGCTTCTTCCTCTCGGGGCCGGCTTTGCCCTTCCCCTTCTTCTTCTTGCCCTTGTCGTCTGCGTCCTGGTCTTTCTCCAGCAACGACTTGACGAGGGGGAAGCTCTGCAGAAGAAATCATATTTATCATATCAGATCATGAATCAATCAGACGAATTCGAATGCAGAGAACCGCGACGAGGTCCCGATCTTGAATGTGAACGTACCACGGTGGGCTTGAACTCCTTGGCGCGCTGCACCTTCCTGAGCTCGGCCTGGAGGCGCCCCTGCTCCTTGTCCCTGGTCTCGATCTCCTCCTCCTTCTTCCGGATGACCTCGTCCCGCTCCCTCACCATCTCCTCCGCCTTCTCCTTCTCCAGCCGCAGCCGCTCCAGCATCCCCTGCAGCTCGGCGACGTCGTCCACGACCGCTGGCGCCGCGGCCTTGGCCTTGGCCTTGCCGCTCCTTGCCGGCGCCCGCTTCGCCTTCTTCTGCGCCGAGGAGGCCGAGAGGTCGGCGGCCTGGGCGGCGGCCTTCCCGGCGGAGATGTTGGCCTCGTTGTCGAGCACGGCCACGAGCGCCTTGCGGCCCCGGGCGCCGCCCCTCTTGCTCCCTGCCGCGGCGGCGGTCGCCATGGATGGGGTTTGGAGCCGGAGAGGGACCGAGGGAGAGGGCGACCGAGTAGGCGTCGTCGACGAGGCCGAGATGGTGGTGTGTGGTCGGTGACCTGGTCTCCGATTTGTTTTTTATATAGGAGCAGAAGGGGAGCGGGAGCATCTAACGGTCGGAATTTTTGAAATTTGAACGACAGGTGACGTCGGCGCGTGGGGGCGAGTGCAACGGCTAGCCGACGGAGTCGCTGGCATGTGGGGCCAGAGGCGGAGGGAAGCTGCCAGGAAGGTGCATGGCATGCCTACTAGTGATTGCCTTTCGTATTTGGATTCTGTATATTTTCTGTTTTGAATTCCCTAACGTTTGCGGTGTGCGATGTGAATGGGCAGAGCCCATCGTTTGGTTCACTGAAAATCTGAAATGGATGGCGATGATTGGATCTTGCCGGCGTTTGGTGCACGGGTTTGCCGAGGCTTTCGGGAAGGATGCGTCCGCGAGGGATCCCGTTCCCATCGGGCAAGTATCTTTAATCAGCGTGTGCATTAGGAAGGTTACGCGCAGTCTTCTTCTGCTCTGTTCGCGCCCACTTATCTCCTCCCTCAAGCACCGCCCTAGCCGCCGGCGACCCAATCGATCACCGCCCTGTCACCCGCATCCTTCTCGACCTTCCTCGTCCTTCACTAATCCTAATCAGACACCTCGTCGATGACTCTCGCCCCTGCCACTGACTCCACCCAACGAGATGTCCTCAGTCGCTTGTTTGGCCACACCTCATTCGATCACCGCCAGCAACCTGCCACCACTGTTGGCCCTCTCGCCATCCCAGCCATCTATCTAGAGTCATAGGATGTTGGAGATTTCCCCAATCTCAAACCCTAGGCCATCTGCCCCGCCTCGTGGCCGGATGTTGGAGATTTCCCCAATCTCAAACCCTAGGCCATCTACCCCGCCTCGTGGCCCGCCACCACACCGCTCCATCCGCCTCCCACTCGCCTAGCCCCACGCGCCCACTGCCCTCCCCTAAACAAGGGGTTTCACGAGGAAGACGTCGTGTCAATAATAGTACCGGAACACACGCATCAAATAAGAATTTGCCCATCTGACAATTCCATCGTTCCATGGAAACATGTACAATTCCAGCCCTACTGTAAAACGAAACGATGTAATAACCCAACTGAATTTACCAATTCGCCCAACCCCGTGGACCAACGGCACACTAAATAAAACAGGCCGTGGAATTAAGTGCCTGGGGCTGGACTGCACACAATGGCCTTGCAGCCTCTTGCAGGCTGCGGCCGTATGTACAACCAACTGGTCTTGGGCCCAAGAAAAAGGAAGTATCCATGTTTGGGCCATTAATGCAGAACTAAAAGCACATTTAGCAGCTCGCACTTGAATTGGCCCAAGCCCTTCACAGACACTAACAGGAGCAGTAAGTTCATGGACTCCATTTTTTTTAGATAAGGGAGTTCACAGACTACATACACAACAGACAACTTGCATTGAGAAGCTTCAACAATCCACAGACAAAATTACATGGTCACACCATGACACACTCGATCAAAACAACCTCTACGACATGCAACGATTCCAGGCAGAGGGTTACATTAGCAATCTAATACCACAAAGACGTGGCGGCACACAAATTTCAGAGCCTCTGCTTCTCGATGTGAACCAATTTCACTGAATGATCCTTGGAACTCGCATCCCAAACCCGCGCTTCATCTTCTCCACCCTGTTTTCCAATGGCAATTACAAAATATGAGTTGGATCAAATATACTCAGACCTACACTGAGCATCATGTCTATGAATTTTACTAGCTCAAACAGGTAGCAACATACAAGAACCCATGTACTTGCTTATTTTGTTACTCCTACTAGATGATCTATGAAACAAGTGTCAATTAAGTCATAAGAGTAATCGACTGGGTATGAACATGCAGTGATGCAGCAGCTCAAGAATTGAACAGCGCTCACTTACACAACAAGGGAACTCCAAAGCAAACAAAAACTGAAGAATCTGAAGCTTCTTTAAGTTACTTACGTTGGTGCAAGTTTGCCAAGGCAATAAAGCTCTTCACCAGATACTTCATCCAATACTTTACCAGAAATCTCAACTCTGTATGATCTATCAGGAGAATCGGGAAGCCCTCGACCCACAAGTAAATCCAAGTCCTTCTGGTGAAGTTCTCGGCCATTGATGAACACACCAGTATTTCCGCCAGCACAGTTTTTAGGCATAGGATAGTTAAATTCCACAATATATGGCTGCAACAAGGAGACCACGTTAAAAGCTTTGATATATGACTAAGGGTGCGATAACACAAAAAATCAAGTAAAAGCTCTCTTACGGGTATCATGCCAAGGCAGGGCTGTCCCATAACACCCCAGAATCCAGCACGGTAGTCATACCTACAGGATACAAGAATAAAATGTCAAATAACATTCCAGCTAAAGACCACTACAGAACCCTACAGCAGAACTACAATGTTACCAGGAAACTTAAAAATCAAATGCATACAGAAGGCACAAATCATACCAGTATTCACCCGGATAGATTGGTCCAGCAATCTTCTCTGCCTTCCTCAAAGCACGATCAGAAATGGGATAGCCATTGATGAAGACCTTTGCTCTGCCATTGCCCATTCCACCGTTAATTTTAAAGCTCTTCTTTATCAGGCTGGAGAAAAAGGAATCGCCCGATTTTGTGGCCCTCGGGTGGTCGACATATTGTGCCCCATCACCTGGATCTTGACTGTACTCAGGATCATCATACTCATCATCTGACGGGTCTAGCACGCTTGCTACAGGTACATCTTTCACTTTGTTTGGCTTAAAACTTTCAGTTAACACACCCTTTTCATGTTCAGACCGGGTACTTCTGCTTCCTTTGCCTGACCCATCAACCACCCTCTCTGATGGCGAATATCCAAAATGATCACGAAGAGGTAAACTTGGAACACAGATAACCACTTCAGCATCAGGAGGAAGATCTCTAGAACCAGAGGAGTTCTTCTGTGAGTTAGATCTAGCTGGGCTATTATCATCATCAGAAATGCAGACAGAAGATGATATGCATTGCATTTTGTCTGCTTCACTTGAATTAGATGGTAAATCTTTTTCTTGAGAGCAATGACTGCCTACAGAAAAACTATAAGATGGAAGAAGTCTCTCATCAGCATTTTGTCCATTGCTTCCTTGGCCAATGTTAGAGCAATTTTTACTTCCAGGTGATAAGTGTGAAATTGGTGTAGGTGCTGAAACATCAAGCCTGCTTCCATTAAGTCTGACCACTATTGCATGTGAGCATGACCCACAACGCAGCTTATACTCATCTTTTCCCAACAAGAGAGAATTCTTGGGAAACTGCAGCACTTCATAGCAATTGTAGCATATGGTAAAAGGGGCACCATTGACAATTGGTTCACAAGTCTGTGCAGTTTTTTTGCTCAGGGTGGCCCTCATGTGATTGCGTCGCATCATACCATTCATGCCTCTTGAATTGTAATTCTGTGCACCAAACACAACTGGGCCTTCTACAGGGTACAAGCTAGGATTGTCCATAAGATACGGTGCCCTGCGATGGTTGAAACCCAATGGAGCCCCATGAACAGGTAAGAATTCACGATGGTAACAATGTAAACAAGAGCAAGCAGGCTGATGGTAGAAGCCGTCATGGTGATAAGAGATCAGAGGGTCAGGATCATACTGTCCATGGAAATAATTATCAAAGTTTCTCCATGGATATGGGGCGGCTGGGTAGCTAGGAGCTCCCATGTGTGCAACCGATTCCCCGTATCCATGGAGATCTTGCTGTACAGATACTGAAGGATAAGCAGGAGGAACAACAGGCGCCTGCCCATTCAAAGAAGGTGAGCGCTGAGAACCATTCCGTTGCAACTGAGGTGAACCATACCGCAATCGACTCAGACGCTCATGAGGATTGTAGCAGCTTGCAGGATCCACCATTCTGTTTGTCGAAGCATTCACACTTGACTTGTCAGCAATCTCGCAGGATCTCTGTACCTGGTCCCGCAACTCATCAAGCATCTGCAGAAGCTCACTACGGTCTTTCTCAAGGCCACTGACTCTGGTGCTAGGACCATCTGAATTCCTGTCACTCAGATTGCCCTTCTCACCGTTAGCAAATATGAATCCCGGTATCATACGACACTCAGATGGCCCTTCTACTGGAAAAGCATTAGAAGGGATGCTGTTAACCACAGGCCTTGGTGATCTGTCTCTAACCCTTGCTGGCCACTTTGCTTCTCCTTTCTCTTCATGACGAATGCGGCGGTATTTTGCCTCTCGAACTTCCCTGCTGTCATCTCTAAGTGCATGTTCAAGCTTCATGGTGCAGCTGGGTGCACAAGTAGTTTGGTTATTATCGAAACTGAATCCAGATTGGCTATGTGCAGCGGCCACCATTCTGTTAGGTACAAATCTCTCTTCTGACCTAGCTTCGACTTTATTGGTGTCTGCTTCTCGAACAGCACAACTAGCTTCAGATGCTGCCCCTTTCTTATCTGGTAAACTCTCAAGCACTTCAAGGTACTTCACATGCTCAGTGTCTGAAGAAGCATCAGATCCTGAGTTGTTCTTTGCTGCGAAAGGTTGATGGGGAAAAAAGTGACCATGAGAATAGACATAACAGAAACATTCAGCTAATCATTGGAAATAACGGAACATTTACAAAGAACAAGTCTTGAAAACAAAGAACGAGTAATCGAGGATCCAAGAATTTGCACAAACTTACAACCACCTCCATAACAAACTTTGTCCATCAACACTGAATCTTAAGGTCAAATTTGTGCAACAGCAAAGACAGGAAAGAATCACCAAACAGTGGCGAATGTTAACAAAAAATTGAAGAGGGAATACAGAATTGCAGGTGAACTAGTTTAAATAGTTGGTTCCAATCATTTTCATATATTTTAAAATGACAGGAGATTCTTTGAAACAAGAAATTAGACCATCCCTGTTGCTAGCCACAGCCATTTTCTGTGTCCAAAGAAATATGTAGAAGTGACAATCATAGTGAACCACAAAAACCTCCACAGAAATGATCCATGCTCTGAGGCATAAAAGTGATACGATCCAAAGAATTCTAAACAAGGTACCCTTCTTGTTCAAGACATTAAAAAAATAATCAACAGAAACTTGTACCAAGGTCCAAGGGGAATGTCCCACAAGATAGCCTTTGTAATTTTGATAAAAAAAAAAAGGCTGGGATGGGGATGGGGATGGAAGGAGGAGAAATAGCCTACGAACTCCAGTTATTTGGGTACTGAAATTTTGACGGCAAGATGTTAAAGAAACCAGGTTTGTCGCAAAATTACTGCAAAAAAGAGTTGACGGCAAGATGTTCTTGGGCTTGCATGGCTGAAGGACCGTTAGGCTGATTTGGTATGAAATATAAGCTATGCCCTTGTTTAGTTGTTTAGTTGGGTGAATTTGGATTTGGAGGTTACTGTGGCACGTTCATTTTTATTTGGCAAATACTATTCAAACATGGACTAATTAGACTCAAAACGTTCGTCTCGCAATTTCCCACCAAACTGTGTAATTAGTTTTTATTTTCGTCTACATTTAATGCTCCAGGCACGAATAGCAAACATTCGATGTGACAGGTACTGTAGCAACTTTTTAGACTGAGGTCCAACTAAACAAGGCCTATAGCTTATAAGTCCAAACACGACCTAGCGAACAGGCTGTGTGTAGTAAATGCCAATACGCCATCGTACCAAGTGTGTCAGGATGCACGCCAAATCCGGAGGAAGTTGCGAATACAACATGGGAGGCCTAAAAGAAGGAACGAGCATATGACAATAATGGGGATCAAAAGAAAAGAGATACTTAAACAAGATTGCGTAGAAGCAAAAGGAAACCTGAGAAAGAAAATGGAATCTTTCGGAACTCAGAAGAGGACGAAACGAGCTGGTCATATCCGCGTCCCAGGAAACCGCCCAACCCAGCAACAGAAGTCCCCACGAGCCCATTTCAAAAATTAATCATGTGTTTGTCGACAAGAATCTCTTTTTTGTGGCCTATTCCTTCGCTTTTCTTAAATTTTGGTTTGTTCGGCTTATTTTTTCAGCCAGAACTGTGTTTTTCTTTCACAACAATTCAGTCGAAACAGTATTTTTTCAGCGAGTTTCAGCAAAGTTCAGCCCAGCGAAATTAGCTTGCTGATCTAATGCAACAAAAATGCAGGTGGAATGGGTAGAGCTCAGAAGAAAAAGGTACTACTACAAAGACAAGGATGCCCCAATAAGAACAGGAGAGAAGTAGTAGGGAAGGGAGTGATTGCAGACGAAAAAAGGTGAGGGGGGGATGCACCAACCTTGGAGCGTGGCGCCGCAACCGCCGCAGACGTAGACGGAGTAATTGGGCAGCTCCGGCAGGAGCTTGTCGCACTTGGGGCAGCGCACCACCCGTATCTGCTGCTGCGGCGGCGGCGGCGGCGGGCGCTGCACCGCGGTGCCGGAGCTGTCCTCCTCACCCTCCATGCACAATGCCGGCGGCTCCTGAGGCCTGACGGAATCCCTCGCCCTGCCGCGAGCCAGTCACAGTCACAGCACCAACCGCCGCCGCCGCGCCGGACGCATACAAGTCGGCGGGTGGAAAGTGGAATCAAGGGGACGCGAAGCGGCCGCACTGAGGAGCGGCCCGGCGGGGAACAGAGGAGCAATGAGCAAGAAGGGCGGGCGGGCGTGGCAGGGAAGAGGCCGGAGAGCAAGATGCCAAGAGCGGCCGGGAAGAAAAAGGGAAGCGGGAGGACGGCTGGAGAGGAAACCGAGAACGACCAGGTGCGCACAACCGCAACGCGACGCAGAGACAGGAAGGGGAGGGAGAAGAAGAGGCCGAGCAGGCGGGCGACCGTGATGAGGCACCGCTTTTTCGCCTCTCTCTCTCTCACTCACACACACCCGCGCGGGGTGGGGGTGGGACGCCCAAATGCCCGGCTCAGGCGGTCAGGCGGTGAGCCCGTCGGCCCAGAAGCAAAGCTCCCTCCTTTCCTTTGCTTTGCGACTGCCTGGGTGCCGTCTGCCTTGGGTCTCCTCCAACTTTGGCTGCTGCTGTCTTTCTCCTCGCTCTCTGTCCCTCCTGCTGGTTTTTTGTTGGGCGCCGAGGTGGTGAGGTGAGGGTGTGACCGCGTGAGGCGAAGGCCATGGCCGGTGGAGGGCAGAGGAGGAGGGGCGTTGGGGGCAGAATAAAGAGCGGGGTACGGTAAAAATGTTTGTTTAAGGAAAGCTGCAGTGCGGCTCTGCTCAACCACACGGTAGAGTAGTACCAGTACATCAGGTCAGGCTCAGGCCCTCAGACGCAACTACGCAAGCAGAAGCAGCCCCCTCTCCGGTCTCCTCTCCTGCCGCCAGCTTGCGTAAAATGTTGACGATACAGTATTTTCCGTGAAAGAATAGTATTTTTCTCTGGTCACGTATCCGTTAGCAGTACTCCAGCTATAACTTATCTGTCAAAAAAAAAAAAAAAAAAGAGCAACAGGCTACAGCAGCATCTTGCATTCCTGTTGCTGGAAACGGGAAACCCCACTCTCCTGGCATCACCCAACCCGCACTGCAAAGTTGGATTTTGGGCCCGGTGGGTTTTCTTTGAGGAATTTTTCTAGTACTATGCTATTGGCTAAAACTTGAATTTAAATCATGTTAATGTCACTTGCATAGGAATGAAAACAGTGCACGGTGGTTCGACAGAATTAAGGCTTGTATTTATTGACGAGGGGTTGCACTTGCAGACGGTACAACACAAGAAGTCTTGCGTCCCACAGCCAGCAACCAGCGGCAGCGCACGGATGGCACAGTGGTCGGCAGTCGGCACCCCAATCCAGCCGGAAGAACCAGCTATAATTACTGCTGGCTGGGGCTGAAACGATATTATTAGTAATGGCTGATTTGGTGTAAGAAAAAAATAATGTTCTAACTGAAAATTTACGATCGTTTATGACCCAGCGAACAGACCGAGCAGGAGCCCTGCGCAACTACGCGGGCTTATAAGCAGTAGCACGTAACTTTACTCGTTAAAACAGCAGAATACATTTGACACATTAGTATTTATAGATAGTGGCGCCTCTCAGATGTATTAACATTTCACAATCTTGTCATCATAAAATACAACGTGGCTGTTGCAAACTTAAAATACTTTAAACTGGGATGTATTGTAAAACATCTAACAAATCAGTCTTTTTTCATTCAGAATATTATTTTTCTCTCATAATAAATCAACCGGAACAGTATTTCGACTTATTTTTTTAGCGAAGCCAACGGAGCCAAATCGAAGGTACGGTAGGAAAAGAGAAGCCTAAGAGAAGCCACGAGATAAATGTCATTTAGGAAACAAATAAGCACATAAAAATGAAACGGCAAGAGAGGCGACAAAACTATGCAACATACAGTTCAGTGGTCGGACATCGACAAAACGTAAGTTTTTTAATTGACAATATATTTGGAAATCCAAGGAGATGCAGCTTGTTGTATTCGGCATGGAAGAAAAAATGAGCTTCAAAATAGCTAAATAAAGGAGCCAAGGGTGTCTGGTAGTTCGAAGGCCAAAAATGGAGTTCTTGGTAGTTTAAAGCATAGTACCAGTTGCCCCAGGAGTAGGTTGGAGCCTCTGCATCCACGTAGGATCGGACAACATCTTGGTTTTCTTGCGGAATTTGTTCAAAGCAGATAGAAATCCATTTCACCCCATCCTAAAACCTTGGTCACAACTGTGTGTGACCATTTTTTTGGAATGTTCATTCATCGGAGAGATGAGTGGAACTCCATAATTATCTTTAAGAAGAATAGGCTTCTTGTTCACGTGGCTCCTCCCCTCCTTGTAAAAGTCAGTCTGTTCGTTTCGTCGTAAACGATCGTGGATAATTTACTGCTGGGTGGTTTGATGTGAGAGAAAAATATTGTTCCAGCTTATAATCCACGATCGTATACGAGCAAACGAACAGGCTGAGTGTGTACCTAGCCTTGGGCAAATTTAACCGAAAATCAAAAACCGAACCGAAAGAACTAGAACCGAAACCGAAAGAACCGAAACCGGAACCGAAAAATTCAGTTCCTTATTCGGTTCCTGATATTGAGGAACCGAAATAACCAGAGAAAATTCGGTTCCTACCGAAAGAACCGAATTACATAAATTATACTTCACTTACTTGTATTTTGTAGGACTATGTTTGGATTATGTGTGGTGTTTTATATTTGAACTGCTATATATTTGTGTTACTATATTGCTATTATTTTCTTATATATTATTACTATTAAAAATGAATATAGTGTTACATAAATTTGCCTTAGAACAAGTATATTTATTATTGTCTTGATGTCTTCTGAAAAAATTCGGTTAGAACCAGAACCGAACCGAAATAACCGAGAACCGAAATGCTCGGTTCCTAAAAATTTTTGAAACCGATCGGTTCCTGTTTTCTATGAACTGAATTTCATCAATAACCGAGGGAACCGAACCGAAACCGAACACCACCTTGATCTGTACCCACTCTCTCGAACCTGACACCTGCTATGAAAGTACTGCGCAGTTATCATTTGTCTCGATTCTGTAGATGCACAACTTAGGTGGTGTTTGGATATAGTGACTAAAATTTAGGAGATGTGTCAGGAGGATGTTGCATAGAGTGTTTGGATACTAATAAAAAAACAAATTACATAATCCGTCAGTACTCTGTGAGACGAATTTTTTAAGCTTAATTAATCCGTCATTAGCACATGTACTGTACCACCACATTATCAAATCATGGACTAATTAGGCTTAAAAGATTCGTCTCGCAAATTAGTCGTAAACTATGCAATTAGTTTCGTAATTAGTCTATATTTAATACTCCGTGCATGTGTCCAAACATTCGATGAAACAACAACTAAAATTTAGAAGGAGCAACCAAACACCACCTTACAAAACTCAGCAAATAAGTAACTGTGTTACTTCACAGCTTTCGTAACAGTAAGAAAGGTCCACTCCACCCGTGATCATCATCCACAAAGCAAACCAGTCAGCGATCAGGTGTCCATCCTTAAGTAAAGAGGCAAAATCAGAAGACCCCCATGGGATAGATTATATTTGATAATTTTAGGGGGAAAAAACTAATGAGGCAAGTAACAATAGGTATGCCAAAGGATTTATGAACGTGGAGATACTAAAATTGCCACGATTTCTTTTATGGCGGACGAAGAAGGTGAGCATCTTCCACTTCCTGCAAAGAAGAAGCTCCCTGATGAGTAAGGCAGATCTGCTAGTATCAAAGAATGCTCAGCAGCAAAAGGATGCAAAGACGTTCGAGGAGGGTGATTGCGTGAGAACTAATGCCATGTTCGCTGAGCTGATAAGCTATGATTGAAAGAACCGTTGATTAATTTATTATGAGAGAAAAATATTACTCGTTGGCTGAAAAATTACGCCTTATAACCCAAGCGAAAATGGCGTAACCCGAGCGAAAATGGCGGCTAGGTTTTCCTCGAGTGCAGATTCGCATCGCGTCAACAGCTAAGGGGAGCAATGGGCCCTATGCTCGCAACCGCGAACGGCGTGCGCGCGGTGGCGCTCCTCCCGTGGCCCGTGGGCAGCAGCAGTGGCACCATGACACAGGGCATCGTCGGTCGCGGTCGCGGTCGCCAGCCACAGCCGTCGCTGACACCACGCCCTTGGCCGAGGCGCCGCCTCCGCTCCCATGGGCCCGTTGGGCGTGGAACCACCCCAGCGCCGCTGCCGCTCCCATCGGCCCGCCGAGGCGGCGCCTGCGCCCCTATCGGACGCCGCGCCATTGGCTGATGTCGTGGGTTAGGGGCCGACGAAACGCTATGCTACGGAGGTCGCGACGGCAGAAGGAACGTGTGCCGGAGCCGTCGAGGAAGTTTTTTTTTCAGAAATGCTATACAACACACATGTGTTTTAACGGAAAAAATACATGAATTTTCTCAATCTCTCCCTCCGTTCTGTTGATCCCACCCGCGTCCTTGCTGGCTCCGATCCCGCCTGCTCTGCAACGTACGCCGCCCGCTCCGCAACGTAAGCACGCACCGTGCCTCCAGTGCCGTGCCGCACGCACTGTGCTTCGGAAGCCTACAACGTTTGCCCGCACCGTGCCGCTGGCTGGACCAAGCTGTGCCCGCACTGTGCCTCCAGTAGGTCTCTCCTTCTCCTCTACTATCTGTGATTTGTCTTTCTATAGAAAAAAATTGTTTCTTGTGATCTGTGGATCTGTGATCTTGTGATTTATGATTGTCTAGAGGTAGAAGAAGACTGGAGGCTAGAGGTAGAAGGAGGGTGAAGGCTGTTGGCTCTTAATTCTATGGTTTAAAAAATCATGTGTTGAAATTACATAAAACATGGTTATTGATAGACAGACTTTTTTTTTTCTTTATTTCCTGCGGAGGCACGTATGGAAGGCTCGAGGCAGCGGGCCGCTCGGCCGGCTTTTTGAGGTGGTATAGGAACGGAAGGTTCGAGCTTTTGGTTTTTCCTATTTTGTCACGGTGGGTCGGCGGTTAAAATTTGTAATCCTAGTGGATGGTCTTTTAAAATAGATTTTTTTTTTTGTCTAATCACATGTTTCTCTCTCATATTATCTACCTATCTTATTTTTTTCTTATCTTAGTTCTCGAGTAGACATAATTTCTTTTATAGGAAATAATTTTCTTCTCTCCTTAAGTATAATAGCATATCACCATTTTTTAGTCAACACTAATTAATGGTCATGACGTTGGATTTAGGGACTAAAGTTTAGTCCATGTCACATCGAGTGTTCGGATGCTTTAGGAGGACTGAACATAAGCTAATTATAAAACTAATTACACAGATAGATGCTAATTCACGAGACAAATCTATTAAGCGTAATTAACCCATCATTAGCCCATGTACTGTAGCACTGCGTTGTCAAATCATGGGCTAATTAGGCTTGATAGATTTGTCTCGTAAATTAATCTCTATCTGTACAATTAGTTTTGTAATTAGTCTATATTTAATACTCCTAATTAGTAAACAAATATTCGATTTTAAGGGGACTAAACTTTAGGCACGGGGATCAAACACCCCTGACTGCTTACTTTAAATGCTACTACAGTTATTACCATTTTTTGCTTCTGAGGCCTCGTTTAGTTGCGCCCGAATTTGACGGCGGCAAAGTTACTGCAGCCACAGTAACTACTGTAGCATTTCGTTTGTATTTGGTAATAATTGTCCAAACGTTGACTAATTAGACTCAAAACGTTCGTCTCGCAAAGTACAACCAAACTGTGCAATTAGTTTTTGATTTCGTCAACATTTAATACTCCATGCATGTACCGCAAATTTGATGTGACGGGAAATCTTCTTTTTACATAGTGCCAAATTTTGGATTCTGGAGGAACTAAACGCGCCCTGAATATGTAGTGCAATCGATAAGTTAGTATCCTTGTGCTTGTGTTTTGTGGATAAGTTGTTTTGCACGTTGAGTTTGACCGCTCTATGGGTTTGTATGGGACAACGGCCTCATGAAATAGTTCTCTTTTTAGATAGAAGTACATATCCTTGTAATATTTGTATAAAATTAAAATGGAAGGCATGGTTACTCTACTATGTCCTGTGTGTATGGTGTCAAGTTCGTGATTGAGTATGGTTTCCAACCTTCCAGTCTTGTGCCAAGGAGGTGTATGTGTTGCCGAAATGTGCTAATGAGGTGTACGTGTTGCATGTCAGGGATTCTCGAGGTTGTTTAGCTTAAATTGAATCAGTTGAGAGAGGACAATACTTGGTTTAGGTTAAACCTAGGCAGCAGGTCCAGGTACATTTCAAGCTCTGTGAAATAGCATGCATCCTCTTGTTCTGTTTCAAGGTCTTTGTTGTGGCTTCACCATTAGCAAATATGTGGCTATATATTGTGCTCTGTTATTTCCATCATCCCATACAGACCATCTACATACACATGGAAGGGGCGTCAGATAATAGGTTACTTTTAAATGTACACAGTGGGCATCTATGCTTTATCATGTTATCTTCTTTCTTGAGTACTTGGGTAAAAAATAACGGTACAGGTGAATTTTCTACAAATATTTATGTAGGCAGTGAAGGATAATTTGTAAATAGATATATGGATGTTTTAGGTTATTCATAATGTTAGTGGCGATTAGTTTATAAATTTTCATAAAGTATTTTGGGTTAATTCTTTAATTGGCAATAATGAGTAATTTTGTTTTCTCCTCCAAATATTGTGAAAAAAATATTGTAACCCCAATGAGAGCAAATATAGAGGTTTTTATTAACCAAATACATTTTCTGTAATAATAATAACGAGTAATTTATAAATAGGTAAGTATTTTTTGTTATTTTTTCATTATAACGTAATTTTTTATTGATTCTCAAGTTAATGTGGTACTAGTTGATTTCTCGGCCGTTAGCTGAGTGAATATGGGCCATAAACTTCTTTTGTTTGTCAAATACTCCTACTTTAGTAATAAATATTTGTTTTATAATGACAGTGATAAGTAACTATAAATAGATATTGCGTATTTTTGCGTTCGATTAGATTTTCATAATGATAGCGGCCTGTACTTTTGTTTTTCCTACCAACATTCTAAAAAGTCCTCAAGATTTTTTTTTCGAATCTCCTCAAGATTTTCTTGACTTCTTTACACCGGGGATGTCCTTGCCTCAATCCTTTCTTTTGGAGGAATTGAATGAAAAGTCATTAAAAGTAAATAATGGACCCGGGATGAGTGAATTAAAGCTTTCACTCAATGCATATGGATGCTAATTTATACTTCCTCCATCCCACAATATAAGTCGTTATGGGATACGTGCAGGTCAAATTTTCTCAACTTTAACTAGGTTTGTAGAAAATATGTACAATATTTATATCTCCGAATAAGTTTATTATGAAAGTATATTCAACGATCTATCTAAAGATACTAATTATGTATTATAAATATTAATATCATTTCATATATAATTGGTCAACGTTAAAAAAAACTTCTCGGAAAGCGAGAACGACTTCTATTTTAGGACATAGATAACAGATATTACAGATATATTGCTTTTGATGAGACTAGTGTTTTCTATCTAGCTAACGTTTTGGGTTGTAATCACTGCCAGTAATCCATGCATACCGTGCTGGGAAAAAAACAGGGTATATGGCGTATTCAGAATTAATCTAGCAAAATGGTCATACTAACACCAAGACAACGGTACTAGTGTTGCAAGAGCACGTCCACTGTACACGCAAAGCCACAACGACCAGTTGTTGGCACGCAACCACCTAACGTAATAATTATGGACATACGTGATCATGCCCCAACTTAAATGCTTCGGCTGGCTCTAGAGAAATGAAGCCCTCTCACCGGGAATGTGCGCAAGAATGGCGCCTGAAATTTTGGTATCAAGAGTTCACGACGCATCTGTCTCGTAGACCCATGACAATATAATGCACGAGCACTCCATTGTAATATCACGATCAATTATCAGCGTTGTTCAAAGTTTAAGCATATGTTTGGTTTGCATAAACCTAAATAAATCTATAACTAAGTTATACATGATCCAATGAGTATGAAATTTTTGCTACAGTTCAAACATACAATAATTATCCCACCATAAAAATTTCACCACAATTGGATCATAGAAGCTGCAGCTATGAATTATTCCAATTAATTACAGAAAAACATTGATCTAAAGTTACAGCAAGAACTTTGTACTAAAGCATACCATATTATATGTTCACTGTGTTGATCTACTCATGTGGAGTCCAACAAAATTAGATTTTCCATTTTATGATTTTTCTGTGATTTACTATGATTTTTTAAAGATTCAGCGAAAATAAATAAAAAAGAAAAAAACAAAACCACAGTCATTGTAGCAGATCACCGTCCAAAACCGTTTAGGGGGCCGGGGTTATTTGACCAGTTTTGAAAAATTCAGGGGGTAGAAAATCCGGTTTTATAGTTTGAGGAGTGAAGATGGAAATGACTCGAAGATGTTGTAAAGCTCACACATGTGAAGTAGTCCACCCTGAATGGTTAGAGGTTATGTAGATTTTTTCCATCTCATATTTAGTTAGGAAGGATGGATCCATCCTAATCTTCTATTTCATAGAAGGGATGGAACCAAATGAGATAATTTGATTTGACACACATGTTCGTTTGAACTTATCAGTCGGCTTATCAGCTAGAATCTACAGTATTTTTCTCTCATAACAAAACAGCTTCAGCTGGCTTATCAGCCGGATTTAATACCAGCCGAACAGGCCCGGGCCAATTCTGGAACCCACCTGTCATATGCGAGACGGTAGTGTGGGGGTAAGGCCCTCGTCGTCCTTGTGCACGCTTGGCGCCGCCCTCACGTGTGCATGCATGCCCGTGGCAATCGAAAGGGGCTGGTGCCAGTGCGGTGGGGCGAGTGGTGTCGAGAAGAGGGGCGGTAAATAGGGCCGGCCGACCGCGACCATGGCTAGGCCGTGCCGCGCCATGCTCCAGAGCTTGGATGAGGGCAAGAGGCTCGTTCCCGGCATCCCGGGGCCATGGTATGCTCGTGTTGCATTGGTCGTGCGCGCGCGAATGAGGTGACACAACATCCGTTCTGTTCGCTTGGCTTATAAGCCATACTTTTTCAGCTAACGAACAATATTTTTCTCTCACAATAAATCAGTCAAGACATGACTTATTAGTCCAGCGAACATGGCAATCATTGGCAGGACGAAGAAGGGCATATCTCAGCGGCACATATGAGGAAAAGGTTGGGCGTGAGCCTATGTGGTGAGCGGCGGTGGTATCGTTCAATGACCAGGAGCCGTGCATGCGGCAGTGTGCGAACGACATTCCATTGGCCAAAAGACTAATTCGCGATCTGATAATCTCATTCTCGTTAATTAGTCACTATAAGTTGTGATTGTAATGGGTTTCATGTCACCGTTTCCAAAAGTACCATTTGTTGGAAACAGTGTAGACATGTTTCATCCCAGAAAGCTTTTATCATGTCTCTCTTTATCAGTACCATCTCATGTCAGTTTATTTAATGCTGATGAAACTCTCACGAATTCTCTATGGATACTGGCCTAGTGTTTACTATGCAAGAGCCTTGGAATTTTAATGTAGTTCTAGGCCAAAAAAAAACCTCAGAGGGGGCTTATTATATTCCATCAAGGCCGAGCGTTCCGTACAAGCCTGCAATCAACATGCATGTATTGTTGAAGTTGAGTGATGCCGGGCGGGCAGCCGGAGGACCGGCGGCAAGCGCGACGGGGGTACGCACACCATCATTATCCATCTGGGACATGCATCACGGTGCGTGTCTGGAGCCTGCCTCTCCTTGGATTTCATTGGGGTCCAAACGTGGCTCCTATATGTTGTGTACGTCGAACGTGGATACGTACGGAACAGGCCAGGGGGGACACACCCCAGGCTGGATGAAGAAAAAAGGACACACCAACACTCACGTGGCAAAAAATTACTCCAGCAATGAAAATTTGCGCAAAAGCTAGCACTGTTTGTTGGTGCTGCTTGCTGGAGAACATCATGAACATGCATAACCAGCCTGCTCAGCGAATCGTGGCACTAAGCTGCCATTAGCTGTGCTGGGCATCCATGGACTGGTGTTCGGTGGATTTCACAGAACTGCGTGCCAGCACAATCTACCTCCCTCTCAAAAATGAACATAAAAGATCTGAGCCCTGTTCGTTTGGCTTATAAGCCGTATTTTTTTAGCCAACGAATAGTATTTTTCTCTCACAACAAATCAGCCAACAGCACTTTTAGCCATGACTTATCAGCCAAGTGAACAGGGCAGAGTATCAAAATCAAAATGCCTTAGGTTTAACTAAGTTTATAAAATATTATTTAACA
This sequence comes from Miscanthus lutarioriparius, assembly GCA_904845875.1. Classification (NCBI taxonomy): domain Eukaryota; kingdom Viridiplantae; phylum Streptophyta; class Magnoliopsida; order Poales; family Poaceae; genus Miscanthus; species Miscanthus lutarioriparius. Next base: position 62,432,990 of record CAJGYO010000008.1, on the reverse strand, counting down.
TTCATAAATCCATATATATACTATAAAATTCTTTTTGTGATGAATATACATACTAATATTTACTTACTACGAGAAACATTAGTATCTCTTTATATATTGGCCAAATCTTAAATCGTTTGACGTAGCACTATATTCTAGAATTATATCATTTTTTGGATGGAGAGTACTACAAGTATATTAGATGCTGGTGTTGATATACAATCATACGAATGTCCATGCTCCTCCTTTTTCCTTGTTTACAAAGTATTTGTCGGCAAATTTAATTTAGTGATAGAGTTTTATCAAATTTTATACTATTAGATATTTATTGCTTTAAAAAACTCACCTCTTAATTACTCCTTCTGTCCCTAAATTCTTAGCTGAAGAATTTATGTACAAATAAATTAATTTTTAGGAGGCTGTTGTCCATCGGTCCATTTATTTTTCTCACCCCACACTCTTTTTCACCAATGCAGACCCCAAACTCGCCAATCCAAGAGGCTCCAAGGATTGAGATCGTGCTGTTGTATGTGTGTAATAAATGTTATAATTATCATGCAACTTGAACAATCACCAATCAACGTGCAACTAGTCCAATTAATGAAGGCTAGTATTGTCTTTTTGTGTTATACTAATATGTCCTAAACTTGATAGTAATGTATTTATTTAGGGACAGAGCGAATATTCGGCTATGGTGATTCAGTGACATTTTAGGCATAAGGCTTGGATCCAAGGTTATAGGTAGAGATGTAAATCCCACTTGTTTTATATCATTGGATTGACTTAGTGTTCGGATACCAGGACTAAACTTTAGTCCCTGTCACATCGGATGTTTACATGCAATTAGGAGGACTAAATATAAGATAATTATAAAACTAATTGTAAAGTTGTGGCTAATTCGCGAGAAGAATCTATTAAACCTAATTAATCCATGATTAGCAATATTTACTGTATCGTCACATGGGCTAATCATGGCTTAATTAGGCTTAGTAGATTCGTCTCACGAATTAGCCATAACTTATGCAATTAGTTATAATTAACTCATGTTTAATCTTCCTAATTGACATCTAAACATCTGATGGGACAGGAACTAAAGTTTAGTCTTGTGGATCAAAACACCGAACTTGCTCAAACGAACTACAATGGTATGCTACTGACATCTTTTGTCGTTTAGGGTCTTGTATTTGGGGTTTGTTGACTCTTGGTAGGCATAGCCCAACAATGGAGCAGGCAGGCAAGATGGAGGGGTGTCACCCAGCACAACGGTGAATACATCTCTCTCTAGGATTAGGACTGCCCCGTGTTGTCCTCATGGGTGGCTCGGGCACGCTTCAACCAACGCACCTCGCTCTCTCCTCTCCTCTATCGACGCGGTGTCGCCAATGCGAGAGCGTGCCTCGAGAAATCTTTGCGGGCACAAGGATGGCGATGCCAGGTGAAAGCTCTAGTTTGGTTTTGGTGAATTGATGAAACCATAAGTGCTAACCTAGTTTATCAAAGTATTCATGAGATAGGTAGCATATTCCAAGTGGCGAAGCAAATGAAGATCATGTCGTGATAACGGTGATGCCATGGTTATGATCAAGTGCTTGGACTTGAAAAGAAGAAAGAGAAAAACAAAAGGCTCAAGGCAAAGGTATAAATGATAGGAGTCATTTTGTTTCGGTGATAAGATACTTAGAGAGTGTGATCATATTTAGGTTTGATAGCCGTACTATTAAGAGAGGTGAAACTCGTATCGAAATGCGGTTATCAATGTGCCACTAGATGCTCTAACTCATTGCATATGCATTTAGGATCTAGTGGAGTGCTAACACCCTTGAAAATGTTTGTGAAAATATGCTAACACATGTGCACGAGGTGACACACTTGGTGGTTGGCACATTTGACAAAGGGTGAAGAAGATAGAGTTGAAAAGGAGTTAGTCGTGCTGGTCACAGAGTGATCGGATGCGTTTGGTATGGTGACCGGACGCATCCGATATTAACGACGAACTCAAGGACCGGACGCGTCCGGTCGCCACACCGGACGCGTCCGGTCTGCAAAGTCGATGTCCAGTAAACAGTCGACCGGGCCGGTCCGGAGTGACCGGACGCGTCCGGTCGGACCTGGGTGCTTACTGGACTCGACCGGACGCTGTGTCTTCTGCGTCTGGAGTCACCGGACGCGTCCGGTCGGCCTCGGGTACTCTCTGGACTCGGTCGGACACTACGGCTCAACGTCCGGTCATTTCTACTTCAGCGTCCGACCGTCAGCAAGTGTGGGCAGCAATGGCTACTTTGGTTTGAACTGGACACGTGGCGGTCTAGGAGCGACCGGACGCGTCCGGTTGACCTACCGGACGCGTCCGATATTTACGAACGGTGAGTCCGGTGCAGCGTCCAGTGCACTCGAGCAGTGCGTCCGGTCGATGCGTAGTCAGCCAAATAATTGAGCCAACGGCTCTATTTCATGGGGGCTTTGTAACACCCCGGTGTTATGCCTACATTTAGGCACTGCAAATCACGCATATCATGCATCATCAAGCATCCTAATCATACATGCATAATCTTGCATATAATAACTGAAACATTACTTCGAAACATACGAAACATGTTTGTGAAACGTAAATGATGCATACACTTATTAGAGTTGTTTTGCTCTGATTCTTGCTTGCTAGGTTAGTAGAACATGTTTGGCTGCTATTGTAAATCATCTAGCAATGTTTAGTTCAATTTTTGGAGCAATGTTTGTATTCAAATTAATTCAAAATTTGGCTTCAAGAATAAATTCCAAAAATTAGGGTTTTGAGCTAAACGTGGACTTTGATCTTCCAATTCAAAATCTAGAAAGAATTTGGCTGTGGTCATAAAAGCAAAGTTGTAGGGAATTAAATTCTAAGCAACTTTCATTTTTGGTACATTTTCAAAAGAGGTCATTTTCTTGCTCAAAATAATATTTGAAAACTGTATTTAAAAATTTATTGAAATTGGAAATTAAAAAGAGTGTTTTACATTTTTGCAGCAGCCGCCTCCTCCTTCCGGCCCACCCGCATGCCAGGCCAGCCAGCCTCCCGCGCTGCCTTTTCCTCTCGCTTCGGCCGCTTCCCAGCCCAGCCACCCCGCCCGCACCTCCTCCGCCGTCATGCGCGCTTCTTCTCCCGTGTAGCGCCCGTCGCCCAGCGCCACGTCCGCGGCCTCGTCGGCGCGGCGCCTTGCTGCGTGTCCGCCATGCGCTGCCCGGCTAGCTCGACCACGCAGCCGCACTGCGGGCTTGAAGAGGAGCGCGCCCTGCTGCTGACGCGCGCGCTCTGCCTTCCTCCTCCATGCTGCCCTTCCTCCGCCCTCGCCATGAGCCCCCAAGCTCCGCCTCTCGCCCGCGCTCGAGCTCACCCGCGCCAAGCTCTCACACCGCCGCATCATTTTCCGATCGGTTGCGCGCCCTACTCGCCTCGCCTTCCTTCAAGCTCACGCTTTCTCGCTGCCGCCATCCGAGCCACAGGTAGCTTTCTCCTCTCGCCACGCCACCATGCGCCAGCGTCGCCGTGCCGGCCCGTGCCATGGAAATCGCTCCTCTCTCTCCTTCCCACCGTGCGTAGGCGCACCTTGCTTCTCGCCATGGCCAAGCGCACACCTATTGCGCTTTGGCTTTATGCTGCCATGGCCGAGTTGGCCGCCGACGCTGGCCGAAGCCGCATTTGTTGCGCCCATGTACAAGCACCGGCGAGGCACCTTGCCTCGGCGACCAGTAAGCCAGAGCCAAGTGGCCGTGGGCCGAGCCCCGAGCCAGGCCGACTCCCCCTCCCTCGGCGCTTGGCAGCGCGCAGGCGATGATGGCCGTGGGCCAGCTGTTTCAATGAGCGGCCCGAGATTGTTTAAAGTGAATTGATTTCCTTTATTATTTGTTATTTGAAATCAAAAATGGTTTGAAAAATGTTTGGATGATCAAACTTGTTCCAAATTTGTTGAAACAAAATTTTCTAGGTTCCTTATCACCAGATCTACTTGGGAAAAATAGTGCATGTCATTTTGATATACTTTTCTATAGGATTTTATTTAATCTTGAATATTGCTGATAACTTGAAAAATATGTAGAAAAATATCTAGGCTTCAGAAAAATATGATTCCAAGTTTGTTAATCTTCTTATGTCATGTACTTCCTAGGAAAAATATATTTCATGCATGTGCTGTGGAAAACTTTAGAGGTGTAGTTCAAGTACCTTAAATGGCTGATTTTTGTTATTTTTTGCTAGAGAGCAAACTTTGTATAAAACATGCATGTGATAATTTTTGTACAGTCATTATATACCATGAAGAACCTAGGAAAAATATTAATTCTGTTGTTTGACACTTTTCATAGTACAAAGTAATTTCATGCTCATTTTTAGGCTATAGCTTGTCATTTTTGTGTAGGATAGTTTACTTATCCAAATGCCATGAAATTTTATGGTAGTCTGTTTAGGGTAGTAGTATGCTACTGTAATTTTCTCAGATTTTTAGGAGCATCAGAAATATAGGTTGCTATTCAAACCTATTATTAATTAAGGTATAAGCAAGTGTTGCCCTAAGTGTGATTAAGAAATTAGTAAAGCTTTGGTGTATCTTTGAAGCATTTCACAAGATAGGTTAACTTGACATATTAGTAGTAGAAGAGAATGCGTAGATGACATAAACTTGTAGCATAGTTTCTTGGATGATGTTGTCTACCTTGCCTTTCAACATGTTCATCGCATTCATCTCCTTGATGCACCGATTGCATAGGCACTTACGCGCATTGCATCATACGGGATCATAAACCGAGAACCCGGTCGTCATTCCCGAGGAGCCCGAGGAGCGATTCGAGTGCGGTGCGCGAGAAGTGCGAGAAGCCGACGGAGGGCGTTGAAGAACTTCCGGAGTGCCCGATCACCGTCCGAGCTCCTTGAGAGAGGCAAGCCCTTGAGCATCTTTCTCCCGTTTGCAATGATTTAAGTTAAATGCTTTACTTTAAATTGATGCATTACGTTCGGGAGTTGTTTGCAACCGTTCTTTGCATTATACCTTGTTTACCTTTGTTATACTATATCCTTGTTACCACGGTATCCGCAATCGAGTCAATGCTTAGGCTTGGCTTAGACCGGTGAAGTCGGGTGATTTCACATCACTGCGAGCTATAGGTGGTTACACGGATCTGTTTGGATGACTATGAAGTCATGGTATAACTAAGTGTTAAATGAAGTTGAGGCCGGGGCGGAGACTTGCGGGGTTTTGGACTGTAGTGTTTCCGTGCAGTATCGATTAAGAACCGACCGTTGTTGGGCCTCGAGTCATGTTGAGCGCATGCCTTACATTTAGGCGGCGGATAAAGTACCTTCCGACCGCTGAAGGCTGGGGAGATTTTTGGGCCGAGTAGATTGCCCATGACGCCTTGTCTTGAAGCGGTGTGTGGTAGGACACGAAGGCGGGATGATAAGACCAAAGTGCGATCGGTCGGCCCCGGTACATGTGGTTCTGGCAAACTCGAGATACACGGAAAGTTGACTTTCGGTGATCAATATCTCACTTTAGCGGGTGAGTGAGATTTGTGTAAGGAATAAATCACCAATGGTTAGGAATCGATTCGAATCGCCATCGCTCTGGATAGTGAGCACTTGACTTGAGTGACTTCATCGTAGTAAATGTTTATGGAACACTTGGGCAGTTATAGTGAATATGACAAGTATGGAAGTTGTTTAATGATCGGTGGTTATCATTAATCGCTTAATCACATGTTTACTCTAGTATAGGTAAAAATCTAGTCGACGAGTTAATAATAATTAACTTGACAATCTTGCTTTTAGAAAGGTTCTTGAAATGCTAAAAAATGCTTCTTTTGCAAATGAGTCACTACCCTACTATAATGCACGCATAATCCTTGGTGTCATTTATTTTTCGGTTATGTCGGGTAAGTCAATTTGAGTACCTTCTCGTACTCGGGGTTTTATTCCCACTTGTTGCGAGATGGGCGGATGTACTATGGCTATTGTATCAAGCGCCTCTATCCTGCGATGGGTGATGCTTAGGACCATGGGCATGGTCATTCCTTACGTCTCATCTAATGCTTTTGTTGGAGATGATCATCGGTGGCACTATATTTGAACTCCGTGTGAGTGTGTGTGGTTTTAAACAAATGACTTCCGCTACTTTTATTCGAACTTGTTTTGTAACAACTTTCATTTAAACTCGATGTATACATTATGGAAACTTTTATGTAATATGTGATTGGTGACCGCTAAACTTATTACGATCATGGCTGGGACACGAGTTGGTTTGAAATCCTTCGTGATTTCACGGACTACCGGGTTATCACGGGCTTAAGTTTGCTCAATCGTGCGCTTCTGGTGGATGATTTTCTTACTTAATTTACGTATAATTGGTGGGATTCTGTTACGGTGGTATCGAGCATGGTTTAGCGTATTCTTTGTTCACAAGTGTATTTAAAATAAAAAGGCATTTGGAAAAACGTGATTTTAAAACTATAGAGTGTGCGGTGATCATATCCTTTATGCCCGATTAAGGACTTTAGGTGGCTTAATTAAGTCTTGGCCCAGGGGTTCTTGCATCATATTTCTCTTTAAATAAGCTCATACGGTGTGCTATTGTATGAGTGCCACTTGGTTGAGTGGTAATGAATGGATCAATTGCCTCTCACGCCTCGTGTAAGTGTGAGTTGTGAGAGCATGATCGGATACACACGCCGATCTAGGGTAAATGCTTATATGATGCGGAGTAATTACATGTTCTCGCATGTTTTACAAAGGTATCTCATGTATGGGTCTTCCGTCGTGGAGGCGATGCCGTCAATAGGGCGATGGTTGGAGTAGTTACTACCGTTGTACACGTGTCTGGGGATTAGGTGTAGGCGTGTAGATAAAACTTTCTTGCTTTTATGCATTCATTGGGAATTGGGCTGAAATGAATTTTACTGCGGTACATAACAACGCTATCGTGTAGAAACGTATTAGCTAGCGTATTGAGAGATCGTTGTATGCCACCGAATCGTCGTTAGAAATTATTTATTTCCTAAGTTTGTGAGAACGTCACGGATGCGTACATACATCATGTTACTTGTGCATTTCATTCATCTCATGCATTCCTCCTTATAAATTGATTATCTCATTTTGATAAAAGAGCGTATCACCAAAAGTATGTTTCCCGAGTAATAAGAGAACTTTTTGCTCTGAGATGGCCCCATGCAAGCGGACCGCCCGTAAGTCCACCGGAGGAAGAGCACCCCGACGTCCGTTGGCCTGAGGAGCACCGCTTTCGGACACCTTCTTGAGCGAGTTTGGCATGCCAACTTTGCTTTGGAGAGTGCTCCATGATGTGGGGTACCCGAGGGTCAAGAGCGGTGTACTCTTGGAATGAGAGCCGTTGGCGGATGATGGACTTGCGATGGTGGAGATCACGGTTCCTGCTCTCGGTGATGCTCCAGTTGGGATGGTTGGCATTTGGAGTTTGAGGTCGCCTCCACCGAGGTGCGCAGAGGGAGCAGCCTTCCGTGTCATCGAGGACATTATGAGCAGATTTCCCGGTGAGCTTGCTTTGCGGCTCTAGCTGGTACTTTTCCTAGGGATGATCCTCGTGATGCCATTTGGGTTCACCTCGAGGAAGTGCATTGGTCGAGGTCGGTGAGGGACGAACTAGTGACAACCGGGCAATGAGTGCTATGTTCGCCGCCATCGGGCGTATGAGGGTCTCGAGAGTACCCTCTTGGACTTTGGTAGCTTGCGTAGTAAGGATAAGCTCAAAGGAAGAAGCGAAGAAGAGACAGAGCCACGAGCTATAGCTAGCTTGCGAGGAGCGGTTGGGCGATATGAACTTCTGGCCGAGATCGGCGGTTGAGAGAGGTGATAGAGCTATCTCTGCGAGTGCATCGTTGACTCAAGCCAACAACAATGCGAGACCGCATGATTGGACAATTGGTTCGGAGAGGAATGAAGCACGGAGCGCAAGAAACCTTCTGCTGCGGAGAGTCGATGAGTTAGAGGAATACAACGGCAACTTTGCGAGGGAGTTTCACGCGCTCTACAATGGGGTTGGCCCATATGCTCCAACAAACGCCATTGCCAGCATGGACATCGGCGACGACAACGAGCGAGCACATGGTTTCACCAGGAGGCGATGGTGGCGTCTCCGATCCCGACGATGGCCCCGAGGAATAGGCTAGTTGCTTTGCTAGTATCTAGGTCTGTCGCGAAGACCTTTCTTTTGTTGGCATGTAACCATCGTATGTTGTTTGAGCGTATGAGACTTGGCATGTGGTTGGAACTTGATGTTCGAATCGAGATCTGAGCGCATAAAAAGTCCGATGTATATATCTTTGGCAATGTGATTGTATGGATCGCGATGTTTGCCATTGAAGTAATTCGATTAAGTGTTGTTGTCTTAATTGGGATGAGATTGTTGTGCCTCTGTTTTATTGCATGAATTTATTCTCTCCGATAAATTCGATGCGGCATAATTTTTCTTCACTCGCAATCATTACACTTCACTCAATCGTTACTTATTCTTTGAAATATCACGAGATGACAAACACTTTCGCCGAACCACGTATGAAGCCATTTGAGAGACCGGTGCTAACGGTGCGGGGACCGGTGGTGGTGGTGATGGTGGGAACCACGGCAACAACAATGAACCTCCCCATGAACCACATTTGCCACCTCCTCCCCGTTTACCCCGAGATATTTTTCTTGCGCGTTGCTTTCGGGAGTCGGTATAACGGAACAATCCCGGAAGAACATGGAGGATTTTCTGCGCACCATCGCCAACAACGTTCAACGTGGTAACAATCAAGGTGGTGGCATGGGGTGAACCAATATAGCGACTTCAAGTTTCATGGACACCGAGCCACCCGTATTCAAGGAAGCCACGAGAGCCACTTGATCTTTGAGGAATGGATCAACACAATGGAAGATAAATTCCGTGTGTTGAGAATGGTGAGGTTCTAAAAGCGGAGTATCTTGCACTTCAATTGCGGGGGACGGCGGGGAATGTGGTGGAAGCACCATCGCACCACCTTCCCTCAAATGCTCAGTTTCTTGGAGAGAGTTTTTTGAGGCTTTTAAATGGAGTCTATATTCCACCGGTGACCGAAATGAAGTTGGGAGAGTTTACGGCGTTGAACGGGGCACCAAAACCGTGGCGCAATACACGCATGCTTTCAACAACTTGTGTCGCTATGCTCGACATGGTTGACACGGATGCTAAAAGAATAGCCAGATTTCAAGAGAGGTCTCAATCCAAAATGATGAAGCATGTTGGTACCAACAACAAGTGTCGATTCAATGACTTCATCGGTATTGTCTCGAAGCGGGAGAAGAATAACAACGCCCGACCTTGCAGGCCAAGACACGCAAGAGAGCCTTTGAAGGTGGGCCGTCTCAAGCTAGAGCACCTATGGGAGGTCGTCCTTCATATCGCCCCTCGGCACTGGCGCTAGATTCAGAGCCACCTCGGCCAAGAAGTCGAAATTTCCGTGGACCTCAAAAGCCGTACAAGATGGCGATCTGACCCAACAAAGCGGCCATGCAAGCTGCGTACAAAGCGATTCAAAGGGCTGTGGGATCTCTTAAGGAGACGATGAGAGGACCTGCTATAAGCGTGATCAACCCGGTCATTTCTCGAGGTTTTGTCCGTACCCGCCCAGAAAAGCGGCGGACTTATAATGCTAGAGTGCACAGTACAACAATGGATGAAATTCGGAGGAGAGCCCGTCACTGGCTTGGTAAGTTCCACATCAACGAAAACCTGCGGTTGTTCTATTTGATTACGGATCATCGCATTCTTTTATGAGTCAAGCATTTGCACGAAACATGAACAACTATGCACGCAATTGGGTTATGGTTACCGTATAAGTTCAATGAGGGGTGATGTTTTGACTAACCGGATGGTTCGAGGGCAACCCTTGAATTAGGTAGCGAGGAAGTTCGAGTGAACTTGATAGTTATGCTGGATTAGTCTTGGATGTCATTATAGGGATGAATTGGATGAAAGATTGGGGAGCGGTCATAGATCTTTGGAAGTCGAGTACTTACCCTTAAGGATCCCACAGGTGAGGTACTTTCCAAGTACCATTGCCTCGGAGAACAGACCTTATAAGTGTTACATGTGCTACTCTGGCGATCATTCCTATTCATCGATTCCGGTAGTGTGTGAATTTCCGGATGTATTCCCGGATGAGTTACACGGTCTTCCGCCGATAGGGAGATTGAGTTTGGAATTGAGCTAGTACCGGAACAGCTCCGATTTCAAGGAGACCATATCGGATGCCTCGGATGAGTTAGTTGAGCTAAAGAAGCAATTAGAAGATTTGTCAAAAAGGGGTTTATTCGGCCAAGCAAGTCGAGTGGGGATGTCCCGCTTTGTTTGTGAAAAAAAGAAGAAAGAGGGCACGTTGAGAATGTGCGTGAATTACAGAGCCACTCAATCTTTGTGACCGTCAAGAATAAGTATCCCTTGCCTCATATTGATGTTCTGTTTGACCAATTATCCAAGGCCAAGGTGTTCTCAAAAATAGATTTGAGATCCGGATATCATCAGTTAAGATTAGGCCCACGGGATATCTGAAAACTGCATTTTCCACGGAATCTGGGTTGTATGAGTATCTTGTCATGTCTTTTGGCTTGACAAATGCTCCTGCATATTTTATGTTCTTGATGAATACGGTTTTCATGCGAGTTGGATAAGTTTGTGGTAGTGTTCATCGATGACATTACGGTGTACTCAGAATGAGAAAGATCATGAAGAGCATCGAGAGCCGAGTCTTGACCGGACTTAGAGATCATCAAGCTGTATGCTAAGTTTAGCAAATCACGAATTACGGTTGAAGGAAGTTCCTTTCCTTGGTCACATTCACATCGAGAGAATGGGGTTTGATCGATCAAGTAAGGTGCAAGAAGTTATGAATTGGAAAGCACCGACCTCGGTTCTGAGATTAGAAGTTTCTTAGGACTAGCGGGTTATTACCGTCGCTTTATACCAGATTTCTCGAAGATCGCCAAACCAATGACAAGTCTCCTTGGAAGGATCATAAATTTGTGTGGGCGGAAGAGTGTGAAGCGACTTTCCACACTTTGCGAAACTCTGTACCACTTTGCTCTGTTCTAGCACAACCCGATATCGAGAAACCATTTGATGTGTTTTGCGACGCATCAAAAACTGGATTAAGTTGTGTTCTTATGCAAGAAAGGAGAGTCATTGCTTATGCATCACGTCAATTGAGGAAGCACGAGGTCAACTATCAACACATGATCTTGAACTTGCGGCGGTTGTACACGCCCTAAAATTTGGAGACATTACACCTTGGTAATGTGTGCAATATTTTCACGGATCACAAGAGTCTTAAGTATATCTTTACCCAACGAGCTAAACATGAGGCAGGCGTAGATGGTTGGAATTGATCAAGGATTATAACTTGAATGTGCAATATCATCTGGTAAAGCCAATGTAGTGGCGAGATGCTTTGAAGCGAAAAGTCACATTACTTGAATGTGCAGCCATTACTTGAAGATGGGTTCGATCTAATGCATCCTGGCATGTGTTACATAGTATTGATTAGTTGCTCGTTGGAAAGTAAGATAATAGAAGGTCGGAAAAGCTGACAAGGGGATATTCCACATCAAAGAAAAAAAAAAAAAAAAGCCGTCTCAACACTTTAAAATAGATGAACAGGCGTGTTGTGGTTTGACAACCGTCTTGTGGTTCCCAAGGATCGAGAGCTTAGAAATAAACTCATGGATGAAGCTCACCTTTCTAAGCTATCTATCCATCCCGAAGTAGTAAGATGTATCAAGAACTAAGATCTCATTATTGGTGGACCAAAATGAAGAAAGAAATTACAGCATATGTTGTCGGATGTGACACATGTTGTCGAGTGAAAGCAATTCACATGAAACACTGCCCGGTATGTTGCAACCCTTATCAATCCCGAGTTGGAAGTGGGGCGATATCGGTATGGATTTTATCACGGGTTTGCCCACTACTCAAAAAGGACATGATTCGATTTGGGTAATTGTGGATCGTCTTACCAAGACCGCTCATTTCCTACTGTCAAAACCACTTATCGACCACCTCAATATGCCGAGAAGTATATCGCGAAATTGTGAGGTTGCATGGTATACCAAAGACCATAATATCGATAGAGGCTCACAGTTCACGGCTCATTTTGGGAACATTTACACAAAGGCTTAGGAACTAGTTTGATTCAGCGATGCCGCTTATCATCCTCGAGACGGATGGTCGGGGTGAGCGAGTAAATCTTTGTTTTGGAGGATATGTTGAGAGCACATGTATTGTCTTCCAAGGGATCATGGGAGTCATGGTTACTGAATTAGTGAGTTTTCTTATAATAATAGTTATCAAGAAAGCATCAAGATGGCCCCATTCGAAGCTTTATATGGCGAGAAAATGTAGAACACCATTGAATTGGGTCGAGCACGGTGATAGAAGGTATTATGGCATTGACTTTGTAGAAGAAGCCGAGAAGAAAGTTCATATTATTCAAGAAAATATGAAAGCGGCCCAATCACGTCGGAAAAGCTATGCGGACAAAGAAGGAGACCCTTAGTTTTGAAGTTGGTGACTATGTTTATCTGAAAGTCACGCCAATGAAGAAGAAAAGGTTTGGAGTCCAAGAAAGCTTGCTGCGAGATTAAATAGGACCATACAAGATCTTGGAACAACGAGGTCCGGTAGCCTACAAGTTAGAGTTACACGAGACAATGAGTCTGATTTTCCCAGTTTTCCATGTCTCACACCTCAAGAAATGTTTGCGTGTTCAAGGAAAGAATAGAACCTCGAGGTATCCAACTCAAATCAGATTTGGTGTATCGTGAACAACCGGTCCGGGTGTTAGACACTAAGGAACGTGCTACTCGGAATAGTGTGGTGAAAACATACAAGATACGATTGGGATCATCATGATGAGGAGATGCAACTTGGGAAGCAGGAGAGTATCTACAAAAAGCTTATGAAGAATTTTATAACAAATGGTTCGTAACCCAAATCTCGGGGCGAGATTTTTATAAGGGGAGGCTGTAACACCCGGTGTTATGCCTACATTTAAACACTGCAAATCACGCATATCATGCATCATCAAGCATCCTAATCATACATGCATAATCTTGCATATAATAACTGAAACATTACTTGAAACATACTGAAACATGTTTGTGAAAGCGTAAATGATGCATACACTTATTAGAGTTGTTTTGCTCTGATTCTTGCTTGCTAGGTTAGTAGAACATGTTTGGCTGCTATTGTAAATCATCTAGCAATGTTTAGTTCAATTTTTGGAGCAATGTTTGTATTCAAATTAATTCAAAATTTGGCTTCAAGAATAAATTCAAAAATTAGGGTTTTGAGCTAAACGTGGACTTTGATCTTCCAATTCAAAATCTAGAAAGAATTTGGCTGTGGTCATAAAAGCAAAGTTGTAGGAATTAAATTCTAAGCAACTTTCATTTTTGTACATTTTCAAAAAGGGTCATTTTCTTGCTCAAAATAATATTTGAAAACTGTATTTAAAATTTATTGAAATTGGAAATTAAAAAGTGTTTACATTTTTGCAGCCGCCCTCCTCCTTTCCCAGCCCAGCGCATGCCGGCCAGCCAGCCTCCAGCGCACAGCCTCTTTCTCGCCTCGCTTCGGCCCGACCCGGCCCTGCCTTCGGCCAAGCCAGCCCTCCTTTCTTTCCGCCTTCTTCTCCAGCCATGTGCCCGTCGCCGCGCCGCCATCGCCCGCCTCGTCGGTGGCGCCACGCCTGCGTGTCCGTCACCGCATGCCCGGCTAGCTCGACCCGCGACCTGCGCCGGCGCCTGAAGAGGAGCGCCTGCTGCCGGCCAGCCGCGCTCGCCTTCACTCCTCCCAGCGCCTTCTTCCTCTCCCTTCGCCAAAGCGAGAGCCCAAGCTCCGCCTCTCGCCGCGCCTTCGCCAGCTCCGCGGCGTAAGCTCTCACTTCCCCACATCATTTTCGATTGCTCGCGCCCACACTCGCCTCGCCTTCCTTTTGGCTCACGCTTTCGCGCATTTGCGCCGCCTTGAGCCTCGGTAGAGCCGCCTCGATCTACCACCGGCGGCCATGGCGTCGCCGTGCCGGCCGCCGTGGAGCGCCTTCCTCTCTTCTCGGCCCGTGCGTAGCTACCCTTGCTTTCACCATGGCCTCGCGCACCTATTAAGCGCTCGCTTGCTTATTGCCATGGCGGAGTTGGCCGCTTGGCCTCGTGGCGAAACAGCAGCCGCCGCAGCCACACAATACTTGGCAGCACACCTTGCCTCGGCGGCCGGTAAGCCAGAGCCAAGTGGCCGTGGGCGAGCCCAGAGCCAGAGCCGACTCCCCTCCCTCGGCGCTTGGGCCGCGAGGCGATGATGGCCGTGGGCCAGCTGTTTCAAGCCAGGCGGCCCGATGTTGTTTAAAGTGAATTGATTTCCTTTATTATTTGTTATTTGAAATCAAAAATGGTTTGAAAAATGTTTGGATGATCAAACTTGTTCCAAATTTGTTGAAACAAAATTTTCTAGGTTCCTTATCACCAGATCTACTTGGGAAAAATAGTGCATGTCATTTTTGATATACTTTTCTATAGGATTTTATTTAATCTTGAATATTGCTGATAACTTGAAAAATATGTAGAAAAATATCTAGGCTTCAGAAAATATGATTCCAAGTTTGTTAATCTTCTTATGTCATGTACTTCCTAGGAAAAATATATTTCATGCATGTGCTGTGGAAAACTTTAGAGGTGTAGTTCAAGTACCTTAAATGGCTGATTTTTGTTATTTTTGCTAGAGAGCAAACTTTGTATAAAACATGCATGTGATAATTTTTGTACAGTCATTATATACCATGAAGAACCTAGGAAAAATATTAATTCTGTTGTTTGACACTTTTCATAGTACAAAAGTAATTTCATGCTCATTTTTAGGCTATAGCTTGTCATTTTGTGTAGGATAGTTTACTTATCCAAATGCCATGAAATTTTATGGTAGTCTGTTTAGGGTAGTAGTATGCTACTGTAATTTTCTCAGATTTTTAGGAGCATCAGAAATATAGGTTGCTATTCAAACCTATTATTAATTAAGGTATAAGCAAGTGTTGCCCTAAGTGTGATTAAGAAATTAGTAAAGCTTTGGTGTATCTTTGAAGCATTTCACAAGATAGGTTAACTTGACATATTAGTAGTAGAAGAGAATGCGATGTAGATGACATGCGCTTGTAGCATAGTTTCTTGGATGATGTTGTCTACCTTGCCTTTCAACATGTTCATCGCATTCATCTCCTTGATGCACCGATTGCATAGGCACTTACGCGCATTGCATCATACGGGATCGCAAACCGAGAACCCGATTCGTCATTCCCGAGGAGCCCGAGGCGATTTGAGTGCGTACGAGAAGAAGTGCCGAAGCCGCCCGACGAGGAGGGCGTTGAAGAACTTCCGGAGTGCCCCGATCACCGTCAAAGCTCCTTGAGAGAGGCAAGCCCGAGCATCTTTCTCCGGTTTGCAATGATTTCGTTAAATGCTTTACTTTAAATTGATGCATTACGTTCGGGGAGTTGTTTGCAACCGTTCTTTGCATTATACCTTGTTTACCTTTGTTATACTATATCCTTGTTACCACAGTATCCGCGATCGAGTCAATGCTTATAGGCTTAGACCGGTAGAAGTCGGGTGATTTCACATCACTGCGAGCTATAGGTGGTTACACGGATCTGTTTGGATGACTATGAAGTCATGGTATAACTAAGTGTTAAATGAAGTTGAGGCCAAGGCGGAGACTTGCGGGGTTTTGGACTGTAGTGTTTCCGTCAGTATCGATTAAGGACCGACCGTTGTTGGGCCTCGAGTCATGTTGAGCGCATGCCTTACATTTAGGCGGCGGGATAAAGTACCTTCCGACCATGAAGGTTGGGAGATTTTTCGGGCCGAGTAGATTGCCCATGACGCCTTGTCTTGTGCGAAGCGGTGTGGTAGGACACGAAGCGGGATGATAAGACCAAAGTGCGATCGGTCGGCCCCGGTACATGTGGTTCTGGCAAACTCGAGATACACGGAAAGTTGACTCGGTGATCAATATCTCACTTTAGCGGGTGAGTGAGATTTGTGTAAGAATAAATCACCACCGGTTAGGAATCGATTCGAATCGCCATCGCTCTGGATAGTGAGCACTTGACTTGAGTGACTTCATCGTAGTAAATGTTTATGGAACACTTGGGCGATTATAGTGAATATGACAAGTATGGAAGTTGTTTAATGATCGGTGGTTATCATTAATCGCTTAATCACATGTTTACTCTAGTATAGGTAAAATCTAGTCGACGGGTTAATAATAATTAACTTGACAATCTTGCTTTTAGAAAGGTTCTTGAAATGCTAAAAATGCTTCTTTTGCAAATGAGTCACCTACCCTACTATAATGCACGCATAATCCTTGGTGTCATTTATTTTTCGGTTATGTCGGGTAAGTGCAATTTGAGTACCTTCTCGTACTCGGGGTTTTATTCCCACTTATTGCGAGATGGGCGGATGTACTATGGCTATTGTATCAAGCGCCTCTATCCTGCGATGGGTGATGCTTAGGACCATGGGCATGGTCATTCCTTACGTCTCATCTAATGCTTTTGTTGGAGATGATCATCACCGGCACTATATTTGAACTCCGTGTGAGTGTGTGTGTTTTTAAACAAATGACTTCCGCTACTTTTATTCGAACTTGTTTTGTAACAACTTTCATTTAAACTCGATGTATCTGTTATGGAAACTTTTATGTAATATGTGATTGGTGACCGCTAAACTTATTACGATCATGGTTTGGGACACGAGTTGGTTTGAAATCCTTCGTGATTTCACGGACTACTGGTTATCTGGGCTTAAGTTTGCTCAATCGCCCGCTCTGGGCTGAAGTTTGCTCAATAAATGTTTCTGGTGGATGTTTTCTTACTTAATTTATTATAATTGGTCGGTTACATTCTGAGCTTCTATTTAAGCCCTATGACCGGCTGAAGCTCACTCTCTTGGCCATTTGCATTGATATAGCAACCTTGTGAGCATAGCCAAAGCCCTCCCACTCATCTCCATCATTGATTCATCATCTTTGTGAGATTAGGAGAGAATCCGAGTACATTGCTTAAGTGTTTGCATCTAGAGGCACTTGGTGTTTGTGTTTCGCTTGTTACTCTTGGTGGTTGCCGCCACCTAGACGGCTTGGAGCAGCAAGGATCGTCGAGCGGAGGTTGGTGATTGTCTCCGGCTCCGATCGTGGTGATTGTAAGGGGTTCTTGACCTTTCCCCGACGGAGAGCCAAAATGTACTCTAGTGAATTGCTCGTGGCTTGTGTGATCCTCATCTTATGTTGGTTGTGCGGCACCCTATCGAGGATTTGGCGTGTGATGCCAATTAGCGCGTGAACCTCCAAGTGAGTGTATCGCCACAACGAGGACTAACTTGTCGGCAAGCAAATGAACCTCGGTAAAAAAATCATTGTGTCATCATTGATTTCGAGGTGATTGGTCTTCATTGGTATTCATTCTTGTGATTGATTGGTTCACTCCTCGACTCGGCAGTATAACCATCTTGTTCACTCTCTTTACGTTACCGTAAACTAGTTATCAAGCTCTTTAGTGTAGCTAGTTGTGAGAGTTTTTTTTAGTTTGTTTAGTGTGGCTCTTTAGTTAGCCTTTGAGAGCCCACTAACTTAGTATAGTGACATAGCCATTGTGTGATTAGAAACTATAGAAACTAGAATTGTGGTAGGTGGCTTGTATTTTTAGTAGACTAGCGCAACACTCACTTCGCCTCATAATTGTCTAACCAGTTTGCTTAGTGTTGTTGTAGAAATTTTTAATAGGCTATTCACCCCTCTCTGGCCATTAGGACCATTCACCAGGGTTCTTCTTTCCCACCCATTTCCCACTCCTCCCCTAGCCAGGCGGATGACTCTTCTTCGGCTCAGTGCGAGTATGACAGCGGTTCCTAACTTGAGCATCGTCGAATCTAACTTGAGGTCGTCGGTGTCATGCACACAGCAAAGTCATGTGAGGCGGTGGTGATGGTGGGTGTTGAATTAGGCAACTTAAAAACTAATGACCTTTAAAATATACTTATCAAAACCTATGCAAGATATCTATCTAGATGTGCACTAAGATTTTGCTGAGTTTTGCTAAGTGGTACTGCATATAAAAGTCTTAGAAAATGATAATCGTATTAGACCAGGTGAAAAAATGATAATCGTATTAGACTAGAGAAAGGGTCTTACAAAATAAATTTTGATCATAAGTCGGTGGCTAAAAAATCAATATCATCTTAGAGACACTTTTAATACAAATCTATCAATATAAGTTTTATGTTCTAAACATTCATATAATTTAATTAATTATTGGTCAAAATCTATAAAGTTTGACTTTTTCTCCGGTAATAGCTTTGGATGGAGGGAGTATCAACGAAGAAAGTGGTCAGCTAAGAATTAGGACGCGTTTGGTTCCACCCCGCAACCAGCCACGCCTAACTGTGGCGGCGCCACAATAATTGGCTGCTGTTTGGTTCTTACGTAGGAGGTGACAGCCACATGGAAATCCAGGCTGTGTTTAGTTCGTAAATTTTGGAAATTTAGCTATATTAGCATTTTCGTTTTTATTTAGTAATTAGTGTTCAATCATAGACTAATTAGGCTCAAAACGTTCGTCTCGCAATTTCCAACCAAACTGTGCAATTAGTTTTTTTCGTCTACATTTAATGCTCCATGCACGTATCGTAAGATTCGATGTGATGGCTACTGTAGCACTTTTAAAAAAAAATTAGGAACTAAACAAGCACCCAATTTATTTATATGCCCTGTGGCTCGCCCAACCGTGGTGACGCTTTTCCGGGGGTTCGGCTGGCTGGCTGGCCACCTCACAGAATTATTGTTCATGTTCTGTTAGAATATTATTATTTTTTTACAACTATTAGTCGAAACAGTATTTTTCAGTTATGTCAAACATGCTTTTTTACGCTTCAACTGTGGCGGTGGTGTGCATGTGGCTTGGCAGCATCAAGCATGCCCTTAGCCCTACTCGTACACCTTCTAAGCATGCCCGCATCCTTATTTTCCCTTATGTGATTTCTGCAACTGCCGTGCGGCGTGCTGCTGCAAAGAAACAAGTGGTCCAAGAACGAAATTACTGGAAATGAAGAAAAGGGGGTCTGAGAGAGAAAAAGGCAGAGGAGAAACAAAGGCCGCGTTCGGCTGGTTTGAAAATTTCAGACCAGCCGACTGGTCCGGCTGCTTCTTCTCACATTGCTACAGTGCATCTTCTAGCCGCTACAGTTTTTCTCTCTCACATAACCAGCCGCTACAATGTTTTTGCTTATTTTTTTAGACAAGCGAACGGGGTCAAAAGAGAGAATAGAAAAGAAACAAAGCAAATCGGATGAGAGTGGTTTTTGCCTTTCACGCGCCTTTGGGCTTTGGTGAGCAAAAGCGGAAACCAACTGAAAAAGAAGGGGATGAGGGATGACCGAGACAAGGACTAGTAGACGTACGCATAGCCGAGGTAGCGTAGCGAGCAGATCATTCATCATACTGTACTACAGTGGAGCCGGCGTCCGCATCACTTCTTCTGAGTTTCTCCTCCGCTCTCTCTCTCTCTGCATTGGAAATTTGGCATTGGCATTTTGCATTGGAAATTTGGAACAGTTAATTTTTGTGGTAATCCTGTTCGCTGATGCTGAAATTTGGTTTATGCTGATGTTTATGTTGAAATATTGTGAGAGGAAAATACTGTTTCATGGCTGAAAAGCAGTTTTGAATAAGCTCATGCGAACAGGGAGATTCTCTGAATCTAGTAACAAATTCATCTTTCCTTTTTGTTTCAAACCAAACATTTGGTGCCTGTTTAGTTCCTAAAATTTTGCAAAATTTTTCAAGATTCTCCGTCACATCGAATCTTTCGACGCATGCATGAAACATTAAATATAAATAAAAAATAAAACTAATTACACAGTTTAGACGAAATTCACGAGACGAATCTTTTAAGCCTAATTAGATTATGATTGGACACTAATTGTCAAATAACAACGAAAGTGTTATAGTACCATTTTCCAAAAAAATTTAGATTGGGGTTAGGAATCAGTATTTGGCACTGTAACACTTTCGTTTGTATTTGACAATTATTATCCAATCATGGCCTAACTAGGCTCAAAAGATTCGTTTCGTAATTTACAATCAAACTCTGTAATTAGTTATTTTTTTATCTACATTTAATACTTCATGCATGTGTCTAAAGATTTGATGTGATGGAGAGAGAGTAAAAAAACTTGCAATCTAAACAAGGCCTTTGTTTCAAACCAAACATTTGGGCCTTGTTTAGATTGGGATTAGGAATCAGTATTTGGCACTGTAGCACTTTCTTTTGTATTTAACAATTATTGTCCAATCATGGGCTAACTAGGCTCAAAAGATTCGTCTCGTAATTTACAATCAAACTATGTAATTAGTTATTTTTTCATCTATATTTAATACTCCATGCATGTGTCTAAAAATTTGATGTGATGGAGAGAGGGTGAAAAAACTTACTCAACCCATCCTAAATTATAAGACGTTTGACTTTTTTGACATCAAGTTTGACCACTCGTCTTATTCAAAAATTTATGTAAAATATCACTTCTTTCGTCGTGGTTTAGTTTATTAATAAAAATTCTTCAAGAATGACTTAAATTTGACTATATTTACATAAATTTTTTCAATAAAACAAGTGAATAAACTTAAGGTTAAAAAAAATTAAATGTCTTATAATTTAGGATGGAGGGAGTACAATGTAATCAAGGCCTTGAATGAGGTGGAATATTCATATCTTCCGTGTTCCGTCGCAAACAGATCCCAGTGCCCTGCATCTGATGGAGTGATCTCCAATAGTAGTAGTCGTACTCCTACGGTGGACAGTGGAGTATTAATGAGATTCTGGGATGGTAGAAGCACTAGTAGGATACTGGAGCCATCTGCTGCTGCATGCAGGATGATGATGACGCTGCACGGCTGCACCCAGAAGCGGCAGTGTACTGTGGCTACGTTCGCTTCAGCTCAGGGGGCGTTTAGTTTCCACCAAAATCCAAATTTTGGTATTATGTAAAAAAAAGATTTTCCATCACATCAAATTTGCGATACATGCATGGAGTATTAAATGTTGATGAAATCAAAAACTAATTACATAGTTTGGTCGTACTTTGCGAGACAAACGTTTTAAGCCTAATTAGTCAATGATTGGACAATAATTCACAAATACAAACGAAATACTACAACGTGCTACCGTGCTGGCACAATTGTCCAAAATCGGGCAACTAAACAAGGGCTTATAAGCAGAATTACTCCTACTTTTTAATTTATGAAATAATATTTACTATAAATCAATAAGCCCTGCCGTGAGAACGCCTGTGTCCTCTGCTCTGTGCTTGCAGGCTGTATTGCGGCGGCCGCGTGGAGTTTGGTGTTGAACTGTTGGTGAGGTTGGGTTGTGTGACGAAACCCAAGCTGACGTGCGCAGCGCAGCGCAGTGCTGTGCTGTGCCCACACAGAGATAGAGGAGGCGGTGAGCAGTGACATGGGCCGGCGATTGTTGCGCATGTGTGAACAAAGAACCGCTTGGCTTGAATTGAAGGAACAGGACGCAGCAGGTTGCCATTGCCATCCAGAGCTGAAGGTGAGGGCGTCGTGTGAATTGTTCGGATACTGATAATAATAAAATTTATCTCAATATATGTTTAACGAGATAAATTTATTAAGTCTAATTAATTCGTTATTAATATATACTTACTGTAGCACCGCATTATTAAATTATAAACTAATTAGGATTAAGAAATTTGTTTCAATATATGTATTTAATTTTATAATAAGTCTATATTTAATACTCAAACATCTGCTGTGATTGAGGCTAAGGGCCAGTTTGGATGTCGAAATTTTTGGCGAAATGCTACTGTAGTATTTTCGTTGTTATTTGACAATTAGTGTCCAATCATAGTCTAATTAGGTTTAAAAGATTCGCCTCGTGGATTTCGTCTAAACTGCGTAATTAGTTTTATTTTTTATTTATATTTAATGATTTATACATATGTTCAAAGATTTAATATGATGAAGAATCTTGAAAAATTTAGCATCACGGGAGGGAACTAAACAGACCCTAAAGCGGAAAATAAACACAGCCAACAAACAAGCCAGCAAGGACTCCGGCCGGCCGCATCCGCGTTGGGGCGCGGACCTAACTCTGCCTCGCTATGCGGCTATAGTAGGATGCAGCTGCGGAGCAGAGAAGGCAGGCAGGTGATGTGAGGTCAGGACGTGGAGGCAGGCACATAACAGTGCCAGCTCGCAGCCCTAGGGGCAGGGCTCAGGCTACGTGATGTCCCGATCAAGTAATGGCAGAGGTTGACGATGCACGTCACGCCTCACACATGGACGAGAGGATTTGATCAATCACACAATCAGACTGGCTCATGGGCCTGCCAGATCGTCGCGTCCACGTCTTCCTCTTGCCTCAGGGCTTGTTTAGTTGTTCCCTCGCTATCTCATCATCGGATGTTTGACGTGTGCTTAGATTATTAAATATAAACTAAAACATAAATAATTATATAGTTTACTATTAATTTACGAGTCGAATCTTCTAAGTCTAATTAATCTATGATTTAACAATATAGTACCACGATAACGCATATGCTAATGACGAATTAATTAGACTTAATAAATTAAATTCTATAATTTATTTTTCTATTAATATATAAACACCCGACGACAAAAGCGCACTGCAATGCAAGGTAAGGAGCGAGTCTGACTGACTTTGACTTGTACCGCTCCAGAACCAACCACGTGCAGACGCCAGGGGGAGAGAGACGTTCACGGACTAGTACTCCCTCCCTCCGTTCAGGAAATAATCGGTCAAAATAACTCGTTCTTGACCAATTTTATAATAAAAATTATTAATACTTATGCCTCTAAATAAATTTATTATAAAAATGTATTCCTAATGATACTAATTTTGTATCAGAAATGTTAGTATTTTTTTATATATAATTTTGTTCAAAGTTCAAACTGATTGACTTTTCGAGAAGCTAGAAATGTATTCTTTTATGAACGGAGGGAGTACCACATCCGTCCTGAAAACAATGCAACTATGGGTTGTGTACTGCTGAAAAGTGGTTCACGTTTGACCAAGTTTTTAGTGAATAATATTCGCATATATAGTTTTAAATTAATTTAGTATGAAAATACATTTCGTAATTAATCTAATAATATTTATTTGGTATCATAAATCTGGATACTTTTTTATCTATAATTGATGAAACTTAAATATAAAACGTGACACTATGCTACCATTCCTTTTTTTTTACGGAGGTAGTACACGGGACCAATAATCCACGTTTCACCACCGCAGGAGTACTGTACTCCACGTCGTCAAGCTTCGAGTCGGAAACCGGACCATTCCTTCTACTGCCTCAAATCAAAAGTGGTCCATCAACCCATATTCGCGTTCCGTCTGTCATAAAACAAAACAATTTTTCAAGACTTTTTTCTTTTTCCGAATACAAATTCAGATACACGTATAACTAAATTTCTACGGTATATATCTTGCTTCTTTTCCTCATTTCTTCATTTTATAGCATAATAATACTAGTCATACAGATGCTCTAAAACCTTCACCACGATATCTTTTTTGTTTTCTCAGATGGCATCTTCTAGATCTGCCGTTATTGTTCGCATACACCCGTGATTACCTTGCGTATTAGGAAGCGGTATCGCATAACTTTATAGAATAATTTTCAAGACAAATTTAAAATCTTAGCAAAATTATTTATTTTGAGGTGGATGGAGTAGTTTTTTTTTTGTTAAACATGATGCCTTTACGAACCGGTGGTGTGCGACACATTATTTAGGAGGATGCGATGAAAAAAGCTAAATAGCAGCCCATATTGCGCCCTCGTGTCGCCGATGCAGCGATGCTAAAAATGATGCTGCTGTGCCGCTGAGCCACGACCGACGTACAACGTCTAGCATGTGTGCATCATTCCAACACGCGAAAAAGCAAAAGACGAGGATTTTTCACCATCGTAGCTAGACTAGAAAACCGAGGCAGCATATACATGAGTTGACGAGATCCCATGATTGTAGAACAAAAGCAAAAGAGCTTCCAGCCCTGATGATTGAAAGAGCCGTGCATGGTTCTTTTGACACCGTTATAGGCTTAGACCCCATCCTACATTATACATGTTATACATAGTGCTAGTACTTACACTAGGAGTATAATTTTTTTTTTAATAATGAAAAGGGTGCAGCTTCATCTCTTGAACCCAAGAGAATCATACCAATTTTTACAAAAGTTGAGGAACATATAAAATCAAACCCACTCAAAAAATCAATCTTAGCATTATTTGGTCATCCAAAAGAAGCAAATAATTGCATAGCCGCCGGTTATAGCGACCAGCAAACTTGGGAGCAGCAGTACTTGATTTCATCACACGTTTACAACTGTGACCAATGTCGTAGCAAGTGCGTTCCTTTAAATAAACCTTTAAAACAGATTTAGATTGGCATTTCTCAAAAACCGTATCATTCTTACTAGCCAGAAGGTCCAACAAATAGCTGCATCATCTGTCAATAACATTTGAGATTTTTTTAGGTAGCCATTACAGTGAAATGTAGTCATAGAAGAAACTTGCCCCCGGGGGACAGGGCGTGGTGGGTGAAGAGATAGATGATGAAGGTTCAGCCTTGAGGGCAAATCCAATGGAAAGCAGGGGGGGCGCCCTGGGGCCTGGGCGGGCAGGACGGTCCCGGCGTATATGCCGTTATATCTATCTGGCCAACAAGTCAGCTCACATCAACCAGGTTTTTTCTGGATTCTCTTGCGACCTGCTGTGCGTAGGGAGGGGCCGGTTTGCATGCATGCAAAAAGCACGTTGCTTTGCATCATGCATTTCATGCTCATCCCTTCTTCCCTTCGATTGGACTGGACGGCTGTAGCCTGTAGCAACTAGCGATCTTGCCTGTGATTGCTAGGGCCTGCATGCTTGGACTTTGATCCTACAGCCCTACACTCCGACTGCCTCCCTCTAAAAAAATAATGCAACTATGGATGGAATGCCATGAAAATACATTTACGGCTCTAAATTAATTTATTATAAAAATACATTTCGTAATTAATCTGATGATATTTATTTGATATCATAAACATCGATACTTTTATATATATATAATTGGTGAAACTGAAGGTACTAAAACGTACTATCGCATTCTTTTAGGGACGGGGGTAATACTACTCTACCAACTTTCGCGTACTTTTTGAGCTCGGATTAGCACCATCTAGCTTGTTAATAGTGCTACTGCTATATATAGATTAGAATATGATCAGTGAGACCTGTTTGGATTCAATCTTACCGAATTTGCTATATGGTCTGATCTTCCGAAAAAGAATCCAAACATGGTCTAGAGTCTAGACTGAATGGCTGATCCACCATAGTTTCAGAATTTCTACTCATTTGAACCGACTATGCATGGTACAATACCAATCTCAAATCAACATAGGTAAGTTTAGCACGCGAATCAACAAATTAGAACCAATAAGCACGCGAAAACGGGCTTGCATTGTGTGTTTGCCCGCTAAGTCGAACTACGCTAGTTGCAAGCTCAAATATTTTCTTGCACCTCCAACCAACCGTGGTGCAGGGAGGAAGGTAGCAGCAGCAGTGTCCAGCAGATGGGTGTGGTGGTGCTGCACCTGCACAGAGCCAAAGTTGAAAGTTGATGCTGGTCGACATCCCAATCCGCCTGAAAAGGAGGGGAACCCAAAGGCCAAAGGGGTTGGGTGGAACGCAAGTGACACAGGTGGTGGGGATCGGAGCGATTAGAGAAGCAGCAGGGCCATCCCAGTCCCAGACATGCGCCTTTGATTGATGCTGTACGTACGCATGGTGCCGTCTGTAGAGTAGCAGGATAATTGGCCACTCTGACACGACTGCACATTCTCGTACACCAGGGAAAGAGATCCCTAATGATTTCAGCACTAGTATCTGCTTCATTGGACGCGTATGTATGCTTGAACAAATATACATGGGTGGTTCTTTGGATAGATGTAGTACATGAGGGTTTTTAAGAGTGTAATCAGAATTAGTAGCAGTTGTTGTCTAGAACAAGCGAATAACTCCAGCTGCCTAGCAGCACAGTAAGCTAGTGGCTGTTCTCTCTGCCTGATTTGATGTTTGTCAATATTTTTCTCGAGCCCGTATCCTTGCCATGATGATTCGGGCTTGGACACGAATCTGAACCGATCAAAACTGTCGGCTAGGGGCTAAGATTCCTCCCCCTGTTTCAGCACGAGCATCACAGTTACAGCTCCACCGTTCCTTCCAGTTCAGTTCCAGGCGCAATCAAGAGCCTCCACAAGCCAATTCCTCTCACATGAAACACTGCATTACTACTAGACTGCAAGATAATCCAATGTCCATGCAGATACTTCAATCACTGCTCCTGCTAGCCTGTATTCGGCAAATAAGCTCTGGCTTATCAGCTAACAAATAGTATTTTTCTCTTACACCAAACCAACTCGCAGTACTTTCAGCCATAGCTTATAAATCAATCTAGCCGAAACGAACAAGCTAATAATGTAGCCCACACGAATATGTTTTGCTACAGAACATGCATTTTTCTTTCAAATGGACAAGAAATAGCAGACCGAACCCACCCTGGTGCTGGTAATAATGCTGTGGTTGTTTAGGAGGACATGTGATGTGACAAAGAGGGAGAGGACACATGATTGAAAATGGCCAAGGCCAAAGCAAATGCATCATCCCTCTTTGCCTGCATATGCATCTAAACAAAACAAAAAAGAAACCATCGGCAAAGACACGCACACGGGGACACTGCTGCCATTCCTAGTAGTGGTACTACATCTCTACATGCATGCACAACCATCACCACAGTTTCTCACTCGGAAACTGAGCGCTACTAGTACATTGTCCTGCTCCTCTTGCAAACAATAATAGAGTATTTGCATGGCCAGAGGTTTCTTGCAATTTCCTTGCTCGTAGTTGCTGCTAGTGGCGCTGTTCGCTTACGATGAAATTTGGCTTACGCTGGAACGTTGTGATAAGAAAACACTGTCTGTCCTACGACTGAAAAGTAGCTCGAGGGCCATTATCCAAAGGTGAAAGGTCGCAGCTCTCTCAGTCAGTGCTGCAGGCAGCAGAGCACAGTAGTGTGTGGCCATATACTCCTTGGCAGCTTTAGAATCCAAAACAGTCTAAACAAGGCCTTTAATTAAAGCGGGCCAGATGGGAGGTAAAGCTAAAGTCCAAGCTAAAGGGCCTTGCATGCACCAAAAGCTATCAAAGCCAAAAGCTCAAGTACAGGTACAGGGCAGAGGAAAATGTCCTTGTTAATCTCTTTCTCCCCTCTCTCTTTCTCTGGCAACAGTGCCATGCATCGGCCTCCGTGCATGAATGCATGATGATTGTTCAGTGCCCATCAGCCATCACCACCTCCCTGGGCCTGGGCCTGGGCCTGTTTACCGTTGGTATAGCGAAAAATCAGCTAAACTTAAAAGCACAACAAAGTTGATCAGACCATCCTATCTTAAACTACTATATGTTTTTTTTCCATTTGTGCAGAAGCACTTTCTAATGAAGCTATACCAACACGACTAGTCTTCGTTCTGATGGCTGATGGGTGATGACTGATAAAGTTTTACAATATTCATTGGCTATGATTTTAACCGTAAAGTGATTTAGGTAAAGTTCTAGTCAGGAATTTTCTAAACAAAAAATTAGATGAAAAAATATGGCTTTTCTGATTTTTCCTAGATTTTTGGAAGCCATTTTGAGGACAAACAGTTCACCAGAAACTCAAATATAGCATTTTCAGAAAAAAAAATTGATTTCAAAACTATAAAATTTATGATGACAGATCCAAACAAAATGGAGCATACTCTATTTCTAGCATCTACTTGAAAAAAATACAGGATGTTTGAAGATTCCCAAGTTATCTTTTCTAAATCAACAAAAGAAGATCTAGAAAGCAATGGCGAACGGAGGGACTTCTAAAGGCTTTGAAAATAGTTTAACCATATAAGGATTTAAAGAAATCATGTTTTATGTTTGCAAACATGAAATCATTTCTTGTAAAATGAAGTAGGACTTTACCCAAAATCATTTTAGATTTTTTTTCTCAAATACGCAAAATGATTTGTGTATCATTAACATTAAGCTAGAATAGTTTGGACATACAAACAACCCGCTTCGAGTGTCGTAGGTGGTCTAGAGTTGCATCCAAAAGCCAGACTTCCCTAGTTACTAGGTTCATTGTTTTATATTTTCAAAAGTTCTCTACAGAAGGACGATAATACATTGTATATTTTTAGAATTCCGTAGACCACGAGGTACGAATTTATGAAAAATGATAATAAAATCTCATTTCTATGTGGCGCCTCTACAGTTCGGTGTTACTGTTGTTATTTCGGAACTACTCCTATGCCTTTGCTTTTCGGAATGGATCGATTTTGAGTGTTGATAGCGCCTAGCGGTAAGTTACACCAGTTGCGTTGCGTGGCAACACTGCAGACGAACAGTGGTCACCGTAATTCTGCAGGTGTACTAACAGGAACAGGAAGGGGAAAACATTCAGATTATCAGATCCGAAGGGCTTGATGCGTGTGTCTGCGCTGTGTTTGAGTTTAACACAAAGATGTGTCGGTCACTCACTCAACAGGGTTGGTTACCTTGGGGGTCTTACCTTACCGGCTCTTAAACTTTGCACCGACACCCATGTTTTGCGAGCTTTTATTTGCCTCGCTGAATGAGTGGGCATCTCCTTTGATCTTCCCGTCTTCTCTCTAGCTAGGTGCCTGCCGGTTGATTGACTGATTTGGGTCGAATTGCGTTGCTAGTATAAATCGGCGAGACGAGACAACTTCGTGTTACTGTATCACCAGTAACTTGCAGTGTATATATCTCCACTATAATTGAAAACTTGTCTCTATCAAAATTAAAGGGTTCATAATAGATCTACATCAAATCCAAAGGTCCAGAAACGATGTTTGATGGAGGCTTCTCACACCCCCTCACCTCCATGTTTCAGGAAAAAAAAAAGGCCCATGTTCGAACGCATGCATTGAACTGCAAATCAGTCATCTTGACGTAATGCTTGATTTGCGCAAAAAACTGCATGCAAGATATATCTATCAATTCCTTTTCTTATTCTTTCTTTCTATAAATATCTATTTCTTGCCATTTCTTTTTTGCTTTCTTGTTTTGAACACCGTTAAGCGCGCCCAAATCACGTCCCTCGCCTCGCTTTGTGATAAAAGGAGTTCGTCAAGACGGCCACCGGAAGAGACACATCGACGCCACGGAGGTCATCTGCATCAACGTGATTTAACACGCGCGCGCAGCAGCCTACTCCCAGCGGATTTACGACGTCTTCGTCGCACACTACGACGAGCATCCGCCACGCTTTGTATGCTCGCTCTTGCCTTGCCTCCATGCTCGCAAAACGGAGATCTGAAACCCTGATTTAAGCTATTTTGGCATTATAGAAAAGGGTACCTTACACCAATGGCGAGTGGCGACCAGCCGCCAACAACGTCAATGGAGCCAGAGCGATGTGAACTAGATCCCAATGACGGTTCGTGCTTGTACTCTGGTTGCTCCCTATCAATCTTTAGTTGAATGAAGTGTCAACAACGTGCAACTCGCCACAATTGGGCAAAGGGGAATAGAGACCTCGACATCTCTTACTCTATTGTTGGCAATGATGCTGTAACATTTTTTTTTATTATTGGTTGTTACTTTTATCAATCAATTATAAGACACGTTTGATTATTCATAAAAATTTGATCTCCAATATTATTCTGTTATTTATGCTCTGCTCTCATGTGAACGCAGAAAGAAATGAAAAAGGACGTGAGAGTGAGGCATCAATGGAACCTATTGGGAATTCTCAGATAGATGCCGAGGACGGAGACAAAGAAAACGTCAGTGTATGTATATATCTATATGGGTCAGTACATACGTAGGTACTAATGTTAAAAACAGCATTTAATATAATATCCCATAGCAGATTAATACATATATAGAAAAATTGCCGATCAAAGACGATGGCGAAATAATACTAAATCAGAACCACACGATGACAGGAAGCCAAAGCGTGCTGACAAGGATGAGGTACGCAAGGAACTCTCAAGCTACTCACATATCCTCACTCATGTTTATCTATATGGGTTGCATCACCCACTAATAATATAATATTCCATATGCAGATAAGTAATAGGGATGTAGAAGAAGTGCGGATCAAAGAAGAAGAGCAAATCAAAGACGATGTCCTAGAAATAGTTAATATAAAAAAGACGAAGCCGAAAGCATCTTGACGAGGATGTGATTGCGATTCCTCAATATAATAAACCTAAGAAGGCGAATAATGCAAAGATCCTGTCTCAAGGTGAGTCATTTTCTTCAATAGCATCTTATTTTTTATATTTTTTTGAAATTAATTAATTAATAAAATTATTTTCAACGCAGACTATGAGTGTACAGAAGAAGATGTCAAGGTAATTCACTACATGAAAGGAAAAAAGGAAAAAAGTTTACTTGTCCGAATTGACGATGCTTGGGTAATTAGAGATGACATGGATTGCCTATTAAATGGTGATGTGCAAGTGAATGGCGCTGTAAGCATTTTAACACTGCTTTTTGCATTAGCTGATGTCCATGCAAAATATATGCCAATTTTTAATTGACAAATTACAAACCTGCAGGTCATAAGTGCGTACATCCAATTGATACGGCATGAAGAACACCTGTTCCATAGAGAAGGTGGAGATGTTTACTTAGAAAATACCTTTATTACTCAATTGCTACATCGTGATGGAGAGGCCCCTGCAACGACATGGAACTATAGCAGAAATGACGTGCTTGAAACATGGGTCCAAAATTATTTGAAGGCTGATATGGTACGCTTGACCATAAACTCTAATAGATGCTACTTTTTGTTGATTAAAAGAAATATAAATAAATTGGATAAAACTCAATTATTGCAGGTGTTCCTTCCTATAAACATTGTGAAGTTTCACGGGTACGTAGCGATTGTTAATGCTTCAATAGGCGAGATACATGTTTTGGACTCTTTCGGAGACCAAATGTCAAACTTTCAAGATCTCGAATATACGGTGTGGCTTATGATTGATATACATACATACATATTGTTTTTAATTTTTTTAATATTCCCTTTCTAAAACTTGGTGTTTCGATCATAAAGTTAATAGGAATGGAAAGAATGATAAAGCATGTAGCAGAGCATATCCAACTGGACCGACAAAAATGGAAACACGGTATCGAAGTGTCATCTTGGCCAACTAAACATATGATCACTAAAAGAGCGCAAACAGATGGGTAAAAGATCAACTATACCTTTTGTGTACATGGCATTGTCACACCAGCAACAGTACCTGTATCACTCATATTTTACTTGTAATATTTGCACAGTGTAAGTTGCGGTTTATGGATGCTTAATTATATGGAGTCCTCGGATCGAACAACTTTATCCGACGCTGTGACCTGTAATTTCATAAGAATATTTCTAAATATTTTTATTTTGGTTTGGTTAATAATCACGACTTGCTCATATTTTTAGGACGATATATAGTAACTTTAGGTTCAAGCTACCTGCGATCTTGTATAACTCCACGCTAAACACAGCGAGAGGGTTACATGATGATGAGCAAGATATGGAAGACAACAATAATCTTGATGATGATGTTGTAATGCTCGATAATCCAGATGAAATAGATATGATACTGTTGGGTACAACAACATGGACAAACAAACAAGACCTATTGTCTGCATTTCGTGCATGCATCCTGTTGAATAATGACCCTGAATCTTTAGAGTAAGTCATTCTAAAGTAAATTATTTTGTTCTAATTTAAAAAATTTTCATCACCCCTGCTACAACTGCTACGATGATTCATTTGTTTGTTGTCCTAGATTTTTAGCAAAGAATGGGTCCGAAGCACACGACCGTATCCGATTTCTTTAACTCGTAGAAAAATTGGCGATATTTTAAACGAGAATATGGAGATGGATCATAATTGCTTCAACCTTGCTGTTTGGATGGCTGCATCCAATAACGCCTCTATGTTGGAGAAAGACAAATACCACTATATGGACCTCCAGTTTGCTGTAAGTTGATATAATTTTTCACTAATGTATATAAATCATTTGTTAGTTGTATCATTAATTAAATAGTGATAATTGTTGCAAAAAAAAACATCAGTCGAGAACTCAGTTTGGACGAGATCCAAGGTGTTGCGACTGGATAGACTATGAAGAACTAGCAAAATTGCTTTAATGCGGGCTTGATAGGGACTACAAAATACAAAATTGCAGCACTGTAAGATATATGTTCATTAAACTCCTTTGAAAACTTATATTTTGTATTGCACTTATGGTTTTTTTTGTTTGTTTACAGATTCTATTGCCATATTTTCAAGATAGGAACTATATTTTATTCATATTTGACATGGGTAACAAAATTGTGCACATTCTAGATCCGCATTCTCCAAAACTATGGTACTCGGGTCTAGATCCAATCATGCCATATAATGGTATATTAGAGATAGTTTTGAATTATTTGAGTTTCTCCATGACATTGGTCAATCCTGTATGGAAAGAGAATGTTTACCTCTGGTGTCGTCAATTAAAACTATATCTTCCAAAAGCTATGGACTGGTAACAACTTATATTGTGTTTATCTTATCTTACCATCAAATAAATAGTGATTTGATTTAACTACAATAAATAAACACTTGGGCTCTTCTTCTCCAGGAAATTGGCTGGCTTCCTTGTCTACAACTACCTAAAGTTGTGGAATGGCGAAAGATTATCGTCGTTTGTCAACATAGTAAGCGTAAAATATTTCTATGTATATTTTATATGTTATCTACCAAATCAGTAAGTTAACTTATTATATATTATCTATATCGTTCGTAGAGGTCAGATTCACTGAGGACGGAATTTTTAGTTGACATTTTGAAGAGCAGCGCAAATGAATGTACATATGACATCCCTGGGGAACGGTAAGATCTACTTAAACTCATAAATTAGTAGGATAGATATGTCATACATGACTTTATTATGCCTTGTTATGCATGCGTGTTTTCCAGATAAATACATCGTTATGTACCATTGCGTGTGACTTAAACTATCAAAAAAATTTGTTGTTTGGTTATTTTCATGTAATTCCCAGAATAAAGCCGTAGCATTAGCACAAACACTATACTAATATATATATATATATAGAGAAATTATTTCCTACTGTAGGATAGCAACTGCCTGCTCCCAACCACGTACGTAGTCCACAGGTCGACGGAGCTCGTGAGCCTCTGCGCTATCGGGTTTGGAACCCTTCCAACCCGTTTAGATACACAAGTCCAATCCTTTCAGAATTTCTACTCCCAGTAAAACAGTATGCAGTATGTCCGCATACTCCTCTTTGCCACCATGTATATGTAGATATACTCCCAGGAAAACACGTATGCATTCATACCGTGTATGTACACATACGCATGTACGTAGATATAGTCCCAGGAAAACACGTATGCATTCATACCGTGTATGTACACATACGCCCCATGAACAGCTTCATATCAAATATCAAATGTACGTAACTTTTAATTTCGAAGGAACTAGTCTAATTAATATGCATATATACTTAAAAAACACGTCTGAGTATACATACATACTAGAGACTGAGACGCAGTACCAAACCGAGAATCAAGGCAACAATGTAGTAGATAATATTATTTTATTTGATTTCTTAATTACATCTACCGGTTAGCCGGTTAGGCACATGCTTAATTGGATCCGATTCCACAACTGCGGACCCGTTATGGCCAGCGGTGTACACTCGCACCCAGTTTCAGATCCTGCGCTGGCGGATTCCGGTAATTGCGTGATGCTGATTTCACGTGCGAGCCAGCAAAGCTGATGATAGAGCGAGCTAGCCGGAATTAATTGCATGGCTAATAATTATGGTAATTGAAAAAATTAACCGTCGGTGATAGCCTCCGTGCTACACGCTGGGGTACCATATGGATCTCGTAACTTCATTTTCCTAGTATGGTAACACGAGGCGTACATGCACGAGCTAGTATGGTACTCAATTCATCAAGACGTTTGATTTTTTTGACACCAAGTTTGATCACTCGTCTTATTCAAAAATTTGTGTAAAATATTACTTCTTTCATCGTGGTTTGGTTTATTAATAAAATTTTGTTAAGAATGACTTAAATTTGACTATATTTACATAATTTTTTTTGAATAAGACGAGTGATCAAACTTGAGACAAAAAAATCAAACGTCTTACAATTTGGGATGGAGGGAGTAATTAGGATGTCAAGTTACGACTTCATCGCCTTGATTTGCTCACGTTAATTTTGGCAACTCTAGTTGGCCCTGCGGTATGCATGAAAAGCTAACAAGGATTACGAGAACACATACGTGTACATACATGCGTATGCAAGGATTACGAGAGTATGTAAATAGTAGAAAATATACTATAAGCAAATGATCTTGTTACGATAATTAGCACATCTGCTGGTTACTATAACTAGTATAATGCCCGTGCTAACGTAACGGATTTATTTTGGAGACGCACATGAAAACAACCAATGTTTTTTTTTTCCATAGTTCAACTTTTACACAATATCTTTGAGCATGTACTCAACATAATTTTGGTCGAGGTAAACAATATCATTATCATTTTGAGTCAGTGACGCATCGTGAAAAAACAGTGCCTTTGAGGTCATGGACTCGTGAAATATTGTGGCCAAAGAGAAGACTTTCCATCACCATCAAGTCAATCTTTATCTATGTGACTTGCCTAATTTGCTTATCCTGAACAGGCAAGTGAGTCCAGATGAAAAAAAGCTAGAAAAACAAATTGAAATCAAACACAAGCTCGATATAACTACCTGATAGATTCCCAATATCTTAGCAGGGCAAGTTTGGCTTCCAGTGTCCAGATAATGGTAAACGTGCTTAAAGTAATCAGGGGCAAATTGAATAAATGATGACTAACTCTGTTTTCTTGATCTGCTTTATGATGGACCTATCATCCATTGTCTTTGTAAAATAGGCCTTCCTCTTGTTGTTAACAAGAAATACAGATGATTGTTTCTTTCCTATTTCAAGGGGTATCACGCAGAGCTTGTACCTACAGTATGGAATCTATGGTTAACTACGCAAGAAAATATCCAAGCATAAATACTTTCTTCAGAAAAAGTATCGACATGAACAAGATATGGCTGCAAACAAAATGAAAACACAATGTTTACAGAGGAAAACTAAATGGAGACACCAAACAAATAGAAGGTGTTATGAAAAAAACAAGCATTAACGATTGTAAGTTATATCTACCGGTCTAGAAATGAGCATTTGGTACATTGAGAACACAATTGTAATAAATTCCCAGAGAGCTACAATAACCCTACACATGAGGCTACTGCACGATCGCCCAAAGCTACAATAACCCTACCACACGAGCGCTCCTATCTCCCACAGAACACATCGCTCATGAGTGTCAAAACCTAGATGCAACCACACTCACATGTTCCTAAAAAAATGATTCATTTACAAATTCCAATTCCAAACTGCTTCTGATAATAGTATCCCAATAGCAAAGCTAGCATTCCAATGTTATCATAAACCTTATCTCACTGAAAACGTTGTAAAAGATTACTGTAGAAGCATCAGTCAAATTTTATGCACAAATCAAATTTTGGATTAGTACATGTTAAGTAAACAGCCTGAACACTTCTAAAAAGCAAAAATGACAGTTTCCGATAGCTAAAAGCAAAATGACAAAAATCTCAAATCACTTCTAAAAACTAAACTAAACGCATCTCAGAGCTTGTGAACATCAGATATATACATGCTAGACGAAAGCCACTTCCTTAGCATCAATATCGTCAGTAATCCTGTATTTCATGAAAACTGTCACATACTGTACAGCCTCAGTGCTCAATCTAGCGAAAGCATGAAACACTAATCACGAGTTCGCGGACCTTTCTAAATAAATTGTAACAAAAAAGAACTGCAGCCCATTGGTATAAATCTGCATCATCTTTTCAATACAAAATCTACATCAATTTGTAGATTTCATTTTCAAGAAGGCCATTGGTATATTTGTTTATGTGTTCCTTGTTGGATGAGGTCCCAGTCCTAGTCAGAGCAAATAAAATGGTTTTCTTTGCTCTTTGGTTGTCC
Source organism: Miscanthus lutarioriparius (assembly GCA_904845875.1). NCBI lineage: Eukaryota > Viridiplantae > Streptophyta > Magnoliopsida > Poales > Poaceae > Miscanthus > Miscanthus lutarioriparius. The sequence continues at coordinate 62,396,744 of CAJGYO010000008.1, read as the reverse complement.
TTGAGAAGATCCTTCCAAATCCCAGTGCCAACAGGATCATATTGTGTTGAGGCCACGAGAGTGCCAGGATGGCATTAGGGCACATGGCAATTGGCAAACCCGCAGCAGTGGCGGCTAGCCGCTCCATCATCCGGAAAATCTGCCACATGTTTGCATGCGTAGCTCAAAGTCTGAAACGATTCACTCTCGCTTGAATTGAAAACAAAGAAAAGGAGCTAGCACAAGACTCACCAAATGACGGACGGGGAATGAAAAGTCAGCGGCCAGTGCGAGAAAAGCGTAGCAGCGGCTCCTCCGGGACGGAAGGCCGGACTGCGGGAGCTGTCGAGTGCCCATGGAGGCGGCCAGGCCTACCTCTCGTCATCTTCAACCTTGAGTCCTCAACTCCCCTAGATTAAGAGGGATGCATCATGTTGATAGATAATGTTTCATAAGTGCTCAAGCCAACCCATGTGAGATTTGAGTGTTTGAGAGACAAAAGAGCTAACTGATTTGTTGCTGGTCTGGCTATACCGGACGTGTCCGGTATTTGCCCAGTAACTATAAAATTGTTGTTCTTGGGTTGGTTTGTCGGGAGTTTTGACGTATGTCGGGAGTTTCGACGGTCGGAAGTTCCGACAATGGTCGGGAGTTCCGACGACTCGTAGTTTAAATAATTTGGAGAGTTCATTGTGGTGGTCATACCGGACGTGTCCGGTATTCATACCGAACGTATCCAGTATGGATGACCAGAGGCCAACGACAATTTTTAAAATGTACTGAGTGTCGGGAGTTCTGACGTAAGTCGGAAGTTCCGACGGTCAGGAGTTCCGACATGTGTTGAGAGTTCCGAGACCTCAAATACTCTAACTTAGTTGCAATGGTTTCAAATATACTGAGGGTCAGGAGTTCCGACGTGTGTCGGGAGTTCCGACGATCAGAAGTTCTGACATTCATCGGGAGTTCCAACGCCTCACAAATTCACTGTAACTTAGTTACCGTTGGTGCAGTGTAAGTCATACCGGACGTGTCCGGTATTGCAACGGCTATAAAACGGCTAGTTTTTCCTAGGAGGCTATAAATACCCCAAGCCTCCACCTTTGGAGGCTGCTGATTCTGCTGATACACACATGTTTTTGAGCCTTGCCAACTCTCCCAACCCTTTCTTAGTGAGTGATTGATCAACTTGTCAAATCAAATTGTGGGTTGAGTGAAATTCAAAAAGAGAGCAATCCAACCACTTGAGCACTTGTGCATATTGTCTATCTCATGATTTGCATTTGTTACTCTTGGACTCTTCGGTCCTAAACGGTTAAGCGTCGCCGGAGAGCACCCGAGAGATTGTGGTGTGCCTCGAAAAGTTTGTAACGGTCGATTCCGCCGCCTCGGAATCAAATTAGTGGAAGGAGAAAAAGGAGTTGGAAAAGACTTCGGCTAGAGTGACCTTCGTGGTACCCTCTAGGGCTGACCTTCGCTGGGTCGCCCACAGCCCCTCAACGGAGAGTAGGACTCGAACGAGTCCGAACTTCGGTAAAACAAATATCGTGTCTCAATTCGCATTTCATTTGATATTTGTGTTGCTCCAGCTCTTGTGCAGGTTCTCTGTGTATATTGATATCTCTAGTAGGTACCTGCAGTTTGGTTTGAAGATAGAAATCGAAAGGAGCAAGTTCGGGGCTGTTCTGCACAAACCGTCCGGTATGCTAATGGACACGTCCGGTATTAGAGCTCTGTGCTGAAAATATTTATTCGCAGTTCTAACTTTGTGTTGCAGGGTTGTAACTTCTAGATACATTCTTTTATACCTTGTATACTAGGTGGCTAACTTGTGAGGGGTGGTACTACTCTTTATTTGGAGTTTCCATTTTGGAAACTCCCTTTATTATTCGTTTTCGTATTTAAAGGTGTTAATTTTCAGAAACGCCTATTCACCCCCCTCTAGGCGGCATCCTAGGTCCTTTTAGGAACTCATGTATCAAGAACTCCATGCCAACCACCATTGCTGTCACATCTTGCTCCCACAAAGCCCCCTACCATGTTTCATAGAGAAACTAAGCGGCCAAAGGGGTGGTCGTTTTCCACAGATCCCCGATCCCAAATGAAAAGAACAGAGAAAACACAATCTGAATTACGCATGGTGGTGCGGAGTAATTAGCGACGGTGAATCGCAACGGAGAACCAGATCGGTGAACGCAGTGGATGGCAACGACAAATCAATTCATCGAGCCCGGAAATGAAGGGGTTACAGGGAAGAAAGATGCGGGAGGGAGTAGGAGAGTACTCACTTCTTAAACATGGGCGACGCCAAGACGGACTTGTCCTCCCTTGTTCGGCGTCCGGATCAAGCGGAGTCCGGATCGCGGAGGCTGCCGAGGGCCCATGGAGGCGGCAGACACGCCTCTCGTCATCTTCAACCTTGAGTCCTCGACTCCCTAGATTGAGCGCCGCACCGATAGGGATCCACCTAGAGGGGACCTCGCCCTATGGGTGGGTCCGCCCACACTGCTATTGCCATGCTTGGGGGCTTCAGGCGTCGTCAGCAGCGTGTGTGCCGCTGCTTGGGGGGCGCCTTAAGCCGGGACGCCTCACCGGGACACCGAGATGCCACGACCGGGCCTGCCCCACCATGGCGCTTATCGCGCAGGTGCGCCGCCATCCTGCCGAGCCGCCTCTGCGGATGCCGCGACCAGCCTACCCGCGCCTTTGCGCGCCATCGCGAGGGTTGCGACCTCGCGGCGGGGGTTGAGGACGGTGCTCTCAGCGCGACCTCGCCTTGGTCGGGGGGCGGCGCTAGGCGGCTAGGAAACAGTGGGGGCAGAGGGAGGAGGAGGCACCACGACGGGGCAAGGGCGGCGGCGGCGGCGGCGTTCTAGACAGACGGAGCCTGTGCGAGGAGGAGAAAAGAGGCTGTTTTTTTATTGATAGGCCGCCGCCAGGAATCGAACCGCGGCGGGTGCGGCGGCACACGGGGTGGGCGATCGTTTGGAGGGCGATGAAGGGCAGACACACTAAATATGAGCTGTCGGATTTGGATGAGTAACGAGAGAGAATGGCTAAGAGATAATAATCTGGTGCATCTGATTTGATGGTGTTGTATTTTCTGGGTGTATTTATGGGTGTGGATATAGCATAGGTCATGACTGTGGAGCAGATATTTGTTGTGTGGCTGTAGATTTATTCTAACTGGTATATTATAGGGTATGGTAGATTAACACGCACATAAGTAGCACGAGAATTTTGTACTGTAAATATTTATGAGAATTTTGAACCGTAAATGTTTACGATCATTTTATACTATAAATATTTACGAGAATTTTATACTATGAATATCTCGTACTATGAAATTTACGAGAACTTGCACAAAGAATATTTACATGAACTTTATAATGTGAATACAAGTATTTACGAGAATTTGGAACTATCATCAAATTTAATTTCCTACACGAACCCTCCGCTCCGAAGCGCAGGAAGGCCACGCACCGAGAGGCTACGCCTCCGACCCGCAGACGCGCTCGTGTGGCGGCGGGTCGGCGCGGCGTGGGGAACGAGATGACCGAGCCGATCGGGTATAACGTCGAAGTAGGGCACCCGGTCTGCGCGTGCACCGACCCTCGGTGATGGTGGAGAGGACGCCTGCTTGAGCTCGGCGGCGTGTGTGTTATGATTATGCCGCCGGCGCCATGAACGCCAACCGTGGTACGCGTACCACGTGCATTCGAGCTCTTCTTCCTTTCAATTCCATGATCGGCGTTGGGAGCGAGAGCGCGGCACCGGGGGCAGCCGGGGATGTCCGCCGCGCGCCGTCCATCTCCCTCGAACTCGCCGCCACCTCCTCTCATAGTGCCGCAGCGCAGGGAGAGAAGGAGAGCGCCGCAGCGTTGCGATTGCTTGAAGTCAAGACGCGCTGCGAGCTCGCGAAGCTCGTCGACCAGCCGAAGTGCAACCTGGTCGAGGATGAGCGCGGCCACCGTGGGCTGCGCGTGCGTTGCCACGACCGGGAGATGAACTCCATGGAGCCCGCGTGGTCCGTCGAGGGGCTCGGCGGTGACGTCGGCGATATGGACCTGCCCAAACATGCAAGCTCAATCACATGAGGGACTGGCCATCGTCGTCTCAAACATCTCGCGTGGTCCGTCGTGGGTTCGACGGCGGGGAGGCGGTGGATGCGAACGTCGAGGCGGACGCCGCCTCCTCCGTCGGCGTATGGACCTCGCCCAAACATGCAAGCCGAATCACGTGGAGGAGTAGGTTTTGGAGGCGCGCGCTGACCATAGTCGACGTTTGCGGCTACTTACCTCGGTTGCTTCTGCTGGCCCAGTCACGGGATGGCGTTAACCGCAGCGCCATACTCAACGATGGACCGATGGAGTCGGCCGCCGACGCCGACGCTTCCGGTGGCCCGGACCCGCCTCGAGGTCTGCATAAGGCGACGCCACCGACCGACAAGATGCCGCACGCGGTGCCCACGACAAAGGAGCCATGCGCGAACCGTGTGACCTAGAGCAAAGAAACCACTCCGTCGACGGCGTCTTGGCGCTAGGTGCGAGCTCATCGTCGTGGAAGTCGCTGGCTCCGTGCAGGTGCAAATAGGGAAGCGTATCTTCTGTCCATACTATGTTTTACCACACGGTCTGCATGTAGAAATTAAGGTCTCGTTTGGCAGGGCTTCACTTTACTAGTGAAGTAATTTTTTTTTTGCTTCAGCTTCACGAACAGTTTCACCGATGGAGCTGAAGCGGTTTTGGTAAACTGTTTGGCGAAATGACTTTCCTGTGAGAGCATGTTTTTAGGGGCCTGGAGGAGGAACCGGGAGAAGCCACTTTTTTTGGCTCCATCCCACCCTAAATCACTGTGAGAGCATGTTTTTAGGAGCTTCACCAGTTAAGCTATTTCACTTTACCCCGTTTGGCAGAAAACGGCTCCAAATAGCTCCTGAAGCTGGTGAAAAAACCCTGCCAAACGGGGCCTAAAAGTGACGTGATTAGGGACTTTAAGCCACGTAATTAGGGGATCGGTTGATTAGATCCGTCTGAGCCGCAGGTGGATCTGGTCAATACGAGCGGTGTGGAAGGCTCGAGTCGGATGTGTAGGTTGGGTCGGGCTACAAAATAAAATTATTCTGTAGCCATTTACGATAATTTTATATATTAATTTATGATATTATCAATATATATTTATGATAGTTGGGTTACTATAACACATGTGATATTTACCATAACGTTATAGTAAACCACTTAGGGCCTGTTCGCTGGTTGGTGCTGGTGCTGGTTTGGGCTGGCTGGTGCTGATTTTTTTAAGAGAAAAACACTGTTGGCTGGCTGGTTTGGGCTGACTGAAACCAACAAGCGAACAGACTGTTAGTAAAAAGGTACTATAATCTCGTAAATTAACAAAGTAATTATCATAACTCAAAGTGACTACAGAATAAGTTATTTTTTAGCCGGCTACAGGGTAATAGTTCTATCTCTCTCTCTATATATACGGAGCGCTAGGTGTAGAATATTATTCTACACCGCAAGCCAAAACTGATCGGAGAAAAATACTGAGTAGAACTGAACCGCGTCCAGTATCAGTCAGCATTACACCCAGTATCCCGAAACAGTGAATAATACTAAAACGTGAGTGCTGAGTAATACTGAATTTTGTTTAGTATAACAGCTCACCACACTTGCTATTCTACACCCTAGAATATTATTCTACACCACAGGCTAAAACTGACCAGAAAAAATATTGAGTAGTACTGAACCGCGTTCAGTATCACTCAGTACTACACCCAGGATCACGAAATACTGAACAATACTGAAACGCGACTACTGAACGATACTAAACTCTATTACAATGGCTGTGTCTGGAGGGGCTAAAGTATAGTCATGTCATATCGGACATTCGGATGCTAACTAGGAGGACTTAACATGAGCTAGTTATAAAACTAATTGCACAGGAGTAGACTAAGGCCCTGTTCGCTTGTCTTATAATCCGTACTTTTTAACTTGTTTTTTCAGCTGGAACAGACAGCCGAAACAATATTTCGGCTTGTCTTTTTAGCAAAGCGAACGGGCCTAATTAGCGAGACGAATCTATTAAATCTAATTAATCTATAATTAGCAAATGTTGCTGATTTGTCACGTGGACGGAAATGTTGGCCGCCTCTGTCCTGCTCCCTCCCTACCGTACTCTGTTTCCCTAGAAGCATACGGGGTACTCCACTACAAGTAACTGTGGTATTTGGGTACTGCATCGTTTACCAGCACAAAAAAATGTTCGTTTCCAAAAGGGGATTGTTTGGGATCCAAATCCTCAGGGTTGAGCTCAAATCCGAACAAAATCCAATCGAGATGTTCCGCGGCTGATACGTCGGCAGAAGCTAATTCGTTTTTAGAGAAAAATAGTGTACCATGGCTGATAAGCCAGACTGAAAAATACAGTATCGCTTTTGCAGACATCTCAGACATGCCGTTCATCCTGATGTGCAGAGCTGGATTATGTAATGCATGTACCACGTAGGAGTACTATACTAGGATCAAAATTGTCAACAAGGGTTCTTGAATGCACCTGCACGTCCAGGAGGTACCAGGACCAAGAGGAAGAAAGCACCAAGTGACTGTGGATCTGTGCTCAAACAGAAAAGGAATCTATCACCCATGGCCATGCCGACGGTCCATACCATACTACTACAGTGGTACTCCTCGTTGAGCGGAGAGTAATAACAAATGAAATGAACGCCGGTGCTGTGCTGCTAGAACCAGTACTACTACTACTTTCCTCTCAGCGCATTGGGTGTTTCTTCTCCCTGAAAATTCAGGGGCTCAGTCAGTCAGATTGTGACAGCTGGCCCTTGGTTTGCCTCACATTCCATTCGTGCCTCTACTTTCGTTTGTATCTTAGAGCGCAAGGCCTCAGCAAAGAGCCCATTGAGCTTTGGGCCTCCAATATGAAACGTTGGTCTACTCGCTGGATCTGACGACGTCGTCACCGCCCTCCTCCGTCCCCAGGCTATCCGCCGCCCCTCACTCGATCCCTTGCCGGCTGCCGCTGGTCCCCACCCCAGCCCCCATCCGCCGCTCCCTCCCTCCCTCCTGGCCTCCGAGCCGCTGATCGGGCCTCCGACGCAGTGACGAGTCGCCGTTCCGCCGGGAAGCAGCGCCGCCCCCTCTCCATCCGCCGACCGCCGTGAAGCAGGGACGACCGGCCCTCTCCAGCTAGCCGCCTGTAGGAAGAGCCGGCGCCCCTCCCAGAGGACAAAGGTAAAGGCACAAGCCGATCCCGTCCGGTAGTTGCTGTGGCTTGTGTGCTTAATTCCTTGGATCTATTCTTCCCATAATAATAAAACCAATGCAAAATTGTGATGAACCAACACACCGCAAAATAAATTGTGCCTTGGAACCTGACCTCGTCAGTAGCCCGGTCAAATGTTGAATTGAAACCTGAAACGGAAGAAACGTCAGCTACTATTTGCTGGGATTTCTCGGAGAGCTGCAGTTATATTAGGAAGCATAGCATTTCGTGGTAGGCAAGGTCCATGGAAACAGTGTAGTTGAGAAGGGTGCGTATTCAATACTACGGTACTTTATTGAGCTAGAGTGATTAGTTCAGCTGTATCATCAGTTCTCACAGTTCGGTAATGTAGTTGCAAAGTGCAGTGAACTCATGTCTAGCACTAGATACTGTATCAACAGTTTTCATCAACATTGTTTATCCAAATCTGTGGTATTCTGCAAATGCCTGTAACCAAACAGTTATTATATATAATTTTCAAATAGAGAACATGTAACTTATAAACATGTAAACAGTTCTAGAGCACAAACTACCCCGTGTGCTAGCATCTATGTTAGTTGCCTCATGTCAGCTTTGGCCTTTTCTTCGCTGTGATGCCTGTGCTAAGGACCCAAGGATCTGTCTACTGTCAGTTATAACATATATAAGGCAACATTGCTCCCAAGGTATGCCCTTTGACATTGGTTGTCATGTATCTACAACTAATAGGCGACTGACAGCATGCATCTGCAAAATTCGAGAAAATGTAAATGTTTGCTTGCTTCAATGAGTTCAATGTCTGTTCCCTGAATTTAGGCCTTGTTTAGTTCCTCACCCTAAAGTTTACTTCCTATCACATCGGATGTTTGGACACATGCATGAAGTATTAAATATAGGCTAAAAAAATAACTAATCGCATAGATTGCGACTAATTTGCGAGACGAATTTTTTAAGCCTAATTAGGCCATGATTTGACAATGTGGTGCTATAGTAAACATATGCTAATGATGGATTAATTAGGCTTAATAAATTCGTCTCGCGGATTACTAATGACTTCTGTAATTTGTTTTATTATTACTATCCGAACACTCCTATGTGACACCCGATGTGACATCCCTAAACTTTACCCCCTGGATGTAAACACCCACCTAAGATGTATGATCTGCAGCGTTACTTACTGTTCTTATGATCTTGGGATCACAAATTTTAGTTTTTACCAATTCCATCAGCCATGGTGTCAGTGTTCCTTTATGACTGGAAGTAATTTATCTTTCATGTGATCATTGTCACTGTTGATATTTTTACTGTAAATTTGCACTTCTTGGAAGGAGATGCAGTAGATGTAATCAGAATGCCTATTTTCTGATGACTTGTCCTGTCACTTGAATGTGTGGCAAGTATGGTTGTCAGCGCTAATCATTGCAATTATGAATCCTGAATGATAATGTAGTATGTAGTACTAGAAACTTGATAGCTTTGATTTTGCCTTTCTAACAAAGTCATAATCTGCACCCTTATATGAATACATAGCTTGATGACACATCTAAGATTTTGACAAAATATTTCGTTAGCATCAATAATATTGGTGAGCCTGTATCGGCAAGCTATGCAGTAGGGCTGCTTTGATTGCATGACTCTTAATAAGATAAGCAGGCAGCCAGCCTGGAATTTGATTTTCTTGGTGCTGTGGTTGTGTGGTCAGTAATAATCTGCTTGCTACTAAGTCATGTGGATGCTACCTGTGTCACCATGTTCATGTCAATGCTAGCTATCTCTTTTAGTACATCCGTGTTTTACTATGGTGTTTCATTACATTTCCCATGCACGAACAATGACGTTGCCCCTGTTTTGTTTGATGACCGCAAACAGGATTGCCCTAGGCCCTGCTTGTACTTTAGGGATCCCATATGTTATTCTGAACCTCTGTTATATTCCAGATGATATCATATTGTTGTTGTGAGTTGCCATTTGCATTTGCAGAATTTGCTTGGATTCTAGATACGGGTGCTTATGTTCTCAACTGATGGACTTTCTGACACTCTCTGTGCAATGCCCGCTAGCCGAATGTAAAGATCATTATGGTTTCACAGTGCTCGGTGGGAGTTCATTTTTATCTTCGGTGCTAGAAGGAACAGTGCACTCATTAGTACTTGGAAGAGATTGGGGAGTAGGAATAAGACACTGGTGTTTTGTAGGCTATCATGTCTTTGCTCATTAGCTTATGATAATGAGGCTTGGGATGGTGATACATTCTGTGTAGTTGGATTATAATGACATTACTTTGGAAGGAATATACATGCATTTTTGCACTAATCTGAAATGTACTCCACATGTCATGCCCATTCATTCATGCACGCCTTAAGGAATAGCCCTCCTCTTTTGTGAGGATATTTTCTCTAAGGAACTTAGTTTTTCTGGAGTTGCTCATTTATTCATGCATCAAAGCTAGATTCTTTTTATGTTACAAGTTGCCCGTTGTGTCTCTTGCATTCCAGCATGATAAGTCTGCTGATTTTGATCCATTCAGATATTAGGATGGACGAAGTCACACAAGCTGTTGAAGATCTGAAGAAAGAATGGAGCCAAGCGGTTTCACAGCTTGAGGAGAGCATTGCTGCAATTGAATCATGTGGAAAAACAGGGAAAGGAACAGAGGAAGCAACTTCTCTTCCAAGGTTGAATGGTTCTGCACAGGATGCTCTGCAGTTGCTCAAGTCACTGCAGTTCCGGCTTGATCTTCTAGCTCAGCAGCTACCCACTTTTGATGAAGTGCAGTCTGGGCAAGCAACCTTAGAGTCATGGGATGAACAATACAAGAAGTAAGATAGGCTTGGGATTTTTTTTCTTTTGTTATCCTTCTTTTAGCCTGCTTTTTTTGTAACAATTTTGATTGTGTTTGCAGGCTGCGTGCTAGCCTGAGGAATGCTAACTTACAAGCGAAAGAGAACATTAGAAAAGCTGCTCAGGAGGAGGTGTGGTTTTGCCTCGACTTCATGATATCAATCCAATTGATTTGCTGTCTGAGCAGAACATTCTTCTTTAGAGCTCACCAATGCAAGTGATGTTTAACTGTGAAAGATTATGCCACATAATAAAGAACTCATGTTAAGAACCTATCTCTATTATATTCAAGTATCTCTTGTTGTAGTTCTTTATGTACTCACATATAAGTTCAGAAGCACCATTGAAACTATTCTCGCTTTAGTTTTTGAAACTTCTCTTGGAAAATTGGGAAGAAAACTACCTGTAGGCATCCTTTTAACTACAAGCTATAAGTTTCTAATTGTCTTTTCTCTAGAGGGAGCTTCTTCTGGGGGGTGGAGAAGAGTCAACGATCCGTAGGCGTAATCTCCAGTAAGTTGATTTCCATGAGTTCATCTTTCTTTTAAGCCAATGTATGGGATATTTAAGGAGTTTTATAATTTAGTCAGTTGGAAAATCATATGGCGTCCTCGTTCTAAAATACCATTTTAGCTAACATGGTATTTCAAACTAAATTGTTGCGGGTATACTTAACTTTATGTGTACTACATACATGATTTTTGTGATGATTTTTTAAACATTGCAACATGGTATTTTAGCTAACCAAATCAGCACTCTTAGTCAGTTACATGGGTATCCCTTCCATCTGGGCCACTTAAAATTTGAAGAACCAGATAAGGGCTATCGCTTGAGAATTCTAGTTTTCTATATTTTAACATAAGAATAGCGGAATACTCCTTTCATTCCAACATGTAACCTGTTTTAGTATTGTCCTAAGTGAAACTTCTCTAACTTTGAACAAGTTTATAGAAAACTGCAGGAGCATGTACAACGTAGTTTCACAAAATTCGCCAGGAAATATGTATTGATAGTATATTTGTTTGGAATTGTGATGCTTGGTCAAAGCCTTACATTTTTGGAACGGAGGGAGTAACAATTAAGAGTTGCCGTGTTAATGCATTTCACTACTGAACGGGGCATCCTTTTAGATTCACACTCAGATCAGTTCTCTTGCGTTGCAATAATGAACAAATCACCCTTCTACATTATGTAGTCCAAGAATCATCTAGTTTTGTTGTATAATACTATAATAATGTGATTTCTGACGGTGTAGGACAAAGGCTGGGATGACATCTGCTGCTGAAAGTATCACTGAGAGCCTCCGACGGTCTCGCCAGATGATGGTTCAGGTTAGCATGTCCCCTTGTTCAATTGTTAGCTTGTTATAAACTTGAGCTAATTGATATAAATTGTTACAGGAAGTGGAAAGAAGTGCAAGTACCTTGGCAACATTCGGTATGCATTCTTGATTAAACCAATATCTTATTCACAATTTTTATCGTTCCAGAGTGATTGAGTTTTGTTGGTTTCTTAAAATTTCTCTTGTACATTATGGCTTGATCTTAACTGTAATTATTCATGTGATGGGTCACAATGGGGAAAATGAAACTGCTTGGTTGTAGACATGTGGTTGTTGTGCATGTTTATATGTTTGAGATTTTGCTACATTATTCCTTGTTATTTACTATATATAGGATGTTCTTCTGTTATGGAAAAACTATAGCACGTTCATGTACTTCATAGTGCATTGCATTAAAACATTTTGTTATTTGCCTGCATTTTTAGGATCATCAGTCAAATTGAATCATGCAAACTAATTATTAAATTATGCAGATGAATCAACAAGTGTTCTCCGGAAGGCTGAAGGTGAATATCAAGGACACCGCTCTTTGCTGATGCGTACCCGTGGTTTGCTCTCCATGATGCAACGGCAATATGGTCTTGATAGGTAAGTACTCTCACTCTTTTATATAGTTCGAAACTGGGATGACTGCAAATGGGTGTATAATGTGGTCGTATGGCTTGCACTGTTGTTTTACAGTCTAAATATTTAACTTAAAGAAATGTCTTTATGTAGTGTGCACACCTACTAACAGCTCTTCACATTCCAATGAGCATCTACAAATTGAACCGTAACCTGGTTCCTTTCGAGGAAATGGTGATAGATGCTATAATTGCCCGTACTCAACTATCATTTGAGGTAGTGTGTTTTTCATATTAAACAACAGTACACTTTCTCAGGTTATTGTCGAAGGGAAGTAAGCTCATCAGTCAAAACAATAGCAAATAAAAATGACATGTAGAAAACATGCTGGCATTTGATTTGCGTATAATAACAAATCTGAAACTAAACATAAGACTTACAACTTTTTCAAAAGCCTTTATAAACACGGAAGAATGTGTAATGCAAAAGAACACTGCAATTATTAGATCATTCAATTAACAGGTCTGGCAAACCTTCTTTGCCACCTCCTCTATGAGCTCTGGGTGTTGTTGAGATGATTCCTTGGTCAATGGTGTGTGGTCTCACCTGTCAAAGGTCAAAAGGCGACCTTGTGGACTCCCTTCAATAGAGGGTCACAAGTTGTTTCTTTTGGAGACAAATTATCACGGATGGAGCTAACTATCCTAATCCTCAGTCCTATACTCCTATTACTTGTTCTTTGCATCTACGAGTGTGTGTGATGAAGGATGCATGTTATCCTTGTTTGAAGGAACATTAGTGTTGCATGACTATTTTGTTCCCTCATTCCCAGCAGTTTAGATGTCATACCAAAATAGGAGGAAAAAAAATGTTTTGAAGTAAATGCACCTGGTGCCTTGGTGCTTTGCAGTTAGTGCTGTCTAAACAAATCTGAGTTTCTCGATGTCGTGGCCAATTGCTAATCAGATCTGTTTCCCAGGATCATCCTGACCATCGGCTTTATCATTTTCTCCTTGGCGGTTCTTTATGTTGTCTCAAGACGTATTGGTCTATTGACGCTGCAAAGGAAACTGGCCGATGCCATCAGATCCGGTTCATTATCAGCTGAGGACATCGTAGCGAAAGCCCAACATGGACCTGCCCCAGCAAACGTTCCTGCTCCCATTTATGATGAACTGTGATTCACTTTGTCCTCTGTGTTGTTAAGGTAATAGTTTTGCAAGTAGCTATTGGGATTTTGTCTACAGTCTGCAGTGATCATGTACCGACCTGTTATTCATTTGAGATGTATTATGTTTTGGTTACAGAGATATGCTAGTGAATTTCGGAAGATACTCTCCGATGGGACCAATTAGATGCCTCACTTGAGAAGTCGTCTCCTGACTGAAGTTCTGCTCATTCTGTAGGACGTACTTAAGCCTTGTACCAATATGGCAATATATGGTTCAGATAGTTCCATTAGTTTTTGACATGTAGAGTGTAAGTAGGATCTTGTAGGACCATCTCGAGATTGTGAAGCATTTTCCATATGCCCAATTGTCCATTTATTTTTTTGAAGCTGGATAAGGTAGCCTATAATTTTTGGGTTTGTATTATGGAATGAGTAAACGTCAGGTTACGGGTTACCTTGGTTGCAAAATGCGTTTGTTTGTTTTTTTTACTAAACTGGTCTTTGATGACATTTGAGAAGCCAAAATAATGTGCGACTTGAAGGACATGATCGATTGTGGATCTCAGATAACAATCTTCCTATCACACACAGGACCTAAATCTTCAGATGACAATATCCTAGGCTTCGAGTCCAACTCTCCATGTCACACATAATCCCCGTGTGGTTCTTCGGTGTCACACATAACCCCCTTCGAGTCCAACTCTATGTCACACATAATCCCCGTGTGGCCCTCCAGAGATGTTAATGGCTCTCCCGTCACCATGTAACCCGTAATGCTCTAGGTTATCTGACTATGGACTTTGATACCACTTGCTAGAGAGTGCAGCAGATTTGGCCCAATTCGTTATACCCACATGACAATGGTCCTCGTGCCTAGGTCAATTGGAGCCCACAACAAACCAAAGCCTTAGGTCTAACTCAACCAAAAAGACGATACTGATAGTTGAGGGTTGTCCCGCTTTATATGTTGTGCTCCCTCATCATCAATTTTTAATGTGGGACTAAACCTAACAGGAATTTGCCTATTTGGGTTTAACTTCTTGACTTGGCATGGGTTCATGTATTTTCTCAAATATATTCTAGGATTCAACGGTCTTGATGTGCTTGTCGACAATGAGACACATGTGGTACAGACAAGTCCAAAGTTGGTGAACCTAGTCGAGATAGACAGACAAGTTGATGGCAAACCATGCATTTTACTCATTTTGAAACTTAGAAAAACATTGCTCTATTTGTGCTATATATTTTAAATTTTTTTAGTGTAACATGCTCCTCATTGCATATCATCTAACGATGATCCCATTCACCCTTGGGCCTTAGAGTGGATCTTTCTTTCTTTCCAAAATCTCCAAAAAGAAAAAAATGTTGGGCCTTAGAGTGGATCTCCCATGTGTCTAGCAGCACTCTAGCGTGCTCCTACTTCCTTTGTGAAAAGAAAAACTTTGACCCCGTCCGGGAAAGACCGCCCCACGGTATTGCTTTAGGGCTTGTTCGGTTAGCTAGAAATCTACCTAGAATTGTTCCAGCTCATCAAAGGGTATATAAATTAGCCAAGTATTTCTAGTAGGAATTGTTCCAGGGCATGGTAACCGAACAATGCCCTAAGAAGTCGTACGTCTCAACCACAAGTCATCTTGAAACAGAAACACAGCCTGTACAACAAGAATTCTTTGCAGCAGATATCATTAGTAGTAGTATCGATCTAGAAGGCTCGCTGCCATCATGTGCAGTCAAATGCATCACTAGGAGAAGCAAAGCAAGGAATAGCACGAGAGAATGAAGCCATGAACAGGACATGTCCTGGAAATGAGGAAGACACAGACACGTCTGGCAGAGCATAGGAAACATTTCCTCCATTCCTTGTTTGTGGAAGCAAAACGCCAGTGATGACTGGCTACGTATACGCATTTCAGGCTTCACGTCAGCTATGGCAATCGAACTAAACCCTCAAAGGCTCAACTTAAGAACGAAGCGCCGAAGCGACCATCGATCAACATAGTCATCGCTATGTCCAATGATCAGCCAGCGACGACCAAAAAAACAAAGTATCGCGCGCAGCGCAGCTTGGGGCGGAGAACACGCCTCTCGTTGAATGGCTTAGCGCCGCTGATTGCATGGCATTTTCGTGCCTGCCAGGAATGATGGAAGCCGTCCACGCGCCACGCTGAATCTGGGCAGGGAGAGCAGGAGATGCCGCCGTCGTGTTGCGATCACACGCCTGATTTCCTCTCACGCAACCTACACCCAGAAGCATACTACTGAACGTACACCACAAAACTCCTATAGTCGAGAGCAATCATGCAGCCAGCCAGCCAGCCAGGCAGCCCCTGCTTCATCAGGACCCATGCATGTACATGTATGTTCATCAGAGGCTGCACGTGTCCCCAGCAATATGATGCCGCATTAATTAACACAAATCATTCGTATGTCTGAAACAGCAATAGGTCCTTGAGAACAGCGTGCTCTGTTCGCTTCGCTGAAAAGTCAGGTAAAAAGTACTGTTCACTAATTTGTTGTGAGAAAAAAAACACTATACCATAACTGATAAGTTCAAGCGAACATGGAACCATGAAAAGAGGCAACTAAAGCACCTAGGAGTTTTTTTAGAAAAAGCATTAGTTATTAAAGTTTCGTAAGATAGATTGTGGCAAAGTTAAAACTGAATATAGTTTGTGATAGCATTAAAACTGTATACACAAAACGTAACTTTATCTCCTACACCATCCATTTCAAATTGTAAATCGTTTTTGCTTTTTTAGATACATAATATTTTACTACGTGTCTAAAACATAGTGTATACCTAGATGTATGATAAAAATTATGAACTTTGAAAAGGCAAAACAACCTGCGATTTGGAGCTGAGAAAGTGGTTTTCCTTTGCATGAAAAACTATTTATTATGCACTAAATTTGAAAAAGAAAGGCTTGATACTTATTTTACCTTATTATATTATTATTAATCAATATTTTAAATCTACCGAATGCCACAACCGAAAATTTAACACATCATCGGAAATGTTGTGGGTAGGGCGTCCGATCGTCCGGACGCCCGCATTGGTGGGCCTCGACACCGCCCGAATGGCCTAACACCGCACAGTCGCTTGTGTTGCTCAACAAAATATCATCACAAGCAGCCTCGGATGCCTCCATCCTCAGACCCATATCTGATCTTATTAACTCTCTCATATCTTATCCTCTCATCTCACTTTTCCATCGCCCACTCTCACCACACGGTGTCGCTGATGGCATGGCCGCCATTTGCCGCCGTTGTAGTTCCTTGACTTCGCAGCGTGAGCTGTGGCTGCCTTCCGCAGCTGGTGTGACTGTGTGTGGCTTCGCGCTTCACCTTCACCCACGCCCGTATGCTCCAGAGCTTCACTCGTTGTTGGCAATGGCTTCTGCGCTGGCCACTTCGACCTCCATGCGGTTCCTACCGCGGCTCCCGAACCTCCTGCTGCCATCACCGCTCACGTGGCGGCCTCTCGTTGTCACGGTGGCCGCCGGCCCAAGTAGAAGCGCCGGGCCTTGGCGTGGAAGCCCTCCGGCCTCGCCTCCTGATACAGCTGCGGTGCCCCGCTGCAGATGGTGGAGGAGGACGCACCAGGATACGTCGCAGGTTGCAATCGTATGTTCCAAGTGTTTCAGATATTTTAGAAATATGTTGCAAGTATTTTATCTGTATGTTGTAAAAGTAGATCGGGATGTTGCACATGTTGCAATGGCTATACATGTATGTTTCAAGTGTATGTTCTAAATATTTCATCTGTTTTATACGTATATTACAAGTGCTTCATTTGGATGTTGCAAAACTAAATCAGGATGTTGCATAGATATGCAAGTGTTTCAGGAGTTTTCTTACGTATGTTGCAAGCGTTTCATCTTGATATTTGCATATGCTTGCAATGGCTACACACATGTTTTCAAGTTTTTCTGGTGTTTTAAAAGTACTTCGTCTGTTTTAGACATATGTTGCAAGTGTTTTATCTTAATATTTTAAAAGTAGACTGGATATTACACATGTTATAATGTGACTCACTTGCCACACCCGCCTGGTGCAACTGTGGGGCGCCACCATGGGTCACTCGGCGTGCTGCGTGAGGCCGGCAGACGCATCTGCGGTGCGGCATCCACAAGTGGGGGCAGATGACGCATGGACAAGCAAAATAGTGCGAGCATGATGATAGAGCGTTACGCAGGGTGGGGTCCACGTGGTGGAGCGCGCAAAAATAGGTGGCACAGGCTTCTTTTACGTGCGGCGTGGCCTCCCGCACCAAGGACTGGAGGCGCCACAGAAACGGGGAAAAAAATCCCTACCAGACCCACCTCCTGAACCCAACTTACCTCTATAAATACCCCCATCACAGACGAACGGCTTGTTGCAACAAACCATCGGCCAATTCGGGAGGAGCCCCAGGAAGAATCGTAGCAGCCAAGCCAACCGTGCAGGTGCCAGCTGGTGGTGCGAAGCATGGGCTCCCTGGGTCCTAGCGTGGTAACCCTGCAGCAGCAGCAGCAGCACAAGACCGGCAAGCCTACGGCGGCGGCGGCGGCGGGTGGCGGCCACCACGAGCAGGAGCAGCAGCAGAGCAGCAGCAGCTGCGGCGGCGGGTCGTCGTCGTTCCGGATGCCGCTGCACTACCCGCGGTACAAGAAGGCGGACTACGAGGCGATGCCGGAGTGGCGCGTCGACTGCCTCCTCCGCGAGTACGGCCTCCCCGTCGCCGGCGACCTCCGCGAGAAGCGGGAGTTCGCCATGGGCGCCTTCCTCTGGCCCGATCAGTACTGATCAACTACTGTACGTTTGTTGGAGTTCCAAGCAGATTGAAGCAGCGTATGCATGCATATGCATGGAGTGGAGATTAATTCTCCCCGCCAGATTCACATTCACCTATCTAGACATGGTGCATACGAGTGTGGGTATGCATGAGCTCCTTCTCGATCGTTCCGTGAAACTACTACTGCACTATCAGTGGTTCATCTCGCGTGCATGCATGCATCGTCGTGGAATCGATCCATATATGAGTGATTCATCATCAGCATATGTACATGTGCCATCTCATGTACATACCGCTACCATGCATGTGGGTAATGTATACTACTTACTACTTAGAGTATTAATTGTTAGTGCAAGTTAATTAGATATTTAATCAATGATGGTAAGCAGATTATCCCCGAGAGATTCTAGAATTGGTGTGTGAAAGCTCATCAGCTCGTTGATGCGAAACTCATCAGCATCAGTACTGGAGTACGTCGGTAATTAATCAATGTAAAATTTGACCGTCTGATTCCACTTCGTTCCAAATGTTAGATTTGGTGGTTTTCTCTGCCCTTTTTTTGGCCTCTATATATAATCTTCTTTATTGCATACGCTTATTATATATACATACACGCATGCCTACATATGCATTCATCGGCGATTTGGAGATAATTTCGAGTACAAAAATATAAACCTTGGGCCTTTCTTTTTTGCTGTCGTTTCTCATCCCAACAACACAAATGCACCACACACTGCTGGTGTATACGTGGCGCGCAGGGTTAGCAGAAGCATGCTGCCACAAAATGCCATGTCAGTGCGGTCGCGTTCACGAATCAAATCAAGAAGCCGTGCTCGTGTTCCATGTTCCATTCGTTTCCCATAGCAAGGATTAGTAGTAATATCCAGCAGCAGTGCATGTATGATTAATGCCATCCGATCACTGTTTCAGGGACATTCATTCCATTTCCTGCAATCATTCTTTTTTGAGCAGAATTTCGTGCAATCATTCTGAATCAATGGCCTAACAACATATCTAATCTTGGAATATAAATGGGCTTGGCCCAAATACGATTTTCCAATTATTGCAAAGGAAAAAGTCCAATTTATTTCCCTCAACTATCATGGTCGTCTGATTTTTCTCCTTGATGTACAAAACCAAAACCACCTCTCAACTTTTAAAACAGTTTGCTTTTGCACCTTGGGTGGTTTTGATGATGTGGCACCACATCAGAGGGGGGTAAATAAATTGAATTAAGTTAAAAGCTCAAGAAGGTAAACGGACAAAAACATCTAAAAATTCATAAAAATAATTTTTTAAAAATTTATACAAATATTTTTACATGAAAAAATAACTCAATGAAAAATCCTAAATTCTAGTTTAATCTTAGAAGATTTTTTTACCTTGAAAAATTATGAAGTTAGTTTCAGATTTTTTTCCCTAAAATCATGATCTATCTTATGGTTTGTAGCTCAAAGTTGTTTGAATCTCGATGGACTCATTTTGGTGTTTAGTTGTTATAGAAGTTCTCACTATCTATTAAAATTAGTCAATGTTATCATCCGGACTATGCAGAAGCGGCAGTAGAGCGTCATCAGGACTGCAGCGGGCGCTGGTCCCCTACTCGAGATAATTTTTCAAAGTAGCTGTGTTAGCCCGCGTAGCTGCATGCACCTGCTGCACATATAAATGCTCTCGTTGTCTATTATATAATTCGTCTACGTTAATGACCAAGTGACTTTGATAACAACACAAGTGCCATGTGACAACATCATACTTAATACTATTTAGTATGAACATAAGTCTGAGTCAATCATGTTCGTGCCACTTCATTCTATTTGTACAAACATTAGACTATCTCCAACAACAACACAAAAAATACAAGACTCATTTATCCTTTGGGTAGCGCTACAGGTAAAAGGTTCAATACCTATTCGGCATCTTCTCCAACAACAAGACCCAAGAGAGAATCCTTTCTGCAAATGAGTTTCCAGAAAAGAAGATGCTCATATTTAGGTTGTGTCTCTCAGACAACCCAAAATAGGTCTTGAAAGGACCGAGACGCCTAAGAGCGGGGGGTGTTTAATTAGGCAACTAAAAAAATCTAACTCTAAATTATGGCCTATTTTTCTAACCTTAGCAAAACCTATGCAAAAGATAAACTATCTAAATGTGCAACTACAGTTTTGCTAATGTGTTGCTATCTCTACCGCAAAAGGAGTAATACAATCAATGTAAATGCGGAAGCTAAAGAGCAAGGTAGAGATATGCAAACTCCCCTCGACGACTCCAGTATTTTTACCGAGGTATCGAGAAGCGCGCAAGCTTTCCCTAGTCTTCGTTGGAGCCCCTCACAAGGAATCCCTCACAAGGGCCAAGCTCCCGGTCGGGTAACTCCGTGGATAGCCTCGGGCCTTCCCCACACGCAAGTGGGTCTCCGACGTGCCTTTCGGCAAGCCTCTCCCGGATGCTCCCCGCCGTCTTCACTATCAAGCTTCCGGCCGAAACGCTGCGGGCCTTTTTCCCTCCGGTACACGGTGGCGGCCACACCACAAACGCGGTTGGTGTGATCTCGCAAGACTACAAGCCCCTCCGATGTACAACAATGGTGCGCGCAAGCACCGAGTGGTAAGAGGTATGCAAACCTCACTAAACACTAGGCATAAACCTAGAGCAAGCGCATAAGTGGTGGTCTAATCAACCTAAGTACTTCGCAAAGCACCTACGCTAATCATCTAATGAATCACTAAGCACTATGTAAGTGGAGATCACTAAAATGGTGTATCAACACCCTTGATATGTTTCCTCAGCTCCACACACCTCAAATGGCCGGTTGTGGGGGGGTCTATTTATAAGCCCCACTGAGAAAGTAGCCGTTGGGGACGAAATCCTGCTTTTCTGCTACTGACCGGACGCTGATCACGTCCTGACCGGACGCGTCCGGTCATCCCGATCGTTGGAGCCGCGATCCACTGATCGGACGCTGCCAGGGTCCGGTCACATGCCACCGGACGCGTCCAGTCGTATTTTCACCCCTCTGGAACCTCTCTGTACTCGACCGGACTCTGTTGTCCTGCGTACGATCGATCTGCCGCCAGCGTTCGGTCCAGTGTCTGGTCACGCCTGTTGCCGAGCCTCTTGATCGGAGCGTCTGATCACTTTCCTCCAGCGTCCGGTCCAGCATCCGGTCACTTCTGTGAGCTTGTTTCTTCGCGATCTTGCGTACGTCTTGATTTCTATCTTCATGCTTGGACTTTGCCTGATATCTTGGGTATTCTCTTGTGCTTCTAAGGTCTTGCTTATGGTGTTGATCATCGGATCATCACGTTGCCTTCGTCCAAGTCACGTCTTGCATCCTATTGAACTACAAAACAATCACTTGCAAGTTCATTAGTCCAATTTGGTTGTGTTGATCATCAAACACCAAAATCCAAAGTAAATAGGCCAAGGGTCCATTTTCCTTACGGGTCTCCCGTATAGATACTCTGTTGGAGGTTGATTTTGGGTCTCTTGCTACCCATTTTGGGTTTGGGTGCCTATATGGGTTCCTTGTTGGAGACAATCTTATGACCCGTGTGCTACCATCTAGTTTTTTTCATGCTACACTCCATAATTCATTATATTAGAACTTAATTAAATTTAATAGTTTATAAAACATAAATAAATATATTAAATGAAGGGTGCATGCATGAATATATGCATATGTGTGGTAGGGTGCATGCAACAATTAGGCTAACACAACTACATTGATAATTTATCCAGATGATCAACATCAGCTAATTATAATGGATAACGAGAGCTTCTACTAGCAAATAAGAACCAAAATTAATCTATAAAGATTCAAACAATTTTAATCTAGGCACCATAAGATACAACATGATTTTAGAAAAAAATCTGAAACTAGTTTTTGTAAGATTAAACCACATTTTAGTATTTTTAACTGCATTGTTTTCTCATGTAAAAGTATTTGGATATTTTTTTTAAAATTTATTTTCATGATTTTGGATATTTTTTAAATGTATTTCTTGTCCGATTTTCCTATCTGAACTTTTAATTAGTCTGATTTAACACCCCACCCGATGTGGCGTCAAATCAGCAAAACCACTATCTAAACTACCCAATGTGCAAAAAAGAATAGTTTTAAACTTTGGGGGGGTTCAAAAACTAGTTTTATAATTCAGGGAGCAAAATTAGACAACCATGATAGTTGAGGGAGGTAGATTAGACTTTTTTCTGTTCCAAATAAACCTCAAAGGCACATTCATGTGGTGCATATGGAGGAAGTGGTGGAACTTTGGTCCCCCCTTGCTAACTGAAGTAAAGGATGGCATGCTTAAACGTGAAAGCCCTCTCCACTCCGCCAAATCTACTGTGGGTTTGAGGGAAGGAAACTCTACAGGCACACGTGCTTGTTCACCTCATTTAGCTTGGGTCGGGGCTAGGGTGTAGGGTATAGGCACTTGCGTGAATGGTCCACCAAAGTTAGGCTCATGACCTTGTGAGAGTAAGGCCTCTTTTTGTTGTTTTATTTTTTTGTTGCTTAGCCTTTAAGTCTGTGAATCAGAAATCTAATCGATTTAGATCCTGAAGGCAACAAGAGATTGTACAAGTCTTTCCTATATATACAACCTATTGGCCACTGCCAGAAACATATCTATTCGAGGTAGGGTTCTACCTCTTTCCATTTGCGCTGTCATCGTAGTCTCTCAATCTCGAGCACTTAGATGCATTGGCGATCGGGAGAGTTCTTCGAAACCACTCGCTCATGCAATCTCGCAATGGAAGAGGGCAAATAAGGTTTTTGGGAAGTTCCTTCATCTTTCATCCATTGTCGTCGACAACATTGATCTGTTATGGCATCTCCATCTGTAAATAAGAAATATGTACGCCATAATTGACCTGTTATTTTAATATATCTATTATTTGTGGCATTGTGTTTATCATGTTGTTGTTGTTCGGTTCAACTAGTATGATAGAGAATTACATGTTAGCTAGTATATGTTTTTTTTCATGATTTATGCTCCAAAACTAATCATGAAATTACCTAATTATGAAAAAAAATAAAAAAAACTTATTGTAGGCAATTTACTACATTAACTATGGCTAGTTTTGCTTATGCACCAAGGCCGAATAAATTTACTAGTGTGCACTTTAAGAGGTGGAAGGAGAAGGCCATGATCTTGCTTCAGGCTATGAAAGTATTCTGGTTAGTAATGGCATGCCTGGAGGAAATATCTCAAAGAAAACTCGATGAAGCAAATGCTATCTTTGTGGGATATATTCTTGGTGTTCTTATTGTCATCACCTGGTTGATGTGTACATGCACATAGAAGTTGAGAAGAAGTTGTGGGGGTGAACTAAATGAAAATTTGATGCATCAAATGTAGGCATACATCATGGAGAGCTTCCATGACTAATGGTGGGAAATATTAGTTTAATCAAGAGTAGGTCCACTGGAAAGGTGTTAAAGAGTATTGAGATATTAACATGGCACTAAAAGTCATCATGCTCACTTACAAAGATTATGAGTTATTCAGACACTAATTTTGCAATAAGAAAGTACACAATCAGATTATATTTACTTTCATAGAAAAGGGAAAATTTTAAGCTCTAAAAATACAATACTAAGATGAGATGAATTAGCATGTTTTAAGATAGAATAGGGCATGCTATGTGTCTTAAAACGTTTATCCCAAATTTAGTGTTGATATATTGTTTGAAGTTGCAGACTTGCAGTATTATTTTGCGTAATAGCACATCAATTGGTGATGCCAAGCATGCATATTGATTAAATGTTGTGTTATGAAAACATGAACCTAGGATCAAATCATTAAGCTTGAGAAAGTAAGTAATAAATAAGTGATGCTAGCATAACTGCTTATTTGAGGCTCACCACTTAACCCATTTAGAAGTGCACAAATAAATATGGATCTTTAGTGCAAAGTCTCTAATCTAAGCCTGGATAGGGACATATAATTAATTCTCAATAAGTAAATATAAGCATCCAACAAGCTATTGTAGTAAACTATGAGTAATTGGTTCCTAGCAGTGATTAAATGCAGCTCACGATTCTACTCTTACTGTTGTATTGAGTGCGAACACAAGTTTAAAGCGAATATAAATGTTGTTAGTCATTTGGTCAAGTGGGAGGATGTTAGAATGTGATCTCAGCTAACATGTTAACTTGGCATACAAGTAATAAATCCACCAAAAATAGTGTCTAATATATTAAGTAAGTTCTTGTCATGATTTGTGGAAACTCTAAGACCTTTTGGGAGTCAGCCTCGGACCCACAGAGCTATAATAAGAGGGAGCTTGCCTCAAATGAGTTCACCACGTATATCAAACCCAAAACCGATCTATTAGGCACCGGAGGGTTTTGGAAGACTGATATCCACATCTAGATGGTGGTGGTGTTGCACTTCAAGTTCTTCACCAACCAAGAGCATGAAGCCGTAATCTAGTGGAGACTAAGATCTTCTTCATCTACATCAAGTATATATACAGAAATGTAGCATCTACAAGCTCTGATCAGTACCTTTTTTAGATAATGTTAGATTAACAACCGGCTTCTTCCTTCAAAAAGGAATCAGGCCACGAGTTCAATACAGAAGAACATCCTCTTATCAGTACCTATAAGATGTAATTTCTGCACTAAGTTGAAGACTAAGAATCATATACATTTTAAGTTACATGTTTATACTAAGATTATTTTCAACACCCCCTACCCCATGCTCCCATGGAGCCCTCCTAAATTTGTAGCCATGAATGAAAAGGAAGGGGAAAAGGAGGAGAAAGAAGAATAGAAAGAGGAGAGGAAGGAAGAAGGAGAAGGAGATAATGAGCCCCTGCTACAAGTCTCCAGCTCCGTCCCTGCTATACATGGCCAAACGGGCTACCCAGGCACGGCATGGCACTGGCACGACATGATGGGCCACGACGGCGCTGTCGTGCCATGCCGCGTAGTGCTGCCGTGCCGACATCCCGGCCCAGGCACGATACTATAGGCTATTAGCCGTGCCGTGCCGCTCGCCCGTGCGTGCCCGTGCCGCTCCTGGCCCGACGCAGCGAGGCCATCATGTCGCCTCTTCTTCGCCGAGGCCGTCGCGTCGCTCGCCGAGGCCACTCACGCTCTCTAGCTCATCAACACAGAGGCCATTGCGCCGCCGCGCCGCCACACTGAGGTCGCCGTGCAGCTCCCCCACGTCGCTGCAGACCTCGCGCCGCCGTCGTCTTCCACTCCGCCGTCGACCTGGGGAGCAGAGGAGCCGCCGCTGGAGCTGCTGTAGTGAAGGAGGCCGTGAGGCTGCTGCGGGAGGGAATGGGGAATGGGGAGCGGCGGCCTGGAGCGAAGTCGCGTCCCGCGCGCGTGACGGAGTCGGAGGAAGCGGCGGGGTGAGGAACTGAGGATGGGAACTCAGAGGTGTGGGGGATTAGTTTTAAACCTAGGGTTTCATCCAACGGCTGATATTCATCTAAAGAGGATCCAACGATTGGAAATAGCCAGGCCGCATCATGCCGGCCCAAAAACCGTGCCGTGCCCGGGCCGGCACTACGGGCCGGTGAGGCGGCCCAGGCACATGCACAATGCCGGGCCGGGCCAGGCATGGGCACGAGGTAGGCCATGCCGCACCGGGCCACTGCCGTGCTTTTTCTGACCAGGCCCATGGTGGCCCAGCGGGCCTGGCCCATCTGGACATATATAGTCCCTGCCGATAATCACACTCCGCTTGTATATAGTAATGGAACATTCCCCCTGTTTATATCATGATGAGTGTTCGTTTCACTAGTCACAGAAGACTACTTTTACAGAACATACGCGACCACACCAATATGCAATGTTACAAAGCACACACGACTGCAAGGTTCAGAAGAGCAAAACAAAGCAGTCCTGAGCAATCCAGCACACACTAACAGTTGAAATAATCACACCATACATGATGGACTACATATATAGATTTATTTCACACCAATCACCAGAGGACATGATAGATGCATGGGGAGGTACTTGTGTCTCCAGACCAAACGGACCGGGGGAGCTAGCTAGCAATATATAGCATACCGTGCGAGCTAGATGGAGGTGCCGCCAATATAATCAACTCTGTCTGGCATTCATTATTATATATATTACAGCAACCTGCGCCGCCTTGCAGAGCTGCAACTGCAAGGCTTTTCCATGTTTTCCCAGAAGAGGCGAGCTGCTGCTGAGGTAGTAGCGTCATCAGAGTTGTTGGCAATGGCATTGGCGGGCTCCTTTCCAAGGGCCACACCACCGTCAAGGATAAACGCCATCAATTTTCTTCCATGCATCCGGCGCTCAAAGGATGACGATGAGGATGGCGCGCCGTCCCGGCGAGGACCCTCCACCGCCACCGCCATCAAGTTACTTCCATGCATCCGGCCCTCAAAGGATGATGATGATGAGACTGACGCGTCATCATCCCGGCGAGGACCCTCCACCTCCACCGAGACGACCGGGTGCATCAAGAAGCCTTTTGGGGTGCTTGCAATTGGAGGACGATGTCCATCCCCCTGACCCTGAGGAAGCTGGTGGGCACTGGAACTGGAACCACCACCCCCAAATGATGATACGCTGTCTTCGTTCACTACGCCTCTTGCCAGGAGACGACCGCAAGGAGCCGGCGGCGCTGCCGCTCCCCTCCGGCACCGAGTGGTGGGAGCAGGTTTTCTCTGTAGACTTAGGCAGGCTTTTCTGTTAGTGTTGCCGACGACGACACTGGTGCGTTTGCGTGCTGCTGGTGCCGGTGCCGGTGCCTGTGCAGCGGCCTTATGCCCTGGACTCTGGTAGGTTTTTTTGTCGCCAACAATGACACGGCGGTGTGGTGGCGGTGATGATGCAGCGATAGCCTTGTGCTTGTGCCGTGGAGCCTGCTTCCTCAACTCTTCCTCAAGCTCCCGTATCTTGCACCGGGCCTCCCTTAGCTCATCGAAGGCGTCATCGCAAACCTCAACGAGGACCTCGGTTAATCTGATCTGCTGGTTCAGCACACGGTCATGCTGATGATGATGCTTCTTCTTGTAATAATGGAGGATTTCCTTGTCGGTGTTGCAGATGCGGCGAAGTGGAAAGTAGTGATAAGGCGTAGTAGACAAGTCGTCGGCGTACATGTCGCTGAGGCGGTACATGGCCTGGCATGCAGCATCGCGGATCCCAGCGGAAAAGGTGGCCCGTCTACGAGCTGCTTCGATGATCAAAGGCTTATTGGGCTTCTTGGTGGTGTGGATGAGCACTTCGACGCGCCACTCCTCACGGTCATTCACCACCTCCTTGAAGCCCTGGTACAAGGGGCGCTCTTGGTGCCCCAGATATCGTAGCATCTCGCAAAGAATTTTCGGAGACTCTCCTGCTTTGTCTCCATTGGACTTGTGGGTGGTGATCGAAGCCATCTACAACCAGAAGTGAGTATACATTTAATATGCAAAGTATGAACAGTTAATTAATCAAACGTTTTTCCGTGAAATAAAAAAAAAATAACTGGACCTGCGAGGGTATGACCACCCACAGGCATTGCATTAAGAAGAAGACCTTTTTCACGCAGGTCCAGAAAACCCCCGAACCCCTGCCCCACCCTTACACAGCGACATCGTCGCCCCGTGAGAACTGGCCGGTCCTTATACCTGTGCTTTGGCGTGAGACAAACGAGGGGATTTTTTTAACCTCAACCTAAAATTCGCTCCCACAAGGAGTCGAACCCAGGAACCGAAGAGTGCCGCCGGGACGCTCTAACCAGTTGGACTAGAGGTCATTTGGCTTTTTCTTTGAAATGGAGATGAAGAACGTTTTTATTATGTTTTATCTTAAATCAAAGCATCTTAAATTTGAGCGATTTTGTTACAAAAGGGTGTCAGCATTTATGACTCCAGTACTATGAAAGTATATTTCATGGTTGGTATCATAGATAGTGTACTTTTCAGTTTTATGTAAATTTGATCAAATTTAAGATTGTTTCATTTAAGATAAAATAAAGTAACTTTGTTTTATCTTCTCTTAATAAATTATGTGCTCAAGCACAATCGCTTAAAATAAAAAGGAACTTGTTTTATGGGACAAAGGGGCAGCGGAAACATATATAAAGATTGCTAGCTCCTTTAAAATATCAGCATATCTCCTAGGCAATCTAGTACACATCGTCATGAACGTAGGCTCCAAAGCCTTCCTGTCTGAGCAGTAATAAATTTAGCAAGTTGTGACAAAAAAATAGATTTTTACTAAATGCATTGTTTTTTTTTTTCGTAAGGTACTAAATGCAATGTTAACTAAGGAGCCTTAATATGCATGGTTGATATACTGTATAATAAATCATCTGCTTCTTGATCACCAAATACAATAAGTATATGAAAATGGCATAAATGTAATCATAGTACAGAAAATACATCTAGCTCTATTGATAAGTGATGCGCTAGGAAATATGCATCCATCAATTTAGTATACAGACTCTAATCATCACCAGCGATATTAACTATTGGATTTGAAAAAAGTTACCCTAAAATAGCTCCATAATAAACCTACATACATATAAATGAGACATAGTGGCGGAGTCAGAAATTATGCATAGGGGGGGGAGCGAAGAATTTCAAAATATGAGAATTGAGTGTATATTATTTGTTTAGATTTTTGTCTTGGGGTTAGGCTCCTATTTTTCTGAATTTATTCTAGTATTTGACGATTTAACCATGCTCGCTATTCTTCACGTAGCAGATGACCGTGTATATCGACGGTGGGGCGCATGTGATGACTCATGAATATTAAAATCTACCTTCTTAGTATTTTAGAAGTGCTCATACCTGTGGTAGGTGACCGACCGTGTCTGTCAATAACGGGGCACATATGATTACTTATGAATCTTGAAATCTACCAGGTTAGTATTTCGAAAGTGTTCATAGTGGAGTAGGACGTAGGACGTGTGTTTGATCATAGGAGTGTGCGTACATGCATGTATGTACATTTATACTGTGATTCACAATAAAAAGGGATGGTCACCGAATTGTTATTGCTAGTTAAATACGTGTTCAATAAAATCTAAAGTATAATGAAACATATGTACTTTAATAAACCAAAAAATTAATAGATATATCCTAATATGGTAAGCAAACAAACTTAAATAAATCAACATATTTTATTCTAATTATATTCTGTGTGATTTTGTTGTCTAAAAGATATATCAATAAACATTATAACAAGATTTTCTTCATTATACTCTTTTAATATAAAGATAGACTATTTACTATACATATTACATATAAAATAATTTGTATTGTTAGGGGGGCCATGGCCCCATCTGCCCCATGTACTCACTCAGCCTGCTCGGCTACACTTCTTGCATTTCTAGTTCGTGCCACGATAAACTGCCACAGCCATACAATTAAAGGAAGTGCAGCCGAGCAGGGCCATTTTATATACTGGTAACTGTTATATTCAATGCTCGTGAAGTCGATAACTAGGTATCTTAGGACCTGTTTGGAACCCATAGACTAACAACTAATTGGCTAAAATTTAGCTTATAAAGATTCAAACAGGTAGACCAGTGGGTAGACTAACAACTAGTCCAAGCCTCATCTAGCTGTTAGTTCACTGGTCAATCCAACCCAACTATTGATGGCGGCTAAACTTTGTACCGATTTAGAAAAAGACACCGCCTACCCCTCGGCGGCCGGACGCGTGCGCAACCCTATCCTCTCGGCTCTCACGCAGCGGCTCGCCCGCTCCGTTCCCCTCCCTCGCGCCTTAGGGCGGCCGCCACCGCCGCGCCCTTGGCCGGCCTTCGCCGCGGCCATCGCACCCACATCCTTCCTCACTGCCCGATAGAGGAGGACCTCGACATGCACGACGGTGGCGGCGTCGAGTGGGCCGACGAGGAGCGCTCGGACTTGGCCTTGCGGAGCACAGTGGGGTCAGGGACGATGACGTCGTTTCCGGGATGGAGGAGAGTGTGCCGGCCCACGACTACAAGAAGGAGACCAGCGGCGGCCAGATCCGCCCGAACTCTTCCTAGGCGCTCCCCTGCGGGACTCCACCAAGCAGCTCCTCCCCGGTGCTCCCCCTTCCTCCCGCTCACCAGCAGAAAGGAGACCGGCGCCGCCCCTCCATGGAGTTGCCAGAGTTCCTTCTCACAGTCGACTTGAAGACCTGTCGTCGCTACTGGAGATTGCGTCGGGGGTGGCATTGTCGGTTGGAAGCGGGCTGCCAGTAGAGCCACCGACGGGGTCGAGGTGGGTCGCGTCGCTGGCGAGGTCCCGTCGGCGGGGAACTGAAGGTAGCATGGGCAATGCATATGTTGGTGGATCCTTAGGGGCAAAACAGTCTTTCGAATGAGACATTAGTACTTGTTACAGCCTGTTCGGCTGGGGCTGAAACGATCGTGGATTATTACTGCTGACTGGTTTAATGTGAGAGAAAAATACTGTTCTGGCTGGAAATTTACGATCGTTTACGACCAAACGAACACGCCATCGGTGTCATTTCTCTTGCGAAAGTACACATGTTGGTTACAAGATTAGCGATAGAGAAAGGTAAGGTCGCTACAAGATATATATAGTAGTTTAATAATAGGATAGGAGTAGTAGTAGCTAATCAACGAGAGAAGAAGCACAGCATACCAGCAAGTTACGAGCCTTGGGCCTTGGCAGTTGCAACCACCTCAAACCACTGCGCTGCGTTGGAGCTAAAGCCTGGAGAAAGAATACAACATGCGGCTTCCCTCGGACTTTTAGATCGCAAGAGCTGAAGAAAGGACAAAAATGGCTGGAGAAAAACAAGAAAGTGCCATGCAAACTTCGCAGGGAAACAGAAACGAAACCGCCCTGTGAATTTGAATGGAGACGCGGCACTCGAGGAAAGGGACAAGGAAGGATATTCCGAGGCCGAGGACGTCCACGTCCCGCCGTCCCGGCATCGTCTTCCTCGCCTTGGCCCTTTGGGATACTCACGCTGTATCATACATAGAAGTGTACCCCGTACAATGGAGGATTTTTTCTTGCTAGTTTATTTATAAGATACTCCCTGTGTCCCCCAAATAAATAGATTCTTAAAATTATCTTAAGTCAAGATTTTTAAACTTTAACTGAATTTTTAGAAAAAAAACATTTAGATCTATGGTATCAAATTATATCATTATATTTACCATATAATATATTTTTATCAGGTGCTTATTTTATGACATTGATGTTGTTTTTCATTTTTATAAAGTTGGTCAAGCTTAAAAAAAGTTTTACTAGCACGGATTCTATGATTTGATTTATTTGAGGACGGATAGAGTACTAGTTTATTTATATATAAAATACAGTGCAAACAATCAGCAGGCCGGGATGGCACTGGCACCAATAGTTTAAGCCAGTCTATTTGGATCTCCTTCTCTACTTTAAATCTCTAAACTTAGAGTTAAAGTCTCCAAACAGATAATCTACACTGAGCTCTAAACGTTAGCTCATTTTACATTAGAGCCTTAGATCTCAAAACTAAGTTAAAGTGCTCAGAAAGGGAGATGATACTAGGTATGTTCGACCAGACTGATGTTACTAGGTATGTTCGACCAGACTGATGTTACAAAGCACACACAACCACAATGTCCACGCTAGCAAACAAGTCCTGACCAACCAGTACACACAAACAGTTATCATACCATATACCACGCATAGTAGATTTCACACCAGACCAGAGGGCACGGGAGATTCTTGAACGGAGGAGGATACCGAGATGAAGGGGGGCAGACCACGAACTCTGGCATTACAGCCAGCTGCGCTGCGCAGAGCCAAAGGGCTTCTCCATATTTTTCCAGTAGCGAGGGACAGAGGTACTGGCATCAACGTTGTCGGCCGGCTTCTTCCCGAGTCCCACACCACCGTCCAGCATGATGGGCATAAAGTTCCCCCCATGCACCCGGCCTTCATGGGCTGAGGCCACCACATGGCGAGGAGGAGCCTCCACCGTGTGCATGAAGAAGCTGCGCATGCTTGTTTCGGTGCGTGGAGAACCATCTCCCTCAGAAAGGGCAGCACTACTGACGATGCTGAAACCACCAAACGACACACCCCCGTGGACACTGTTGTCATCCACCAGCGGGTTGTGTCGATCGCATAGCCCCTTTTTGCCTCTTGCCAGACGGTCGCAAGGAGCACCGCCTGATCCGAGGTCTGAACCCGGATGTCCCCATGAGCAGCGCCTGCCTCCCCCGTGTGACTTGCAGAAGTCGGTGCTTCCCTGCGCGCTCTTTCCACAGCCAGCGAAGTGGCATCGCTTGCCCCCACCATGGCCAACACAACGGTCCGTCCGGCCTCTTGCGCTCTTCCTGCATCCTTCAACCGCGCACCTCTTCCCACCTCCATGCGCGACGCAGAACTGGGTCCCACCATGCACGCTCTTCGTGCAGCCGTCGGCTGAACAACGCTTGCCGCCTCCATGTGCTTTGCAGAATGGCGTGCTTCCCTCTGCACCCTTGGAACAGTCAGGGTGTGTGCATCTCTTGCCGCCGCCATGGGCTTTGCAGAAATTGGTGCTGCCCTGAGCTCCCTTCCCGCACCCAGCATACTGACAGCAGCGCCCGCCACCATGAGCAATGCACATGCCTGACCGCCCTTCGGCGCTCTTTGTGCAGTTTGGCTTTTGGCACCTCTTCCCACCACCATGCTTGATACAGAGGCCCGATTTGCCTCGTGCTGCCCTTTTGCACCCTTCATGACTGCAACGCCGCCCGCCGCCATGGGCTATGCAGAAATCAGTCCGGCCTTCGGCACTTTTGGTACATCCAAGGTGTTCGCAGCGCTTCCCCCCTCCATGGGCTTTACAGAAGATGGTCTTGCCCTCAGCTCCATTGTTGCAGCCTTCTTTTGGCACTTTCTAACCCCACCGTGGGCAATGCACCGCCCGGATGAACCCCTGGCTCCTTTTGCACAACCTGGCTGTGAACAGATTTTTGTGCTACTGTTGCGTTGCTGTGAACGGACAAACCCAGAAGAAGAGGCAGCTGAACTTTTTGGCAGTTGGAGCACTGTTGGCGCAGAAGGAGCTGGACCTTGAACCTGATTAGAGTTAACTGGGAACGCTTGACTCAGAGAAATCCCTGCCCGGTTAAGAAAGGAACTCACCATGCCTCCAGATGAGTGTCGTGCAGATGTAGATCCTTCATCAACTGTTGGCACTGAGGACATCAAGTACGGATGCACAAACATGTCCTGAGGTGCACTGCTTCTAATTAGATCTGCATCAGTTACATCGGACTGAGATGGAGCCAATGATAACTTAAGATCCAACCGAGGCTTCTCCATAGTCCTTTTAGAATCACAAGCCTGTTTATGCAGCTTGGAAGTACCTTCATTGCCAAGAGATAACTTAAAACTTATGTCGTAGTCCATACATGAGGCATCATCGCTTCCCTTAGCAGAAGAAACAGTGCATCCAGTACCCATGCTCTGCTTGCTGCTGTCTGAGCTTGATGAGTCACCCAGACCTAGAGCCAACTCAGTCCACTTTCTCTTGCAACCTCTAGGAGCTAGCACATCAAGTTGGCTAGAACCAGCTGCTGGATAACTGACGGCTGGAATGGCAGTGCGCTGATTCGCAAAGCCGTTTGGATTTGAGAAACTTATAGTGAATGCTGAACGCCCGTGCCTGGGTTCCATTGCTCCTAGAGTAACCAAACTTTATGGGAAGTACCAGCTGGCCTCACTTCTGGGTTAAATAATTGTCAACAAAGCTACCAAGTTAGAAGATCTAGAGATTATTAGTAGGCTTCATTATTTTTTGCACCCTCCACTGACGAACCCTGAAGTATCCCTACGATCCATTATCCAGTGTTGTATGTGAAGTGATGCTATTTAATCACAAGCTGACAACAGTGCTACACTTGTAAGTCTCCAGCCAGAACTCTCATCCAACGAAATGACTGAATCTCTGCGGGAAGTGAACAGAACACAGATGAGATCAGTTCTCATTGAGTTAAAATAATTATGAAGAAAATAAATAATGTATAAAGACTGTAAGAAATATGCAACAAATAGAGACACGTGATACAGCTGAAAAGAAATTGGGCATCACAGTGCATTCAGTTCCATATCTGTAATCAATGTTGACTCTTCATATATGTCATTGGCAAGAATAGAAGGGAGAAAATCTTGTATGCGAAAATGCAATCTTATATTCTTACTGCTCAACCAGAGTTCAACAATAAAAGGTCAGGACGGAAGTCATACTACATAGCAAAGTTTTAAATAGCGCGCTATAGCGGACGCTATAGCGCTATTTAGCGGATCTGGAAGACTAACGCTAAGCTACCAGGATTTTAACGCTAAACAATTTTTCCTGCTATTAGCTGCTAATAGCGCGCGCTAATTCCGCTAAATTGTGGTTCATTTAGCGCCGCTATTTGGCCTGGGCTTTCATTTTCATTGGCCCAATTAACGTGCAGGCCTTTTGTTTGTTTGTCTAGCTGTCTATCACCTTTGTATGAACTTTGAACTCACGTATATCCCTATGTGATGTATCATTTATGAACTACGAACTTTGATGTAATATGTTAGTAAGACTTTGAACTATCTGTCCCTATTGGTATTTGTAATGTTTTCATCTTCTATATCTTTATTATGTGTAAAATTACATGATGTTTGACATATTTTTTACTCAGCCGCTAAATGGCTTAGCCCGCTATTTAGCTCACTATAGCCTTTCTTAGCCTTTTGGAGAGGCTGCCGCTATGAGGCTTAGCCCGCTATTTAAAACTTTGCTACATAGCCAAAATAATTAACAAGATTGAGGAGTTCTATCATGCCCAGAAAATAGAGCAAGAGACAATGACCAGAGTGTGGTCTAAATAGTTGGGAGCTCTTAGTGAGTTCGAACCCAACGTGGCTTTCAAATGGTTTATACTAAAAATTGAAAATAAAAAACTCAGCATGCAATGTTATGATAAAGAAAGGCAAAAGCTAAACAACTCAAAATTGTTCCATATGAGACCATACTGCTAAGAGTTGAATCACTGCTAATTTGCGTTGGAAAAATGATCTCAGGCTCATAGATAGGATCATAGGAATGGCCCAATGCTCAGACTGTTGCTCCAGCCCAGTCAAGGGGAGCGCGTAGCTCCTGTATATGTCGCAATCAAGGGCACCCTGAACCAACCGATGGCTGGCCTGGCCCCCCATCACACAGTACCAATAAGAGGGACAGCTCACACCCAAGGGAACCAATGTTCCTAGGGGATTAGCTAGCCTAACAAACCTCCTAGGATCCGATCTAAGTGGTGCTGCAAGTGACAGGAAGGGCACTGCGAACACCACCATTGGCCGCTGATCTCTACTTCCTTTTTTCTCCGGCAGGAGATCTCTACTTCCTCACCAGCGTTCAAGAGGACGCACTGGTGTCCAGAATGGGCCACCATCAAGATCAACTACCGATGGCAAGTTATGGTTAGATCTTTCGTCCACTCCACCTAAGATCAGATAATTTGAACTTCCAAAAATTTACAGGAAGTCAAGTGGCCAAGTGCTACCTGATAAGAACAAAACAAAACCCACAGGCACCATAAACCGTTGCACAGCATATACTAAGTAGATACTGAGTTTCTGCCATAAAAGGTGGCAGAATTTTGAAGTTTATGAGCCTTACCAGTAATAATCAAACAGCAGTAGACCACAATTACTTAAAAGCTGATTGCCCTAATTCCCAGCAAATGTGCCTGCAAAATGAACGCAGAAGCTAAAATCTCATCATGCATGCCACAGTTTGCAACTTTGTATCAGGAACAAGAATATTAACATGTCTCGACTCTCGATCACTGCAAAAAGTAAGAACCAGAATATATCTAAAGG
The DNA here is from genome assembly GCA_904845875.1 of Miscanthus lutarioriparius. Classification (NCBI taxonomy): domain Eukaryota; kingdom Viridiplantae; phylum Streptophyta; class Magnoliopsida; order Poales; family Poaceae; genus Miscanthus; species Miscanthus lutarioriparius. The sequence continues at coordinate 62,361,020 of CAJGYO010000008.1, read as the reverse complement.
CAACGTATCAGGTGCAAACCAACCAACCTGTGCAAACTTAGAAACTACGGACCACTAAATGCTGATCCAATGGATAGGGTGAGAGGTGTGATTTTTTTTGCGCTTAAGCCCCCCACCCGCCGGCCTTTTTTTTTTTGCGCTTAAGCCCCCTCACCCCATCCATTGGATCAGCATCTAGTGGTTCTGATTGGTAGTTTCCAAGTTTACACAGATTGTTTGGTTTGCACATGATATGTTGCCCTATCTGAAGTGGGTCTATAGGGCTGTGTTATATTTTTAGAGACAGACCATATTAATATAGGACAGGAATATTCTAGGTCCATCTCAATCCGAACGAGCAAATTGGAACTTGGTTTCAATTCACCAGACAAGTCCATCAAGAAAATTTTAAATGATGCCTAATGATACCCTCGTATGCCTTTCATGAGCAAAAGCAACAACAAAGAAAGATACTGAACATATCTTAAACTATGAGAGAGGTCAGAAGATTCGCTGCAAAGGTACAGTCGAATGAGCAGAGCTTTTTACTCCACTGAACTTGCAAAGGGAAACCAGCCTGCAGATTTAATCCCCCTCGATCCCCTCCAATCCCCTTGGTTTTGGGATCAAACGAAGGGGACGGGGGAGGGAGAGAACGAAAACAGGAAAGATCCATGTGTGAAATTTTAGTTACGATCCTGCAGCTTTCTTTACATTAACATTAGTGTATACCTAGACTACAGGTGATCAACTAGGGAGCAAACCAACCATGCATTCTTCTTCCAAAGATACTATATTTTTCATAAATGTAACTTTGTGGTCATTAAGATTAGATAAATGTAACTTTCTAGTCATCAAGATTCAGATTTTTTATCAAGCACAACTTAGTCAAGCTTTTCTACACCTTCTCCACACAAAGCAAATAAACAATGGATGGGAATTCACAGTTCAGAGGCAGACTCTAGCCCAAGGTAAGAGGGAATATGCGTGATTTCACTAAGATAACGAATTGAAAATCTCCTCAGTGCATACATGAACCTCTCAAAACGACACAGAAGCTCTAGCTCGATTCAGGCTCTCTCCTCTCACCTAGGCCCAGACACACCAAAGATCTGACTCAGAACGGTTCCCCGCCCCGGATTAAAAAAAAAACAGAGACGCAACGCAGCTCCACTAACAAGTGTCCAATTTCGTGTGCGCACCTCATCAACCGCAAGGACACAGGTTTTTTTTTTTTGAGCCTTAAGGACACAGGGTTGAGCTAACAGCTGAACGATCTCGCGAGTTCGTTCTCCAGGGGCAAACGAACGAATCCATCAAACGAAGGGTGGGCTCACTACAACAAAGACAATAAAACTAGAAGGCCATACCAACCTTCCACCTTGCACCTCTCCGGAATACTGCGCCGGAGCTGGTAAGGATCAACTTGTTGCCAACGAAGGATTAAATAGCAGCGCCAGCTGTGGCACCCCCACCCCGCGACAAGAACCAAAAGTAATAATCGCGGCAGAGCGCAGGAGGGAGGGAGGGGAGAGAGAAGGGGAGAAAGCGAGAGGCGGTGATGCGATGCGCGATGCGATGCCGGAGGGACGAGGAGAAATGGAGCAGAGAGATGCTGAGGTGAGGGCGCGCCTTGGCTTGACAACCGGAGAGGGGAAATTCCGGCATTCCTGCGGGGGCTTTAATGGAAAAGCCGCTTTCCTTGGCCAGCGCGATGCCAACTTGTTGCCTTGTTTGGATTTTAGCAGGCATGACCCCGTAATAATTTTAATCGAACATCGATCCATTTTGAAGAAGCTTTTTTGACATCCAAGCTCGTTTTGGGGGAAAAAATGACATAACTATTCATGGAAATTCATAGGAACGAAAATGTAAGGAAAACTAAAAATAGAAAAAGAAGTAGAGAATTAAGGTTTCAAACAAACAAGTCTCACCCGTAGGTGTGACTGTTTTTCGTATTTTCCCTTATAGCAAATTCGATTCATACTTGTCTTGTTGTATAAAAGTCTTGATCGCCGCTCGCGGCTCCTTAGTAGTTGTTGTTGTCGCCTTTCTCCCTCCTCTCTCTCTCTCTCTCCTTATCGACGACCTCATTGACGACTAGACGAGTGAGCCTCACACTTCCGTAGATTTAGTTTTTGTTGATCATTGTTTCATCTAGAGTTTGATCAGCCTCTCCTTACCTTGACGATGAATAATCTGGCACATGCAAAGGGCCCATGAGAGTTTGTTCTAATCATATATGTTGGTTCTCTTCAAATCTTGATAGTTCGTATGTTTATCAGAGTAAGCGATTGATTAGGTTTTGATGAGGCGATTTTGACCCGCTTGGTTTATTCTCCGGAAACGTTTGTTTTCTCCACACTATGTTCTAGTGGTAATTGGTAAAGGATCGTAAGCCTGCATTTCTAAGGGACTCCTCCAGCCAATGTTCTTTCAGTCGTTACTAGATCTCAAAACTAGTGACAAATGCCCTTAGTAGTCTTGAGACCCTTGTACTGTGAGGGTGGTTTGCAGGTGTATCTTTCCTTGCTAATTTCCAGGCTCCAACAAGATTGATTCTTGAGGTTTTATATCAAGTTGTATATCTTTTGTAGTAGTCACTGTTTTTCTTAATAAATATTAGATATGAGGTACTATTTTGAGTATCTTTATTGAAAAAATCAACCCACACATCATGCAGGAGGGTAATATTATTTTAGCTTGTAGATTATGAATTACAACTTGCAAATTCTTACAATCTATGCTAAGGGAAATAGTGTGTTAGATTATAAGTAATATGGCATGTGGATTGTTATAATCTATGACCTATTTATCCCACCTTTGTTTTTGTAGGTCCTCTCACCACTTCATTAGAGATTAAACACAATGCTTGATGTCTTGTATCTCATTAATCTGGCTATTTCTTTTAATAGTCGGTAACATATCAATCTAATTTCTGGTGATGTGCTCATAATGGTAGAATGGTCATGTAAACATTGGCATACACTCTATTTTGCAACAAGGAAAAAACCCCACACGTCCTATAATGCGATATTGAAGAAGATATTTTGATTATACCATTATCGCACAAGGAGAATACCCAAAAAAGAGAATCCAAATGTTTAAGAAAACAACTTGGAGGACCCCCAAAATAATAATATGATGAATAAGAACGACTTTGCATGTTGGGAAGTACTCTTTCCGTTTTCAATTACAGTTCACCTTAATTCTATCCTAAATCAAATTTCCTTAACTTTAAATATGTTTTTTTAATACACTGAATCTAGAAGCTCAAATATTTTTTTTATCAAAATAGATCGCTGCGTTGTGGTGTTATTACTACTGGTACTGTATATTCCCTCGGTCTCTGAAAGGAAATCGTTATGGGATACGTGCCGATCAAATTTTCTCAACTTTGACTAGGTTTTTAGAAAATGTTTCAAATAAGTTTAATATAAAAATATATTTAAAGTTCTATCTAATAATACTAATTATGTATTTGTAAATATTAATATTCTTATATATATAATTGGTTAAAGTTAAAAAAAAAGTTGACTTCTCGAGAAACGAGAATGACGTCTATTTTGGGAGAGAGGGAGTATACCTGAACTGAACTGAACTAAACAAACAACGTTGTCATGCATCGCATCCTAGTTGGATTCGACGAGTCTCGCCAAGCAGGGCAGCGCCTGCCAAGTTTGGTTGAACCTTTCGGTGACGCACACGCACAGACCTCACGCTTTTCAGAGAGGTGAATGCATTAATGAAGGATGACAAGGGCCATGATGCGTTTAGGTCTAGATAGATATCCATGTCAGGTCCCATTATATTAAGTAGCTTGCACACCAAAGATTGTTTACAGATATATACAAAACACAACAAAGAGGCTGATCAGTGCTATGACGAGCGAGGTGCGATATTTTTGGAGCTTTTCGATTCGATGATGGTGGCGCCTGAGTCGCCGGAGGATGTTTTCTTTAATTTGTTGGATCGGATCCGGCAAGGAAGACGCTGGGAAATGCCGAGTCCAGGAGCTTTTTCTGTGTGGTAGCTGGTAGTAGGTTCGTTGCACCTGGACGTTGCTGTCACTTTGTGTGTACTGTGTTAGCCAGGTTTAGGTTCAGCGACGACTAACGGATGGCTAAAGTTAGTAGTCAAATTTTATTATTTAGCTATTTTGTAAAATAAAAAATTTCTCGAAAAAAAACCTTGATTTCTGCTGGGTTTCAACAGTGTCTTTGTTGTTGTTGTTGTTCTCGAAAAAGAAGAGATCCACAACAACCTTGCTATTTTATAAAATCAGATATGAAGCACCCGTAGTTGGCTATATATGACCATAAAAAATTAAGAGATATCCAATTTTCTATTTTACAAAGTTAGATAGCATATATGTTTGAGCTTACTTTTTGTTATACAAATTCTAAAATAGCCTCCACAACTAGAATAGCCAAGCTGTTAGAGTTGCTATGCACCAAATTTCCCACCACCAGGCAGCCGACGTAAATAAACAAGATCTATATCAGGGCTTTTACTTTGTTGGAAATAAAGGGAGGGGGGCCTAACTTTATTTCTTTTCTGGAATATACAAAAAAAACACATAATTGTACTTCCTCCGTCTATAAAAGAATATAATTCTCGCTTCTCGAGAAGTTAAACAGTTTGATCTTTGACTAGTTTATATAAAAAGTACTAACATTCATGATACAAAATAAGTATAATTGAATTCATTATAGGATATATTTTTATAATAAATTTATTTGGAGATATAAACATTATTACTATTTACTATAAACTTGATCGAACTTGAATTAATTTGATCAACTAATAGTTGCATTCTTTGTTGGACTGAAAGAGAGTATTAGGATAGCCAAATTGATGCGCTCTGCCGCGGCAGGCCTTCTTGACCGCGCGCTCAATCCATGTGTAACTTAGAAGGGCTGCAGCGTTCAAGATGGAACAGAGGGCGGAGGGATAGGCCTGCCTATTACACATCATCAACTGAACAACTTTAGCTGAGGTGTTTGTTTGTTTGGGGCAAAAGTTTAGCCCCGCCACATTAAAACTTTAAATACCAATTAAAAGTATTAAACATAAGGTAATTACAAAACTAATCACATAGATTAAGGTTAATTTACAAGACGAATCTATTAAGTCTAATTAGTCTATGATTTGGCAATATGATGCTACAGTAAACATTTGCTAATTATGGATTAATTAGGCTTAATAGATTCATCTCGCTAATTAGTCTACTCCTGTGCAATTAGTTTTATAACTAGCTCATATTTAGTCCTTCTAGTTAGCATCCGAACGTCCAATGTGATATGGCTAAACTTGATTGCTTGGAGTATCTCTTCTTATACTGTAATTCAAAAAGATTATGTATATGGTCCAATCTCTGTTATACTCCTTTCACTTTTATTTACATATCATATTAGCTTTATTCTAAGTCAAACATTTATATCTTTGATCGTCAATTTTTAGAAATTTATATAGGTTTATGACATAAGATTTATGTTGTTGAGTCTATCTAGGTGACATTCAGTTGTTTTGGCACCTCCTGTCAACTGAATTTTTCCTATACACTTACACTAGCTTATAGTTATATTTACATTATCTTATTACTATATTTATAATGATATCTTTAGTGTAATTTAATAAACACAGTGGTGTAATTTGGGGATAACACAAATATATGCCAAAATTTTCAGAAAAAATTATAAATTATTTCTATAGATTGCAAATATCAGAGAAATAAATGTCAATTGTTCACAAATATCATCAAATTGTTCACAAATTGTTGCCAAATTTCAGAAAAAACCACAAATCTTCGCAAATCGCGGAAAGGGAGGGAGATCCGGCATGTCGTCCAGGTCAGCTGTTGGCCGGCATTGGCGCGCCGCGCGCTGGGATATGGCGCCTAGTGGAGTGGCGGGCGGCGGGGTGGGGCTTGCGGCTAGCGTCGGGCGGCCGCCTGCTAGGGTGGAGGCCGGTGGGGTGGGGTGGAGCGGCGGCCAGGCGTTGGGAACGGGAACAGGAAGGAAGACGGCCACCTGCACGGCACGGCGGGGCACGGCACGATGGGGCATGGCGACGCTGCCGTGTCGTGCCGCTGTGCCGACATCCCGGCCCAGGCACGGCACTATAGGCTATTAGCCGTGCCGTGCCGCTAGGCACAGCAGCCCGTGCGTACCCGTGCCGCTCCTGGCCCGACGCGGCGAGGCCATCACGCTGCCGCTTCCTCGCCGAGGCCGTCGTGTCGCACGTCGAGGCCGCTCACACTCTCTAGCTCGTCAACACAGAGGCCATTGCGCCGCCGCGCCGCCACACTGAGGTCGCCGTCTTCCACTCCACCGTCGACCTGGGGAGCAGAGGAACCGCCGTTGGAGCTGTTGCGTCTCGCCGCTGCCCTTGGAGCTGCTGCAGTGAAGGAGCCCGTCAGGCTGCTGCGGGAGGGAATGGGGAACGGGGAGCGGCGGCCTAGGAGGGAAGACGCGGGGAGCGGCGGCCTGGAGTCGGAGGAAGCGACGGGGTGAGGAACTGAGGATGGGAACTCAGAGGCGTGGGGGATTAGTTTTAAACCTAGGGTTTCATCCAACGACTGATATTCATCTAAAGAGGATCCAATGATTGGAAATAGCCGGGCCGCATCGTGCCTGCCCAAAAACCGTGCCGTGCCCGGGCCGGCACTACGGGCCAGTGAGGCGGCCCAGGCATGGGCACGATGCCGGGCCGGGCCAAGCATGGGCACGAGGCACGCCGTGCCGCACCGGGCCAGTGCCGTGCTTTTTCAGACCGGACCCATGCTGGCCTAGCCCATCTGGACATATATAGTCCCTGCCGGTAATCACACTCCGCTTGTATATAGTAATGGAACATCCCCCCTGTTTATATCATGATGAGTGTTCGTTTCACTAGTCACAGAAGACTACTATTACAGAACATACGCGACCACACCAATATGCAATGTTACAAAGCACACACGACTGCAAGGTTCAGAAGAGCAAAACAAAGCAGTCCTGAGCAATCCAGCACACACTAACAGTTGAAATAATCACACCATACATGATGGACTACATATATAGGCCCGTGTTTAGTTCAAAAAAAAAGTTTCAGAAAAGTGCTACAGTAGCCATCACATCGAATCTTACGATACGTGCATGGAGCTTTAAATGTAGACGAAAAAAAACTAATTGCACAGTTTGATTGGAAATCGCGAGACGAACATTTTAAACCTAATTAGTCTATGATTGAACACTAATTGTCAAATAAAAACGAAAATGCTACATTAACTAAATTTTAACTTATCAACCAACTAAACACGGGCTAGATTTATTTCACACCAATCACCAGAGGACACGATAGATGCATGGGGAAGTACTTGTGTCTCCAGACCAAACGGACCGGGGGAGCTAGCTAGCAATATATAGCATACCGTGCGAGCTAGATGGAGGTGCCGCCAATATAATCGACTCTATCTGGCATTCATTATTATATATATTACAGCAACGTGCGCCGCCTTGCAGAGCTGCAACTGCAAGGCTTTTCCATGTTTTCCCAGAAGAGGCGAGCTGCTGCTGAGGTAGTAGCGTCATCAGAGTTGTTGGCAATGGCATTGGCGGGCTCCTTCCCAAGGGCAACACCACCGTCAAGGATAAACGCCATCAATTTTCTTCCATGCATCCGGCGCTCAAAGGATGACGATGAGGGTGGCGCGCCGTCCCGGTGAGGACCCTCCACCGCAACCGCCATCAAGTTACTTCCATGCATCCGGCCCTCAAAGGATGATGATGATGAGGCTGACGCGCCATCATCCCGCACGAGGACCCTCCACCTCCACCGGGACGACCGGGTGCATCAAGAAGCTTTTTGGGGTGCTTGCAATTGGAGGAGGATGTCCACCCCCCTGACCCTGAGGAAGCTGGTGGGCACTGGAACTGGAACCACCCCCTCAAATGATGATACGCTGTCTTCGTTCACTACGCCTCTTGCTAGGCGACAACCGCAAGGACCTGGCGGCGCCGCCGCTCCCCTCCGGCTCCGAGTGGTGGGAGCAGGTTTTTGTTAGATAATGTACCGTTTCCTTGTGTGAACACACAGCAAGGGAAGGCGGCACCGAAAAGCCCCCTTGCTGTGGTACTGTAGCCGCTGCAAAGGCAGGCGCCGAACGGCTCACCTGCCGCACTGTAGCCACATGCAGTGACAGGCGCAGAAGGCAGTCCTGCTGTGTTATTTAGTTACTGTTGCAGCATGTGTGCTGTACTAGGACTAGATGGATAGAGTTGCATATATAGTTTGCCACTGCAACTCAACAAAGAGAGTTCAGTTTTGTCATCTCCTGTACAGGACTCTGGCCAACGCTGGTGCTTGTACTATGTGTGTATACTCTGTTCTTCCTCTTCTTCTACCTCTAGCCATAGTGTGTGTGGTCAGACAGCCTCGGTCGTGCTCGGTCGTGGTTGGCAAGACTGGTGAGTGGTCGACTCACTTGAGCCGGTGATCCTGTGGGCTAATAAGTGGTATCAGAGCCGTACAAGCGCTGTCGCCAGACTAACCGCTGGCGATGACGGACAGTTCAAAAATAGGCGACAACAGTGGCACTGCTGTGGCTGCCCAAGCACGACCGGAGGTCATTGTTCGCACGGTGCGGGAGGTCAGCAGCACCAGTTAGCCGACGCTAACTCGCACCAACTATGGAGAGTGGTCGGTGACCATGAAGGTCAAGCTCAGAGCCCGACGGCTCTAGAATGCTGTTGACAGAGGCACCGACAATGAGGAAGATGACATGTCAGCGTTGGAGGCTATCGTCGCTGCTGTACCGATGGAGTACAGGGAGCCATTGGGGGCGAAGAGCTCTGCTAAGGAGGCGTGGGATGCTATTGTGGCGATGTACGTCGGTTCCGACCGCGCAAAGAAGGCGACGGCCCAGCTTCTGAAGCAGGAGTACGCCAACCTCAAGTTCAAGGATGGTGAAACAGTGGAGGACTTCTTCCTCTGCTTGCAGATGCTCATCAGCAAGCTGAAGAGCCATAGTGTCACCATAGACGAAGAGGAGGCGGTCTTCAAGTACCTCCACTTCGTGCCGGCAAAGTACATCCAGATCGCTCTCTATAGAGACGATGCTGGACTTGTCCACCCTCACCACTAAGAATGTGACATGTCATCTATAGGCGGTGGACGAGCGCCTGGAGCAGGCGATAGAAACGAAGGATAGCGGCAAACTACTACTGATGGAGGAGGAGTGGGCTGCTCGGAGGAACTTCGGGAAGGCAGCCTCCTCCAACCGCGGTGGCGATGGCAAGCGCCGCGATAAGGCTTCTTCAAAGAAGAAGTAGGTCAACCCCAACGCCTGTCGGCGCTGCAGAAAAACGGGCCATTGGGCATGGGAGTGCCCAGATCGTAAGCAGGAGAAGAAGGCTAAGGCTCATCTGGCGTAAGCTGATGATGATGAGGCTACTATCCTGATGGCGACGTTCTATGCACTGCACGACATCGAGGCCGAGGAGAAGGAAGAGGGGACGACGGTGGAAGGACCTGGGAAGGCCCTAAAGGCTATCAACCTCGATGAACCACGCACCCAAGTCCACCTCGGATATGTGGGCGCCGACTAGGAACAGAGTTGGAATATGGACTTTGGTGCCAGCAACCACATGACGGGCTCCAAGGCATCCTTCTCCGAGCTCGACGACGATGTTACCGGTACGGTGAAGTTTGGTGACGGCTCAAGGGTGGCTATCTAAGGGCGCGGCACCATCATCTTCAGGTGCCAGAATGGGGAGCACCACGCGCTAACGGATGTATATTACATCCCACAGCTGCGTTCCAGTATCATCAGCATTGGTCAGCTGGATGAGCGCGGTAGTGAGGTACTGATCAAGGACGAAGTCCTTAGGATCAGGGACCGGGAGCAGCGACTTCTTGCCAAGGAGAAGAGGTCCTAGAACTGGCTGTACCTGCTCAACCTGAAGGTAGAGCAGCCGGTGTGCCTGGCGGTAAGGCACACCGAGGAACTGTGGATGTGGCATGCCCAGTTTGGACATCTCAGCTTCGACGCGCTTGGTCGGCTAGAGAGGATGGTCTGAGGGCTACCCCACATCAAGCACAGAGGCGAGCTATGTGACAGCTGCCTGGCCGGGAAGCAAAGGACGCTACCATTCCCAAAGGTGACCATGTATCGTGCGAAGGACGCTCTCGAGCTCGTCCACGATGACCTCTGCGGGCCGATCATGCCAGCTACAAATGGTGGTCGGCGGTACTTTCTCCTGCCCGTGGATGATTGCAATCGCTACATGTGGCTGCAACTCCTGACGAGCAAGGACAAAGCGGCGACGGCTATCAAGAAGTTCAAGATACGCGCGGAGGCCTTTCAAAGGTTCATCTAACAAGTTAGGGCCATTAGATTCACTCAACAAACAGATATAGAGCCCCTCTTCCCGATGGCACAATGAATAGCAGCCTATACTCAAGGGGACAGAGGTCGCACTATACCCGATTCGACAAGCCATTCTTACATCAATAAAGGTAACCACTAACAAGCTAGAAAAAGTCCTCATACTGAGCTAAAGCTAGAGTCATATAGCCCTCACAACTGTACTGTAAGTCCCAGATGATCACTTACAGATAAGTCCTTGAGGAGAGGAATCTAGAGCACCATAAAAACAACCCAATGCTCTAGCCCCCTGATTCAATGTTGCTAAAAAAACATCTTTTAATGTTTATTGCATATTTCATTACTCAAGTTACAAGATCATGGTTGTAGTTGAGCACCAGCATCATACTACCCAATGCAATACCCCATAGGTATCAAGGCACAAGGTACAAAGTACTAGGAAATCCTTAGTGGTAGTCAAGGTAGACACATGAAACATGAATTAAATGATTAAAGGTGTATAGTTCAACAAGGAAGATCCCATGCTATACTTGCCTTAAACACCGATCCTTCTATAAGCTTTAATCTTCAACATTCTTCTTTCTCTTCTTGATCACCACGTATATCTCACTGACTGGACAAAATCATAAAGCACCACACAAGCATCCATACAATCATACATGAAGCAAACAATAGATCTAAATCAAAACAGTACACCAAACATAAAATCAAGATGAAAAATTTGTAAAACAAATCTACGACTCGCTACGAACACACAGACGCGAAAAGTACTCTAAACGTTGGGCATGCTTAACCACTCCTTTACAGGCAGATAACCATCCCTGTCCTAGGATAACATCAATTTTCATTGACTCCAAAATGATAAGGTTTACCATGAAGTTCACCCCTTTTATGTCAAGACTAACTTTTGGGCATATGTGGTCTGTCTTCACTTCACCTTCTAGAGAGTTAATCATCACCGGTTTCCTTATCGGAAGCATAGTTATCTTATGATCTTCTACATATTGACTAGAGATAAATGAATGTGAAGCTCTGGGGTCAAACAGCATTGTGGCGAGAGCTGAGTTTACTAGAATGAAACCATACACAACCTCCTTCGCTCCATGAGTAGTAGTCATATCCACATTATTCAATCTTCCTTGGATGTAGTTTCTCTTTACTTTACTTCCTTGCTCCTATTTCTTCTTGTCGAAGGCATTTAAGGACAACATAGCTTGATCCCCCTGACCTTTGATACCGGTGGTCTCCTAATTACGACCCATCTATATAGATGAAGAGAGAAGGTTCAGAATGGAGGCAAGGTTTTCATAATAGAACAGAGGCTGAAGTGAGCATAACCTTTTAGAAAATAACAAGGTTGGAGGGAAAACAAGAAGTAAGCAAAGATAAAAGCATGCTAAAATGTCCAGTTCTATCTAGGCTTGCATCTTATAGTCAGCATTACTTTGATACCACTTTGTAGCACCTAGTTTTAAGGACAAAACCAGATACACACCATATGTGAGCCCAGGAAGTCAAATATCACATATAGCTACAAATAAGGATAATATCAAAAGACAATGCTTAAATACATAGCGCAATAGTATAAAGATTATAACCTCAGAGTATAGACAGGGTAAAGATAACTCTGATCTTCAGACGAAGACTCCAAAACCACAGGGACAACTGACTGGTTGATCACAAGCCTAATTCCTCCAAACTAGCAATCTGGTATCCATCCGGGATTTTTTCCAAAGATTTGAAAAAGTAAAGCAAGCGTAAGTACATGTCGTACTCAACAAATATAACATGGGGTTCATGAGGCTCAAAAGGCTGACACTGGTTCAACTACGATTAGCTTTTAATGAGTCATGATTTTAGCAATTGAGTAGCAACAAGTTCATCACAAGCCCATGTAAACACATGATCTAGTAAGCATGAATAATGAATAGCATAAACAGTAATCATTAATGAGCATCTTCATAATCAGTATCATATGTGTTCATGATCATTAACCATTAGTGATCATCTATTCCGTAAGGGTTCCAAGGCCGCTCGTTACCGTGAGCACGACTGATATACTAGTTTTATACTCTACAGAGGTTGTACACTTTCACTGTGAGTCATGATTTACCCTTTCACCCGAGGCGGCCAACCTCTTGACCCACTACCAAGGAAGGTCGATAGAGTTTATTATAAAGCCTTTCAAAGGTTCGTCTAATAAGTTAGGGCCATTAGATTCACTCGGCAAACAGATATAGAGCCCCCCTTCCCGATGGCACAATGGCGCTCAGCCTATACTCAAGGGGACTGATAGAGGCCACACTATACCCGATTTGACAAGCCATTCTTACATCAATAAAGGTAACCACTAACAAGCTAGAAAATGTCCTCATACTGAGCTAAAGCTAGAGCCATATAGCCCTCACAACTGTACTGTAAGTCCCAGATGATCACTTACAGATAAGTCCTTGAGGAGAGAAATCTAGAGCACCATAAAAACAACCCAATGCTCTAGCCCCCTGATTCAATGTTGCTAAAAAACATCTTTTAATGTTTATTGCATATTTCATTACTCAAGTTACAAGATCATGGTTGTAGTTGAGCACTAGCATCATACTACCCAATGCAATACCCCATAGGTATCAAGGCACAAGGTACAAAGTATTAGGAAATCCTTAGTGGTAGTCAAGGTAGACACATGAAACATGAATTAAATGATTAAAGGTGTATAGTTCAACAAGGAAGATCCCATGCTATACTTGCCTTAAACACCGATCCTTCTATAAGCTTTAATCTTCAACGTTCTTCTTTCTCTTCTTGATCACCACGTATATCTCACCGACTGGACAAAATCATAAAGCACCACACAAGCATCCATACAATTATACATGAAGCAAACAATAGATCTAAATCAAAATAGTACACCAAACATAAAATCAAGATGAAAAGTTTGTAAAACGAATCTACGACTCGCTACGAACACACAGACGCGAAAAGTACTCTAATCGGAGCTACGGTGAAAAAGATACATCTACTGAAAGATTTGCTCATAGGAGAAAATATAAAACTATTAGCTTCATGTGTTTTAATTATATAAAAACATATACAAGATATTTTATAGAGATTATAATTTAAGTCAAATTTAGGTTTGAATTATAATACTAAAGTAAAACAAATCATATTTTATTTATAAAACCCAATTGCATAATTATTATTCAAATTAGAGTTTAAACCATGAAATTCTAGAATTAGTGACATGATAAACATCATTACTAATGCGTAGTTTATGTTGTTATGAATCCAACGCCACTTGTATGGGCTAAAACGGAGTTAAAACGTAGAAGATATGAATTAAACAAAATTTCCTTTAATAAAATAATAGATTAAATCTAATCACGAATTTTAAAAGTTGAAAACATACTTAATAGTACTATAAACATGTAGATTATTAAATTACAAACCTAACGCAATTTGAACGGATCAAATCTGTCACACCTCAAAATTTTCAATTTTAGGTTGTGCAAAGAAAACATTGAATAAAATGAATTATTTTAATATTTGGATAAAATTTACCAAGTTTAGTTTGAGCTAGCGCAAATTTAGTTATACGAAAAATGTGAATTTTCAAAGTTTTCTAATTTTCACGGGCTTTTGGATGATGTGATGTTCGCTTGTTGCTTCATTGTGTGTTGAGAGTGAGCAAAGTCTTTAAAATGCGCTAGTAGGTCGATTTTCCTTCTTCAGCATGCCTTTATCTCTTTCTATAATCAAATTCTTTGTTTCTGGGCTCAAGTTTTCATTGGGAGCTTACTAAAATCTTTTCTTTGTAATGCAAATCACTCCTTTCAGTTCCTCGTATGTTCATCAATCTCTACAAACTTCTCAGGAAATTTTCTAGCCTTTTCTAGAACTTGTTCCTACTTGTCTATTATGATAATTTAATTTTTTAGTTGCTCCAAATTATCTAATCATGGGCTCCAAATACTTTATTTGGGTTCATCATGTTCCATAATGTCTCTGAGAATTTTCTCCGAATTTTCAGAGCTTCCGGAGTATTTTTCGTGGCTTAAATAATAATTCTAGACTTTTCTGGAATTATTTTATCCATGAAATTCATTAATTCCGAAAATAATAATTCTCTTATTTTTTTCCAATGCTCAAAGCCCATGTGCAATAATCCTAATAAATCCTAAAGGCTCATGCATTTATTTACTAATAGGCTTTATTGATTATTTAGGCCCATTATTAAATGTGGAGGGTGCAACATCTATTAGTACCATATTGTTAGTTGATGTAGATGTGGGGAGTTTTTCTTCCTATAAATATGTACCAATCTCTTGGGCAAAGCACAACAAAACTACCATATGGGGAGCCCATAGTTTGGGAAATCCCTCATGTAGTAAATTAGATTTTTCTCATTCTTCTCTCGCCGTCGCCGCCGCGCTGCCCAGCCTGGCGCTACGCCGCCGCCGGTCGGCCAGCAGGCCCCATGGCCAAGGCCGTCCTCGACTCCCCCCTCTACGAGCAACAGCAGCCTCCTATGGCCATCGCTGTTCTGTACGTTCTGTTGGTGATGACGATCCAATGTTGAAGATGGGGTATTTACGAGTTCGCCACCGGTCGTTAAATAATCGTAGTTTATTCATTTTAATTCTGTTTCAGTTCGTTCCAGATGCGTTAGTTTCATGTTGTCGAGATCTACGCAGTAGAGTTATATGTTTTCATATCACATGTTTATGAATTTATTTTATTAAAATGTTAATTGTGACTATAATTAATTAATCGCTGATTAATTAAAGTCGATTTAGGTTTTTGATTTCGATTCGATTGCGCGAGTTTCATCGCAGTGTGTGTTACGTGTTAGCAGCGATGTTTAACATGTCTCATATCTTGGAAATTTATAAGTTAAATATTAATTTGATTAAGGATTATTCAATAACTTTTAATTAAAAGCAATTTAAGTTCTAATTCTGTTTTGCACCGTTTAAGTTGCGTTTGGTTCGTGCTGACGTGAACTCTATGTTAGGGGCAATGTTTTTCATGTGACATGTTTTTCCATATATAGCTAAATATTAAATTGATTAGTATATTTGCACACTAGTTTGGAATTAAAAGCAATATAGGTGCTTAACTTTGATAATTTATACCTAAAAGTTAATATGATTAATTGTTAACTTAAAAGTGTTTCTAGAATATAATTTGATTAGTTGAACAAGATACATATGTGATAAGTACGAGTAGATGCTGTCACATGCTTAATTCCTTCACGAAGGTAAAGTTTAATTTGTTATGTGATAACATTTATAAATAATACATGATTAGTTTTAACTCGAGTTTTAAAACTAAATATGTTGTGATTAATCTAAATCAATATTGCTCATATAGTTTTTCTTAGCTAACCTAAAACAAGCTCATAGTTGTTTCTTTTATAATATAATATAAATCTTTTGATAGTGGTTTTCTTTTAACCATACCTCCTTTCTTAGTGTCTCTTGCGTTCTCATAACCGTAGCATCGAGCCGTTCTTGTCGTGTTACTTTTGTTTCGGTGTGTTCTACGCAGTGGCGTTAGTGGTTCTCATGTTACTCAAATGTGTTTTGGCAGTTAAAAAGTTAATTGTATTAATACTATCACTTGCATCATTTTCGGAATATAAAGTCAATATAGGTTTCATACTACGCTCTTTCTTAAGCAATGAATCAAGTTGATTAATGAGAATATTCACATGTGTTTCTACAGTTAAAATAAGTTAAATGGATAGGTTTTATTTTACGTTGCTTCGATAGTCGCTTTTTCGTTGAATCACATATAGCGTGTCTTTTGCGTTTGTGTGTTCGTAGCGATACGCCGTTTTGCTTATTTTATTGGTTGATGTACTGTTCTCATATATTCTTATTTGTATGCCATGTATGGATGTTTGTGTGGTGATATATGGTTCAGTTAATCGGTGAGGTTTACGTGGTGATTAAGAAGTTGTTCTCTGAAGACTAGAAGCTGAGAATTGGAAACAGAAGATTAAAAGTTGAATACTAAAGGCTTTTGAGCGTATTGCTTTGGGGGAAAAGCAAGTTAAGGCAAGTGTACCAAAGGCCCCTTGTTACCTATGAACTATTACCACTTACATTCGTGCATGTGTTTAATTTGAAATGCCTTTAAGGACTTTACCTAGATGATTACTTGTATCACATATCCTTGATACCTAGGATTATTGGGTAGGCATTTTGGATAGATGCTGCAGCGCTTAACATGAAATAATTGTTAAACATGATTAAAGGCTATATGCAATGTGATAAAATAGAGCTTTTTAGCAATAGATAGGGGGCTAGAGTATGGGGTTGAGTACTCTAGTGCCTCTCCATAAGGACTTAATCCTGAAGCGACAACCCAGGAGGGACCGTACAACCCCGAGTGTCACGTGGCTCTGACTTTAACCTGTTAACTAGATTGTACTAGCTCGTCTGTAGCTCTAGTAAGGGGTAAGAGGGTATCTTTCCTTTTTCTGTTAGGGTGTGCACCGTGCTGCGATGCCCACGTGTGCCATTCCTTTATAGCTACGACTTGTTAGTGCAACTAGCTAAGGGTTTCATAGTGAAACCTTGCCACACTTCCTGGGAAGAGGTGTAGTGGGCTTTGGAAACCCCGGCATTGGGAATCATGGCTCGGTGGGTAAAGTTGTACAATTTCTATAGAAATAATTAACCTGTTATAACAGCCGTGCTCACGGATACGAGCGGTCTGGATCCTTCAAGATTAGTGGTTACTGTGGATGGTTGGGAATTGAGATAAACTTGACTATACTTTAATATCACTTGGGAATTGGGATTGTTCACTAAAGTAGTGATACAGGATGCTAAAACTTGATCAACTAAAATTACGAACCGCAGTCAAACAGTGTCAAGCCTTTGAGCCTCATAGATCCCTTTGATATACTTGCTAAGTATGGTGAGCTTACACTTGCTTTACATCCAATGAAAATCCCGGTTGGGTACTAGATTGCCAGTCTAAAGGAGTTAGGCTTTTGGTCAACCAGTCAGTTGTCCCTGTGGATTTGGAGCCTTCGCCTGAAGATCAGAGTCGACTTTCTGCTGTCTATACTCTGAGGTTATATTTCTTTTACTAATACGTTGTGTAATAAGTATTGTCTCTTGATATTATCCTTATTTGTGGCTATATGTGAGATTTGACTTCCTAGGCTCACATATAGTGTGTATCTAGTTTTGTCTTTAAAACCGGGTGCTACAAAATCGGTGTTAAAACGAAGAAATTATGGCTAAAACAAAATCAGTGGCAAATCTGTAAATAAGTGAAAACATATTTTTGAAGTCAACCAAAAAAATACGCTTTTTAAAAGAGCAAGGCGTAATCTATGGATTGCGCAATGGTCCACGGGTTTAAAAATAGAAAACCAGAAGGACTCTTTTGCAATACAGCCACGCGAAGGGGTATCTTTGCTTTTGGGCCGTCGGATTTGATTTGGATAGCCGAGATGGAATCGAGCGGTGGAAAAAAACCGTGGCCGACCGAAACAGTAGCCGGCACGGTGGCGCGCCATGGCCGGCGACAGAGCTTGGCGGTGAAGCAAAGAAGTGGCCTTAGGGGCCATGGTTTTCGACGCGAAAGCCACGAGAGAGGAGAGCAGGTCGAGGCGAGCTCACCTAGCCGTACCTCGGCGGCGAAGAAGGAGCAAGGCGGGTGCTGTGCTTGACTGGCGACAGCAAACGGCGGCGTGAGCTCGCTAGGGCAAAGATGGCTCGGTGAAGGTGGCTGTGGCACTGGAGGGCAGAGTAGGGAGGTTGCATAAGGTGTGGCTCGGCTTATATGGGGCCGGGCAGCGTAGGGCGCAAGCTACCGAGGCGGAGGCATCAAGGAGCCGGACATGAACATCGACGAAGGAGTCTGGGTTCGGCACGGCGGGGAAGAAGGAGACCCGACTGATCGGTGGGCCAGACACGTCAGCGGGAGAGGGCGGAGGAGCGCGCGCTTGCGCGGCTTGCTGCTGCTCGGCCAGACACGCTGTCGTGGGCCGAAGCCAAGGTGGGGAGGGATGGGCCGGCGTGGAGAGAGGGATGGGGAAGAGCTAGGCCTATGCGCCAACCTCGGTCCACGTGAGTGAAAGGAAGAGGGCCTGCATGTGGGGGGTATGACCCCGGATACCCACGGTAGACCACATGGGCTACGCCCTCAGGGGCGGCCCAGCCCACAAGACGAAGCCTTGTGGGGCACGACTCTGGTTGGCGCCTTCCGCAAGACATATGGCAGATATCCTAAAGATACTACGAGATCTGTTAGGATATGTATGATCTCGAGATTCCTGTAATCAGTTATTACTTTCCGGTTATCTCTCAGATCTAACTGACTTGTAACCCTGCTCCCCGAACTATATAGGTGGGCAGGGACCCCCTCCAAACTCACGCAATATCATACGATAGCTAATACAAACCAACAGACCACAGGAGTAGGGTATTACATCATATTGGCGGCCTAAACCTATCTAACTCATGTGTCTCTGTTGCCTTCTTGTTCTTGATCTCATAGTCCTCTACCGATCAATCTACTTTCATGGGATACCCCTCGGAGGACTGCCGACGATATTCTATCGATAGTTGGCACGCCAGGTAGGGGGCTGAATGCTGTTTCCTTGTCGAACAAGATGGTTTTTTTCCGCAGGCTCTTCATCGCTCCCGCAGCCCGGCCAGATCTTCACGGTCAGATCGATCTCCTGGATCATCAACGCTGACGCAGTCGGAGAGCTCCTCGAGCTGGCACAGATCATTTCTGCGCCGATCATCCCCGCACCTGCGACTGCAGATCCGATCTCGGAACCACCTCCGAGGTCGCCTTCATTAGCAACTCGCCGCCCACTTCCTCGCTACCAGAGGAGGCAGATCAACAATGATGATCTGGTTGAGTCCATCGATCGGGTTGGTCTGAAGTTTGCCGATTGCCTCTCCATCACCGAATCGGCCCTGGACACTTTGGTTCAGCGCCGACCACCCTCCGATCCAAATCTATTGGAGGTTGCTCGGAAAACTCCAGGAGTTGCGGCTATGCCCTTCGGGTTCAACAACGTCGCCGCTACTTACCAAGACGCCCTGAGGGGAAAATTGGCCAACCAGGTGGGAGACGCCCATCCACTCGTCGACCAGCTCGCCGTCCAGCCTCCGCCAGCCGTCAACATGCTACACATAGGCCGGTGCCCTAGGGCGTCCCTCTAGACCATCCTGGAGGAAAATTCAGGCTCCGAGTCTCAGGGCTCTACGGAGACCCTCGCCAAAACCTTCACTGAGCAACTCCTTCTACCACCCTTCCAGGGTGGCGTGATCTTCAACGTCAGTGTCGACAGCCC
This sequence comes from Miscanthus lutarioriparius, assembly GCA_904845875.1. Taxonomy (NCBI): domain Eukaryota; kingdom Viridiplantae; phylum Streptophyta; class Magnoliopsida; order Poales; family Poaceae; genus Miscanthus; species Miscanthus lutarioriparius. The sequence continues at coordinate 62,341,344 of CAJGYO010000008.1, read as the reverse complement.
TCCTCAGAATGGCAAAACTGAGGAGGAACGTGTCGCTCAAGAGAACCGAAACGTCAACCACGCGCAGCACCGAGAAAACAAGGCAGCCATTGTGAGGGCCGAGGCTGCTCAAAATAATTGGGTCGACTCACAAGGAAGGCCACTCCCGCTCAACCGTGACCTCGATGAAGAATCTCTCTACGTCAATGGCCACGACGTCTTCAAGACTCCAAGCACCAATCTGGTAGTGGCCACCAATGAGCTCGCCCACGTCCCGCAGACGCCCGAGCTCGCTAAGGTCGCCGCCATGCTTAAAGCGGCACACTGTCAGGTTAATGAGATCCACGAGGATTAGAGACCTTCATGCTCTACGAGCACGATTCATCGATCAGCTACGCCGAGATCCAATCGCCGCCCTAGTCAAAGCTGTTTCGCCAACCAGTCATTGCCTCTCCACTGGGGAGCCAGGGGCCACCGCACCGAACACCATCGCCAACACGACCAGGAGGTCGAACAGGACGCTCGAGTGCACCTCAGCAACCTTCGGGATGCACGACGGCGTATCGAGCAACATCGCTTCGGTCGCCATGAAGACGAAGTATGCCGCCACCAGGAGTGCGAGCAGGAGTACAAAAACCTAGACTCAGCTCTTGAGCCGATCGACGCCGGCAACGCTGTGGCCGACGCCGACCATAACCCCGAAGGGCCCCAGCGTTTACGAGGGCGCTCCGAACACTTCAGTGGCCCCGTGGTTTCAAAATCACTAGGGTTGAGCCCTACGAGGGAAGGATGAATCCAACATAGTGGCTATAGCTTACGCCACCGCTGTCCACGCTGCCGGAGGAGACACCAGTGTCATGGTGAACTATCTCCCCGTCATGCTCACGCCACCCGCCATGAGCTGGTTTACTAGCCTTGCCCCAGACTCCATTAGATCATGGGAAGAGCTAAAAAAAGTCTTCACCGACAATTATATGGCTACGTGTACTCGACCGGGCACCAAGCTTGATCTCAACCACATCAACCAGAAGCTGTCGGTGTTTCGAACAAACACCGGAGTTTCGCAAAGATTTGCTCGAGATCGCTGAACGAGGTGGTCAGCCCGCTTGGACTTCACTACGATGTCGCCGACGTGTAGGCCTCAGCGTTCGCTGATGAGGTCTCCGAAGCATCTGAGCATACATCGCTGGTGATACGTTGCCCAGGCGTTTTCAAGCCAAACAAAGACATTGAAACATAGCGAACGGCCCGAAGGGGAGTGATGAAAGAGGTCGCGAGTTGGTCGGATTCCTTCATCGCAATTTGATGGTAGCCGAGTACGCATCAAGGAAGCGAGAGGTTTTCGCACCCAGCGTGGAATCGATTATTTGATCTATGCGTGGCAAAGGAAACGGATCCTTCGACACGCTTTGTTGAGACCGGTGTAATCAACACATCCTCCATTTTCCATTTTCTTTCGAACAAGGACGGGGTTTGCCACCACTCCGGGTGGTGTACCTCCTTGATGAATCCGACGGTCAATAGTTTGGCTATCTCTTCGCCGATGGCCCTCGCTTTTCCTCGTCGAGCGGCGTGGCGTTGTTTCACCGGTTTAGAGCTGGATGGATTTTTAGGGTGTGCTCGGCGACCTCCCTTGGAATGCCCGGCATATCCGAGGGTTTCCACGCAAAAGATGTCTCTGTTGTTGCGGAGGAGGTCGTCGACGGCGCTTTCCTATTCGGGGAGAGCGTGGTGCCGATCGCACCATTTTTCCTTCGGAGCTGCCGGGGTCTATGATGACCTCTTTGGAGCCCTCTGCTGATTTGAACGACCCGGTTACTTTCTCGGCGTCGGGCGCTTCTTTGGTGACCTTTTCCACGAGGGCGGCGAGTTCCCGGAGGCGACGATTCTTTGTTGCATGGTGCGACATTCGACCTCACATTCGTGAGCTTCTTTGGAAGGAGGTGCCGACGGTGATAATCCCGTGGGGTCCCGGCGACTTTAGTTTGAGGCATATAGTTGGGAACGACCATGAACTTCGCGTAGCATGGTCGTCCCTAAGATGGCATGGAAAGTTCCGGGAACCTACCACGTCAAAGGTGAGGATTTCAGTCCTGTAATTAGACCGATCCCCAAAAGTGACAGACGGATCGATCTGCCCGTGGTATGGCTGTTTGCCGCGTGCACGCACGCCATGGAAAGGCACTTTCGGATGGGGCGGAGGTTCGTCTGGTCGACACCCATCTCGTTGAGTGTTTTGGCGTACATGATGTTGAAATTGCTGCCCGATCCATCGATACCTTTGTGAGTCGCATTGGACCGATGATCGGGTCGCCATCAGCGGTACCTTCACGGGTGTGGGGCGGTATCCGGATGGTCGGTCCGTCGAAGGTTATGGCGGATTCCGACCATTTGGAGGAAGGCGGCGTGGCCGATCTGCCGTGTAGAACCTCGCGGCGCGCCGACCTTCCGCGCCGTTTGGAGTCGCAGCCGTTGACCTCAAGAAGATCATAAGGCGCCGTTCGGCGTTAGGAAGGTTTCGTCCTTCTCCTCCTCATCGCCCGTAAGCGGGGCGGCGCCTTCCCTGCTCCCCCCTTTTTGGTGCTCTGAGTAAGAACTTGCGCATGAGACCGCGATCTTTGAGCGGTGTTTCACGGGGAAGGCGTGGTTCGGACATAGCCCCTCGAGCATCTTTTCGAAGTGGTTCGGAGTGCCCTTCGCGGGCTTTCGACTACCCTTGCGGTCGGCAGTGGCTGTGAGCGAATCGTTGTGCCGTTGCTTCTTGTTCTTCTTTTTGGCGGAACGGTTGGAGGCGCCTTCGCCGGCATCATCGTCCCGCTTGGCCTTGCCGTCGAGGCGATCGAAGATCGCTCTGACTGCCTCCTCTCCTAAGGCGTGACTGGTCGCGATGTCCAGGAGTTCCTTGGTCATTCATGGGCTCCTGCGTCCCAGTTTGTGAACTAAAGACTCGCAGGTCGTCCTTGATAGGATGGCTCCTATCACATCGGCGTCGGCGACATTGGGAAGCTCGTTGCACTGCCGCGAGAAGCGCCGGATGTACTCGCGGAGAGTCTCACCGGCCTTCTGACGGCAGTTCTTAAGGTCCCATGGGTTCCTGGGGCGTTTGTATGTGCCCTAGAAATTTCCCACAAAGATTTCCCTCAAATCCGCCTGGCCTGTATGGTGTTGGGCGGTAGGTGCTCAACCATGCTCGTGCGAATTGGCCAAGAACAATTGGGAGGTTGCGAGTAATGAAGTGGTCATCATTTGCGCCACCGGCTTGAGCGAACAAGCCGATAGTCTTGAGCGAGCCGGGGTTAGTTTCACCGGAATATTTAGGAGCGTTGGTGGGCGGTCGATACCTTGATGGGAAAGCGGCGTTGAGGATGTGTCGGCCGAAGGCTTGAGGTCCTAAGAGGCCAGGGCTCGGACTCCGGTCCTCACCGCTGTCGTAGTGTCTGCCATGCCGAGGGTGGTAGCCATGTCTGGCTCCTTCTCTTGAGTTGTTGTAGGCGCGTCTGCGGGCGTCGATGGTCTTCTGCCAAGTCATGGTTGTGGCCGAGGCGTTCATGCACGGGGCCAGTAGCGCCTCGCTTTGCCGTCTGGTGGCATTTGGTGAACTGACGCATCTTTGGTGGGATGCACCGAGGGCGTGCGCTGGCTGGTGTTGAGCAATGTGCGGATTTCTCGGCGGGCCCGGCGATCCTCGGACGTCGCAGCCTCTGGGAGACCGTGAAGTAAGGCTGTTGCGGCGGCGATGTTTTGGCTCACCCGAGCGAAGTGTGGGAGAGCCCCATCGTCGATGAGGATCCTTTGGTGTACTGACACTGGCGAAGCGTGCGTCTTGCCCACCAGCTCCGTGGCGTCGCCCTCTCCCTTATTGACTTTCTCGTATTCCCGGGCAAGCCGTTGCCCGGCTTCAGCGATCTCCTCCTTCGGGCTCTTAGTCTGCTCCACCCCTACGTTGGGCGGGCGGCTGCTCCTCTTTGGGTTGCCCAGTAGTCGGAATCTGAGGTAGTCTCCTCCCGGAGGCGCTTTCGACGTGTCCTTGGGGTTTGCGTCACAAAGCATTCTGAGAAGGACGATGGCTCCCCTCTGGAGTCGGAGCTAGAGGATGACTCGGCTCTTGGCGAGGAGTTTGTGGAGAGACTACATGTCATGTTCAATCACCCCCACGAACTTCGTTGTCTGCGGGCGTTAGAACCATGCGTAGTGCCGGAAGATGGCTCGCGGTCACCGCGATGTTCGCGAGACGAGCGGAAGCGCCGTCGGGGAGCTCCGTGCGTGTCGTTCCGGAGAGATGTGTCTCTCCGGAAGGTCGCGCCATCGTTGTCGCCGTTAGCAATGGCGAGCGATCTTTGCTTCTCCTGGACTCCCATGGTCCATGGGAGGCGTCGGTGATGCCCAAGCCTCTCATGGTGAAGGCCGTTGGAGGGAAGAGATTGGATGGCGGCGTGTGACCTTGACAACTCTCCTTCCCCGCGACGATGAAATCCAGGGCTCCCGAACGCACGCGTGCGCGCTGGGACCCAGCTAATGTCGTGGTTAGCCATCCGCGGCCTGGTTTGGAATGCGCATAAAGGCCCCTACCGGGCGAAGCAAGCTGCCGGTGTTTCAACAAACACCGGCGAGTAAATTTGTAATTGATGCGCGTTAGGCGGATGGTGCGCTAAAGGACACAAGGGTTATCTTGGTTCGGGCTGAATGTCCCTACGTCTAGTCTCTGTTTCTTGCTTGTGTTATTAGCACCGAATGAGGTTCGTAGTAGGGGTACAAGCGGTTGGAAGAGGAGAGACCCCAAGTCCTGAAGGAGTGATTGGAAGGACGCCAAGAGCTCTGTTGGCGCTTCGGTGTGTGGTGCGTGTGTGTGCTAACTTTGCTCGAATCGGTTGATCGATCCCTTAGTGGGAGCCCCGCCTCCCTTTTATAGATCAAGGGGAGCGGGGTTTTTTCACAGACGGGGAAGAAGAAAACACTA